>OX467328.1:1250000-2500000 GCA_950108535.1 Agriphila straminella
TTTTGTATGCTAGACACAAACACTACACGTTCGATTTATAATAAATCTTCAATATTAATTAGGGAGTTATCCACAAAAACTTTAATTTCTCTGGCACTTTTGATATAACCCAACTTGTTTGTTTTGCTTATTTGAACTCTGCCTATAACCCGACCATGAAAAAAAGTCCGGTCGGTGATAGAGAAAAAACATGACACTCTTCTCTATTTCCTCCTATAGGAATCTTAATAAGACGATCTCGCTCTATCAAAGCATGTCAGACCCTTGGGGATAGCAGCCGATATAAATACTATTTTTGTTTTACAAAAACGAGCAATAAGAGCTATTTATCAACTAAGTTCTAGAACATCTCTTAGGGATAGATTCAAAGAGATTGGTATATTGACAGCAGCATCTCAATTTATATTAAATTGCATACTTTTCGTGCGTCGCAATATTAACTTATATACAAAACATAGTGATTGGCACAATCGGAATACCAGAAATAAAAACAAAATTGTAATGCCTCAGTATAGATTAGAAAAAGTCCGTGGTTCTTTCATAGGTCTTGGTATAAAGTTTTATAATAAAATTCCAAGTAATATTTTGGATTTACCATTTGAAAACTTTAAGTCTCATGTAAAAAAATTGTCTTCTCAAAAAAGGCTACTATACCGTTAAAGATTATTTAATTGATAAAACAGCCTGGTCGTAGATTTTTCTATTCTATGTGAAAATTGAGGGAATTGTCCTACCTACTTAAAACTTATTGTAAGCTTTTTGACTCGACGACGCCTTAATGCGAGTAGCTTTAGTATGTCATGCTCACTTTAAACATTTCTGCGGTGGTGTCGTGTGGGGCGGGTCGTTACGTTCCCTCAAATATGGTTGAGCGAAGCGATGGCTGGTCCATGCGTCATGCTCGTGAACGGGTGCTGCCAGTGGGAATGGGTCTGCTTCTGTCTGCTTGTACTAAGGGCGTCGTATATTTATATATATTTTTTTTTCTCTGTTTGATGTTATCAATATGTATGGCACTTCTTACTCAAAACATAAAACTAATAGGCAAGTAAACCTTGTTTTGATTTCTCTTTTTTTTTTATTGCAATCATTTTGCTTTCTATAGTCAGTAGTTCTTGTAAGTAAAGGCCTATGAAAAGCTTTTGGATATTAGTTTTCAATTCAGTGCCTTAGGATGGGTAGCCTAAGTATGTCACGCTCTCTTTAATCATTTCTGCGGTGGTGTCGTGTGGGGCGGGTCGTTACGTTCCCTCAAATATGGTTGAGCGAGGCGATGGCTGGTCCACGCGTCATGCTCGTGAACGGGTGCTGCCAGTGGGAATGGGTCTGCTTCTGAGTACCTATCTTAACGCATATTGAATTGTAAGAATTGCGTTTTTTTATTGTTAATTTTTATGTCTTGTATCAAGTATTTTTTGGTAAATTTTGCACCTAAGGTGCACTTTCGAGTAGCAGACATAGTGATTACTGATTTCTCAACTAGTTGAAAGTTATTTACTCTCACAATTACCTATCCGATATGTAGTAGGTATTTAATTTCAACCTACCTACCCATTGTGTACACACTTTTGTTAATTATTGTGATGGAAAATGACCTCACTTTAAATGTGAGCTCATTTTTCAATGTTGACGACTCTGTATGAAATATACAGGGAGAAAAAAGCAGCCCTTGACGAGTTTCTTGCCGGTTCTTCTCGTTACAAGGTCTCCCGCTCAGGGTTTGCGAACCGATGGCGTAGCTTCTTTGACATTCACAAGTGCTTGTAACAGCCTAGACTGAATAAATGATTTTTTGATTTTTGATTTTGATTTTTTTTGATTGCACGCGTTTGTTATAGCTCGGTTTATGGCCCTAAAAGCGATGTATTAGGGCTCACTTTACGAGCAAGTGTGTTGAAAACATAAATAAAATCGACTTATTCCCAGCTTCCAACCTCAATAGCTATCCACCCAAGGTTGGATGTTGGGATTTTTTGTATCATCTTGGCCAACTTCCAACTTGTCAAAAATGCGGTGTAATTGCGACAGTATTTAATGACAGGTTGGGATTATTCCCCTTTTTTTTTAGTCCGTTTTCCATAGAAATTCCGCCAACGTCCCGTAATAAGAGATACACGACGATTTGGGGTAAATGCTAGGTAATTTTGAAGATTTCCTTCCTTGAAGAGTTCTCTTTCAGTACCTAGGGAAAGGACAAATCCAACAAAGGTAGGTTGAAACTTGAAAGATGACACAATTCTAGTGCAGTAAGTCAAACGGGAAACGCAATTTCCAGCACCAGTGGGTAATGCCAGAGGGTCCACGGGTCATTAGGGAAATTCCCAACACCGCAAGATGGGAATAATACATAATAAATAAATAATTATGTGTGTGTCTGAAGCAAGAAATAAATGATTATCTATCTATCTAATAAGTCATAAAATCTTAAATCTACAAAAATAAACAGACATGTATGTCTATATATATATATAAAGATTATTCGGACCGTCTTATCTATTTTGGTATGGTCACTCTGGAGGGTCGAAGGAGGGTGAGAGACTTGTGCTCTCTTCATCGGATTGCCAATGGGTCTGGTGTTGATAGCTGCGGTTTGGTCAAATTATTAAAATTCAAAGTACCGACTCGATCTGTGCGTAAGCCACAATAGGGATGTTGACTATTTTTTTTTATTTTATGTTACATAAATTACCTCTCAAAAAAAGAAACATTGGTAAAAGAATTAATTCGCTAGCATGAAAACTGCCCGAGATATCACAGTGTGAAATGCACACAAATGGACTCGATCAAAAACGCTCCATACTAATGGCTTGCACGTTATGACGTCACGCCGTGCTAGTTTGTATGCAACGCATAGGAAATTTGTTCAGCAGCTATATTAAATATTGTGTTTATCAAAATGGTTTCTTCGACAAATTTGCTATACATTTTACGGACTAATTAAAGGTATCATTTATTTTAATAAATTGTATACTTTTTAAATGGACTTGTCTACCCAACTTTGAAGGGTCATAAAACAAATAATATGCAATATATAAAACCAAGAGGTATACAAGCTACTCTAAAAGTTTAATATGTTTACGATTTTTATTAGTATTTCGTTATTTTATTCATTAGTCAACATCCCTATTATTCTGTGTTCCCCTCTACACTAACAATGTCTCCAGAAATAATCCTTTGGATAGAATGTGTTCATATTATAATAACATCTGTTTAAATTATGACATATTTATCCTTTCTTTCAAGAAGTTACTGTTGACAGCTTTACAGTCTAATGACTCATCAGTCTCGTCACGTCATCAATTTAAAAAAGAACTTTATACCTTTATTTGATTTTTGTATAAAATATTTTCTTGTTTTTTGTTTTTGTATTTACATGTACTTTAAACATCTGGGTGTATGAATATTCTCATTTCTGTAAATGTTGTGCACAATTGTAATTGGACATAGGCATGCATAAGTTTTAAATATTTTTTCCTTATTGTAAGTAATTTTGTCTGATGTCTGTTATTGTGCCGTTCTAAATAAAATAAAATAAAATATAGTAAGTATTATTCTATTTATTAACGGCCGCATTTTCGTCCGCTTCGGGCGCGACCACGGCTTGTAGTAGCCCCCACAAGGCGTCATGAGCGCCGCTCGCGGGCAGCTCGAACGGGCGCAACTGCTTGCGCCGCTCGCATTTTATATCTGAAGGACCGCTCAGGAAAATAATTATAATTTTATTCAAATGTCTGGAGCATGACATGACGGCTGCACAAAACACAGTAAGGCACAAAATGTTTTCTGTCGATGCGGCACACAGTCTAGTTTTTTTTTCTTCTTTATAAGTTATGTAGTCAATTATTATCTGTGTGCGTATGTGATGGAAATAAACGATTTATCTATCTATCTATCTAACTTTTGTAGCAACACTGTGGTGTCGTCTCGTTTCAAACCAAGGACCGGAACCGCTTACCGTTAAAGGGGGTTTGATTGGGTTTTTCATGAACCGATTACCGTTAAAACTGTTTTTGATTGGGTATTTCATGAACCGATTACCGTTAAAAGGGTTTTTGATTGGGTATTTCATGAACCAATTACCGTTAAAAGGGTTTTTGATTGGGTATTTCATGAACCAATTACCGTTAAAAGGGTTTTTGATTGGGTATTTAATAGACTTGTTTTCAGAAACCCTATCAATTCGGTAAGTATAACGTCAACTAACCCTATCATTTGGTATGTTTTTTAATAGGGTTTACCTATCAATTGGGTTAACCAAATAAAGGGGTTTTCCGGTCCCTGTTTCAAACATTGTTGGTTTGAAAGGACTTTATAGACAGACTGTATTTTATTATAAGTTGATTATAAAGCATGTTGGCGAAAAGGATACAGCCTTTGCAGACGTCTGGAGGTGCGCTGAAGTCAAATCTGATGCCCGTCAACTCTTTAGCCAGCTGGTACGTTTCCCTGAAAGCATAGACAATTATTATTATTATTAAGCTTATATATATTCCATAGCAAATGTGTTTGTGGTTACAATGGTTACAATAATATTTATTCATTCTCTGCGCTAAGGATCCCTTCTTGGGTGTAAGCCTCCTCCATTAGCATCCATTCTTCCCTTTTTTTTGCAGACTGTATCCAGTCTTTTCCTGCGATCTGGATAATGTCATCAGACCAACGTTGTTTGGGTCGACCAACATTTCTTTTACCCGCTGGTCCCTTCCATACTGTTGTCTTATATGTCCATCTGTTGTCTGTGTACCTCGAAATGTGTCCCGCCCATTTCCATTTAAGGGTTAAGGCAAAGCATAGACAATTGGGATTCAGTTATTGTATGAGTTTTTCACATGAAAGTTTATAAAACGAGCATTATAAAAACGGGCATGTTTACATGAAAGTTTTAAGTCAAAACTGAAGAGTTCGCAAGAAGTGTCGACACTTCAAATTGAGACTTTTAATAATTACATAACAGATCAATTTGGAGCGTAGCGGAACGTGCGGTTGCAGTCTGCAGCACGTCTCGGAATTCCACCTTAAGGGTCATAATCATAATCCTGAACTCAAAATCTTACTTAGCATTGTCGAGTCTGTTCTGGTCACTGTCAGCGATGGTGAGCCGGGACTCGATAGCGGCACAGACTCGGTCCAGCTCACTCCCGCGGCGTGATAGTTCAGCCAACTGCTCGGTCAGCTCATGCTGTGAATACACAGTGTGATATCAATTCTATCAGCAGATAGAATAATATGTAAAAGGAAGAAAGAGAACTTATAAAATAACAAAGCTTATAAAAGGCAAGAACAATACAAATATTTATAGGAAAAACAATACCAAAAAGAGCACATTAATTAATTTTACTCATGGTCCAAGAAAACAAGGTCTGGCATTCCGGGAGAAGCACAGGCTTACGTCACTATCCGGTTGCACGACTTTGTAGCGTGTGAACAAAAGCAAAGAATGAAGGAATTTTTGGCCTATTCCGTTTATCCGCCTTAGGGTGGCTGCTTCAGGGTGGTCCGCCTTAGGGTGGCTGCTTCAGGGTGGTGCGCCTTAGGGTGGCTGCTTCAGGGTGGTCCGCCTTTGGGTGGCTGCTTCAGGGTGGTCCGCCTTAGGGTGGTTGCTTCAGGGTGGTCCGCCTTAGGGTGGCTGCTTCAGGGTGGTCCGCCTTAGGGTGGCTGCTTCGGGGTGGTCCGCCTTAGGGTGGCTGCTTCGGGGTGGTCCGCCTTAGGGTGGCTGCTTCAGGGTAGTCCGCCTTAGGGTGGCTGCTTCAGGGTGGTCCGCCTTAGGGTGGCTGCTTCAGGGTGGATAAACGGAATAAGCCAATTTTTTTCTGTCATACTCACTACAAAATTATTAATTGAGATTTTTTACTCTTGAAAAAGTTAAAGTTGAATAAATATAATTTTCAATACCAATAGCAGATATGACCTAAGCTTGTGTGACCCTCTAACTTCATCAGTCTCGGAATGCTATACCATATATTATTTTAGCAGTGTAGCAATGACTTTTCAAAATTACGTTCAGAAGTCTACATGTTTTTTTATTAATCTACATTGAAAGTGAAATAAGCTTTATTCAAATAAACTTAATTATTAAGTACTTTTGAATCGTCTATATTTTCCTATCACCCGTTCCAGATTAATAATCTACACATGGGTGTAGCCACGGTGGGGCGCTTGCCCCACCCTGGCTTTGACCTGTGAGGTACCTACCTAATCTTACCTAATTAATGAGACAGGCCCGTAGCAATACAAAATATGCATAGAAAAAATTTACCAGGGTAAGACCGCGGGTATAGTTGGCTAGTTACATATTATTTTAGACTGCTGCCCCACCCTGAGCCCATGGCTGGCTACGCTCATGAATCTACATAACATCATGAATTGTTTTTAATCATTAGCAAACTCATGACATCATGGAGGAAGTGGACTTAATGCAGATTCAAAGTTTTTATTCACACGACAGGTTATACAGTTTAACTGCGAAAAGTTTTATAAAGGCGCAAGGGCGTCGCCAAGGGTGGGTAGGGAGTTAGGGGCAGCTGACCCCCCCCTAGAGGTTAAAAAAGTAAACAAAGTTCTGAGGCTGTGCAATCGACTTGCTTTTCCTATAAATCCCGCATCTTAAAACTTGAACAAATTCATTAAGTGCTCTTGACTGTACCTACAATTTATATTTTTGTTTTCTCATCCTCCTTAATATTAACTTGCCCCCCCCCCCCCCCCCCCCTGGGCCATGGGCTGGCGACGCTCTTGTAAAGGAGGTCTCATAGGTCAACATGTACCTATAGTCTGAGGTGCCGTCGTGTGTACATACCATGTTTTATTCTATTTAGAGCTAATGCGGTGAACTTTCTTTAGTTGTATTTTATATATCAGTGAGAGACCTAAATTGATAAGTGGATTGCTTACGTTTAATTTCATTTCTTGCGCTAATTTAGTCTCTAGCTCAGTCTTCTTCTTACAGGCTTTTAGTTGTTGCTGTTCCATTTCTATCTTATCTGTAACGTAGCCAAAATAATTAAATCTATAGCTAAAAATTCCGAAGGACTTACATCAAATCTTATTTTGCATTTCTTACCGTCTACGCGCTTACAAAACGAATCTAGTTGATCTAAAATGGGTGCGAGCCAAGGTTCTTTTATTTCTGACTCCATTTTGATTTAATTTTGATATATTTATATCAAAATATGAATTGAAAATAAGTTTCAATCAATCAAGAGCCTTAAAAATTCAAACCGAAACAACAACACAACGGCATTACCTACGGCAATTTCCCAATAACTCACTCAACTGTCAATGTCAAATGACAATTTACCACAGATAAAATAGGTAAAAGGCTGCGGTCCGCATAGCAATAATTTTGATTATGGCGTTTACAAAGGTCACGCGCGGTCGACAGTGTCTTATTGTTAAATATGTTTAAGCGCGATATTGATCGCAGCCTGGGAGCTTACCATCAGCAAATAAGAAACCGTATAGTTCAAAAGCAGGCCTTAAACAGGGGCCTTACTATGAGCTCTTATAGCAGGGCTTATATTGGACTGCCTTACTTTTTCGTACTATGACCTCAACGGTTAGTATGAAAGCAGGCCTTAAGCAGTCCTGTTTAAGGCCTTCTTTTGAACTGAACGGTTCCTTATTTGCTGATGGTAAGCCCCCAGCCCCCCTAGCATGACCGATTTATATCGCGTGATATAGCGTTTTATCACGTTTAACTGTCAAAAAGACAAAGGAGTTTGACAGTTGAGTGTCGATAAAATGCTATATCACGCGATATAAATCGGTCATGCTAGGCAGGCAGGACTGCTTAAAGCCTGGAGGCTTACCATCAGCAAATAAGAAACCATCCTTAAGACGTTCAGTTCAAAAGCAGGCCTTAAACAAAATTGCTTAAATCGGTACCATGACCGTCTTTTAGGTGAACGGCTTAAAGATTGTTTTGAGTCGAGGTGAACGGTTAGTTTGTCTCTGGCATGGTTTGTCACAGATCACTAATGCTTTGTAGACGTAATGCGAAAACTAGTAGTATCTCTTATTAGTCTGTGGATAGCGCTTTACAAGTTGATGGGTCCATTCTGCCAGACAAATCTCTGAGTCATCGATCGCCATATTTTACTTTTCATGGTTAAAAAATGTACTCAATCTCGATCGATGACTCAGAGATTTGTCTGGCAGAATGCAGTAACCTCAAAAACTCTTGTAATGTATTGTAAATCTTACTGAAAATAATAATTCAATAAATAATAATTATATTAGATTACCTATTAAGAATTTTCTTGTTTCATGGCATTTTTAGTTGCGGATCACGTCGATGTGGATGTTAATGTGACAAGGTTCCTGCGCATTACCAATTGGCGGGGATAGTTTTCTGTCTGCTACGCGACGACGTTCTAAATTGATGAAAAATAATATAACGGATACTTACTAGTTTTTTTAATGAGAACATTGCAAATAAAGTATTACAACTTCATATTTAATATAAGTGCGATTTACTAGGTGCGTGCTCTAATAAAATGTCGCAAGTCCACAAAACAAATTAAACTAACCTATATTATTTCAGTTTTTTATTTTCAATATCATTGCACACCATTAATTTGATAATTAAATCTGTTTAAATGTACATAAATGAGACCAGGAGACTTTTGTTCACACATTTATTGACACAGACTCTATTTCATCTTACTTTACAAACATTTTAAACACATAGCATTACTAAGCTCTACAAGAAATAAAACACTTTAAACGGATACTAGCGCGGTTTTATTAAATGTTCTTTGGTTATTAGGTAGTAGGTATTTGGTTTGATTTCTGATTTTTTTCGGCACCTTTGCAGCTGCCGTGGTCACTGGGGGCTAGTATCCGTTAAAAGGGATTTATTTCATGTCTAGTGAGCGCGTATGCTTGAGAATTGAATAAGCTCTACAAGCTTATGTCACCAACCAAACATTACAACGGTTTCACAAGAAGTGCGGAAGTGCGTCAAAGCAATGACATTCTTGTCGCATGTATAGCAGATTGTCAAGCTTAAACTTCGAATGTACCATAGAGCAATGCATGGAGGTCGAAAGCCTCCCTCAATCTGCTGCATATGCTGACCATACTTATTAAAACAGTTTTCTAACTATCTGTACAGCACTACTAAATTTCAAATTATAATATCTGTCTAATCAGACTTATACACTTCTTAAAAGCTTCCTACCAACAGTTACAAAACCTATCTCAAGTTATCTATCTCTCATTTCCCCTGTCTACCCCTTAACATAACATTTGACCTAACGTATCCCAAACATTGAAACACTGCAAACATTCCAAAACTTTCTATCTGCCTCTCCATTCCTATAACCCGTTACAACACTTCTCGAGCTACTTACTACATTTCAAAAACCAAACCTTTCAATTAACTTTAACTCCTACTCGGCCTATCTTATTACACATCATAAATAACTTAGTCATCTCACACTGTTAAGTTACTTCCTCACTCGAATATCTAACTAATCTAACTGACATACAAAATACAAACAAAACAAATACAAACAACCAAATACAAATCTTCAATTATAAAAAGTAAATGTGATAGAAACTTAAGACCAATCTAACAAAATAGTTTTGTACAGTAACTTCCCAAAGTTTAAGTTATTCACCGTTTTATGTTGCCATTGTTTATTTAAAATTCTGAAGTCAATGATTCACTTACTTTTATATTTCCACATATATTTCCACACCCCCTTAAATGAATCATTACATATGCCAAGATACACCCCCTTAATTAGTATATGCACCCCCTTAACTCTTTAACTGATAATGTGAATTGACTGGGCTTCTTAAGTTTACATCACGCCTTTACATCTTTCTTATACAATTCTTACACCCTATACAACTTGCATACTAATTCCCCACATATTGACCGAAAACGCACTTATTTCACTTTTTCCTGCACTTATCACTACCTAACACTCACTCTGATACAAGTTTTCTTTGACACCTTTCAAACTCCACTGGAAACAAACACTTTGTGAGTTGTGTGTGAGTATATCTGCTATCTGCGAACCCGTTGGACAGTATTTGACTGTTATTCTATTTGCATCAATCTGATCTTTTAGGTAGTATAGTATCTCACATCTATGTGTTTACTTCTTTTATTCATAATTCCTTTCTTCATAAGTCAAATCGCTGACTGGTTGTCCACTTTCATTTCTATTTCTAATTTCTCATTGGTCATTTCATATATGAAGTCTCTGATGAACAGGAGTTCTTTGCAGCATTCTGCTGCGGCTATAAACTCTGCTTCCGTACTTGACAGCGCTACGATCGGCTGCTTTCTTGAGCTCCATGCCACTGGTCCACCGTTCAGCCAAATCACGTAAACCGACGTGCTACCTACGCCTAGTGTCTGAATCCCCCGCGAAATCTGAGTCACAGTACGATCGAAGCACTTTATCAGCTTCACCAAAATGAATACCTTTATTTTTCGAAATCGTTTTTGCATTGTCTAAATCATTCAAATTTGGAGCACTTTGTTGAAGCGAGCAATAATCATTTTCTTCTTTATTTGATTATTATTATTCATAATAACATAAAATGTGATGCAAATTAGGTACTTATTTATGGGGTCTCATCTCTCATCGTTTCTTTTTATTTTAGTGATAATCAACAACATATGAAGACGTCGCGTTGCCTTTATCCAACTGTTAAATAATAAACATTAAAAGAAATTCACAAATCTTAAAATTCTCACACCAAACTTAACTAAATACACTAAACAATTTTGAAAAAGTTGATCACGTAGGAACTGTTTATGAATTGCTTTATTTGACATTACAGACGCTATAAAACAGCTCCCAAACTGTCAAACCGTGCGTCATGGTACGCTTCGTCCATACATAAAAAATGGTGAACGGTTTAAGAGCGCGTATTAAAGCAGGCCCTCCGCAGGCCTGCTAAATCGAGGTCATGGTACGAAAAAGTAATGCCGTTCAATATAAGTCCTGCTATAAGAGCTCATAGTAAGGCCCCTGCTTTCACGCTAACCGTTGAGATCGTAGTACGAAAAAGTAAGGCAGTTCAATATAAGCCCTGCTATAAGAGCTCATAATAAGGCCCCTGCCTGCCTAGCATGACCGATTTATATCGCGTGGGGCCATACCGGCTAACTTTTCGAACTTCGGCAGGTCTGCCGAGTTTCAACTTAAAACAAAGAAATCAAAGTAAAGGAATGTCGTATTGTACTATTTGTTGAATTTATTTGGAAGATATCGATGTTCGTGTGATATCATGAATTGGGGTTTACCATTTTGGCCCAATTAGGGCTCGATTTATCTGTTTTAATTTGAAGGCAGACTTTTCGAAGTTTGATGCGTTAGCCGGTACGCCGCTGCCGTGCCAGGCCGTACCGTGCCGAGCCGTGCCGTGCCGGGCCGTTCCCAATAAAAAACACCCATTGATGATGTATCCGAATATATTTAAAAAACAACACGCGCCTGTGGCGCCACGTACTGTCAGATTAAGGAACCTGTTTATCGCCATTTTTGTGATGGCCGCTGATATTTATAGATCGTAGGGTGTTGTTATTGCAGAATAAATAAATGCATTGAAAATGGAGGAAACGAAAGTAATTTATTACATAGACGATGAAGAAACGCCGTACCTAGTTAAAATCCCAATATCGCCCGAGAAGGTGACGTTGTTGGACTTCAAGAATCAATTGAACAGACCAAATTACAAATTTTTCTTCAAATCAATGGACGATGACTTTGGTGTTGTGAAGGAAGAAATTGTTGACGATAACGCGCACCTGCCTTGTTTTAACGGTCGTGTAGTTTCGTGGTTAGTGTCTGCTGAGGGTTCCAACCCCTCTGACGGGGCGTCCCAGTGTACAGACAGCAATGCTGGCAAAGGGAAACAAAACATCCATGGGGCTCCGACAGCCCCGCTTACTAGGGATACTTGTACTGATACGGACAGTACGATCAGTTCTAGGCCCGGCCACAGGGCTTCGTGCGACAAATACAAGTACAGAGGCCTCAGAATCAATGGACATTCCAAATACGGAAACCATGGCCTAGAATACGAGACAGCCTCAGTCTTGAGTTCGGATTTAGACTCAACCAGTCTGTTCGACAGCCAATCTGAGATAACGACGACTACAGGGCGGCATACCAACGCTTCCGTGGACAGAGCACTCACAGAATGCAGCAGTGTATCTCACTTACAAGTGAGTAACCGCAAACGGCCGCAAAGAAGACGTAAACGACCGCAGATAATGTCTAGAACTTCTTCGTATTCCTCTATAACTGATTCTACAATGTCGATGCATATTATAACGGTGACGTTGAACATGGACACCGTGAATTTCCTCGGTATTTCGATAGTTGGACAATCAAACAAAGGAGGCGATGGTGGAATTTATGTGGGAAGCATTATGAAAGGTGGCGCAGTAGCTTTGGATGGCAGGATAGAGCCTGGTGACATGATCCTGCAGGTAACTGTTCATTCATATAGTTCATGGGTCTCCAAACTTTATAGCCTAAGGGCCAGACTAATTTCTCCACAAAGTCCCAATGGCCAGGCCCTAGCTAGCACATTGTACCTACATACTGTAAATTATAGTATGTTGGTACGATCCAGCTGCTCGTGGGCCGGATTGTTGGTGCTCGTGGGCCGGAGCTGGCCCGAGGGCCGTAGTTTGGAGACCCCCGTTCATAATAAAGTTCCTGGCATTTCCCTAACTTAATGTGTGATAAAGCTAATGTTATTCAATTATCAAAAAAATTTTCATATTAATCAGAATATAGTTTTCAACATGTCTTCTTTGATGACTGTTGTGTGTTGGGGAGCTCGGTGGCACAGTGGTTTAGCGCCTGGCCCAGCGATTGCGGAAGTTAAGCAACGGTTGCATGGGTCGGTCATGGGATGGGTGACCAAAAATTTATTATCTCGAGCTCCTCCGTGCTTCGGAAGGCATGTTAAGCCGTTGGTCCGGAAGCGATCACGAATGTGAAAGCCCTTGGAGCGTTCCTGGCTGAGCTGGGCTGGCTGGAGTGATCCGGCCGCACACCCTCCAACGCAAAATAGGCGCAATAGACGTCGAGTTGCGGAAACCGCCTGCATTGACAAGAAGGAAGAAGCCGTTGGTCCCGGCTGCATTTGCAGTCGTTAACACCCACCAATCCGCATTGGGCCCGCGTGGTGGGTTATGACCCATCCTCCTTACCACCCATAAGGAAGGCCTGTGCCCCAGCAGTGGGGACATCAAAAATGGCTGATGGACTGTGTAAAAAAACCCAGTATTTTGGCCTTTACTATTTTTGTTGTGGCTGTTTAGTTGGTGACTAAATATAAATCAAAGAATTACCCTCTTAATAGGTGTAGTGAATTCCCTTTTCAATATCTACAGACAGATTTTACCCCACAAAATTGACCCTTATAACATCACAAATAAGCTTGTAAATAAATACATAATTTTTACAAACAGTATTGTATAATCAATCAATTTACTAATACTGTTTGTCATAGCCGATAAAGATGGATGTTGTATCATAATTTATTTATTCATGTAAATGGATTGTAACTTTCTCCTTATCTCGATATCGAAACAAACAATGAATATTTTAAATCATAGAAGTGACAAAGTTCTCTATTTGTGAGAAAAAAATCGCCATTTCATAGGTAAAGTAAAGATCCAATATGTTTATCCACATACAGTTCTTCAAGATAAAGAATGGGCATAGGAAACAATAATTGTTTACATATATATTACATAACAAAGGCAATTAACAAAAAGTATTTTGACCCAAAAGTTATTTACAATTTCAACTTTATTGCAATGAAATAAATGTCAGTTTCATTTCTAAGAAAGGCATAAACACAATGCTCATTCTATCTTGACTTACTGTCAAACCTTTTTCTCTTCTTACAGGTGAACGATGTGAATTTTGAAGACATGACCAATGATGAAGCAGTTCGTGTCCTCAGAGAAGTTGTTCAGAAGCCTGGCCCCATCAAGCTGGTGGTGGCCAAGTGCTGGGATCCAAATCCTAAGGGATACTTCACCATACCTAGAACGGAGCCGGTCAGGCCTATTGACCCAGGTAAACAAATTTTAATGATCTTAAAAATGTTATGTATAAATTATATTTAGTTAAAAACTTAAAACTAAAGAAAGTCGATTTAATAGGATCTCTGTGGTCTAAACTGCTTGCCTGTAAAATAATAATACTGTGACTTTGTTGGGAGCAGAAAATTTTATTAAAGGCACATTAATCCTGCACAAAATAAAAAATCACCAGTACTAAGTACTGCATTAGTTAATTACAAATGCAAAACAGCAAATCTACTGGCATTAACCAGGCAGGATATTAATCCACATCTTCATTCAACAGCTTTTTATGAATTATGAAGATAGCTTTTTTCGTGCGGCACAAACAATCTTATAGATGTATAACAGAATGTAGTAATAAGTTTTTGTATCCAGGTGCTTGGGTGGCCCATACCCAAGCCCTCCGCGAGGCGTACCCCCCTCCGCCCCCCTCTCTATCGGCCCTCCCCGTGTCGTCCGTGTCGGAGCGCGCGGCGTCCGACGCGAGTACGGCGCCCGCGGGGGGCGAAGGCCTATCTGTGCACATGGACATGGCGTTAGTGGTTAGGGCTATGCTGCGCCCGGATTCCGGTGAGTTTTGTAAGAAAGGTAGTATGGAATGGTATGGAGTGAGGTAGCCACTAGTCTGAAGGCCCAATGTAAGATTTTCCTCCAGGCTGGGTGGTATTAGCCTGATGAGCGCGGTCTAACAGATGATGGTTGGAAGTTGTATATGTTATAGTTATACATATATGCCAAGTAGCTGAGTGAACTCCGTTAGCAAGATGTAGGTTTTCCATACTACGGGGAGCACCCCGTATTACTTATTACTAATATTATAAATGCGAAAGTGAATCGCTCATGGCGGATCTTGACAGACTGATCGTACTCAATCACATTTGTTAAGCAACGCTCAGTCCGGCCAGGTGTCGGATGGTGGTTAAGTGGCATTACAACTGAGCGCTTCCGTGCTTCGGAGGGCATTAAACCGTCGGCCCCGGCTGTTGTCTTCTGATAATAGTCGTTAAGTTAGAGGCCTTACAGGCGGCTTGATAAACTCTTAACAAGAGGTGGCCACTATTCCTCATTCGATAAGAAGAAGAAGAATGCAAAAGTACGTTTGTTTGTTTGTTACGCCTTCACATCTTAATTACTGAATCGATCATCATGAAATTTTACATACCAGGGCAGGGGTACAGAAAAGGACATAGAGTACCTTTCATCCAGAATAATAGAACTATTCCCAAGGGAAAGCAAAAAAAAACTTTCCACGCAGACGAAATCGTGGGCTGAATGCAAATAGTACAAAAATAAATATCAAATTGTATGAAACAGCAGATTTTTTTCATTCGCGATTTCAGAGTTGGTCCCATAGTAAAAGTTGTTCAGTTTCATACCATATTCGACATTACGGAAAAAACTATAAAGATTTGTTTACAAACATTATTTACGTAAGTTGAGTGGAGTATTGTGTTGCTTATCTAAGGTTTTTAATCTCCCCCCCACAGGTCTAGAGATCCGCGATCGCATGTGGCTCAAAATAACGATACCGAACGCATTCATCGGAGCGGACGTGGTAGACTGGGTGCTGCAGGACGTCGCCGGGATCACGGACCGGAGGGACGCCAGGAAATATGCCTCGCATATGCTCAAGGTACGTAAATATGGGGTCAAACGGGTACAGGTGGGGTCATACGGGGATATGATATAGCTAATACTCATGTGGAATCATTGGGTAAATGTGGGGTTACATGTGGGGTTAAACGGGTACATGTGGGGTCAAACTGAATGGATATGAACAGTGAATAAATCGGCCAATTTGATTTTTTTTATTTGAAAAGAATAGATTTTTGCAATAATTCCTTAGAAAATTCAAAACTTTTTATTTGTCCGCAGGCTGGCTTCATCCGACACACAGTAAACAAGATTACCTTCTCGGAGCAATGTTACTACGTGGCGGGTGAACTTTGCGCCGAATTAGCGGCGTTGAGGCTGCGGGCTGGTGACGCCGATAGCTTGGCGTCGGACACTCTCGCGCCGCTTCCGAACCCGAAGTAAGTGGGGGGAAAGGGGCCAACGTCCACTTTAGGGGCAAACGTCCACTCGAGGCGCCAACGTCCACTTTAGGGGCTTACGTCCATTCTATGGGCCAAAGTCCACTTTAGGGGCAAACGTCCACTTTAGGGGCAAACGTCCACTTTAGGGGTAAACTTCCACTTTAGGGGCAAACCGTCCACTTTAGGAGCAAACGTCCACTCGAGGCGCCAACGTCCACTTTAGGGGCTAACGTCCATTCTATGGGCCAAAATCCACTTTAGGGGCCAACGTCCACTTTAGGGGCAAACGTCCATGTTAGGTTTAGTCAGGTGGTTGATTGGCATACCTATGACCATATTTGCAAAGCACCCGAACTCTGCGCCGAACGGAAAGGGCCGTACGTCCACTTGGAGGGAAACGTTTTTGAGGGTTTATATTGATAGAAGAGTCCCACTATCAATTTAAAGTCTTATTCGGGTTGCAAAGTAATGTGGTCTTATACGTCCAGACTCCAGATAAGGAGCAAAGGATTACTTTAAGGACAGACTAGCGTACAGAAGTTGCACTCCGCAAAATCGTTTAAATAAATTGCGACTCTTGCTCCGACACAATAAAGCGCAATTCAGGTCGCACAGCGCTCCCTTCGCTTTAAAACATTCACTTAGTAGTTGCCTCTCTTTCTATCGCGTAGGTCTTATCTTTTCTGACGTATGAAATTTGTCCTCTCAGGACACCGAGCGCTTCATACTCCCGCGCGGAGTGACAGAGCCCTGGTTATATATTAATATTTAAGAGTTAAATTCGGCTAGCTTATTTAGGGCTGATTTTTCAATCCTCAGATAACAGATATCAGTCAGTTTAAATATTAACCAAATCTAATAAAAGTCATTCAAAAATGTGACAGACAAATGAATGACAAGCATTTTCAATTTGGCAGTATAATACGCTATCAAACGGATAAACCTCTATCTAGGCATTGAAAAATCAGCCCTTAAGGCGAGGCCAGTTCACGTTCTGATGAAAAGTCTGATTTTTTAACTTCCAATGTGAAGAACTGATGTAAAATTCTACTTCACAAAAATTACTGTAGACTGAAAAAGAAACAAGGGAGCAAATTAACCGAACAGAATATTGAAAAATGGCATGGTAACTCTGTAAAAAAATCCTGAATAACACCATAAAAACTTATAAAACTAAATTTCAAATCGTCAGATTTCGTAATTTTCAACGACAGTGATATGATTTTTTATGCAAAAAGGATAGCTTTTTTATCGATCTAACACAATAACCGAGTACATTTTTAATAAATGATCCAGTATTTCAGAAATCAATAAAAATGTTCTAAAATTCGTCAAATTTCTGACGAAGCGTCAATTAAAGTTATGCAATATTCAACCTTATTCTAAAGACATAGTGAAAGAGTAAATTTCGTGAACTGGCCTCGCCTTAAACTAGTAATAACTCACTAGAAAAACTTTTCGCCAATAATAACTGTCTGTTCCTTATCCTTTTTTTTTCCTATGACAGCATGATGGCGCCAGGCTACATGCCGTACGCGGGCTCGTACGGGTACCAGCCTATCCCCTTCAAGTACGCGTCCTGTCTCACCAGCGAGCATACTATCTATGGGTGAGTGACGGGGCAAACGGGTACATGTGGGGTTAAACGGGTGCATGTGGGGTCAAATGGGTACATGTGGGGTCGAACGGGTACATGTGGGGTCAAATGGGTACATGTGGGGTCAAACAGGTACTTGACTCAAACTGGCATGTTGGATTATAGGGGTACATGTGAGGTCAAACGGGTACATACGGGTGTCACGTGTCATACGGGGTTCAGACTGTCATTAATTTGGGGTACAACAGGTTTTTATTGAGCTCAACAGGTACAATGTGTTATATTGGTGCATTTGGGGTCAAACGGGCACATATGGGGGATATACGAGTACATGGGATCAAAAGTGTAGGTTATTATTAAGTTCGTACGGGTAACAGCCTATCCCCTTCAAGTACGCGTCCTGTCACACCAGCGAGCATACTATCTATGGGTGAGTGACGGAGCAAACGGGTACATGTGGGGTCAAACGGGTATACGTGGGGTAAAGTGGGTATATGGGTCAAACAATCCTACAAGTACGCTTAGTGAGTACACTAACTAAGAGTGACCGGCAAACGATCAAGTTCAAATTGCTTATCCTCATATTGGTATTCGAAAAAAAAGCAAACTATACTACATAAATATAACGTTTTTATTATAAAGGTAATTAATTATTTGACTAGCTTTTTATAAAAAAAACATAACTTGTAATTTTTTACCATTGAAAATGGTTATCAGATGCAAATCGCCTGAGACGTAGTTTTGGCCATATCGCCGAGGATTTTGGGAGGATCGAGATGGGAACAGTACCAAAAGTTGAAGAATTTATCGAGACACGTGTGAACGATTGAATTTTGAAAATGTACTGGCAACTTTTTTTTTAATTTTGCAAAATTAGGGTTTTTTGGGGGGTGTTTGTTTGTTAAATTGTAAATATTACGGAAAAAACTGACTAAAGAAAAAAAATTAAAATAAAGTACTTAGGTAACTTTAAAAATATAATAAGATTTTGCATTTGATTTGATTTTGGTTTTTCGTAAATTTATCGTATCATTATGTATTTATTTTATGTATCGTAGCAATCTAAATAGATAGATAGATAAAGTTTTATTAATAAACCACTACAACACACAACAACATCAACAGGAACACTTGAGAAAATGCAGAAAAATGTGATAACTTAAACTAAACACTTTGTCCAAGATGATACCGTACCGGAGTGTGCAGCAGTGGCAGTCTGAAAAGGAACTCAAAGCTCAGTGTTGATAGTTCCGAGGAACCGGACACTGATTTTCAGCCGAGTCCCTGTCATCGTTTGGTCGCAAGCAATAACACAAAACAATAGAGTGTATTTCGATACATTAAAAATATATATATATATATAATAGGCACTAACATTGCAGGTATAACCGTGAGGAGAGCGTGCTGTCGGGCAGCGGCGGCTCGAGCGCGGGCTCCGACCACCTCACCGCTAAAGAACACACCGGTAAGTACTAATGACCATCAGCTTAGCATAAATATATAAATAAAGCTTGGACAATAGGGATGATGACTAATGAATAAAATAACGAAATACTAATAAAAATCGTAAACATATTAAACTTTTAGAGTAGCTTGTATACCTCTTGGTTTTATATATTGCATATTATTTATTTTATGACCCTTCAAAGTTGGGTGGACAAGTCCATTTAAAAAGTATAAAATTTATTAAAATAAATGATACCTTTAATTAGTCCGTAAAATGTATAGCAAATTTGTCGAAGAAACCATTTTGATAAACACAATATTTAATATAGCTGCTGAACAAATTTCCTATGCGTTGCATACAAACTTGCAAGGCGTGACGTCATAACGTGCAAGCCATTAGTATGGAGCGTTTTTGATCGAGTCCATTTGTGTGCATTTCACACTGTGATATCTCGGGCAGTTTTCATGCTAGCGAATTAATTCTTTTACCAATGTTTCTTTTTTTGAGAGGTAATTTATGTAACATAAAATAAAAAAAATAGTCATCATGCCTATTTCACACAGCGCCATCTAGCCCCAGACTAAGCAAAGCTTTAAATATGGGTGCTAGACAACTGATATACCTACTACTTATATACTTTTTTAAATATACTTATTATACATAGTTACACCCAAACCCGTCACAGAAATTAAAATTCATCATTTCAATTTCTGCTCGGCCGGGAATCGAACCCGGGACCTCTGCGTGGTAAACCTGCATGTTCAATCAATCAATCAATAAATTTATTTGCAAATATATGGTCACATTAGTTGTTACATATAAGTCTTTTTCCACGCATTTTGATCTTTAAGATAATCGTCAACTTTATAATAACCTTTACCCATGAGCGTTTTTTTAACATGGTTTTTAAATTCATGCAAAGGAAGATCAATCACTTGTTGTGGAACTTTATTAATAAAGGCTATGCCTTTCCCCATAAACGAACTTCTCGGTTTTGCAAGCCTAAATCTTGGAACGGCAAGTTTATCTTTATTTCTTGCATTAAACTGGTGAATGTTGCTGTTCTTAGCAAATAAATCATAGTGTTTCCTTACATAAACTAAATTTTCATATATGCATTGTTTTATGTAACACGTATTTAGGACCAGCCTCTATTTATTTATATACTTCTAGCTGGTGGCGCACACAGGTGGCGCCATCTATTATTTAAAAAGACGGAAAAGATAAAAATAGTTTTTTTACGTCTTTCCCTAAAATTTTTGAAAATGTTCTTTTGTACAAACCTTGTCCTGATGATAACAAACAAACACAACAAGAAAATAATTATCTAATTAAGAGCAGTCGTTTTAAAATTTGCGCTTACATATAGATACATGTCAGCGATTAATGTTTATATCATATAGATATCTTTTTGAAATATTACTTTTTTCTAGATTTTTTTTCGGCGGGTCCTAAAAAGTTCTTTAATGAACTTTCCAAAAT
Source organism: Agriphila straminella (assembly GCA_950108535.1). NCBI lineage: Eukaryota > Metazoa > Arthropoda > Insecta > Lepidoptera > Crambidae > Agriphila > Agriphila straminella. The sequence continues at coordinate 1,270,640 of OX467328.1, forward strand.
AACGTGTACTTACGCGTTCTACAAACGTGACTTAGAATTTAAAAATATGTACATTTGTTTATGTTATATGTAGCGGGTCGGGAAGGCGAGGCGAAGTCCGGATCGAGTGGATCGGGCGCTTCCGTGGGCGCGGACGGAGCGAGACGGTCGCACTCTAGCGGCTCCTCGCGAGCGGGGGATAGGCCCGTGTTATTCCTCTAGGTGAATATTATATACTGACAGACAGACAGGTCACAGACAGACACAGGTCACAGTCAGACACAGCACAGGTCACAGTCAGACAGACACAGGTCACAGTCAGACAGACACAGGTCACAGTCAGACACAGCTAGGTCACAGACAGACACAGGTCACAGTCAGACACAGCTAGGTCACAGTCAGACACAGCTAGGTCACAGACAGACACAGCTAGGTCACAGACAGGCACAGGTCACAGTCAGACACAGGTCACAGTCAGACACAGCTAGGTCACAGACAGACACAGGTCACAGTCAGACACAGCTAGGTCACAGACAGACACTACAGTATCCCTTTACACCGGAGATTAAAAGATCGTGAGTTTTAATTTTGAAAAAATCTACACCGTACCCAAATCTATTTTTCGGACCGCAACCGACGTCGATTGACAGTGAGGCTATCTGAGAACACGCCAAAACACACTTTATTGGTATAGATTCAAGTTACAACCCGTCAGTTATTGGAAGGCCGCGGCAGGTATGTTTGTTTCTTGGCTGTGTTTTTTGATGGCAAAACTAGCTCACGTAAATACCTCATATTTTCATTATTTAAAGAGACTTTTTAATACTTTCGCTTTATATCGCATATTTATTAGTTGTTTAAGAAGTTAACGTGTGTTTTTTGTAAATTATGTTAATAGTTAGTAAAATAAATTCTTGAAACTCACAAACGTGAGGGTCTGATTGCCGGAAACCAGCACCAGCAGGATTTTTTTAATTATTTTTCTCATGTCTTTTTAACACTAAGGAAGCCGCTTAAAAACACTTTAACAGTAATTTTAAAGAATTAACTCTCTCGGGTGTAAAGGGGTATATTAATAATATACTGCTACAACTTATTCCAACTCACTACAATATACTATAATACACTGCTACAACTTATTCTATCTAACGACAGCCTACTCTAATACACTGCAACAACTTATTCCTTTTGAATCCTTGATATCCATGGGTACTTTGAACAGCCCCAACAATCAAATATTTGACTTAATTTAAATATTCTAATAAAATCAATTATTTCTTTATTTTTCAGAATCAATCGTAGAGCCTACGTCAGAACTGCCAAATACAATTAGGTATCACTACATTTACATTCAGACAGATGCACCTTACTGCTTTGTTTTAAAGGCGAAATTAATTATAATAACAATAATTATTGTCAAACACATTTCCAAATATTTATCAAGAAAAAAAGTGTATAAGTAAAACTACATTGGGTGCAAAAGTGTCAAGGCAATCGACCGTATGGGCACCTCTGTGTATAGTGTATGTGTATTTGATCGAGGTACTAAATGTATTAAACATAATTACATATAATTAAATAGATTTGTTATGCGTTTGTCTGAATTTAAATGTATATAATTTAATGTATACATTTTATATTGTTAGTACTTTATACATATAAATTATAGTAAGTATAGCTAACTTGTAAACATGCCATATTATAAGACTAGATAAGGTCACTTGTCCACTGTCAAAGCGTAGCTGTAGATATATTTCGCTTTCGTTTTTATTATAGTGTCTTTATATCGCATATGAGGCTTTTTGCATGAGATTAAGTGACATATTTTATTTTTAGTTATAAAGTAAAACATTATATATTTTTTAGAATTTTTTATTGATATTTTAATCTATTATTTATAAATATAATTATGTTAGTACTTATACTTAAAAAAATATATTATAAATGGATATTTAAGTCATCATTTTTTACAACTTATTTAAATTCATTTTTGTAAGCGTATTATTATTAATATCATAATTATGATATAGCTTAAAATAAGACTCAAATATACGTAAGAAATATATCTATAGCTCGGCTTACGTGGACAGCATACCTTCGTAAGCAAAACCAGTAACATACATCAAAATAATATGACAATAGTGTGTCGAAAATATTAATGTATCTTTTTTTTACAAGTCAAGACTTCTTTAGAAGGCAAGATATAAAAACAGTCACAATAACATCAATACAAATGTTTTTTCTAATGCAATAATAAGTTGTTAACAATCAAATGACATCAGGCGCATGAGACCCAAAAGTGTATAAAGATAATTCTGTTATCTATAAACACTTTATATTACTAGAATCATAAAACAGTAGCAATTTTTTTTTACTCCTACTTTTAGCTTTAATTAATTATTGAAAAAAAACCGAAAGTATATCAATGAAACAAACATCTTTGTCAGCGATTGCACAAGTGATTGCGCATTAAAAAAAAGAATGTCATTTGACACTATTGAATTGACAGCTATCTGTCAGTCAACTGTCAAAAGCGTTTTGTTACGTGCGACATATGCACAGATTTTCCGTTTGATCAGGGTTCCGGCCCGTACATTGTGGTACTAATCTGTATCACTAACCCAGCTAACGAAACGTGTTGGTCGTGGTACTGGTGTTGCTATTTAGTGTCGGGGTTACCAAAAATAAAGTTTCAAACATAAATAACTCTTAGAATATAAATCTTCGCAAATATCTGAATATTTTCTATGGCTTACTAATTACAAACCTACATTTAAAAAAAAACAAAAACGCTATACATTCTTTGGTTTTTTCTATGGGACTCTGCCTGGTGTCCTTTTAGGTCAACTTTTTTTTTATTAAAATACTTACTAAATTGAGTCAACTTAAGGGTGATTTTCACAGTCGACATATTTTGTGGTGTGGACTTAGACCGCCAAACTGAACAGCCCCAAATCACTGACCTGATTTTTTTTTTCTATTTAACTGTACTGGCTGTCTTTATGGTTTGACAGCAAAGTTTTTGTGCCTATTTGAAACGCCACTAGCGTGCGTCTAAAGAACTAATTTTGACATTTTTGACAAGTTTGAAAGGAAGTTTTAAGTTGTATAAAGGGCTCTCGGTATTTGCGTCGACATAAGCACATCATTAGATTTAGTACCCTGTACGCACGCTACGTCCTACAGCGCCGAAATGGTGGAAATCAAGTAGTCACAAGAACAGTTTGACAGCAGCCAGTCCAGTGTAATAATATAGAGGTCAATGCCTCAAATAAATGAGTTTGACCTACAATTTTATTGAACTGCTTTAAGTTATATTTTTTTTTTTTTCATAAAATAATCAGGAATTTTGATGTAAAGGAAACTTACAGGTGTTGTAAATAACATATAGAATTATGTACTGACATATAACTTAGTACTAGCTATGTTACTGTTCAAATATTAACATGATTTTAAGTAAAAAAATAGTTTTTACTTTTTGACCAACGAAAAATTTTATCAAAATCGGTTCAGTATTTTTTATGTTTTGACTTTTGATGTTATAATGTTTGATGATTATTTTTAAATTATGGAATTGATATATTTTTCTTTTGATATGTGTATGTGCCATTACTATTGATTTTTAACAGGATTTTCGTCTTTATTTTTTTGTTATAAACTTAAAATATTGCTATGCTTGGCTACTTTTAAAGCATATTCGCAAAAAAACATTAATTCTTTACAAACATTAAGTCTGTTTGCGGGTTTTTTATAAACGTCTGTCAAAATATTATAGTCAAGAAAAAAAAATTAAGCAACCATAACTATCAAACACAAGATTTTAAATTAAACATGAAGGTTGTATTGAAAAAGTATTTCGTAATTTTTATTTGCGCAAAAACGCTCTGTTGTATTTTATTCCTTAATATTAAAAAAAAAACATGCTAGGAGGTAGCTTTATGGTATGAATACGTCGATTTATATGGAATTAATCTTAGAATATCGAAAATGACAGAAATGTTCGTCGCTCTTACTATATACTTTCTAATAAAACTCGAAATGATTAAAAGCTTATAAAGGATTTTAATAAATATGAGGATGTAATTGCTTTTATAACGGTAAAAACAAACTAAGTTTTTAGGTTCACCTCAAGGCACAACATTAGGGCCACTTTGATTTATATTATATGACAAAAAACTATTTATAATACTATGACGTAACTATTAAAATATTAGGGCACATTTAAAAATGGAATGTATACGTAGAAAAATGTCTATTAAAAATTCGAATCGTATGAGGGTAATAAATATGTATGTTTGAAAAAAAATTAGCAATACTGTAAGGAATGTTGTATTGTATGACCTTTAAAGGTGTGACAAAATTTACTTTTCAAGGCTTTAGATGAGCATTTAAATTAGTTTTAATTGCCTTCGGTCTGTTTTGTCTATGCTTCCAATATTAGACGCGTATTTTTTTCTGATAATGTAAAATTGTATATTGTTGCGCAAACCTTTGCTTCTCTATGGTATATTAGTTTGAACATATCAATAGCTTGAAATGTGCTATTCGCCAAAATATTTATTAGTTATTTAGTAATTGATATATTGAATTAGTAGTTAATGGATAAAACCATTTTGTATAGAGAAAAATTTAAATGCTTGCGATATCATTTTATTGTATACCTTTTACTAAAAATATCGCAAAATCGTTGAGTGTTGTATATTTTTCATTTTTTTTATTTATTTGTCAACAAAACATAATTATTGCAAGAAGCTATGTTTTACAGTTCAAAGTGTATAAGTGCCATATTTTAATGTTATTTAATAAAAAAACTATTTTATTTCCTCAAAAAAAAAAAGCTATAAAGACTTATTTCAGATTACCCAGAAAATAATTATAAAAAATATACAACACTTGAACATTTAACAAGATTAAATTTGATTAACATCATTATGATTATTCTAATTATGATTAAATCAAGTTATGTTTAACTTATTACGATAAAAATCTTATTTGATGGGGTGTTTCTATTGTTTTAACCCCACCTTACCCCATTTATTGTGTTGCAAGGTCACTATATTTGTTTTTAAGTGAAATCATCAATAATTTTTTTTATATCCCATATAACATTTTATAAGTTACGTCCTTACATGGAGCAAATATTTTTTTAAATGTTCTATTACCCTAAACCCACAAGAAGTGATGGGTCAAGTGAATTAAATGACAAAATCCAGTTTAAATTCTGTCTTTCAATCTAAGGCTGGTATTATAGAATCAAACTCAAACTCAGATCTCTGCTTGAGTACGGTTAGAAAGGGATGGCGCTATATGCGACGAATAGCACCATTCCTTTCTAACTGTACTCAAACAGAGATTTGAATTTGAGTTTGATTCTATAATACGAGCCTAAAACTTATTTTGAAAAGGTCTTTCGTTTTTTTTCGCTTCCAAACTTAGAATAATAACAACATACTTCCCTACAATGTGCACTGAGCTATAAAGGCTCAGTTATCAGATTTTTTCCTTAAGGCGAGGCAGTTCCCGAAATTTACTCTTTCACTATGTCTTTAGAATAAGGTTGAATATTGCGTAGCTTTGATTGACGCTTCGCCAGAAATTTGACGAAATTTAGTACATTTTTATTGATTTCTGAAAAACTTGATCATTTATTTAAAATGTACTCGGTTATTGTGTTAGATCGATAAAAAAGCTATCCTTTTTGCATAAAAGATCATATCACTGTCGTTGAAAATAACGAAATCTGACGATTTGAAGTTTAATTTTATGGTGTTATTCAGGATTTTTTTACAGAGTAACCATGCCATTTTTCAATATTCTGTTCGGTTATTGTGTTTCATGACATAATGTTCAGTCTACAGTAATTTTTGTGAAGTAGAATTCTACATCCGTTCTTCACATTGGAAGTTCAAAAATCGATCTTTTCATCAAATCGTGAACTGGCCTCGCCTACGTTTAATTTTAGACAAGCGATTTATCAAAAACCCTTGAATGCAGTTTTACTTATTTAAAAAATTAAAAGGAAAGTTTATTTTTAGTAAAATTTGCCATCATCAATACTTACCCCCTTACTAATAAAGATTGTATAGCAGATGTATAGTTTAGTTACACAGTGTTTTGTCACTTTCTTTTCAATGTCAAACTCAAATAGTTTGGCAGAGAGTAACCATTGTGTAACTATACATCTGCTATACAATCTTTATTAGTAAGAGGGTTAGGGTACTTTCCCTCCAACTAACTTATATTTTTTACCTAGTATAGTGATCTTGCAAAATCGTGCTACTGTTATCATTATGATTAATTGTAACGATAATGAGTTTGTAAATAATTAACGAATAAATAATACTCAGTGATTTACTGTTCTGTGGTCACAAAAGCATTTATTTTTTTAAACACCTTTGGGTCGACAGATTTTTTTATTCAGTTAATTTAACACAGTTTCAATAGGCATCTTAAATGGCCTTCCTGTTGTCTGTGGTGGATATCGGGAAGAAATGTATTTATTTCTTTACAAGGTATGTAAAATTAAACAATGTGCTGGATACGCCTTTTAAGTATAAAGATACTTGTGACAGGAGTTCTCGCTCTTCCGTATCATACTTAGATTACTGTATTAGAATTATGTATAGAAAAATATATTACTATTTTTTATTCTTAGGCCAGCGCCATCTCTTGACCCGTAGTGGAATTTAATTTTTCTTAGGTCAAAGCCATCTGTTGACTGGTACAGGAACTAATATTTTTTTTTAATTTCTAAAAAAGTGTGTTATATTGAGACATCGTTTTATTTTTCCTGTAATCTTTACATAAACTACTATCACATAGAATTATTTCAGATTTTTCTCTTTGCAAACTTCGGAGATAAGGGGGAACGGTATTTTTATACATTTTTCATCATAAGTCGAAAACTATGCGGCCTAAAAAAAAAGAAAAAATGTTTTAAAATGTCCAAACAGCGCTCTTTCACTATGATACCCCACATGCCCTAGTCGCCCCACTTAAAATTTTTAGGACCCCTTTTCAGTCCCTGTTGTAAAAAAACTATTTATTTTTTTATTTCTTATTTGCAAAATAGTTGGGCAAACGTCATCTTAAACTGTTCCAAATTTCAAGTTGATACCATTAGTAGTTGATGCCATGTAAAAGTGGAAATAAATAAAATAAAATAAAAATAGTTCTCGAGATATCCAGCTGTGACAGACAGACAGACTGAGTCACACCATAAGGGTTCCTTTTTACCATTTTGGTACGGAACCCTAAAATTGTAAACTTGTGAAAACATCAGATTATCAAATAAAAAAGTAGGTAAACAAATCGAATCACAATATTGTGCCATATAGGTGTGTACCAGTTTTGAAATAGTAAAATTAAACGAATCATTTAAAATAAGGTAATTATTAAAAAAATCTGTCGACATAAAATAGTGTTAATTGAACAAATTGAGTTGTGATAAAGGCAGCTTATACCTTTTTTGTTTAAATGTATATTGATACTATTATTATTATTTTTGGACATATTATTATTACGAGACATACATAGAGGATGTTTGACATGTGTAATTTTTAATAAACAAATAGAATTTTGTACTTAAATGTCTTTTATTTATTAAGCCCTTAGTACAAAGTTTTACCCTTAGGGTAGGGGAGGGCGTCCCCCCTAGGGGGGTGCATAGACCTGCTGCTTTTGACATTGACATCACTTTATATATTAGAAATAGGATTATTCGTAAAAAAGAATCCTGGATTATTTGTAAAAAAAACCCGCCTGCATAAAAAGACAAGTCGACTGAAAAGATGGAAACAAGATTAAATAAATATTAAAGGCAACATGTCATAATAACATGCAGTCGGAGGCATGCATAAAGAAAGTGACATTATGAATGATTGAATTATATGCCTCCGACTGCATGTTATTATGACATGTTGCCTTTAATATTTATTTAATCTTGTTTCCATCTTTTCAGTCGACTTGTCTTTTTATGCAGGCGGGTTTTTTAATTTTTTTAATTTATTTTTTTATTTATCTCTTTTTAGTTATTATATTTTACGGTCATGATATACCTTTTTGAAATCCTTATAATAAGCCCTTTAATTTGACACCCATATTGCCGTATTCTAAAAAAAATTTTTTTTTCACTACGTATAATAGCACCGTACAGCCGCCATGTTGGTTTTTTTATAACGCCACCTTCTTAAGAACACTTGGGCTGAAAAGACCAATCTAACGATATCTTAATCATAGAAATCCGTTCAGCCGTTTGAGAGATATGAGGTAATAAAGAATATTACATACAAACAAACATACTTACAAGATACGCGCGAAATACATAACCCGCAGTCGGGTAAAAAAAAAGGGATCATAGCAAATATACAAGTCGTGACCCTACGAAACTTACAGTCCCCGTGTGTAGAACCGCACTCCACCACAAAAACGGCTACTGTATGGTTATTAAAGTATTCAACCACATTCCTCAATTTTTACGAGGCTTGGCTTCTTGAAAAAAGTTTTTACTCACTAATTGAATTCTTTCAGTGCAAAATATATATTTTTTTTACATTGAGTTACTAGTAAACTGTTTTTGATGGACTAAATTAGCTGATATTATTATGTTTTTTTTTCCCAAATATTCAATGATCTGACTCCTAATGCATTAATTTTAATTTAAAACTAAGAATATGTTCATAATTGTGCTTTTTTGACAAATATTTACATGCTCTTCCAAGAGAGGGACATATTGGTCTATGTATACCTTGTTTTACCAACTTTAACAAACTGTGTTCCAAGTAAATAAACAATTTCATTTCATTTCATTAACCTAAAACTGGGTAGAGGGGGGGGCGCGGAAGTTTTTTTTTGGTGGAAGGGGGCGCGTCACAAAAAAGTTAGGGAACCCCTGCCTTAGTAGATGAAATTAAAAAGTTGGTTTTATTTATTCTGTGATGCAATACAACTAAAGTGACCAAAATTCAGCTAGCGATACAAAACTGCGTAAAATATTCTCTTTGCAATACATTCGAGACTCGAGTGAAGTTGCAGCGAATCACTGTCTAATGTCAATTTAATTACATTGTAAGTATGTTCTTACATAGCTTACGTTTTTTTTTCGTTGTTAGCTAGCTTACGTTGTAAAACGAAGTACTTTGCTCAGTGCTTCAAACGAAAATTGCTTTGCATATCGGAGTGTTGCGTGGTGGGGAAAAGTGGAACTCGACTCGACCAATATTCCACTTTTCCCCACCCAGCGCCCCACTCCTTTTTACTATTACGGCTATTTAAGTACTCAAGTGTTTCAAGACGAAAGTCTATGACCAGTGTGTGTTGCCAGTGATGACTTACGGCAGTGAAACGTGGTCGCTAACTATGGGTCTCATAAGGAGGCTCAAGGTCACCCAGCGTGCAATGGAGAGAGCCATGCTCGGCGTTTCCCTGCGTGATCGAATCGGAAATGAGGAGATCCGCAAGAGAACTAAAGTAACCGACATCGCTCGAAGGATTGCTCAGCTGAAGTGGCAATGGGCGGGACACATAGCGAGAAGAACCGATGGCCGTTGGGGCGGAAAGGTTCTGGAATGGCGACCGCGCACCGGACGACGCTCCGTGGGTAGGCCCCCGACAAGGTTGATCTGGTTAACTTCTATATTTTCACTTTTTGATACTTACTACGCGTTCACTTCATCATTGCCGCTACCTCCCGGCCCGCTTCGTCGTACCGCACCCCCTGCGTCGCCTCTCTAGTACGGCTAGCAACGCAAAGCTTAATTTTTGTTTCTGTTGATTTAATCATTACGTTCATTATTTGTGTTGTTATAATGATTAAAAGATTAAAGTTCCTACATAATAGCGAACCTAACTTGTTAGATAAATAAATGACACTCTTTGAACAAGAAAAAAATGAAAAACAGATGTTCGCAACCTTAGCTCGGGCGAGCGCGGGGCCTGAGGCGGAGGGGACGACCGAGCGGCGGCCATATAGGACTTGACTCAGCGACACAGCGCCATCAACATCATTTCTCTATACAATCTCTATTTTATGTAAAAAACCCATTATAACATACCTAAAACCTGAAGATTTTGTTATTACATCACCCTTACAATCAAATTGGAGTCAGATAAACGGAGTCCTCGCAACATATGGAGACACCGACGTGATGAGAAGAAGTCAAGGTGTAAGTGTTGGCGGAGCTGAAAACGGATCCGAAAGGGAAGTAAGCCCGGTTTGAGTATTAATTCTTAGTGCTAGTGTATTTAGGATTGCCTCAAATTGTCGAAAAAGTGCTTTCTTTTCGCCCTTTTCGCCGACGACGCCGACGCATACCCACTTCTTTTAACAAAAAAATCAGGTGAGTTTTTTGCATAAAAAACGCTGAATCGCCTACTTTCCGAGTCATTTCATCTTATAATTTTGCATATAAGTGCTAATGGTCACCGTATTTCCTAGGTTACCTATATTTTTTAGCTTGTGAAAGCAGCTAGTAGCCTAAATACCTACCTTCATTTTGCCGTTAGCCTTATTTTTCATTCATTTCAAAAATATTTTTCCGTTGCTATCAGTTTTTAGTGAAAGAAAACGTAATTTAGTACATTACCATTTTATTAATTTGTCATAAATTCGTTCGCAATACTTAAAAATATCGTTGTTTAAAACATATAGATGGTAATATTTCTACATTACGTATTTCTTATTAAAAAATATTGAACTACTTAGTTGCATTTAGTTCAATAAAATACGCAATTTTAGTTGTTAATTGCAGATTATCAAACGTTCTCAAGTTATTTAATCGTTAATTTGTAGACTATAACTTTTCATCATAACATTGTTTCGCAACAATCCAAGCGCTGTTCTAAAAATAGATCGTAAACAATTCCAGGTTCGCCGCGTTATCACAGCGCGAGCCCAATTCACTGGCGTTCGGTGCACCGCAGTTGAGAAAACCGGTTTGCTAACAGCCGTGTGAGACGGTTTCTATTACTACGTGATTAATTCTTCACTGCTCGTGCGCATCTACTTAACCGTTTTGCATAATAGTGCAAGCGGTCTTGGAGGTTTGGAATTTTGTCTCTTTTATTGTTAATTGTATTTTTTTTATTTTTGTGCGTTACGTGCCCTTACAAGTTTAAACCATGGCAGAGGAATTGAAAGATTTAAACCATCAACGGGGTACAATCAAGGCGAGGTTAACTGTTTTTTCGAAATACCTTGATATTGTTAAGCAAATTGACCCTGGTCAAATCGATGCTGTCCAGGTAGGTGAGTTGCAATTTAAATTAACTCGACTTCAGGAAATGTTACCGTTATTTGATGAGGTGCAAAGTAAGATTGAGAAGCTCAGTACCGATAGCATTGATTTACAAATAATTGAACGTGACACCATCGAAAGTTCATTTTGTCATTTTATTTCGATGGCTCAGAATTTGCTCGAGTCTTTTAGTGCAAAGCGTAATGACGGCAAACATCTTCAAAGTGCAAATAGTTCTCATCACAGTGACAGTTGTGGTTCTTGTTCCCGTTCTTGCGATGGACGTAACGTTAATGTTAAACTACCTACCATCAAATTACCGACATTTGATGGCAACCATTTAAAATGGTTAGAATTTCGGGATACGTATGAGTCCTTAATTCATAATAATAATAGTATTCCCCAAATAAGTAAATTTCATTATTTACGTAATTCTTTGGAAGGAAGTGCGTCTGTAGTAATAAAGTCGATTAATTTTACTGCTGCAAATTATGAAATGGCGTGGAATTTGCTATGTGAGCGATTTAATAATAAACGAATTTTAGTAAATAATCACATTAAATCTTTATTTAATTTTGAAGCTATATCCAAAGAGTCTTACAAATCGATACGATATATGGTCGACTATTATTCAAAAAATTTGCGATCTTTGGATGAATTAAATGAGCCCGTTCAGTTTTGGGACACTTTACTAATTTATGTCATGACCGCCAAATTGGATAGTTTCACTAGTCGTAACTGGGAGGAACATAGGAACACATTGCAATTATCTCCCACGCTTGCTGATTTTTTCGAGTTTCTACGAAAACGAGCTGATGTTTTAGAAACTATCCAGTATGGCAAAGTTGACCCAATAAAATCAGATAAGTATGTAAACAAAGATCAGAAGTTTACTAAATCATTTATTTCATCAAATACACCTACGTCATTTGAAAGTTGTGTTTGTGTGTACTGTCAGCAAAATCATTTTATTTACACTTGTGATAAATTTAAAGAGTTAACACTGTCGAACAGATGGGATGTAGTGAATAAGAATAATCTTTGTCAAAACTGTCTTCGTTCTGGTCATCCTGTTTCGCGTTGTCGGTTGGGTCCTTGCAGAATCTGCAAAAAACGACACAATTCATTATTACATAAACAAATACAAAGTAATCAATCAAATGTTTATACTCACAGTTCTCCAAGTCCGACGAGCTCCGATGTTGCTAATATACACTCAAATGAGTCATCATTGGTAGTTCCTAGTGTTTCGTTGTCGGCTGTAGTTCCTGTGCAAGTGTTGTTGTGTACCGCAGAAGTTGATCTTGTTGATGTCGTTTCCAATAAATCTTACCCAGCTAAGGCGCTCCTTGACAGTGGCAGTCAATCGTCGTTCGTCTCTGAAAAAATAAAACAAATTATGAATATTTCATGTGTAGAAACTAAACCTGTTTCAATATGTGGTGTTAACGACACAGTTGTGTCTAATGTAGTTAAGAGTTGCAATCTAAAAGTTAAATCTCGATTGAATAATTTTAATATTGATGTGTCATTTCTTGTGATTCCTAAAATTACTGGACGTCTTCCAAGTGCACCAATAGATGTTACCATGTTGGATTTACCTTCCAACCTACAATTAGCAGATACTACATTCTCCTCTCCTTCAGAAATACATGTTTTGTTAGGGGCTGATGTATTTTGGGAAATCGTAGCTTCCCACCAAATCAAATTAGGACCCAATAAACCAATTTTACAGGAATCCAAACTTGGTTGGCTTGTAACTGGTCCGATAAGCACGCTCCCATCATCAGTATCTAAAATTAATTGCAATTTCTCCCAAGAAATACGTGAAGCTTCACCAAAGTTTCGGGAAATTGAGGGGCTTCCTACTGCTACTATTACTCACAAAACCTTAACAAAAGATGAGGAGAATGGTGAAACTCATTTTGTCAATAAAACGAAACTACTTTCAAAATCTCAAGAGGTTCACAAAAATACTAACGTAGTTGGTTCAAAGAGGTCTCCTACTTCCAATACACTTCAGTTTTCTACTACATTGGAACTAGATTCTGAAGTTACAAAACGTAGCATTCTTTCTACGTCTTGTAAGTTGTTCGATCCCAAAGGATCGAGACCCAAAGGTCTCTTGTCAGCATGCACGATCGTCCCCAAAATATTATTGCAAAATTTGTGGCGCTTAAAAAGTGATTGGGATGATCCGGTGCCTAGCGACATCAAATGCAAATGGAAACTTTTTGTTAATAAAATTTCGTGTCTCATCGATTTTCAAGTTCCTCGATATGTTTTGTCTTATAATCCAATCGAAATCGAAATACATTGTTTTACCGACGCTTCTGAAGCAGCGTACGGAGCATGCATTTATTTAAGGTCAATAGACAGCTCTTCTCATTGTAATCCTGCAGACTTGGCGTCGAGAGGCGTCTCTCCTCGTCAGTTGATCGGCAATTCATTGTGGTGGCATGGTCCTTCTTTTTTGCTCCTTCCTAATAGTGAGTGGCCTGCTTCCCATCTCCGTTGTCACGATCTACCTGAAACAAAAAGGTGTATTAGTTTGCAATGTATAGATATATATAATATTGTTACATTTGAGAAATACTCAAAATTGACTAAATTACGAAGAGTTTTTGCTTATGTACTTAGATTTGCCAACAATTGTAAAAAATATAATTCCAAGTTTAATGGTCAGCTTACAGATTATGAATTAAAAAACTCTTTAATATTTCTAGCTAAACAATCACAAAAAGAGTCATTTGATAAAGATATTCACGTCCTAACAACATTAAAATGTTTACATCCAAAATCAAATATCTTACCGTTGTTGAGTCCTTTTCTTGAGGATAATAACGTTTTGCGAGTAGTTGGACGAATCAAAAATGCTTCCCACTGTCCATATGATAAAATTCACCCAATTTTGCTTGACTCAAAACACGTGTTTACAAAATTATTATTTGAAACTGAGCATCTTCATTTGCTACAATGTGGTCCTCAACAATTATTAAGTTCTATTAGTGATCGCTTTTGGGCAGTTGGTGGGCGAAGTCTCAGTGCTAGAACAGTAAACAAATTTGTAAAGTGTAGACGATTCAAGGGTCAAACGCTACAGCAAATTATGGGAAACTTACCTCGTCCACGAGTTACTCCAGCACCTCCTTTTGAAAGTTGCGATATTTTTCAATTAATACCATTTTTTATTTCAAATCGCAAAGGCCGCGGAGCAAGAACCACAAAGTGTTATTTGTGTATTTTTGTTTGCTTGTGTACAAAAACTGTACACCTAGAAGTCGTAAGCGAACTGAGCACGAAGGCATTTCTTTTATGTTTGCGTCGATTCATCGCTCGCCGTGGTAAGCCGCGTACCATTTACTGCGACAATGGTAGAAACTTTGTTGGGGCAAATAACGAAATTGCTAGATTACTAAAATCATGTAGAACCTCAGTAGATGATTTTGCGAGCAGTGAAGGAATAGTGTTTAAATTTTCACCGGCCTACTCACCGAACTTTGGTGGAATTTGGGAAGCGGGTGTTAAGGCCGCAAAATTTCACTTAAAACGCGTCGCCGGCAACTCCACACTGTTTGCACAGATTGAGGCAATCTTAAATTCTCGGCCATTGACAGCATTGTCTGCTGATCCGTCAGATCTCAGACCATTAACTCCCGGACACTTTTTAATCGGTCGTCCGTTGACGGCACTACCTTCACCGACCACCGAGAAGATCCACGTCAATCGTTACCAATTGATTGAGCGTCTACGTCACCACTTCTGGCATCGGTGGACAAAGGAGTTTTTGTCAGACCTGCAACAACGAGTCAAATGGCGAACTCAAGGGGTGAAAGTGAAACCAGGAGATCTCGTCATCATCAAGGATGAAAGCTTACCGCCTTTGAAGTGGCTGATGGGTCGCATACATAAGCTATATCCGGGACAAGACGGCGTGTCCAGAGTCGCCGACATCACCACCACTAAAGGCATCATCAGACGAGCACTTACTAAAGTCTGTGCTCTTGAACCAGATTCCCATGAGCCTCTTGAACCCGTTTGTTTCAAGGGGGGGGAGGATGTTCGCAACCTTAGCTCGGGCGAGCGCGGGGCCTGAGGCGGAGGGGACGACCGAGCGGCGGCCATATAGGACTTGACTCAGCGACACAGCGCCATCAACATCATTTCTCTATACAATCTCTATTTTATGTAAAAAACCCATTATAACATACCTAAAACCTGAAGATTTTGTTATTACATCACCCTTACAATCAAATTGGAGTCAGATAAACGGAGTCCTCGCAACACAGTTGAAAAACATGATTACTTTTTTGTCTACAGTACCGTTAGCTGTGACGTCGTAACGGTCGTCGACGGCAATGACGATGTGGACGCGTAGTAGGTATATTCACCCAGTGGTGGGGTGCCATGGTGGGCAAAGGCAAAGTGGTATAATTGGAAATGCGTGCATGATCCGACATAGTCATGCATATTTTGCAGTCATTAAATTCGACCGCAGTCGCAACCCAACCCAACATCTTAAAAACCGGCCGAGTGTTTTTATCATCTTTTTTGCGCCGGCATCCAAGTTTCACGAACTCTACAAGAAATGTTCTGTATGCATTAACTGTTTCTTAGAATACATTATCTTACTCATTTTGATGCGTAACAAAATGCCATAGATTAGTTTAATATAAAATGTACAGTGGTGGCCATATAATTAAGGACACCAGCTGATTTTCATACAAACGAGGTAACTTTGAAGCCATAGTTCTGCGCCAAGGATTGACCTAGCTGTGACCTAATGATGGCCATCCAGGGAGTCAATGGAGGAGATTCAGATCGCTATACACACCCAACTGATCTGATCAGCATTTTAAGATATATAAGGATCTGAGTTTTCAGTTTCAGGATTTCCATACATTTTATTCGTATTTCGCGGTATTTTTAAACACATCCTTATATCTCTTAGAATGCTGATCAGATCAGTTAGGTGTGTAGAGCGATCTGAATCTCCTCCATTCACTCCCTGGATAGCCATCATCAGATCACAGCTAGGTCAATCCCTGGCGGAGAACCAAGGCTACAAAGTTACCTCGTTTGTATGAAAATCGCCTGGCGTCCTTAATTATCTGGCCAACACTATATACTTGACTCAACAGGAAAAACCAGGCTGGATGGGGCGCAGTGACATCAGCCATTTTTAACGTCCCCACTGCTGGGGCACAGGCCTTCCTTATGGGTGGATAAGCAGGATGGGCCATAACCCACGCGGGCCCAATGCGGATTGGTGGGTGTTAACGACTGCAACTGCACCCGGGACCAACGGCTTAACGTGCCATCCGAAGCACGGAGGAGCTCGAGATTTTGGGTCACCCATCCCATAACCGAGCCTTGCGAATCGCAACTGCACTCGCACTGCTGGGGCACAGGCCTTCCTTATGGGTGGATAATGGACAATTTAACAGACATCTCTTTAACTTAGGTGTCACAGACAGTCCCCTATGCAGAGGATGCATGGAGGAAGAGGAAACAGCCGCCCACGTACTGCTGGAATGCAGAGGGGTGGCCCCCCACCGGGCGAGGTACCTCGGCTCGCCGGGCAGCGTCCAGGAAGCGATCACGAATGTGAAAGCCCTTGGAGCGTTCCTGGCTGAGCTGGGCTGGCTGGAGTGATCCGGCCGCACATCCTCCAACGCAAAATAGGCGCAATAGACGTCGAGTTGCGGAAACCGCCTGCATTGACAAGAAGAAGAAGATGGGTGGATAAGCAGGATGGGCTATAACCCACCACGCGGGCCCAATCTGTCGAACAACGCGTAAGGGGGCCCAATATGGATTGGTAGTAGGTGTTACGACTGCAATTGTAGCTGGAATCGACGGTGTTAACTGCAATTGTAGCTGGAACCAACGGTTGCTTTCTGAAGCATTGACGCGAGGAGCAAATTCGGTCTGTTCAGTTCTTGGCATTCCTAAATAAGTATAATAGGGTGATGACAACTTTTTTTATTTTATGTTACATAAATTACCTCTCAAAAAAAGAAACATTGGTAAAAGTATTAATTCGCTAGCATGAAAACTGCCCGAGATATCACAGTGTGAAATGCACACAAATGGACTCGCCCAAAAACGCTCCATACTAATGGCTTCCTAGTTATGACGTCACGAATAAGTAGTTTGTATGCAACGCGTAGGAAATATGTTTGGCAGCTATATTAAATATTGTGTTTATCAAAATAGTGTCTTAGACAAATTTGCTATACATATTACGGACTAATTAAATGTATCATTTATTTTAATATAAATTTTATACTTTTTAAATGGACTTGTCCACCCAACTTTGAAGGGTCATAAAATAAATAATATGCAATATATAAAACCAAGAGGTATACAAGCTACTCTAAAAGTTTAATATGTTTACGATTTTTATTAGTATTTCGTTATTTTATTTCATTAGTCATCATCCCTATTATAGGTTACCCCTTACAGATAATTCTTAAGGTTGAAAAGTATTGTATTTCAGTCACCGAAAGTTAGTGTCTCTGGTTTTGAATTCCGTTGTTTGTTATCTCAGGTAGGTGCAGTTATTTGTTTATATGCAAGACGTCAGGATTGAGGAGCCACTCAAAATGCGTTCGCTTACCAAATCCACTGTCTTATCATTTTATTCCTATACTGCAAAATCAAACAAACCACGTGCTAAATGATCATTATATCGAATATATTAATTGACCTATCACATTCATGGAAATTCACAATTTTATAATTATGGATATCAGGATTGAGGAGCCATACTAAAAGTATTGTGTTTTCTTGAACTCGAGTACTACTGAGCTCAAATTTCTAGCAAGTACTATACACAATATGTGCTAAATGATGCACTCATTTACAAAAATATTCAACTGGTACTTAGCGAGTTCCAGGGTGGCTCCTCAATCCTGATGTTTTGTCTGAGGAGCCACCTTTGCATTGATATATCTCGTGATATATTTTGCTGCTAAATCCAGGATTTGAGCTGCAAAATAATCTACCTATTATGTATTCTGTGCTTATGTGCTAAATAAACCTGATGCACATTAATATTGAGCCTGAGTACATTCCTTCGTTGGTTCCACTAAGTAATAATTAAGACGTTTTTTAGCGACGTTTTTTTATCGTGTATTAAATAAGCCACTTTAAGATTAATATGTCGATAAGATTAAAATGTATTAAATTGTTTATCTTTTAAATAAATTACTTCGCCCCATCCCGATGAGGAGCTCGATGGCGCAGTGGTATAGCGCCTGGCCTTGCGATTGCCGAGTTTAAGCAACATTCGCAAGGCTCGGTCATGGGATGGGTGACCCAAAATCTAGAGCTCCTCCGTGCTTCGGATGGCACGTTAAGCCGTTGGTCCCGGGTGCATTTGCAGTCGTTAACACCCACCAATCCGCATTGGGCCCGCGTGGGTTATGGCCCATCCTCCTTATCCACCCATGAGGAAGGCCTCTACCCTAGCAGTGGGGACGTTAAAAATAGCTGATGGTTAACCCTGTTCAGGATAGAAAGCCTGCCCTGCCCTGTCTGCAATGGTGATATTAAACTTAAAACGGCTCATGATGAATTTATTAATACTGATTAAATACCTAGGTGCATTCTGCGAAAACAGTTTTTATTACGTAGGGCTAAAGACGGTCTCAAGGTCAACATGTATAATGTAATGTGTCGTCATCTGTACCTAGGAAAAATAAAAGACTTATTTAATATAAATATATTTTATTTCACTAAAAATAACATTGGGATTACAAATTTGAGAGCCTGGCAGTGCCCCAGCTTAGTAGTTTAATTAATTTAATAATAAAATAATACTTTTAATTTAAAAATATATTTTAGGAACGAAACATTTGTAATGTTTTCAAAATAAGTCTAAATAATATCTAGCTGGAAAAATATGTAGTAAATTATACAAATGATATGTAAAAAAATATTACTTTGAGGATTTTATACAGTTTCAATATTCAAAAATAATAAAATAAAATCAAGGCAATAAAGATTGTATCAAAATTATAAAAAAAACATTAGATTTCTTATACATTTCTACAATTTGTGACAGATAATAAGCATTTTTAATATTAAACATTACACAAGCAAAAATGTGAAATCACTGCTGATTTTTTAAACAAAAGTTTAGGGGTTATTAATTATGAGACATCCTGTACACACAATAATTATTATAAATAAATTAAAGTCTTTTAATTAGTTGATCTATTAAATGATATCAATTTATTTTTTTCCTCAAATGATTCTTTAATGTATTTTTTTGAAAGAAAAGTGATACCATATCTTTGCTTAAGCGTATTTTAATTTTGTTCATTTGCATAGAGCTAATAAAATCATTAATAATACGATATGATAATTTGAAACAAAACATTAAATAATATAAACTACTTATTTACTTATTAACAATTATTCATTTGATATAAACCGAATAGGCAATTTAATTTTTCAAAATATTAATTAATTTTATTTTTCGTACACGAAATTGTGATTAAGTGGTACCTACTTAAATATTTAGATATAATAAAAGAAAAATATTATTTCGCAAAAAATATTACCAGCTTCTGATTTTAGTTTTATGAAAATAAATTATTCCTAATCCTTAATAATTTGAATATAAATTCGTACACTAATTTATAATACTATTTTTGATATTAAAATCTAATAAAAAAATATAAATGCGTTTTGAAAAAAAAAATACCAATACCAAAATACCAATTGACTTAAAAAATAATAGACAGCTCTGAATGTCCATAACATATAATTTTAATAAAATAATATTCGTAAAGTAAAATAAAAAATAGTTTAAAAGTCGACCAGCTTTTTCGCCTTTTATTAAATTCAAATAAGATAATTTTTTTGCCATACAATCTTATCACTTATGACTTTAATTTGTATGAAAAAAAATAGTTAAAAACATACAGTTTAAAAATAATCTATGTCATTTTGTAGACATAATAATTAAATTAAAAAAATCAAATTTAAAAAATATTTTTTCACTTACATTTGCGCAAAAAGCCGGTCAAATTGAATCGATATAAAAATAGTAGTTATCAAGTCGAGACACAAAAAAATCACACAATTAAAATAAATAGGCAGTAATTATGTATAAGGTATGTATTTTTTATTTCTATTTAAAGAATGAGAAAGAAGATTTATGTTTTAAGAAGGATTTTCCATCGCTCGATTTTATTATTTAAGAATTTAGTGCTAAATAAAATAAAGTATTGAAAAAATAATGGTTTATTCAACATTCTGTTTATTTATGGAATTTTCACGCCTGAACCAGTGAACCAAAGGACATCAGGCAGAGTAACATAGAAAAAAACCAAAGAATGTATAGCGTTTATGTTTTTTTTTCAAAATTAGTAAGCCATAGAAAATATTCAGATTTTTACGAAGATTTATGTTTTACTTTTTTTTTTGTAACCCCGACACTAAATAGCAACACCAGTACCACGACCAACACGTTTCGTTAGCTGCGTTATTGATACAGATTAGTACCACAATGTACGGGCCGGAACCACAGAATATATAATAGTACTAACGTACAGAAGTCGGTCCCCGCGAGGACCATCAAATAATAAGCTACTCTCGCTGCACGGCAATAAAGTACAATTTCAAACTGCACAACGCTGCGTGGATAAAATTATATGCACCTATGAAGAAGAAAGAGAGGCGTCTCTTTCTGTCGCATAGCTCTGTCTCAACCGACACATTTCGGGGTTGCTACTCGCTAGTTACTAATATCATAGAAAACATTCGTTATGCCCATGAATAAACAATGAAATTACTAATAGGTACCTACTTATAAAATAAAATAAATCTACCTAATAGGTGAGCTGAGCATATTTAAAGAGCATAAATAATAAGTATTTCTAAGTAGTTAGAGAAGCTCGATGGCGCAGTGGTATAGCGCCTGGCCCAACGATTGCGGAGGTTAAGCAACTTTTGCAAGGGTCGGTTATGGGATGGGTCAAAAAAAAAAAAGTATTTTTTAGCTTTTTTCTTTACTGGTGCCATATTTCGAACTTCGATACAACTAAGTATGTAAATATGTATACAAAAAATACAATAAACTTTGGTAGGTAGGTAGGTACGTTAGTAATTAAGTATCAAAAACGAAGTGCATGCAGTTTCGCATTCGGCGCTTGAGTGACTCGTTTCGTTGGTGACGTTCACGCGCTGCGCTCTCGTCGCTTGCACACGCCGCGGCCGCGCGTTTCGGTCGGCGCGGTGATATCCCTCGACAATGGCCCTCTTGGAGTGGGCCGCGAGCAGTAGGCTAATATAAAAGTTTAAGCGCGGAGTGATACCCCCCTGCCGGAACCCTGATCAAACGGAAAATCTGTGCATATGTCGCACGTAACAAAACGCTTTTGACAGTTGACTGACAGATAGCTGTCAATTCATAGTGTAAATGACATTCTTTTTTTTAATGCGCAATCACTTGTGCAATCGCTGACAAAGATGTCCGTTTCATTGATATACTTTCGTTATTTTTCAATAATTAATTAAAGCTAAATGTAGGAGTAAATAAATAAAATTGCTACTGTTTTATGATTCTAGTAATATAAAGTGTTTATAGATAACAGAATTATCTTTATACACTTTTGGGTCTCATGTGCCTGATGTCATTTGGTGAATTTATAGAGATATAGTTCGTTAGTTAGTACTATTATACACCGTTATTTTTTAAGTATATCTAAAAAGGAAAAGGGTTGTTTAGACCACGTGAATGAACAACTTTTACTATGGGGGCCAACCACGAAATCCCGAAAAAAAATCATGTTTATTGTATGGAAGCCCCACTTAAATATTTATTTTATTCTTTTTTTAGTTATAGCGGCAACAGAAATACCTCATCTGTGAAAATTTCAACTGTCTAGCTATCACAGTTTATGCGATACAGCCTGATGACAGACAGACAACCGGACAGTGGAGTCTTAGTAATAGGGTGCCGGTTTTAACCTTTGGGTACGGAACCCTAAAAATTTATTCAAATTGGTTTTATCATCGAACTAAACACGCTGCCTATGAAATACGTTGATAACTATTATTAATCTATGGGGATTAGATTAAAATAAGATATTAATTAATTACTATAAGATTAAATTACAGATTAGCGTACCTACTGAAAAATTCCAAAGTTTTAATTTTAAAAAATAAATATCTTAATTTTATTTACTTTATACATAATTAAATAATAATATCGAGCGACACTCTTTTGGATGGTATTTTTTTATAAATAAATAACTTAAAAGAATTATTAAATGTTTGTCTCATTCCATTGGAATGGAAAATGAAGAAAAAAACACCATGATACCTTATTCCAAGCTTATAAGCTTATACTTAGTTTAGTTGCAAGAGATAATAAATTATACTTAATTTGTGATTCCCACGTTTTTGTTTCACCGATTTACCTGAAAACAGAAAAATAAACATTAGGAACGACAATTTATTACTTACATTTTCATTTTCTTTCATTTAATCGCCTCTGGTCTTCGATCAAAAATATCCTAGATAACGCTTCACGAACTAAAACAGTACGCAAAAATGGCACCTCAAATAGCGTCATACTTACAAACTTGGCGCTTATTTTGTACATAATCACCTCTTATTTTGTACAAACTCACATTTTATATCACTTATTTTGTACAAAAACACAACTTTTATCACTTACTTTAAAATAAGCGCCCAATTTGTAAGTGGGACGCTATTTGAGGTGCCATTTTTGAGACTCTGACCAGACATCTAAGGTATTCTTGATCGAAGCCTCTGGTCTAGTGGTTCGCCCACTCGTGTAAGACGCAGGGGTCCCAGGTTCGATTCCCAGGGGGGTTACAATTGTACTCGGTTTGGTTGGTGGTAGGGCTTATTTCAAGTCCACCTGGGGGTCAAGTCTGCTAATGTTTTCGTCAAAATCGTAGTTCAATGGTGTTCTAATGGTAATGCTTTTTACCCGACTGCAAAGAAAGGGTTATGTGTTTCGCGCGTATCTTGTAAGTAAGTTTGTATGTTTGTATGTATGTATGTTTGTATGTAATATTCTTTATTACCTCATATCTTTCAAACGGCTGAACGGATTTCTATGATTAAGATATCGTTAGATTTGTCTTGTCAGCCCAAGTGTTCTTAAGAAGGTGGCGTTATAAAAAAACCAACATGGCGGCTGTACGGTTCTATTATACGTAGTGAAAAAAAAAATATTTTTAGAATACTGCAATATGGGTGTCATATTAAAGGGCATAATATAAGGATTTTAAAAAGGTATATCATGACCGTAATATATAATAACTAAAAAGAGATAAATAAAAAAATAAATTAAAAAAAATAAAAAACCCGCCTGCATAAAAAGATAAGTCAACTGAAAAGATGGAAACAAGATTAAATAAATATTAAAGGAAACAAGAACTGTGACAAAAAGCATTACCATTCAAACACCATCAAACTACGATTTTGACGGAAACATTAGCAGACTTGACCCCCTGGCTAGCTACCACAATCTTACCAAGTCTAACGCCATAACAACAATTGAAAAAATTGTTGTTTTATTTTATTTTATTACTTTGGGCTGTATGTATTATTTAAAGTTGTATGTTTACAGCTTTAAATAATAATAGTAATAATAGTACATTATGAGACAAGTTAGCTTAGGTTCATACGACGTTTTTCAACACATTTGCGAGGAAAAAACAAAGTAATTTACCACACAGCAACAAATACGACAAAAACAAAATATATGATAATAATTATGGGAAAAGGCGCGCAGGTTTTTTTTTGTTTTTTTCACACGTTCAATGCAAGAAGGGGCGAGGAGCATACAGCCTACTTCAAAATTATAATTTTAAGTAATAACTCAAATATTTTAATATTTTATACCAAAATATTGTGAACTATGAATAATTTGATAATAATAAATATTTGTTTGACTTAATTAAGGACTTACACATTTATTTATTCCAAAAATGTATATGAATTTTCAGCGGCATACAACCTCTTTGTTGAAGTTTGTTGTTACTAAAAAAAATATCTGTATAACCCGGCTAAATTGGGAATGATCTGTTTACTCGCTTCGAACTTGCAGTAAGGTACTAATTTAACTTTGTAGGGTTAATTCTATTACGAACTAGTGTTTTATATAATTATTATTGCACGCGTTTGTTATAGCTCGGTTTATGGCCCTAAAAGCGATGTATTAGGGCTCACTTTACGAGCAAGTGTGTTGAAAACAAAATATTAGTACATCCGCCAAAAAAGTTTCCACCACTAAATAGTACATTTTAGTTTTTTTAGCATTCACAATGGCAATAGTCACATCTATCGACAGATTTACCGCAACCTTACACATTGTTACGCAAACGAGAATTACAATTTGTTAGTAAAATCAAATACTATAGAAACTTTGGTAAAATGTATGCAACAGACCGTTACATCACGCGACTTGGCGTCATCTTCAATAGGTATGGTCGGCAATAAAAGGCACTGACTGCACACTTAGTCACAAAAGTTAATCTTACCAATACTACTATCCCACTTTAAACCAAGTCATTTGCTTAGAAATCTAACTATATAGATAAGTAATTAGATATCATTTAGGTTAGGTCGCTGATTGAACGGCACCGTTAAGCACCGTTAATCATTCATTCTGTAAGTTTTAAAATCCATTAATTGCCAAAAGTGGCCACTTTGAGCTAAAATAGATTTTAAAACTTACAGAAAAAATTAAATATGTTGAAGAGTTATTCAAAAAAAATTTAGAGACTATTTAAGAGATTATTACAAACATGAGCTTTTTTAAATATTGACTTAGTTAAGTAATAAAATAAATGTAGTGGCGGCGCTAGTTTCACTACCACCGCGCCATAAATGAAAAGTCTAGCTATATAGGCCGTTAATTGAACGACTGATTAAGCTAGTTGGCTGAAACGACATAATAGACACAATCTTAGCAACGCGGCAACGTAGCTAAGCTCGTGGAACCGCACCCTTAGACTTGTACTAATGTTATTCCGTGGCTTGGCATTAGTTAGTCAATGTTTGTGCCGTGCAAGTGTTTGTAAGTAAACTCTAGAATCTCACTCATGCGCTGACTCGACTAAAGGAAGGTGATTGAACTCGCACAAAAACGTGTGTCCACAGACATAATAAGAGTAAAGACAGCTAAATGAGGGCTTTTCAAAGTTACATTTAAAAAATAAAAATAGTAACTATTTGCCTCACTAGACGGTGTTGATAACCTTCGAAGCCTAAAAATAGTAACTATTTGCCTCACTAGACGGTGTTGATAACCTTCGAAGCCTAAAAATAGTAACTATTTGCCTCACTAGACGGTGTTGATAACCTTCGAAGCCTAAAAATAGTAACTATTTGCCTCACTAGATGGTGTTGAGTTGATACTCTTCGAAGCTTAGTAAAAAAATCACATTGACACACTAATTATCAACGCCACCTACCTATCGAGTCTACAGTTTTTTGTCATTGTGAAAAGACCACATTGTAAATGGACAATATCGACATAAAAAGAGAAGAGGCCTATTAATTTCTATACTATAATGATTAGAATAGCTGTTTAAAAGTGAAGTTAAAAAATCTACATTTCAATTTGTAACCATTAAAAATAATAATTTATATTACCAGCTAGGGTCATAAGCGCCCCTGGCAAGATTTGAATTTTGCGCCCCAAGGCACAGAATATATATATAATAACCCAAGGCCTTAATTCATTAACGCCGGAGCGGTCGCTGGCGACCGAGACACAATAGATTTTCTATTGTGTCTCATTTTCCGGGCGTTGAAGGGTTAAGTAAGGCATTTTTCTAGGATAATGAGTTTAATTTTGTGCCCCAAGACTTTGACTTATTTTCTAGCTATGGGTCAGCAAAGTGCGCCCCCTGAGGGTTGATGAGGGTGAGTGTGCACCCCTGACAGCCACCCCCCCTGCCAGCTCCCAGCTAAGACGCTGTTATTACAAAGTCAAAGTCAAATAAGCTTTATTCAAATAAACTTAATTATTAAGTACTTTTGAATCGTCTACATTTTCCTACCACCCGTTCCAGACTTTTGTAGCTGACAAGAAGAACGGGCGCAAGGAACTTATCAGCTGTAACAGCCATAAGTAACGATATTTACAAACTTGAATATATTGTTACCAGATACAGTTGCATAAGTCTATGGTCAACCTAACATCAATCATCGATGATAGCAATAAATACAGTTAAAAAAATTAAACATCTGTTTAAGAGAACGAGAGCAGAACCTATAAAATGAATAAATTTTAAATTTAGAATTGGTAACTTAACAATTTACTAGTTCTCTCATGTAGTCATGTCATTTTTAATAAATTTTTGGCTGTGCATGTGGTTTAAATGGTTATAAAATATGGGAATTAATTAATTGGGTGGCTGGAAATAATTAAAGGCGACTTAAATACTAACCTAACCTGGCAGCGGTTTATTTTTTGGGCGACAAAATAACTAAACGGGCGACTAACTGTGGATTTAAAAAATACGTAAAACTAAATGAGAGAGACAAATAATTTAAGATAGGAGTGAAAATTCTAAATGGGTGACAAAAATACTGAGTGGAAAACTATTATACCAAGTAGGTAAGTATATATAACTGATTTAAGCTGCCCAACATGGTATTTTTGTCATCTCGATTAGGATAATAGTCACCTTTTCAAGTCAAAAAAATATATGCCAAATTTTAAATGTTTCGTGTGCCCTAAGGTTGTCGTCGCCCAAATAGTAATTTGGTCGCCCGTTCTGAATAACTAGTTACTCAATTTGTATTTTAAAGTCACCCATCTTCAACATTTGTAGTCGCCCTCAGTCGTCGCCCAATTAGTATTTCAGTACTATATTCAGGATTTTTGATACCCAAAATGGGAATTTATTGTTACCCGATTAAATACTACCTACTCATAAAATATTAGTATTTTGTTGAGCTGAAAAATTTATTCAGTCAGCCAAAATGGTTAGTTGGTTTTAATTTAATGCAAACCAAATATTTGTTTGCTGGCCAAATAATGCAGATTTAGATGTCAGATCAAAAAAATATTCCCTATATTTTTTATTCGGAACGGCTTAGATGTTAAGTGGCAATAAGGCCGAAGGTGGAAGCGCACTACACCCGGAATCCTCATCACTGAGGAACTGGCTATCTTACCTCTAACTGCCGGAACACAACAATGTTAAATTGTGTCTATGGCGTCAGATTTAGGAAAACAGTTTTTTTTTATTTCTGGTTAATTCTTAGAGGGAAAGTCGTGATCACTAGCTCGTAACTTACGTAAGTACTGTACAAAAATCGTGATTTTTTGTCTGATAAATTATACATGAAACAATACTAAACTGTTGATTTATTACCGACTAATATTTTATCATGTCATTCGAAGGTTTTTTAATGACGAATCGTGAAGACATGACATTTAATAAAATACTATCTTTATAGTTAATTCACGATAATCACGCACGAATACGATGCACTTGTTGTGAACGACAAAAGCTCTTCTTTTCATGGACACCTGTATTGTCTTACTAATAAAAATTCAATTAAAACTTAGTTAAGGCCAGTATATTCCAAATTATCGAATTTGGCCTATGTTTGATTTAACGATAAATATTCAAATATTCTTTATTTTGAGCAGATAAAAATATATATTGAAGTTTCATTAACGATCTTGATTATTTTACGGTTAAAAATACGATATTCGTTTCTTCACTCGACTAAAAAAATAAACAAAATATGCATTTTGATTTATTTTATATTTTTGGATAATTCTTAAAGTTTATCAATCCCTTAATCACGAAAAATATATAGAGAAATAGGTAATGACAATATAGAAGAATATTCAACGGTTACTTTTCAAAAAGTGTCTTTATGCTCGAAATAACAACAAAAACATTGAAAAAATGAAAAAGTGAGGTTATTTTCATTACTCTTCACACGTAAAGAAAAAGACAGAGACACAGTTTTTGGAATGTTTAGTTAAAAGTATACTGTCATTTTAGGGTTCCGTATCCAAAGGGTAAAAAGTAACGGGACCCTATTACTAAGACTCGCCTGTCCGTCTGTCTATAACCAGGCTGTATCTTAAAAATTTTCACAGATGATGTAAATACTAAAAACAGAACGAAATAATACTGAACACTTCGTACGCGAGTCCGGCTCGCACTTGGCCGGTTTTTTCTTTCGTATATTATCTTCTATTATTTTTAATCTTAAACTAATTGCCAAAGTCCATCACCACGCTTCCTATTGATACACCGGTCACGTTTAGCGCGTAATCACAATCGGTTGCGCACGCGCAAGGTTATTGCCGATCGTGGCCTTCTAATTGACATTAGATGTATTTGGAATTACATACATACATACATTATTATCAGCACATCATTTGGCAGGCTGGTTGAATGAAGATCAGTTAGACCGATTTCATCAGAAAACGCTTTTGGTCCACGGAACGGAGGTGTAGACTGGTTTACATTATCTTAGTCTTTAGTGGAGTGCTTTAGGAGAGTGCTTTAGTTGAAACATGTAAGTAAACGGTCGTCTTATGACTAAAGAGTGTAGCGTTCTAGTAGCCTTTCAACTGGAATCATCGCTTTCCAGTAGAACCCCCCGCGCCCGCGCCGCCCGCTCACCCCCCACGCGACACTGGAAGCATGTAAATCGACATTTTAGTAGCGTATTTAGTAGAGTGCTTTAGTCAAATGACACTGTACTGGAAGCATGTAAACGCTCACTGGAAAGGCACCAAAACTACTAAAGCACTTGCATTCGAATCTACTCGCACGCTACTAAAGCACTCTACTAAAGACTAAGATAATGTAAGCCAGTCTTAAGATGTACTTCATGAACGAAGTAGTTATTAGAAGAACAGAGAGTAAAACTCCTTGCCTGAGTCTGTGCTTCCCGATAGGTCTATCTGGGGGCCTTCAAGTCAACAATCTGGATCAGGCCTATCCCTATCTGTGGATCGACTTATTAATTCTGGCTGTAAGTGGGTATGGTACATAGTATACTTAAACACTCTTATCCTACATATAGATCAAAGCTTTAAGTAACATTTGTCCTGGGTTCAGACCCTGGTATGAGCATATGCGTGCCTTGGTAACTGCGACTTGCTATTGCTATACCTAGTACAAAAAAAATTGAGTTAGCGTGTGCTGTTATTGCATGTACGAAATGTGGCCACATAAAAAAACCGCGAAAATTCATCAAAATGTAATGGAAATCCTGAAACTGAGAACTCTGATCCTTACATCTCTTATAATGCTGATCAGATCAGTTTGCTGTGTATTGTATTGCGATCTGGATCTCCTAAATTCACTCCCTGGATAGCCATCATCAGATCACAGCTCGATCAATCCCTAGCGGAGAGCCAAGGTCTCAAAGTTACCTCATTTGTATAAAAATGCTTCACCTCTTTACAATATTAGCCAACTGCGTTTACATCTCTCATTCTCAAGGCTTACTAACAAAGTTACAATCAATCTTGGTAAATGTGTCAATGTGTTTTGTGTGCGAAATACATCAATAACTGACATATATCTACTAATAAAAACTTGTCTTCAATAAAAGGCCGTAGTAAACATATATGAATAAAGTAACTAACATCCTTTAGTTCCAAATTAGACAAAAGTTGCACTTAATACATAAGATGGTAGGTACCAAATGATGTGATGACACTAAAACAGGTGATAGTGTTGATTAAACTAAACAACATACTCCATGGAACAGTGGTCGTCATACTGCGGCCCGTGGACGATATTTGTGCGGCCCGCGACAAAGCAAACAAATTTCACCAAACATAGGTATAATATCGCCACTACACAAGTAAGCTAAATTCAATCACTGAGGAAACATTCCAAGGTCTTCCAAAGGAAAGGTCCTTTGGAATCGAATGATAGGAAGAATAAAGTGGCTGCTTTGATTCGTCGTCAACAATTATGACGACAGCAGTTGGACAAAACGAGGCTGTTACAAAAGCATCTTGTCAAGTTTGTTACATGCTTGCAAAAAGGATTAAACTTATCATTCACTGATGCTGAATTAATAAAGGAGTGCCATGTTAACTGTTTCTTAGACTTTGTTTCAAATGTTTTTAAATAATAATGACGGAAGTAAAAAAGCTTATGCTTTCTGAATCAACCTGTCGAAGCCGAGTTGAAGATTTGTCAAAAAACATGTTTGAGGCAGTAATTGACAGGTTGAAAAACTGCAAATACTTTAAGGCATGTTATTGTCTCAGTGCTCACTTTTTATGCGGTACACTATGGACGGAATCATGGAAGAAGTCTTCTTAGCCGCCATAACCATGAAGGGCCATAAGAGTGGTTGTGATTTTATGGACGCTCTGAAAGAATTTGTCAAATAGTCACAGGTAGCAACTGCCATTAAAAATCAAAGAATATGCGGCCCGCAGTGATACCTCACATTGTCCTTTGTGGCCCTTGACCAGATAAATGTGACGACCACTGCCATGGAACATAGGTCAAAAAACTATTTTTTTTTCGCCTTTAATAGTAAGTCATCATGTCGGTCAGCTGATTTTTTTTTCGTTTTTCGACCTATGTTCCATAAAAAAAAATGTTTAGTTTAATCAACACTATCACCTGTTTAAGTATCATCACATCTATAAGGGATGGAAATGAGAACACCACAATTTCGGGACACTCTTTTTGGATAGCTGCCGGTTGCGATCGCCGGGGTTCTCACGACTCCTGCAATTATGATGGCGGACGTGCAGATCGCAAACGGCGCGCAACCATTCTTTATTTGAATTTAAATGCATTTTTACAAAATCACGTTATTACGCTATATATCAAAGTATTTATGACATATATGTATTATTTTAAGCTTATTTACTTATTTTAACATTAGGTTTAGGTATTTTCTTTTACATTTATAAAGTTTGTATTTTAATTTATTATAACTTATAGCTTATAGCCGTACACAGTATGCGTGTGTGAGTGAATGAGAGAATGTGTGTATGCGTCGCCTACAATATTCCCCCCCTAGTGTTGCAAACACTATCATCCCGTGGGTTAAGTAAGGCGACGCGAGTTACAGGACGGCGTAAAATACCGGTGCGCGTGCGGACATCAACAATACGGACGCGACCATCACTGCCTGCGTGAGCCGCAGTCACTACACCATGCCGCCAGCTGTTACGTTCCAAATTAGGTTCAATTAAAATTACGTAATCGCCTACCTGCAAAGACCTATTTTCTTGCGTCCACTTTTGGCGAGGTATAAGTGTTGGTAGGTATTCCCTAGTCCACCGGGCCCAGAAAGAGTCCGCTAAACGTTGCGCTACACGCCATCGTTTCCTAAGGCACAGATCTTGGTCATCGTATTTACCGAACGAGGGGTTATTCGATGAGGAGCCGATTAAAAAATGATTAGGCGTGAGTGCCTCCGGGTAATTAGGATCAGTGGATACGTGAGTTATAGGGCGACTGTTAACTATCGCTTCCACCTCCGCCAATAACGTGACTAACGTGTCAGGGTGTGGGGCACGTTCTTTTAAAATAACTTTTAGTGATGACTTAACAGTACGTATCATACGCCCCCGCGAGCCGCCCATTTCTGGCGCTCCAGGTGGGATAAATCTCCACTCTATGCCACGAACTGCTCCGTCCTCACGCAATAAATCCGTGTTCATTTCGGCCAAGCTCCGTTTTAGTTCATTATCAGCGCCTCGCAGGTTAGTACCATTGTCTGAATAGATAACGGAAGGGAACCCTCGGCGCGCTCCCATTCGACGGAGCCCCATTATCGTGGAGTCAGCACTGAGATCTTCAGTGAGCTCAATATGTATGGCACGTATGGTTAGACAGGTAAACAACATTCCATAACGTTTTTGTCGTCTACGGCCGACTGTGACCTCTAATGGTCCAAAATAGTCGATTCCGGAAAAACTAAAGGCGCGGCGGTAGTGTTCCAATCTGGCTGCTGGTAAGTCACCCATGCGTTGTGGCTTAGCCACCGCTCTCCTATAACGACAAAACAAGCAGTGAGCAGATACTGAGCGGACGGATGGTCTAAGTTGTAACACCCAGTATCGCTGTCTCAACTCATTAACTACGAGTTCGTTGGCGCCATGAAGGGCGCGCTTGTGATAGTGTTCTATCAAAAGTCGGGTGATTCTATGTCGGCCATCTAAAATAGCTGGTCTTCGTACTGACTGCTCGACACCAATAACTTTGTCGATTCGACCACTGACGCGAAGAATACCTGACTCGTCACAATAAGGTGATAGCTGTAGCAAACGGCTGTTTGATGGCAGCGGCTTACCTTGCTGTAAACATGTAAGTTCAGCTTTAAATGTGAGCTGTTGACATTTTTTAATAATGAGTAGCTCTGCTTCCTTCATTAGAGGCACGTCAAGTTGGACGCTTTGACGCCTACATTTACGAATGAAGAGCAGGACTCTGGCGGTAGCCCGCAGAAGGATGATCCACTTCGAGACATTATCTTCATTTGGCAAAGATAAGTCCGAGTGTTCGACCACTGTGAGCACAGACCGTTCCTCACAAGTTGCATCTTCAGACCGTTTGGAAAATTTCGTGTCCTTAGGCCATTCACATTCAGGTCGGCGTAAAAACGAAGGACCTTGAAACCAAACGTCTGAAAATGTCAGAGGAGGGGCGTCCTCTCGAGTTGCTACATCAGCAATATTAACTCCTGACGGCACGTGACGCCATTCACAAACTTTAGTTAATTCATCAATCTCACCGAGACGATGAGCCACATATGGCTTATAATTTCTCGGATCACTACGAAGCCATTGTAAAACAGTGCTCGAGTCGGTCCAGTAATAGACTTGAGTATTGACTTGAGTATTTTTGTGTTCACGACACACAGTGTCGGCGAGACGTGCACCCAAAAGCGCACCCTGTATCTCCAATCTTGGGATAGAAATAGGACGTAAGGGACTTACTCTGCTTTTACTTGCAGCAAAACAAACTAATACGCGTCCATCCAACAAAGTATAACGCCAATAAATGACCGCTGCGTACGCTTTCATCGACGCGTCGCAAAAAATGTGCATTTGTTTTTCTATAATGTCCGAGTCACTAACAAAATTAGACGAGCGTTGTTCACATACGCCTGCGTAGCAAGGTGTCCAATCAGCTGTTTTTAAATAACAGCGAGGAATACGCAACAAACACAATAACTTCAACTCTTTCAACCAATCCATCCACTTAGCGTGCTCATCACTATGGATGCGGCAGTTCCATTCTACTCCGCTTCGATGAACAGACTGAAAGAGTATTTTGCCTTTTATAATAAAAGGAGAAAGAAAACCATGTAAATCGTACACTGACATAATTACGCTAAGCATTTGTGACTTAGTAGGTGCTTGCGTACCATCCAGTACATCACTAGGTATGCGGTCAAGTGATAATTTAAATGCGAAAGAATCATCGTTCGGGTACCACATCAAACCGAGTGTGCGCTCAGTGACGTTCGTAGCTCCGTGGCTAAAATCAATAGCTGTCTGCGCGAGCGATTCGGACGGAATAGTTCGTAACACTTGTTTACTATTGCTCGACCAACGAGCTATCTCAAAACCACCCTTGCTGTGAATGTATGTAATATCATGCACTAATTGAATAGCTTGGCTTTCGCTATCACATGAGTGGATACAATCATCCATATAGTGATTATTAATAATCACATCTGCAGCATCAGGATACAAGTCTTGGTACTTTAAAGCGTTTTTATTTTTGATATATTGTGCTATAAACGGCGAACAAGTCGCACCAAAAATTAAACTTTGCATAACACATATTTTTAAAGGGGCGTTAACGTTATCTTGCCACAAAAATCGCAAAACATGTTGATCTTCAACACGTATTTTTATTTTCAAAAACATATCTTTTATGTCGCCAACTATGACGAAGTTATGCTGACGAAACCGTAACATAATACCTAAAAGTGAATTATACAAATCGGGACCGGTCAACAAATAATCATTTAAACAAACACCGTTAACTTTACCTGCACCGTCAAAAACTAATCTTAATTTACCGGGTTTGTTAGGATTTTGTACCCCAAAGTGAGATAAATACCAAATATGACTAGCCGAGAGTTCGTTAATCATAAGTTCCCGAGCGTAGCCGAGATCGAATAATTTTTGCATTTCTTTACGATATCTAACTGCATAAGATTCATCACTATGAAATTTTCTCATTAATCCCTTCAAACGCGACAGTGCATAGTTATAACTATCAGGCATAGAAAAATCGTCCTTAGTGAACGGCAAACCTACTTCCCAGTGATCGCCAATATTACGTGAACTTTCGTCTAAAATACGAACAGCTCTTAAATGCGCCATATTCTCGCGGCGTACGGTCGAAATTCCTATGGAGTCTAATTCGTACGACTGTTTAATTAACTGGGTCAATTCGTCGTTAGCACTCGCCTGGGGCTCGGACTCAGAGTGAGCGAGATGAAACGTGTGCGCGTGCGCAGGTGTGTGACTGCGACCCACGCAGCCGTGTATGGTCCACCCTAACCTGCATTTGGTCGCGTAAGGTTCACGTTCATTTCCGTGCAAAACTTCTAAAGGAGCCATTAGAAAATAATTATCTTCCCCGATAAGTAGGCGAGGCACAACACACTCTTTACAAACAAATCGTTTTAAATGCGAAAAATGATCACATGACATATTATTAATGATGGACAAATTTTGTTTTGGTAACTGAAGTTTGTCAACCTGACGTAAAGTAACATCATACATTTTACTTTCGTTATGTATACCAGAAATCTTTGTACAAATTTTCGGAGCATCAGATTGAAATATTTCTAAGCCAAACGCATCTATAAATTTAATGGCACTAGGTTGAAAACATTTTAAGCCTAATTCGTTTACCAAAGTCTTATCGATCATCGAAATCGCGGCACCATCATCTAATAATGCAAATGTACTCACAGTACCGAGGGGTCCACTGACATTCACTTTTACCACTTTGAGAAGGACGTGCGGCGCTGCGCCCTCGTGAGGCGCCTCCGGCGCGAGCGGCGCCGGCGGCAGGGGCCCAGACACATGGGCAACGGTGGCGCGCGCTTGCGCCGCGGCGGCGCTGGGCATCGGCGACTGCGCGGGCTCGGCGGCGGCCGGGGCGGGCGGCGCCAGCGCTGGCGCCGTGCTGGCGCGCGCGGCGGTTTGGGCGGCGCCGTCGACTAGCGGCGCGGTACCAACGCGCGAACTGTCCTGCGCGTCGGTGGCTGTAGTGGCCGTACCCGATGGCTCCTGTTCGTCTGATGTGACGTGGGACGTTGTATGACTCGGCTGCGGTTTGTTGTAGTGCAACAAATGATGATGTGCGCGTCCACAGTTATTGATGTCACACGGCGGCGCTGGGCACTCATCGCGATCGTGTTTCGATAGACAACAGAAACATAAGTTGTTCGTCTTAACAAACCTCCAGCGCTCTTTTCTCATAGCTCGTTTGAATGAACGAGAACGACAAGTCGATAGTGCGTGCGACGATTTATTACAGTAAATGCATTCATTTGCGTTCCCGTCGCTTATAGAAGAAGTTAGTACCGGCTTGTATGTGTTGTAGCGTGGATCAGCTGTTTGCTTACGAATGTAGGTCACGTGCTCCTTTCTGTTTTCTTTAGGCTGTGGCTGTGTCATGCCCACAATAGAAATCATATCGGCTTCTCGCTTCAGAAATGACGATAGTAACTCCAACTTAGTCACTTTTTCATCGAGATTTTGGTATACATAATCGGTCCATTTACCGATAAGAGTGCTCGGTAGCTTCGAGGTGATGGATGAAAGCAATTCTGGACTACATAAATAGTCATTTTGGTTAATGGCACGTAAGGTAGCTACACAGTTGGTTACTTTAATAGAAAAGTTAAATATGTCTTGCTGGTAATTATTAGGTAACGGGGTCAACTTCTTTACCTGGTTTAGTAAGTGATGAATAATAATATCCGGTCGACCAAACCGTAATTCCAAGGTGTCGAGTATCTGTGACGGCGACGTGTTCCCGATCAGGAGGTCAGTGACCGCCTCCTTGGCTTCGCCCTTGAGTGCACGACGAAGTCGCCACATATTTTCTGACTCGGTGAACTGGCACATCCGTGCCGTTTCTTCGTAGGCACTCTTGAAGTGCAGCCATTCAATACAGTCCCCACTGAATATGGGTAGGTCACGAGGGGTGGACAGGCGTGTAAGGAGCCGTTCCTCGTGCTTTTGCGACGACGTGGTCATGAGGTCCTTGAGGGTGTTTGCTAGCTGAAGTATGCCGTCGACAGGCTGGGTGGAGGGCGTTGCACGGCGCGGTTCTACACAATTAGTGGCCGGCGCTGCCTCCGTGGCCGTCGCTGGTGCCTCGGGCTCCTGCCCGGGCGGGTGCATGCTGCTGCGGTCCAGCCATTCCTCAACTTGGGACCGTTTCGTGTCACTATTTTTGGTAAATTGTGAGTGACTATTAGACCTGTTATCGTCATCTTCGTCGAACAGAGCTAAATTCACTTCTAATTGTTTGTCAATAAGATCCATCTGGATTTTTGCTTTCGCTTGAGCAGCCTCCAGTTCCAGCTGTTTGCGGCGTGCTTGCGATGACGTCGATCTCTTTGACGAAAGTACCGATTCGTTTTTAATCGATTTTGGAACTGTCACTTTAGAGTGTCCCGGACACAGTTGCAATGATAAACTATCACTATTATGCACTGGCACTGCAATTTCACGGCTACTTTTCGTGAGCACATGTTCGGAAGCGCACTCCAAACGTTCCGATAACTTTTGCCGGTTCGACGTGATTTTATCGCGAGGTGGTGTTCTCGGCATCATTATACACTATAATAGGCACTGGTGGTGAAGATGCGGGTCGAAGGATCAGATTTTATAAGGGATGGAAATGAGAACACCACAATTTCGGGACACTCTTTTTGGATCGCTGCCGGTTGCGATCGCCGGGGTTCTCACGATTCCTGCAATTATGATGGCGGACGTGCAGATCGCAAACGGCGCGCAACCATTCTTTATTTGAATTTAAATGCATTTTTACAAAATCACGTTATTACGCTATATATCAAAGTATTTATGACATATATGTATTATTTTAAGCTTATTTACTTATTTTAACATTAGGTTTAGGTATTTTCTTTTACATTTATAAAGTTTGTATTTTAATTTATTATAACTTATAGCTTATAGCCGTACACAGTATGCGTGTGTGAGTGAATGAGAGAATGTGTGTATGCGTCGCCTACAACATCATTTGGTACCACCTTATATTTTTAAATGATGTGATGACAACTTGATGACTACTTGATGACGTGACTTGACTTGATACGTGATGACTACTTGTTAGTAGATACGAAACCATATTTGCAAATGTTATAGGTAGGTAGTAACTCTGTCGATTTGTTACGACTTAACCATAGAACCGATTTTGATGGATTTCATTCAATACTAAATAATATACCTACTAGAAAAAATACGACACGCACAAGATCAATACTCAGACGGGAATCGAACCCGCGACCTTTGAATATCCGGTCCAATGCTCTGACCGCTGAGCTACCGAGTCACTAGTGAGTAGTGACATCGTCGAATTTCTTCTAGTATATCCACTCTTACGCTGCAAACCATCGTGATTCCATCAATGTGAGGAATTCCTCGGCATTCAATTGAAATATCTTTCCAGATATTCTTAAAATATATTATTAAAATAGATTTCATTCAGTTTAAGATAAATTGGACCAAGGATATAGGCATGGTTCAAGGATAATAACATAGGATACCTTAACCATTTCATTTGTCGCAAAAATGAATATCAAAGGGAGTCACGTAGGGTATGAAAGTTCGTATGGGGAATTGTTCGATTGTCCTAATTCACAAACGTCGGAAACTTTCCGTGTCGGATGTTATGCATTCGAAGGCAATTATTTACTATATGGTTTCCGTTGTCGGAATGTTTATTTTCTTTTCGACGGATACAAACTCTTCCGACACCAAATAGGTAGCTGTCGGAAATGAATCCACGAATAATAATCAATATACGATTTAGTTAAAAGCGGGGTGCCTACTATCGCACTTAGCCGAAGGGAGGGGCAGCTGCCCCCCCTGTATTTTGTTTACCACCAACTAACTATCAATTGTTATCTATAAAAGTTCTTATTTGCCATACAATATATTTACTTACATACATACACTCACGCCTGTTTCCCATGGGGGTAGGCAGACCAGAGACTATGGATCGCCACCTGCTACGATCCTTGCACACTTTATTTGTATTTTATTAACGCACGCCGCGACTAGACATCTACACTAGAAGTAAGTTTAAAGGTATATTTCAGGAAACTGCAAAAACTAAGCGCGGGGACGAGTTAGAAATTTTGGCTCTCAAAAGAAATCTTTTCTTTCTGACAAGCTCAGCGTAAGTAGTCGGTAGTTATAGGGCGTACCAGTCTTTTGCCTAGGGCGCCAAGTTTCCTTGAGCCCGCGCTGCTCAGCACGCACTAGAGGGCGCTAGGGTAATGATTGCACCCGGGCGCTACATGAGCTAGAGACGCCTCTGCATATTGGTTCTTACTAAAGCAGCAATGAATTTGCGATTTCTGTCAAAGTTGATTGCGACAAAGTTACATAATTACCACCCGGGTCTGTCCCTATCAGTAGACTGAATATTGTCTTAGGCCTTAGGCGATCATTAAGTTTAGTGCAAGTAGGGGACAGACTTCATATTTTGTGACTATAATTTGTATGAAATCAAAACCACAGCTGCATAAAACCGGCATAATGACACAAAAACTGTTAAAACTTAAAAGAGCAGGATATGGTGAAATCAGTGTGTTATAATATAATATAATGAACTATAGGTACGCGTAGTTTATGTCCCAATTATCTGTACGGAAACATTGATAACACGTTAAGGGTGCATGATAGGAAAACAAGGTTTGCGCGTTTTTACTTTTTATATAGAAAACGTAAAGTTGTAGCCACAAAAAAAACATACGACAAGCTAAGATTATCTGGTAGCTACAAGTATTAAATTGCGTATAAACCTCACAGATGATTGTAAAAAAATCTGAATATCATCAAAAGCGCTTGTCGCGGGTCATATTTTTGGCGTAAATAATAGCGGAAACGTATTGAATTCAACATCAAAATACACTTTAAAGTACTGTGCAGTTGCTCCAATAACTTTTTTCAAGAAAGATAATTGTGCTAAAGATAATGAAAAACAACGAAAAACATCGTAAAAGTGCAGAAGTGAGGTTATTTTCCATACTCTTTACATGTAAAGAAAAAGACAGAGACAAATGTTTCCGCATAACCGAGCCTTAAACTTTAAAACGCTTGTGTGTAAAATAAAAAATGTAATATTTTCTGTTTATCCTTACTTGTCCTATTAAGGCTGGGTTGCACCATCTTGACTTAGCCTTAACTTTAACAGATACAAACTTCTGCTGCAACTTTACTCGGAAATATAATTATGGCAACATGCAAAGAGAAAAAAAATACAAATTTAAAGGGTACGTCGTTTCGTACCGCAAGCGCTCTGTAGTTAGTCACTTCAGTTATACCACAGAACGAAAATTTTAATACAGTTTATGCATAATGCATAAGTAAAATAATTTTCACAAATTTAAAGTCGCGCAGCGGGCTATGGTAAGGGCTATGCTCGGGGTTTCTCTGAGAATCCAACAGATAACTAAAGTCATCGACATAGCCCACCGGATTAGCAAGCTGAAGTGGCAGTGAGCCGTCCATATTAGCCGTAGAACCGATGGCCGCTGGGGCAGACGAGTTCTTGAGTGGAGACCGCGTATCGGCAAACGTAGTGTGGGACGCCCTCAGACAAGGTGGAGCGACGATCTTCGCAAGGTGGCTGGCAAAAACTGGATAAGTGTAGCCGCGGATCGTGTTCAGTGGCGTGCTCTCGGAGAGGCCTATGTTCAGCAGTGGACGATGATAGGCTGATGATGATGATGATGAAAATAATTTCATTTTGCCACATTTTACAGTGGAAAGTTTCCTTATTTTAATTAGATTGGTCGGTAGATAACATCAAAACAAGATTTAAAAATGTCACATTTCCTTGTATTTTTATCTGATGCAAAATACATAATCTACAATAATTAATTATTGTTTTATACATTTTATCGAGTGTCCGAAACGTGACAAGAAAGTGATAAACAATATTTTTATTGCAAACGAGTAAATGTTTATGTAAATCGCAAACATTTAAGTTGTAACACCTGATAAGTGAAATCAATAAAATTTTATCACGATTAGAGATTATTTTTTAGTATTTTACGTTAATGGCGAACGATTAGAAAATCACGTGTAGAACGCGACGCGATTAATTTAACTTCTTCAGTACCCTTAGCACGAACAGCTATCGAGAAAAAAAACGCGCGTAAAATTACTCGATAGACAATTCTCTATGGAAAATTTAATTTCGCTTATCGGCGATAGATGGCGCTGTACAAATTTCCAATACAAAATTTATCTATCGAATGATTTTACGCGCGTTATTTTTTTCGATAGCTGTTCGTGCTAAGGGTACAGATCGCTTGCGATACAAAACGATGTATTTTAATCTGCTGAAATTTGTGCGTATTCTACCAAGAATTCTGTATTCATATTGTATAGAATTTATTTTGTATGATGCGCACCAAGAACTTAAAGTGCGCATTAAACATGCTCTAGTGAAACTGCCGCGCGCATACGGTAGACGGCACGCTGGGCTTCTACGACCTGTCAAATTTCTTCAATCATTTTTAAACTTTAAGTCGAGCAGTTTAAGGTTCAAAATTCACTGTAGATTTTTGACAGCTTTGTATGCTGGCTGCTGGCTGTACCATGGACGAAAATCTAGAAAAAACTATTTAAGGGTCCGTTATGCGAAATCATTTGTCTCTGTCTTTTTACGTGTAAGAGTATGGACGATAACCTCGCTTCTGCACTTTTTCGATGTTTTTAGTTGTGTTTTCATCATTATCTTTAGCACAATTAGCTTTCTTGAAAAAAAGTTATTGGAGCAACTGCACAGTACGTTAAAGTGTATTTTAATGTAGAATTCAATACGTTTCCGCTATTATTTACGACAAAAATATGACACGCGACAAGCGCTTTCCAACATATTCTGTTTTCTTTTTACAATCATCTGTGAGGTTTATACGCAATTTAATACTTGTAGCTACTAGATAATCTCTTTATCTTGTCGTATGTTTTTTGTGGCTACAACTTTACGTTTTCTATATAAAAATATGGACCGCGCAAACCATGTTTCCCTATTATGGCCCCTTAAAGAAGCGAGATACTTAACTATTTAATTAAAGAGAGAGAGGAGGAAGATACAATTTTAAAATGACCATGATAACTATAGAGTGAGGTCGGTGATAAATTGATGCTACAGATGCACAGATGACTATTCAAGGAACTGCTAGCTTGTTAGATAAGCTTAGTTATCAAACTATTTTAACTTACATTATTATTACTCATGTAAAAATTGTGTGTGTACTAAATAAATAAATAAATAAATTATTACAAATACGTGTCGATTGACATTGGATGTGAATATTATTTCACTAGCGGCTGCCATTTTAAAGGGTGCCATAAATTTTTAGGGTTCCGTACCCAAAGGGTAAAAACGGGACACTATTACAGACTTCACTGTCCGTCTGTCTGTCACCAGGCTGTATCAGACAGTTGAAATTTTCACATTGTATTTTCGCTATAACAACAAAAACAGAATAAAATATGAATATATTGACGATACAGAATAATATATGAATATATTTATGGGGGGCTCCCATACAACAATTGTCGCAGCTGGCATAGATAATGGAACCCTTATGGCCCAATACTCAAAGGCTTCTTAGTTAAAATCTTAAGTTAAGGTCTCCTTAACTTTAAGGAAGCTGTCAGTTTCATAGAGTTTCTGTCTGATCTGACAACTTTTTTGAATTTAAGGTGGCCTTAACTTTAAGATTCGTTTGAGTTGAGTATTTGGCCGTTACTCTCGCATATATAATGTAGGTTAGGATTAATTGTATTGAATCGTGAATAGTTTATAAACACATCTTGTTATAGTAAGTGTTCGTTTAGTCTGTGCGTTGTGTTTATAAATATCTCTACACATTCAGATAATTATAACATCCTGCCTTCAATTATTTGTTTGAATCAGACAATCACTTCACTACATATTAAAACAAATTAAACAAAATCATCCGACGCGTCGGTCTGTCTGTCTAGTCGCGATAAACTCAAAAACTACTGCACGGATTTTCATGTGGTTTTCACTAAAAGATAGAGTGATTAATAAGGAAGATTCAAGTATACAATTTTTCAAGGTTTTGTGTAAATTGTTTGAAATACAACAATAATTGTTGGAAGTGTTGGAAAAGGTCAATCCGCCTAAGAGCTTTCACAGAAAACGCTGCCATCCAATGATACATGGCGGGGCGGCATATTGCTCATTTACCACGATGGCAATATATCAATTGAACTTCACTGTTTTTAGCCGCAGTGCTCAGTCACTATTAGTTATTCTGTGGTCATACGCACTTAATGAATGAGGGGTTTTCAAAGTGACATTTAAAAAATAAAAATAGTAACTATTTGCTTCACTAGATGGTGTTGATACTCTTCGAAGCCTAAAAATAGTAACTATTTGCCTCACAAGATGGTGTTGATACTCTTCGAAGCCTAAAAATAGTAACTATTTGCCTCACTAGATGGTGTTGATACTCTTCGAAGCCTAAAAATAGTAACTATTTGCCTCACTAGATGGTGTTGATACTCTTCGAAGCTCAGTAAAAAAATCACATACCTAGTCACCTATTTTTATCAACACCATCTATCGAGCCTACAGTTTTTTGTCATTGTGAAAAGCCCTCATTACCTCAGCTTCGTGGCTAGGGGCTGGCAAAGGGGGGAATCCTCCGGGGAGCGCACTTTGCTGACCCATAGCTAGAAAATAAGTCTATTGGTCTTGGGGAGGGGCAAAATTCAAATGTTGCCAGCTCATTATCTTAGAAATATGTCTTGGGGCGCAAAATTCAAATGTTGCCAGGGGGCCCAGGGGCGCTCATTACCATGCTACGACGCTGAATAAACTAAAAGATAGATATTTGTCCTGTCCCCTTAGCATGACCGGCCCTAAGATTACGTAACTCTGTTGCTAACAATTCTCGTTTAAACCGCAGTAACATTGCTGCTTTAAGTAAGATATTTCTCATATTGGCTCTTAATAAAGCAGCAATGTAACTGCGATTTCTGTCAGAGTTGATTGCATGCAACAAAGTTACATAATCAGTCCCCAGTGGTGGTGGTTTCGGTAAACGCGATATGAATCAGCGATTTATCACTTTCAACTTCAAAAGACAATAGATTTGATAGTTGAGTGTCAATAAATCCATTATTCGGTGCTCATGCAACCGCCTAGCATGACCAAAAGCGATATGATACTTAAATAGCGATTTATCACGTTTAACTGTTAAAAAAACAATGTATTTTGACAGTTGAATGTCGATAAAACAGTGTACTACGCTAATAATACTAATTTGTGTTTCGATGGTCATGCTAGGGGGGCTGGGGCCGTACCGGCTAACTTACATGGCTATCGTAATCGTTTTCATTTGACAGATGGATGTGACACATCGCTACTTTATATGGTAAGTTTTTATTTATGCTGCAAATCCATCTGTCAAATGAAAGCGATTACGATAGCCATGTAAGTTAGCCGGTACGGCCCCTGGTCATGGTAAGGGGGGCTGGGCATGCTAGGGGGGCTGGTCATGCTAGGGGGGCTGGTCATGCTATGGGGGCTGGTCATGCTATGGGGGCTGGTCATGCTAGGGGGGCTGGTCATGCTATGGGGGCTGGTCATGCTAGGAGGGCTGGTGATGCTAAGGGAAGCTGGTCATGCTACAGGGGCTGACCTACTCAAATAGCATCTCTAATTACTAGCTTTGCTGGTGGAAATTGCCTGTAATTATTAATGTACCTATTAATTTTTTTTTACATAATGTGGTCAGTTCAATAGAGCTTACCATACTTTATAATTTTATGTATGATTGTCTCCCATTTATGTCTTGGTATAAGAACACAGACAATACTTGTGTCAAGGATTCCATAAAAATATTTTTCTTTGCAGGTATAACAGTGAATGGCAGACTGAATATTATCACTAATACCAAATTTAGATAACCAAGCAAATACTCATATCTAAACATATCTCAAACTCCTCCATGCTGTAGGAGGCACGTTAAGCC
Source organism: Agriphila straminella (assembly GCA_950108535.1). Classification (NCBI taxonomy): domain Eukaryota; kingdom Metazoa; phylum Arthropoda; class Insecta; order Lepidoptera; family Crambidae; genus Agriphila; species Agriphila straminella. Next base: position 1,315,132 of record OX467328.1, read on the forward strand.
ATTGGTCCCAGCTGCATTTTTAACACCAACCAATCCGCATTGGGCCCGCATGGTGGGTTATGGCCAATCCTCCATCACCACCGTTATGGAAGGCCAGTGGAGACAATTAAACGGCTAATGGTCAAACATAATATAAAACGTCCTTACTTATAAATTATCCTAAGGTAACGTCTGGCTGCCCTGCGCTCTGATGCTGCTGGTCCGACACAACTTCTTCCCAATCGTCTGGACGTGGAAACCGATCTTCAGTAAAGTTTCATGATCCAAGAGTTTCCGCCCATCAAATACGTATGCCGGCTTCATCATAACATTATATATCCTTTTAAAGTCCAACTCTTTGAATTCGTCCCATTCCGTGCATAATACTATTGCATGGGCACCGGTCACAGCGGAGTACGCTGAATTATGAATCTGAATGCCCTTTCTGACCTTCTCAGGGTCTGATGTGACGTAGGGGTGTGTTAAATCGTCAAAAATCTGCTCTTCTTCAACTTTAGGATCGTATATGTGCAGTTTTGCGCCTTCAACTAGCAATGTCGTAGAAACATAAATAGCCGGAGACTCTCTTGTATCTCCAGTGTTTTTTTTAAACGAGAACCCTAAAATTGCAATATTCTTATCAGTTACAGTATTGAAGAGGGATTCTATAACCTTTCTAGTGAACCGGGTCTTCTGATAATCGTTCAAGTCGACGACTTGCTGCCAGTACGCAGCTACCTCCGGCAAATTCAAGCATTCACAAAGATATATGAGATTAAGAATATCTTTTTGGAAACAACTGCCTCCGAAACCGATTGAGGCTTCTAGAAATTTCGGTCCGATACGGGAGTCGCGGCCGATGGCACGGGCTACCTCAGACACGTCTGCACCAGTTGCTTCGCACACGGCAGAAAGGGAATTAATGCTCGATATTCTTTGAGCTAGAAAAGCATTAGCAGCGAGTTTAGACAACTCAGAACTCCAAGTATTCGTTGTAATTATATTTTTGGCTGGTATCCAGTGTTCGTAGATCCAGCATAGTTCCTGGATAGCCTTTTGACCCTCAAGAGTGTCTTCACCGCCTATCAAAACCCTCTCTGCTTCCACCAAATCCACAATAGCGGTGCCTTCAGCCAGAAATTCAGGGTTAGACAAAATCTGGTACTCAACACCGGGTTTTGTGTTAGCTCTAAGTATTTTCATGATGATTTCAGCCGCTTTTACGGGGACAGTGCTTTTTTCGACAACTATTTTGTTGCTTGTAGCTAAATCGGCGATCATTCTTGCGGCGCCTTCAATGTATTTAAGGTCTGCAGCCCTTCCTTTACCATTACCGAAGGTTTTGGTGGGCGTGTTCACAGAAATAAAGATGAGATCCGCTTCCCTGATCCCTTTAGCGATGTCAGTGGAAAAAAATAGGTTTTTACCTCGGCATTCGCGCACCACATCGTCTAAACCAGGCTCGTAGATAGGTAATTTGTCGGAATTCCACTGGCTAATACGTTCAACGCTTTTGTCACATACAGTCACTTTAATATGAGGGCATTTTAGGGCTATTACACTGCAGGTCGGGCCTCCTACATACCCCGCGCCGAGGCAGCAGATCTTTTCAATCACCATTTTTTTAAATTATTATTTTTGTCACTAGGAACGCAAGGTTTAGCACCGGTGTACCAACTCGCGGGCGCAGCCGACCGACTCTACTGTTTTATTTAACAAGAAAACGTAATGTTTTATTTAATTTAACCGAGTTTTTAACCAATCACTGTGCAATGCAGCGAGGTGAAAAGTCATTGACATTTCAATTTTCATAAACTGACAGTCAGTAGTGATGTGCGATATACGTGCGGAACCGGTATTGAGGTATACTGCATACCGGTTCGTCAATGTAGCTGCAAATAAACCAGATAATGGTTAAAAAACCCCGACCATGTTTTCATTAATGTAGGTACTGAAAAAAGCATTAGCTTTAAAAATAAAGAAATTATAAATATAATTGGAAGGAATTGACCTGTATCATTTGGAAGCCTATAAGGTTTAAACTGTTACGGAGTTACGTGACACTGATAAAACCCGTTGAATCGTGGATTCAATTCAACCCGTTGAATCTGCGTGCATTTTTTATTTGAGTAGGTTTATAAAGCTATAAGTTAAAAGTAACAATAAATACTAAATAATATACTAGAAAAAATACGACTCGCACCGGATATACTAGAAGAAATTCGGCGATGTCACTAGTGACTCGGTAGCTCAGCGGTCAGAGCATTGGACCGGATATCCAAAGGTCGCGGGTTCGATTCCCGTCTGAGTATTGATCTGGTGCGAGTCGTATTTTTTCTAGTATATTATTTAGTATTGTGTAAAAATAGCATTGTGAATGCAAAAATCTCAAATTTAAAAATTATATAGCTATTTCAACTTAATCGATTGCCAAATATCTGGAAAGATATTTCAATTGAATGTCGAGGTAATTCCTCACATTGGTGAAATAACGCTGGCTTGCAGCGTAAGAGTAGGATATACTAGAAGAAATTCGGCGATGTCACTAGTGACTCGGTAGCTCGGTCAGAGCATTGGACCGGATATCCAAAGGTCGCGGGTTCGATTCCCGTCTGAGTATTGATCTGGTGCGAGTCGTATTTTTTCTAGTATATTATTTAGTATTGTGTAAAAATAGCATTGTGAATGCAAAAATCTCAAATTTAAAAATTATATAGCTATTTCAACTTAATCGATTGCCAAATATCTGGAAAGATATTTCAATTGAATGTCGAGGTAATTCCTCACATTGGTGAAATAACGCTGGCTTGCAGCGTAAGAGTAGGATATACTAGAAGAAATTCGGCGATGTCACTAGTGACTCGGTAGCTCGGTCAGAGCATTGGACCGGATATCCAAAGGTCGCGGGTTCGATTCCCGTCTGAGTATTGATCTGGTGCGAGTCGTATTTTTTCTAGTATATTATTTAGTATTGTGTAAAAATAGCATCGTGAATGCAAAAATCTCAAATTTAAAAAAAGTAACAATAAAGGTTATTTGAACAGTTACAACTCTTTATGTATATAAAGTATATTTAACTATGATTAAAAAATAAACCAATAAGCCGCCTCATGTGCTCATTTAAAATAAATTATTATTATTCATCTACCGGTATCCGAACCGAACCAATATTGGCCAACGCTAGCAATGTTGCAAGATTAGCAATCGCAATTAAAATAGTAGTTTTTAAACCACTACAGCAATATGTTTTTTTTTATTCAAAAAAAAAACAAATGAATTGAAAATCAATTCATTGAATTTATTTTAATGATATTTTTTATAAAGTTATAATTAAATGACTATTACCTAGTCTAAAAGCACTATAACATGATCTAAATATCGGTACATTTTATGTAATAATTTCATTAAAGTACACATTCTAACATTTTCAATAAATCAAACACGTTCTTCAAATCATATTTAATTAATTTCAATTTTGTATGTTTTTCGAAGCGATGGTTGAAAATACTCATTTGAGAGGGGCAACATTATAGTGTCATTTTGACAATCATTATGTGTTTACAAAGACTGTTCTAATAAATCATTCAACAAAAACATTTCAATATTCAACAAAATCGTGGATTTCGACTTATTTTTTTTACTATGAGAACTTTGTCAAAATATAGCAAAAAAACTGTTTTTGCTCAAGCAACCGCTTTGTATTTGACATAACTGTTTGTACTATCTTAGAGCATATGGAACTGTACTGTAGTCACACTGCAGTGCTACCGTAATACATACTTTGTTTGTTACTGGTTTCACCCGCGTGGTTCCCGTTCCCGTGGGAATATCGGGATAAAAAGTATCCTATGTTTTAATCTAGGCTCTCTACTATCTGTGCGCAAAATTTCAACCAAATGCGTTCAGTAGTTTTTGCGTGATTGAGGAACAAACATCCAAACCCACAAACTTTCACATTTACACGTAGGATTCAAACACGACAATTTGTCACCTGTCCTGACAATTTCATATCCATTGCGTCTATCCAAACCGGGTGGAGCCAAAAAAAAACAATTAGAAAATAGAACAACCTACTCATAGCTACACCGCAATGTAAACCAAATTGTCATGACACTTAACAAATTGTCGTTATAAAAAGATTTTTTTTTATTTTTTTATTCATTTGTAAATTTCTCTGGACTCTGGCACGTAGCAAATAAAACAAGCACATACATTTCATCGATATAATATATTCATTCACTCCCTAACTTTATACACTAGCAGCGGAGCCCTAGGGCTCCTCGGAGGCGCCCAGCACGGCGCCGCTGTACGATAAGTCCCAGTAGTGTTCCACATTATGTTTCTGGAACAATTCGCGCGCCATTTTCTCTGTGGGCATTACCTGAAAGACAAAGATAAACATTTTTGAATGATTTTCAATTTTTTTTTATTTGAGTGAGACTAGCTTCCACACGCGACTCCTTTCGCGTGGACATTCGGTAAATATCTAGCTTTGACCGGGATAAAAAATATCCTATGTTTTAAACCAGGCTATGAACTATCTATGTTTAAAATTTCATCCAAATCTGTAAAGCTGTTTTTGCGTGATTGAGGAACAAACATCCAAACCCACGAACTTCTCTCGACGGGGGACTGATAACGGTATTGTTATTTCCAACAAATAACGTTGTTTACCTTAAAATACCGCTAAATTAACTAACCTTCAAGAATAACGGTTTTATCGGTATTTTTTGGTATCGTTCTAATGTTTAAAGGTATTTCAATCCCTTCTCTCGATTCCATAATTTATGGTGTTCTATTTCAATATTTTATGTACCTATTCATAATAAAGTCGAATTTATCATGAAAACAAAAAACTTGATAAACTCTAAATGACAAGGGAATAGAGTCAGGGTTGTCACTTGTCAAGAATGAAACTAGGGTTGTCACTTTTAAGCAGAGATTCAATGAAATACCGTTTAAAAAAAATAACGATAAATATACCGTTAAAACATTTTATCGGTAAATTTACCAGTAAAAATAACGTTAAAATTATTGTACCGGTAAAATTACCGTAAATATAGTGTTAAACTTTACAATAGTACAAAAGTACCTATTATAATTTTATTAAATTATCAGTAAAAAAGTAACGTTAATTGGAATAACGTTAATTTTAAAGTAACGGATGGTAACGGTCACAAAAAGTAAAAAATAACGTTAAAATTAACGTTATTTACTGAAATAACGTTAATTTCAGTGTAATGTTATCTAAAGTAACGTTATTCATTAACATAACGTTAATGTTAATGTTAAAAGTAACGGTAAAAAAAGTAAGAAATAACGTTACATTTAAAAATAACGTTATCAATCCCTGCTTTTAAGACATTACCTTAAACTTGATGTCCCCAAACGACCGCTGTTTAGTGGCGCCCTCCCACACGAGGCGGCAGGAATTGGGAACATCGGCTCCTTCAGCATCCTTCACCGTGTCCTCTTCCCATTTTATGCGGTTCTGCATCAGTCTGGGGACAATATCATGAGATTTTAAAGGGAATTAATTAATTGGGTGACTCGAAATAATTAAAGGCGACTGTTAATGGGATACTAAAACTGGCAGCGGTTTATTTTTGGCTTACTAAACGGGTGACAAACTGTGGATTACAAAAAATAAGTAAAACGGGCGACTACATGTGGGAGATAAGTAATTTTTCTCACTTATGCTCTGAAATCTTATCATTCCATTTAAAAAAGGAATGCGGGGCGTTCCACATTTCCGAGGGGGTCTGGTTCATCACATTCTAAATTTAAAATTCAGGCCAGGAATGAATTTCAATACTTACTTCCCGCACCAGCACCAGTGCGGGAAGTAGGTACAGTGCGAAGATGATCTGGGTGGTCTGCGGCAACTTCTTTTTTTTTGTTTTAGCTGTTCACAAAAACAAAAAAGCAAAGGCACATTTGCACCATACAGCCATAACTTTAGTTCCTTTTTTCTGGCACGCAAGCCAACGACAAGACAGTTAACATTATAAAGGTAAAATTATTTAATAGGTACTATAATAACGATACAATAAAAAAAATGGTGCGCACAGAGTATATTACCATAAGAATAAATAAATATTACATTGTATTGTACCATGATTGTACCAGATTTATCAGAGACAAATCCTCTAAGTAATCTCGAATTATGTACAGCGCCATCTACCGCCGAGAAGCGGAAATGAGATGGGTTTTTGCTTCTCGGCGGTAGATGGCGCTGCACGTAATTCAAGATTACTCAGAGGATTTGTCTATGATAAATCTCATTTTTAATATTAATTAAATTTAATTAAGTTTCAATTGAAAAGTTTTTTATTTCCTCGCATTTCTTGAGAAAAGCACTATACAAGCCTTGTTCTGCTTCCCGTTCACGGCTGTAATGTACTATTACATCATACTGCTCGGTAACTAGCATTTACTAATATAGTATGAGGCTGTGTAAGTTGACATGTGCAACACAGTGCATTGTTTAGATAGAACGTTCCATTTTCAAATCACTTTACAAGTCAAGCATGGTGAATGCTTTAATTGTAAAGTACACTTTACAATTCAAGCATTTAAAACTCCTTAGTGAACCAATCTTTTTTCTTATTTATAAACTGACGAAACTTTTTACTGAAAAAAAAAACAATGAAATTAGCGGTAGTTCATTTCAGTTCAAGCTATGCAAAACTCCTTGGTCAAACAATATTTTTTTTCAAAAAATTATAAGATTCATTTTGAATGGAACAGCTGATTTTTTTTCGTGATTTCGGGGTTGGTCCTATAATGAAAGTTGTTCAGTTTATTTTTATTTTTATTTATTATTTTTATTAAATTTACCTCGCATGAATGATGTTAAGTAGTATGCTTACCTCGGTTGTAAGTAGCTATTACACCGTAGCGCCCTTTGCGAGCTACGCTCGCATGGGCGCCAAATTGGATCTTGTTCTGTAATAGCTCTCTTACGTCCCTTGTGTAACAAACTACTATAAGTTAGTAGTGAAATTTCTAAATTAGTGACAAAATAAAAATACTGAGTGGGCAACTATTATATAAACTGGGCATAGGCTAATCAAATGCTTAAAAGGAGCAGCGTCATCTAGTATTAATAAGGAAAGCCTATACATATTTCCCCATAGAAAATGAATGTTGAAAATACAGTTCCTACAAAACAATACCGTGATTCAGGTAACTAGAGCGCCATCTAGCATCATTCACCCCCTTACCAATAAACATTGTATAGCAGATGTATAGTTACACAATGGTTACTCTCTGTCAAACTATTTGAGTTTGACATTGAAAAGAAAGTGACAAAACACTGTGTAACTATACATCTGCTATACAATCTTTATTAGTTAAGAGGGTTAGTATTCCTGTCTATATACAAACCCCATAGAAAATGAATATTGAAAATACAGTGCCTACTAAACAATACCGTGATTCAGATCGCTACAGCGCCATCTAGTACCCACCCACGTAAATCCCACTGACCTCTTATACTTGGCCTGCTGCTTGGGCCCGCCCTCGACCACGACCACGCAGCAGCCGCGGTGCAACACCACCACACCCGTCATGTGCAGTTGTTGAGCGTTCACTTCCACTTTAAACTTGGCTGATGCACACTCGAACAGATCTTGGATTCTGTGAAGAGAAATAAGCTTTATTAGAGCGAAGCGATGGCTGGCTCATGCGTCATGCTCGTGAACGGGAGCTGCCAGTGGGAATGGGTTCAACACTCGATATTCACAAGGACTCACTACCAAAACTCAGAAAAGCCTTTATCGAAGCTTATGAGACGTGACAAGCGTGACCGACATATTTATTTTGTACTTTGGTGTATGAAGGTACCAATTCTAGTTAGAATCTATTATATAAAGTTTTTTGTATACTTGCATGCGGTGTCCGCCTTTAATTGGCTTGCACATTTAGCTTTATTTATACAATGTAACTAATGTACACCTAAAATAATGTAGCAGTCGTTGGCAGACCTTATTAAATTAAAAAAAAAAAAAAAAAGGGTCTGCTTCTGACTACCAATTTTTATTTATTAAAAGATAACAAACATTTACAATATCACTACATATTATAAAACAAAGTCCCTCGCCGCGGCTGTCTGTCTCGTCTGTTCGCGATAAACTCCGAAACTACTGAACGGATTTTCATGCGGTTTTCACCAATTGATAGAGTAATTCTTGAGGAAGGTATAGTCAAAGTCAAATAAGCTTTATTCAAATAAACTTAATTATTAAGTACTTTTGAATCGTCTATATTTTCCTACCACCCGTTCCAGACTTTTTTAGCTGACAAGAAGAACGGGCGCAAGAAACTTATCAGCTGTAACAGCCATAAGTAACGATATTTACTAACTTGAATATATCGTTACCAGATAATTACAACAGGGTGACAGGATTAAAAAAATCTTATCCTCAGAAAGTTATGGCCTAGCTATAAGCTTATTATAAGGAATTTCTTGAAAATCATTATTTATTTCGCATTTATAACATTGGTTAGGATGTAAAACAATAAATTGCGAAAAAAACGATTTGGCGGTTCTAGAGATAAAAACTGTTATTTGGCTTCGATTTTAAGACATACTATCCCCGCAAATTGTCAATGCGCCTGGCGGCCATTTTTTAACCTCAAAAAGGAAAAATAATTGTTAATGTTTTTATATATCTAAACCACATCTTATTGAAAAAAATAATTCAATAATTACTTATATTAAATTACCTATCAGATTTTTCTTGTTACATGTAATCGGGGATTGATAACGTTATTTTTAAATGTAACGTTATTTCTTACTTTTTTACCGTTACTTTTAACATTAACGTTATTTCAATAAATAACGTTAACTTATCGTATTATAGTACGGAAATGGAGCGAGAGGGCAATAGATAGGGTCATAGGAAAGACAAGGATAGGAAGCATTTCGTCGCTCCGTGTCACACTATCTATTAAGATTAAATATGTATATTATTATAATTTAAAATGAATTATTATTGCCTTAATGTGGCGTTAACACATGGTACAGCTCGCGCAACATAACTTGACCCAATTTTTAGTACCACGTGACCTGCGCACTACAATTTTTGTACTGAAAATTGCTACTGCGCAAGCTTCATTGTCTATGGTTTGGTTCAAGTTATGTAAGTTGCGTATGACGTCAACGTAGATGAAATGTGACAAGGTTCCGTCGCATTAGCAATTTGCGGGGTATTCGCTTTTAATAAATGTTTTTTGTACCTGTATACAGAAACGTGTACACCCATCGATGTGTCCTCTCGAATTTTTCTGTCCGCCTGTAAATATTAAAACAACAGTTATAACAAACATACATACGGGTAAACTGAGAACCTCCTTTTTTAAGTCGTTTGAAGAACTACACTTAACCCGGCGAGCTTGTGGTGGGGTGTGACATGCCCATGCTTTGCGCGAAGTCGTGTATTTTTCAAATTTGCCCCTCAATTGGTTTGTTGCTTCGAGTAGCTGGAGCCAATGTACTCCGCGGGGGAGAGTGGCGTGACCGCAGTGTCGCGTCAACCGGCGCAGGAGCTACACGCGTGTAAACGTTCGTGGGGTGCGTCAAACCCCGCCACATGCTCCGTGTTAGTTTTAACATATATCTACCTATAAATGCCAATTTATTAAACCAATACTTAAGAATTTATTTGTATTTTGAAATATGGTTTATATTTAGTGTATAAAATAAAAAACAGTGTATATTTATATACTTTTATTGTATTATTTATCAAAAATACTAAAACTAAAATCAACTAATTCTTTAAAAAAAATATGTTATTGAGAATCTTATATTCTTTAAGTTTTTAAAGTTGATTTTATATTTTTATTAAAGAATTAGTTGATTTTAGTTCCTTTTTCAGAAGTTCCTTTTTTTGTTTTTTTTTGTAAATGTTATATTTTAGTATTTCTGATAAATAATACAATAAAAGTATATAAATATACACTGTTTTTTATTTTATACACTAAATATAAACCATATTTCAAAATACGAATAAATTCTTAAGTCTTGGTTTAATAAATTGGCATTTATAGGTAATTATATGTTGGGGTTTGGCAAAACCCACCACATGCTAGGTGTAACTTTTTTCACCACATGCTCGCCGGGTTAAGATAACCCTCTTCCAACAAAAAAATAATTATCTTATTCAGTTCATAAACAAAGAAGTAATACGACCATTATTAATCATCGAGGTAATTCACACAAAATCATACTATTTTCGTGCTTTTTTCATGATTACTTGAAAAGTACTGAACCGATTTCCAAATTTAAAAAAATGGGACCAACTTGGGAGTTTACCTAATGTAATAACGTTTGAATCATTTCAAGCGGTCCAGCCGTCTTCGAGTAATCGGTGGACATACACACAAAAAAAAACAAACAAATATACAGACGAACAGAGAACCTCCTCCTTTTTTGGAAGTCGGTAAAAATACCTATGAGGGCACCACTTTCGGTCAGGGCATCACCTTAATCAATAGTCAAAATATCTGGAAAGATGTTTCAATTGAATGTTGAAGTAATTCCTCACATTGATGAAATAATAAACGTATGAAATCGCTGTTTTTTTTCGCGATTTCAGAGTTGGTTCCATAGTAAAAGTTGTTCAGTTTGATGGTCCCTATCTACCATATTCGACATTAGGGGTTATTTTGTAACACGTTGTTAAGGCGAGGCCAGTTCACGATCTGATGAAAAGTCTGATTTTAGAACTTCCAATGTGAAGAACTGATGTAAAATTCTACTTCACAAAAATTACTGTAGAAACAAAGAAGCAAATTAACCGAACAGAATATTTAAAAATGGCTTGGTAACTCTGTAAAAAAATCCTGAATAACACCATAAAAACTTATAAAAATAAAATTCAAATCGTCAGATTTCGTAATTTTCAACGACAGTGATATGATTTTTTATGCAAAAAGGATAGCTTTTTTATCGATCTAACACAATAACCGAGTACATTTTTAATAAATGATCCAGTATTTCAGAAATCAATAAAAATGTACTAAAATTCGTCAAATTTCTGGCGAAGCGTCAATTGAAGCTATGCAATATTCAACCTTATTCTAAAGACATAGTGAAAGAGTAAATTTCGTGAACTGGCCTCGCCTTAATATGATTGTCATACCTTCTCCCTCTTCTGTTCCTTGGTGAGCGCTCTCGCCTTATTAGCTTCTAGATGCGTCTTCTGCCTCTTGGCGATCTGTTCCCGCACCTTCGCCTCGATCGCTGTCGGGTCTTGGACGGCTTCTGTGCCTAGAGCTCGCATCAGGTTTGATATCCTGGGAAAAAGGAGATGTTTCAGATAATTAATATAATTGAAGAAATACTAGAAAAAATCGACTCTCCCGTAGCAGCTCAGGCGGGATTCGAACCCGCACCCTTAGGGTTCCGGCCCAATGCACTGACCAATTATGCTACCGAGATGCTAGTGGGAGCGACGAAATTTTCTAGTACTTTTTACGTTTCCTAATAATAGGCATGACGAATATTTTTTTATTTTATGTTACATAAATTACCTCTCAAAAAAAGAAACATTGGTAAAATAATTAATTCGCTAGCATGAAAACTGCCCGAGATATCACAGTGTGAAATGCACACAAATGGACTCGCCCAAAAACGCTTCATACTAATGGCTTCCTAGTTATGACGTCACGAATAAGTAGTTTGTATGCAACGCGTAGGAAATTTGTTTGGCAGCTATATTAAATATTGTGTTTATCAAAATAGTTTCTTAGACAAATTTGCTATACATTTTACGGACTAATTAAAGGTATCATCTATTTTAATAAATTTTATACTTTTTAAATGGACTTGTCCACCCAACTTTGAAGGGTCATAAAATAAATAATATGCAATATATAAAACCAAGAGGTATACAAGCTACTCTAAAAGTTTAATATGTTTACGATTTTTATTAGTATTTCGTTATTTTATTCATTAGTCATCATCCCTATTATACCTATTTCATCTTCATCGATTGTTGAAGGTAATTCTTCACATTGATGAAATAACGCTGGCTTACAGCGGAAACGTAAAAAGTACTAGGAAATTTCGCCACTCCCACTAGCGACTCGGTAGCATAATTGGTTAGTGCATTGGGCCGGAACCCTAAGGATGCGGGTTCGAATCCCGTCTGAGCTGCTACAGGAGAGTCGATATTTTTTTAATTAAGTAAATTAATTATCTTTAACTTAATATAAAAATAATATATGTTTACTTAAGTAAACAATAGGACTAGTATGGATAAACAGACTTTAAATGAAATGGTCCAAAAAAACCCAGAATGAACAATAATACTAACAAGCTATACCTATATACAAGGTGTATTTGTAACCACTCCCCAAATTTTAAGGATGTGTTCAGTCCATGAAACTGAACAACTTTCTCCATGAAACATAGGGTCAAATATGTAAAAAAAATGACTTTTCATACAAATCAAAGAGATCACGTGATCAGTTTAGTATGGGATGACCAAAATTTTTTTTGGTATTTCGACACATGTTTCATGGAGAAAGTTGTTCAGTTTCATGGACTGAACACATCCTTAAAATTTGGAGAGTGGTTACAAATACACCCGGTATATCAATCGATTGCTTATACTGAAAGAAATAAGACCTAAGTCACAGACCCCAAATCCATGGGGTATCGGAGATATACGCTCACAAAGTATGTATGAAATATGGATAAAGTTTAGCATATAACAGCAATCAATACGAACGAGCTATATACCAATAGATACTATTATAGTACATTATGAGACAAGTTAGCTTAGGTTGCTCATTGCACACAAGGCTGTGGGTTGCAGCCCGAGCCGCAGGCGAGGGCGTCACTCAGCCGAGTGTGCAATAAGCAAGAGCTCACGAGTGTCATACGACGTTTTTCAACACATTTGCGAGGAAAAACAAAGTAATTTACCACACAGACAGCAACAAATACGACAAAAACAAAATAAGATAAGTATGGGAAAAGGCGCGCAGGTTTTTTTTTCACACGCCCAACGCAAGAATATTTTGCGAACAAAGGAGGAGTGAGCATACAGCCTACTTCAAAATTATAATTTTAAGAATAAAATGCAAATATTTCAATATTTTATAACAAAATATTGTGAATTATGAATAATTTGATAATAATAAATATTTGTTTGACTTAATTAAGGACTTACACATTTATATATTCGAAAAATGTGTTTGTTATAGCTCGGTTTATGGCCCTAAAAGCGATGTATTAGGGCTCACTTTACGAGCAAGTGTGTTGAAAAATCTATTATATTATTAAAGATACTATTAAATCTATCCTTATGAGCAAGGGCTATTACAAGATTGTTGATTATTTAGATGACAAAAAAGCATGGGAGTAAATTGCTTTTGTATTTACATGTTTACTTAGATATGGCCTTTGAAATCTGTGTTTTTTTATATTATTTGTGTTTGGTGGGTAACGATATAATAAATTGTAAATATCGTTACTTTTGATGAGGCTGATAAGTTTCTTGCGCCCATTCTTCTTGTCAGCAAAAGACGTCCCGAATGGGTGGTAGGGAAAAAAACTGGACTTTAATAAGTCTATTTAAATAAAAAATATTTCTATTTCTATTTCGATTATTTAGACCGGCCGAAACAATTATATCTAAGTAGCTGACCCCAAATCCATGGGGTTTTGTAACACTGTGTCCCTCACCTAAGCTTGGGCTCGGGCGGCGCCTCCAGCCCCAGGCGGACTTTCTCCTGTTCCTCCTTCCACGCCTCCCGCCGACTTTGACGGCGGAGTTTCTTTCGCTCCTTCTTTGTGAGGAACACTGGCATGTACGTGGGCTTTAGGGGCTCCGCTGCGGACAAAATTATAATAATAATCTTTATTTTCTCATCACAAACAATAATCCTAAATTATACCTTATATTGTATGTACTCAGCTAGGTTTGTGTGAGACTGATGTCCGAAATGGGTAAGTAAATACCCGTTAGCACAGATCATCAGGCTCCCACCGTCGGACATTTGTGGCAATCTAGTTACAAACATGTGATGATTAAACAAACTATATATTTTATTTTTTATTTTATTTGGGACAAAAAACAGTTATACAATGTGTTTTAGTCATACAATTATGCGTTACAGGTAGAGATGGGCGGTGGGTAAATACCCGATGGGTATTTACCGGGTAAATACCCAATTTGGGTATATACCGGGTATTTACCGGGTAAATACCCAAAAGCATGGGTAAAAACAATAAGCACGATGTGGTTTAGTAGTATTTTTTCTTTTCGTCTTTCTTTTTATTCATTTAAGTTTAGTTTTATGTTTAGGTACAAAAAAATTATATTATCTTGATTATTGACTAAACTAGTGAGATGATTTTCATTTCCGACTATTTGGTTAGTTGTGTTCTATAACAAAAATAAATTAAAAAATAATAATTTAGTTAGTTACATTATGAATTGAATTACTTTACTACATAATTTAAAAAAAATTTATATTGTACTGGTAGTTACGAACAGTCATAAATAATTATAGCGGTATTGTTGTTAATCAGTCTTTTCAAAATATGCCCTACCCTAACCGCTCGGTTGCCCCGGGCGCCTGTCGTAATCACTCGATCTTTGCCCGTCAATATTCCACCCTTGCCGGCCCCTCGCCACCGGGCAGCTCGATTCCCGTTAAAGCGTTCATTGCGACTTAACTCGATATGTTACACTATCAAGTGTTGTGTTTTTATGAATGCAGTTAGTGGGGCCGGAAATCGATAAAATTGTGCGCATCGTGATGAAAGATGATGAATTTTTACCATGCTTAGAGGACACCACTGTGATTATTTTTAGGTGTGGAGGCTATCTGGATTTGACCCCTAACGTACTTTAGAGGTCAAATTCGATATAGAGGTTGTTTTATTCCGTATTATTCCGTTTTATGTCTTTTTACGAAGCTAATACCCTTCCTATTTAGCTGAAAACTGACATATGAATACACATCACCCCCTTTCCAATGACACCTCAATCATCAAAATCGGTTCAGTAGTTTAGGCAGCAAAAGTGATTTTTTACATTTGAGAGATATTCAAATGAGTACTGAATTGTACTGATTACTGGTTGCTGAAAGAAAAAAGGAACAAATATCGGGATAAAAAAATATGATTAGAAAGCCACATTAATACAGATTTAAAAAATATAAGTTTAATTGGAACAGATTGATAAAAAACGCGTTTAAAAATATTATACACAGTGCGGTAATTACATAAAAAAATCTTAAAAATGCGTTCTGTTAAAGGCCGGTGCAGTTATCTCTGTGATACCAGCACCAAATTTTTATATGTTGTTTAACATTTTGTTTTCTCTTAAAAACCGTCGGGAATCCACCTGTGAAGTGCCTTGTTCCAGAGACATCATCAAAATGGCGACGAACGTATTTTGAAAAAAAAATGATAATTATGATTCTATGAATCATATATACATGTATGGGGCACTATGGGGTGTCAGATTAAAGGTAATTAAGTGTTCTACAATGTTATAATACAAAACATAAGCTGAGTAGTACAGTTACGAAAATATATTAAACTATATGGAAATTCAATCTTTAAAAACTCCCCATTTTTTATTTTATTTTAAAATACCGTAAATATTAAACTAATAATTTTAGTGCAAACAAAAAATATGTTGATAAATTCCATTTAATGCAGATTTCAAAAAAAATATTTTTTAATAACCTTTACAAACAATAAATAGCGATTTTTTTTTAAAATAATATCTTTTTATTTCAAAATTTCTTATAAGTAAATTAAGTAGGCTTTACAAAAGTATAGGACCAAGTTACTTGAAAAACGCTTCATTAATATAGTTTTTTTGAAGAAACTGAAAAAAATGGTAAGTTTTTGAGCAGCACAGGGTTGCAGAGCTGCATACTTCGGTATGAACTACTTTCAAGGGGCATAACAACATTTATACAATCGTGTTACATGTGAGATTTTTGCCTTTTTGTGTTGATTTTGAGTGGCCTTTTTTGGTTTTTCAAATAATTGACAAATATATCGTACTTCTTAGTTTCCATTTTTTTTTAATTTTCTTTAGTATTATAATATTTATAGTATATTTGGAAACAGCTATTTATAAGCTTTCATTGGATAGCCATATTGTTATACTTTAATACAAAAAACCTTTTATAAAGGAAATAGAAGGCGCGCGACGTTTACATTTTTTTTCGCTATTTATTGTTTGTAAAGGTACTTGAAAATTATATTTTTTCAAATCTGCATTAAATTGAATTTATAAACATATTTTTTGTTTGCACTAAAATTAATTATTATATTATTTACGGTAATTTAAAATAAAATAAAAAATTAAAGTTTTTAAAAATTGAATTTCCATATTATAATTTAACATATTTTCGTAACTGTACTACTCAGCCTATGTTTTGTATTATAACATTATAGAACACTTGATTCCCTTTAATTTGACACCGGATTCATAGAATCATAATTATCAGGTTTTTTTTCAAAATGCGTCCGTCGCCATTTTGATGACGTCATATCTCCGGAACAAAACACTTCACAGGCGGTCTCCCGACGGTTTTTAAGAGAAAATAAAATGTTAAACAACATATAAAATTTTTGTGCTGGTATCACAGAGATAACTGTATGTAACGGCCTTTAATAAAACGCATTTTTAAGATTTATTTATGTATTGCCGCGCTGTGTATAATATTTTTAACCGACTTCCAAAAAAGGAGGAGGTTCTATGTTCGTCTGTATATTTGTTTTTTTTTGTGTATGTCCACCGATTACTCGAAGACCGATTGAAATTATTCAAACGTTATTACATTAGGTACACTCCCAAGTTGGTCCCATTTTTTAAAATTTGGAAATCGGTTCAGTACTTTTCAAGTAATTTTAAAAATAGCACGAAAATAGTATGATTTTGTGTGAATTACCTCGATAATTGGTCGTATTACTTCTTTGTTTATGAACTGAATAAGATAATGATTTTTTTGTTGGAAGAGGGATATCTTAAGTGTAGTTTTTTAACCGACTTAAAAAAGGAGGTTCTCAGTTTGACCCGTAATTAAGTATGTTTCTCCGCGATTATCTTACGTTTGGCTGAGCCAATTTTTCTACATATATAATATACCTTACCTACAAGGTGTACCTACACTAAAAATAAAAAATTGTTTAAAAGAAAACAAAAAACCGACTTCAAAAAACCTACCTCTAAAAAGCAAGAAATAATATTCGTAATAATAAAAATACGTCTATTGAAGTCGGGTGGGGCTTTTAGAATAAAAAAAAAGGAATTTGTACTCCAGCCCCACCCGACTTCAATAGACGTATTTTTATTATTACGAATATTATTTCTTGCTTTTTAGAAGTAGGTTTTTTGAAGTCGGTTTTTTGTTTTCTTTTATCAAACAAATCAAACAAACATCATACGCGTCGAAATGATAGGTCCGTGATGAACAATTTGACCTCTATAATCTGTTAGGGGTCAAATCCAGCTTGCATCCACATCTTAAAACGATCACTGTAGTGTAACTTACGAATGGTAAAAGAATCATGCTTTCATCACTATGTGCACAATTTTAATGAAAATAAGCGATTTCCGGCTCCACTACGTCTTTTGATTTTCAAAACGCGATTCCGGTAAAGTATTACGATGAGGTAAACATTGAGATGGCGCGTTTTAGAGCGCACTTTTATTAAAAAATTCGTACCATAAATTAAAGCGATGACCTATGGTTTTTTATTTAAAATACGTCAATAAGATAATAAAGATTATGTTTAAAAATAAAAACATACACTTGTCTATACAAAATACTAAAATCACTCAAAACACAGAAAACACAATACACTTTTCGACAGACCACCACGTTCAATACGAATAGGGATGTTGACCAATGAATAAAATAACGAAATACTAATAAAAATCGTAAACATATTAAACTTTTAGAGTAGCTTGTATACCTCTTGGTTTTATATATTGCATATTATTTGTTTTATGACCCTTCAAAGTTGGGTGGACAAGTCCATTTAAAAAGTATAAAATTTATTAAAATAAATGATACCTTTAATTAGTCCGTAAAATGTATAGAAAATTTGTCAAAGAAACCATTTTGATAAACACAATATTTAATATAGCTGCTGAACAAATTTCCTATGCGTTGCATACAAACTTGCAAGGCGTGACGTCACAACGTGCGAGCCATTAGTATGGAGCGTTTTTGATCGAGTCCATTTGTGTGCATTTCACACTGTGATATCTCGGGCAGTTTTCATGCTAGCGAATTAATTCTTTTACCAATGTTTCTTTTTTTAAGAGGTAATTTATGTAACATACAATAAAAAAATAGTCAACATCCCTATTGTCATTTTTTTTCTCTCAGAGACCTAATGCTTGTTTATGGATTGTACAGCTAGCAAATTTCACAGAATAACGAGACAAACGTTCAGAAATGTCCCTAAGAGTAAAAGAGATAAGTATAATTCATTGAATCGAGGCCTCTCTCACGCGCTAGCCCATGTCAACCAGTAGTTGACACGGGCATTTCAGGTAGGTACTCAAACTCGTGTCAACTACTGGTTGACATGGGCAAACTAATCGCATTACAGAGTAAAAAAGTCGTTGGACCTGTTTTTAGCAAACATGCCAGATGCTCTACACCTCTATGACAGATCAAGCAACATTTAAATAGTATAAGAGACTATTAAGAGACTTAAAAAATAGTTGGAAAGTAAATACCCACCCTTTGGGTATTTACCTGGGTAAATACATTGATTTTGGGTACGTTGGGTATTTACCCGGTATTTACCGGGTAGAATCCCATCTCTAGTTACAGGTGACATCTTATATTATTGTACAACCAACTTCATTATCCACTAGTTACTTAAAAGTCTATGTAAATATATGCTGTGCGCTTCAGTAGTGATTAAATCACATAAATTTTATCAATTTTGAATTTCAATTAATTATTTATAATACTGTAACAAACAAAACAGAATGGAATAAGATTTAGATGCTATTGCGTGAGGGACAAAGTGACATTTTTCTTATACAAAGAAGTAGACAACCAGAGTATGTCAACATTGCTTAAAATATATTATATAAAAATGTATACTACGTTAGTGCAGAGTTAGTGTGTGTGTGCGTGTGTGTGTGTGTTGTAAATAGAGCGATGAGTTTTATTTACATTATGGGGACGAGCAGGTTTTCTGTCATTATAGTTAAATTGCTGTAACCACTGGGAAATTTTCTTTTTGCGAGATTGCCTAGTGAGAGGATAGACTGAAAGACATGAGTTAATTTTATTATAAAGAAAGCTACCAAGAAAACAGTAGAAACTATGGGCAAATAGGGATGTTGACTAATGAATAAAATAACGAAATACTAATAAAAATCGTAAACATATTAAACTTTTAGAGTAGCTTGTATACCTCTTGGTTTTATATATTGCATATTATTTATTTTATGACCCTTCAAAGTTGGGTGGACAAGTCCATTTAAAAAGTATAAAATTTATTAAAATAAATG
This sequence comes from Agriphila straminella, assembly GCA_950108535.1. NCBI lineage: Eukaryota > Metazoa > Arthropoda > Insecta > Lepidoptera > Crambidae > Agriphila > Agriphila straminella. Next base: position 1,334,637 of record OX467328.1, read on the forward strand.
ATACCTTTAATTAGTCCGTAAAATGTACAGCAAATTTGTCGAAGAAACCATTTTGATAAACACAATATTTAATATAGCTGCTGAACAAATTTCCTATGCGTTGCATACAAACTTGCAAGGCGTGACGTCATAACGTGCAAGCCATTAGTATGGAGCGTTTTTGATCGAGTCCATTTGTGTGCATTTCACACTGTGATATCTCGGGCAGTTTTCATGCTAGCGAATTAATTCTTTTACCAATGTTTCTTTTTTTGAGAGGTAATTTATGTAACATAAAATAAAAAAAATAGTCAACATGCCTATTGTGTGTTACAGTGCAGATAAGTACAAACATTTCCTATACGCCGTTTGTTAATATTGAGTAGTGGGTTAAAGTTTAGCTGTTATATGTGTAATGTATGTTTAGCTGTTAAATTATGGTCAGTTGACACTTATTCAAGTATGGAGTCATCAACATGATGTGTTATGATTATGTTCCACCATCGAACAATAACGTATCTCGTAATAAACCTATCCTCAGAATGTGTGAAACTTATAACAAACTTGACATAGAACTTGATATCTTTCATCGGAGCTTCCAGAGTTATAAGAACTTTCTAAACATTAGTCTCTGACAGAAGCGTAGGGTGCCGTATAAAAAATTGTTTGGGGGCCCTTAGGAAGGGTAAAGATTTCTCACAAAAGAAAATAATGTTTGTATAAAATTAAAAGACGTATTTATTCATCATAATTATCTGTCACTTTTTTCAAAATTTTAACAAACAATCCAAATTAAATATAACGGGTGTAACAAGACACTCAACGAAGCCGAAGTCCACGCATTCCGCCCATCATCAGGATCATTTTTGTATTTTAGACTATACCTGGGAAACCAATAGCTAAGCTACGAAGTAATTGAATTGAAGGACAAAGTCAATTTTTTTTAAAAAAAATTTATGAAATCTTATTTTATTCGTTATTTGCTATTTTTTGTCTACGGAAACATTATCAAAATTTTATGTATTTCGTAACAAACAATGGCTTCAAAAGGTCATCACTCAATGTATTTCATGAGCACGCACATAAACGTTGCCTTTCAACTCAAAGTCAAAATAAACTTTATTCAAATAAACTTAATTATTAAGTACTTTTGAATCGTCTATATTTTCCTTGTGAAACTCGGCACGCAGCTGTGTAGCATACACTCACTCGCAGGCGCGGTCTTTTGTACGCGTAACATTGCGTGGTAATGTATGCAATGCTTTTTTGTTGAATATGTATACTTATCTTTTTCAGATTTTATAACAACAAAGATTAACAAATAAATACCATTATTTTATTTGCTCATTCTTAATGAAGTTCAAGATAAATTCAAAGTTTACGATTTTTAAAGGGTTCTGAAACGGTTAGCTTATTGCCATCATTACAATATCCCGAGCGAGATGCGATGCATTATGAAATTCAGTACAACATTATAACACTCTTGCGGATGACATAATGACGAGGAGGGGGAGGAAAGACAAAGTCAAAGTTAAAACCTTTATAGAGAATACATATCATGGATGTAGATCAATATCATGGGTCTTTTTAATCCATATGTATTAAAATATTGTTTCCCAAATAAAAAAAGGGGGGTAGATAAGTCTTGTATGCAACTGTACATAATTAGGTATTAAAACAATCATGTGATACTATTATCACACGAGGCCAAAAAAACCCTTCATTATACAAGGCTAAAAGCCTTAGAAAACCGAATATGGTAAAAAGGGACCATCAAATTGAACAACTTTTACTATGGGACCAACTCTGAAATCGCGAAAAAATAATCAGCTGTTTCATACAAAAATTAACAACGAAAATATCAAAATGTATGAAACAGCTGATTATTTTTTCGCGATTTCAGAGTTGGTCCCATAGTAAAAGTTGTTCAGTTTGATGGTCCCTATCTACCATATTCGGCTTTATAAGGCTTTTATCAAACACCTTGTATAATAGTCCAGTTGCATAAATAACTATTGCAGAATCAAAAGGTGTTTTATAATGCTAATAATAATATCCAGAGATTATATGAGGAATACCATATAATAATTAATGATTAATTTATTATTACTATTGTTAAGTTGAACCATGAATAGTTTTAGGTCAATTGTCTACTTTGGTGTAATACCTAAGATAATTAATAAATAATAAATAAATCATTTATTTCCTCATCACACAATAGGTTACTTTACTTAATTCTAGAACAAATTTGAGCAAAATACAAGTATGACCTGAAGTGTGAGAAGCTGGTGCCCATAATAGGTTTTAAAAGAAAACCGGTTACACGGTGACCTGTGGCCACCCCCGGTAATTAAAGTAGGTCTGTTATATTATGGCCTGTAGCACACATCCACCGCGAAACAATACCATAGACTTTTCCCTCTAGCACCGAGGGTTCCGTACCATCATAGTTCTCTGCAGAGTAGAATAATAATAATTATTATTGTAGTTTTAGGTCCGTTTAATGGAGTTTTATTGCTAAAAGTAGCACTTTTAGCAATAAACTAAACGACAGGTTATAAAATATTGTTTAAACGATAAAAAGTACAACAAAGCTTTTTCGGAGTACACTAAAAGAAAACAATTCACAATTTCGTAGCACTACGATTTTTTTTCCATTGGCGGCGCTAGTGTAGCGCAGTAACCCTCTTAAATATTTATTATATTCTGTTTTTAGTATTTGTTGTTATAGCGGCAACAGAAATACATCATCTGTGAAAATGTCAACTGTCTAGCTATCACGGTTCACGAGATACAGCCTGGTGACAGACAGACGGACAGCGGAGTCTTAGTAATAAGGTCCCGTTTTTACCCTTTGGGTTCGGAACCCTAAAAACAACTTTCCATACAAATGTCCGAACAGCTGACCGAATTTTGTATGAAGACTACTTCGATCAAGAATATCCTAGATAACGCTTCACGAACTAAAACAGTACGCAAAAATGACACCTCAAATAGCGTCCCACTTACAAACTTGGCGCTTATTTTGTACATGATCACATTTTATAACACTTATTTTGTACTAAAGCTTATTTTGTACAAAAACACATCTTTTATCACCAGTTTGTAAGTGGGACGCTATTCGAGGTACCATTTTTGAGACTCTGACCGGACATCTACGGCCTTACCACAAAAGATTTTAAAACACTGTTTAGTAAAAACACTGTTTAAATGTGATGCCGTCTCTTTCAAACAATATTGTCAAAAAGTGACAGCATCACATTTAAACAGTGTTTTAGTTAAACACTTGTTAAACAGTGTTTTGTGGTAAGGCCGATTGGGTATTCTTGATCGAAGGCAGACTAGCATTTATTAACTCAATAAATTAAAATTAATTTATAAAAACATGAAATAGTTTTAAATAAATCGCATGGATAGTCAGACAGTGGGTTCAACAAATTTATCTCGAGGCAAACGTTATTATAAATACGCCTAGTACTGAGAAGCGATAACCTTTACAATAACACGTCTCGAATATAATGTAAGCATCTGACTTTGCTTGCAATAAGAAGATTTTATTTAAGGTGGTACCCTGAGCGAAAGTGGCGCCGCAGTGAATTATATTTAATATTATAAATCTAATACACAATTTTAAAAATGTTTACCCTGGAGATTTTAGGGCCCATGGTCTAGTATTTTTAGACGGTATCGTTACATTCCCTCGTAGTCACTGCTAGAAGTAGATAGCAAAACTGCTAAAAGTGGCCGTTTTTGACACATTTGCTATCTACTTCTACGAATGACTACGAGGGCATGTAGTGATACCGTCTAAAAATACTAGACCATGGGCCCTAAAATTTCCACGATAAACATTATTAAAATCTTTTTCTATTAACTCTTCAACGCCCGGAAAATGAGACACAATAGAAAATCTATTGTGTCTCGGTCGCCAGCGACCGCTCCGGCGTTAATGAATTAATAACTTATTAAATAAAAACCTCTGAGGGCGCCACTTTCGGTCATACAACCGCCTTAAGACGATTAGACAATGAGCGATGACGAACGATTGGAATGATAAGATTGTTTATGGTCCGTTAATTAAAAAAACATCTAGAGCAAGAAGTAAAATTAGCTCCTGTCAACGAGCAATGGAACGAAGTATGTTGAACATAAGAAAAATTCATAAAGTGAATCACTCAAAAAAATTGTTTAAAAAAACAAAAAACCGACTTCAAACCGGCTGGAGTACAAATTCCTTTTTTTATTCTAAAAGCCCCACCCGACTTCAATAGACGTGTTTTTATTATTACGAATATTATTTCTTGCTTTTTAGAGGTAGGTTTTTTTAAAGTCGGTTTTTTGATTTTTTTAAACAATTTTTTTTATTTTTTATTTTTAGAGTAGGTACCTTCTGTATTAGGTAGTGTAGGTATATTATTTAGGTAGAAAAATCAGCTCAGCCAAATGTGAGTTAATCGCGGAGAAACATACATACATACGGGTCAAACTGAGAACCTTCTTTTTTTAAGTCGGTAAAGAACTACACGATATCCCTTTTCCAACAAAAAAAAATTATCTTATTCAGTTCATAAACAAAAAAGTTACACGACTGATCATCGAGGTGTTCACACAAAATCATACTATTTTCGTGCTTTTTTTTAAGATTACTTGAAAAGTACTGAACCGATTTCCAAAAATGGGACCAACTTGGGAGTTTACTTAATGTAATAACATTTGAATCATTTCAATTGGTCCAGCCGTCTTCGAGTAATCGGTGGACATACACAAAAAAAAATACAGACGAACAAAGAACCTCCTCCTATTTTGGAAGTCGGTTAAAAATAAGCGCCATTACAAAGTCGACTAATGCTTTACACCACGCTCAAAAATCAAAATGGAAGTGGGCCGGACACATTGCGAGACTTCAAGATGCAAGATGGACTTCAAACAGAACATCATGGAAAGGACCACAGGGCAAACGCAGTAGAGGCAGGCCCGCGGCACGATGGGAAGACGACGTAACAAAAAAGCCGGGCCCAATTGGATGGAACTGGCAAGGGACCGTGATAAATGGCATTCTTTGGAGGCCTTCACCTGTGTAGGGTTCTTGCAAAAGAATAAATTTAATTTGTTATGCATGATTAATTTTGATATAATTGAACCTTAGATCAAGAATACCCTAGATGTCCGGTCAGAGTCTCAAAAATGGCACCTCAAATAGCGTCCCACTTACAAACTGGGCGCTCATTTTGCACAAAGTGATAAAAGATGTGTTTTTGTATAAAATAAGCTTATTATGTACAAAATAAGTGGTATTAAATGTGAGTTTGTACAAAATAAGAGGTGATTATGTACAAAATAAACGCCAAGTTTGTAAGTGGGACGCTGTTTGAGGTGCCATTTTTGCGTACTGTTATAGTTCGTGAAGCGTCATCTAGGATATCCTTGATCGAGGAATTGAACATTTAAAAAAAAATATAAAAATTAATAAAAAAATCAATATTTCATCATAAAAATCTATTTCAATTTTAAATTAATTTTAATTTAATTAACTAACATGCAAGTTAAAGCATAATTAAACGGACAAACATACAAATCCTAACCTCTTATACATAATGAGGTCAGCGTTGATTAGCAACAATTCACACAATACTATCTACATTAAATATTAAACAACATTGAAAATAAAAAATTGATCGCATTACTCTAAAAGATTTCCTTACAAAACAACATAACAAGATTATAACTTGAATAACTAAGTTTTTATTAAGTGAAGTGAAATAAGTGACATATTGTTATAAAAGGTGAAAAAGGCAAGAATATGATTGTACCTGTGTTTCTTCTAGTAGGTATTGTAAACCTAATTGCTGTTAACATGAATTATAACATAGATCCGCCAAAAACTCACGATATGGATATAAGAGTAAGAAGAGATATAGATAATCCAATATCTATGGAATTAGAAAGACTCAACGATTTGGATATACCTATCGAAGAAAATAATATTATAATGAACATTTTAACAAGAAAGAAACAACATGAATCTATAAAGAAAAGAGACGTATACACTTCTACTAATCCAAATGAAAATAACGGAAACGAAAACAGGACACACAAAGTGATTTACAAGAAAAAAAGGACTGTCCTTCAAAGCGGTTATCACTTGATTATGGATGCGATTTCACCGAAAAAAAGCAACAAATTAAACGCAGCAAACACAAATTACAGTAACGGAAATGGACTAAACGATAATCGATACGGAAACCAAAATAACGGAATTAACAATTATACCCCATTTCCATATAACGGAAATTATAATGCTGCGACTCCAAATAACGGAAATTCTAACACATTTCCACATAACGGGAATTATAATACCGTTTCTCCGAATAACGGTAACTACAATCCAGTGACTCCAAGCAACGGAAACTACGCATATCCTTCTCAAAGTCAAACAAGTTATAACAACAACTTTTATAACAGATTTAACGATACAGTTTATTATATTCATAAAAACGGCACAACTTCTTATAGAAATAGTCCTTATTACAATATGAATACGACTGCAAATAGCCTACAACAGAATAACCCATATAATAGACCTCTTATAAACCCGTATAACAATGATAACATGACTAACAACGCATTTTATAATGTGCGTTATAATGGAAACAATACAGCAACATCTAACGGATTTTATAATGCGTTTTCACCGTACAACAGAAGTGTGAATTATCCATATTCAAATAACGGATTTTATAATCAAACTCACAGTTATAATCAAATGAATGGTAACGGAAATTATAACCAAACACCTTACAGTGGCAGTTATAACTCTCCGTATAACGGTAACTATCCGACACCGTATAACGGAAATTATAAGCCAGCACTACCAGATAATGTAAATTACAACTATCCGACACCGTATAACGGAAATTATAAGCCAGCACTACCAGATAATGTAAATTACAATCCCGTGACTTTATCTCCGTATAACGGAAATTATACACCATTTCCTTACGGGAATTACAATGCGGCGATTCCAATTCCAAACAGCGGAAACTACAACCCAGTGACTCCAAGCAACGGAAACTTTAATACAGTAACTCCTAACAACGGAACTAATTTCCGTAGGCGGAAAACTACAACGGAAAAAATTAAAATAGCAGAGAGTTGTATACTCTGTGCCACTTTCAGCTGCCCAGCTGGACAGACCTGGAGAGGATTCAGATGTGTAGATGATGATGAATATGAGTATGATTAACTTTTAGTAAAGTTATTATAAGCTTTAGTTATTACAATACAAGTATTCCGTTTTATACGCCAAATCATCAATACTTGACAAAAAGTGCGAAATATAGATAGACTAAGGCTCAATTACACCAGCGTTTTGGTGCACACTAGTGTGAGTTGCAACAAAACGCTGTTAAAGCTATAGTTATCGTCAAATGATATGCTACCTATTTGTCACGTCAAACTTGTCAAAGGACATCATGCTGGCTGGCAACCTCTTTTTTTGGCTAACTTGTGCTTAACCGGTACTTTAACAAGCTTGTTATCATTAAAGTTAGATGGTGCAACTCAGCCTTAATTTTTTTATATAAGTAATGTATGAAATATTTCTAATAACGAAAAATTAATATATGACAAAATCTTTTTGTTTTTTTTTAATTCCTTTGCAGTGGTGCTAGTAAGGGTTTATGCAAACTACTGTCATCAAAAACTATACGACTCTCTTCCTCTTTTATTAATTATAAGCAGCAGTGTAATCCGATATTTTTCTTATCAAATAATAAGATTCTCTCGTTACACCTGCAATAAAGTACAACTTCAAATTGCACAGCACTGCGTGCCTATTATTATAAGCGCTTCCAAAGCGCTTCTCTTTCTGTCGCGTAGCTCTGTCTCAACCGACACACGACACCCCTCGCGCGCTGGCTCGACTGAGTCAGCCGTGAGCAGTAGGCTAATATACAAGTTTCAGCGCGGAGTGAAACCCCCTGGCACAGAATAGATATAAGTACTTCGTACAGAAAGGACACTCACCCCACCCCGCCAGTTCGTGTGCCGAGTCGTGTGCTCGTTTAGTCGTGTTTGTCAACTGTCAACGTATTTTGCTATTCAAAGCAATGCGTCGTATCGTAATTCGTAACCTTACTTTAATTACCAAAAAGTTCGAATTAATAATTTTTAATAATTTATGTCAATAACATTTTGTTTACATTTTATGTACAGTGACTCATTTAAGCAAAAAAATCCTGTGTCAGGTGACTCTGCTCTTCCATAACAACTTGGTTATAAACTTTTTTTTTCATTTATTTGCATTAAATAGGGTACAATTTTTATGACTTTGTAGGTGTTATACAACTGGGTAGAACTTATGCCTATATAGCAAGCAAATTAGTAATAAAACCGTTTATAATAATTTAATATTCTTATTTTATATAATTATTTATTCTGGAGAAAATGTCTAGCAGAGTTAGTACATCGATCTTCCTTACTCTTTATATTTGAGGAAATCTTCAATACAATAGAAGAATCTGTCCATCAACCATTTCCTTTAGAAGCTAGAGTTAACAATAACAAAAAAAAAAATTGAACGCCGCTCATACAGTACATACAAACTAGAGATGGGCAATGGACCCGATTTCGCCCCGACTGCTGGGTTTAAACCCAGTTAACGCCCATATACCATTTTGTTGAACTACATAAAATCTTTAGAAATAAGAGATGTTTCGTTCTTGAAATATTTTTCTGTATTGATTTAAAAACAAGAAATTGTTTCCAAAGCAACGTCTAATTTGACTAAAAAAGCTGTAAAAAGTTTCTATAATTTGCTATGTGGGTTTTTATAGGGTTTAAACCCAGTGGTCGGGTTTAAACCGGGTCAAGAGATGGGCAATATCTTCTCGCGTATACTCGGACTATACAAGGTGTCTGGTAAAAGCCTTATAAAGCCGAATATGGTAAATAGGGACAAAAAAAAATTTGCTGTTTCATACATTTTGATATTTTCGTTATTATTTTTTGTATGAAACAGCTGATTTTTTTTCGCGATTTCAGAGTTGGTCCCATAGGAAAAGTTGTTCAGATTGATGGTCCCTATCTACCATATTCGGCTTTATAAGGCTTTTACCAAACACCTTGTAGTGTCCAGTGTCAAGATAAGGAATAGGCACTTACTTGGCGGCCTTAACTGCTGCGGGTGCTCCACCAAGTTGGTAACAGCTGACAAGTTGAGATTGTCGACGATATCGTCCTGCCCGATGTGGCACGCGACGATTCGCTGCGACTCGGTGCGGTCGTCTGCGGGGCCGCCCGATCGACGCTTGGCCTCTCGCTCTTCGGATGTCATTAAGATTACGCTGTCCCACCTAGAGATCAGGGATTGAAATAACTTTAAAAAAAATAACGATACAAAAAAAATACCGTTAAAACAGTTTATCGTTAATTTACCGGTAAAAATAACGTTAAATTTTTTGTACCGGTAAATTTACCAATATTTTTACCGTTAATTATAACGTTAAAATATTGTACCGGTAAATTAACCGTTACCTCGGTATAAATTATTATTATCGGAGTTTTTTTTTATATATAGATCTTAATAAAAACTTTCAACGAAAATTGGTTTGAACGAGATTTAGCAATTAGTTTTTGAGATATATCATATTTTCCAAAAACGCAAATATAACTTTGTCATTCATACCAACACTGTGAAAAACAAAGTTATTTTTACAGATGAAAAATGATAGTGGTATTAAATATGGTATGGTATAATAATATAAGGTAACTACGGAACCCTACGGCGCGTGGCCCGACACGCACTTGGCCGGTTTTTATTGCAATTACAACAGACTGGCAACAGAGTGACCACATCAACAAGCAAACACGATTCGAAACTACATAACGAAATAAACACTACACCGATAGGAGTACACCTGTGTACGCCTGTTTTCTCGACCTGTCCAAGGCTTTTGACCTGGTTTCCTATGATGTCCTGTGGCACAAACTAAAGAAAGCCAAGCTGCCTCCTGAGTTGATCAGCGTTCTAAGGTACTGGTATGGAAATCAGGTCAACTGTGTACGGTGGGCGGGCGCTCTGTCGGATCCGTATAGGTTGAGGTGTGGGGTGAGACAGGGGGGTTTGAGTTCACCATCGCTCTTCAACCTGTACGTAAACGACCTGATCGTTGCGCTCGGCAACACCCATGTCGGATGTCATGTGGACGATGTCTGTTTTAATAATATTAGTTATGCAGATGACATGGTGTTGCTGAGTGCATCGGTTGGTGGTCTAAGGGAGCTCATGGGTATCTGCGAAGCATATGCAAATGCCCATGGCCTAAAATATAATCCCAAAAAGAGCCAGCTCATGGTATTCAAGGCTGGGTCTAAATACCCGACGGACGTGCCCCCTGTTAGCTTGGGTGGCGTCACTCTTAGTATAATAAATAGTGTTAAGTACATAGGGCACATTGTGACAGTCGACTTAAAAGATGACGAAGATATTGAGCGCGAACGGAGAGCGCTGGCCGTGAGGTCGAATATGATAGCACGCAGGTTCGCTAGGTGTTCAGTTCCAGTTAAAATAACGCTATTTCGAGCCTACTGCACCTCGTTTTACACATGCAGCCTGTGGGTTAAACACACACGTCGAGCGCTAGAAACCCTTCGCGTTCAATATAATAACGCGTTTAGGGCGTTGTTGCGGCTGCCTCGCTTCTGCAGCGCATCGGGGATGTTCGCCGAAGCGGGTGTAGATGGTTTTTTCGCCATCATTCGATGCAGGGCGGCCTCGATGGCGCGGCGGACGCGCGACAGCAGCAACAGCCTCCTGACCGTGGTCGCAGGCCGCATGGACGGTCACTTTATGGGGCACTGGTTATCCTTACATGGCCCAGTGCCTCATATCCAAAGAAATTAATTAAATAAGTGAATAATTGTAATAATTTTTACCCTCCTACTTTTTAATAACATAGGTTAAGTAGGTATACTAACACAATGTGAGCCCTTGGTCGCTTGAATAAATGATTTGATTATATAACGAAATAAACGCTTTCTATTGGTCGAATACACACATTCGAATTCGCATAACATTCGCATTGATTGATTCAAAAAAATTCAAAATTCAAAATAATTTATTCAGTCTAGGCTGTTACAAGCACTTGTGAATGTCAAAGAAGCTACGCCATTGGTTCGCAAACCCTGAGCGGGAGACCTTGTAACGAGAAGAACTGGCAACAAACTCGTCAAGGGCTTTTTTCTCCCTGTATATTTCATACAGAGTCGTCAACATTGAAAAATGAGCTCCACATTTAAAGTCACAATAATTAACAAAAGTTTGCACACAATGGGTAGGTAGGTTGAAATTAAATACCTACTACATATCGGATAGGTAATTGTGAGAGTAAATAACTTTCAACTAGTTGAGAAATCAGTAATCACTATGTCTGCTACTCGAAAGTGCACCTAAGTAGGCAAAATTTACCAAAAAAATACTTGAGACAAGACATAAAAAATAACAATAAAAAACGCAATTCTTACAATTCAATATGCGTTAAGATAGGTACTCAGAAGCAGACCCATTCCCACTGGCAGCACCCGTTCACGAGCATGACGCGTGGACCAGCCATCGCTTCGCTCAACCATATTTGAGGGAACGTAACGACCCGCCCCACACGACACCACCGCAGAAATGATTAAAGAGAGCATGACATACTTAGGCTACCCATCCTAAAGAGCTAATTAGATCATCCTGAATGTCGGACCCGATATGACGTCACTCCTAAATTCAGAGCAGTGTAATTGCATTCAGGAAGCTAGGATCCGATTTAGGATCCTAGTTAGGATAGAAATTGTCTCTGACATAACGGATGCTAAATCGGAAGCACTTAGGACAGTGTAATCGCATTCAGGACGCTCGGCTCCGACACAGTAGTACCACAGCATAAATAGTACAGTCAGTCAACGCCTTTTATGTAAGCGAAAAAATATCCGCCGCGCCGTTCGTCTAGATAGACAGTTGGCGCAACGACTAAAAGTATATAAGGGTTGTCACTCTGTGATTTGCTTTTTTTTGACCTACATCAATATAAAAAACAAAAAAACCTGCCTCTGAAAAGCAAGAAATAATATATAAATCATTAGCTACGCATTATCATTTTTATAATAAAACACGTCTATTAAAGTCGGGTGGGGCTGGAGTACCTACAACTTTCTTTTTTATTCTAAAAGCCCCACCCGACTTCAATAGACGTGTTTTATTATAACAATGATATGATAATGCGTATCTAATGATTTATATATTATTTCTTGCTTTTTAGAGGCAGGTTTTTTGAAGTCGGTTTTTTTGTTTTTTAAACATTTTTATTTTTTTTATTTTTAGTATAAGTACCTTCCGTATTAGGTAGTGTAGGTATATTATTTAGGTAGTAAAATCGGCTCAGCCAAACGTGAGATAATCGCGAAGAAACGTACATACATATACAAACTGAATACCTCCTTTTTTGAAGTCTGTTAAAAATACTACACAAAGGTATCCCTCTCCCAACAAAAACAATCATCTAATTCGGTTCATAAATAACAAAGTCGTCAAGGTAGTTGATGTAAAGTCATAGTATTTTCGGGATTACTTGAAAACTACTGACCCGATTTGAAAAAAAAATAATTGGAACCATCTCGCAAGAAAACTCAATCGAACAACAAAATAATCATCAAAATCGGTCCATAAATGTCGAAGATACGCGCGAATAACGATAAAAAAAAAGTATACAATCGAATTGAGAACCTCCTCCTTTTGATGAAGTCGGTTAAAAACTAGTTCAGATTAGCGTTGAAAATGACACGTACCTACCTAGCTACCTACATATACCTCCTATTTACCTAGCTTTGTATTTTTACAGCTACAAGAACATTCGTTTAACTACTGTATGATCGTAAAGCTGTGATATCGGATACGACATTCAGGACGGTCTAATTGGCGACTGAATTTCTCGTCCTAAATCGGACACTAAATTCCGGGTCCGACATTCAGGATGGTGTAATAAGCGCTTAAGGCACTGAATTGAAAACTAATATCCAGAAGCTTTTCATAGGCCTTTACTTACAAAAACTACTGACTATAGAAAGCAAAATGATTGCAATAAAAAAAAAAGAGAAATCAAAACAAGGTTTACTTGCCTATTAGTTTTATGTTTTGAGTAAGAAGTGCCATACATATTGATAACATCAAACAGAGAAAAAAAATATATAAATATACGAATATAATATATAATATATATAAATATACGACGCCCTTAGTACAAGCAGACAGAAGCAGACCCATTCCCACTGGCAGCACCCGTTCACGAGCATGACGCATGGACCAGCCATCGCTTCGCTCAACCATATTTGAGGGAACGTAACGACCCGCCCCACACGACACCACCGCAGAAATGTTTAAAGTGAGCATGACATACTAAAGCTAAAGGTAGGTAGGTAGGTGATAGGTAATTGTGAGAGTAAATAACTTTTAACTAGTTGAGAAATCAGTAATCACTCTGTCTGCTATTCGAAAGTGCGCCTAAGTAGGCAAAATTTACCAAAAAGCACTTGATACAAGACATAATTTGAATTCGAATGTCGATGCGAATGTTTAAAACATATTCGCATATGCGAATGCATTCGTAACATCTCTAATCTTTCTAGGGTCTGCTCCTCTGTAGGTACTCACCATTCAATGTCTGGCACCCTGTCCGAGTCTGGCGCGTCTGACGCCAACAATGCCAGCTTAGTGGCGGACGATATGCCAGTCTTCCGCGCGATCTGAGATATCTCGTTCTGAAGCTTCTCTAGTTGTGCCTGAGAGGAAAGGTCAGTTGTGAGCAAGGGCGGATCCAGGATTTAAATTTGGGGTGGGGCCATCGGAGCCTCGGGTCTATGTAAGTAATGCACAAAATGCCTGATTTAGAAAAAAATACTGCCTATAGACAAAACGGCGATTTTAAGCTACTAAATTTGTGGTGGTGTCTATTGTAAAAAAACTGCCGCGCAGCGCGATTTTTTGTTAGTTTAGCCACTTGTATGTACTCTTTATGCATATTAAATAAAAAGGCCGCGCAGCGCGATTTTTTGTTAGTTTAGCCACTTGTATGTCCTCTTTATGCATATTAAATAAAAAGGCCGCGCAGCGCGATTTTTTTGTTAGTTTAGCCACTTGTATGTCCTCTTTATGCATATTAAATAAAAAGGCCGCGTTGCGCGATTTTTTGTTAGTTTAGCCACTTGTATGTCCTCTTTATGCATATTAAATAAAAAGGTCGCGTTGCGTGATTTTTTGTTAGTTTAGCCACTTGTATGTCCTCTTTATGCATATTAAATAAAAAGGCCGCGTTGCGCGATTTTTTGTTAGTTTAGCCACTTGTATGTCCTCTTTATGCATATTGAATAAAAAGGCCGCGTTGCGCGATTTTTTGTTAGTTTAGCCACTTGTATGTCCTCTTTATGCATATTAAATAAAAAGGCCGCGTTGCGCGATTTTTTGTTAGTTTAGCCACTTGTATGTCCTCTTTATGCATATTAAATAAAAAGGCCGCATTGCGCGATTTTTTGTTAGTTTAGCCACTTGTATGTCCTCTTTATGCATATTAAATAAAAAGGCCGCGTTGCGCGATTTTTTGTCAGTTTCATCCACAAATTTTGTATTGTTGTCTATAGTAGAAAAACTGCCACGCAGCGCGATTTTTTGTCAATTTAGCCACTTGCCATTTAGCCACTATTTATATTAAAAAAAAAACGGCCGCGCAGCGCGATTTTTAGTCAGTTTCATCCACTAATCTTGTAGGTACTCTTGGGTACCTCGTGGGGGGGGGGGCATGGCCCCCATGCCCCCCTCCCCTGGATCCGCTAATGGTTGTGAGATGGGTGACCGAATGTTTTCCATCAAGACGTCATTTTAACACCTTGGTCATTAGACCAAGGTGCTAAAATGACTAAGGTTGCAAAATGACCAAGGTTGCAAAATATCCTATATTCTCATAAGGACAGATTCTCAAAAGGACAGATTCTCAAAAAGACAGATTCTTATAAGGACAGGTTCTCAAAAGGACAGCAGTACAGGTAAGCAGAAAAAGAGAAAAGAAGGTTTAACTTCTATATTTTAAATAAATTTTTTTCTTATTTTTTGTAATACAATACATCACCAAATCTGGTGTTAGTCTAGCAACAACATTGGGAAGAAAGAAACTAACGGCTAAGGCCGTGTAATAAGGCCGTGTGGTAAGCCACAAAACACTGTTTAACAAGTGTTCAACTTAAACACTGTTTAAATGTGATGCTGTCACTTTTTTGACTATATTGTTTGAAAGAGACGGCATCACATTTAAACTGTGTTTTAAAATCTTTTGTGGTAAGGCCTTAAAAGATTAAGGTTTAAAAAAAGGTTAGTTGGAGGTCGAGATTGCTTAGTTAAATTGTCAAATGGGTGACCCAAAATATCTCAATTTAGTTCTGAAGTTCCCGTGTGTATGTTGATTAATAGTACAGTATAGAATTTGAAAATTAATTGAACTTTGTGTTCGTTCGTTCGTTCGTGTACCCAATATCAATTGTTGAATTCATGTGTCTAGTCTCTAGTGTTGAGTGTAATGGCAAGTGTCAAGTGTCTAGTGTTAAGTGACGAGTGTCGAGTGTACAGTGTCAAGTGAAAGTGTCAAGTGCCAGACGCAACCTCTCGGCCAGTTGCCTGAACTTGCCGGGCTCGTGGAAGCGCAGCGCCCTTTTAGTCCGGGTGGGGGGTTTGGTAGGAACTAGTCTAGTATCAAGTGAAAGTGTCAAGTGAAAGTGTCAAGTGTCAAGTGAAAGTGTCAGACGCACCTTCATCCGCAGCCTCTCGGCCAGTTGCCTGAACTTGCCGGGCTCGTGGAAGCGCAGCGCCCTTTTAGTCCGGGTGGGGGGTTTGGTAGGAACTAGTCTAGTATCAAGTGAAAGTGTCAAGTGAAAGTGTCGAGTGTCAAGTGAAAGTGTCAGACGCACCTTCATCCGCAGCCTCTCGGCCAGTTGCCTGAACTTGCCGGGCTCGTGGAAGCGCACTGCCCTTTTAGTCCGGGTGGGGGGTTTGGTAGGAACTAGTCTAGTATCAAGTGAAAGTGTCGAGTGTCAAGTGAAAGTGTCAGACGCACCTTCATCCGCAGCCTCTCGGCCAGTTGCCTGAACTTGCCGGGCTCGTGGAAGCGCAGCGCCCTTTTAGTCCGGGTGGGGGGTTTGGTAGGAACTAGTCTAGTATCAAGTGAAAGTGTCAAGTGTCAAGTGAAAGTGTCAGACGCACCTTCATCCGCAGCCTCTCGGCCAGTTGCCTGAACTTGCCGGGCTCGTGGAAGCGCAGCGCCCTTTTGGTCCGGGTGGGGGGTTTGGTGGGGACGCGCGGGTCGCACCACGCGCCGGTCACGTCGCGGGCGTCCACGGTGGGCGCCGCTAGTTGTTGGCGGAATTCTTCGCGGCGTTTCGCGCGGATGTTCGCCTAGAGAGAACGGTGATATTGAGAATTCAATTCAAAGTATTTTATTCAAAGAAGGCTGTTACAGCCTGTTGCAAGCACTTTTTAGATCGTCAAATTGCAGTCAGCATTTACGGAAGACCAGCGTCGTGGCGTTCCAGAATGCTGCGACATTATGCTGAGTAAATGCCTTTTCGGTGCCATTTCTTTTATATTTATTTTAATGTATCTTTTTTAAGCTTATTAGTATTAATTGTTGTCACCGAATAAATCATTCATTCATGCATTAACTTGTGAATGTCAAATATAATTCATTTATAATACAAGGTGTAACAAGACCTTCAACGAAGCCGAGGTCTACGTATTCTGCCCATCATCAGGACCATTTCTGTTCAAAATTATTACTGGGAAACCATTTTGATTTTTGGTGTTAAAAAAGCATTGCATGCATTACCACGCAATGTGACGCGTACAACAGGCCGCGCCTGCGAGTGTATGCTACACAGCTGCGTGCGGCCGAGTTGAAAGGCAGCGTTTATGTGCGTGCTCATGAGATACATTGAGTGACGACGTTTTGAAGCCATTGTTTGTTACGAAATACTTAAAATTTTGATAATGTTTCTTTAGTCAAAAAGTAGAAAATAACGAATAAAATAAGATTACATAAAAATTTGGAAAAAAATATTTGACTTTGACCTTCGATAACTTCGTAGCTATTGGTTTCCCAGGTATAGTCTAAAAGACAAAAATGATCCTGATGATGGGCGGAATGCGTGGACTTCGGCTTCGTTGAAGGTCTTGTTACACCCGTTATACTAGAAAACATTTGACTCATCACCGGATACTTGAGCCCTGAACACAATACACTCTTTTTTTGGGCAGTCGTGTAAAAACACAAATAACATTACCTTGAGTGTAGGCGCCACGTGTGTTAACTGCACCCTTTTGCCAGTCGTGTCTATGGTGCGGCCTTCTCGATCTAGAATGAGGGGCGCGGGGCCCGTGGAGCCCTGGGCCGTTAGGGCTCCGCCTGTGGAAGATAAATGTGGTACAATCACGTCTAAAAGTATGTGTACACTTCAGAACTTTGTAGTTGTCATTTGTCAATAAGGGCTTTTCAAAGTGACATTCAACAATAAAAATAGTAACTATTTGCCTCACTAGATGGCGTTGATGGAAAGAGAAGTGTCAAAATTGGCTTTTAAAAATAAACGGACTGTACGCAAGTAAAGCGCTCGCTGGTCAGCCAGCTTCTCTGACCAAAGAGAAACATTTTAGGGTTACATCTGCCTGCCTACCTGAGAACTCTACGAAGCTTAGTAAAAAAATCACATTGACACATACATCTTTATCAACGCCATCTATCGAGCCCACAGTTTTTTGTCATTTTGAAAAGCCCTCATTGATTTCTGTTCAAAAAGTAATAGCTTTCAAAGTGCGAATTCTTTTTTAATTGCAATGGGGTTGGTAAACTTTTTCGAAGAGAATTGTTTTATATTTTTTTTTGATAGCACAAGTTTGAAGAATAAAGAAAATAATATTATGATTTTTTTATTTTACCTTGGTAACTAAATATGTTTTTTTATATTATTATCGCGATAAAATATCAAACATACAGCTGAACACGAAGTTCCTTTGCATTTACTGATTTAAAAAACTGATTGACAGATTTGACAGACAGTGACAAAGAGTAATCATACCTTTGTTTTTTGTTTTGAGCAACAACATAGAATGTCTTTGGAGCAAAGGCATAACCTACGCATACAACCGTAATAGTGATTTATTATACTATGATATAAATTAAAAAGGTATTTTTTTATTTAAATTAAAATGAAGCATTATATAATTCCACAATTTGTTATTCCTGACTCCAAAGCCAAAAGCTACCAGAAAATATATAATTTACAACAGTTTTGGAAAAGTTTACCAACCCCATTATTTTATTATTTTTATTTAATTTTATTTGAGTATTTTATTAGAGCGAAGCGATGGATATTCATGCGTCATGCTCGTGAACGGGAGCTGCCAGTGGGAATGGGTCTGCTTCTGACTACCTATTTTTTATTTATTAAGAACTAACAAACATTTACAGTATATGTATTAAATCAAGGTGGTACCCTGAGCGAAAGTGGCGCCGCGGTGAATTATATTTAATACTATAATTCTAATACACAATTTTAAAAATGTTTATCGTGGAGATTTTAGGGCCCACAGTCTAGTATTTTCAGACGGTATCGTTACATTCCCTCGTAGTCACTGCTAGAAGTAGATAGCAGAACTGCTAAAAGTGGCCGGTTTTGACACATTTGCTATCTACTTCTACGGATGACTACGAGGGCATGTAGTGATACCTTCTAAAAATACTAGACCATGGGCCCTAAAATCTCCACGATAAACATCATTAAAATCTTTATAAAAACCTCTGAGGGCGCCACTTTCGGTCATACAACCGCCTTAATTAGCTAATTAAAAGTAATCATGCAGTATTTGTAAATATCATTATATCCGATAAAGCTGACAAGTTTTTAGCGCCCATTTTTCTGTCATAATGGGTGGTAGGCTAAATGAATTGAAGATTTAAAAATGCTTATAATGTGAGCTTATTAGAATAAAGAATTTTTAATTTTGTCCTTTTTTCGGATGGGAAAAAACCAAGAAAAACTTAAGTTTTAATTGAGTTGAGATTTTCATTTTTGTACCTGCTAATTTCCTCTGTATCCTGGCTTGCAGCTCAGCAATCTTCCTCTGCTTCTCCAACTCTTCAGCTGAAATCGGTGCTGCAGCTGTAACAATAGAAAAAATGTAATAAATACAGCCAGCCTCATACTACAAAGTAACGACTGTGTTATATCTTTTTAGTTTTTTTTTATATTTAGCACTATATTTTTAGTTGTATAAGGAATATTGATATTTCTCGATTCAGGAAATTGATTAGATTATGATTCAAATGAAAAATCATTGTTAAAACCACCTTTACACAATTTATTTATAACAACATTAATTTTGTAATATAATTCTAGTTTTAAGATATATTTATTTATTTATGATTTATTCAGAAAACCAACAGCTATATTAGGTACAGATTGAGTAATTACATATAAGTCTTAAATAAGCCAATTATAGGTTTCCATAGCTATAACAAATTTATATCATTATTACAAAATGGATGTTACAGATATCGTTACAAATACCAGAACATTATATTCTTGTAAGATTCAATTAATTGCATTCGTTAAGTAAATTGACAGAAATTGTTGCTTGGCAACAATTACAGAAACAAAAATCAATAGAAATGGATCATAGGCATTTCAAATAGTTCAATTAGTTAAGCAGCTGTGACTACAATTATTGTAAATACATAAATCTAAAGATACAATAAATTTTAAATTTCTATTATTTTCTTTTTTACTGCGTTTTTAAAACTACACTTCGACATTTTAAAGGGATCTATACTATCAAATTGATTGTTATAACTGTTCATTGCACGAGCAAGGAAATGATTACGAGCATATTTTGTATGATAGGCAGGAGCGCATAGCATTTTCGTATGTCGGGTTCGACGACGAGGAGCACTGTAACAAACGGTTGAGACCAGGTCGGGGCAATCTATCTTACTGTTAACAATGTCGTACAGGAAACACATATCGAGCAGCAAACGACGCTCCTCAAGTGACATAAGTTTAAATCGCCGGCAGCTAGCACTATAATCTCCATATCTACCTTTAATATTTAATTTGATCTGTTTAATTTCATATCCAATCTTATGATTTTTCTGATTACTTGTAATATTAGTAAGAATAGCACTAGATAGATCTCTTTTACATTTGGCTAGTAAATTATAACTTATTTGAACAAATCTGAGGTTAACTGATACCTTTAATGATTAGGTTGTTGTATTTTGTAACAATTTATAGTAAATGTCTGAATTGATAAAGCTGACAAGTTTCTTTCGCCCGTTCTTCTTCTCAGCTAAAAGAGAGACGTCCCGAACGGGTAGTAGGATAAAAGAAATTGGACGATTCAATTGAATAAATACCATTTCATTGAATTTCACTTTTTTAGTTTTATTTCTTTTCATTATGATTCCAATTATCTAACAACTGCATCGGTGTACTATTTCCGTATCGACTGTCTCGCTTAAACTCTCGTAAATTAGACTTACTATATCTCATAGCAAGCAGGTTTGCGACGCCAAACCGTTTTTTTTTTTTTCGTTTAAATAAAAATCTGTAGTGAATAATCTACTAAGAAAATTTAGAGGCTTAAGGCGAGGCCAGTTCACGATCTGATGAAAAGTCTGATTTTTGAACATCCAATGTGCAGAACTGATGTAAAATTCTACTTCACAAAAATTACTGTAGACTGAAAAAGAAACAAAGAAGCAAATTAACCGAACAGAATATTGAAAAATGGCATGGTAACTCTGTAAAAAAATCCTGAATAACACCATAAAAACTTATAAAAATAAATTTCAAATCGTCAGATTTCGTAATTTTCAACGACAGTGATATGATTTTTTATGCAAAAAGGATAGCTTTTTTATCGATCTAACACAATAACCGAGTACATTTTTAATAAATGATCCAGTATTTCAGAAATCAATAAAAATGTACTAAAATTCGTCAAATTTCTGGCGAAGCGTCAATTAAAGTTATGCGATATTCAACCTTATTCTAAAGACATAGTGAAAGAGTAAATTTCGTGAACTGGCCTCGCCTTAATTCGGTCAGGTTTGTCTGTGAAATGTAAATCATTGTTTCGAAAGAGGTTTCTTTGAAAATTTTTCTCTGATAAAAAAGTTAACGAATCGTGTTTTTGCAACCGACAAAACGAAGTCAATGAAATAATGCAGTATCAGTTGCAACAACTGCTCGCCTGTTTAATAATAATAATAGTTATGAACTGATAATTTGGAAAACAACATAATAATAATAATAAAATAAATTATTAGGTTATCAAATATCACTTTCATATGTTTTGTAATAGATGAGAAAAATCAAGATCCCTGCCACCAAAATGCACGACGTCCACTTTAATTAACTGACTCGAGAATGTATGGCAAAGAGTACAAGAGTGTTTTGTGGCTCAGAATTTAGGAGCCAGTAACTGGGTACCTACATGTAGTGTAGACAGGATCGGCAGGCAGTAAGTCGTACTGTGCGTGCCCGAAAATAGAATGGGTGGACAGCTGGACTGCCTTGCGAGAGAGAAGTCAGCACTGGACTGGGTTGAAACTAGTGTCTACACAAGCCCAGTAGCAAGTCTGCTCTGGGCTGGGTTACTTTACTGCCAAGTTACAGACTCCGTATAAACCACGCATTAATAAAACATACCTGGTTTTGAGTACAAGGTCGGTTTAATAACACTAGGCGGTGGCATAGAGCCACTACTGCTGTTCTGCAGGTGGGCCTTAATCTGCTGCGCGGTGGCCGCAGCCACGTTCACCCCGGGCTTCTGCTCTCTCATTCCCACTAGGGCACGCTTGCGCTCTTCTATCTCTTTCTGTGCGTTGGCCATCATTAGCTGGAAGGTAACGTTTCTGGGTTACAATTCTGTATGTATGTATGTTTATCTTACTAATATTATAAGTTATTCAATCACGCAAAAACGGCTGAACGGATTTTGATAAAATTTGGCACACAGATAGTTTATAGTCTGGTTTAAAACAAAAGATACTTTTTATCCCGGTCAAAGGTTCCCTAGGAATTTTCAAGGACTTCCTCGAAAATCCCTCGGGAACCCACGACTTCGTGGGCGGAAGCTAGTTTATTTAGAAACTAGAGGCCGACCGTGACTTCATCCATGTGTACCTTAAGGAACCTTTAACCAGGATAAAAAGTAGGCTATTTGTTCCAGCAGTTTGGGCATGAAGAGGTAACAAACACCCACACTCATACTTTCACATTTATAATATATGGTAGGACTAGCTTCCATCCGTGACTTCGTCCTTCGTCCTGTGGATATTTAGAAAATACCTAGGGAACCTTAGATGAGGATAAAAAGTATACTGTTTTAATCCAGGCTATAAATAAACTATTTGTCTCTCATCCAAACCCGTTCAGCCATTTTTACATGATTGAGTAACAAACATCCAATTTCTCATTCAGCTCTCCAGTGATGTTCCGATCCGAGCCACCAATAAGTTTGAATAGTATTTTAATACATACCTTAATTCTATCTGCGCTCAGCACGGCTATCTTCGACCCAACGGTTTCACCCTCCGGCATCACCACTGGTAATGGTAGCACTTCAATACCATTCCCTAGCTTTTTCTCCTTATCATCATGAAGAATAACCTTCTCTTCTTTACGAGGCTCTTTCTCTTCATGCTTGCTCTCTTTCTCCTCATGTCGGGACCTCTTACTTTCCTTTTCTCGCTCTCCTTCATGTTTCCTCTTTTGCGATTTTGATGTAGAAATCAACTCTTGTGCGAGAGCGAGGACTTTGTCCGCTAACTTGCTGGCCTTTTTTGAGTCTATGTGGGCTGATATCTTGTCTATTATTTTGCGGCGTTCATAGCTGGAAAAGTCAGTTTGTTGTTAACAGTTTGAGTAAATGAAAATCATCCAAAATTTCAGATGATTTTGTGTAGCAGAGAGAACTTAATTTAATGTATGTCAAGTATATTCAAATAAATAAAAAAGATAAAATGATTATATTATGAATATAATAAATAGTTTTCTACTACATTAGTAGCTCTCTTTACCTATGAGTTAATGCAAACTGTTTTTGCTACCATAAGGCGCCGTAGTACATACTACTAGCGCCGCCAATACATTTATTTAATTACTCGTAAACCAAGTCATTATTCAAAAATAGCCAAGATCATGCCCTCCTAAATTTTCTCTTATATTTTTTTAATAACTCTTCAACAATTTTCATTCTTTCCACTACACTTTCTGGCCACTTTTGGCTAATAGGTAGTAGGGCGCCTTAAACTATCGGATATACTGCTCATAGTAGATGAGAGTGAAGAGAGAAAACTAGAGTTTACGGTTACGAAAACAGTTTGTACAACTCATGGTAAGGCCATAGGTCTAGTAAGGAAGTACCTAATTGGTATAAATAGTTTATAAATAATTTTATATTTACCCATTTGTGAGGCACGACGACACAGTGGATAATAATGAATTATCTGACTTCCCTATCGTTCTATATATCGCCCTGTCGAGCGAAGAACGCAGGTCTTCAACTTCTCGGCGAGATAATTGCAGCGCCATAGTTACAATGCTAAATAAAACACTTAAACATTCACAGATTTGGTGACAAGATTTATAGGTTAGATTTTTTTAACACACTTCTATTATATTGTTTAAAGAGCTTAATATGACTCTAGTACGAAAATATAGCGTAATCTAATAACAAGACACGTTATTTTACATTTTTCTTAGAATTCGTAATAGGAATTTAGGAAATTAAAAAATGACAATACATTGACGTAAACATCATCATAGACAAGAAAGAACAGGGTTTCCATGCCAATGCCAAAGGCGTGTTTTCGTTTAGCTAGCGGCCGCAGCATAGATATAGGGCCGCAGCGATGCGCAGCTCATGACGTCACAAACTGCTGCGCATGTGCTGCGGGAAACGAAAACGGGTTTTTATCAAGCGATGGTAACCAACCAAGTTACTTTTTTGGCGCGAAGTGAAAATGAACCGAAATACTAAAAGTGCTTTAATAGGTCTTCTGACAGAAGAATTCTGTAATGATTTTATATAATATACATAATTTAGATAATTTACCGAACTGGATCAACAACAACAATACCGCTGACAGTGACATATAAATTACTCTATGACAGCAAGCAGCGATGCAAACCACCTTTGGAGGAGGATTGCAGAGGCGTGTTTTCGTTCAGCGAGCGATTGCTAGCTGGCGCTACCGGTGCTGTTTTCGTTTATGCTAGTGACGTCACGCTGCTGCCGATCGGCAGGTCGCAGCTCGCAATCTGCAATCCTCCTCCAAAGGTGGTTTGCATCGCTGCTTGCTGCCATAGAGTAATTTATATGTCACTGTCAGCGGTATTGTTGTTGTTGATCCAGTATTCCAGTTCGGTAAATTATGTACATTATATAAAATCATTACAGAATTCTTCTGTCAGAAGACCTATTAAAGCACTTTTAGTATTTCGGTTCATTTTCACTTCGCGCCAAAAAAGTAACTTGGTTGGTTACCATCGCTTGATAAAAACCCGTTTTCGTTTCCCGCAGCACATGCGCAGCAGTTAGTGACGTCATGAGCTGCGCATCGCTGCGGCCGCTAGCTAAACGAAAACACGCCTCAGATTGCGAGCTGCGACCTGCCAATCGGCAGCAGCGTGACGTCACTAGCATAAACGAAAACAGCACCGGTAGCGCCAGCTAGCAATCGCTCGCTGAACGAAAACACGCCTCAAGCCAAGCCAAGACTGACTCATAGAGTACATTATTATACTCATAGAGTACATTATTAGAGATAGAGTTATCAGTCAGATCAACGCCATCTAGCTAATTGTGACAAAAAGTGTACGATATTATAATATAGGTACTAGTAGGTTTCTATAAATCTTGACTTGTAATTTTTTTGGGAGGTAACCGCTATGTCATGAAATAAATTAAAAATAATTTAAGTTATAGCTAATCAGCTTTGACTATATAAAACTGTGAAAGCCACACGATACCGCGATTCAGCACGGGATAGCGACATCTATCGACTGTTTGACAAACGAAAAATGAGCGCCATCTATCAAATCAATCCGCAACTAAAATCTTAGGCCGCGCTCCCTTTAGTGAGTCAAGTACTAAGGGACTGACCATAGAGTACATTATTATACTAGAGATAGAGTTATCAGTCAGACCTAATGATCAACGCCATCTAACGAAATGTGACAAAAAGTATACGATATTATAATATAGGTACTAGTAGGTAGGTTTCTATATATCTTGACTTGTAATTTTTTGGGAGGTAACCGCTATGTCATGAAATAAATTTAAAATAATTTACTTTATAGCTATCAGCTTTGACTATATAAAACTGTGAAAGACACACGATACCGCGATTCAGCACGGGATAGCGACATCTCTCGACTGTTTGACAAACGAAAAATGAGCGCCATCTATAAAATCAATCCGCAACTAAAATCTTAGGCCGCGTTCCCTTGTAGTGAGTCAAGTACTAAGTGAAAAGCCCCTGGGACTGACTGTCTGACTGATCATATTTAAATTATATTTCTAAAAACTTCTAAATAATATATTTTTACTTTAGTGAGGGTATCCTTATTGCTTATGGTAGAACTAAACCGGTCCATTTTATGCAGCAGTTTCAAATAAAGTTATAGCATCTTCCTTGTTTCAATGACTTCACTAGACTAGAGTTAAATAAAAGTAAAAATTAGTATTTTTTTCTACAAATAAAGTATTTTTCATGCAAATTGCTTTATTTTATTTGACTTTCCTATAATTGCGCATATTTTGCGCAATTCTACTATTATCGTAAATTCGTAAAAAGAATCGGTTTGTGTTTGACGATGGTTTGACGTGTGTTTGACGTTTGTTGTTTGTTGTTGTCTATTTATCTGTGGTGTGTTGTTTTGCCAAAATCGGATTGTTCGAAAATGTTGTAGCATTTTTTATAAAGATAAATTGAATAAACGGGGTTAAGTCTTTTAGTTAGACATCATTTATACTTTTACCAATTCACTGTGTAATAGAAATCTTACTTGTCATCACCTTGGAACTTGTTGTACGCAATACATAACCTCAAAATGTCTGATGATGAAGACGTTATTGTCATAAAGAAGAGCAAGCAGGTGCACTATGGCTCGCTGGAGGAGCAGGAGAAGGCGCGGCTGGCTGCCCTCGCCGCCGCCGCCAGGGAGGGCGCCGAAGACAGCGGCGGGAAAGAACTGGGAGACATACAAATTTCGAATGGTAAGTACTATTTATTTTTATGACCATCAGCCATTGTTAATGTCCTGACTGCTGGGGCACAGGCCTTCCTTAAGGGTGGATAAGAAAGATGGGCCATCACCCACCAGGCGGGCCCATTACGCAATGCGGATTGGCGACTGCAAATGCACCCGGGACCAACGGCTTAACGTGCCTTCCGAAGCACGGAGGAGCTCCAGATAATAAAGGTTTGGTCACCCATCCCATGACCGACCCTTGCGAAAGTTGCTTAACCTCCACAATCACTGGGCCAGGTGCTCAATAATGTGACTCAAGCAAGTCCATTATTATTTAATATTTTTGTTATTGAACAGAATACATGGAGCTGGAGGAGGAAATGTCCCGAGACAAGAAGGCTCTACTAGAAGAATTTGAGAGGAGACGGAAGGCCCGACAGCTGAACGTCTCTACTGACGATGACGAGGTGAGAATTAAGATTTCAGATTTACATATTATTATTATATATTTTTTTTAAAAGGTCGTAACTTTTCACAGCGTATAGCTGGTTTTACCTGCTATAATGGGCCTAGGCCAAGTATATTACATGGTGTGGTGATTTGATGCTATGTTTGCTGGAAAGTGTGGGGTTATGTTTGTACAGCCAGCAGAATGTTTGTGTGTGTATGTTTGTCAGGTTCACATTTTAAGTGGGGCTGCAGTCTTATAAATGTGTAAGTTTGTGTGTGTATGTTGTCTCTTCACACATAAATGGTTGGACAGATTTAGATGAAATTTAGTTTGTGGACTGATTAGGACTAACTACTTTTTATCCTGGTCATAAGCTAGTGTTAAATAAAAGTGGTTTGATCCAAACATTTCATTCTGTTTTGTGATGTAGGTTCGTAGGAGTCTCAGACAGCTTGGGGAGCCCGTCTGTCTGTTTGGAGAAGGCCCCGCTGAGAGGAGAGTGCGTCTGCGGGATCTGCTCAGCTAGTATGTATTACAAGCTTTTATTAATTTAATACAGTGGCGGTCACATAATTAAAGACACCAGTTGATTTTCATTTTTCATACAAACTAGGTTACATAGCCTTGGTTCTCTACCAGGGATTTATCTAGCTGTGATCTGATGATGTCAATCTAGGAATTGAATGGAGGAGATTCAGATCGCTCTACACACCCAACTGATCTGATCAGCATTCTAAGAGATATAAGGAAGAGTTTTCACTTTCAGAATTTTCATACATTTTATGCTAATTTCGCGGTTTTTTAAAACATATCCAATAACTCTTAGAATGCTGATCAGATCAGCGTACTGATTGTCTAATTTTCAAAATCTATTGCAATCGCTTTCATTTGACAGATGGATGTGACACATTGCTGCATTTCTTTGGTTTAGTTTTTAATTGTGCCAAAAAGAAAGCATCAATGTATTACATCCTGAAGGCGATTGCGATAGATTTTGAAATTAGACAATTAGCCCCCAGTAGGGTGTGTATACGGATCTGAATCTCCTTCATTCAGTCTCTGGATGGCCATCATCAGATCACAGCTAGGTCAATCCTTGGCGAAGAACCAAGGCTTCAAAGTTACCTTGTTTGTATTAAAATTGACTGGTGTCTTTAATTATGTGACCACCTTTGTATGTATCATCGTAAAATTTCAAAACTAGATCCTTGCAATAATGTTAAGACAAAGGCATGTCCATCAGCCATTTTTTTTATGTCCCCACTGCTGGGCACAGGCCTTCCTTATGGGTGGTAAGGAGGACGGGCCATAACCCACCACGCCGGCCCAATGCTGATTGGTGGGTGTTAACGACTGCAAATACAGCCGGGACCAACGGCTTAACGTGCCTTCCGAAGCACGGACAAACAAAGGAAGACAAAGGTATGGACACTGTTAAAAAGATAGAAAAGTATAAGAAACAAAACATCAATAATCTCTTTCAAGCTCATAGTCTTAGCCGAGTGCAAGAGAGTCAGATAGATTCTTGGTGATGCCTATGCAGTGCTCCGCTCCCTGATTACGTAACTCTGTTGCTAACAATTCTCAATTGAAACCGCAGTTACATTGCTGCTTTAAGTAAGATAGTTGTCACATTAGTTCTTACAAAAGCAGCAATGTAACTGCAATTTCTGTCAGAGTTGATTGCAACGAAGTTACAAAATCAGGGGGCTGTTCACTAACAGACAGCATACAAGTGTAAATGCATACTCGTATGTGTAGTATGTGCCAGCTTTAGATGACTATTACTGTTTTATATTGTAGCATTCATTCATATGCTTGAACCGATTGCATTATTATATTGTTTCAACACAGCCTTGGAGAAGATGCCATTCACAAGAAGATGGAAGAAGAAGAGGCCCGTATAGAGAGGGACAGAGGGCGTGAGGGCACGTGGTACCACGAGGGACCCCCAGATTTGAAGGACTCTCGGCTATGGATAGCCAAGTACTCACTGCCAAGGGCTAAGGACAGGTAAGTTACTTCACACTGCATTCGTTACTCTAAACTCTGCACTCGTCACTCTAAACTCTGCATTCGCCACTCTAAACTCTGCATTTAGCACATTTCACTCTAAACTTTACACACTTCACTCCAAACTCTGATTTCATTACTCCTCAAGAAGATGCAAGAATAAGAGGCCCGTATAGAGAGGGACAGAGTGCACGTGGTACCATGAAGGCCCGCCGGAGTTAAAGGTCGCGCGGTGTAGATGGCCAAGTACTCACTGCCCGAGGGCCAAGGACATGTAAGTAATGTAATTACAGGTTTCTGAATGTGAAACCACACTTTCCCCAAGACTCTGCTCTGTACTCGTGACTCTAAACTCTGCACTCGTTCCTCCAAAGTCTGCACACTTCACTCCAATCTACACACGTTACTCTTAACTATTCTCTTCAACACTCCTCTCAAAACTGCATCTCCAAACCTTGCACCCGTCACACAAACTCGCTTGTAATACTAAACTCTGCACTTGAGATCTAACTAGAGACTTTGTACTCGTGACTCTAACCTCTGCACTTGTTACTCCATTCTGCCATGAAGTGGTAGCTTGTTTCTTCTCTTTCTTTTCTTTGCATTGTGGACAGATGGGGTCCTCTGTCCGTTTGATCACTGACAGGTGTCTGTTTAGTGGACAGTGTCCTGTCAGTACTCCTACAATCGTTCTTATATTTCTCCTGCTTCGTTTCAGCAATTCTCTAGTTTTCTTCTTGTCAACTGATATGGACTGTCAAGAGTAGGTTTATTGACTGGTGTAAGTGTTTCAATATGACACCCTATTATTATTATTTTTTAGACTGAACAAAGCTCGTGAAGATCTGAAACAGGCGGGCAGCGTCCGCGCTGCCGCCAAGCAGGAGTCGCAGCGGAGGGCCGCCGCCATGGCCATATACTGCAGTCAGGTGAGGGAACAATATTGATTTTCATACCTCAATGTCTCATTCCTGTTTTATCTTATTCCAAATTGTCACATTCCCATTTGGTCCACTTATCAAATTGTTTGATTCCCATTTTGTCCCGTTCTTAAAAGTCATTTGATTATGTACTCTAATTGAAAAAAAGAAAGAAAAACATTTATCAACAACACACAGTAGGATTAAGATAAGTAATTTACAGTAAATTAACACATTTACAAATAATACATAGATAAGACATGTAATTACAGTAAACAAGGAGTTCTGTAATTGTTTAAAGAAGTATAATTAAGTAAAAGAGTATAAAGTGTTTTCTTTCTCTGTCTCGTTTTAATCTCATCTCCCCCCTTTAACAAATCACTTCATTCCCATTTGTCCCATTTCCTAAATGATCCCATTCCCAAATGTCCCACTCAAATCCTATTTCATTCATTTTGAAATTGTCTCATCTAATAAACTCTTTATTTTCTTTAAAATACAAACTGCAATGTGAGCTTTTCACAATGACAAAAAACTCTAGGCTCGGGCGTTGATGATAATGTAAGGGTCGATGTGATTTTTTTACTAAGCTTCGAAGAGTACTCAGCTAGGCAGGCAGATGTAACCCTAAAATGTTTCTCTTTGGTCTGATTTCAACCAGCGAGCAATTTTGACACTTCCATCAACGCCATCTAGTGAGGCAATTATAGTTACTATTTTTGGTTTTTAAATGTCACTTTGAAAAGCCCTCATTACTGTAAAGAATGCTAACATTTTTTGGTACTTAAGAGCGTTTATGCGCAACACTAGCGCCGCCAATGAAAAAAAATCGTAGTGCTTAAATAAAGACGAAATTGTGAATTGTTTTCTTCTAGTGTACTCCGAAAAAGCTTTGTTGTGCTTTTTATCGTTTAAACAATATTTTAAAACCTGTCGTTTGGTTTATTGCTTAAAGTGGCCACTTTTAGCAATAAACTAATACTACAGGTTATAAAAGTACCACAAAGCTTCTTCGGAGTACACTAGAAGAACACAATTCACAATTTTTCCTTTATGATTTTTTTTCGATTGGCGGCGCTAGTGTAGCGCATAAACGCTCTTAATAATTTAGCAAACCGGAAAAAATATTAGTTCTCCTAAATTAGTAAAAGATCCTAAACCGCCCAAGAAGATATTTACTAATTCTAGGTTAGGTTAGGTGAGTATGGTGATCATTTAAATGAAAGCCTATTTTTTTTTAGCCCCGTTGTTCTATTTTTAAGCAATATTTATTTGCAATGAGGATCAACACGACAATAGGCATGTTGACTATTTTTTTATTTTATGTTACATAAATTACCTCTCAAAAAAAGAAACATTGGTAAAAGAATTAAGTCGCTAGCATGAAAACTGCCCGAGATATCACAGTGTGAAATCACACAATGGACAAATGCCCAAAAACGCTCCATACTAACGGCTACTAAGTGATGACGTCACGCCTTGCTAGTTTGTATGCAACGCGAAAGAAATTTGTTCGGCAGCTATATTAAATATTGTGTTTATCAAAATAGTTTCTTAGACAAATTTGCTATACATTTTACGGACTAATTAAAGGTATCATTTATTTAAATAAATTTTATACTTGTCTATGTAAATGGACTTGTCCACCCAACTTTGAAGGGTCATAATAGTAGATTATACAACAAGTGAAAAAAGAGGGAATTTAGTTCGAGGGACTAAGTTGGATCCCGAGAGCAGCGAAGGATACAAAGGACCGAGATGAAATTTTTTTTCACGAGTTGTGTACTCTACTTTTTACCATTGACTGCGAGAAAAAAAAATAGCAGTACCTATAGTATTTATAGTTGTCCATCAGCCATTTTGCCCCAGCACAGGCCTTCCTTATGGGTGGTAAGGAGGACGGGCCATAACCCACCACGCGGGCCCAATGCGGATTGGTGGGTGTTAACGACTGCAAATGCAGCCGGGACCAACGGTTTACCGTGCCTTCTGAAGCACGGAGGAGCTCGAGATAATACATTTTTGGTCACCCATCCCATGACCGACCCTTGCGAACGTTGCTTAACTTCCGCAATCGCTGGGCCAGGCGCTAAACCACTGCGCCACCGAGCTAACTAAGAGGGAAACTACATGATCAGTCTGGCATCAGTCCACTTCATCAGTTTGTATAGACTTTGGATTTTGGATTTTGTTCAGTTTTGCATCAGTCCATTCCACCAGACTGATGGAATGGACTGATGCAAAACTGAACAACTAATCTCCCTCAAATATATAAAAAAGAACCCAAATATAAGACACTAAAAAGGACCTAATTGATTTAGCGGGATATTTTTTAGAAAAGAACCCAAAGACAAGACACTATAAAGAACCTAAATAAAATTGGCGGGATTATTTTTGTCATTTAATTGTAGAACTATATAATATCTTTATCTATGGAATAGCGCCATACTTTCAGCACCTTTTATTTTTTTTGTACCTAATTCATACGATGCGCGCTTGTTCCAAATTCAAAATATTTTTATTCACTCGGTGAATAAAAACGCGTTTTATTCACTGTTATCAATGAATAAGACGCACTTTTTTGAGTGGCGATGGTAAAAAATAAATAATATGCAATATATAAAACCAAGAGGTATACAAGCTACTCTAAAAGTTTAATATATTTACGATTTTTATTAGTATTTCGTTATTTTATTCATTAGTCAACATCCCTATTGAATATATCAATTTTGTATATCACATCAAATACAATATCAACAACCGAGTAAATCTCTGTTTAAATTTCTCAAATCCATTATGTAATGACAAAATTATTGAAGTTTTAAAAAGTGAGTTTTAAAAATGCGGCCGGCATGCGATGACGTCACGTGCCACGATCGCCCGAACAAACGCCTGCCGCGCCGCTGAGTGGCGAACGTGGCTGATGACGTCAACAGCGAGGGAGCGTTTTTGAGAATGCGACACGAAAGTCGCTCTATCTTCGTCATTTTTGGCCCAATTTCAATAATTCTTTCACTGAAATAATTGATTTTGATGTGACTGTAACTCTACATATTTAACTAAAAACCTCGTTGATCCTCATTACTCTTCCATAGGTTTTAGTTCGCTGAATAATATAGTAATTATCGTTTCAGATTGGAGATACCCGACCCATCAGCTATTGCAGATTCAGCAGTGACAGCAAAATGTTAATCACAGCTAGTTGGTGAGTTCCTAGTTATTTTTGAATATGAGATTTTGAAGGTGGAGCTCGGTGGCGCAGTGGTTTAGCGCCTTGCCCAGCGATTGCGAAAGTTAAGCAACGTTCGCAAGAGTCGGTCATGGGATGGGTGACCAAAAATTTATTATCTCGAGCTCCTCCGTGCTTCGGAAGGCACGTTAAGCCGTTGGTCCCGGCTGCATGCAGCCGTTAACACCCACCAATCCGCATTGGGCCCGCGTGGTGGGTTATGGCCCATCCTCCTTACCACCCATAAGGAAGGCCTGTGCCCCAGCAGTGGGGACATCAAAAATGGCTGATGGATGAGAGATTTTAACATTCACAATACAATACTAAATAAATATACTAGAAAAATTGACTCGTCACCAGGATTGTCTCAGGTGGGAATCGAACCCGCGAACTTCGAAAAGTCCAATGCTCTCATGCCACTTGTCTCTAGACTAGACTCTGTAGCTCTCAGTTGGTGAAAAAAAAATTAAATGGACATTTTGACCTGAAACTTCGTAGGAGTAGACTGTACCACAGAATAGATAATAATAGTACTAGCGTACAGAAGTTGCACTCCGCAAAATCGTTTAAATAAATTGCGACTCTTGCTCCTACACAATAAAGTGCAATACAGGTCGAACAGCGCTCCCTTCGCTCCAAAACATTCACTTAGTAGTTGCCTCTCTTTCTATCGCGTAGGTCTTACCTTTTCTGATGTATGAAATTTGTCCTCTCAGAGGACGCCGAGCGCTTCAGACTCGCGCGCGGAGTTACAGAGCCTTGGAGCCCAATCGCGGTAATTCTGAACGATAAAACAAAAATCGTTACGTTGTCATTTAGGTTATATTTACCTAAAATCTTTGGTTTAGCTTCATAATTTTCACTAAATTGTCCCAGATTGTAATCCTAGACTCCTTAGGCAGAGTATTCAGCAATTTTAACAAAACTAAAGGAAGTCCATCAGCCATTTTTGATGTCCCCACTACTGGGGCACAGGCCTTCCTTATGGGTGGTAAGGAGGATTGGCCATAACCCACCACGCGGGCCCAATGCGGATTGGTGGGTGTTAACGACTGCAAATGCAGCCGGGACCAACGGCTTAACGTGCCTTCCGAAGCACGGAGGAGCTCGGGATAATAAATTTTTGGTCACCCATCCCATGACCGACCCTTGCGAACGTTGCTTAACTTTCGCAATCGCTGGGCCAGGCGCTAAACCACTGCGCCACCGAACTCCTACTCGATACTCGAGAAAAGCGAGTATTTATCTGTAAACGAAACTGAAACGGTAACGATTTAGCTTTGGTTTTATCGTTGAAAATTAGCGCGATTAGGCTCCTGGTAGTACTTATATCTATTCTGTGCTAACTTCACCCCAGGTCCGGCCTGAGTAAAGTGTGGTCGGTCCCGGACTGCGCCCCGCTGCAAGTGCTGAAGGGGCACTCGTGCAACGTCAGCGCGGCCACATTCCACCCGCACGCGCAACTGCCGGACCACTTCCGGGATAAGGTCAGTATGTTAAGATCACGATCTGATGAAAAGACTGATTTTTGAACTTCCAATGTGAAGAACTGATGTAGAAGTATACTTCACAAAAATTACTGTAGACTGAAAAAGAAACAAAAAAACAAAATAATCGAACAGAATATTGAAAAATGGCATGGTAACTCTGTAAAAAAATCCTGACTAACACTATAAAAACTTATAAAAAAATATTAAAATCGTCAGATTTCGTAATTTTCAACGACAGTGATATGATTTTTTATGCAAAAAGGATAGCTTTTTTATCGATCTAACACAATAACCGAGTACATTTTTAATAAAATAATCCAGTATTTCAGAAATCAATAAAAATGACCTAAATTTCGTCAAATTTCTTCGAGCGTCAATTAAAGCTATGTAATATTCAACCTTATTCTAAAGACATAGTGAAAGAGTAAATTTCGTGAACTGCCTCGCCTTAATTAACATTAGGGAGTGTTCTACTATCCCCGAAAATTGCTGATGCGATGGAACTTTCAGAAATTTCAAAAGTTTTCATTTGTTTTCAGCCTTAAAGTGTTTGAAATTGATTTTTTTTTATAGTTTTGGTAGCCCTGTGTGCCGTTGACTTTTGGTACCTAGTACCTACCAACTTTAATAAAATTATAAGTTTGTACTTAGTTAAAAACCCTTAGTTTTTCGGTTAATTCAACCTACTTTCCAAACATTTTTTGAGTTCACTTGATTGAAATGTTTTATCTCCTGTTGAGTTAAGTTTTGGGTTTTGTAATAGTCATTACCTAACTAACGGGTGTAACAAGACCCTCAACGAAGCCGAAGTCCACGCATTCCGCCCATCATCAGGATCATTTTTGTCTTTTGGACTATACCTGGGAAACCAATAGCTACGAAGTTATTAAAGGTCAAAGTCAAAATTTTTTTTTTTTAATTTTTATGAAATCTTATTTTATTCGTTATTTCCTATTTTTTGTCTACAGAAACATTATCGAAATTTTATGCATTTCGTAAAAAACAATGGCTTCAAAACGTCATCACTCAATGTATTTCATGAGCACGCACATAATCATTGCCTTTCAACTCGGCCGCTCGCAGCTGTGTAGCATTCACTCGCAGGCGCAGTCTTTTGTACGCGTTACATTGCGTGGTAATGTATGCAATGCTTTTTAACACTAAAAATTAAAATCGTTTCCCAGCAATAATTTTGAACAGAAATGGTCCTGATGATGGGCAGAATACGTAGACCTCGGCTTCGTTGAAGGTCTTGTTACACCCGGTATAGTTTTAAGGTAATATTTTTGTTTCCCAGTCAAATAAACAAACAATCCTTGTCACATTAACATCCACGTTAACGTCATCCGCTACTCAAAATGATATAGGTACCTACACAAGAATACCATACAATATTATGAGAATGCTGTATAATGCACTAGCTGACTCGATAATAGGATATGGCCTCAGTAGTTATGGCAGGACATACAAAACGTACATCGAAAATATATAAACTTATTCAAACATTGTAGAATAATAGATATATACAATAAAATAAAAATGTATGTAATTTGCGACGAAATAGAAAACAGCTCTTTGTTAAAATTAAGAATTAGAAATAGTAATTTGCGTAATCTGATTTACTTACCTAAGTATGTGCTGCCTTCATACAATAACACATATGGTAAACGTTGCTCGATATTTATGTTACCGTCATTGTTAAATGAACTGCAAAAGGATTTACTTGATGAAATCCTGGATAACCCGGAACAATGTAAAAGACTATTAAAAACTTTTTATCTGTCAATGTGTCAGTGAGTGATGGCAGCAACACATGAACCTTTTACGGTTTCTCTTGCTGCGATTGGAAACAATATTTGTTGTAATTTTTTTTATCTTTTGTATTGAAAAAAAAACAAAAAAAAAAACTAAAAGGTAATTTAGAAAATAATAATTAAATTATTATTTTGAATAAGATAGGGTCTAGATATATGAAACTTTGACAATTGTTTTTCATTTTTAAGGTTCAAAAAAATAGCCACCAGGCGTATTAGCAATTTGCGGGGATAGTACCAATTAATCTTATCAGTTTTAATTATTTTTTTTTACTTTCCCATTTTACCTAATTACCTACACTGTTTTAGTGTCGAGTTAGTATGGGAGGACCATTTTTTTTTCGTTTTTATACACGTCAGGTGACATAACACTTAAACTTCGAAAACAGCTTTTATTACTTAGGGCATAAAGACCTCAACTCAAAGCCAACATGTATAGTTTGAGGTGACGTCGTGTGGACCATGGGCGTAGCCACGGTGGGGCAGGGTGGGGCGCTTGCCCCACCCTGGCTCTGACCTGTGAGGTACCTACCTAATCTTACCTAAGTAAGAAAATATAAAAATGACGCGGAATTAATGAGATAGGCCCGTAGCAATCTATATTTATAAAATCGTAAACTGAATGACTGACTGACTGACTGACTGACTGACTGACTGATCTATCAACGCACAGCCCAAACCGCTGGGTCTAGAGACTCCAAATTTGGCACGTAGGTTCCTTATGAGGTCTAGGGGTGCACTAAGAAAGGGTTTTCCAAAATTCACCCCCTAAGGGGGTAAAAAAGGGGATCAAAGTTTGTATGAAAGTCCCTCAGTTTTGAAGCTAGGATCTTCAAATTTTGTGTTTAGACTGACCATTGAAAATAAATAAATACGGGTCTCAGCGTTTTTCAAAATTCTACCCCCGAAGGGGTCAAAAGGGGGATGAAGTTGTGTATTGAAGAAAATCCTTTATTTTCGAAGTTAAAATCGCTAAATTTATAATTTAGGCTTATGGTTAGGCATCTAACGCAACGTATATTGTTATTGTTAGCATTTGAGCCCCTATTGGGATGAAATGGGGGTGAAAAGGGGTAAAAAACACAAAAATAGATATGGATGTCGTTATTGGGGTTTTCGGGGATGACGATTGCAAAAATGACATTTATTTTGAAGTCCAACACGGTGGACATGATTTGACCCCTAAAGGGGTGAAAATGGGGTTCAAATTTTGTATGAAAAAATAATATAAAATAGACATTACAACTTTAAACTTCGTTGGAGCACACTTAAAAATAAATAGGCAAACATATATTTTGTAATTTTGAAAATCAACCACTCAGGGGTAAATGGGGTGAGTAAACATAAAAATCAATATGGATGTCGTTCTTGAGGTTTTATGGGATGGTGATTGCGAAAATGAGATTTATTTTGAAGTCCAACACGGTGGACATGATTTAACCCCTAAAGGGGTGAAAATAAGGGATTAAATTTTGTATGGAAAAATAATATAAAATAGACATTACAACTTTAAAATTCGTAGGAGCATGTCTAAAAATAAATAGGCAAACACATATTTTGTTATTTTGAAAATCCTCCCTTAAGGTGTAAATGGGGTAAGTAAACATGAAAATCGATGTGGATGTCGTTCTTGAGGTTTCATGGGATGGTGGTTGCGAAAATGACATTTATTTTAAAGTCCAACACGGTGGACATGATTGGACCAGGACATGCATATCCAGGGGACGGGGACAGGGACGGTGTTAAACCTTCATGGTCAATGCGAACAGCCTGTAGTTCCAAATTCATAATATTGACTCTGTCACTCACTCTTTATCTGTCTGTCAAGCCACTGCTAAATAATATAAATATATATTATTAAATCTAATATAAATAAATAGTAAGGTGTAAAAAATTATGTTAATTTTGAATTGTGTTTGTATAAAGTATAGATGGGGTGTTTGTTCTTTGATATGTCGAATGTATATTTTTTGGAGCACATAGGTATAGGAAGATACAGGGTGTTCACATTGCGGGGGGGTGTTAAACCTTCATGGTCAATGCGAATAGCCTGTAGTTCCAAATTCATAATATTGACTTTGTCACTCACTCTCTTTTCTGTCTGTCAAACCACTGCTAAATAATATAAATATATATTATTTATACGGGGACGGGGACGGGGACGGGGACGGGGACGGGGACGGGGACGGGAACGGGAACGGGAACGGGAACGGGAACGGGAACTGGAACTGGAAGCCGTAATGCGTAAAAATGGCTGGTCAGATCCTGGTTGAAGGTTCCCTAAGGATTTTGAAGGTTCCCTAAGGATTTTCTCTAATATCCACGCGGACGAAGTCGCGGGCAGAAGCTAGTACAAAATATGCATAGAAAATGAATAGAAAAAAAATTACCAGGGTAAGACCGCGGGTATAGTTTGCTAGTTACATATTATTTAAGACTGCTGCCCCACCCTGAGCCCATGGCTGGCTACGCTCATAGTGTGGACTTATATTTATTATTATTATTATCAATAGATCGACAGTGCCAAAGACAATGAGCCCGATAAGGTAGAGCCGATGGAATCGTCAGAAGGGTCTACTTGCACTATGGCGTCGTGCGCCTACGATGGGACTGTGTATCTGTGGAACTTTAATAGGTAAGTTGGAATTTATCATGTTAGATCAGCCTTAAGGGTCCATGATAGGAAAACATGTTTTGCGCGGGCCATATTTTTATATAGAAAACGTAAAGTTGTAGCCATAAAAAACATACGACAAGCTAAAGAGATTATCTAGTAGCTACAAGTATTAAATTGCGTATAAACCTCACAGATGATTGTACAAAATACAGAATATCACCAAAATCTCTTGGCGCGGGCCATATTTTTGGCGTAAATAATAGCGGAAACGTATTGAATTCTACATCAAAATACACTTTAATGTATTGTGCAGTTGCTCCAATAACATTTTTAAGAAAGATATTTGTGCTAAAGTTAATGATAAAAAAACAACGAAAAACATCAAAAAAATGCAGAAGTGAGGTTATTTTTAACCGACTTCCAAAAAAGGAGGAGGTTTTATGTTCGTCTGTATATTTGTTTTTTTTTGTATGTCCACCGATTACTCGAAGACGGCTGGACCGATCGAAATGATTCAAACGTTATTACATTAGGTACACTCCCAAGTTGGTCCCATTTTTTTAAATTTGGAAATCGGTTCAGTACTTTTCAAGTAATCATGAAAAAAGCACGAAAATAGTATGATTTTGTGTGAATTACCTCGATGATTAATAATGGTCGTATTACTTCTTTGTTTATGAACTGAATAAGATAATATTTTTTTTGTTGGAAGAGGGATATCTTAAGTGTAGTTTTTTAACCGACTTAAAAAAGGAGGTTCTCAGTTTGACCCGTATTTAAGTATGTTTCTCCGCGATTATCTTACGTTTGGCTGAGCCGATTTTTCTACATATATAATATACCTTACCTACAAGGTACCTACACTAAAAATAAAAAATTGTTTAAAAAAAACAAAAAACCGACTTCAAAAAACCTACCTCTAAAAAGCAAGAAATAATATTCGTAATAATAAAAATACGTCTATTAAAGTCGGGTGGGGCTTTTAGAATAAAAAAAAAGGAATTTGTACTCCAGCCCCACCCGACTTCAATAGACGTATTTTTATTATTACGAATATTATTTCTTGCTTTTTAGAGGTAGGTTTTTTGGATTGCAATTTCATAAGCACATAATGTGATTATGAAATTGCCGTTTGTATGGAGAGTTTCAAGAAGTTGCATTTTCCATTTTCATAGTGAATCCCCAATAGCATCGCTTGAGGGCCACGGGCCAACGCGCGTGGCCCGCGTGGAGTTCCACCCTTCCGGCAGATTCCTGGCCGCCACTGTGTTCGACAACTCCTGGAGATTATGGGACTTGGAGACGGGTTAGTAATGCTTATATTAGTGAGTTTATATTAGAAATAGAGGAGCCACCTTTGCATTGATATAACGGGTGTAACAAGACACTCAACGAAGCCGAAGTCCACGCATTCCGCCCATCATCAGGATCATTTTTGTCTTTTAGACTATACCTGGGAAACCAATAGCTACGAAGTTATTGAAGGACAAAGTTCAACAATTTTTTTTTAAATATGAAATCTTATTTTATTCGTTATTTCCTTATTTTTGTATTTCGTAATAAACAATGGCTTCAAAACGTCATCTCTCAATGTATTCCATGAGCACGCACGTAAACGCTGCCTTTCAACTCGGCCGCACGCAGCTGTGTAGCATTCACTCGCAGGCGCGGTCTGTTGTACGCGTTACATTGCGTGGTAATGTATGCAATGCTTTTTTAACACCAAAAATTAAAATCGTTTCCCAGCAATAATTTTGAACAGAAATGGTCCTGATGATGGGCAGAATACGTAGACGTCGGCTTCGTTGAGGGTCTTGTTACACCCGGTATCTCGTGATATATTTTGCGGCTAAATCCAGGATTTGTGTTGCATAATAATCTAATTTAGTGCTAAATAATGGTGTGAGCTGCGTTTTTAAAGCTTATTATTTAATATTATTGTTATAGCAACGGAGGTCCTACATCAAGAAGGGCACGCGAAGCCGGTGTATAGCATAGCTTTCCAAGGAGACGGGTCCTTAGCGGTCACTGGGTAAGTGACGTAACACCCGTATTCAATAAAAACACTTAAATAACCCTTGTCTATAGTCTGTTCACGGAAACGTCGGGAAATTAAAAAATCAAACCAAATACCAACTAATTACCAAAGTACTTTCAATAAAACCGCGCTAGTATCCGTTAAAAGTGTTTTATTTCAAGTCACGGAAACGAGTTAGTAGAGCGCTATCTCACTCGCACAATTCTTAACTGTGATTGGTCCGTGATAAATCCTAAGGCGGTGTACACAGTAGGTACGAGTACTTTTTAGTCTACTGATACTTCCCGTACTGTGCAGACGTGCTCTTACATGTGACTGTATGCTCAACTCGTGACCTGGCTAGTGTATTTGAAATTATTATTATTAGTATTTATATTAGTAGTATTATTATATATATTATTAGTATTTAGTATATTATTTGTCCATCAGCCATTTTTGATGTCCCCACTGCTGGGGCACAGGCCTTCCTTATGAGTGGTAAGGAGGATGGGCCATAACCCACCACGCGGGCCCAATGCGGATTGGTGGGTGTTAACGACTGCAAATGCAGCCGGGACCAACGGCTTAACGTGCCTTCCGAAGCACGGAGGAGCTCGAGATAATAAATTTTTGGTCACCCATCCCATGACCGACCCATGCGAACGTTGCTTAACTTCCGCAATCACTGGGCCAGGCCCTAAACCACTGCGCCACCGAGCTCATATTATATATATTATTTATTATAAGTATATATTATTAGTATTTGAAAACATACAAACAAACAAGATACGCGCGAAAAACATAACCCTCTTGCAGTCGGGTAAAAAGAAGAATAACTTACCAAATAAATTTCTCTGAAATAGGACAGATGAAGCCGCGGGTATAAGCTAAGCGAACTTTTTGAGGAACGCAGTGTGAACGCGCATTTACTTTTCTCAGGCATTGTTGACGCAAAAAAGTTTTTTTGTCTTTGTCATTTGTATGAAACTGTGTGGTAGAGAAGTCGTTATACTAACTCGTTTCCGTGAACAGAGTATATGCGATGTGAACGCACTGCGTTGAAATGTAGCTCTGTGATTGGTTCGTTTGTTTTAATGTATTCTGTGGTATTATATATGGTATTATATATTCTAAGTAACGTGTGATTGGTTGGTAGTTGGTTATTTAGAAGCGCTCAAGGCGGAACTTGACAGACTGGTCGTACTCGATCCCATTGCGATTGATCATGTCACTGACTTTTAATTTTACAGCTGATCCACCAGAAAACGGTGGAAATCAGGCTTACGCCCATTCCTATATTCGAGAAACGATTCGTTTTGCTTACGGATGTTAGAGTTTTGTCAGGATGAAGTCGATATAGTTTCATCGAGTTTGTCGCAAGTTACAGACTTCGGTTTAGACAACATATTAAGAACTTTGCAAAATTCATTGTTACTTAAGGGTGCATTGTGCGTTCACTAGTGCCGCCAATCAAGAAAAAAATATTACAACGAAATAACTAAATATGTTAAATAAAAAATCTGAAAAATATAAAAATTTGTATTAGATAATCAATTTTTGTATGCGTTATTTTTCTTGGTTTGAATGTGATTGTGTAGTTACAACAAG
This sequence comes from Agriphila straminella, assembly GCA_950108535.1. Classification (NCBI taxonomy): domain Eukaryota; kingdom Metazoa; phylum Arthropoda; class Insecta; order Lepidoptera; family Crambidae; genus Agriphila; species Agriphila straminella. The sequence continues at coordinate 1,377,109 of OX467328.1, forward strand.
CCGTTAGGCGTTAATCCAGATTGTTCCTATACGAACACATTTAAACAAGAATTAACGCATACAAAAATAGGTTGTAACTAATACTAGTTTTTATATTTTTCAGAATTTAATTAAATATAGTTATTTCGTTGTAATGATTTTTTCTCGATTGGCGGTGCTAGTGGAGGCACCACTGTTATTATTTTATTGGAATAGTACATTATGAAACAAGTTAGCTTAGGTTGCTCATTGCACACAAGGCTGTGGGTTGCAGCCCGAGCCGCAGGCGAGGGCGTAACTCAGCCGAGTGTGCAATAAGCAAGAGCTCACGAGTTTCATACGACGTTTTTCAACACATTTGCGAGGAAAAAACAAAGTAATTTATCACACAGCAACAAATATGGCAAAAACTAAATATGATAATCATGGGAAAAGGCGCGCATGTTTTTTTTTTGTTTTTTTTCACACGCCCAACGCAAGAATATTTTGCGAACAAAGGGGTGAGGAGCATACAGCCTACTACTAATACTTCAAAATTATAATTTTAAGTGACAAAATGCATATATTTTAATATTTTATAACAAAATATTGTGAATTATGTATAATTTGATAATAATATATATTTATTTGACTTAATTAAGGACTCACACATTTATTTATTCCAAAAATGTATATTCAGCAGCATAAAACCTCTTTGTTGTCAAAAAAAAATAACTGTATAACCCGGCTAAATTGGGAATGCTGTTTACTCGCCTAGAACTTGCAGTAAGGTACTAATTTAACTTTGTAGGGTTTATTCTATTACGTACTAGTGTTTTATATATTATTGCACGCGTTTGTTATAGCTCGGTTTATGGCCCTAAAAGCGATGTTTTAGGGCTCACTTTACGAGCAAGTGTGTTGAAAATCATAGAAGCTATAATTGTTTATAGCTTCTATAATGTTCTAATATGATTTACTTAAACCTCTTTGTACAGTGGTATGGACGCATTCGGCCGCGTCTGGGACTTACGCACGGGCCGCTGCGTGATGTTCTTGGAAGGCCATCTGGGGCCGGTGCTGGGTGCTGATTGGTCGCCCAATGGCCACCATTTGGCCACCGCGGCTGCAGACCATCAGGTATGTATATTGTACAATCAGCAAAAAAAGTAAGGCATTTAAGCCATTAAAATGATCTTAGTCAGTCAGTGTTCTTGGGTGATGTTCTTAGTGGGCCATTTGGGGGCACTGCTAGGCGCTGAATAGCCACCATTTGGCCACCGCCGCGCCGCTGCTGACCATCAGGTATGTATATTGTACAATCAGCAAAAAAGTAAGGCATTTTAGCCATTAAAATGATCATAGTCAGTCGGTGTTCTTGGGTGATGTTCTTAGTGGGCCATTTGGGGCCACTGCTGGGCGCTGAATAGCCACCATTTGGCCACCGCCGCTGCTGACCATCAGGTATGTATATTGTACGATCAGCAAAAAAAGTAAGGCGTTTTAGCCATTAAAATGATCATAGTCAGTCAGTGTTCTTGGGTGATGTTCTTAGTGGGCCATTTGGGGCCACTGCTGGGCGCTGAATAGCCACCATTTGGCCACCGCCGCTGCTGACCATCAGGTATGTATATTGTGTTGAGCAAAAAATGGGATTTTAGCCATTAAAAATGATATTAGTCAGTGTTCATGGGTGAGGGCGCTGATTGGTCGCCCAATGGCCACCATTTGGCCACCGCCGCTACTGACCATCAGGTATGTATATTGTAGTGAACAAAAAATGGGATTTTAGCCATTAAAAATGATATTAGTCAGTGTCCGTGGGTGATGTTCCTGGAGGGCTATCTGGGCGCTGATTGGCCACCATTTGGCCACCGCTGCGGCTGACCATCAGGTATGTATATTTATGTAAATCAATTTCATACATGCATATTCATGCTTGCACACATGCTTTTTTGTACATCTGAATTTAAAAAAAAAAAAAAAAACAAGCTTAATCTTCTGACAGAGACATATTTACACTTTTAAACTTTGGCGTTGCATTTTATTAGATTAAGAACACAGGTATTTAAACGCGTTTAAACTAAACGTAGGTGTGTAGACACTTTTGTGTTTTCATAACGATCGTTTAAGGAACAAAGCTCACAAGAACATACATATATGTGAAATGTACTTAGATTGAAAATATGCGATAGATTGAAAATGAGCCTCTTGGCCGGCGGTCCATTGCCGAACAGCAAAGCAAAGAAAAGCAAGTCTGTGATCAGCCTAACGTTAACATTAGCAGAAAGTAAAATGTTTTTTTTTATTACTTTGGGAAACATACAGCTTTAAATAATACATAGTAATAAACAAAATATTAGTACATCCGCCAAAAAGTTTCCACTACTAAGGGCTGATTTTTCAATACCTAGATAGAGCTTTATCCGTTTGATAGCGTATTATACTGCCAAATTGAAAATGCTTGTCATTCATTTGTCGGTCACATTTTTGAATGACTTTTACTAGATTTGGTTAATATTTAAACTGACTGATAATCTGTTATCTGATGATTGAAAAATCAGCCCTAAATAGTACATTATGTTTACATTTACTATTACTATTATGTAAGCAAGATTATGAGTAGCCAAATCGTATCTACAAAGGCGCGAATGGCTATTCATAACGGAGTGCTGGTGCGACACTGATGTATGGAAGTGAATCTTGGGTATGGCAGAAGAAGAATGAAAGCAGAATAAATGCGGTAGAGATGCGATCGTTGAGGAAAATATGTGGAGTCAAATTGAGTGATAGAGTGAGCAATGATGTGATTCGTGAATGGTGTGGTCTGGAAGATGATATAGTGACAAGAATTGAGAAAGGAATGCTCCGGTGGTTTGGTCACTTAGAGAGGATGAATGAAAGGCGAATCACGAAAGAGATATATTGTGCGAATGTGGAAGGCACGATTGCGCAAGGACGTCTCATAATAACCTACGCGGACCAAATAGAGGTGTTAATAAAAAAGGCTGGTGTACGTAGTGACAAAAACCGCAGGGCATGTATGAAAAGATTGATGGATGTTAATGAAGCGATAGAAGTGTGCAAGGATCGTAGCAGGTGGCGATCCATAGTCTCTGCCTACCCCCATGGGAAACAGGCGTGAGTGTATGTATGTAAGCAAACAGATGTAAGAAATTATTAAGTAAATAATGACATTGTTTATTTTATTGTTTATTGACGACCTGAGTGGTGCAGTGGTCAACATGCCGCCTACCACGCAAGAGGTCCCGGGTTCGATTCCCGGCCGGGCAGAAATTGAAATGATGTATTTTAATTTCTGTGACGGGTCTGGGTGTTACTATGTATAATAAGTATATATTTAAAAAGTATATAAGTAGTATATCAGTTGTCTAGCACCCAGCTTTGCTTAGTTTGGGGCTAGATGGCGCTGTGTGAAATTGTCCAAGCATTTATTTATTATTATTATTTATTTACAGGCAAAAATATGGGACTTACGTCGCCGTTCGATCCTGTACACGATACCTTCGCACACGCATTTGATAAGCGGTAAGCATTACATTCAGTTCCTTTATTTCCCACTTGTTCCACGAAGCACTACCGTAGAACTAATGAAACTTTTTTCCTATGAATGCCACAGAATACATAATAGCACAGAATAGATAATAGTACTAGCGTACAGAAGTTGCACTCCGCAAAATCGTTTAATTAAATTGCGACTCTTGCTCCGACACAATAAAGTGCAATTCAGGTCGCACAGCGCTCCCTTCGCTCCAAAACATTCACTTAGTAGTTGCCTCTCTTTCTATCGCGTAGGTCTTATCTTTTCTGTTGTATGAAATTTGTCCTCTCAGAGGACGCCGAGCGGTTCAGACTCGCGCGCGGAGTGACAGAGCCCTGATAATAGTACAAGTACAGAAGATCAACTCCGCAAAGTCATTTAAATAAATAGCGACTCTATCCCAGACGGAATAAAGTGCAATTCAGGTCGCACACCGCTCCCTTGCCTTCAGTTATATTCACCTAGAAGTTGCCTCTCTTTCTATCGCGTAGCTATTATTTCTTCTAACGACTTCAGGGTTGTCTTCTTTTAATTAATAATTATATCACTTTCAAACCAATTTTCGCTGAAAGTGTTTATTAAGATCTATATTATATATTTTTTTAGATTTTTCACTTTTGTTTCAAAAGTTAGAGGGGGGGACACACATTTTATTTATTTATTTAACAAACTTTTTTGTACATTTCAAACAAAATGTTACAAAAGGCGAACTTAATGCTAAAAGCAAGTTGTCGTTTAGTTTATTGCTTAAAGTGCCCACTTTTAGCAAAAGTACAACAACGCTTCTTCGGAGTACACTAGAAGAACACAATTTCGTCTTTATTTAAGCATTACGATTTTTTTTCCATTGTCGGCGCTAGTGTAGCGCATGAACCCTTTTAACAGGTTTCAAACACCACAGAATAATTTTATGTCTAAATTCTCAGATGTCCGCTACCAACGCAGCCACGGGCATTTTCTGGTGACGGCGTCATACGACCGCGCCGCTAAACTGTGGGCCAGCCCCGCGTGGCATCCGCTCAGGACGTTAGCGGGGCACGATAACAAGGTATATAGTATATATTGTATATATGTCACTTGTGACGTACGACCGCGCCGCTAAACTGTGGACCAGCCCCGCGTGGCATCCGCTCAGGACGTTAGCGGGGCACGATAACAAGGTATATAGTATATATTGTATATATGTCACTTGTGACGTACGACCGCGCCGCTAAACTGTGGGCCAGCCCCGCGTGGCATCCGCTCAGGACGTTAGCGGGGCACGATAACAAGGTATATAGTATATATTGTATATATGTCACTTGTGACGTACGACCGCGCCGCTAAACTGTGGACCAGCCCCGCGTGGCATCCGCTCAGGACGTTAGCGGGGCACGATAACAAGGTATATAGTATATATTGTATATATGTCACTTGTGACGTACGACCGCGCCGCTAAACTGTGGACCAGCCCCGCGTGGCATCCGCTCAGGACGTTAGCGGGGCACGATAACAAGGTATATTGTATATATGTCACTTGTGACGTACGACCGCGCCGCTAAACTGTGGACCAGCCCCGCGTGGCATCCGCTCAGGACGTTAGCGGGGCACGATAACAAGGTATATAGTATATATTGTATATATGTCACTTGTGACGTACGACCGCGCCGCTAAACTGTGGACCAGCCCCGCGTGGCATCCGCTCAGGACGTTAGCGGGGCACGATAACAAGGTATATAGTATATATTGTATATATGTCACTTGTGACGTACGACCGCGCCGCTAAACTGTGGGCCAGCCCCGCGTGGCATCCGCTCAGGACGTTAGCGGGGCACGATAACAAGGTATATAGTAACAATAAAACAATAAACAATAACAATAGTATACACCGTTATTTTTTAAGTCTATCTAAACTTTTACTATGGGGCCAACCACAGAATCTCTAAAAAAAATCAGCTGTTCCATAGAAAAATACAACATCGACTTGACTATAATGTATGGAACAGCTGACTTCAAACTGAACAACTTTTACTATGGCACCAACTCTGAAATCGCGAAAAAAATCATCTGTTTCGTACAAAAATTAATAACGAAAATATTATTCAAATTTAAAGAGGTGGTGCGAATATTATGAATCATTTCTTTTTAAATTGAAAGTTTCCAGCCACTTCTTATAACCTAAAAACTATTATTAGCAAAAGATTGTATTCTCACTTTGCCAATAAAGAAAGAAAAGAAAAGTTTATTTAACCGACTACAGCGAAGCGAAAAATGTTTTGATAGGCTATGTGACGTCACATTAAATTGAATATGATGCCCTCTAGAGACCATAAAGTCATGAACTAAATAAAAACTTATTTTCAGGTAATGAGTGCGGACATATCGTATGACAACAAATACATCGCAACTTGCTCATTCGACAGAACATTCAAGCTGTGGGCGCCGGATCTCTCTTAATAACTCTATTGTAAATAACTTAGGATAAGAATTATCAATAAAAAAAACCTATTTTTAACATTTTGTTTTTCATTTAATAAAAAAAACTAAAAGGGGTATTCTTCGATATTATGTAGATATAATTTCAATTTCAAAAAATTAAAATCCTGAGATTTTATTTTCGGTTTTGTGTTAAATGAAAACCAGTGTTTATTGATTTTTTTTAGGACAATGCATTATGTAGGTATATAAAATCTAAAGATTCAATAATTATGTACCTACCGCTACCGCTATACTTTACATGGTTAAAAATTACTCTATCTATGGCAATCGATGGCTCAAAGATTTGTCTGGCAGAATGCGCCCACTACGAAGAGTTGCCATATTGACGCTTTATTTCGAGTAAAAAATATTGATCTGTTTTTATTAATAACCATTTAACCATGCATTCTATAATGTATTGTAGTCGTAGTGTATGTATTTTTCTCAGAATCAGTATATTTTTCTCCATCTTTGGGGGTGGTGTACATAGACGTGGCCCAAATTAGGACATGTCCTTTTCCATGTAGTCAGAATTGAGGTTTCCAAAGTGGTCCATGCCAAGATGTAGGACACGATTTTTTTCTAGTAAGTATATTAACACCAGTGTTTGCCTAAAAAATTAGATTCCAAAATAACAAAAAAAAATCAAATTTTCAACCATTTATTTGTACGGCAACTTTGTATATTACACTTCTTAAGTCAGCTTACACCACTATATACAAACTTTATTAGAAAACGTACACTAGGAATCAACAAACATTCATCGCTTTAAAATTAGTAATTCCACTAATAATTAGTACGCAACACTACTAAAATCTGACAGTCAAATGACAGCTGTCACAATTTGGTAATAATCACGAAAATGAATAATTAAAATGTTCCAGCGAAAATTATTATTTTATGAAGATATTTAAGTTTAATAATACAGTGGTATGAATGTTAAAATATCTTCATATAAATAAATATCCCGGAATTATAATTTCTTAATAAATAACTTTAACTCAAAAGAATTCTACCTAAAAGTAATATTTACAAAAACGGAAATTGCTCCCGGTTTGCGTCACAGAGATCATAATAGGAAGTAAACGCCACAAAAGTGCGACATGCGACAAAATTGACATATGAGCTTTGGTCGTCTGTGCGACTCGCCGCTGTGTAATCACCTTTATTTAAAGGGCTCTTTTTATTTTACAATTATTTTTACAGTCAAAAGAACTCATGAAAGGTAATTACAACTTTTCACTTGATTAACTAAAAATATGTTCTAATTTTTAAACTAAAAATATAACCGGGCTCCTTCAAAACCCTTGCCCAGCAGTGGGACGCACAAACAGACCAAAGATACCTACCTAATTTACATTAAAACACATTAATCTATTATTTTTGGTCGACAACAAGTAACAATCATTTTCAAGACATTTATTGAGAGCAAAAAAATAGACTCAGTTGAGTTTCTTTCAACATTTTCAGCTCAGAATCATGTGAATGTAAATAATTACTATTAAAATGGCTCTGATTATGGTATTTTTTCATCATTTTCGAAATGGCTGAAAAGCTCTTTATTTGGAAAATTTCGAACAACTGCATTGACAAAAAAAAACTATATTTACGAGAACAGGTAGAGAAATGCGACTTGTAGAGAAGAACAAACGGACAGACGTACGAAAGATTTTTGCCCAAGCTGAAACGGAGTCAAAGATTGGTACCATTTTTAGCTCGTAATTTTTTTAATGTATCAATTTCATTGATATATCTCAACAGTTTCTATGTCGAGGAAACTTAATATGAATCGATTTTTTGCTCTCATGTGTATTCTCTTAATTGTGCAAAAGTTCGTGAACATTCAATGGTTATTTTTTAATCTCCTATCAACATTGAGAAACAAAATAATTATTTAACGTAATTAATTAAAAATCTTCAATGGAATGTAGTGTTATTTTTTTATACTAATTATTGTTGTATAGTCGGTGAATAGTTAAACGGTGGTTTTCTGTCAAATGACAATGACAGGTTTATTTAAGGTTTGACGTTAAACAGAAAGAGATAAAACCTACTGCCTTACTAATAAATAAGGAATTAGTTCATATCTAGCATAACCAGTTTGTTTGGGAGATTTATGGATCAGAGTTTCAGTTTCAGGATATCCAATTATCCATACATTTTTATGCTAATTTCGCGGTTTTTTTACATTATTCTTTATATATCTCTCAGAATGTTGATCAGATCAGTTGTGTGTGTATAGCGATCTGAATCTCCTCCATTCACTCCCTGGATGGCCATCATCAGATCACAGCTATGTCAATCTTTGGCGGAGAACCAAGGCTTCAAAGTTACCTCGTTTGTATGAAAATCGACTGGTGTCCTTAATTATCTGGCAAACACTATATACTGGTAAACTTGTTTTTTCTAGGCATAAACTCATTGTTAATTTACTATTTGGTTAGTAACTATACAACAATTCTCAATAACGGGGTAACAATTATAATATTATAATATGAAAGTCAAAATGGACATCCTTAAAATACGTGGCTGTGGGTCCAATGAATTATTGAATTTTCGATGATAACAATCACTCAGTGACATATAATTTTATTATTAGCCGGTTAATTTCCAGTTTCTATATTGTGAAACGACTTGTTACGATTATGAATATTATGTTCTCTTTGGTTAACAAGCATCATATCATTATACACCCATTCGACAATGTTTACTTATAATATCAACAATTAAATTGTCAACACCATGTTATTATACAAATATTTGTATAATAACATGGTAAAAAAATATTTCAAAGAATCAAAACATAAACTGTTCAAAATGTCAAGTTTTTAGATTTATCTACGACTTAGATAGTTAATGAAATGACTTTTATCATATAAAAATTGCATATAATAATTGTAGTATTACTTAATGTTCATTAATTTGTATTAATTGTTGATTTATTCAAATATTGTGGTTCATTGAACAAATAAGTTTTTTTTAAATGTGAATATAAGTAATTGATGTGAGTCGTTCTATATCTAAACTGTTGGCATTTTGAACCGTTTTGTTTTCATTCTTTGAAATGTTAAATTGTTGATTATAATGGTGTTTTGATTGTTGATATTATGAACTCAATCTGTAACTCTGTTGCTTACAATTCTCGATTGGAACCATTTGAAATAGTTCGAAATTAATGAAATTTGTCAGTTTCATTTATAAGTAAACTTTTGTTAACGTAATTTTTATTACGCGAAATTTTTTGTGAATTATCTGCTTTAATTCAACAGCAACCTTTAACAATAATCAATATAGAAACCGGTTTTATAATATTTCACATTTAATTTCGAGATAAGCGTCGATGCATCAGTCGGTAATTTAAACATTTCGTATTATTTATAACTACCTATTTAATCTATTTATTTATTAACACAGTAGCTGGCAGTAATTTTAAATAAATAACTAATAATCTTTATTTAAAAACTTCACTTCACTGCCAGCCACCATCACTACACGTCATAGTTGCGACACGCGACTCGCGACAAACGTTTGTCGCAGGCGTCTGTCGCATCGCTGTGGCGGACTAGAATCAGTTCTTCGTTGTGGGGGGGCCGTTCGCAGCGCCCATGCTTAAGAGACCGGAATAACCTGTTGACAATAGTAATGCAGTGTTTAAATGAATGAAAGTAACTGAATTTAAACCATAATAAGACTTTTTAGTAATTTATTCCACAAACAACGTACATTGTATCGGAAATTATAAATCGTATTAAATTAATACAAGTTATAAATACAAAATAAAACAAAAAACTTAACAAAATCAAATTCACTTATTTTTATCATTTAAAAATTCATCAGTGATTTAAAGTTTTCAATAATTTACATTTTCAAGTCCACTAGAAGCGGGCGTTATAAAACTTAATTGCTTGGTATATTACACAGTGACTGACAATATTTAATAGTACTTCAGGCGAGGCCAGTTCACGAAATTTACTCTTTCACTACGTCTTTAGAATAAGGTTGAATATTGCATAACTTCAATTGACGCTTCGTCAGAAATTTAACGAATTTCAGTACATTTTTATTGATTTCTGAAATACTGGATCATTTATTAAAAATGTACTCGGTTATTGTGTTAGACCGATAAAAAAGCTATCCTTTTTGCATAAAAAATCATATCACTGTCGTTGAAAATTACGAAATCTGACGATTTGAAATTTAGTTTTATAAGTTTTTATGGTGTTATTCAGGATTTTTTTACAGAGTTACCATGCCATTTTTCAATATTCTGTTCGGTTAATTTGCTCCTTTGTTTCTTTTTCAGTCTACAGTAATTTTTGTGAAGTAGAATTTTACATCAGTTCTTCACATTGGAAGTTCAAAAATCAGACTTTTCATCAGATCGTGAACTGGCCTCGCCTTAATAGAAATAATGGTAGGCATCAGAATCATTAAGAAATCCTACTGTTTTAATCCAGGCTTTGACTAACTGTGTGCCACCTTTGCCTAGTGATTTTCCGAATGTCCACGCGGACGAAGTCGCGGGCGAAGCTAGTAAATAAATATTTTGAAAAAACCACGCCACTCAATTATCTACGAGGAGAGGGCGGTTTGGTAAGGCCATAACTATGAAAAAGAAATACTTTTTTTCATAATTTATTTGTTGTGTCTTAAAAAGAAACTCCTTAAAAAAAAAAATATTTCGGACAAGAATACATCCATATTTAATTTGTTAGTTGTTAATATCTTATTACCTAATGTTAGTAAAATAGCTACTTAGACACTAGTTTTGTGCCCGTCATACATCTCTGGACACAATTAGCTATAATAGGAGAATCGTGTCGATTTCCTATTACTTGCAGAATGGAGTTGGGGCTGGCCCGCACCCTGCAGAGCAACGAGGCAGTTTTCTTTCGCATGATAGCGTAGAAATCGTCTATGTGCATTGTGCAAACATACCCGATGCACTGCAGACACGGGGCAGCCCCAACAACACTCTGAAAGCGTTATTATATTGGACACGTAGCGCGCCGATGGCCCGCTGCGTGTGCCTGGTCCAGAGGCTGCACGTGTAGAACACTTGACAGAAGGCTCGAAATAGTGTTAAAGCTTTGTCCACACTTGTATCATTTTGGCGTATCAAATCACCGTATCTTTGTCATACATCGGCATCGTCTCTTTGATACAGTATTACTCCAACGTACCACCAACCAAACTAGCGATGTGTGCTAAAGATACGGTGATCTGATACGCCAAAATGATACAAGTGTGGACAAAGCTTTAGGCATCTTTACACTTTCTTTTCTTTTTAATTCGGCAAAAGATTATTACTTTAGGAAACAAAAAGCTCAAGCGACTTCTAACTTTTCTTAATGACCCTGTCGACTCTCGGCGGCACTCCTGACATCAAAACTCATCAAATGAAGATGCGAATCCTTCCTATTCTCTAGATTCAACCCACTGAGATTTTTTCTCCTACCAAACATGAATAAATGTCTTGGCGGGCAAAGGTGTTCATCAAGCCAAAAGGTGTTGTCTGAAATGGACCCTCATTTCAGTTACCAGTTTTCAGGCGAGTTAAAGAGGTAGGAACTTCGTTGGACTGAACACGCAGAGCTATAATAAGATTATGTAGAGAAATAAAACAAAATATCCCGAAAAAAAGTGTTTCTTCATTACAAAGTCATGGACTCATCAATCCACTCTCGTATGTATTATTTAACCTGGTTTTTAAATAGGTACAGATAATTTTATTTTGATAATGAAGAAAAAATTAGGTAAGTTGGCACTTTTTTTATCCTTATTCCTAACTGAAATAAACTAATTGAGAGCTGTTCAAATAACAAAAAATAGTAGGTAGGTACATTGGGTACTAACCTCTAAATTGATTAGCCAGCACATCCCTATACGCGGCTAAATGCCTGGGGTCCATGTGCCCCAGTTGGTAGAGCGCGCGCGCGTACCCGTCGGCGCCCATGGCCCCCCCGAAGCCCCCCCCGGCCCCCCCGAAGCCCCCCTTCTGCAGCCCCAGCAGCGCGAGCCCCCCTTGCGCGGCGAGCATGCTGCTTAGGGTGGGTTGGCTCGGTTGACTGTCTCGGGAGCCTGTAAGGAAATAACAGGTTTTTTTTAATAACAGAACATTTATATGTTCTGTGGTGGCCATATAATTAAAGACACCAGCTGTTTTTCATACAAACGAGGTAACTTTGAAGCCATAGTTCTCCGCCAAGGATTGACCTAGCTGTGACATGATGATGGCCATCCAGGGAGTGAATGGAGGAGATTCAGATCGCTATACACACCCAACTGATCTGATCAGCATTTTAAGATATATAAGGATCTGAGTTTTCAGTTTCAGGATTTCCATAAATTTTTATTCGTATTTCGCGGTATTTTTAAACACATCCTTATATCTCTTAGAATGCTGATCAGATCAGTTAGGTGTGTAGAGCGATCTGAATCTCCTCCATTCACTCCTGGATAGCCATCATCAGATCACAGCTAGGTCAATCCTTGGCGGAGAACCAAGGCTACAAAGTTACCTCGTTTGTATGAAAATCGCCTGGCGTCCTTAATTATCTGGCCACCACTATATCTATATGTGTACAGTTTAGAACTTTGTCACTGTAAAAGCGATTACTTTTTTAACAGAAATCAATGACAAATGCAAACTACAACTAAGTGACTAAGTTCTTAACTTTATACTTATTTTTAGACGTGACTACTTGTGACTACTTAGTAAACAAAAAAAAATGTGGAATTAATGAATATGAAATACTTTTTTATTTGGATTAATTTGTATCAGTAAGGGTGCTTCGACACGGTGCAAATAGTCCGCGCTAGTAACCCGCGCCTCAACGTGCGCCTCAAAGCTTATAATAATAAAAAAAATGTAAAAGTGTCAAAAACTCACCCGTAGAACTCGTCGGCGACACATCATCTCTCGCGTGGATTTGGTAATTGGGGACCACTATTGGGTTCTTTTTTGGTCCCGAAGGCGAAGGCTGAGACCTCGCCTCTTTAGGGGGGGTGGGGGTCTTACTAGACATGAACTTGCCGTTCGAAGACCTCTTCTGAGGGGTTCTGTTTTTATTTGGGGTCTGACTTTTAGGATTAACTAAAGTGATTTCTAAATTTGAACCCACAACAGCTTTACCGTCGACTAGTTTGTAATTTTTACTTAAATTTTGGGGGTTGTTTTTAGATGGGGAGGGAGTCGAGGGGACCCTAACTATTTCAACAGCTGGTATGGGAGAATCCGTTTTACATGTTAAGTCTAAAATATCTTGGGGTATAGTAGTTTGGGGGACAGTTCTAGCTGGTTTTAAAGGGACACCGTGTAAGACGTGTGGTGGGGGCATAAAAGGGTCTTTAGGGTTGCCATACACAGTCTTTTCGGGTCCACTTGATCCATAAATACCGGTCCCCTGTATGACTTTAGGGGGTTGAACCCCGTTGTAATTAGGTGGGATTATATTGTACATTTGGAAAAGGGATGCTTGGGTAGTTATTTGGTGTTGCATGGCGGGGTTTATTAGCATAGGGGCGGGGGTTATAAGGGGGGGCGCTTGGCCCGTGAGGTGGGCTAAAGGCCAGAAAGGGACGGCGGTGACTTCGAGTCCTCTCTCTTTGAGAATGTCTAGTTTTTTCTTTTTTACTGACTGGGGGCTTTCGGGGTATTCGTCTAAGTCTATGATTTCGGGGGTTTTTGGCTTGTAGGGGACCTGAAATAAGACAAGTTTTAATCACATTTATTGAACAAACTAAACACGTTATTCTTATTACAAAAATCGGATACCCGCTCACTAAAAAAACAAATTGTAGTGTGGCTTGGCTGTACCTTAATCAGAGCAAAAAAATTATCAGCTGTTCCATACTCGACCATAATGTATGGAACAGCTGATTATTTTTTGCTCCGCCGCCGTACCGCCTAACTCTATCGCTTTGACTCTGACTTTGGTTTATGAGGTCAGTGCACTGTCCGTCCTTGTCATCGTGTTATGATATGACAAGGACGGATAGAGCATACCTATCGCTTTGAGTTAGGCGGTAGGGCCCCGATTAAGTTGGTCCCATAGACAAAGTTGTGCAGTTTGACGGTCTAACGGCCGAATACTCAAAGGCGAATACTCAAAGGCCTTAACAAACCAAATTTTGACAGTTTTTGATTTTACCCTGTAGATAATAATGTTTGTCATACATTACCTCTATGATCTCGTCGTCGTCGGGCGGCGCGGGCGCGGGCGGGCGATGGATGCCGAAGTTGTTGATGGACGATGCGCTCGTGGAGACTACTGACGGCGCAGTGGAACTGGGGAGCGTGGGCGCTGTGGGAGATTGACCATATCTTTAGGTATGCCCGCTGAACCGATCATCATGAAATTTTGCATGCACGTTTTTAGAAGTACAGAGAAGGACAAAGGTAGGGAATGCAATCTCCCGAGATTAGTGAATTTGTTTTTCTTTTTCTTTTTTTAATTTTCATAATAATGGGATTTTTGATAGGGAAATAAGTAATTAGTTTTCATTAATTAAAAAAAAATGTCTTAATTTTAGTTATTTATGTCAAAATTTTGGAATATCTTCGCAAAATGCGTAAAACATTTAAAGAGTCGTTGTTGAATCTTTATGAAGCCCCATTCGACGACTTAATATATATAATAGTTTCATTTAGGATTTCACTTATCTCCATCTTACTATGCACTTTCTATTACCTGCTTACTTAAAAATCTCAAACAATGCTGGATTGGCTGAAAGAGATCTCTTTTAGAGATAAGCCCTTCCTTGGTATTCTCGGAATGTAATGAAGGAGGAATATTATCAGTATCAGTAATATCATTAGTAGCAGCTGGTGTTGAAGGAATCATCGCAGAAGCTACGGGAAACACTTTTTTTTTAATTTCATTTAACATTTTACAATATTTAATAAAAATTTATACAAAATAACATTAAAAAAAACCACAAAGGTTTATAAAATCTAATGTTACTTATTAGATGGGCACCTATCGACATCGAGATCCTTCATTGAGATACTAACATAAAAAACAAATATCAACACAAATGGTGACAAAAACTTACTTTAAATTATATAGCGCAAGGAAATATGACTTTAATTTGGTTTTTATATTATTTTATTTATTTATTTATTTATTTATATACTCTTTATTGTATACACACAGAACAAACAAGTAACAATACAAACATAAAGGAGACATACAAATGGCGGCCTTATCACTAAAAAGCGATATTATCATTATTAAGGGGCCATAATAGGAAAACATGGTTTGCGCGGGCCATATTTTTATATAGAAAACGTAAAGTTGCCACAAAAAAAAACATACGACAAGCTAAAGAGATTATCTAGTAGCTACAAGTATTAAATTGCGTATAAACCTCACGTATGATTGTAAAAAAAAAACAGAATATCATCAAAAGCGCTTGTCGCGGGCCATATTTTTGGCGTAAATAATAGCGGAAACTTATTAAATTCTACATCAAAATACACTTTAACGTACTGAGCAGTTGCTCCAATAACTTTTTTTTAAGAAAGATAATTGTGCTAAAGATTATGATGAAAAAAACAACGAAAAACATCGAAAAAGTGCAGAAGTGAGGTTATTTTCCATACTCTTTACACATAAAGAAAAAGACAGAGACAAGTGATTTCGCGTAACGGAGCCTTAATACTATGGCGTAAATCGGGAGGTAGTTCATTAATAAATCGCGTAAACAATAGCTCGCCGTAGCTATTGTTTACGCGAGTCGCGTCCACACAGACCCGTTTACGAGCCACAGCTCGGTATACAGGGTGAACGACCAATTTTTGATAATTACTATCAAAAAAGTTTTGTTTTAATAGTTTTTTTTTAATATTAATTTATGCTCTTGTTTAATCTCGTTTATCTCGCGAGATCTCTTCCAATTTTTGGCCGAGATTAATCTCGTTTTCCTATTTTAAGTGTTCTGTTTCCTGTAAATTATTGCTTGGTTGTTGTTGTTTTTTTCTTATTATTTTCTGTAAATGTGTGTGTCAATAAATTCTTTCTATTCTATTCGTTAGTCTTATCAGGGCTCTGTCACTCCGCGCGCAAGTCTGAACCGCTCGGCGTCCTCTGAGAGGACGAATTTCATACATCAGAAAAGATAAGACCTACGCGATAGAAAGAGAGGCAACTACTAAGTGAATGTTTTGGAGCGAAGGAAGCGCCGTGCGACCTGAATTGCACTTTATTGTGTAGGAGCGAGAGTCGCAATTTATTTAAACAATTTAGCGGAGTGCAACTTCTGTACGCTAGTACTATTATCTATTCTGTGGTCTTATATAATGTATACTCACGCGTAGAGGCGGGGGGCGCGGGGCGCGGGCCGGGCTTCACGCGCACGGCGCGCAGGGAGCTGCGCCCCGCCGGCATGGGACGACTGCTCTTCTGTACAAAACAACACAATCATCATTATAAAAAAAAAATAGATTTTTGCATTTACAATACTATTTTTACATAATACTAGATAATCCTTACATATTATAAAACAAAGTCCCTCGCCGCGTCTATCTGTCTGTTCGTGATAAACTCAAAAACTACTGAACGGATTTTCATGCGGTTTTCACCATTTCATGATAGAGTGGTTCTTGAGGAAGGTTTTAGGTGTATAATAATTTGAGGTTTTATGTAAATTGATAAAAATATAGAAGTCGGCAAAAATTAAGCCGACTGATAACATGCTAAGTTTTTATGCCAAGTATTTATTAGTGGCTAGAAACTTTTGTAGGCTAGAGTTGTGGTGGCCAAAGTTGCGGCGACCAAAGAGTTGGCTTGGCCAGCTCTAGTCAGTCGCGCATATCCTGTAATAATGTACTACAGTCAAGCATCGAACCTGGTCCAGCTGTGTGTCGTGCCCGTTGTACTTGTCTCCGAGCGTGGAGAATATGACTACTAGATTTGGAGTATCCTGGTTGGTAGAGTATCCTGTAATAATGTACTACAGTCGGGCATTGAACCTGGATGGACATATTGTGTATCATGTCCATTTATGGCCAGAGCGTTTTGTTGGCTAGAGTAGTGGTGGCCAAAGTTGCGGCGACCAAAGAGTTGGCTTGGCCAGCTCTAGTCAGTCGCGCATATCCTGTAATAATGTACTACAGTCAAGCATCAAACCTGGTCCAGCTGTGTGTCGTGCCCGTTGTACTTGTCACCGAGCGTGGAGAATATGACTACTAGATTTGGAGTATCCTGGTTGGTAGAGTATCCTGTAATAATGTACTACAGTCGGGCATTGAACCTGGATGGACCTATTGTGTATCATGTCCATTAGTGGTCAGAGAGTTTTGTTGGCTAGAGTTGTGGTGGCCAAAGTTGCGGTGGCCAAAGTTGCGGTAGCCAAAGAGTTGCCCTGGCCAGCTCTAATCGTCACAAGTATCCTGTAATAATGTACTACAGTCAAGCATCGAACCTGGTCCAGCTGTGTGTCGTGCCCGTTGTACTTGTCTCCGAGCGCGGACAAAGTTGCTAAAGAGCTGGAGGTGAACTCTGGTTGACTTCTAGTATCTTGTATGAAGGAGTCGGGGGTACCTGGGAAGACACAAATATATCATAAATACATCTGTAAGCAGGGAATGATAACGTTATTTTTAAATGTAACGTTATTTCTTACTTTTTTACCGTTAATTTTAACATTAATGTTATGTCAATAAATAACGTTACTTTAGATGACGTTACATTGAAATTAACGTTATTTCAGTAAATAACGTTAATTTAACGTTATTTTAACGAAATTAACGTTTTAATTTTAACGTTTTTTCTTACTTTTTGTTACCGTTCCTTTAAAATTAACGTTATTCCGATTAATAACGTTATTTTTTTACCGATAATTTTACCGGTACTATTGTACCGGTAAAGTTTAACGCTATATTTAACGGTAATTTTACCAGTACAATAATTTTTAACGTTAATTTTAAATGTTTTAACGGTATTTTTAACGTTATTATTTTTAACGGTATTTCAATCCTTGTCTGTAAGTCTGTTTTGCTTACTTATACTATTTGGTAAACTTCACCTTACTCTTTATTGAAATAATCCCTACTTATAGGTATTACAAATGCGAAAATCCGTTTGTTTGTTTGTTTGTTACGTCTTCACGTCTTAACTACTGTACCGATCATCATAAAATATTGCATACACGTTAAAATTAAGAATACCTAAGTAAACCTGCATTCATAGATTTATGATAAATAGCTTGTCTCGCCTGGGAATTGAATGAACTGTAATCCGAAAACAAAAAGGGATGATGACTAATGAATAAAATAACGAAATACTAATAAATATAGTAATAGTAGATTATACAACAAGTGAAAAAAGAGGGAATTTAGTTCGAGGGATACAAAGGACCGAGATGATTTTTTTTTTTCACGAGTTGTGTACTCTACTTTTTACCATTGACTGCGAGAAAACGAATAGCAGTAGGTACTTATACCTAATTAGCTCTATATATTAAATAGTTATCACATTTTTATTATTTAGGTAGGTAATCAGTAATAAGTATTTAAACATTAGAAAATAGTAAAACTAGAAGTTTTGAACAAGTTTTTGAGAAAATGACATAAAACAACCACGCTAAGAGGGAAATTACATGATCAGTTTGGAATCAGTCCATTTCATCAGTTTGTATAAATAAATTAACTTTGAATTTTACAGACTGAAGATCGTACCAGACTGATGCAAGACTGAACATCTAATCTCCCTCTAATATATAGAAAATAATCCAAAGACGAGACACTAAAAAGGACCTAATTAATTCGGCGGGATATTTTTTAGAAAAGAACCCTAAGATAAGACACTAAAAAGAACCTAAATAAAATTGGCGGGATATTTTTTTTATTTATTTGTATAACTATGGCTTTATCTATGGAATAGCTCCATACTTTCAGCACGTTTTATTTTTTTTCTACTTAATTCATACGATGCGCGCTTGTTCCAAATTCAAAATATTTTTATTCACTCGGTGAATAAAACAGCGTATTATTCACTCTCATCGTTGAATTAAACGCACTTATTCGAGTGGCGATGGTAAAAACATATTAAACTTTTAGAGAAGCTTGTATACCTCTTGGTTTTATATATTGCATATTATTTGTTTTATGACTCTTCAAAGTTGGGTGGACAAGTCCATTTAAAAAGTATAAAATTTATTAAAATGATACCTTTAATTAGTCCGTAAAATGTATAGCAAATTTGTCTAAGAAACCATTTTGATAAACACAATATTTAATTAGCTGCCGAACAAATTTCCTACGCGTTGCATACAAACTACTCAGGCGTGACGTCATAATTGAGTAGCCGTTAGTATGGAGCGTTTTTTGGGCGAGTCCATTTGTGTGCATTTCACACTGTGATATCTCCGGCAGTTTTCATGCTAGCGAAATAATTATTTTACCAATGTTTCTTTTATTGAGAGGTAATTTATGTAACATAACATAAAAAAGTTGTCATCATCCCAAATTGGAAAGTACAACATGACTGTTATATTTCGGATTGTAGTCCGTTCGATTTCCGGTTGAGACTTGCAATTTATCAAAAATCTTGGAATGCAGATTAACTTATTATTTAAAACAAAGGAATGTTTCCTTTCAGTAAAATTCGCCATTGGTGTCGATTCAGTTAGCAACGACTTAACTTTTTTGATTTATGATTTATTCAGAAAACCAACAGCTTTATTAGGTACAGATTGAGTAATTACATATAAGTCTTAAATTAGCCAATTATAGGTTTCGATAGCTATAACAAATTTAATATCATTATTACAAAATGGATGTTACAGATATCGTTACAAATACCAGAACATTTGATATTCTTGTGAGATTAAATTAATTGAATTCATTAAGTGCTTTAAATTGACAGAAATTGTTGTTGTTTCCATCCTTTTCTTTCTGTATCGAAAAGACAAGAACAGAATGCTGAAATTAAGTTTAGTCCTGTCAATTTAGTTAAGTCGTGCCAACCGAATCAACACCAATATCAATATTTAGGGCACTTTACCTCAAACTACCGACGACTACTTTTCCACTCGTATATCAATTAGGTAATTTTTTTGTTTATCAAGCTTCTTTAAAATCTAAAACTCACCTAAATTCAATCTATTCGCTATCTCGTTCGAACTCCCATCACTAAGTCTCTTATCACCATCCTCTATCACATTTTTCACGTCACACTTCACTTCACTATCACACTTCACACTGTTATCGTCTATAAGCTGCTCCACGGGTTTCACTGTTAGTTTTGAAGGTTTCTCACACTTTTCTTCTTTCGGCAGCGACTCTAAGAATTCTCTGTTCAGTTCTTCCGCCGGTTTTGATACTAGATTTAATTCTTCTTTACATTCTAGCGGTTCGGGGTCCATCTGCAGAAGGATATAAATTATAAATTAAATATATATAACTTGTTACAAAATAACCCCTAATGCCAAATATGGTAGATAGGGACCATCAAACTGAACAACTTTTACTATGGGACCAACTCTGAAATCGCGAAAAAAATTGGGTAGTATTTAATCGGGTAACAATAAATTCCGATTTTGGGTATCAAAAATACTGAATATAGCGTACTGAAATACTAAGTGGGCGACGGACCGAGGGCGACTATAGATATTAAAAAAAGGGTTACTTTAAAATACAAATTGAGTAACTAGTTATTCAGAACGGGCGACCAAATTACTATATGGGCGACAACCTTAGGGCACACAAAACATTGGCATATATTTTGTTGAAAAAGGGGACTATTATCCTAATCGAGACCAAAAAACAAACAAACGAGAAAGCAACCTAATAAAAACAAATTTAAATCAGTTATATAGTAATCTGGGTATAATAGCTGCCCGCTTAGTATTTTTGTCACCCATTTAGACTTTTCACTGCTAACTTAAATTATTTGTGACCCATAAGTAGTCGCCCGAATTAAGTATTTTTGTAATCTACAGTTAGTCGCCCGTTTAGTTACCGTAAAAGGTTTATGTGTTGCTGCCATCACTCACTGACACATTGACAGATAAAAAGCTTTTAATAGTCTTTTACATTGTTCCGGGTTATCCAGGATTTCATCAAGTAAATTGCAGTAATTAAGTATCCCATTAACAGTCGCCTTTTATTATTTCCAGTCACCCAATTAATTTCCCGGAAAAAATCAGTTGTTGCATACTTTTTTTATATTTTCGTTATTATTTTTTGTATGTTGTTCAGTTTGATGGTCCCTATCTACCATGTTCAGCATTACGGTTTAATTTGTAACCGTTGTATACATCAGCTATTTTAAATGTCATCACAGTTGTCCTTATTGCTGAGCACAGGCCTTTCCTATGACCCAACGCGGGCCTAATACGGATTGGTGGATGTTAATGACTGCAAATGCTGCCGGAGACCAACACGGCATCATGGAGGAGCTCGAGATAGTATTTTTTGGTCACCACCGAATAATAACCAGCGTACATACAACTCAATGCTGCGTCAGCATTGAGTTGTATGGGGCCTAATTTGCCAAGAATAGGACCATTTGGAAATGGGACAATGTGGAAACGGGACCAATCGAGAACGGGACAACCAAACGGGAATGTGACAATCTCGAAACAGGACCAACCAAATGGGAAGATCTGAGAACGGGACCAAATGATAATGGGTCGAAATGGGAATGGGCCGAAAATGAAATGGGACCAAATAGGAATGGGCCAATCTGGGAATGTGACCAAACGCAAAACTGACCTGATGGAAGTCCCTCTGTGGCGAGTCCCTCAGCTCGATGGTGGTTACGGTCATCGCGTTCATCCCGTTGGGGGGACGGGAACCGTTGCGGGACTCGTGCTTCTCGAACGGGAGGAGGTATCTGGAAGAAAATAATAATAAATTAAAGACTTTATCGTTTGAGGGACGGTACCTGGAAAACCTGTTGTGGTATTGTCACGAGCATTGACCTCTATATTATTACACTGGACTGGCTGCTGTCAAACTGTTCTTGTGACTACTTGATTTCCACCATTTCGGCGCTGTAGGACGTAGCGTGCGTACAGGGTACTAAATCTAATGATGTGCTTATGTCGACGCAAATACCGATAGCCCTTTATACAACTTAAAACTTCCTTTCAAACTTGTCAAAAATGATTAAATTAGTTGTTTAGACGCACGCTAGTGGCGTTTCAAATAGGCACAAAAACTTTGCTGTCAAACCATACAGACAGCCAGTTCAGTTAAATAGAAAAAAAAATATCAGGTCAATGATCACGAGTCAAAAAATGTGTTATAATTTTGACATGAAGTGAGTTGTGTCATTGTGCACACACAATGACAAATACACATATTTTGTCTGTAGTTTCTAAACTAGTGCACTAATTTTTACGCGTTTTTGTTATGTTTTCAAGAAACTTTCGCTAGAATAGAAAACAAGCTTGCTTCCTATAAGTTGCCTGCGTGCCAGTGTGCAATGTGCTGTAGTGCTGATAATGCTGATAATAATGCTGAGTACGCACAGTATAGATAATATGCAGTAGGTTCACTCACCGCTCATAGTGCGCCCTCGCGCGCTGCGGCTGCGCGGCGAGCCCCCGCCACAAGCGCCGCCGGCACACCGCGGAGTACCCGCCGCGCGCGCGCACGCGGAAGTACAAAGAGCGGAGGGACACTAAAACAAACAAGTTATAGTACATTATGAGACAAGTTAGCTTAAGTTAGCTTATGAGACAAGTTAGCTACATGAACAAAGCAAAAAACAAATGTAGAGCATCCTGGGATATAATCAAAGATAAAGTAGATAACATAATAACTGATAAGAATCTACAATCTATTAACTCAGATGGCTCCATTATATCCGATGCTAAAGAAATTGCAGAAAAATTTAATACATTTTTTAATTCTTTAGCAAACGTAAAACCTGGCTCCTACTCTGACTATGCTTCCATTGACAAAGTAGATTCTAGTATTTTCCTGTTGCCAACTTCACCAGATGAAATCGTAAAAACTATTAAATCGTTAAATAATACAAATGCCGTTGGATATGATGGCGTTATAACCCAAGTAGTTAAGGAGTGTGCAACTGAACTCGCAGAAATATTGAGTCACCTAGTTAATCTATCGTTTGATCAAGGTAGGTTTCCGGAAAGGCTTAAATTATCAGTAATAAGACCGTTATTTAAAAAAGGCAATAAAGAAGATATTAATAATTACAGACCGATAACACTTATAACAATTTTTTCCAAATTATTTGAAAAACTAATGCATTTACGTATATTAAATTTCTTGAACAAATTTAACGTTATCATAAACGAACAAAATGGCTTTCAAAAAAAAAAGTCAACTACACTGGCAGCTTATGCATTAATGAAAAGTGTCGTAGAAAGTATAAGTAAAAAGATTCGTGTTTCTGGTATCTTTTTTGATATGAAAAAAGCATTCGATCTTGTAAATCATGAAATCCTGCTGAATAAGTGCGATCGATATGGCATAAGAGGTAATGCTCAACAGTGGTTAGCTAGTTACCTACACAATAGGAAAACATGTGTTGAAATCACCAGAATTGACGAAAATAAGATACTCAATGCTTTCAGATCTGACTACGAACTAAATCGGACAGGCGTGCCTCAAGGAACTATACTAGGTCCGCTTTTGTTCCTGATCTATATAAACGACATTACTAAGGCGACAAAGCATCAATGTATTCTATTTGCGGATGATATCTCCATTGTAGTACCAGAATTTTGCAAAACCTCGTATAACAATGATATAAACTCAACAATAAACTCAATAACAAACTGGCTTGATAGAAATGAATTAAAAGTTAACATTTCCAAAACTAAGTTTATGCAATTTTCTAATGATAGAGTTAGACGTGAACCTCTGAGTATTAGTTGCAATGGTGAAAGTATCATGGAAGTGTCTGAAACAATGTTTTTAGGCTTAGTTGTTGATAACCACTGCAAATGGAAAGAGCACATAAGATTAGTGTGTACCAAAATTAACAAATTTGTATTTGCACTAAAAAGATTTAAAAAAATAGCTGGTGAACAAACTGCCATTGCAGCATATCACGGTTATGTTAGCTCATTAATAAGATATGGCTTATTATTGTGGGGAAACTCCACCGACATCCATAAAGCTTTCATAGTTCAGAAAAAATGTGTCAGAGCTATATATGGAGCCGGACCCATGGAATCATGTAGACCACTATTTAAGAAATTCAATTGCTAACTTTGACTTCGCTCTATATCCTAGAAATAGGTGTTTTTGTCAGAAAGCATCCCGAAATGTTCGAACGTGCCAGTAATAAAAATAAATATTTGTCGAGAGACCCTACAAAACTACTAGTACCAAATTTCTCAAGTCACCTCTACCATGTAAATTGTTCATTCATGGCTATACGAGTATTTAACCGAATTCCCAAAGAAATAAGAGAATTGCCACTCAATTACTTTAGAAATAAACTGACAAAATGGCTCATTGATAAGTGTTTTTATACAATTAAAGAATTCTTTGATGGCAAATATTAATATTTACGACTTGGCTTGATATATGATTGTATTTTTATTGTGGAGTATTGTTATTTTTTAATTAGGTATTTGAATTTTTATTGACATTTTAGTGGTATTGAGTATAGTTTTAAATTTTATTGACATTTTTATTATTAGAATTTTACTGTCATTTTTAGCAACTTCAAATATTAATTATTGTATCAAATGAACACGAAAATGCATGGATTTTATTTTATTTTATTTAGTAGTATTCATTAATTTAATGTGATAATGATGATTTTTAATAATGTATTTTGCCTTTTTGCATGCTGATATATTCAGCGAAACATGTTGAACTTTTTATTTTATAACATCGACGTTGTACCATACCGTGTTTCTTGCAAAATAAAATTTATGATTATGATTATGATTATAGGTTGCTCATTGCACACAAGGCTGTGGGTTGCAGCCCGAGCCGCAGGCGAGGGCGTAACTCAGCCGAGTGTGCAATAAGCAAGAGCTCACGAGTTTCATACGACGTTTTTCAACACATTTGCGAGGAAAAAACAAAGTAATTTATCACACAGCAACAAATATGGCAAAAACAATCTAAGATAATTATGGCAAAAGGCGCGCATGTTTTTTTTTGTTTTTTTTTTCACACGCCCAACGCAAGAATATTTTGCGAACAAAGGGGTGAGAAGCATACAGCCTACTACTAATACTTCAAAATTATAATTTTAAGTGACAAAATGCAAATATTTTATAAAAAAATAATGTGAATTATGAATAATTTGATAATAATTATATATTTATTTGACTTAATTAAGGACTTACACATTTATTTATTCCAAAAATGAATATGAATTTTCAGCAGCATAAAACCTCTTTGTTGTCAAAAAAAAATTACTGTATTACCCGGCTAAATTGGGAATGCTCTGTTTACTCGCATAGAACTTGCAGTAAGGTACTAATTTAACTTTGTAGGGTTAATTCTATTACGAACTAGTGTTTTATATATTATTGCACGCGTTTGTTATAGCTCGGTTTATAGCCCTAAAAGCGATGTATTAGGGCTCACTCTACGAGCAAGTGTGTTGAAAAATATTTACTTATTGCGCGTGTTATTCCGCAACACCGAACATCGGACACACAAGACGCCACACAGAACATCGGTGTTGGTTTACGCACGATCTTACTCCTGAGGATGCTCCGGGTTGGGGCGAAACACGTGTAGAGTAGCCTAATTGACTTTGTTCCTCGCAGACAAACTTAGTAATAAGTTTTGCGAGACTATGTTTAAAGTTGTCTCTGTATTGTTTTTTATATAGATAAATAAAAAAAAAATTGTTGAAGGTGCAAGGTGTGTCGCTGTCTTGCTAAATGCAGGTATTGTGCACTTATATTTTGTGGTGTGCATGTGCATATTTTTGCGGGCGGGCGGGCGGTGCATCTTGCATATTTTGTTTGCGGAAGTAAGCTACATATATTTATTTTGTTCAAAATAAAATTCAAATGGTTTAAAATGTCGAAAATCGTTATGTATAAATCAAAATAGCAAAATTCAAAGTATCAAACGTATCAAATACTTGACGAGTTGAAATATCAATTGGTCATTAAGTCTAAGTTCACAATGATTTATTTGAATTGGGTTGGATCTTAAAACGAAACGCCTTCTTTGAGGTTAATTGAGGGACTTAGAAACCGTAGGACG
This sequence comes from Agriphila straminella, assembly GCA_950108535.1. Lineage (NCBI taxonomy): Eukaryota > Metazoa > Arthropoda > Insecta > Lepidoptera > Crambidae > Agriphila > Agriphila straminella. Next base: position 1,403,256 of record OX467328.1, read on the forward strand.
TAGGTCACGTGATAGGTGGGAGGAGCGTAGCGACGAGCATGTTAGGTTGATTGACATGAACCCAGCGCGCGAGCCGAGCGAGCGAAGCGAGCGTGCCGCGGCAGCGGCCGGCGAAGCGCCAGAAAAAAATCTATTTCAAACTCAATTGGTGGATTTTGTTCGGCGGCTACTGCATCAGGGAGCGGCGTGGCTATGGTGATGTGCGGCGGAGACACAGAGGTTAACACGCAATTATTTTACCTAATTAATTAGGTACCTAAATGAAAGAAAGGCATAAGTAAATTCTATATGTCATTATATGTATTTGGACTATTAGACATTTTAAGTTTTGATCATTTGAACTTAGACATTTTTAGTTTGGACTATCTGACCGTTTGACATTTTCATCGTTAGACATTAAAAAATTTGACATTTTGAACTTTGCCATTTTAAGTTTAGACATTCTAACTTTAGTCATTCTGATACGTACCCTTCCGCACACAATCCATCCACCTTTTCTGCGGTCTTCCTCTTACTTTCCAGCCCTCAACATCCATATCCATTACTCTTCTCGTAACATGCCCCATACATTCAAATTACACCCATTGACAGAAATATAATGTACTCACAGTCCTTCAAAGGCGCCGGCTCCCCCCTCTCCTTGTGGAACTGCCTCACGCGGGACAGGAACGCGCGGTCTTCTGTCGTGTCCTGGTGCTGTTCCTCGTCATCCGAGTGCTTTTCAGCGCCGTTGCGGAGGGAGAGGCGCCGACGGCGGGGAATTTGCACCTGAAATAAGTCATGGTTTAGTCTCGGTCATTCTGAACTTGCCATCCAAATTTCAAGGATGTGTCCAGTCCATGAAACTAAACAACTTTCTCTAAGAAACATGTGTCGAATTTCGACACAAAATGTTGGTCATCCCATACTAAATTGACCACGTGATCTCTTTGATTTGTATGGATAGTCTTTTTTTTACATATTTGGCCCTGTGTTCCTTAGAGAGAGTTGTTCAGGCTCCCGCTCGGAGTCGGGCTATGGGCGAGGCGGCCTCGAGGCATGCCCTTCAGCTTGGGGCCAGCTAGTTGTATACTATACGGCACGGTCACCTCGTTGTCGGAGTCGCGCTCGGAGTCGGGCGAGGCGAAGACGTCGGGCGAGGCGGCCTCGAGACCGGCCCTTTAGTTTAGGCGCTAACTAAACAGTTATAATAGGTATAGTAGCGAACATGACTTCGACTTATTTATGACAAGCCCGGCGACTATCAGGCGAACTGTAAACTTGCATTACTTTCGGCAGCAATTCTGTGTGGGTGCTCAACCTTAATTGTGTAATAACAATAGCAACATATTACTTTTTGTTTTTATAATTTTTTCTAACGTCACTGGTTGTCTTTTTGGTTAAATTTTTATTTTTAGTGGAAATTGTACTTTTTTGTGCATAATGCATTTTACTTTATATACAGGATACTATTGATATGTATATGTGGAGGTTTGTAATTGGCTTCGAGTAATTAATAATGTTTTTATATGCCTATAAAGCTGTAAACCTTCCTAAAATAAATAAAATAAAAATAAAATAAATAAATAAAATACTACATACCTGCGGCACGGTCACCTCGTTGTCGGAGTCGCGCTCGGAGTCGGGCGAGGCGGAGGCGTCGGGCGAGGCGCGGCGGCGGCGGCCTCGAGGCCGGCCCTTTAGTTTGGGGGCCAACTCGTTGCACACGAACTCGTGCCCTTCTAGCTCCGGGTACTCGAACGTGTCCTGCGGGACGATTTTAATATTAAATCTATACATATAAAACTCTAAATTGACTGATTGATTTTTGGGATACGATACGGCTAGAACCTTTAAAGGCTGAAAGTAGAGACAGGGCTCTGTCACTCCGCGCGCGAGTCTGAAGCGCTCGGCGTCCTCTGAGAGGACAAATTTCATACATCAGAAAAGATAAGACCTACGCGATAGAAAGAGAGGCAACTACTGAATGTACGTGAATGTTTTGGAGCGAAGGGAGCGCTGTGCGACCTGAATTGCACTTTATTGTGTCGGAGCAAGAGTCGCAATTTATTTAAACGATTTTGCGGAGTGCAACTTCTGTACGCTAGTACTATTATCTATTCTGTGGTAGAGACACCATTTTTGGAGGGTCGATACCTTACATGGTGTAGGTGTGCACAAAGAAAGGATTTAGATTAATTTAGATTAAATTCACACCATAAGGGGATGAAATAGGCCTTATTGCATCCCCTTGGCCTTTAATAGGGGATGAAAGTTTGTATCGAAGTCCTTCAGTTTCAAGCTTTTGTAAACACAATCTAAACTGCCGATTAAAATAAAAATTATAAGCGGAAGAGGGAAGGGCAAGGGCAAAGGGAAAGGGGCGGGGGGGGAGACAGTGACGGTAAATCTAAGTGAAAGTGTAGTGTAATAGCAGGGGGGTATCACTCCGCGTCACCAACGAAACGAGTCAGTCAAGCGCCGAATGCGAAACTGCATGCACTTCGTTTTTGATACTTAATTACTAACGTACCTACCTACCTACCAAAGTTTATTGTATTTTTTGTATACATATTTACATACTTAGTTGTATCGAAGTTCGAAATATGGCACCAGTAAAGAAAAAAGCTAAAAAATACTATTTTTTTTCACCCATCCCATAACCGACCCTTGCAAAAGTTGCTTAACCTCCGCAATCGTTGGGCCAGGCGCTATACCACTGCGCCATCGAGCTTCTCTAACTACTTAGAAATACTTATTATTTATGCTCTTTAAATATGCTCAGCTCACCTATTAGGTAGATTTATTTTATTTTATAAGTAGGTACCTATTAGTAATTTCATTGTTTATTCATGGGCATAACGAATGTTTTCTATGATATTAGTAACTAGCGAGTAGCAACCCCGAAATGTGTCGGTTGAGACAGAGCTATGCGACAGAAAGAGACGCCTCTCTTTCTTCTTCGTAGGTGCATATAATTTAATCCACGCAGCGTTGTGCAGTTTGAAATTGTACTTTATTCCCGTGCAGCGAGAGTAGCTTATTATTTGATGGTCCTCGCGGGGACCGACTTCTGTACGTTAGTACTATTATATATTCTGTGGTAATAGTGAGTTGTAAGTTAAAGTGAAAGTTGAAGTGGAAATGGAAGTGGAACAGGAACGGGATACTAATATCTTTAGACCCAATTCTGAACGGGGACGGAGACGGGAACGCCTTCTACAGCATTTTAAGATCCACACGAAAAGTAGCGGCCATGTAAACCATACATTTTGTTGGTAATTGTTTCGTTGACTTTAAAAATGTGTAAGGAAAAGCCGCCATTTCATAATTTCCTATCATTCGAGTGAAAATGAACAATCGCGATGTCTTAAGGCTCATATATCCCTCAAGCCTCGAGTGACATCCCAGTGTTGTCATCCAGTGGTGTCGTTGACAATACACGGGTCGGTAGCGACAGTACCACGGGAAAGAGAAGACTTATGATGATATTACCTTGCAGTACAGTATCCTTGTGTTAGTAGTGGGAGCGGCGTACCCCCCCAGGGCTGCCACCAGCGAGTCCCGCAACCAGTCCCCCTGGATCCCCTCCAGGCGGGACAGCAATGCTCGGTAGCGGCAGTACCGCGGGTACGAGAAGACGACAACACCTGGACTTTCCGTATCCACTGAAAAAGGAAAAAATAAATAAATAAAATATGATGATAAGAGGATCCCATCTCGTGATACCACACACCTAGATTATATCTCCATGTCTACATACCTATGGCACTCTTTTCTCGCTCCACATCGCTGAAGTCTAACTTCGCTTGATGTAGAGCTTGCGTGTCGCGAGAGTCTTGCGGTGGGGCGCAGGCCCCCCTCCACACGGCGCGCAGGCCCCACCGCCATCCCGTGCCGTCGCTCACCCAGCTGAGGAGGTCTTCTGCCCGCACCACTACCTTGTCGTTAATCGCTAGGACTTCATCCTGGAAAGAGGAAAATGATATTTTGTTAATTTAACTAAATAGTGCCTATAAAGCTCGATGGCGCTGTGTTTTGGCCATTACCTTGCGATTGCGGCAGTTAAACAACTTTCGAAAGGGTCGATCATAGGATGGGTGACCAAAACTTTTGTACAATACGTTTTAAGGTTTTTGCCAGCTCGGAACATCACGCCAGTCTGTCGCAACTTCCATACAAAAAAAGATTCTATGAAACGGACACGAATTTTGATGGCGACTATATTTGTCTCACTCTTCCTCATTCTTTCTCGTTCTTTGATGATAGGTCATCTGTCAGAGAAACACGGCGGCAACATTTAAAGTATTGTAACATATAAAATTAATTTGTGTAGGTAGTTAAAAGTTTGTTTTATAATAGTTTTGTGATATTTAAAAGTTTGTTTTAATTTGTTAATAGTCAAGTTAAGGTGCAGTACATGTAAGTCACAATGAAGCATGTAAATGTGAAATTTGTGATCGGCGCGAAAAGACGATACAAAACGGTTTTTTATGGCCAAATTTCCTTCAGATGAGCTTCGGTGAGTAATACATTAACCAATATAACATTCGTTTACAATTTTTGGTAGGTATTTGAATGAAATAATAAAATTTTAGTCAGAAAAATAATCTGCAGGAAAATAGTGGTGCTACATCATATATAAATATCGATATCGATGCTTTTAATTTTAGGTGTAAGAAATGGGTAAAGATGGGCAAGAATGTACGCGCTAGATTACTGTTATGTTAAAATTAAACTGTAACAGATTATAAAAATGTTTTTATATATTTTTATTTCAGGTCATCAGCCGCCAACCGCCATCAGCTGCCAAAATAATTACTCATTGAGAACAATAAAGATTTTTTTTGAAATAATTACTTTTAATTTATTTTTATTTTATTATAATTGCAATTAGTAGAAATTTTAAAATTATTCCTTAAGTAAAGCGCAGTTCAGTGCATTCATCGATATCGATAAAAAATTTAATACTATAAGGTCGCCCATCTCTATTTCTTTCCTGTAGGTTGGCAAAACATTGTTTTGTTTTATATTCGTTATGTTGGCTACGTCGAGGTATGTTTGATTTGACATTTCGTAGATTTTTTTGGTCTATGAAGTCCCGTCTCTTCTTACGTATAGTATTGCTTTCTCTGTGCATCACGCGAGACGCATGTACAAAAAAAATATAATTTATTTAATTATCTTTTTTATTAAAGTAGTGGACAGAAGAAAAGTGCGAGGGCACAGCTTATTTCATGAACAGGAAAAGATATTTAAAAAAAAATCTTTGAACTTAGTCTCTGTTTTTTTTATTATACACTCATATAAAAAAAACCGGCCAAGTGCGTGTCGGGCCACGCGCCGTAGGGTTCCGTAGTTACCTTATACCATACCATATTTAATAGTTACCGCTATCATTTTTTGTCTGTAAAAATAACTTTTTTTCACAGTGTTGGTATGAATGACAAAGTTATATTTGCAGTTTTGGAAAATATGATATATTATTATCTCGTAAACTAATTACTATAAATCGTTCAAACCAATTTTCGTTGAAAGATTTTATTAAGATCTATAGCATATATTTTTTTTAGATTTTTAACTCTCTTATTTCAAAAGTTAGAGGGGGGGGACACACACATTTTATATATTCTTTATTGCACTAATAATTATTGTTACATAATTTATAATAATAATTGTGAGCACTTTGGCAGTGTTTATCTTTCAAACGGTTGACTTTGAGAAAAAGATGTCTTAGGAACCTCAATATCATTTTTAACATTGAGGACATTTATAGTCACCCCGCACGTATTAGTATGAAGTTTTTTTTTCAGTTTCAGTTCCATGTATGGGGGGAGCCCCCTTATTTTTTTTATTTTTGTGTTAAAATCGTTAAGCGGTTAACAGAATACATCTACCTACTAAGTTTCAACTGTGTAATCCTAATACTTTCGGAATAAAATGGCTGTGACATACGGACGGACGGACAGACAGACATGACGAATCTATAAGGGTTCCGTTTTTTGCCATTTTGGCTACGGAACCCTAGAAACGAATGACTTTAATTGTATTAATAACTCTGGCAAGACGCTTCGCACAGTCAAAGTACATTTAATTTTCCAGCCCATTGGCCCGTACCGCGTTGTTAATACGGGCCAATTTCTAGCTACCGATAAAGTACAGGGGACAACACAGTAACATAAGACAAATTAGTGACTTTAAGATCAGCTTCCCTACTCAAATGAACGACGATACGTTAACATATTTTTTTCCCAGTACCCTTAGCACGAACAGCTATCGAGAAAAAAAACGCGCGTGAAATTACTCGATAGACAATTCTCTATGGAAAATTTCATTTCGCTTATCGGCGATAGATGGCGCTGTACAAATTTCCAATACAAAATTTATCTATCGAATGATTTAACGCGCGTTATTTTTTTCGATAGCTGTTCGTGCTAAGGGTACAGGAATGCGTTAATTAACTAAGTTATACATAATGTTATGTACACATACTTATTGTACAAAGTTACATGATAGTTTGTTGCTTATGTATAATCCATATTTAATGAAGAGAAGTATCAAGAGTCTTATCCAGTGTAATTTGACCTATCATACTTATAAGTCATATCCTTGAGTTGTTTTTCTTGAACTTAATTATTATTTTTAAAACTCCACTAGCCCAACCAACGCGTACCTATAAAATGATATTTTATTAACCAATAAATAAACGTACTCAGCCCTAAGTCCGCCCCCTCCAAGGTGGGGGCATAGTAGAGTGGGGGTGAGAAAGTAAAATTGCTTTCAAATAAGTAACCAACTGGAGGATTATTCTGAAGGGACCATATATATTCGACTTCTCGAATTAGACAAAGGCACCGACTAACAAAACCAAAAGCGATTCGAAATTTTAAAATTCGAATCTCACAAGATCGCACTGACGTGAATATTTTTATCGGAGTATAAATTACATTTTTTTCTAAATTCAACTTTAAATAGGTAAGATACAAAGAAGAGACTACTTTGCTTCGATCAAGAACTACTTTGTACAAAATAAGCGCCCAGATTTTGAGACATTTTGGGGTATTCTTGCTTAAATAAAAAAAAATAAAAAAAATTCAATTAATAACATTTCTTACATTTACATGATCGAAGATCAATCGATTTTGACGCAGTAGCGATAACGTGACGTGACGTGACAGACAATACCTATTGACAATGCAATAGTTTAAGTTCATTATTTAATTCTATTATTAATTATTAAACAAAATATTACTGTAAATTAGTACAATATACATGCATCTTGTTGACTTTCTGATTAAAGTACTCATAATAGGTACCTAATTTTTTTTTCTGTTTTCACTCCATCTCACAAACTACATCAAATTAATTAAAGTTACATTATTTATAACAGTCCATTGACTTAATCTTTATTTTTTTATTTTTGTGTTAAAATCGTCTACCTACTAAGTTTCAACTGTGTAATCCTAATACTTTCGGAATAAAATGGCTGTGACATACGGACGGACAGACAGACAGACATGACGAATCTATAAGGGTTCCGTTTTTTGCCATTTTGGCTACGGAACCCTAAAAAATAACAACGTTACAGTTTTGGTTTTATCGTTTAGAATCAGCGCGATCGCCGTCTCGAATCGATCTCGATGCGAGATGATTTTAATCGCACACGATAATCACTAAGCCCTCCAGAATACCGCCCAATTTACGGTCGGCATTCTGTGTAGTCGTCGGAACCCCCCTACTGGGGTTACCATATCGACATTTGAAAACTAAGGACAAGATTCCTGACAATGGGGAACATGCATAAGTCTCCGATTTTGATTAATTTGAGCTTGATCGCTGCGGACACGTATAAAAACACGATGGAACAGAAAAAACAAATTATTATTTTAGTTTTATCACACAGGGGAAAATAGTGTTTTTATTTCGGATATAATGCACTTAACAGTCGGATAGAATATCAAATAAGAAATAATATTTTGTATGACTCATATGCAGGTACTTAATCGCAATATTTAGGGAGATATTTGAAAATTCCAAGCTAACTTCTTGTAATGAAATACTGATTTTAAATTTTTTGAAGATGGAAAGTATGATAATATGTTGCACCTAATCATTATATTATTTTGCACACCAGCCTGCCTAGCATGACCGATTTATATCGCGTGATATAGCATTTTATCGACACTCAACTGTCAAATTCCTTTGTCTTTTTGACAGTTAAACGTGATAAAACGCTATATCACGCGATATAAATCGGTCATGCTAGGCAGGCTGAAATGGTTAGATATGGCGCTCAAATAATTTATAAGATCAACTTTTTGTACCTACCCATATTTTGCAAATAAAAAGTTTTAACATTACAGTTGATTTTCACGCATTATACCTACTTTTGATTTTGATACAAAAAAAAATTGATGCATGTTCCACATTTAATAATATAATAAAAAAAAATACATATTTAAATTAAAAGACAATGCAACATTATTATTAATATTTAATTTATATTTTAAGCACAAGTGAGAAAAAAATCGGGACAATTCCGGACAAGAACGTACGTATGGTAACCCTATCCTATCCATGTCGCAGTCTGCCGGTAGAATTGGATAGTTCATAATTTGGCCAGGATAACCAATTAAAATCTTTATCGTTTTGATAATTCAATACTGCAAAGCAACATTTTAGCCAATTGAAGTTAAATTAAGGTGAAAACAAAACTTAAATATATAAACAATATTAATATAAGAATTTTAATTTTATCATATAAACTAACCATTAATATCATAAACAATTTTTTTTAATAAGTATATCAATTATCTTAAAAAAGTTATGGTATAACGGATGTTCCCGTTTTATTATTTTCAAGATTTCCTCAAAACTATTGAACCGATTTCAAAATTAAAAAAAATGGGACCAACTTGGGAATAAACCTGATGTAATAACGTTTGAATCATTTCAAATCGATGTACACCATACATAAAAAAAGAAGCGACGAAGACATATAACCTCTTCCTTTTTAGAAGATGGTTAAAACGTGCCACACCAAACAATTAATCATTTAATTATTTTCGATTATCCTACATATTATAACGATGTTTGGATTACTCAATAACGCAAAAACGGCTGAACAGATTTGGATGAAATTTGGCACACAGATAGTTTATAGCCGGGATTCAAATTTACAAGCTAGTTTTATATAATTATAGTTTTATTTATGATTTTACTAAACACTGAAGATGAAGCATCTTTTACTATAGTACGAGTACTTATGGGTAAATTAAAACAGAATTTAATAGCGAACAGAATCTATGTATATGTTATGTATACATACATGTAAGTAAGTACTTATATCACAAAATAATAGCACTGTCGATCTGTATAACATTGATTTTCATAATATTTTAATCATATAAATAAGTTTAAAGTAAAGTTAAACCAAAAAAACTACAAGCAGTATGTTGCGTGCACATTTATATTTAACAATTAAATTTAACATAAACTCGTGTGTGTGCGTTTAGTTTGCGTGTGTGCGTCACTCGGTGTACAAAACAAGGTGAACGTGTAAAGGATGTTGCTAAAAATTAAAAAAAAAAAAATATTTATGCTTCGTACCTATAAATAAACTAAGAAAGATTCGTTTCGTGAATTTATAAAGTATTTTTTATAAACCGATTGAAAATGTTTTTTTGGAATACTTAATCAATTTTATTTCATTTCTTAAAAAAATATTTGTTGGTTGTACAAACAACCAACCGGTCCGATGCTCTTCCAAAATCTCATAAAAATGACAAAAAAAATACAAAACCGGACTTCCAAAGGTCGCGGGTATGAGAATATGATCTGGTGCGAGTCGAATTTTTTCTAGCATATTATAAAAGCAGTATTTTTTCACAATTTACACGTGACATATCATACAATGTTTTGGAGTTTTTTTTAATAACATCTTTATTTGATTTTATTATCAAACAGCTAAAGAAAATTAAAAATGTTTTAATATCTCTCTAAAAATCAGAAGAAAAGTAATACTTCTTCTAATGGCAACTCAAGATATCCTTAAATTAACCTACATTTATAGACGAAGTACTTAAACTACGTTAAAGACATACCAAGCGCAAACTTTTTAAAATAAAATATTACGTAATACATAATAAATATGATATATAAAATATTACTTCCTGTTTACTATTTTGTTGTAATTACTTTGGCATCACCCTGTACAGTGACATGTGACACGCACACAGACGCAACGAATTGATAGCGAGTCGGATCTATTCGGTGCAACGCCCCTGAGGTAAGGCGAGGCGCACACTGCATACGGTGGGGCCAAATCTGGACATTTGCAACTATGGTGGACAATGTGGACATGGACAATACTGTCCATATGTTACAGTAAAAGCCCTTATATAGGTAAATCTTAGGTTTTACTGGAAAATCTTAAGATTTGCCAACATGAGTTGGTAAATGTAAGGGTATTGTAAAAGGGAGACCATTTTTCGGGCTTTTACCATTAAAGTTTGGCACATGCTAGGTTTTACCAATGACAGTTGGTAAATGTTGGATTGTTTTAATAAAACAGCGAATTAGCTATCATAACATAGTAATTTATTTCAAATTACCTATCAGGAAAAGCCTTAAATATTTTTCATGTCATTTTTATTTATCTTGTAGGAGTATTTCTAAGTCATACATTACAATAATTTTACCGTCAGTCAAATCCTTTGTTGAAATTATTATGATTTGATGAATTAATTAGTGATGAGTAAATAGTAGTTTATGATACTGATGCATAATACCTAGTTATGTGCGGTTTCATACACTACTTTATCTACACTCATACATTTGGGATTGAACCTACTATAAATAAAAGATCAACGTTAGAAAAGAGAGACTTTGGTTGTATTAGCTGTGTAGGTATATACCTACCTTGTATTAAGTCATTTCCTTAGCTGCATCTAAAAATAATTTTGCAGTCCATTTTTTTTCACATTTTTAAGCAAGAATAAAAAACACCTACGAAATTCACTATAACAAAATGTAAAAATTGAAATCAAAATTCAAAACTTTTTTGTAATGCTCTAAAAATGGCGCGCACTCTATTATAAAAAAGAATAGATGAGTGCATTCTTGCAAACTAATCGCAATAAGTCATCGATCACCATAGAGTGCATTTTAATCATGGAAAGTATGTGGGAAAATATCGTTGTTTTTTTTTAATATCACGGCACTACCTTCTTCTTGGATTTGCCCTGTATCGTAATGAGAAAAAAAGTTATTTTATGATGCAGCTGACTGCATCGTAATGAGTTTTTTTTTTTAATTTTACCTATTCACGAAAATAAAGTACGTATTTATATTACCTTTTTCGAATTCATATTTGGAACATTACGTTGTGAGTGTAGATAAATATAATTTTAAAACACCATCAAAATAAATATTTTTCAGCATTTATCTCGTCTCTGAGGTAAATCCTAAGATTTACCAAGTGAATGGTGGTAAATGTTCGAAATTAACGATGATCACAGAAAAGTTCGAACTTTTACCATTAAGAGTTGGTAAATCTTAGGTTTTACTGGAAATTCTTGGGATTTACATAAGTTCCAGGTTTTACCATAAGTAACACCTATAGACATAGTTATATTTGCCAATCTTCGTTATCGCTTCGCTTTGAAAGATGATTTGACATTTTAAATTCGATGGTTATGGAATGGATGTCAGCAATAACTTGAGGATCGATTGAAACTAAGTTCAAAGTAGAAGGCGTTATACGAACCAAACACGTATTTAAATATCTTATACAACGTGTTATTACGCGAAAAAATTTAAGCTGTTTCATTCAAAAAATAATAAAGAAAATATAAAAATGTATGAAACAGCAGATAATTAACACCATGTAGTCCTTATATTAAAAATTTAAGATATTTTGTATAATATTACCTGTAAAGTAGCATCATTTGCATTATTATAAAAAAAAGTAACTGAAAATATGGCAATAAGTAAGTACTTATATAAAATGTATTTTTTTAATAATAATATAATCACATGCGCGCAGTGTATTCCCAGCCTAACCGGCATAAATTCTCAATAACACGAAATGGCGGCGCGGGGCGTGCGGGGAGGGCTGCAGTACCGGACTAAGTGACGTGATTATTATTATTATTACTTTATTAATTTTAATTGCTTTTATGGCTTATTTTTTCTCAAAAAATAGATACAAAGTTAAATAAGATGTTTTTCTTATTAATGTAAGTGGATGACGCAGTTAAAATAAATGGCTTTAAATTGTATTTTTTTCAGTCAGTGAAAAGTATTTGTTGGTTATGTTAATACATGAGATTATTTTTAGGAAAACGCATAGTTAAGAAGATATAATGTAACTTACTATTCAATTAGTTCTTATATTATTATTTAATTAAACACTGCAATAGTAAAAATACATATTGAAAGTATTATAATACTTTATTAATTAGTTCAAAACCAATAATACAACACATGACCAATTAAGAATGAAATAATTTTATGTCTCTTTGTACAACCAATCATTGATATTGAAATTGTTCGATGTTATCTTTTAAAAATGTAATACACTTAAGTGTTCCACTGTCATTCATAGAAGATTGGAAAATCTAACTATTATGTCTGTTTATCCTTACTTGTCTTAGAGCTCATACGAACTATGCGGTTACCCGCAAGCCGTACGGCTGCCCGCAATCAAAAATATATACGTAACATTCATATCTATGTAGACTGCGATGCGGTCACCCGCCAACCACTCCGGTTGTTTTCGAATTACGGCCAGCCGGTCGGTTGCTATTCGCACTGTGCGATACAGTTTGCGGTTACCCGTCATTGAGCCGATTCCGGTGCCTGCAACCCGCTTCCCGCTTGGCCACATTTGCAACCGCATCCTGCGGTCAGCCATGCGGTTGCCCCCTTTGCGGTTAACCGCATAGTGCGTATGAGCGCTTATTTAGGTAAATAATATTCATCAAACTCTTTATTGAAAAAACAATTATAAAATGCAACAAATGATTGTCCACACATAGATTACAAAGAAAAATACTAATTATTCACAGAAGATGCTGTTCTGAGCTTAACTACATAAGATCTTCCCTTGACAAATCCAACAGGTGCCTCGGGGTTTTTCTAGATCTGCAGAAGACTTTTGACACAGTTTCAATACCGATTTTGCTTGCACGAGCACGACTGCAAAACCCGGGAATTAGGGGATTGCCTCTTGATTGGTTTCGATCATATCTAACAAAAGAACCTAGAGAGTCAAAATCAATGGTCAATTGAACAAAAGCGCCATTTGCACTCGGTGTTTAGCAAGGAAGTACACTCGGTCCATCCCTTTTTATAGCGTAAATTTCGAAGGAGTTGCATTATAAAATTAAGCACAACATTATAATTATAACACTCATTTGGATGATGTAAACTTGTTTGAATTATATTAAATAAAAATTAATGGTTGAATTAACACTGTGACAATTTCTGTTTATATGTTTTTGGTGTAAATATAGATTAAATCATAGTAGGTATTACAATAATCATATGATCTGTGTGGTACGAAAAAAGTTACAAATTAATGTCAACATTAACATAAACGCATTTAAATACATAGTTAGTATAACTTAAAATAAGTATTATGAAGTTAAAATTACATAAGTATATTATGGATGTGATAATAAAATATAAAAAAAATCTCATAATCACTGTTAACACACGCTTTAAATAGTTATTTAATAAGTTATAGTTAATTATGTAAGTTATTAAAAAAGTATTTAGTTATTATAATTATAATAACTTATTAAATAACTAAAAGTTACAGCAACTTAAATGTGGGAATAAAGTATAAAAATAATTAAAATTAATGCCAATACAAGCTTATTGCATTAAAAATTAAAATAACCATGTATCGCAAATCCTGGATGCGTCCCTGACCGAAAACAGTGAAAGATGAGAGTTGGGTCGGCGACGCCGCCCGAGCAAGGTTGATACTTGGCTTACATAATCAGCGCAAACAAACAATGTTATCAATAGTTTTTGTAAGTAACCAAACAAATGTATTATTTATTTAAACTAGTGGCTCTGTGAGATCTGCGTTTGTGACATTTTTTAAATGGCTGAAATATGATTTTTCTACCATTTTGAAAAAAAAACGAAAAACTGAATCGACAAAAAATATCTTTATTTATCAAACCTGCCTTCTTATTGTCTAGTTTTCAAAATCTATCGCAATCGCTTTCATTTGACAGATGGATGTGACACATTGCTGCATTTCTTTGGAACGTTTTTATTTGTGCCAAAAAGAAGCATCAATGTATCACATCCTGAAAGCGATTGCAATAGATTTTGAAATTAGACAATTAGCCCCCTGGGCTACTATTGTCTAATTTCAAAAATCTATCGCAATCGCTTTCATTTGACAGATGGATGTGACACATTGCTGCATTTCTTTGGTAAGGTTTTATTTGTGCCAAAAAGTAGCATCAATGTATCACATCCTGAAAGCGATTGCGATAGATTTTGAAATTAGACAATTAGCCCCCCAGCTCCACGAGAATCAGTTGAGAAATGCGACCGACAGACGGACAACCGGCCAGTCATAAAGAAGCAGTTTTGCTCAAACTGAAACGGAAACGCTTCGCGCTCGCTCGGTCAATTATTATGTTTTTAAGTTATTTCTACAGTAGGTTATATACAACGTGTTAATGAAAAAACGCAAAACCTCTTAGGTGGTGATTATGCTCATGAATATGAACAACTTTTACTATGGGGCCAACTCTGCAACTCAACAAAAAAAAACAGCTGTTTCATAGAATTTTTTTTACATTATTATTAGTAAGGGAAGTCAATATTTGAAAATGACATGAAATTGTTTCTCGTTTATTCTGGCAGTTGTCCATCTAACAAAAGTTATTTTTTTATTGTATGTTTCTTCATTTAAATTATTAGATTTTTGCTTAAAATGAAAAGCGTCCGTAATTTTTTCTTTATTTATAGTAGACATTTTCTTATTATTTATGCTGACAATAGTTTTTTTCTTAATTTCCTGTAAAATTCTCTAAAGAACTTAGTAAAGTTCTTACACATTTATTTATTTAAATAATTGCTTAAAAGTATTTAACTTTAAGCGTGCATCTAGCACGCTTAAAGTTAAATATTTCCGCAATCACCAAAGAAAAACGCAAAAATGTGCAAGTATCAACTTATCACGATCCCACCACACGACTGTTCACAAAGTTTTCAAAGCTGGCAATACTAAAAGGGTGTAACTCCAAACCCGCATATAAAGCCAACCTTATCACCTCAGCTTATGGTTGAAATTGCCGAAACAGTTTGT
This sequence comes from Agriphila straminella, assembly GCA_950108535.1. NCBI lineage: Eukaryota > Metazoa > Arthropoda > Insecta > Lepidoptera > Crambidae > Agriphila > Agriphila straminella. Next base: position 1,418,575 of record OX467328.1, read on the forward strand.
TTAACTTATTAATATACCTAGCTTATACACAATTTGGAGATTAGGAAACCGGGTTTTTTTTCTCAGTTTTTTATCGTCCAGTTTTTATTTGGCTATTTATATTGCATTTTGCCCTAACGCTAACCCTATCCTTAGAGATTAGAGCTAGGTCTAATTGGATTAGTCTAACTTAGTACACTGTTTGCGTTAGGTATTGAACTATAATACAATCAACTAATGATGTATGTATGTAGGTACTAAACATTGTACGTACTAAATAGTGTATATTTATAATAAGTAAAGTATTTAACCTCATCTTATTAAAAAAAACATAATTGAGATTTTTCCTTCTCATTTTGAAGCGATAGCGATATAATTTTTACTTATAAGAATGTTGTTATAAAAATTGACCTTGACGACCTGAGTACAGTGGTCAACATGCCAGGCTACCACGCAAGAGGTCCCAGGTTCGATTCCCGGCCGGGCAGAATTGAAATGATTAATTTTGATTTCTGTGACCGGTCTGGGTGTTACCACAGTACATATTATTTAAGTTTTTCAAAACTTATATATGTACTGTGGTGTTACTATGTATAGATAAGTATACATATATTTAAACAGTATAAGACATAGTAGTATTATCAATTATCTAGCACCCATATTACAAGCTTTGCTTAGTTTAGGGCTAGATGGCGCTGTGTGAAATTGTTGAAGCATTTATTAATATTGTTATAAATTAGTATTGTGTGCATATTTTAATGCCCCTGCCCTAGTAGTACTTAAATAAAAACAGTAGTTATGCAAAGTAATCATTGAATAAATCTTTTAAGTGTAAATTATATTGTATGCCTTTTTAGACAGTGTATAATAATAAGAATATGTATTGTTAAAAACAAGCATATCGACGATAATCAGTTTATTGGTAAAAACAACAAAATATAACCTTGACCCGAAAGTTATTATCGATAAAATTGTAATAGTATAAACAGGAGTTATTAATATGTTTCTCCAAGTAAAACAGTAAAAGGTAACCTTTCAACATTTACTCAGTTATTTCATAGCCAAAGCGATAGCTAAAATTACCTAATGTAGGGAAAAGGAAGATCTTTTGTAAAAAAAATATAATTTTGATTCAAAATTTATCATTATGTTGTTACACTATGATAGGTATATTAATAAGTGATTCTTTTTTATTTGTAAAAAATAATAAAGAGATTGTCTGCTTCCTTTTAGTATCCTACTACTTTGGATGTTTGTTCGTCAATCACGCTAAAAACTACTAAACGGATTTGGGTGAAATTTGGCACACAGATAGTAGATAGCCTAGATTAAAACATAGGATACTTTTTATGACGATATTCCCACGGGAACGGGAACCACGCGGGTGAAACCGCGGACGGCCGCTAGTTTTTAATAAGAATAATGACAATTGAATTTATGAAATAAGTTTAACGTTAAAGAAAAGCCTGGAAGAAATTGCTATTTAGCAATAAGGCCGCCTTTTGTGTGCTTTCTCTGTTTATTGTTTTTCTTTGTAATATGTCCTGTCTTAGTGTGCAATAAAGTGTTTTTATTATTATTTTTATTGTTAAAGATTAATATTATATTAAAACATCGTGAAGGTAAATCAGTTTTAAATATATTATGTATCTCATATCTCACTTAAATAAAATAAAATAAAAAAAATATCTCAGAACTTTTAATAATATATATTTAAGCCCATAACAGTTTTTCCCGCAGTCGGTTAAACAGGACGTGCACGCGTTCGTACGTACTGTCATATTAAACTCAGTTTATCGATTGGCTACTAACAATAGAATAGATAACGGTGCGTTCTTATTCATGAGCGGAGCGTGTAACATGTAAATTAAATGCTCACCTATAAAAGTAATCAGTAATTTCTAGTAATCCTACTTTTAGGCTCAATTTCATGGGCAATGGTCACAGAAACTGACCTAATAATCTAAGAAGCAATAATCAATGGTATTATAATGAACATAAACATTTACAAAGATTTTCGAAAACTGTTGTTTTATTATAGTTATTTGTTTAACATTATTGTATACTTATAGCTTTACTTAGTTGTTTTGTCTGTATTTTTTTATTTCAGGCAAAAACACTCGAAATTTTTACTATTCGCAGTAACTGTTAATTTGCAGAAAATAACCCATTACAGAGTTTCAGTTTGTTCCATTATTAAATCGCTCCGTTCCTCACTAAACTAGCAGCTCCACACCAGACTTGAGCTCAAATCGGGTAAATTTTAACAGGGATTCGAGCGGAGTGCACTCGGCATCGGCATTGCTCGTGTTATTCGACGATTTCACCGCTAAACACTGAACCGGTGCGTCTAGCTAGAAGCGTCACGTAAGGTAAGATTATACAAGATATAAAGATAGATAAAGGAAGATAAGATAATTATGAATAATAAGAATCAAACGAAACAAAGCTTGTTCTCTAACAACTTAATATATAAAGAAGAATTCACATGTATAACACGGGAACAGTCTTATGCTCATCACACAGGCATAATGCCTCTTCCAAGATTCAAAGGAATCTTTTTCCCAATAGGTAGCAATCGCTACAGCTATAAGCGACCGACAAAAATAGATAAACCTTTTAGAAAAGAGGTGTACAATCCACGAAAACAGCGTCCCAAAAGATTATAATATACATACATAAATAAATAAGTACGGAAATCACACACACACACCACGTATTTGGTCATAAAGCAGAGTGATTGCTATAGTTTTATACAAGCATAAATATCTTTAACTCGGAAACATGCATGCTCATCGCACAAAAAAGGTCTAAAGGTTTTTTTTAGTCTAGACTAGTTTTCGAACGCCTACAAGGTTAGAAGCTTATTATTTGTTTAGACTGCGAGTAAAGATAATCTATTAACAAGATGGAAGAAACCATTAAAATAATAACTTATTAAATAATTGAAATAAAACACTTTTAACGGATACTAGCGCGGTTTTATTGAAAGTACTTTGGTAATTAGTTGAAAGCTTGAGAAGTGAAAATTATAAAATAATTAATAATAACAGATGTAACAATTATTAAAATATTTTTTAATAAAAAAGTTATTGAAAAAAAAGCAAATTCATCAAACAAGTAAACCTTAAACTGTTGCTATGGGGCGTAAAGAGCATTACACTAATAAAGATAAAATATACTTTAACAATTTGGTGTTCCAATAATATACTTCAAAATGTTCTATTAATAATTAATTATAATTCCATTAAAAGTATCAAGTTCATTGTAAACATAAAGCGGTATCCCTTACTTGCTTCGCGAGAAGACTCTTAAATATAATGAGATAAGGTTAAAATTAGCTTGGCATTTGGTTTGCCTTGTCGTTGCCTATTTGAGTCAAGGGCTCACGTGTGTGAGGAAGATAGCGATACTCTATAGAAATCTCATGCAAACTAATAGAGATGAGGATTTTAATTGAAAACCTTGGACATCATCATCCGTCACCACCGTTTTAGTTATTATAATACACTATAGAAAAAAGTCATAATAAATAATATAAAATCGATATTGAAAAAGAAAATCTTTTTTACATCTTTACATGTCAAAAAATATTAGATGATAAATAAAGTTTAATCAAATTATTTCTGTTATAATTTACGTATATCCTAAACAGAAAATCACAAATTAACATAAACACCGGAATTGCTAAATGCTTACCACATTTGAGTATTTATTATGATTTCCGTGAACATGTATATTTTTGAAAAACATTATGGTATCCTTATAATTGTTTGCTCATTTAGATTTGCTTGTCTTTTCAGTTTCTGTTATTTGGTATTCAAAATGTAAAATTAATTTCAGTTTTGATTAAATTCTTCCTTTCTATAGGTAGTAAACTCTATCTTTTAAATAAATAGAAATTAATATACTTTACACAAAATACACTTTACATAACATACAATACACATTTCAAGAATAACACTTGTGTATATTATAAATGCATAAATTAAAATATATATTCTCTTAAAGATATTCTACAATGGATTATTAGTAAACATTAATTCTGTAATTCAAATACATACGTATATGTTCGAGTATATTTTTCAACACGGACAAATATCTTTGTTTATTTTCGAATTCTTTAATATTAATAAATTATAAAAATACTAAATACTTACCTACTAATTATTGAAACTGCTTGAAAACACTATGTAAAAATATTTACTATACTAACTTACTATTTAAAGAAAGCGAAAACACTGTGTACCTTTAACTGCACAATTAACAGCAAAATATTTCCAAAACTGACTACCTTACATACTAGCTTCCACCCGCGACTCTGCCCGCGTGAACATTCGGAAAATCCCTAGGGAACCTTTGACCAAGATAAAAGGTATGCTCTATAAGCCATCTGTGTACCAAATTTCATCAAAGTCCGTTCAGCCGTTTTTGCGTGATTAAGTAACAAACATCCAAGTTTTTACATTTATAATTTTAGTAGGATTTTAAACCTTATTGTGTTGTATGTTTAGTTCAAAGTAGATTGACTATATTTGTCATGTGGTAGGTAACCCAGAGTATTTCTATGTGTATCTATTTCCGGATTGGCCAGCGACCTAGATAGTTGGGTTCGATTCCCGATCGTCCCGAAACAAAAGGTCATTCTAAAAACGCTTAGTGAATGCAACTCTCGAAATTCGAAAAACATATATTATGACAATTTCTCATTATCCTTACTAATATTTTAAATTCGACAGTAAGTTTGTTTTTAAATTTGAGATGATTTAGCATTCACAATGCTATTTTTATACAATTTTATACTAAGTACCTATACTAGAAAAAATCTGACAAGCGAGAATGTGGACATTAAGTACCTCAAATCCAGAAAAAAGTTCATTTCCCGAGAGGGATAGAAAAGTCACTGCTCACGCAGGCAAAGTCGGCCGCTAGTTTTTCCATAAACACTTTATATTACGAATATCATACTCATCTAAACGTAGAAAATAGTTTTTATATTATCAATTTATACTTTGACCTCTCCAAGGTTGACTTACACTTGAACAAATATCCTCGCACTCACACTGTTAAACAACAAAATGTTTTATTGCAAGTATCAAGAACAACGATTCGCCGTATACAAGCCAACAGTAAAATAAATAGCGCAGCGTTAAAATCGATTTTTGTTAAATTCAACTGGTGCTCCGTAATATCCTTTTTAAGAAGTTAATGAGAAAGTTTTAACTGTTTATTACTATTTTATTTAATATATTTTATGTAGGTATTTGACTATAGAATCAGTTTAAGTTAGTTACTAATGATTATGTAATAATAAGTGGAGGAAAAATTATTTTCCTTGACTGTATGAGTATGTTTTAAGTTTAAATAAAAAAAAAATTGGTATTATTTGTAAAAGTAGGTATCACGCTTGTGTTGATTTGATACCATATGCATCGGATTCTAACCCACTGCACTAAAAGTGCGGATCAAATCCTGATAGGGGCAAATGCTTGAGTGTCATATAATATATGATTCATTAAGGGCCTGTGTCACAATTAAAAAGTCTGTTTTGAGTAGCTTATTTGATAGATGATTTGACATATTTCACATATTACAACTATTGCTATGGGACCAACTCTGAAATAGTGAAAAAAAAATATGGACTGTTTCATTCATTTTGATATTTTCGTTATTAATTTTTTGTATGAAACAGCTGATTTTTTTCGCGATTTCAGAGTTGATCCCATAGTAGAAGTTGTTCAGTTTGATGATCCCTATTCTATCGTAGCATTAGGGGTTTTTTGTCACACATTGTATGTAAAAACAGTTAAGACATATCAAAATAAGCACAAATTGGTTTGGTTTGACAGGATGACGTCACGCCATACATTGACGACCTCCGTGGTCGAGTGGTTTGCACGCCGGTTTTCAAGGCGTCACCATCTCTTGAGGTCCCGGGTTCGATCCCCGGCTGGGTCAATGTAGAAAATTAACTTTTCTATATTGGCTCAGGTCTGGGTGTTTGTGATACCACCGTTGTCTCTGATTTCCATAACAAAAGTGCTTTAAAGCTACTTACTTTGGAGTTGGAGCAATGTATGTGATGTTGTCAAATATTTATTTATATTTATTTATTTATTATTGTACACATTCTTATTTTAATCGCATATATATAACATCCCCCTTTACCGTATCAAATGCTCGATTTATGTACTAATAGGTAAAAAACATATAGTTGAAATACATAATTACAAAATATATACATGTGCGAATATAAACCGTATCTATCTATCATTATCTGAACTGTCAATATTCAAAATAAATCAATTACAAAAAACACTAATCTAATCTATTTGTAACAACAACTAATACAAGTATCAAAACCCCTCGGTCGGCGTACACCGGCTCGGAATCCGACAACGCGCGACGCTTACGAAATGTCCCGACGGCACACCGACATATGGACGTAAATGACAATTTTGTAGGGATATTCTTGTTTTTTGATTCAACTGTAATAAAATACAGAAATCAACCAAAGTTTGGATACAATATATTTACTTTCCACTTTAAAAAAATTGTAAGCAAAATAATTATAGTAAGTACTTAAAGTAACATGGCCTAATAATTTGTATAATTAAAACTTATAATTTAATACATAAGCTGATTTAGGAGTGAAACAAAAACACACTGTATAATATAATACTAGCCCTAAATACTGAATATACATATTCACAAGTACTAAATACCTACCTACCTACATTATAAATATTTATTCCAATACAAAACGATAGAATTAAATAATTTATAGCTTTTGATCACTGTAGGTCTGTTATATAATTGTTTGTTAATAACATTATTATTTTACATGGCTGTTTGCTGCCAAATAAATAAATAAAGTTATCCAATGCTTACAAACTGATAACAGTTTACTATTGTATTAAACAGTGTGCTTTTTATAAATAAGGGAGGAGTATTAAATAAAACTAGGTATAACCACAGAATAGATAATAGTACTAGCCGTACAGAAGTTGCACTTCGCAAAATCGTTTAAATAAATTGCGACTCTCGCTCCAACACAATTAAGTGCAATTCAGGTCGCACAGCGCTTCCTTCGCTCCAAAACATTAACTTAGTAGTTGCCTCTCTTTCTATCGCGTAGGTCTTATCTTTTCTGATGTATGAAATCTGTCCTCTCAGAGGACGCCGCGCGCTTCAGACGGAGTGACAGAGCCCTGGTATAACTATAGATGTAAAACTGCGGCATACAAATCGGTTTTTTAATACTAAATAAATCGAAAATATATAATCTCTGCTTCAGTTTGGGCAAAAATGCTTTCGTATGTCTGTCCGTTTGTTCTCCTCTACAAACAGGTCATATTACTCCACCGATTCTCGTGAATTTTTGTGAGCAGGTTCCATAATTTATATGTATATATTTTTTCCAAGTCAGTTTATCGTTTTTTCTCTCGAAAAAAGCACATTCCAGCCATTTCACAAAATGTTCAAAAATGTCACAAACGCGAGGTCTGCAGCTCACACAGCCACTAGTATAATACTTAGTTAACATTTTGTAGATTTTAAATTAATACATAATTAATACATGTAACTAAAAATTTAATTTAGTTAACAACTAAAAATAGTAAGATACTAAAACTGTGAATTCTCATTTGCGTCGTGCTGCCGGCGAACTGCGCTAAGTACCTATAGCAAGCAAACGAAGCAAACTGGAGGGCACAGGGCTGCCACAAACGAGAAATAATATAATAAACATATTTTTTAACGATTTTAATTCGGTGTAAAAATGTGATCAGCGTTGATGCGAGCGATTGAGATTGATGAGCAAATATAAAATATGACGCTGTTATTTTGGTCAATTAAGAAACGATTTGTGAATGTCATCGACTGTCGCATGTCGCATAGTGATAAGTATATCATCTGTAATGTTTGTACAAGTGTTTCAAAACAAGGAGAAAATAAAGTCAAAGTGTATATAATGTATGTGTGGTTAACACAACCATATACATCGTTAATTTTTATGTATATCTTAAAAATGAAATGGGGATTTCAGACCACGTGAATGAACAACTTTTACTATGGGGCCAAACACGGAATCTCGAAAAAAAATCAGCTGTTCCATAGAAAAGTACAACATCGACTCGACTAAAGTATGGTACAGCAGATCTTTTTTTTCGGGATTCCGTAGTTGGCCCCACCCATAGTAAAAGTTGTTCATTCACGTGGTCTGAAATCCCCATTTCATTTTTAGATATAAATAAGTAGTTAAAAATTAACAGTGTATTTTTTAAACTAGTACAAAATGTTCTTTGTTTATCACAAAATATAGATATAATATAGATTTAGAATAGAAGGATCTATATATTTATCCGACTGCAAAGTTTTTCGCACGTATCTTGTATGTATGTACGAGTATGTTTTCTATTTAATATTATTTATTACCTACCTGATATCTTTCAAACGGATGAACGGATTCCTATCTTTAAGATATCGTTAGTCTTGACATCCCAAGTGTTCTTAGGTAAGTGACGTTAAAGAAAAACAACAGTAAGAAAAACAATAGTGCAAATGTATAAATAAAGAAATAAAGAAACATAAGGGCCATGCGGTGCTATTATTTGAAGCGAAAATATTTTTTTGATCTTTTCGGAAACAAGATAAAAGTTTTTTTTTCAGTTTGTCTTTTGTTTTGATGCAAACGGGTTTTTTAGTAGATTAATTGATTATTATTGATTAAATTGACCAGATTCTTTTATATGGCAAAAAACATATCTGCCTGAACCAAACTAGTTAAAAATATAATCAATAGAAAGTGTTATTATACCTACAATAGATCTTTGAATGAAAAAACTTTATCATAAAATATTAAACAAAAACAGATAATTGATCTGGCATTAACTATAAGACCGAAGACGCTACAGTTTATTGAAAAACAACAAAAATAATAATAATAATCAAGTTGGTGACAGCCCTGCGCGCTCAGCAGCAAGTATGCGCTCGGCCGATATTTTTTCACTACCGCACAGAGACGCATGGAGACGACACTGCTACAAAATATTTTAGTTATTATAAACATTAGTTTTAGAAGTTTTTAGACATGTTAATGTTACTATGTATAAGTAAGTATATATATAAAAAGTAAATAAGTAGTATATCAGTTGTCTGTCAATTATTGTCGTTACAATTTGGTTTAAATTGCGGTGTATCTACGAGTAGTTTGTTCTATTTTCAAATAAGTTGACGCTATGGATATAACATTGTCATGTCATGAGTCATGTCAGTCAGGTGACAAATTGTCGTGTTTATTTAATAGACAATAAACACCAGGGTACTTATTGTCTAATTTTCAAAATCTATCGCAATCGCATTCATTTGACAGATGGATATGACATATTTTGGTAAGTTTTTATTTGTGCCAAAAAGAAGCAACAATGTATCATCCTGAAAGATAGATTTTGAAATTCACAATTAGCGTCCTGGGTAGTCATTGACTAATTTAAAAAATCTATCGCAATCGCTTTCATTTGACAGATGGATGTGACACATTGCTGCATTTCTTTGGTAAGTTTTTATTTGTGCCAATGTATCACATCCTGAAAGCGATTGCGATAGATTTTGATATTAGGAAATAAGTACCTACTCAGGGGGCTAATTGTCTAATTTTAAAATCTATCGCAATCGCTTTCATTTGACAGATGGATGTGACACATTGCTGCATTTCTTTGGTAAGTTTTTATTTATGCCAAAAAGAAGCATCAATGTATTACACTTGTACTATTATGTATTCTGTGGTATTACATCTTGAAATCGATTGCGATAGATTTTGAAATTAGACAATAGAGAGGCAGGTTGTCCCAAAAAAGTGTCAAGCGGAAGACCTTTGGCATGTCATGTACAACTACATCATGACATACCAAATATGATTTTGAAAAATCACAGTAAAATCCAAAGTAATATAATAAAACAGAGAATTAAATAATAATAATAATTAAGTACGTTCTTAGTCTTATTATGCTAAAGATAAAGATAAAGATAGTTTATTTGTTCAAAACATGTGTAACAGAGATGATCATTTAAAATAATAAGTTCAAATATGTCTTACCATAAACGGTGTACAAATTAAAATATAAGCATAATCCGATCATAGAAAATAAGAAATTATAAAAAAATTAACAGTAACAAGTAAATTAGAATGTCAATATAGGTAAGTCTTATCATTATTCAAAATATTTTTACAATTTATCATTTAAAAATTCTAAACTAGAATAGCTAATAGGGACAAAAAAATCTCTTTGTTCAACAAAATTAAATAATCACAGTCGACTCCACTAATGATAGTCCACCACAATAGCTCTATCTCGCTCCCACGATGCCTCTCTTTCGCGAGGGTTCAGCGTGTTGTGTTTATGTAAGTAGCTGTTTATTATTTCTTTTTATCAATATAATAATAGTTTCTATACACAAAAAGTATTTATGAAGAAATGGTAAACAATATTATTTCTAATGACGACCTAAGTGGTGTAGTGGTCAACATGCCGGTCTACCACGCAGAGGTCCCAGGTTCGATTCCCGGCCGGGCAGAAATTGAAATGATGAATTTTAATTTCTGTGACGGGTATGGGTGTTATTATGAATACTAAACAACGAACTAAGAATCTTAGTACGTTGATACTAAAGTATAAAGTAGTATATTATTATTTGTCTAGCACCCATATTACATGCGCTTGGGGCTAGATGGCGCTGTGTGAAATTGTCAAAGCATTTATTTATTATTATTATACATTATTCAACATTAATTAGTTATTATTATAAAATTTTGTAAAGTTTTTCTGAAACTTCACGCTTTGTGACAACATTGCGCATTGTCCTTAATTACTTAGGTAGATACTTATACTGCCCGGCACGTAAGTTGGCAAGATAAAAAACCGACTTCAAAAAACCTGCCTCTAAAAGCAAGAAATAATATACAAATCATTATATCAAATATATCTACGCATAATCATTGTTATAATAAAACACGTCTATTAAAGTAGGGTGGGGCTGGAGTACATCTTCCTTTTTTTAATTTAAAAGCCCCACCCGACTTCAATAGACGTGTTTTATTATAACAATGATAATGCGTATCTAATGATTTGTATATTATTTCTTGCTTTTTAGAGGCAGGTTTTTTGAAGTCGGTTTTTTGTTTTTTAAACTATTTTTTTATTTTTAGTGTAAGTACCTTCTGTATTAGGTAGTGTAGGTATATTATTTAGGTAGAAAAATCGGCTCAGCCAAACGTGAGATAATCGAGGAGAAACATACATACATACATACATACAAACTGAATACCTCCTTTTTTTGAAGTCGGTTAAAAAGACTACACAAAGGTATCCCTTTCCCAACAAAAAAAACCATCTAATTCGGTTCATAAATAACAAAAATCGTCAAGCTAGTTGATTTAATATCATAGTATTTTCAGGATCACTTGTAAACTACTGAACCGATTTGAAAAAAAAATGGGACCATCTCGCAAGAAAACTCAATCGAACAAAAAAAGAATCATCTAAATCGGTCCATAAATGGCGAAGATACGCGCGAACAACGATAAAAAAAAACATACAATCGAATTGAGAACCTCCTTTTTTTGCTGAAGTCGGTTAAAGAATTGAGAACCTCCTCCTTTTGCTGAAGTCGGTTAAAAAACGAGACAAAAGATGCGCAGTAGCCACAAACTTTAGTGTTTGTGGCTACTGTACTGCGCATCTTTTGTCTCATATTTCTCTTGCCAATTTATATGCCGGCATCTGTACCATAGCGATTTACAACAATTTCCACTCATATTTTTGTTGTATATAAGATCAAATTAAACGGTGTCTCTAATTCTCGATAACCTAAATGATGTTTGAAGCATAAAGTTAATATACCTAGCGGAATAGAGGAACAAAGGGCTGAGTAAGCGAGATGTCACTAATCAACAACAACGTGTGATAAAAAGAAATGCGTGATTTGACGTAACAGAACTCTTTGGCAACTGTTCGACAATTCGTCTGCACTATATACGTGTGACAAGTGACAAGATATAGGCACTAACACGTATAAATAATCATTTTTACACACACTAATATAATTCAATTTCGGTTTCGTTTGACAGCTCATGTTTGTTCCTCTATTCCGTCAGGTATATTAACTTTATGGTTTGAAGTTAGTCATAGACTTATTATAATTTATAAGTTACATTTTGTAGTATAAATTTTATTAATTAATGCTTAAAGTAGACTGCTTAAAATTATGCATAAAATCTCTAAAAACTTACACGTGTTGAAAATGAAATTATTTATACATTTCTTACAATTCAAACCATAAAAAATAAAATGGCCTTTTAAAACAACAGTATTTTTTGTAAAAAAAAATATTAATAATAAAATGGCCTATTAAAAGTACAGTCAGCTACATACCGTAGTCATGGCCGCACCATGTGACTTAACGAAACGCAATATTTTTTATGGCATAAGTATGTATTTTTTTTTATTTAAATCGCTTATTACCTGACTCGACAGCATTAAGGTCGACATTGCTTTATTTGATAAATAAATAGTGTGATTGTTGAGCGATCACGTAGGATAAGCCAACTTGGTTTTGAACAGTTACGGGATGGGGGACCATTTTTGTCTTTTTTTATAATAAGTATTAACTTAACTTAAGTGAATACACTTTTTTAAGTATTCGACGTTTCGTTTATTACGGTAGTAGGAAAATATTAATATACTAATTAATATTATAAATGCGAAAGTAAGTCTGTCTGTCTGCCTGTTACGTTTTCACGCCTAGATCCAGCGAACTAAAATCTATGGAAGTGTAATTGCAAACAAATATTGCTTAAACGAGTAATCGGTGGACATACACAAAAAAAAAAAACAGACGAACATAGAACCTCCTCCTTTTTTGGAAGTCGGTTAAAAATGGCACCACGGGGCCGAAAAAGTACTACCCGCTCAGCTTTAGTCGGGCCAGCCACGCGCCCGGTGACTGACGTTAGTGTTCTTTTCAATAAATTGCAGTTTGTATTGTAGAGAAAAGATGGAAAGAGAGAGTTTATTAGAAATGACGTCCCTTTATTTTATATAGTCAATTGGTGTAAAAGATGCAAAGAGGGAGTAAAAAGATGCAGAAAAAACGTATCATAATTTTTCATTTAAGTATAGAAAATATCTATAAGTTTACAAATAATGGTCGCTAATAAGCAACCAGTGTTCAGACGCTTTGTGCTGTATAATTAAATGCCAGCATTTTTAGCTCTATCCACATAGTTGTACTTGTCGTGTGGTGCCATTTTTTGAGCAGAATGCTTATTCCATAGATTTTAGTTCGCTGCCTAGACCGCTGGACTGATTTTGAAGAAATTTGTTAAGGATATAGATGGGACCTTAGGGAAGGACATAGGCTACTTTTTACCCCACATCTGTAGTCCAAGGGCGAATCTACATTTTTCTACCACCACCGTAAAAAAACGTCGAATACTAAAAAAAAGTGTATAGTATTTACATAACGGGTGTAACAAGACACTCGACGAAGCCGAAGTCCACGCATTCCGCCCATCATCAGGATCATTTTTGTCTTCTAGATTATACCTGGGAAACCAATAGACACGAAGATATTGAAGGTCACAGTCAAAAATATTTTTTTTAATTTTTATGAAATCTTATTCTATTCGATATTTCCTAATTTTTGTAATTAAATAAAAAAAAAACTACTACTAAATAAATTAGGTAAGTACTACTAATTAAAAAAAATATATAAAATTTTATGTATTTCGTAAGAAACAATGTCTTCAAAATGTCATCACTCAATGTATTTCATGAGCACGCACATAGACGTTGTCTTTCAACTCGACCCCACGCAGCTGTGTAGCATTCACTCGCAGGCGCGGTCATTTGTACGCGTTACATTGCATGGAAATGTATGCAATGCTTTTTTAACACCAAAAATAAAAATCAGTTTTCCAGCAATAATTTTGAACAAAAACGGTCCTGACGTAGACCTCGGCTTCGTTGAGGGTCTTGTTACACCCGGTATATACGATTAGAAAGCGCTTATTTATTTTTATTAATAAAAAAAAATGAATATTTTAACTTCATTTGCTATTAACTAGGAAACACAAACGTAAATTTTTTACTCGAAAAATTTCGGTCAATCATCCGCGAAGGTTGCTTAGAAGACGTAGAAATCTTACAGTTAAAATAACTGCAAGTTATAATCTCGACACACACCACTTATCGGTCAGTCGGAGCGCATAAAATCTTATCAATTAGGTCACAGTAACATTAGCACGAATATGTTGAACACAGTAAAACCAGTAGAACTGTTAAAATATGAAGCAGTCTTACTTAAGGCAAGTATATTCCAAAAACTCTGTCTCTGTCATTTTCTTTACGTGTGAAGAATAATAAAAATTACCTCACTTTTTAATTTTTTCTATATTTTTGTTGTTATTTCGAGCATAAAGACACTTTTTGAAAAAGTAACCGTTGAATATTCTTCTATATGTCATTAGCTATTTTTCTATATATTTTTCGTGAATAAGGGATTGATAAACTTTAAGTATTATCCAAAAAATATAAAATTAATGAAATTGTCTTTGCATATTTTTTAGTCGAGTGAAGATACAAATATCGTATTTTTAACCGTAAAATAATCAAGATCGTTAATGAAACTTCAACACATATTTTTATCTGTTCAAAATAAAGAATATTTGATTGTTTATCGTTGAATCAAACATAGGTCAAATTTGATAATTTGGAATATACTGGCCTTAAGTATTTGGTTGAATTAAGGTTAGCAACTAAGGCTTATAATTACTAGTTTTAATACTAAATAATATACTAGAAAGACTCTGGTAGCTCACTTCAAAGAGCATTAGACCGGACACCGGACTTCCAAAGGTCGCGGTCGCGGGTTCGATGCGATCTGGTGCTAGTCGAATTTATTCTAGTATATCATTTGTGTCCATCAGCCATTTTTGATGTCCCCACTGCTGGGGCACAGGCCTTCCTTATGGGTGGTAAGGAGGACGGGCCATAACCCACCACGCGGGCCCAATGCGGATTGGTGGGTGTTAACGGCTGCAAATGCAGCCGGGACCAACGGCTTAACGTGCCTTCCGAAGCACGGAGGAGCTCGAGATAATACATTTTTGGTCACCCATCCCGTGACCGACCCTTGCGAACGTTGCTTAACTCTGCGCCACCGAGCTCCACAATATATTATTTAGTATTGTATAAATGCTAAAATCTCAAATTTAAAAATTACTCACTAGTTTTTTCACGACTAAGGCCCTATTCTCATTTGTCGGCAGCGGCACGACGCCGACGTAGCCTCGCCATAGTAAACAGGCGTGGTTGCCATGGTTACCGAGGCGAGTTACTATGGCGAAGCGAAGTCGTACTGCTGTCGCGCCGACAAATGAGAAAAGACTCTTAGGCAGCCATTACACGCTCATGCAAGCGTCAGTCAAATTCCATCAGTCATGAATTACGTTTGACTGATGGAAAGAAGAAATCAACTTCATCACCATCAGTCACCCCATTACACGGTAGGTTAACCGTCAGTCACGGGCCGTGACTGACAGCAAAACCTATCGTGTAATGGCTGCCTTATGGTCTGTCTTCACCGAGTCGCTTCAACTTTCAAGTCAACTTGGGTCAGACGCATGCAATATTGATTGCCTCCAAACCGTGCACTTTTACGTTCAACTTTCTGTCATACAAAGACGTTTTTTGAGAGGATAGGGCATGCACTATTGCATGCTATCGATTGCGTCAATGAAAGTGAAAGGGAAAGCGATCGTATGAAGACACACCATAAGAGCCTTTTCTCGTTTGTCGGCGCGGCAGCGGCATGACGTCGCCTCGCCATAGTAAACAGACGTGGTTGCCATAGTTACCGAGGCGAGTTACTATGGCGAGGCGATGTCGATGTCGTACCTCGTACCGCTGTCGCACCGACAAATGAGTAAAAGGCCTTAGTCCTTAATTAACCAGCAATAAAATCTGTAAATCGCAGACAACGTCGGTTGCAGCGCACTGTATGCGACAAAAGAAGCTTATCGACTGCCTTGCCTACCCCACGGCAGAAACTCGGTTACTGTACGAGCTATAATTTTTTTTCCACAACTCCGTGGTTGAGCGGTTTGTTTGTATGCCGGTTTTCAAAGTGTCGCCATCTATGAGGTTCCGGGTTCGATCCTTGACTGGGTCAATTTAAAAAACGAACTTTTCAATATTGGCCTGATTTCCATAACACAAACAAGTGCTTTATCATAGCAATGTTTGTGATGTATGAAACAGCTGATTTCAGGATGGCATCCATACAAAAAGTTGTTTGTAACGTAATTATGAGCCTTATAATTAATTTCAAATAATAAGTATTCTTAGATAAGGTATGTTGAGTTATTCCGTAATCATCACAATATGACGTCACATCCCACTCGTTATCTCTATTCCTAACCACCCCACGTCAAAAATTGTTGAGTAGTACCGGTGATAGAGGCAAACAGATGCACTGATCTTTTAAAATTAATAGGTAATATGTAAGTACCTATATTTTTTTTCAATGACATTTCAAAGTCAACTAAAGTCACTTTCAATATACCTAGTCATTAAATGAAGTTCATAATTAAGTATTGTTAAATAATTTACATAAGCAAATAAAATAATATTCGTAATAAACATTTGTCATTGTACTTTTGTACTTTTCTACCCACGAATATTTAATTCCGCTTTCTACCCAAAATCTATTTCCATTTTCTACCTTCGATACAACAAATTATTTTAGTTTTGTGGGTTGAAAACGGAATTATATAGAATTTTCAAATTTTAGCATTCACAATGCTATTTTTATATATTAAGTTACATAATATAATTGAAAAAATACTAGAAAAAATCGACTCACCCGTAGCAGCGTGCGGGTTTGAGTCCCGTCTGAGCTGCTACGGGTGTACTAGTAGTTTTCAATTATATTAAGTAACTTAATATGTAAAAATAAATAGATAAAATCAACAAAGCTGGGGGTCAAGTCTGCTAATGTTTTCGTCAAAATCGTAGTTCAATGGTGTTTGAATGGTAATGCTTTTTGACACAGTTCTTGTTTCTTAAACCCAAAACTGAAACACATTGTGTTTCTTAAACTCATAACGGAAGCACATTGTGTCTCGATTTTGGGTTTAAGAAACAAGAACTGGGTCAAAAAGCATTACCATTCAAACACCATTGAACCACGATTTAGACGTTAACATTAGCAGACTTGACCCCCTGGTATTAGTAAAAAAGGAGCAACCTACAGTTTATTATTTACAATATCCCAAATTTAATTAAAATTCAACCTTTTTCGCACATAAAATTAACCAAACGGCAATTTACAAAACAATAAATAAGGAAATCCGAGTTACTACACTGGGACATTCAGCGGTTCTAATATACACACACAAGTGAAGCTAATTTTACGAGCACACACACAAAATCACAGTTCACCAACACACAAACCTATCAACTTTAAAATAAACTGATTAAGGTTGAAAATCCTTTACATGTTTGTGCTACAGAAGTCCATTTGAATTTGGAACAACCATAATGATATAAGCACACGGGTCTTGAGTCAAATCTATGAAATCCCACAAACGAATCTCAGCTATATCTCTTCACCATAAGAATCCAAATCGCATGTGTTTTAAACGGAAAACTCTTTCCAGACCTATTTCAACTTTATTTACAGTTGAAATGAAGTCGTTTTTGCCTGTAGAATTTGGAAGTAGTGACGCAACCAACTCGATTATAAGTTTTTTTTTCTACTTTTCGGATCGACATATTTTTGCCCATTTTAATCTATTCTGATTCGGACGTGACATTTTATGTGTCCCACTAAAGAAAGTACAAAAAGGGAATAAACACCTTTTAAGATAATATTAATCTCCGAAACGATTAAGAGCTTTTCATTCCAACATTTGTGTAAAAAATCCATAGATGCACAATAATTGCACATGTTTAGGCGACTACTAGCGCCATCTATTAGCGCGTAGCAATACACCAAGACCGGTGTGAAGATTGTATTGATGACCGACCGGCGTGAAGCAAGGAGCGAGTGACGTCACGGCGGCCGGCATTCATTATCTTCAAATTGATCGTCGACTAGGCTTAACCGTTTTTTCATAATAATTTTGTATATTCGTTTGAAAATAAACGTTTTTCTGTAATTTGATAAATAATACGATTTATTGAATTATCCTGCAATTCGTCCCGCAACCTAAAGCAGAGAATACACGTAGAAGCTGTAACAGCACATTATAACCTAAACTTAGGTACAGTAAGCACATGATGTTATACAAAACTGTCAAAAATCTGTTATTTATTTTGAACCTTAACAGCTTTGCATTTAAGTATAAAATTAATTGAATATCATTCCACTGTCGTCACTGTACATAAAAATAATAATAAAATAACACATTACAAAGAAAATAATAATTCAAAACAAATAAACAAACAAACAAACATTTTCGAAACAACTACAATACAATACAAATTACAAATATTAATTGGCCACACAATCATAATTTTTTATAAGTATTATAGTTTCAAGGTTAAATATAGGTTTGTTATTGGTTGGCAGACCTTTGAAAAAACCACAAAATCGGAGGTCATATTATTACGATTTTTTTCGATTGAGAAAAGTTTAAGCTATCATGAAGCGTTGTCCCTAAATTGATGAACAGTTAAAAAAAGTAAAAAAAATAAAATATTTACAATAAATATTATCTTTTCAACAAAAAAAGATTTTCTTAGGGGCCATCCTGATTGATCCATGATTTTTGACCCCCTTGACACAGCTGCCCCTGTACCGCCTAACTCAATCGCTTTGACTCTGGCTTTGGTTTATGACGTCAGTGCACAGTCCGTCCTTGTCATCGTGTTAGGATATGACAAGGACGGATAGAGCATAGCTATCGCTTTGGCTATCGCTTTGAGTTAGGCGGTAGGGCCCCTGGTCACATTTGTGAGACCCCCCTTCCTAGTGTGACGTCACATATTTTATAATTTTACATCTAGAAATAATTATTGAATTAAAAAACAGTTCAGATTGTTTTATTTCAATTTAAATGATTTTGAAATGTGACGTCACGAAATTTAGGGCTCCTCCCGCCCCCTTGTCACACAATGTCACACTTTGACGACCCCCTCCCTCCCCCTTAGCGTGTGACGTAATTTATGGATGGCCCCTCTTATTATGTAAAACGGCGTTATTATTCTAAGTGTAAAACTAGCGACCCGCCCTCGCTTCGCTTCGGGTCCTTGCGTTTTTGCCAAATGCGACCTTCCAACAACACCCATCACCCATTCGCTCCAAAGTTTGTTTCAGTCCCGTTCCGTCATCGGTGTAAGAAACGTGCTTGAATTTATTTTCGCACGCGTTATTTACGATAACTGCTAAGATATTCATTTAAATGGTATGGTGTAAAAGGGGTTTCTAACGTATTTAAATTGATAACGATTAATACTGAATACTTCTAAATAGCTTTCCAAATTACCGCATTGTAAGTGACCAATTATTTAGAAGATAAAATGGGTATAGTAAGCTATTCTTAAAAGATAGATATATGCCATCGCGGATTTTAACATATTAACATATTTAACATATTAACATTACCATCCTTATATATCTCTGCTGCCTGTGAATTTGTCAAAAAACACCCTGAATTCTTTCCACAACACTACCGTCCACAAAACCTAAGACCACAAAATAAACTAGCTCAACCAACCTGCAAATTTGAAATGTTTAGAAGTGGCCCCTTATCTATGTGTGTGAAAATTTATAATAAGTTACCCAGTAATATTATTGGTGAAAAAAACTTTAATAAATTTAAATTAATGTTAAAAAAATATCTAACAGATAAATGTTTTTATTCACTGCAAGAGTTTTTAGAACATAACAATAATAATGTAAATAGATAGTAATTAAGTTTGTTACAATAAAATAATATGTTAGGTTGTAAGTTTAGGAATTTGTTTTAATTTAATTTAAATTTTTAACGTTGTTGAGTTTAGTTTAGTTTTTCAATTAGATACGTATCTAGATTTAGAATATTACAATTATTATGTTTGTAAAACTACTTATTTTATTACTAAAAAAATATATTTTTATATAAGTATATAGGTACCTATATATTTTTATAGATTTGATATAAGTAGGTACTTTCTTATAGTTGCTGTGCCCTTGCAGGGTTTCATGTTTGATTCTCTTTTTTGTAATAATATCTGTGTTACCTACAACATGAAAAGTGCAATAAAAAATTGAATTTGAATTTGAATTTGAATTTTTGTAGACCTATTAAAAATGAACAATTCCATCATACCAATGATATTAAATGTAAAGATAGGTTATGCGCCAACATCATTGCTATTTAAAACAGCGTAAAGGTACTATAGATACACACATTGGCCGCTGCATGCGCATTGGCTGCCAATTGACAGCGCGTCAGCTGTCTCCTTCACTCCCACACGCAAAGCAGACAGCTCGCTCTTTGTACAATATGGCCGAATAAAGTAATAGAAAATACATATTTTTATTAAATACAGTACTTACGTGTGAAATAAAGCATTTTTCCGATCTCTGACCGTTGCTGTATAATTTGTACATCGTCTAAAGACGCAAGTAGACATTTTTTTATGGTATTTCACAATTTTATTGCGTCTGATTGACGAGAGCCGCGTGTGTTACCGTGTCGCGAGACTGTGCCCGACTAATTGAAAGTCGGGCAATTACCTGACTTTCGTCTTGCCATTGTGAAACGCGGGTAACCTATCTTTATATTTAATATCATTGCATCATACATTATTTTGTTATAGCTCAAAAGGTTTATGCAGCGTTTTCAATGCAAGCTCCCAGTCGAATTAATTTTTGCCGACTTGTTCAACAATTATCGTCATATTTCTACCAATTTACATAAACCCTGAATTTATTATACACTATAACCTTCCTCAAGAATTGCTCTATCATTTGGTGAAAACCGCATGAAAATCCGTTCAGTAGTTTTTGAGTTTATCGCGAACAGACAGACAGACGCGGCGAGGGACTTTGTTTTATAATATGTAGTGATATTACTTTTTATTATGATCTTAATGTTTCAATCACTTCAGCTGAAGTGGCAATGGGCGGGACACATAGCGAGAAGAACCGATGGCCGTTGGGGCGGAAAGGTTCTGGAATGGCGACCACGCACCGGACGGCGCTCCGTGGGACGATCTGGTGAAGGTCGCGGGAAGCCGCTGGATGCGGGCAGCGCAGGACCGATCGTCGTGGAGATCCTTAGGGGAGGCCTATACCCAGCAGTGGGTGTCGTGCGGCTGATATGATGATGATGAATGTTTCAATTCGTAATATCTCAGTTTGTTAATTAGGTGACAAAATCTGTTCTTTCACTGACCCCTTCATAATACTTCTTCATTTCGGTCCTGGCTAGGGGGCTGCTGGTCAAAGGTTTCCTAAGGATTTCTCGAACGCAGACGGAGTTGCGGGCGGGAGGTAATTTTTCTTTAAATATAAATTCTAAGTAGCTGTCAAAAGAAACCAGTTGTTGTGACAGGCGTCACGGGTCACGCTTAGCGACTTTCTAGCCGGGCGGGGCGTCTGTGACAGCGGGGAGCGGAAAGCGGGAAAATTATGGTCCACATTGATACCTTCTTCACAGGGTAAAAAATAAATTGTTGTTAATTTATTATTTCTTTTTCACTTTACGATTCAAAAGCACTACTTAGTCAAGTCGAACAAATACTTAATAATTATTGTTTTTGTATTACCTTTACTTTGATTGAGATAATAAATGTTTGGTCACCCATCCCATAACCGACCCTTGCGAAGGTTGCTTAACTTCCGCAATCGCTGGGCCAGGCGCTAAACCACTGCGCCATAGCAGGGCAGTCAAGTTTTTAATATTTTTTGATTTATTTATTTATATTTCATACATTTTAGTGACAAATTAAAGTTTTGGAATGTGCTCATCAAGGATTTTCATCTGATACCCATATTGCAACTATAAATAAATAATTAAAGATACTTTTTTTAAAACCTATAGCCAATATCACTGTAGGTGATGTAAGGATTCTAACAATACCTCACACATACAAATATGTTCAGGCACTTAAAAGTTATGGTGGAATAAAGAAACTCACATACATACAAACAAACATACAAGAACCGAGCTATTCTTCTTCTGCTTCTGTCCATTATTTTTCAAGTAAAAATTATGTGTGTACTAAATAAATAATCATAATAATCATAATCATTTATTTGCATAAAACTTGGTGTGAAAAGATGTTACAAAAGATTGATGTACACAAGTTTTGCCATTCCATAATTAGCATGCAAATCAATTAAAAATAATATTATTTTAAATTAGATAAGTAGGTAATCATAATTCAGCTCTAATAGCTGTTTCAAGTCATAAAAATTATTTTGATTTAGCCACATATACAATTTTCTTTTAAATATATTAATTGACAGATTTTTTATTTCAGTCGGAATCTTATTATATACTTGTACACACATTGCGAGACATGTTTTATTATACATGGCTGATCTTGGATAATCTTTTAAAACTAACCTATTAGGATTCCTTTTCAGTCTCGAGTTTACATCACTTGCCTTTTTGAACAATTCTAAATTCTTTCGTACAAAGATACTGTTTTCCAGGAATAAATAAATAAATAAATAAACCTGCACACAATATACTCGAGTAAAAACATCAGTGAATATTTCAATTTAAACAACTTTACGTGTCTCCTTATTTTTATAATTTTAAATTAAATTATCAATGCTAAATATTAAACAAATGTCAGATTCTCTTCAGTTTAAAAATTATTATTATTCCACTCCCTTTACCTACTTTTTAGGGTTCCGTACCAAAACGGTAAAAAGGAACCCTTATGGTGTGACTCAGTCTGTCTGTCTGTCTGTCACAGCTGGATATCTCGAGGACTACTAATAATATCAACTTGAAATTTGAAATAGATTAAGATGACGTTTGCCCAACTATTTTGCAAATAAGATTTTTTTTACAACAGAGACTGAATTTTAAGTGGGGCGACTAGGCATGTTGGGTATCATATGAAAGAGCGCTGTTTGCACATTTTAAAACATATTTTCTTTTTTTTAGGCCGCAGTGTTTGATGAAAAATGTAAAAAAATACCGTTCCCCCCCCCCTTATCTCCGAAGTTTGCAAAGAGAAAAATCTGAAATAGTTCTATGTGATAGTAGTTTATGTAAAGATTACAGGAAATAATAAAACGATGTCTCAATATAACACACTTTTTTAGAAATTCAAAAAACAAACAAAAAAAATCATATATTCCTTTACCAGTCAACAGATGGCCCTGACCTAAGAAAAATTAATTTTATTTATTTTATTTTAAGAAAATAAATTAGTTCCACTATCGGCCAAGAGATGGTGCTGGCCTCATACTGCAATAATAATTTTATTATTCTACAGCTCTGCAGTGTATTTATTATGATGGTACGGAAACCCTCGGTGCGCGAGTCCGACTCGCTCTTGACCGGTTTTTTTGTTTAAAATTAAATAAACAATGTATAATATACAAAATGTCAGATTTAACCTCTCCAGGTTAAGTATTACAAGCCATAATAATTATTACAAACAACTACCGATGTTTTCGTACAGTCGAGAACAATGAACTTAATTCTCAACATGTGTGTGACGTCACGGTGTACAGTCAGTCACAAAAGTTTAACTCACATCATTTCTCAATTTAAAAAGAATTATTACATACATACATACATAATAAGATAAGCGCGAAAACATAACACTTTCTTTGCAGTCGGGTAAAAGGAAATAGATCACACAAATCTCTAATGAAAACATAAAAAAAAACTTTGCCCAAACTAAAAATGTAAGTATCAATAACGGTTTTTTTAATGTAAGCAAAGTACCTACTTACGTACGCGCGGAAATCTTATTAGTGACTTTTTGTATAAAAAAAACATAGTCTGTCGAGTTTCTTGCCGGTTCTTCTTGTTACAAGGTTTCCCTATAAGTTAGGTTCAGTCAGCAATGAAAGTCGCTTAACGCTTTGTTACTTTGTCATAGCCACTTCTTTAACAGGTGTCTCACGATTTATTTTTTTTATTTTTATTATTTATTTATTAAGAAATTACAAAGGTCTTTAAAGTAAGACGTTTACGCTACCAATGTGACAAAAACCAGTATTGGTTTGTCCGCACACTGACACTCGCCTCTTTACGCTCACATAGGCATACATTTTATAAAAATCAACAATTTACTAACATTACTATTAAGTTACTAACTAACGCAATCGCTTTATATCCCAATATGTGTTTAGTTTTTAAGGTGCATGATTATAAATAAACGAATAAATAAACAAGAAAGAAAAAAAAAAAAAAAAAATAATGTAGTCAAGCAATGTAAACAAGTATCACAATTACCCACAAAATAGTGCTCCTACTGCAGGCACAGCGCTGCCGAGCCACACGCGCAGTATTTGAGGGCACACGGGGTGATTGTGTTAATTTTTGAATAAGTGTAATTTTATAACTTTTTTATTAAATAATGTATGATATGGGTATTATTTGTTTATAAGTATATATATATATATAGATATTATATTGAAACGTTATTTAAAGATAAAAAATATTCTTTTAATTTGTTTTTAATGTTTGATTCATTGATTTGTTTTTTTATCGTTGACGAAAATTTGAAACATTTAGTCAAAAAAGTTACTATGACAAAATACTAAAGTGTTAAAAAACTTTCGTTGCTGACCGTACTGTAGGTATAGGTAGGTCTCATTATAAAGTAGGTAAATAATTCTATAATAGGCTTGTTTCCATTAAGAATAAATATAATGGATAGGGGTTTATAATGATTAATTATATTATGGAGAAAATAACAAACAATTTTAATTATTAAAAGCGTTAAAGATTAATAATATTTTTAAAAAATAAATTTCGTAAAATGAAACCTTTAGTCACGTGACAGTGAACACCAATCAGAAAGCGTTACGTCACGCCCTGCGAAACTCCAATCTTGTCTTTGACGTTTCGAGTATCACTACCGGAGGCGCGTTCCAAACCTACACTCCGAGTGCAACCTAACCACAACCGAACGCAAGTTTTAGCCACTTTTTCAGTATTTCTCCATTGTTTGGAACATATATAAATAACTGGTTTGGCGTTTTTATAGTCGTGCTATCACACTGGGGCTCTATACAGTACTTATAATATGAGAAATTAATTTTTAAACGATAAAAACTAGCTATAACGAACGAAGACACGATCGCTCTTTTGTTTGTTTTGCACGGCGTGACGTCATTCAAGACGCCATGACAGTCTTGTGCGTTTTGGAACCAAATTAAAATTGGTTTTTTAAAACGCGAAATTTATAATGTAAACGCTCGATTAAAAATAAATAAACCTTTTTTTTCGATAAAATGCCTAATAAGCTAAAATATTAAGCAGTTATTGAAATTTTGTCAACTAGCCTATTCTATCTAATGTACTTTACACTAATTCAATCAGAATTAATCTGCATATTTTTTTACTAAGCTAAAAATTGGGATAAGGGCAGGGAGATGATGATAATGATTTAAAGTTGCGTTTTATCAATGGCGTTTCCATTTTTAAAGTATATATTTTTTTATTTATAGCTATTTTTTTTATTTATAAGTAGCTTATTTTTTTCCATAAAAGATCTTGATACTTTACTTATCTTGAAATAATCAAAACAAATGTGATGTCGTTTAATTTTGTTACGGTCTTTATTTTTTTAATAATAGGTTGGTAGGTTCGTATGTAGCACTAGCTTCCGCCCGCGACTTCGTCCGCGTGGACATTCGATAAAATCCTCATGTTTTAATTGAACTTCAAAATAAATTCTTTCGCAATCGCCATCCCATGAAACCTCAAGAACGACATCCACATCGATTTTCATGTTTACTTACCCCATTTACACCTTAAGGGATGATTTTCAAAATAACAAAATATGTGTTTGACTATTTATTTTTAGACATGCTCCTACGAATTTTAAAGTTGTAATGTCTATTTTATATTATTTTTACATACAAAATTTGAACCCCATTTTCACCCCTTTAGAGCTCAAATCATGTCCACCGTGTTGGACTTCAAAATAAATGTCATTTTTGCAATCGTCATCCCAGAAAACCCCAATAACGACATCCATATCAATTTTTGTTTTTTTTTACCCCTTTTCACCCCCATTTCATCGCCATAGGGGTTAAAATACTAACAATAACAATAAACGTTGTGTTAACAATAACAATATCCATAAGCCTAAATTATAAATTTAGCGATTTTTACTTCGAAAATAAAGGATTTTCTTCAATACACAAATTCATCCCCCTTTTGACCACTTCGGGGGTAGAATTTTGAAAACGCTGAGATCCGTATTTATTAATTTTCAATGGTCAGCCTAAACACAAAATTTGAAGACCCTAGCTCCAAAACTGAGGGACTTTCATACAAACTTTGGACCCCCGTTTCACCCCCTTGGGGGGTGAGTTTTGAAAAACGCTTTCTTAGTGCACCCCTAGACCTCATAAGTATGTGCAAAATTTCAAGTCTCTATGTTCAGCGGTTTGGGCTGTGCGTTAATATCTCACTCAGTCAGTCAGTCAGTCAGGACTTTGAATTTTATATATATATAGATAAACTTAATATTCCACTCGAATGTAGGTAATATTTGATGTATGAATTATGAAGATTTTTGTCCGAAAAAGGTTAAGTACCACTGAAGTCTTTTAATCTCTTGAGACAAAAATGACGTTTTGCTTTATTCAATTCAATTCAATTCCATTTATTTGCAAATACAGGTAGTATAGAGGTATTTAATATATTATATTGTATGTAGCTTAATCCGTATTTTACCACATGAAAGTGAAAGTGAAATAAGCTTTATTCAAATAAACTTAATTGTTAAGTACTTTTGAATCGTCTATATTTTCCTACCACCCGTTCCAGACTTTTTTAGCTGACAAGAAGAACGGGCGCAAGAAACTTATCAGCTGTAACAGCCATAAGTAACGATATTTACAAACTAACATGGCATGCTAATTAACAATAAATTTTCAAGTTACAAATGTTTATCCTCTAAAAATGCTTTGCACGTTTGGTTTGTTTGCAAGTAATTTTTTAACCGACTTCAAAAGTTGAAAAAGGAGGTTATCAATAGATCGATGAATACATCGCGAATATTTTTTTAGTAATTAATTACGTTAGTTTTGGTACTAAACGGTACAAGAAATAAAGATAAACTTGCCGTTTCAAGATTTAGGCTAGCAAAAACGAGAGGTTCATTTATGGGGAAAGGCATAGCCTTTATTAATAAAGTTCCACAACAAGTGATTGATCTTCCTTTGCATGAATTTAAAAACCATGTTAAAAAACGCTCATGGGTAAAGGTTATTATAAAGTTGACGATTATCTTAAAGATCAAAATGCGTGGAAATGATGTAACACATAACTTGATAATATAAGTACTTTGTTGAAGTAATATAATAAGTCTATGTTGTTGCCAATAATTCTGTCACCCTGTTGTAATTATGTTATGTTACCCTGGTAACGATATATTCAAGTTTGTAAATATCGTTACTTATGGCTGTTACAGCTGATAAGTTTCTTGCGCCCGTTCTTCTTGTCAGCTAAAAAAGTCTGGAACGGGTGGTAGGAAAATATAGACGATTCAAAAGTACTTAATAATTAAGTTTATTTGAATAAAGCTTATTTCACTTCACTTCACACTTCACTACTTAATTAAAATTTATTTTAATCTGAACAAGAATCATAAAAACCACATTATTCCTAATAAAAATACCTAAGTTGATAATTTCCGCCATTAACTTAGGTCTGTACCCTTAGCACGAACGAACAGCTATCGAAAAAAATAACGCGCGTAAAATCATTCGGTAGTGCTATTTTGTATTAGAAATTTGGACAACGCCATCTACCGCCGACTAGAAAAATTAAAATTTCCATAGATAATTCTCTATCGAGTAATTTTACGCGCGTTTTTTTTCTCGATAGATGTTCGTGCTAAGTGTACTGATGTCATTTTTGTCTGTTGTCAGGGGGTCAAGTCTGCTAATGTTTTCGTGAAAATCGTAGTTCAATGGTGTTCTAATGGTAATGCTTTTTGACACAGTTATTGTTTCTTAAACCCAAAATCAAGACACAGTATGTTTGCATTTTGGGTTTAAAAAACACAATGTGTTTCGGTTTTGGGTTGAAACAAGAATTGTGTCAAAAGCATTACCATTTAAACACCATTGAACTACGATTTTGACGAAAACATTAACAGACTTGACCCCCTGGTGTCACAAAAAACAGACTTTTAGTCAAAATTAAAAATGTGTAACCACTTTGATATCGCACTTTTCTACAGTAACCTTTGTTTACCATTAAACAAAAAAGAACCTAATAACTACAAACATAAAACGATCACAAATCGGTGTGTGTGTACGCAGCCTTGTCCGAGTTTTTTTAAACACTCCACTTGTAATGACAAACACATGATGTCACCCGCGGTACAGCCGCGCACGAAAGAGTGTTGTAATAAAATAAAAATAAAAAACAAAACTGGTAGGACTCTGTAGAGCTGTAGGACCTTGCGTTTGTAACTATTTTTTTTAATTGCTGAAATATTATTTTCCCCATATCTCCGCCATATTTTTCAATATTTTTTAAATAGTACTAAGCTTCGGCACGTTAAGCCGTTGGTCTTTTTTTTTTCTTTATTTTATTTAGGTTAGGTTAAAACTTTGTATGAAATAAAACACTTTTAACGGATACTAGCGCGGTTTTATTGAAAGTACTTTGGTAATTAGTTGGTATTTGGTTTGATTTTTGATTTTCCCGACGTTTCGGCACCTTTGCAGCTGCCGTGGTCACGGGGGACTGAAGCTACTTGTGAGCCTACCCTCAAGCGATGAATTTTTTAGAACGTTCAGAAATTAAAATTTATCAAATTTAATTAGTTTAATTTGGTTTGGTTTTAATTTAATTTTATATGTTAAAAAGAGAGAATCTACTGAAACTACTACCATTTCAAAAAATTGGGAGGCCCCTCCAAGAAAGAAATGGCGAAAGAAAACTTGGAGAGGAAGGCCGACCTCCGTCTTTTATATTAATTAATTTATTTGCAAAAGGAACTAACCGTATCATTAGATCTTACAGTGTGTGTTTGGGGCTTTAGCTTGTGAATGATGGGGTCCCAAGCTGGTGGAATTTTCCAACCATCATCTCTATTGAAATTAAAACTTTGTTTAAAATTAAAACCGCGCTAGTATCCGTTAAAAGTGTTTTATTTCATGTCTAGTGAGCGCGTAAGCTTGAGAAATTAAAACTTTGTTTTTTTAAAAAAAAAAACATGTCAGTTCTATCGAACCAGAATAATACAAACAGTATAGAGTCAGTAAGCCGTTGGTCTTAGATTTGTAGTCTTTGAGGACCAATCCGCATTGGGCCCGCCCGCGTGGCTCATCCTTCCAATCCATCCATCTGATGATACATCCATCCATATTTTTTATTTAAGTATTTATTTTATTTTTTTGATCCATGAGAAAGGCCTGTTGGTGGGGACATAAAAGTGCCTGATTTAATGGCCGGAAATCGAACCTCGAAGCTCGACGATAAATACGAGATTCAGCGCCACTAGGCAATAGAAGTAGTTAATTAAAGTACATCGCAATAAATTCATACTTAAGTACTTATGTTGAACTTGAGTCATATAGCATAGTGGTCTTGTGGTCTAACTGGTTATACATATTTAATATACATATTTACATAATATATAGAACATGATAATATACATTATTATAAATAAAACGTGGATAAGTTAGACTTTATTTAAATATGATGTTGTCTCTTTCATCCATAAAAAATCAGTTTAAATTCAAATAGAGCTAATATTATTAAAATTAAACTTTGGAATCGTAAAAAAAAATGGAAACAAAGTCAAAGTCAAATTAGCTTTATTCAAATAAACTTAATAATTAAGTACTTTTGAATCGTCTATATTTTCCTACCACCCGTTCCAGACTTCCGTTGTTTGACAGAATATGTAATAGTTTTTTTTTATTTAATCAGAGTAGAAGTACTTTGGGATAGGACCCCAAATGTTACAGTTTTAATAAGTATTTGTACGTAAGTTTTAATTTTTTATTGACATGGTAAAAAAGAGTTTCTTAAAATCTGATGGTGTCTCTGTCTTTCTTCAAGCAAATAAAAGTTTAAAAAAAGTCTAACAAATACAATGTATATTCTATAGGTACCAGTAAAAAATATTTTGATATTAAAAAAACGACGAAGATTCAAATATTCGGACATTGCATTTTTCATACTTACATACATCGAGATAATTACATAATTTTACGGAATTTGTGACGTCACTTTTTTTTGCGATATGGAAAACTATTTTAATATACAATTAAAATTAAACGGTTAAAATATTATAGGATTCTGTTCTCAGAATTCGACTTAAGGAAACAAAATATTAAATAGGTTGTAGATTAGCAATCGTTTTATTTAATTGTTGTAAATTTCGCACAGGAATCGAAACTGCGACCTTCTGTATCCGCGCACCTGCCAAAGGACGAATAGCGCGCGGCAGCGAATAAAGAAAAACAAAGACTTTCACAAAAATGCAAAAATTGAATATATTGCTTTTTGTAATCTATTCTCAAAAGTCAGGTTTCATTGTGAAATAAAAAAAAGATAGAGATGTTCAAAATCTACATTATCAAGTTGCCAGAGTTGCCTACCTAAAAACTACAGTACTACCAAAACAATGAAACCTTTGCCGATTACATTAAAAATACGTTTCAAGTTAAAAGGATTTAAAAGGAAGGAAGACAAATTAACAGAAAGTAGTTTGGCCCTAAAAGTAATTTACTTACAATGAGGACTTTTCGCAATGACAAAAAACTGTAGGCTCGATAGATGGCGTTGATAAAAATAGATGACAATGTGATTTTTTTACTAAGCTTCGAAGAGTATCAACACCATCTAGTGAGGCAAATAGTTACTAATTTTAGGCTTCGAAGAGTATCAACACCATCTAGTGAGGCAAATAGTTACTATTTTTTTTTTAAATGTCACTTTGAAAACCCCTCATTTCAACTTTATTGCAATGAAATAAATAATAAATAAATAAATAAATGCTTGGACAATTTCACACAGCGCCATCTAGCCCCAAACTAAGCAAAGCTTGTAATAAGGGTGCTAGACAACTGATATATTACTTATATACTTTTTAAATATATACTTAATATACATAGTAACACCCAGACCCGTCACAGAAATTAAAATTCATCATTTCAATTTCTGCCCGGCCGGGAATCGAACCCGGGACCTCTTGCGTGGTAGGAGGCATGTTGACCACTGCACCACTCAGGTCGTAAAATGTCAACGTCATTTCTAAGAAAAGCAAAAACACGATGCCCATTCTTTATCTTGATGTTCTTTATTCAAAATCAATAACTCACTACACAGAATAGATATTAGTTTTTTTTAACTAATATATACCGAGTGTAACAAGACACTCAACGAAGCCGAGGTCTACGTATTCTGCCCATCATCAGGATCATTTCTGTTCAAAATTATTACTGGGAAACCATTTTGATTTTTGGTGTTGAAAAGCAATGCTTTTTCAATGCATTACCACAATGCATTACCACGCAATGTGACGCGTACAACAGGCCGCGCCTGCGAGCATAGTAGAATGTGTATGCTACAGAGCTGCGTGCGGCCGAGTTGAAAGGTAGCGTATAAGTGCGTGCTCATGAGATACATTGAGTGATGACGTTTTGAAGCCATTGTTTGTTACGAAATACTTAAAATTTTGATAAAGTTTCTTTGGACAAAAATTTGGAAATAACTAATAAAATAAGATTTCATAAAAAATTTGTCATTTTTTTTTTACTTTGACCTTTAATAACTTCGTAGCTATTGGTTTCCCAGGTATAGTCTAAAAGACAAAAATGATCCTGATGATGGGCGGAATGCGTCGGCTTCGGCTTCGTTGAGTGTCTTGTTACACCCGTTATATAGGTAATGTGGTAATTATTTGTAATGTAGCCTCCTCATGTAGCCGACACTTTTCAAGTAAACTACCAAAAAGAACAATGAAACGCCTAAACTGGCCGACATCGAACGTTCAGTAGATATTCAAATGTTGGCATCATTAAAAAATATAAGTCGCGTTGGTAGCCCTGGCGAAGCCGCATCACTGGTAAATAATTGCTTAACTGAGAATCTGTGGAGACGCCCTGTGTCGTTTTTATTTGGTTACTAGCGGCCGGCCGCGACTTCTGCGTGGAAAGGTTTTTTGCTATCTCTTGATGTTAGGTAAGTAGCTAGTTAAGCTATGGTTTAAATAAATATATGTTTATTCTATGACATTAAATATTAGCTTATGGTTTGGTTGTCATAAAGACATTATAATAAAACTACTGATCTGCATACCAGCTCGTATTATTTCACTTGCGAACAATGGCCCTACCATGAGTTGATGCAAACTGTTTACGTTACCGTAAACTATCATCTTGTCTCTTTCACTAGCACTGACTGTGAGCAGTATATCCGACAGTTTACGGTAACGTAAAGAGTTTGCATCAACTCATGGTAGGGCCACGGCCACTGTACTTTTTTCTGGATGAAAGGTACTCTGTAACCCTGACAATGTGTATGCTAAACATGATGATCGGTTACGTGAAGGCGTCACAAACAAACGGACTTTCGCATTTATAATATTAGTTATTATTTATATTTATAGGATTAGTTAGCATTAGGATAATTATTTTGTAAACATCGTAATCTAAATAAATAAAACAAAGTTGTTATTTAAACTATTTATAACTCAAGAACGGCTGGACCGATTTGGATGAAATTTGGCTGGTAGAGGGTAGACGATTAACATATAGGTTACTTTTTATCCTGATCAAAGGTTCCCTAGAGTCCACACGGACGAAGTCGTGGGTGCCGCTAGTTTTTATTATAGATTTTAATTAGGTAATAGATTGTGCTGTGGAACTATGATTATATATAAGTTAGAAAGTATTCATAACAAAAATACATGTTTTTTATTATTTTATATTGATTTTATATTTATTATATTGATAAAAAAATGATATTATACTTTCTGACTACTACTAATAATAAATATAAAGAATGTTATACTGAATCAGTGTTATAACGAGTTAAGTCAAATAAAATGCTTATCGACTTATCTCAATAATAGGTCTATAAATAAATATTCAGCATAACATTGATAAAATATTTCACATTATCTTTCTATGAAACAGCAGACAGATTGACAGGTAATTAACGATAAAAAAAATAACTAACTATTGCTATATTCTGTAAATTGTTCTTCTTACAGATGATTAAATTAATTTTATTAAATAAAATATCAGTTTTTCTTAACTCTATGTTTTTATATACTAAAGAAGTTGGGTGAAGATTAGCCAGATAAGATAAATGAAAAACAATATTTTTATGTTGTCCCGGGTTCGATACCCGGCTGCGTCAATTTAAAAACTAACTTTTTTACGTATATTGGCTCGATCAGGTCTGGGTATTTGTAGATTCACCGATGTCTCTAATTGCCATAACACAAGTGCTTTAGCTACTTACTTTGGAATCAGATCAGTATTTGTGATGTTGTCTAATAATATATTACTTAAAATAAACATAATTTGCGTTAATTTACTTAATATAATTGAAAAAATACTAGAAAAAATCGACTCACCCGTAGCAGCTCAGACGGCCCCGTCCCGTCGTAGCAGTCCCGTCTGAGCTGAGGGTGAGTCGATTTTTTCTAGTATTTTTTCAATTATATTAACTTAATATATAAAAATAGCATTGTGAATGCTAAAATCTAAAAATTCAATATAATTTGCGTTGATAATTTCTACGATAATCTGTTTTATGTACTGAAAAAACACGTAATTTATTTTCTAAATCATACTTTAAAGCATTTTAAACAGTTTGAGAACCCGCACAGTAATAACCGCTTATCGGTCGGGACATTTAAAAACTGTTCGCCTCTACTAGGTTAACAATGTACGATTATTATTAGCGTACAGTCAACGGCACATCACACTATACATGTTGACCTTGATACCATCTTTATGCCCTATGTAATAAAGTTGTTATCGCAGTTCAACTGGTAACTTGATGTGTTCAGACAGCGCAATCAGTTTGGAGAGAAGTGCTCAGTATTTACAGCTTTATGGTATTGTAAATAAGGTCATAGATATTATTTGGTAGAGCTTACGGGAATATTGAGGAATAAATCAAAATAAATATGTATGTTGGATACATGGTACTGTTGCTAACAAAAGTGGATTAACTTGAGTTATATCAAAATTAATACCTGTACCACTAATATAATAGCTATAAATGCACTTCATAACAGTCAGATGATATCCCTTAATGATTCGAATAGGAAAAAAAATAGAATAATGGAAATGAAGAAAAGCCCCAAAAGATGACATCACTGAATCCTAATTGTGTAACTGAAACATCTGCCGGATTTATTTTTAATTTGATTGACATAATTACACTGTTAATCCGATGCTGCGGCAACACAAGTAATTTTGACACCGGGTCAAGTCTGCTAATGTTTTCGTCAAAATCGTAGTTCAATGGTGTTTGAATGATAATGATTTTTGACACAGTTCTTGTTTCTTAAACCCAAAACCGAAACACATTGTGTTTCTTAAACCCAAAACGGAAACATATTTTATCTCGATTTTGGGTTTAAGGAACAAGAACAGTGTCAAAAAGCATTATCATTCAAACACCATTGAAACACGATTTTGATGAAAATATTAGCAGACTTGAACCCCTGTCTTTATGAGCCAGCAATGGTTAAATGACGTTAAGTAATACAAAAATAACAGCGATCGTGATAGAAATTGATTTAGATTAGAAAATTACAAATAAGTACCTAATATACATAAATTAAATGTTTTACTTAATTGGGTATTGGCCTTGAAAATGGATTCTAAATAGAGCAAAAAAAAAGGGAAGCAAAATAAAATCTTTTTATTTACTAATATTTCTTTTACGATGCATTAATTTATGGAATAAAAAAAAATTGTCAACTACCCAATTATACTCGAATATTTAAAAAGCATTGAAACTAGTGACACATTGAATAGTTCAACTGTACCAACGGTCCGGCCCGGCTGTTATCTGTTATTTACACGGGGCCTGAACCCACGATAAGACGTTGAAATACCTAAAGCGGGTGTGGTGCTCAAACTGTACGTATAAATAATATGTACTTATGATTTTTTTTTTTTTTTTATGCAAAATAATTCAGCATTCTAAAACGTCTCATATTATAAAGTTGACGCAAAACGAAAAAATTTAATTGTATACCAATCATATATTTTTATATCGTTCTGAGTTTTAATGAATTTACGGTTTCTCAAAAAAAAAACTTCCATCTTAGCTTCGTTATGGTTAAAATGTCTTTATAGTGTGTAATCAAAACATTAAAGCTTAGATTTAACTTACAAATGATTATTTATGTAAGTATTTATTAAAATAACGTGTAAATAAGTTATTTTATGAACCGATAACTTAATGTGTAAAAAAACGTAATAACAACACAATCACGATACTAGAATTAGAATTTACTTTAATGTTTTATTTGGCAAATAACAATTTCGCACCAAACTCAAATCTGTTTAATAAAATTAATAAAATATTCTGGCTAACAGCCGCTTCATGGCTCTCTATGTTCTAAAGTCGTCACATGGCGTCGCAGAGCGAATGTATTGTGTACTACGCCTAGACGACTTGATACTTTTGTTGTTATTATTATTATTACTTTTGTATTATTCTAATTAAAATTAGATTTTTTTATGAAAATACATTATAAAAATTTATATTAACAATACACATGCTAGGTTAAGACATAAGTACTCAAATGACTTTTTATTGTTTTTTTGTTTTTGAGAATTTTCATACACAGCATTATGTTATCAAATAAAAATTTTAAATCATTTTATTTTATTTGGTTTACAATACTATCTTCTAATAAAGCATGTTGTATTGTAACGAAAAACTGAAAAACAAAAGATCCTATTATTAAGGCACGGCACGTACAAAAATTGATTTTTTTATTATTAATAAGGTTTGCATAATAATCATATGGATAACAAATCCAAGAACTGACACTCATATTTTGATATTGATCGCGATATCTTCATATCAAACTCATTAATTTATATTATCAGCAATCAATTATTAATAATACTTCATGTCTTACAAAGATTTAATCTTATGATAAGATAAAGAACATTGCAATAGTTTAACTATTATGGTTATTTTCTAACAATAAAATAATAAATCTAAAAATAAAATCTAAAAATGTAATAATAATAATTATGAAGACAAAGCTCAAGATTATTCGGCTGGACTATAAAAATCCCATAGCGTACTACAAAATTACACTTCGCATCATGCAAACGACTGTCGCCGTTACCGTCCTCACTTAAAGTCTATATTCGATTGCACTCTTGCATAGGTATTGGTGTGTGGCGCAAAAACAATTTGTTCTTTGTCATAAATACTTTAATACTAATTTATAGGTTACGTTGTATTATAAGCTGGAAATTATTGATTTTCATACGAATCAATTATAGTTATCCGTTTTGTTAGTAAGAACTTGATGAATTCTAATCGCCTTTGTGGTCTAGTGGTTCGCCCACCCGTGTAAGACGCAGGGGTCCCGGGTTCGTTTCCCAGGGGGGTACAATTTGTAGGTAATCGGTTTAGTTGGTGGTAGGTAGAGCTTATTTCAAGTCCGCCTGGCTAGCTACCACCGTCTTACCTAAGTCTGACGCCATAACAACAATTTAAGAAAAATTCTTAAATTTTTGTGACAAATTACATATTTTTGGGACGTGCTCATCAAGGGCTGTCATTGATACCCATATTCAAAAAATAAAAAATATTTTTTTTCTCAAATTTTAGTGACAAATTATAATTATAATTTTGGAATGTGCTCATCAAGGCCTTTCATTTGATACCCCTAATCAAAAATAGAAAAAAAAATTCATCGAGGTTTCAAAAACTGAAAAAAAAAGTATTAAACATGGATTATGTCTAAAAAACTGAAGAAAATAACAAGTTTATTTAACGATGTTTAATTGCGTGTGGCTGTTTACCTGACGACCTTTGTCTTAAAGTCTAAACTTAGACGAAGATTTTACTTTATGCTCTAGAGCATGAAAAGCGATTTTATGCAGCCTATACCCAACATAATGACGAACTTTACGAGCATGAGAAGTGAAAAAGCTGTTTATTAAATAGGACAAGTATTATATTAAGGATAAACAATAAACAGATTACAAGTACTTCGCCAAATAATTTATTGGATGTACTATTAATAGCACATCAGCATGCGTCAACAAAAGAACAATGACCACTTCATCAAACATCTTTTTTTAAAGTGGATGTGTACCTATATAATGTTGAAGTTGCTATGGACCTTTGAACACTGGCATTTATTGCATATTAATTTGACAATCAGAAAAACATTATGTACAGTGGGCAGCATATCAAGCTATACAAAACTGTCAAAAATCTACAATGAATTTTGAACCTTAAACTTCTAGACTTAAAGTTTAAAAATGATTGAAGAAATTTGACAGATTGTGAAAGCCCAACGTGCCGTCTACCGTGCGTAATGGTAAAATCAATATGTTCTAGTTGTAATTATTGCTAATCTTGATTATTAATTTTCTCAATTAACGATTTTTATTATAGTAAGCAATTTATAAGTAAAATAACAATAAAAATGCAATATTATGAGCTATATATTACTTCTCTATGCACGATAATTGATAAAATCAATATTTTAGTGTAAGGTCAGAAATGAGCATCGTTCTTTTGTCGTCACTTCTCTGTTGTCTGTCCTGCTCACATCACACCACAATGATGTTCTAAACAGCCCCCCTACTATGACTGTCAAAAGTAATATCGAAGCAATGTTGTAAATGAGATGGCGCTATACGCGATGATAGCTCTGTCCCTATAACAACATTACTTTGAGGTTGCTGTAAGAGCTCAGAGTAGGTACGCTGGTCACGCGTCTAAAATAAATAATATCGTAGTATTTGAGATATTTATACTTTATAAATTTTGTTTATGAAAATCCATAATCAATATTCTACGAACGAGTAGGTCCATACCTTTACACAGCTTTTACAAAGTTCCTACTTTCTTTTGACTGCCCAAAAGAAGGAGTGTATTGTGTTCATGGTTCATGTTAATATTTGAGTGAATCTTTTTTCACCATTACTATACTTCTAAATGCCTGAACAGATTTGGATGTGTGATGTATTTAGAGTTGTTAAACGGAGAAACTGACTGACTTATGATTGGCGAGACTAGGAACCAACTTAAACTTCTGCACAAAGGTTCCGTTTTTATAAAAAAAAAATTTTTTAAATAAATATTAAGAAAAAAACAAAAATAAATCGCTATCTTTTTTAACTTAGACCAACCCCCTCCAGTAATTTCATCCATGAAAATAGTTGGCGTTACCAAATAAGGATTAGAAAGAGACGGCTGACAGAACGTTCGCGTATGAGCGAGACAGCGATACGCACTTCGCACCATTCTCAATTTTTGAGGTTTCCGTTCGTAAGCGCCTTTTTAGAGGTCCGTATGATAATTTTAATTTATAATTTATACTACTTTTGTTGTCAATGATAATTTAACGTATTTTTTGTGGTTATGGGTTTTCATTGATATGTTATCTGTTTTAATTATTGTTTCTTAAGGCGAGGCCAGTTCACGAAATTTACTCTTTCACTATGTCTTTAGAATAAGGTTGAATATTGCATAACTTCAATTGACGCTTCGTCATAAATTTGACGAATTTTAGTACATTTTTATTGATTTCTAAAATACTGGATCATTTATTAAAAATGTACTCGGTTATTGTGTTAGATCGATAAAAAGGCTATCCTTTTTGCATAAAAGAATCATATCACTGTCGTTGAAAATTACGAAATCTGACGATTTGAAATTTAGTTTTATAAGTTTTTATGGTGTTATTCAGGATTTTTTTACAGAGTTACCATGACATTTTTCAATATTCTGTTCGGTTAATTTGCTTCTTTGTTTCTTTTTCAGTCTACAGTAATTTTTGTGAAGTAGAATTTTACATCAGTTCTTCACATTGGAAGTTCAAAAATCAGACTTTTCATCAGATCGTGAACTGGCCTCGCCTTAAGTGTAATAGTTACCTACTTGATATTGTCTATTTAATATTATCCGTGTTTGCCAATAATACACTAGAATATCCAAAGGTCGCGGGTTCGATTCCCTTCTGAGTATTGATCTGGTGCGAGTCGTATTTTTTCTAGTATATTATTTAGTATTGTATAAAAATAGCATTGTGAATGCAAAAATCTCAAATTTAAAAAGACGTTATTGTTTTTTTTTTTTTCAAACTGAACAACTTTTACTATAGGAATGGGACCAACTCTGAAATCTCGAAAAAAACAGCTGTTGTTATTTTCGTTATTAATTGTTGTGTAAAACAGCAGATTTTTTTTCGCTATTTCAGAGTTGGTCCCATTGGAGTTAAAGTTGTTCAGGGGGGCTATTGTCTAATTTATTTAAAAAATCTATCGCAATCGCCTTCGATGGATGGATGTGACACATTGCTGCATTTCTTTGGTAAGTTTTTATTTGTGCCATAAAGAAGCTTCAATGTGTTACATCCTGAAAGCTTGCGATAGTTTTTGAAATTAGACAATAGAAAGGCAGTTTGATGTTCATTCATTAACAGTGACACGAAAGATAGTTTCAAATATAGCGTTAGGAATGAAAAAAGAATACAATATTATTAGATTTTAGGGCCTAAGAAAAAACAGTGCCGTAAAAAGCATTAAAAAAAAGTTCTGTGGACTATAATGGAGGGCTTTGACTGACCTAAGTCATAGTCCAATCAATAGGGAATATGAATATTTTTTTTAATCAAAATCTTAAGGCGTATGACCGAAAGTGGCGCCCTCAGAGGTTTTTATTAAATAAGTTATTAATAGAAAAAGATTTTAATAATGTTTGTCGTGGAGATTTTAGGGCCCATGGTCTAAGTATTTTTAGAAGGTATCACTACATGCCCTTGTAGTCATTCGTAGAAGTAGATAGCAAATGTGTCAAAAACGGCCACTTTTAGCAGTTTTGCTATCTACTTCTAGCAGTGACTACGAGGGAATGTAACGATACCGTCTAAAAATACTAGACTGTGGGCCCTAAAATCTCCACGGTAAACATTTTTAAAATTGTGTATTAGAATCATAATATTAAATATAATTCACCGCGGCGCCACTTTCGCTCAGGGTACCACCTTAATCAAAAGTATAATGCGGGAGAAAATCAACTGTAATATTAAAATTTTCTCTTGCGTTTTTTTATCGTGATATTATATTCACTTGAAGTTAGCGCGCAGCAGCACCCGCCGAAAACGCTCTATACAAACGGTCATGATTTGTGACGTCACTTGTCAGTTTCAGGTGTGTTTCAGGCGCGTTTAATATGGGGTTAGCCAAGAATCTTCAATTATCTCCCTAAATTTATATATCGTTATTTTCCCCTGATTTCATCGTGTGATAAAACTAAATAAATTTTTTTTTCTTCATGTTCCATCATGTTTTTACACGTGTCCGCAGCGATCAAGCTCAAACATAATCAAATCGGTGACTTATGCATATTTCCCTATTAGCTACTCGTAAAATTGTTATCAATCTCAGGAAACGAAAGATAGTTTCAAATATAGCGTTAGAAATGAAAAAAGAAACCAATATTATTGTTATTTTGTTGACGCACATGGCATGGCCTAAAAAGGTACCATTTAGTGGTCATTGTCCTTTACACATTTCGTAATTAAGAAGTAAGTAATTTGAGAATTTGTTTACTTTTTCTATTTCTATTGTTGTAATATATTTTATTTTTGTAATCTACTGTTATCCATAGGGAAGTAGCGGGTCATTCTCAATACAAGTATCTTTTGATTACTTACAGGGAAGTCTCGGCAATTTTTTGTACCTAAGATTACTGAAATAAATGATTTTTTATTTTATTATTTAGAATAGAATTATGAATAGGGATGTTGACTATTTTTTTTATTTTATGTTACATAAATTACCTCTCAAAAAAAGAAACATTGGTAAAAGAATTAATTCGCTAGCATGAAAACTGCCCGAGATATCACAGTGTGAAATGCACACAAATGGACTCGATCAAAAACGCTCCATACTAATGGCTTGCACGTTATGACGTCACGCCGTGCTAGTTTGTATGCAACGCGTAGGAAATTTGTTCGGCAGCTATATTAAATATTGTGTTTATCAAAATAGTTTCTTAGACAAATTTGCTATATATTTTACGGACTAATTAAAGGTATTATTTATTTTAATAAATTTTATACTTTTTAAATGGACTTGTCCACGCAACTTTGAAGGGTCATAAAACAAATAATATGCAATATATAAAACCAAGAGGTATACAAGCTACTCTAAAAGTTTAATATGTTTACGATTTTTATTAGTATTTCGTTATTTTATTCATTAGTCAACATCCCTATTGTAGTGACTTTTAATAAACATCACTTTTATACCATATTATATTAAATATTTTTATTATTCCATCGCCATCATCAGATCACAGCTAGGTCAATCCCTGGCGGAGAACCAAAGCTTCAAAGTTACCTCGTTTGTATGAGAATAGACTGGTGTCTTTAATTATGTGACCGCTACTGTATATGCTCTTGAAACAGCAAAATCGCGTCTAGTGGTCGGGTCGGCCACAGCCAGCCGCGGCGGGCGGTGCTGCAAGCGAGTTTGGTAATCAGTACCTACAAGGGCGTCGCCAAGGGTGGGCACTGGACAGGAAGGAGCAGCAGGCCCCTCCTAGAGGTTACAAAATGAACCCCAACTGCAAAGTAACCAAAGTGCGAGGCCTATTAAACTTGCTGTTCCGATAAATCCCACATCTCAAAACATGAATAAATTCACTGTATTCCATTTTCGATCGTTTTTGCAGATAAGCGGTCCTTAACTTAAGGCCATCTTAGAAGTTGAGTCTCTCAAATTTGGAATTCTTAAGCAGCGTTTGAGTATTCGGCCGAAAAGTGCTCTTGACCGTACCTACAAATAACATTTTTCTCATCTTCCTTAATAATTACTTGCCCCCTCCTAGGTCATGGGCTGGCGGCGACGCCCTTGACCACAGTATAACTAATAGTAGGTACAAGCACAATTTGTACAAGTCTACACCTGAGAGGCCGACATCGCGATATCGCGCAGTGAATATTTAATTCGCTTGCCGCTCCGCTCACCGCGTTGGGCTGTGGTCGGACCGTAACTCCTTACTCTATCCTTACCTCTCCATGCTGGTTCCGTCCATCAGGCGTGTTTTCAGGCAGGAAGTACAGCCGGAGACTGACGAGGGTCTGGTCTGACGCCCGGTCCGTCCACAGGAGCTGCAGTTCACCTGGGCAAGGGAACATCATCAGTGAAAATGACCTGAGCCGGTACTCTGAGCTCTTATAGCAACCTCAAAGAGATGTTGTAATAGAGACAGAGCTATATTACGCGTATAGCGCCATCTCAATCACAACATCGCTTCGATATTACTTGTGACAGTCATTGCTGTGTTCGCTTGTTGATAATCTAGGTACCTACTTGAATTTTAATAAAAATAAAGACATCTTACATAAAATTTTCATCGTTTCTTAATATGACAACGGTACAAAAAAAATTGTGATAGGTAATATAATTTTGCTGATGATGTTGACGTGTATTTTATGCCAGTCGAAAGTGAAAAAAAAATATCGATAATATCGATATAAATTTGCAAAAATATCGTAATCGTAACCCATTTCGATATACCTATCGGGGGAAAAATATCGATATATCGGTAATAGTTTAAATAAACTTACGCTTTAAATTTCTAATGTTTTTTAGCTTAATATTATTCACTGTCTACATAAAATCAAGGACATTTTTCAAATGTTAATCAAAAACATCGGTATTTATTTACTATTGAAAATATTGAAATAATCATAATATTATT
Source organism: Agriphila straminella (assembly GCA_950108535.1). Classification (NCBI taxonomy): domain Eukaryota; kingdom Metazoa; phylum Arthropoda; class Insecta; order Lepidoptera; family Crambidae; genus Agriphila; species Agriphila straminella. Next base: position 1,461,725 of record OX467328.1, read on the forward strand.
AAAAAAACAAATGAAAATCTTTGAAAAATATAGTTTTTGATACGTTTTAGATTTTTAGATAGAGACACCAGTCTCTCCCTTTATTTAGGTATAATTGTGTGTATAACTCATTGTATTTGTGGAGAGATAATAAATGGTTTTATTATTATTATTATATTATTCCAGTCCAGTCCATCAGCCATATTTTTTTTTGTTGTCCCCACTGCTGGGGCACAGGCCTTCCTTATGGGTGGTAAGGAGGATGGGCCATAACCCACCACGCGGGCCCAATGCGGATTGGTGGGTGTTAACGCCTGCTAATGCAGCCGGGACCAACGGCTTAACGTGCCTTCCGAAGCACGGAGGAGCTCGAGATAATAAATTGTTATTCACCCATCCAATGACCGACCCATGCGAACGTTGCTTAACTTCCGCAATCGCTGGGCCAGGCGCTAAACCACTGCGCCACCGAGCTCCATTATATTATTAGATGAAGATAATAAAATTGGATTTTTAATCCAATTTCATTACATCCTCAGCCACTTCTATCGTGATGTGGTATACGAATGTTTATTTTTTATTAATTTGTTAAATACCTCCCCTGTCATACAAAATGGATATACAACGTGTTACAAAAAACCCCCAGAGACCGAATATGGTAAATAGGGACCAACAAAATCAAACTGAACAACTTTTACTATAGGTGGGACGTTTAATTTTTTTTCAACAAATGATTAATAAGATTATGTGGTTCCCTGACAGAAAGCATACTCCTGACATGTCAGAAAAAGTCCTGATATACCTTTTCCATACGGAAATCAGAAAAATAAATTAAAAGTCTAGTAAAAATCAACTTACCCACGGAGACCAGCTCGGAGTCCTGCCATATCCTGACAAAGAAGAAATCGCCGATGGCCACGATTCTCTCCTTCTCGCCTATGGCGAGTCTGATGGCCTTGTAGAAGGTGTACTGGCCGTGCTGACCGCAGGGAGAGCCCACCAGCTGGCGGAGAAAAATCTTAGTTACAAAAGTTTTTTTAAACACTAAGGGGCAGTCTCCACGAGCGAGAGAATCGCGACGATGTTACGTATTTCCTTACAACTATCGCCGCGATAACATCGCTGTGTGTAAGACAGACATGCAGAGAGTGAATAGAAATTCGTGGCTCGACGATAACATCGTCGGCGATTCTCTCGCTCGTGGAGACAGCCCTTAATCTATAACTATCGAGTAATCTCTGCTAACACCAACTATACAACGTGATACAAAAATACAAGTAATGCCGAATATGGTAGATAGGGACGATCAAACTGAACCACTTTTACTATGGGACCAACTCTGAAATCGCGAAAAAAAATGTGTGAAACATTTATATATTTTCGTTATTAATTTTTGTATGAAAAAGCTGTTTTTTCAATGGGCAAGGGTTGGCAGTCGTGTTTTTAATATTTTTTTAAATCATTATTTTATTTCATACTTTTTAGTCACAAATCATATAGTTTTGGAATGTGCTTATCACGGCCCATTTGTAATAATGGAAGAATATTTTTTTTTCACATTACAAAATGGCGTCTTTCAGCCGACATAAGTATTGAGTTTCTTCAAAAAGTCTATAGCCATAGCCAGTGTCACTCGCGGTGATGTAAGGATTCTAACGATACCTCACACATCCAAATCTGTTCAGGCATTTAGAAGTTATGGTGGAATAAAGAAACTCACACACATACAAAATACATACAAACATAGGTTTAAACGCACACAATGTACTGGTTTTTTTGGTAATGTTTTTGCCTTGATGTTGCCTGGCAATTTATCTGCCTTAAACCTATCCCTATCTGTATATTCAGTGTCTGTAGATAGATTATTGATTCTGGCCGTTTTAGTACCTTATCTTACTATTAAGTTTACTTAATTGCTTAAAAAATATTCCCAAAACAATTTCAAATCTTAAACAAAAAACATACGATTACTAACCATGGGTACACCAACAATGCACGGACCGGATGTGGCCATTTTAAAAACCTACCGACAGCAAAACAAATCAAATTAATTTTATCCTCGATTCTATATCATGTCCTTAACTTGATGGAAGACTTCGTACGGTTAGCATGAAAGGTGAATAACTAATATCTTATAGGTCGATATATTTTGATTACGAAAACATTTTTTTTCACAACATGCATTACCTACTTATCATCTTATAAAATGATTAATTATTTTCATTTGAATCGCAAATAAAAATTAATAAACAGTAATCAATCAAATTAAACAATCGATTAAAAAGAAATCGATACTTAATAATAAGTACCTACCTACAAAAGGTAATAGATAGATAGTCTGTTTATCCTTATTGTCTTATTTGGTAAACAATCTTCACCCAACTCTTTATTGAAATAATTATTACTAATATTATAAATGCGAAAGTCCGTTTGTTTGTTACGCCTTTAAGTCTTAACTACTGAACCGATCATTATGAAATTTTGCATACACGTTGTCAGGGGTACAGAGAAGGTCATAGGGTACCTTTCATCCCAAAAAAAGTATTGTTCCCGAGGGATATCAAAAACCATTTCAGGCAGACGAAGTCGCGGCCGGCCGCTAGTCAATTATAAAATACAACAACTAATAATTAGTGACAATTTGATTAAATATGACTATGACATATTTTGTTGACAGTTCTTCTTGTCAGCTAAAAAAGTCTGGAACGGGTGGTAGGAAAATATAGACGATTCAAAAGTACTTAATAATTAAGTTTATTTGAATAAAGCTTATTTCACTTTCACTTTCACTACATTTTGTCGCGGCGAATATGAATATAGAAGGAGGTGAAATAGGGATGCGGATTCGATTTCGTGTGATAATGAGGGCTTTTCACAATGACAAAAGACTGTAGGCTTGATAGATGGCGTTGATAAAAATAGGTGTCAATGTGATTTTTTTACTAAGCTTCGAAGAGTATCAACACCATCTAGTGAGACAATTACTATTTTTAAGGTTCGAAGAGTATCTACACCATCTAGTGAGGAAAATAGTTACTATTTTCACTTTGAAAAGCCCTTATTAAAGCACTGATTATTGTAATAGATACAGCATCCGTCTCGAAATCTTGTCCGTAGAAGTAATCGGTAATTGATACTTTCAATGTAACTAGTATCAATTTAAATATTTTTTAAGAATTTATTAAAAAAAATACGGTAATAATTATTATTGTGTAAAACACAACACTTCCTTATTTATTTCTAAATTGATAGAAAAAATGTAAGCATTTTTCTGCTGTCGGTACACTACACGACCTCTGAATCGATAAGTATAAAATTGATACAGGCTGTGAGTGAGACGGCATACTGATGAGCGAGATAGCGATACGCCTTAGCCGTTCTTCACCTGCAGGCCTATTCTGTATCGGAACTCGAACTTTAATTAGTGTTAAATAATAATAAACAGTTAAGAAAACACATTATAGAGAGACGAATTATAGAAAGAAAGCACACAAAAAGGTGGCCTTATTGCTAAATAGAAATCTCTTCCAAGCAACCTTGAGTAGAAGAGAAAGGGGAAATGGATCAGACAATTAAACAAATAAAATTATGTAATAGTAGTATTAAATTAGTAAGTGGATACTTTATTATTTGTTAATACGTGTGTTTTCGAAAGATGTGTGAATGGATTTGACGTTTAATAAATGGACGGTTAGCGAAAACTATCGTCTATGGCGAAAACTTATGTCAATCCCATTTTCAATAGCGAAGTTCGTTATGGTATCTCTTTTACTAATGCAAGTGAAAAGAAATGAACTCGTTGGTTTCATAATCATTTGATTGTAGGTACAGTCAACGGCATGCTGGGTTACCACAACGGTTAATTAGTTTCACATAAATGATAAGACACTAAGATTAAAAATAAATTGGAGACTTTTGGCCATTTAGTATAATTGACGTGCAGCTAACTGTACCTATGTTTTCTCGGTATCTTCTATGCTACTTATGTTAATTATTACAGTCGAAGAAAGGTACTGATTGCACCCATAAAAAATTACGAAATACTTTTGTAGATACACAAAGTACCTACGTGTTGATAAAAAATATTGGCAATCTACACTAGTCTATAGTGCGTTACCAAATAAATAATACTGTTTGGCAACTATTGAGCCAGAGTTTGTAAGTTTAAGGCCTGCTGTCCACGTAAGCCGCACGTCATCGCTTTTGTCATTTCATTTGTCGCTTCCCTTGCGTAGTAACAAACGAAAACTGTGTCCACGGAGCGGCAGTGATGCGGTGCGTGATTCGTCTTGCATTCGTCACGTCTCTGCTTCACACGATGGCACAAATCTCGGCAAATCCATCGTTCATTGATGCTTTTCAAAAAACCTCCTATTACAAAACCGGCAATGTATGAATTTGTCGAGGTTTGGGTTGGGCTATCGTGTGAAGCCGACGTCATGAGACGCTGCTGCTCCGTGGACACATTTTTGTTTGTTTGTTTCTACACAAGATGCAAGGAAGCGACAAATGAAATGATGAAAGCGTGCGTTTGACGTGCGGCTTACGTGGATAGTAGGCCTTAAATGATTTTTTAAAATTTCCGGAAAAAGTAGAATTTCCACGCGAACGCGCGAAAAAGAAGTCGCGATCAGAAACTAGTCATCTGCATACCTATATGTAGGCAGGCAGAGGCACACACGACATCACGGTAAGTTATACAGTTGAATTACGAAAACAGCTTTTATTACGTACGACATAAAGACGGTCAAGGTCATTAAGCATACTCACAAATCAAATATGGATGTACTCTTGAAATAAGTTTTATTTTACTTTATTTATTTATTTAATATGTACCGTCTGATGTGCCGTTGACTGTACATTACTAAAACCAATTCAATTTTATTGCCATATCGTGTCTTATCAAACAGCAAGAAAACTGTTTTTTTCTTTCGTTTTCTTATAATTTTTTAATTGACGTTTTTATTTGAAAAAACAAACAATTTCTTTATTAAAAATCCGCTTACTCATTCTAGTGGTAATGACATGAGACCTTGGCGAGATATTTATAGATTTGACAAGCTTCGCCCGCGGATTCGTCTGTCTAATACCTAGTGTTGGGACAGAAATAGCAATTTAGGCACAGAATAGATGTAAGTACTATGTATTTAGGTAAAACTTTTATAGGAAACCTACATGGCTACATTCCTACACCTAGTTAATTAAAGTACTTTAGTTAGGCAACTAGTACCTAACGTACCTACCTATCATTGAAATAAAATACTTTTTACTGATGTACTAAGTATATTGTATTGTTTATTAATTTTATTCTTTTCCCAACGTATCGCATCTTTTCAGTGAAAAAAATTACTAAAAAAACAAATCAATAAAAAGAAATGAAGAAAAGTTTTGTGTATTAGGTAGGTCGTGCGTGGCAAAGTAATATTTTGTAAGATAATTAAATAATCATTATTGTAGTCTGAATCGTAATATTATAAGTTGTTACTTAAAACCCAAATGTTTCCTACATAATTACTTATTGAAATTATTTGATCTCAATCAGAAATTAAAAGAAATAAAAAATGTTTTACAATTTCTCGAAAGCAGAATTAGAATCTGTGACGCGGCTGCGAGTTTTGCAAACATAATCATTATAGTTAAGATTAATTCAATATGTCCATCAGCCATTTTTTGTCCCCACTGCTGGGGCACAGGCCTTCCTTATGGGTGGTAAGGAGGACGGGCCATAACCCACCACGCGGGCCCAATGCGGATTGGTGGGTGTTAACGACTGCAAATACAGCCGGGACCAACGGCTTAACGTGCCTTCCGAAGCACGGAGGAGCTCGAGATAATACATTTTTGGTCACCCATCCCATGACCGACCCTTGCGAACATTGCTTAACTTCCGCAATCGCTGGGCCAGGCGCTAAACCACTGCGCCACCGAGCTCCTAATTCAATATAAAAGAAGCTAATCATTAAACTATGAAAAGCCGGATTATAATTCTCAAAAACATCGGCGAAGAAACTCACATAAAAACGAAGAATTTTACTAAAAAATATTTAATGAGCTACAGTTGACAACCCTAGCTACGAAATGACACAAACGTGTAGAGTTGGCATCGGTAAGTCCACAAATAGCCATAATAGTGACAGATGTATTGCAGGAGCAATATACTAGGTAGTTGTTCCGTGTTTAAAGTGTCACGTAATTTTAATAAATTTCAATTAGACATGTGGATTGTGTATTTAATTATGATCCAAGAAGTGACCAAAAGTACTTGACAAAAAAGACGTTTTGAATAGGTGAGATGTATTATTAATTTTACTTTTAATGTTAAAAAACTCACATAAGTACAAACAAACAGTACCTACTTACATGAACCCTGAAAACAAAACACTTTTCTTTTTTTGTGCAGTCGTGTAAAAAGGTATTTCATCTTTCAACTAAGTAGTAGGAAGGTAGTAAGAAGTTTTAAAGTGCATTAACTAATTAATCGATAATAATTCAATATTTACATTATTAAATCGAAACACATACATTATTTAATTATTATTATTCATTATTAAAATTTTGATTTCAATAATCAATTAGTTTTTATCAAATTCATAACTAAAAAATAAAAAACTTATTAAAATATCGATATCGCTATATTTCCTCACGCGCCCCATCACTACGGTTGCTGATATGGCGGCCAAACTGGTAGGGTTGGAGAAACAATTAATAATTTTACTTCCGAACTGTTATTAAAATCGATAACACTTGTGTTACGTAAATCTACTGTTTATTATCATCTGCAGGCAATTATTATTCATAAGCTATGTTTAATAAAAACTGTTCTGTTTATTATTCCTTATAAATAATTATTTAATAGGCAACTTTGCTTCGTTCGTTATACAAGTTTAAAAATGTTCGATATTTTTTATACATAAGCAAAAAACAACAGGTCTTTCAGCCTAAAAAACAGTCGGTTTCTATAGTAGGTAAGTAATTACAAGTACCTACTAAATAGGTAGATAGGTAGGTAAGTATAAGCAAGTACCTACCTATTCGTAATGATCCACAACAATGGATTACGTCACCACTCTTAAGAATTTGTACCAAGTTTAATATTTTCACTTCCAATTCAATTCGTTGACTCATTTAGTCAAAAAATATTAAAAAGAAGTTTTTGAAAAACAAAGTACCTAGGTAGGTACGTTTTGCTTGCAAGTTTTAACTATAAACTAATTTTTCTTAAAAATATAAGAAGTACTTATAGTAATTAATAAACAATAATCAATTACCTTGAAAGTAGGTTTTTCCATATTTTAAAAAAATCCAAATCAAGGCAAAGGCAATCCAAATTCTGCGGTCACTTCAACATAACAAACACAGCAGTCCATTACACTTTTTATAAATGTTCTTCATTTAAACAATGAAACGGAATGCAAACTTATTTTTAACTTTCAGCTTAGACATTGCACTAATTTTAACCACTCTGACTGTTCTCAAACGGTTTTTTTAACGAGGCTATTTCAGGCACACCACGCACAGATAACACAAAAGTTAATTTAAACACCAAGAAAAAAAACAATAACACTTTTTTCGCGCAAACTCCAAAATGTTTTCGTACTAACCAACGGCAACGAACGATAGAGAAAAAAAAACTTCAAAATGTAATCAAACAATTATCTATGCAGATAACGTTTGTAGTAATAATAATAACCACGAATTAATTTCCCCACTCATTAACGTGGCAGAATGTTTTTTAAACAATAGGTCCGTTGCTAGTAATGCCGAAAATACGAAGTTTGTAAATAGCTCAGATTTTTATGGTGAAATAATCGGGCACAATAAAACAATATGGCGTAGGTACATTTGACAAAAATAAGTGAACACGAGCGAGGGAAGAATACACGGCACACGGCCATTCCCGAGCGCGCTTCGCCCGTGTCTGTGTCTGTGTGATCGTGGTTGCTCTGTATTTTCTTGCCCGCTCACACGCCGAGCTTGTTAGGGCTGTCCTAAATCCTTGAATATTTAATTAGTCATTTTAGGTAATTAAAATTTTATGTGTACCATTCGTGTGGTATTTATAAGATAAAATGATGCTTTTCTGTTTTTTTTTTTAATTTTGTTTAGAGGATAGTAAAGCACAAAACAAAATGTTTATAATCCAACTAATTGAACTAAATAGACGTTTTATTTAATATAACTAAATAAAGAAACGTTTAAGTAAGAGTTAACAAAGATACCAATTAAAAATCGTCTTTACAATTTGTTTGTGCTATAAAATTATTTTTTAAACTTAAATATCTCAAAAACTGCCCATGATAGACCTACGCTGTAGAATATGTTTTGCTTATTTGGATAAGATCTTTGAGATGGGAGTGTTTTTTGGCAGCGACATTGCCGAAAAAAAATTACCTACATATAATTTTTTAATCTTAAATATCTCAAAAACTGCCCATGATAGACTTAAATTGTAGAATAATTTTTTGCTTTCTTTGAGATGAAACTGTTTTTTGGAAGCGACATCGAAAAAATGACCCAACTCTCCATAGAAAATTACTCATAGTCCTTTATCATGAGGTATGGTATGATGGTCATATAATTGATATTTTTAATTATGTAATATTCACAAAAATATCACAAATAATTATTTTATTTATTCATTATTCGTGTTTTACAATTTAAATCAATACCTAATTAATATTAAAAAATAATTAGTCAAATTAATTAAAAATTAAATGTCTTCTCTGAATAAATATCGATAATTTTTAGCAGGTAATCTATTAAGGTAAAAATTAAACAGTTTGCCATCAAAAGGTATCATAGCAAAAAACCTAATAAAAGAGCATCCAAAAAACATCAACTAACAAAAACGAAAAGGTTAAATGTAAAAAAAAAAACTTTTTCCTGCCAACCGCTGCCGGCCCTGCACGCACACAATCACAATAACCTACACATCCGAAGTTAAGTCCGAACAGAATTTTTTACGTAAATAATCATCGACATAGTGCAGTCGACATAGCATCAAATTGTACACTTTCGATTTAATTACCACCTTATCGCATTGAGAAAAGTGTCAAATTAGGTGAGGAAATGACACAAAAATATCACAGCCGAGATATGGGTATCAATCAGTTAACCAGTCTTTTCTGTCGCAATAGGTAGGCTACTTTATTAATTACTGACTTAGACAAATTTTATAATTCTGTATTAATTTTATTTGACCTTTTTCTCACACATAATTTTATGGTGCATAAAGCGCTCAAATTGATTATAGTTTTACTAAAACGTTTATATTAGCTAGTAAAGCAATTAAAATTAATGACCTTACATTAAAATGAACTTTTTTATTTATTTTTTATGTTTTTTTGTTTTAGTACAGTACCTAATATAAATACGTTTCTTATTCTTAAAGTGAAAAAAAAACAACAATAATATTTACTTTTAAAAGGCAAGTTTTAGTTTTTAGTTTTAGCGGAGCGTCACAATTTTCAAAAGAAGCAACGCTACATTAATAAAGCAACGATTTCTAATGCGCGTTAAGTTAAGACCTTTTTACAAGAAGATGTTTTTGTGCAGTAATCGTGATTGAATTACGTATGAAATGAATCATGTTGGCGACGAATGCTATAAAGATGAAGTATTTATCGACATTAATTGTTTATACAGATTAATACTTTTGCTTTGTTGCCTTAAAAGCTTATTTTAAATTGAAACGCAATACAAATAAGGAGGTAGGTAAATACTTACCGTACTTTTGAGTTGATAAAAAATGAGAAATAAAAAAAGATATATGGTTTTTGATCGAAGTGGCATCCCTAGTATCAAATACAACAAAACACGAAGCAATTTTGAACACACGGTATGAAGAAAATCGGTTACCCGTTCGAAATTCAAAAATTGTCCGCATAGACAGACTGACTGAAATAAATGACGATCGAAAAAAAGAAATGCTGTTCCTATCTCAAACGATATTGAATATTTTTTTAATGTAGAAAAGGATTTATGTAATGTTTGTATAGGTATGTAAAATATGTATAGGTACAGTTATACATTGATTTCTGTTCAAAAAAGTAATAGCAATAGAATGACAAAATTCTAGTGTTGTTAGATGTTTTATAACGGTACTTACACATTATGCAAAAAATAATTTTTAATAAAAAAAATAGCAATGATCATAATTTTAAAACAAAAGTTCAATAAATGTCTTTTTTGTTGCACTTTAAATCAATTCCTATCGAGTTTGCGTAGAAAACATTTTTTTTTTGCAATCAATTCAAATACGGACACAAATATAAAATTTTGTTGACTAAGTAAGTATATGAATTATGGACACATAATACGTTATCGTTGTTAAATTGCTACTTATCTCGAAAGACGACATATCTCAATGATAAATCGTATTTAAGATAAACTGGCAAACCATAGACACTTTAGCTAAAAATTCGCTTTGTAAATGTAAAACCATAAAAATACACTAATGGTTAATTTAATGTATTATTTGATTGACAAAAATGTTTTATAAATGGGTCATGGGATGTACTCTACTTAAATTATATTAAAATACAAAAATATGTAAGTTCCTAGCTTACATAATATTTACGATACTTTCAATACTTACATATGATTTTTTTTGAAAAACCTTTGATTTTAAAAATATATATACTTACTAAAATTTATTTTTAAAATCACGAAAGAGAGAAAAATACAAGATATGAGAAAAACATATTTTCTAATTTTAATTATTGTTATTGAATAAAATCACTCCGTGTGAACTAACTCACGCACACATAGAAAACTTGTTCGTTTTTCGAATAATCCCAAACTCGCAGTATGTTTAAATTGAGCTTTATTTAACGGGAATAACGTCGATTGTTGTATATTTTGAAAACTTATTATTACTTGCCTGCAAACAGTCCATGTTCAATATAACATTAAGCGCGTACAAGGCGATTTTGATGTTTTTAATAAATTCGAATTAAGAATTTTGTTTTTTTATATTTTACTTATATAATACTGTATAGTACAAACTACAAAGTTCTAAATATGTTTAATACAAGCCACGCCACGCCGAAAATGTTAATAAAAACTTTTTGGAAATATTATTTCAATTTTAAAACATTATGGTTGAATTTTATAGATCCAAAGAAGCGATTTTTTGTTGCAATACTAGCAAGTCTGTCATTATTATTGAGTGGGTGGGTACCTATGTGAACATATTTAAATCTCCGGGTTATATATATTTTTTTATCGTAGTAGTATTTTTAATCCAATCCAAATACAGAAAATTAAAAAGATTACTCAAGCTAGGTGCTTGCTAGTTAGCTAGTGATATCGATCTATCGATAGAGAAGTTCTTTTTAACCGATAACCTTCAAAAATTCTAAAGTTTATGAAATCTTGCCTGTCGATACATTGGCATAATATATAAAGTGTATTTTTGCGTTTTGTGTCACATCTAGCCGATGCATCTTGAGAAATTCAATTATTTGTGTTGGTTATAAATAATTGAACTCAAAACTGTCAAAATTGATAGTAGGTATTTTATTTAAGATAGCCTGCGTAGTGTACAAACCTAGTTTGTGTCATCTTCATCCATGGAAACTGCCGTGGGGCCAGTACATTAATAACATTGTCAAAAAAGATACTACGGCAACTTTTTAGGTAATAGTCAAATAACAGTATTCCCGTGGACGAAGATGACACAAAAAGTTCATGTACCTCGGATACAACTTCGTAATCATCATTAAAGTAAAATTTTCAACTTTAATTTTCTTTTCGTCCGATAGTGTTAAAAAAGACAAAAACCTAGATTATTACTTATGCATCCATCCAAAATGACACAAATTCATGTATTAGGCTATGTGAATGGTGCAGAAACTATATTATACGAAAAAAAAACTAACTTTAATATTTTTGAAACCTAAAAACGTATCCCGATCGGTCTATTTATCGCTTTTCCAAAATGTTTTTTTTTACAGACACTTAAATATTACAAAAGAGTGTAAAAAATTATACACAAATAGAAATTTAATTAAAATTAGAACATCTTTTAATAAAATAGAAGTGTCCTAGTCTGTACGGGCGCTAAGCAGCAATTTCAAGCAAATGGATACGACACGCGGCGGCGACACACGGGGGGTTTCTTTATTTACGGGTTACACGTGGAATCTAATTAATATTAAAATAATATTTATATGACGTTTATAAACATATCATATTAACAGTGTTATTCAGAAAAATAATCAATTACTTAATAATAAATTGATAGGTACCTACTTTACTTACTTAGAAAGAAAAACAAAACACTTTTTAAGTAACTAAAATATATTTATGAGCGTTTGAATTTAATATTATGTTGTTTTTGTTCTTGGCATTTTCCTAGATAAAATATTTTTTACTTATTGAAGTAAGTACATTACATATTAAACGAAATATCATTTATTAGTTTTTCATATTTTGAATTAATTATGAAAATTATATTTCGTTGAATATGTAGGAAGGACTCATATAAGTATCAGTTTAGGAAATAACACTGAAATGCCTATTTAGGTATTTTTCATCATTTCAAAGTAGCAATAATTGTCAAAAATTCGTTGTTGGAAAGATTAATAATTAAAACATAATAAAAAGGAAAGAAGAGGTAGTCAGAATACATCAAAATTCTAAATTAGGTAGGTGCCAAAGTGCCAATATACTGAAAAATAGTAAAAAATACCAATAAAAATATACAACGTGTTACAAAATAACACCTAATGCCGAATATGGTAGATAGGGACCATCAAACTGAACAACTTTTACTATGGGACCAACTCTGAAAACACAAAAAAACTGCTGTTTTATACATACCTACTGTTAGTAATTAATTTTGTAAATCAATTGTTTATCAATCCTAATATCTGTTGGCCATTTCCTTGTTGAGTGTCATATGTCAACTTGACAATACTTGAAATTGACATAAGTGTTGCCATAGTTCATGCAGTTGTCGGCAATCACTCACAGACAAAACATCCTTCTGACGTTTAATGCTAGTCTGTGAATCGTGGAGCAAGGACTGACAGATTGATTGACGTGCCGTGGCGCGACACGGCACGGCGCATTGGTGTGTTTCCGGCTCAAGTCTATGCTCCACGTGTGTTTATACTTGACGGTTGCAAGTCTATGGCCAATTCTATGATAGCTATGGTAAAGCGTATAAAAGCGTTGGTTTTTAAAATCGTGCTCACTTTTGCTCGGGCTATCGTCTGAACTGGTCGTGAAATAAAGTATTACTTCTGTTAACGTGGTGTATGATTTATAATCAACCTTAACACTACTTATTGATATATTCATTATAAATTTTTGTAAGAAACGACTGAATTTTATTCGCGATTTCAGAGTTGGTCCCGTAGTGAATTGTTCATTTCAGTTTGATGGTCCCTATCTACCATATTTGGCATTATGGTTTTTTAACACGTTGGGTTATATCAGGGGCACAGGGCTCTGTCACTCCGCACGCGAGTCTGAAGCGCGCGTTGTCCTCTGAGAGGAAAAATTTCATACATCAGAAAAGATAAGACCTACGCGATAGAAAGAGAGGCAACTACAAAGTGCATGTTTTAGAGCGAAAGGAGCGCTGTGCGACCTGAATTGCACTTTATTGTGTCGGAGCAAGAGTCGCAATTTATTTAAACGATTTTGCGGAGTGCAACTTCTGTACGCTAGTACTATTATCTATTCTGTGGTTATACATATGTAGGTAAATACGCGATGAATAATAACCTTCTCCTTTTTTTTGAAGTTGGTTAAAAAATCCAGAATCTATACCGTAGTGCACACTGATAATATTTTAAGTGCTATGCACGCCGATATTTTGGTGCATATCAGATTTTTAGTTGTTGTATATCGTTATAAGTTGTGTAAGTCATCATATTATGTACCATGTGGTAGTGCTCAATATAAATAAAAAAAACCAAATCAAACAAAGGGCTTACATCTCGGGCCCTGCCGAGTAAACTCCACCCGTGTGACAACGCTGACCCGAGCGCCACTCGCTCCGACCAAATGAATGTGCACAGCAACTATACACACGGGGTGAGAATTCACTTTATACCACGCCACTTTACAGGGTTAAATAACATGTGACTTTTGTTTTAATGTTATTTAAGTTAAAAGAAATATCTAAGTAAATAAAAAATAAGGCAGTAATAGGTACATTATGAGACAAGTTAGCTTAGGCACGAGTTTCATACGACGTTTTTCAACACATTTGCGAGGAAATTACCACACAGCAACAAATACGACAAAAACAAAAATATAATAATTATGGGAAAAGGCGCGCAGGTTTTTTTTCTGTTTTTTTTCACACGCCCAACGCAAGAATATTTTGCGAACAAACGGGTGAGTGAGCATACCGCCTACTTCAAAATTATAATTTTAAGTGATAAAATGCAAATATTTTAATATTTTTTAACAAAATATTGTGAATTATGAATAATTTAATAATAATTATATATTTATTTGACTTAATTAAGGACTTACACATTAATTTATTTCAAGAATGTATATGAATTTTCAGCATCATAAAACCTCTTTGTTGTAAAAAAAAAATAACTGTATTACACGGCTAAATTGGGAATGCTCTGTTTACTCGCATAGAACTTGCAGTTAGGTACTAATTTAAATTTGTAGGGTTAATTATTCTATAACGTACGTTAGTGTTTTATATATTATTGCACGCGTTTGTTATAGCTCGGTTTATGGCCCTAAAAGCGATGTATTAGGGCTCACTTTACGAGCAAGTGTGATTTCCCGTAGGGTCATTATGTATTCTGTGGTAGGGTATGAACTGCAGAAGTTTATTGGTACCTATAATCATAATCATAATCGTTTATTGCATTCGAAACACAGGTAGGTACATTTAAAGTCAGATCTTAAAACTAAATACAGTTCCACTGGCTTCCACCTTTACAGGCGATATGCAAAGAAAAAAAATGAAAAATGTCAGGCTGTAAGGCATTATCAAAGTTAAAAAAAATATTGTTCAAAAATGATGTATCAACAATAAAATAAATAATGTCAATAGATAATGTCAATAATAATAATTATAATAATCACAAAATACACATCGAAATGTCAAGTAAAAAAAAAACATGATTTCTTATACTCAAAAAATTCCTTTAAACTATAGAAGTTGTGGGAGGTAAGCTCTATATCTCTCTCTATTTATATATATCTATATATTTATGTATATCTCTATCTTATTAGTCTATCAATAAAACGTGTTAAAAAAAACCTCCGAGGCGGAAATGGTCGATAGGGACTAGGGGTCGCAAACCGGGATCCCGGATACCGAAAATACCGGGATACCGGGCCGAAAAGAAGCCTTTACAATACCGGTATTGAATTTTTAAATACCGGGATTTACGATATTTTCGGTATTCATCACAGAACGACGCAAATCGCAAATCTCGTTTAAATTCTCGTTTTATGTGATTTAAAAGGTGATTTTCCTTAACTTCCTAAGGCTCAGACATTAAATGGTGTCCTAATCATTGCATCCCCAACGTCGTACTAGCTAGTGGTACTAATATTTTATAGTCATTCAGTACCAAGAAATTCAGAGTTGTTTTCTTATATGATAAAGTAATCCTATTGAAGTTATAAATTCAGGGCTTATGAAGGATATGGTTTTAGGTCATTTTTTTCTAAAAGAATAAGCACTATGGGACACAGGCATTAGTGAGGTACCTAATATTATTTGTTACATAATAATCTTCAAATGAAATTAAACAACCAATTTATTCGTATTACCTACTGGTAAACCCTTGAGTCGTAATAACTACACTACATTGCGTCTAGGAGGGACGGGTCTGAATTACTTTGGTAAATACCTATAAGTAAGTACTACTGGTAGGACGAGGTTAAATCCTCTTTTATTGTTTAACTTGGTTTAAATAGGTACTTAAACTTATAAAACCTTTTAAATTTTGGATTTCACTATATTATAATGACTTTCATCATCATCATCATCGCATCATCATAGCCGCACGACACCCACTGCTGGGTATTGGTCTCCCAAAGGATCTTCACGATGATCGGTCCAGCGCTGCCTGCATCCAGCGGCGTACCGCAACCTTCACCAGATCATCGTCGGTCCACTTTGATGGGCCCTACCCACGGAGTGTCGTCCGGTGCGCGGTCGCCATTCCAGAACCTTTCCGCTCCAACGGCCATCGGTTCTTCTCGCTATGTGTCCCATCCACTGCCACTTCAGCTGAGCGATGTCGGTCATTATTATACTTTAGTTCTCTTAGGATCACTTAGAGAAACGCCGAGCATGACTCTCTTCATTGCACGCTGGGTGACCTTGAGCCTTCTTATGAGACCTATAGTTAGCGACCACGTTTCACTGCCGTAAATCATCACAAGCAACACACACTGGTCATAGACTTTCGTCTCTTGAGACACTGAGGTAATTTGGACACGAAAAACGAAGCTTCCTGAATCTAAGTTGGATTCGACGAGAGATCTCTTTCTCGAAGCTGAACTTACTTAAATCCAGTTGGACAGGCAGTCGCCGGTCCAAGGTAAACGTAATAGTCAACAACTTAGAGTGTAGTGTTCTCAACATGAGCTAGAGTGGGTACAACATGGGCATTCGACATGACTTTCGTCTTATCCATGTTCATCCTAAGACCCACTTTTTGGGAAGCACTACGGAGATCTTCGAGCATTGTCAGGTCTTCTAATCCAAGGTCTCAGCCATAAGAACTGGTATATCGTTGGCAAAACGAAGGTGTGTTAGGTACTGGTCATTAATGTTAATATCGAGTCAGTTCTAGTCCAATCCCCGTCCAAGAATTTAAAAATGTCCTCCAACGCAGCTGTGATGTGAACAGTTTCAAAGAAATAGTCTCCGTTTATCACACCTCGCTGCAGTTGAATGGGATCAAAACACTGATTCTGTACTCGGACCAACACATGGTGGCAGTTTCGTATAAATACCTTAACATTTTGAAATACCTGTATTTTTTTGGGCACATCTGGAGAGACTACAGCACTGGCACAGCCCTGGTCCCTATCGAATCAAAGGCTTTCTCATAGTCCACGTACGCCAAGCAAAGAGGCGGACTCCATAGTCTTCTGTATAACTTGCCGCAGCGTATGGATGTGGTCTAGGTACTAAATCCTTTTAGGAACCCGGCTTGTTCGGGAGGTTGATAGTCGTCGACGATTAGTAAATCATAACAATGACTTTAACAGAAAGGAAAACTAAGAAATTTCAATATATTTATCTAAATGTCGAAAATACCGTAAATACCGGGATCCCGGTATTTGCCTAGATTCGATACCGAAAATACCGGTTTTGGAGACAGGGGCCGGTATTGCGACCCCTAATAGGGACCATCAAACAGAACAACATTAACTATGGGACCAACTGTAAAATCACGAAAAAAAAAATCAACATATTTTCATTATTAATTTTTGTATAAAACAGCTGATTTTTTTTCGCGATTTCAGAGTTGGTCCCATAGTAAAAGTTGTTCAGTTTGATGGTCCATAATATTCAACATTACTCGTATTTTTGTAAAACGTTGTATATAGGTACCACTATTCTCTACATTATTTACCACTTAGAATAAAATAATTATTTTAAACCTTAATAGAGGTATAACTAACTAACTGTCAAATAAATCCTATTCTACTATCCTACTATAATATTATAAATGTGAAAGTTTGTGGGTTTGGATGATTGGATGCTATCCTACTTCCTACTATAATATTATAAATGTGAAAGTTTGTGGGTTTGGATGATTGGATGCTATCCTACTTCCTACTATAATATTATAAATGTGAAAGTTTGTGGGTTTGGATGATTGGATGCTATCCTACTTCCTACTATAATATTATAAATGTGAAAGTTTGTGGGTTTGGATGATTGGATGCTATCCTACTTCCTACTATAATATTATAAATGTGAAAGTTTGTGGGTTTGGATGATTGGATGCTATCCTACTTCCTACTATAATATTATAAATGTGAAAGTTTGTGGGTTTGGATGATTGGATGCTATCCTACTTCCTACTATAATATTATAAATGTGAAAGTTTGTGGGTTTGGATGATTGGATGCTATCCTACTTCCTACTATAATATTATAAATGTGAAAGTTTGTGGGTTTGGATGTTTAGATGTTTGGATGTTTGTTCCTCAATCACGCAAAAACTACTGAACGGATCTCGTTGGAATTTGGCACACAGATAGTAGGTAGCCTAGATTAAAACATAGGACACTTTTTATCCCGATATACCCACGTGAAACCGCGGGCGGCCGCTAGTAAAAAATATTTTTAAAAACTAAATGAATTTGTCATTAAATAAAATATAGCTAGTTAACATATATTTGAACCGACTAGCGGAAGCTATAGTTTATATTTAAACCGGTCACTTAACTGCGCAATAAACGCTAACTAATGATAAACCATTAATATAATGTAAAACACATGGAGTGATATCTACACTTCTAAGAGCCAAATTCACCACTGATTTCATTTTTACACGTAAGTAAAAAATATTATTTCCGAGTGAAACTAGCGCCGCCACTACATTTATTTTTATTACTCGTAAACCAAGTCAATATTTAAAAAGCTCGTGTAATAATTTCTTAAATTGTCTCTAATATTTTTTGAATAACTCTTCAACAGTTTTCATTCTTTCTGTAAGTTTTAAAATCCATTTTAGCTCAAAGTGGTTTAACTTTTGGCAATTATGGATTTTAAAACTTACAGAATGAATGAAAACTGTTCAGGTGAAGAGTTATTCAAAAAATATTAGAGACAACTTTAGGCGAGGCCAGTTCACGAAATTTACTCTTCCACTAATGTCTTTAGAATAAGGTTGAATATCGCATAACTTTAATTGACGCTTCGCCAGAAAATTGACGAATTTTGGTACATTTTTATTGATTTCTGAAATACTGGATCATTTATTAAAAATGTACTCGGTTATTGTGTTAGATCGATAAAAAAGCTATCCTTTTTGCATAAAAAATCATATCACAGTCGTTGAAAATTACGAAATCTGACGATTTGAAATTTATTTTTATAAGTTTTTAGGGTGTTATTCAGGATTTTTTTACAGAGTTACCATGCCATTTTTCAATATTCTGTTCGGTTACTATGCTTCATTGTTTCTTTTTCAGTCTACAGTAATTTTTGTGAAGTAGAATTTTACATCAGTTCTTCACATTGGAAGTTCAAAAATCAGACTTTTCATCAGATCGTGGACTGGCCTCGCCGAGCTTTTTAAATATTGACTTGGTTTACGAGTAATAAATGATATAATATAATAAATGTAGTGGCGGCGCTAGTTTCACAACCACCGCGCCTGCACGGAGGAGCTCAATAGTAAATTTTTGGTCACCCATCCCATGACCGACAATTGCGAAAGTTGCTTAACCTCCGCAATCGCTGGTCCGGCACTAAACACCTTTGCCACCGAGCTCCTCTTAATGTATAATTATAAAATACTTATATTATTTTAATGTATATCTTATATTTTTTAGACGAATCACCAATTTCTTTGTGCTGTTGTGTTGGTAGGGTAACAGGAATTCATTGGGATATATTCCGGTGGAAAGGCACTTGGAAAGCAGTGGAGTTGAATACGGATAAAAAATTTATTCATGAATATTTTAATTGGTATGAAAGCACCTTCAAGGACATTTTAAAGGATAGAAACTAAAAAAATGAAATAAGTAATCTATTTTATTTTTTTATTGGTAAACAGTGGCCCTACCATGAGTTGATGCAAACTGTTTACGTTACCGTAAACTATCGGATATACTGCTCACAGTCAGTGCGAGTGAAAGAGACAAAACGATAGTTTACGGTAACGTAAACAGTTTGCATCAACTCATGGTAGGGCCACAGGGGGCTTATTGTCTAATTTCAAAATCTATCGCAATGATGTGATACATTGATGCGTCTTTTTGGTACAAATAAAAACATACCAAAGAAATGCAGCAATGTGTCACATCCATCTGTCAAATGATAGCGATTGCGATAGATTAAAAAAATTAGACAATAAGTAGGCTGGATGTGGTCTAGCACGCTCGTGTAAATCAGAAAAAGAAAAAAGAAAACGAAAAACGGTCGAAACGTCGGGAAAAGGTAGGTTTTTTTAGATTTTAGACAATAACAATGCTATTTTTATATTACGATAATTAATTTAATAAAAAAATACGGGTTACGGGCTACGGGTGAGTCGATTTTTTCTGGTATTTTTCTATTAAATTAATTATCTTAAAAGTTAGGTTTTTAACTACCTATGTTTTAGTTTAAACGTGTGTAATACCTGTGATTTTAATGTAACAAAAATGCAAAGCGAAAGTTTAAAAATAAATGTAGACATAGACAATGCTATTAGGCTTAGTTGGGCGTCAAGAAGATATCGGTACAAAATTTTCTATGTTATAAATGTGTCATTACAAATTATTGTATTTTTAAATGTAGAATCGAAGAAGTCTTAAAATGTTTATGGTTTTTTTTTATTTTTAATATTTATCAACTAGAACTTACTAACGTTATCTATCAAGAATTTTTTTTATTTATTTATTTTATTTATTGAACATTGTTACCACAGCATTTACAGAGCATTAACGCAGGTATAATTATACAATACATAAGCCAATTACGGAAACAACACTTTGTTAACAAAATATATAAATGGTTACCAAAAAAAAAAGATTTTAAACAAATATTAAGTTTAACGGATTTGAAAAAGAAATTTAATAATAATGAGAATTTCGAATTTATTATATTGTCTCATGATAGGTGTGTGTGAATGTGTGCGTGTGTGTGTGTGTGTAGGTTTGTGTGTGTTTGTGCATGCGTGTTTGCCTCCTTCGTAAAAATAAATTCACTCTCACTGTATTACGAATTAAAACATATTTGTACCTCAGATGATGGCATGTTTCTAAATAAATTAATTATTAGTTTTAGATGTTCCGCATAATAACAATTAGGTAAGATATGGCGAACTTTGTTAATTTTAAGTCATCTGTAGTATAATCATGTTTAGGCCAATAAATATATTGATCGTTTGAGTTTCATTATTGTTTACCTCAAATAGCAGTCTTAAAATTTAAAATATTTTCACCCTAACATTCAATTGGCCACTCCACTGTCCTCTGCGCTCTGTCCCACCCATCCTTTCCCTCGGCAAGCTTGCGCGACAAAAGTTTTAATTATATTGCCGTTTCACTCGCGCGCCTCACATGGAACATTTGTTGTCTCTTTCTACTTTGAAATGTGGTAAATATGGTGATAGAGATGCGATTTTTGATAGTTTTATTTTTTAATGTAAAAACAGGTTATTTTGTATAATAAAATAACTATCATGCATTATTTATTTGATTCATAATGATTAAGATATAAGATTGATTATTTACCTATTGAAATTAGATTGAATGTTATTACTTAATAGCAATTAAATTACCTACTAAACCAAAACTAATCAAAATTGGTTCAGGCATGAAAACAAAAAAGAGAACAGGCAGAGTGACTTTCGCGCTTGAAATATCCGTATCCGTACTAATATTATTTATTAATTATTATTATTTTAATTTTTTTGGCACATAACAGTCATAACATGAACTTGGGTTAATACAATAATGGTTCCTTATTGAATAGACAAGACAATGCCGAATATTACTAAATAACATAAGTATAAGTTTTTAGTAATTTACTTTAATAAACAATTGGACGCAACTCTATGGCGTTTTCTGTCTAACGATTAGCTATCCATCCCTTTCGCACTCTTTTTTTTTGCATAAACCTCTATTTGGAGTGCCTTCAACGGATTTAGGAAAAAAATAACAAAAAAGTATATATGAATTTGTTTTCAACATTTTTAGAATTGTATTTAGGTAAGTAAGTAAGTAATAATGACTTTGCAATATCTTTGTTAGCATGTACATACATGGGCGTACCACGGAGGGGGGGGGGGCAGCTGCCCCCCTGGATTTTGTTTACCTCCATCTAACTATTAATTGTTATCAATAAAAGTTCTTATTTGCCATACAATATATTTGATTTACAATAAATTTGCCCCCCCCCCCCCTGGGGGCGATACAATAGATTTTCCTCTCCCTGGCCCAGAACCTGGGTACGTCCATGTCGCTTATGTGTAGGTACATACCTTTTTTTTAATTAATTTTTATATTACTTATTTGTATTTCACAACCCTATTTTTATTTTTATACAGTTATATGAAATGCAAAAACTAGGGTTCAGTCACGTCTGAGGTGCTACACGAACACGATTGAGTCGTTTTTTTTAGGTGTTTCTTTATATTTACACCATTAAAAAAAAATATTACGGTTTTTACCTAGCTTTTAATGGCAGATCTATCTAAATAACTTACATGGGCGACGGGCGTACCCAGGTTCTGGGCCAGAGGGGGGGGGGGGGGGGGAATCTATTGTATCGCCCCCGGAGGTGGGGGGCAAATTGTACAGTATGGCAAATAAGAACTTTTAATGATAACAATTGATATCATTTAGTTGGAGGTAAACAAGATCCAGGGGGGGGCAGCTGCCCCTCTCTGCCCCCCACTCGGTACGCCCATGATAACTTATATTATCTTACGCCATGATAACTTATATTATCTTATCTAAATAACTAACACTAAACAAACAGTAAAAGGGATTTAGAATATACCTTAAAATTATATAAAAAAAACTTTATACCCACATAATATAACAAAACAACGCAAAAGTTTAAATATTTTTTAAATATATAAAAAAAAATCTGTTTATCATTTATCGATATCGATAAAATATTAATTATTGTAATAATATCGAACAATTTAAGCATTCGCTGAAATATCACTGAAACGTTCATAATTATGTATTATTTAGTAATGAATTATTATAGGTACACAGGACGGCACATCAGACTATACATGTTGACCTTGAGACCGCCTTTATGCCCTACGTAATAAAAGCTGTTTTCGCAGTTTAACTGTATAACCTGACGTGCTGTCGTGCGTACATAAGGAAAACACGAGAAACTATAATACATGTAGGTATAGTGGTGGCCATGGCCATATAATTAAGGACATCAGTCGATTTTCATAGAATCGAGGTTAATAATGAAATACATGTCCATTAGCCATTTTTGATGTCCCCACTGCTGGGGCACAGGCCTTCCTTATGGGTGGTAAGGAGGACGGGCCATAACCCACCACGCGGGCCCAATACGGATTGGTGAGTGTTAACGACTGCAAATGCAGCCGGGACCAACGGCTTAACGTGCCTTCCGAAGCACGGAGGAGCTCGAGATAATAAATTGTTGGTCACCCATCCCATGACCGACCCTTGCTTCCGCAATCGCTGGGACAGGCGCTAAACCACTGCTCCACCGAGCTCCTCATTTATCGTAATACATAGATAAATACTAAAGATGCTACGGTTGAGTCAATTTATTTATTTATCATAGTATTTTTTATACTAATATAAAAACCCGCCTGCATAAAAAGACAAGTCGACTGAAAAGATGGAAACAAGATTAAATAAATATTAAAGGCAACATGTCATAATAACATGCAGTCGGAGGCATGCATAAAGAAAGTGACATTATGAATGATTGAATTATAAGCAGTCGACTTGTCTTTTTATGCAGGCGGGTTTTTTAATGTTTTAAATTTATTTTTTTATTTATCTCTTTTTAGTTATTATATATTACGGTCATGATATACCTTTTTGAAATCCTTATAATAAGCCCTTTAATTTGACACCCATATTGCAGTATTCTAAAAAAAAAAAATTTTTTTTCACTATGTATAATAGCACCGTACAGCCGCCATGTTGGTTTTTTTATAACGCCACCTTCTTAAGAACACTTGGGCTGAAAAGACCAATCTAACGATATCTTAATCATAGAAATCCGTTCAGCCGTTTGAGAGATATGAGGTAATAAAGAATATTACATACAAACATACTTACAAGATACGCGCGAAACACATAACCCTTTCTTTGCAGTCGGGTAAAAATACAGAAGTCTCCGATACCAAATTAACATCACATACTTATAATATGTAGGCACACATCACATATATATACACAATAATATATAAATAAACGTAACAAACGTTGAAAGCATCACCGATTTATAATTCGAAGCACAAAAAATATATAATTCATGTGGAACTACTCGGTTTAGTGCTAAATCGGAGTACGGTGTACAGCGACTTAATAGAGTTGATACGTTGTTGATTGTCTTTAGAATAAAAAAAAACAAAAAAGTTTATTTCTTTTACAAAATATTGGTTTTCAAAACAGCAGGTTCGGACTGCCTAGTGAGTATTACAATACTTGTGACAGACAGCCCCGCTCCATCGTAACACTTACATACTATGTATAAACAAACGAATTTAGTTGAGTTATATAATTATTATATTTTTTATTATGTGTATTTTTTTGTTGTGTGTGTGTGTGTGTGTGTGTGAGAATGCGTGTGTGTGTGTGTATATATATGTGTGAGTATATATTATGACGTGTATGTGTGTGAGATTGCATGAATGGTAGACTAGGGTGTGCGCAATTAATATATTTATATCATACATCAGAAATACAGTCATAATATTATATTAAGGGCCTGTATCACAAAGTCCGGTCTAGACAATACAGAATTTAGGCCGATCTGTCATGCATGCCATGCATGGATGACATACAACGGATTTAATTAATTGTCTTGGCTAATTGGTAGATAATGTGCTAATAAAAATAAAAAAACACCTTAAAACTTTTTTTAAGCTAGCATTAACACTCATTTTAATATAACATCACACATGAGTGAATTTTTTTTTTTTATTTTTGAGGCGTGGCGGCGGGCGGCTAGTTATTTTGTTGATATATTGCTTTCTTGCTTGTTAAAAATACCAAAACCTTGCAGTCGGCGTGCACGCCAGGTCAATATTGTGTCTTGCCAACGTTGCATGTTTCGTGAACACCGCGTGTGGTGCTCGTATTCCATCTACCGACACAGTGTCACACTGTGTCGCACGGTCGGCAGAAAAATCGGAATTTAATTGCGTATTAGTTTACGCTAAATAAAAAGCGTCGTAAAAAAACAGCTGGAAATACCGTACAACTTAACTTAGTACACCAAATAGTAACTGACAGGACGTTGCTAATCTTTCGCCTAACCAAGACTAACTACTTTAGGATATGATCTTCGTTCAAGAATTTCCTAGATAACGCTTCACGAACTAAAAAATGGCACCTGAAATAGCGTCCCACTTACAAACATGGCGCTTATTTTGAACATAATCACCTCTTATTATGTACAAACTCACATTTTATATCACTTATTTTGTACAAAATAAACTTATTTTGTACAAAAACACATTTTTTATTACTTACTTTGTGCAAAATACGCCCAGTTTGTAAGTGGGACGCTATTTGAGGTGCCATTTTTGAGACTGACCGAACCATTTAGGGTATTTTCGATCGAAGGATTTGATACAAAAAAATACAGATTTTTGAAATGATAAATATTTTTTTAATAAACTTTTTGAGAAGTCGTCAAAAAGTTGTATTTGGTCAAATAATAATCTGTTTTGCTACTCGTGTCTTTTCACGCGTTCTATATTTAAACGTAACTTCGTGTGAGTCATAGCGAATATAGAGTAATTGAATAATGCGCTGTACTGGCATAATGCGAGGGAATCAAACCGACTTACCTAGCGCATTTTTTTAAATCTTCAATTCTTTTCTTTTTCAAATAAATTTATGACTACGAAAAAAAAATATGTCATATTTTTTTAGTTTACTTGAATATGTAATACTTAGTTTAAACATGTGAGATTAGGGAAGAGAAATCAATTTGGGTGATTTAATAAGACCCTTTCAATTCATAAATTTAATATTCCACAGTATAAATAAGTTTATGTTTCAAACAATATATGTTTTAAGTTTCTAATTTTTTAGGATATTTTTTTAGGCAATAGGCAACTGGCAAGTAAAATGTTGTTTTTTATAATTCTGATCTTAAAAAGAGTATTCGGGTAATAATATTTTGAAGCCCCATCAAGCCGGGTTTAAACCGTAGACTACCTATGAACTGTGCAAGTGTAGGTATAACTAACTATCCTAAAATTCAATATTAAAAAAACAGGCCAAGTGCGAGTCAGACTCGCGCACGCGGGGATCCGTACCAAAAAACGGCAAAAAAAAAATCAAGTTGTTGTTTGGGAGCCTCACTGAAATATTTATTTAATTCTGTTTTTAGTATTTGTTGTTATAGCGGCAACAGAAATACATTATCTGTGAAAATTTTAACTGTCTAGTTACCACGATTCATGAGATACATACATCCTGGTGTGGTGACAGACAGACAGGTACCTACCTAATAGGATACCGTTTTTACCCTTAAATAATTATTATTTTTGAATCATTTTATTGTTTGCATGCTACTATTGTTGGCTGAATAGGAGGAAATGTTATTTATTCTATGACCTATAAAATGTACCCCAATCAAATCAAATAAATATATTTCTATTTCTTTAGGTACGGAACCCTAAAAAGAATCAAAATCATTTTAGTTTGCGAGAAAAACTGCTTTACTATTGCGTAAAGCGAAAACAACATAATTACCTATTCATTTCTATAATAGTAAATACACATTTACCACGTTATGTCTTAAGATTTAAAATGCAATGATTCGTACAACAATAACTGCATGTAGATTTTTGTGAAATCAATTGTATAGTCTTTAAATGGGGTTTTAAACCTTATGTGAATGTCATAAGTATTAAAATTGAATAGCAAAGTTTCCAGTTGTGTAATGTAAAATACATTTTATGGTTGTGTGAGTTATTATGAATGTGTTATGTGTAAATAAAAACCAGTTATGTCTTCTACTGCTATTGTAGGTAAAGCAATTTTGTTTTTAAATGTAATTATAAATAAATAAATGATAATGCATATAACTGATCAAAACCATTAAACATTTGCTGTTGGTTGACTGGTAGAGAGAATGTTTTTAGCACTAAGTCCGCCATTTGCACCATAATGTATTATGTATGTATAATATTATAATAAAGATTTATAAATAAATAAATCTGGGACCTCAACACATAAGAAAAACAATAGCCTCAACAGACGGGAATAAAATTGAACTTGAAATAAAATAAAATACATTTGCTGATAGAAAACATAGGTACTAATACAGTATGATGATATAGTAATCGCTTCAACAAATTACATTTATTCTAATATAAATTATTTTTACTAACGAACAGACTCAAATTGCTGATTAGTTTTAATAATAAAAAAAAAGCTAGCTTAGCTACATCTAGGTACCTTTGTTTAGCTGTTATAAATGCATGCCTAAATTTTAATCCAAAGCTATGCTTATTTTATAGCTTTTCTTGCACTGGATTTTCGACTACCTGCCTACTGCCAAACAATAAAAAAAGAATTAACCAATTAGGTAGGTAGGTACTAACTAAGAAAACAATTTTTTGAAGAATTTAAGAAATTCTAGGAATTCTTTAAAAACTGTAAGTAATTCTTATATAAATAAAAGGGTCAAAAAAGCGATATTATTATTTATACAAAGTGTTACAAAAAAAAACACCAAACCAACAAACTGAACAACTTTATACTATCGGACCAACTCTGGAATCGCGAAAGCGAAAGAAAAATTTGCCGTTTCATACAAAAATGTATATAACGACAACATCAAAATGTATGAAACAGCTGATTATTTTTCGCAATTTCAGAATTGGTCCCATAGTAAAAGTTGTTTAGTTTGATCCTATCTACCATGTTCGGCTTTTTTTGTAACAATACAACTATTGCAAAGGTGTTTGTTATATTGTTTGTTTGTAACTCAGCGGCCACCCGCGGTTTCACCCGCGCGGTTCCCGTTCCCGTGGGAATATCGGGATAAAAAGTATCCTATGTTTTAATCTAGGCTATCTACTATCTGTGTGCCAAATTTCAACCAAATCCGTTCAGTAGTTTTTGCGTGATTGAGGAACAAACAATAATATAGTAGGATTAGTTATAGGATAAGTTCGTCATGAAATTTTGCATAGATATATACGTTGTCAGGGATACAAATAAGTATCTTTATTCAGAAAAAAGTAGTTTCCGAGGGAAAATAATAAATGCCCACACATACGTAGTAATGGGCGGCGGCCGCTTTTTTATGAATATAAAATAAAATAAATTATAGCTGCCGTCTAGCCTAGTATAGCTTATCTGTTGCTGTGCACGTAGCTTACGGCAGCTAATAATAATACGAACATACCTTGCTTGAGCGCGACTCTCCTGCTGAACTCTGTGCGGGGACAGTGTCGATTATGTCGATATATCGATCAATTTAGTTTTTTTTTTAAACTATTTTGGAATTGCATAGTAAGAATAATAAACTTTAAATTGTAAAAAAACAACAACAAAAAATACTTAGGTAAGTACTGAAAGCCTTATCAAAAATCTATGAAAAAAATAACTTAACAAAAAAGTATTAATAACTTAGGTTCTACTGTTCGTAATGAGAATTTCAATGTGTTTTTTTTAATTTGGACAAAAAGCACAGAAAAAAAAGTTGGTTAGATGCATGTATTTTCGCGTAAAAGCACTTTCGCGCAAAGGTTTTTCGCACAATAATTGTAAAAAACAACAATGGGGTTGGTAAACTTTTTCGAAGAGAACTGTTTTAAGTATATTTTTTTTTGATAACACAAGTTTGAAGAATAAAGATAATAATATTATGATTTTTTTATTTTACCTTGTTAACCAAATATATTTTTTTATATATATTATTATCGCAATAAAATATCAAACGTACAGCTGAACACGAAGTTCCTTTGCATTTACTGATTAAAAAAATAAATTAAAAAAATTAAAAAACCCGCCTGCATAAAAAGACAAGTGGACTGAAAAGATGGAAACAAGATTAAATAAATATTAAAGGCAACATGTCATAATAACATGCAGTCGGAGGCATATAATTCAATCATTCATAATGTCACTTTCTTTATGCATGCCTCCAACTGCATGATATTATGACATGTTGCCTTTAATATTTATTTAATCTTGTTTCCATCTCTTCAGTCGACTTGTCTTTTTATGCAGGCGGGTTTTTTAATTTTTTATTTATTATATATTACGGTCATGATATACCTTTTTGAAATCCTTATAATAAGCCCTTTAATTTGACACCCATATTGCAGTATTCTAAAAAAAAAATTTTTCACTACGTATAATAGCACCGTACAGCCGCCATGTTGGATTTTTTTAACGCCACCTTCTTAAAAACACTTGGGCTGAAAAGACAAATCTAACGATATCTTAATCATAGAAATCCGTTCAGCCGTTTGAAAGATATGAGGTAATAAAGAATATTACATACAAACATACATACATACAAACATACTTACAAGATACGCGCGAAAAACATAACCCGCAGTCGGGTAAAAAACTGATTGACAGATTTGACAGACAGTGACAAAGAGTAATCATACCTTTGTTTTTTTTTGTTTTGAGCAACAACATAGAAAGTCTTTGGAACAAAGGCATAACCTACGCATACAGCCGTAATAGTGATTTATTGTACTATGCTGTAAATTAAAAAAAAAAATTTTTATTTTAATTTAAATGTAGCATTATATAATTCCGCAATTTATTATTCCTGACTCCAAAGCCAAAAGCTATCAGAAAATATATAATTCACAACAGTTTTGAAAAAGTTTACCAACCCCATTCATGATTCACGTAAATGTCTTTAATGAAAAATAATATTGACACTTTTGCTTTTTTTAGTCAAATTTATTTAAAAAAAAAGAACAAAGGAAATATCGAAACTATCGACAGAAATTGCAAATGGCGATTATCACACCTCTAGTCACCGTATCCATTTAGTTTGACAAGCATTCGGTTTCATATATCCGTCGCGCGGATGTGTGCGACCGTGTACCTGTGTGGGTGTGTGCGGATTCAGGGCTGCGACAAAAACAGTTTTTTTAATCAATAATCTATTATTGAAGTTTTTTGTTTAAGAAGACTGTGTGCTTTGGTGTTATTGGTTGTCTGCTATTTTATAAAACTATGAGTTAGTTTATAGGTTATCAGCAAAAAACCTAGACATGAAATAAAACACTTTTAACGGATACTGGTCTCTCGCGTGACCACGGCAGCTGCAAAGGTGCCGAAACGTCGGGAAAATCAAAAATCAAACCAAATACCAACTAATTACCAAAGTACTTTCAATAAAACCGCGCTAGTATTCGTTAAAAGTGTTTTATTTCAAGCAAAAAACATGTTTCTATTGGTGTGAATTTGGTGTGTTTTTCAACTATATTAATATTATTCTTGTTTCTTGAGGTAATGGATGTAAGTGCATGTCATGTTATAGTAAATATCTACAACAAAAACTGATGCATTTAAATTTTAAAAATTAAAGTTTAAAAAACAACAACTTTTCAATTTTCAAAATGAAAAGTTTTAACTTAGTGCCAATCGATTCAATCGTTGAGATACTTTTATGCATTATTTGTCGCATTCGATTCGAATACTTTAATAAGTATCTTTAATAAAATCTTTCTTGAGCTAAATGCCAAAAATAAATATTTTTAAAACAAAAGCTAAATAATAAAAAATGTTATTTAATATTCCACTATTCGTTGACAACCCTACACAATGTCAGATAAACAACCATCCTGTGTGTTTAAGTATTGTAAGTAACACGCACACACGCAAAACTGTGTATCAAAATCCATACATTCAAATACCAACTCTATTTCTTTACACTCAAAGTACAAATTGCTACGCCAAGTTAATCAGCTATGATAATTTTTACAACCAAGATATATTTTTAATTTCACCTATAGTTATAATGTCGAGGTAATATACGTTTTACCTAAATAAATGTAGTTAAAAGAAATTATTATGACCAACATTATCACTATTTATTATGTAAGTTGTAATTAATTTACAAAAAATGAGAACTTAATATTATACAAAAACTTTTACATTTTTTTTGTTTTTTATTTTCGTACTTATTATCATTTAATTAGGTCACGAAAACAAACTATCCAGTGCTTGAACTGTAGCAACTAAAAACGGAAAACATAGAAGGTTACCTAGTACTTACTTAGGTAAATAAAAAAAAAGAAACAACCATATTTTGGAAATATTTAGTTAAATAAATAGGTATCTTTAAAATATTTTATTTTATACAAAATATTCTTTAACTAAAATCTATTACACCTATGTAGGTAGGTTGTAGTTGTATGTAAAAATACTGGTATAAATCCATAGTAAGCATGTATGTATCTTTTCCTTGTTATAATATATCTACTAAGTTACATTAAATAACTAACTATGACCTCTAAATGAATTTATTCAAGTTCGCAGTATACGAATTCTCATATTCAAGATGGCTTCCTTCATACTTCATACAAAGTTATTTATAAGTCATGTTTCATATTTTTTTGTTTTTACCTAGGTACTATTTTTTTTATTTAATTTGACCACATGGTTAAGCACCCTTGTATGTAGTTTAATCTTTAAGTATAGATAATTTAGTAGGTACCTATACCTACCCTTAGAAAGTTAGTGTTTTTTTTTTGTTTTTTACTATTTATCCCAAATAATAATAATACAATAATATGATCTTTTTTTATATAAACATTTAGGTATATAGATTATTCGATATGTTGTTCTGCGATTACAATATAAAAAAAATAAAGCTTACTGAATGTTTAAAAAAAATAACTTTCGCATAGAGTTCAAGTTGAACTTTAGTGTATAAATACAAAAAACAACGATGAACTAAAACGTTGCGACACGAGGAGACGGCTCCTACTAAGAAAAAAAAATGCACCTGTCATCTAAAGTGGCTTAAGTAAAAAAAATATAAAAAAAATATTGCGTTAACTTTGCTGTATGTAATTTATACTTAAAATTAGAGATGATGTTAGGCAATAATATGCTTGTAGGTTAGGTACCAGTACCAGACAGTCAGCAAAGGTAGAAAGAAGATTTAAATATTGAGCATACAGAGGTAAAAATAATTTAAATGTGATAATCAATATAAGTAAAAAAAAAAACCTTTTAAATTGAAGTCAGTTTAAAATACACACAAGTAAGTATGAAATTGAAATTACTTTTTCTAATCTTTGTTGTTGTTTTAGGATTAGGCGCTATAATAAAGCCTCTCTAACTTTTTTGACAGTGTTTTTGCGGAAGAGAACCTTCATGGGATTTGTGCTTGATTACCGTTTTTGTCATGTTGACGGCACTGTTATTACGTCACTAGTATAGTGCGACTGTAATATCTTGATCACAGAGTATTATTGTATAAGCGGATAATCTTGATATTGACGATCTGAGTGGTACAGTGGTCAAGGTTCAATTCCTGGCCGGGCAGAAATTTAAATGATGAATTTCAATTTCTGTGACGGGTCTATTGCTATGTATAGTAATTAGTAAGTTTAAATTTAAAAAGTATATAAGTTGTATATCACTTGTTTAGCACCCATATTATAAGCTTAAGAATAAGAATAATTTTATTTTGCTAGGAACATGGTTACAAAGTTGTCGTTATAATAATATGGCCAACATGTTTCGCTGAATATACAGCATGCAAAATTATACAAAATGACGAATAATTTAATTAATAATGAGAAAAATAATAGGTATCAAAAATAGCTAATTAATATTCGATATGGTATTAGATATAAAAAAAAATCAATATCACTATAAATTACAAAAGATTCAAATCGTATGTCAATAAGTAAAATAATACAGAAAATGTCATGAAAACTAAAAATTACAAAAAATTCAAATCATATTAGTTTGCTTAGTTTTTATTATTATTATGACATAACAGTGCCGACAAAAACGGAAATCAAGCAAAAAATCCCGTTACGGTTCTCTTTTCGCACAAACTAATACGTGTGTACTTTTTTTTAAAATTCGTGATCTCAAAATATCAAAATCTCCACTTACACCGATCATAAACACGGCTACCAGTACATGCGACCCTAATTCGTTAGATACGCGTGTGTGAGTCCGTGTGTACGCCGGCTGTATGTGTTGGTTATTGATAAACCAGGGTTGGCAGCTGCAATAGATCTATTTTTAAGTGTGCTCTAATTTCTATTGCTTATTTACTTACTATTATTATTAAATTAAAAGATGGTCGTTTTTTTTTTTTTTTTAATAAATATTTGACAACATCACATACATTGCTCCGATTCCAAAGTAAGTAGCTTAGCTACAGCACTTGTGTTATGGAAATCGAAGACAACGGTGGTATCACAAACACCCAGACCTGAGTCAATATAGAAAAGTTCATTTTCTACATTGACCCAGCCGGAGATCGAACCCGGGACCTCAGAGATGGCGACACCTTGCAAACCGGCGTGCAAACCACTCGACCACGGAGGTCGTTGGCATTAAAATTAAAGTATGTGTGTTAATTCCTATTATTATTTATATTGTGTAACCAACCATTGTGTGATGGAAAATAAATACATTGTATTATTATTATTAGGTACCTAGGTACCGTTATTTTTTTTGTATTTTTTATAGTATATTTATAGAGCTCAGTGGCGCAGTGGTTTAGCGCTTAGCCCTGCGATAGCGGAGGATAAGCAACTTTCGGTAAGTGTCGGTCATGGGATGGGTGACCAAAAATGTATTATCTTGAGCTCCTCCGTGCTTCGGAAGGCACGTTAAGCCGTTGGGCCCAGCCTCCCAGCTGCATTTGCAGTCGTTAACACCCACCAATCTGCATTGGGCCCGCGTGGTGGGTTATGGCCCGTCCTCCTTATCCATCCATAAGGAAGGTCTGTGCCCTAGTAGTGGGGACATAAAAAATGCCTGATGTTAATAGTTTATTCTCATCCACAATTAGTGTTTATTTTTAGTCATACTCGTGAAGAGACATGGTTATTGTCGCACGCACTAGATCGCACTAGAAATATAAAAAAAATGTTTTCGCCATTTCTTCAAAGTGAGGTTTTTGATTTACCTGACTTTTCATCTATACTCCAGCCAACTCGTGGAAAGAATGTTTACAAACAAACCGCCCATACTTAACCTCAAAAACACTTTTTTATAACATGTTTTATAAATATAAGAATATCATTGATAGCTTACCTATTTTGTCCAAGTTTATTTATGGTGTTAATTTACTGAAACTTAACGTATTTGTGGAATAATTACGAAAAATGCGCAAAGTTTTGTTTACAAACATTCTTTCCACGAGTTGGCTGGAGTATAGGTGTGTGATGTGGTACATATGATGGCCAAAAGCATTTTTTCCGAGTCATGAATGTTTTTCGTATTTTTCCATCGTCAGCGCACAGTAGACAATCTTTTTATTATTATTATTAACTGACAGCCACAGGCAAGCAGTTGAGACAACTGATCTTTCCTTAGTTTTTAAATATTTGTGTAATCTATTCTTAGACGGGATTTTCTTAATATTAATAAAATTAACAGTCATTATTTTCAAAAGAAAACATATCAAACGGCTAAATAACAAAAAAATATAAGAATCCTAACTAACTTGAACTTGAAATGAGTGGGTCTCCAGCTTCCTCATAAGCTATAGAGAAATTCTAAGCATGCCATATTTTAAAGCATAATAGCAGCAATCAAACTTCCAGACATAATAATAGCAGCCACCATAAGCTCGTTACCATGAGTTGTTTTATGTGTGCGAGCTGGCGACACGTGTCTACAGCTTACACATGCCGTTAAGGCAAACCAGTGAGGTTAGGGTTTTAGACTATAGTCAGAAATTTAGAGCCTAATTGCAGCAATAAGATCCAAAAAAACCAACCATCACACTCAAATACTCTTGAAACTACGAGCATAAAACTGTGTGCGAGCTGGGGACCCGTGTCACTGGCTTGCACAGCTGTATTTTCGTAATTATTTAAGCTACGATTATGTACTATACCTCAAAATTTTCAGCCGAATTGCAGCATTAGGCTCCAAATTTTTCAAAACTTTAACTCGAAAGGTTTTTGAGCTACGAGCCGATATCTATGTGTAAGCTGGGGACCCGTGTCGCCGGCTGACACATGGTGAATTGCTGTAACTGTATATGTTAGAGTTTCGTTTTAAAGATCAAATGATATGTTATAATTGCAGCACACACGAGGCAAAATTTCAAATCTCTGGGCCTCTTAGTTTCGAAATTATAAGCCAAAAACCGTTTTCCCCGCCAAAAAATTCAAAAAAATGGCTCGGAAGCGGCTAATCGCGCCGTTGCCGTTCCGTGCGCTACACTATTGCAATCGAATTTGAACCTAAGAGCTAGTATTATTTTGAGTCATTTTAATTTGCGCTCTCGATCGTTTTAATTTATGTACTGAGAATTTTAGTCTAAGAGGTAGGAGCTGATATAAC
This sequence comes from Agriphila straminella, assembly GCA_950108535.1. NCBI lineage: Eukaryota > Metazoa > Arthropoda > Insecta > Lepidoptera > Crambidae > Agriphila > Agriphila straminella. The sequence goes on from OX467328.1 coordinate 1,497,100, forward strand.
TGGTTACCTAATTTAATATAAAAGCAAAGTCTATTTATATAGGAATGTTTATATCGCTAAGGTATAGGTACTTTATTTTATTTTATTAACACGTTTTTATTAGGTTATAAATTTTGATCACTCGATCAGTTCAAATAGGGATGTAGCGATTATACAAAACATCGTTACCATTAAAAAAAAGACCATAAAACCACAGGATTTTTTATTGATTAACTGGATAAAAAGAGATTAAAAAAGAACAAATAAACTTTTCACGCAGATGAAGTCGCGGGCGGTCACTAGTCGACTATAATATGTATACCTAGGCACATTTGGAGCAAATAATCAACATAACTAAAACTTTTTAACCGACTTCAAAAAGAGGAGGAGTTATGTATGTTATTCGATTACTCGAAGACTGCTGGACCGATTTGAAAAATTGATTTTTTGTTTGAAAGTATATACTTCCAAGTTGGTCCCATTATCATGAAGTCAGGATCTAATGATGGGTTCCTGGACAAATCAAGGAAACTCTTCAAATATTATAGGCACACCTATAGCGATTTTGGTATTTTCTTAAGTAACCTATGCATTTGCTTTCGGAAAGTACAATTTTGGTGAAATGGAACTGATGATGAAGACCATACATGATAATCGAAATTATTCAATACTAAGTTTCATTGGTGCGAAATGATTACTTTTACATGGTTGCATTAATTATTTTAAGCTCCTTAAAATAAAGTACCTATACCTTAGCGATATAAACATTCCTATATAAATAGACTTTGCTTTTATATTAAACCAGTTATATCAGCTTACAGCTATTAGGTAACCAGTTATATCAGCTCCTACCTCTTAGACTAAAATTCTCAGTACATAAATTAAAACGATCGAGAGCGCAAATTAAAACGACTCAAAATAATACTAGCTCTTAGGTTCAAATTCGATTGCAATAGTGTAGCGCACGGAACGGCAACGGCGCGATTAGCCGCTTCCGAGCCATTTTTTTGAATTTTTTGGCGGGGAAAACGGTTTTTGGCTTATAATTTCGAAACTAAGAGGCCCAGAGATTTGAAATTTTGCCTCGTGTGTGCTGCAATTATAACATATCATTTGATCTTTAAAACGAAACTCTAACATATACAGTTACAGCAATTCACCATGTGTCAGCCGGCGACACGGGTCCCCAGCTTACACATAGATATCGGCTCGTAGCTCAAAAACCTTTCGAGTTAAAGTTTTGAAAAATTTGGAGCCTAATGCTGCAATTCGGCTGAAAATTTTGAGGTATATTACATAATCGTAGCTTAAATAATTACGAAAATACAGCTGTGCAAGCCAGTGACACGGGTCCCCAGCTCGCACACAGTTTTATGCTCGTAGTTTCAAGAGTATTTGAGTGTGATGGTTGGTTTTTTTGGATCTTATTGCTGCAATTAGGCTCTAAATTTCTGACTATAGTCTAAAACCCTAACCTCACTGGTTTGCCTTAACGGCATGTGTAAGCTGTAGACATGTGTCGCCAGCTCGCACACATAAAACAACTCATGGTAACGAGCTTATGGTGGCTGCTATTATTATGTCTGGAAGTTTGATTGCTGCTATTATGCTTTAAAATATGGCATGCTTAGAATTTCTCTATAGCCTATGAGGAAGCTGGAGACCCACTCATGAACTTGAAGATGTCATACTCACTCAAAAACACGCATTGTAAAAATGAGTGACATAAAAATTAAAAACAGTTAATAATAATAATCAAGCTGTTGACAACCCTAAGCAGTTTAGTTTGCATTCCATTCGCCGCCGCCAGCGCCACAATCAAGTACAATACCCGCTGGAGCAAGCATGACGTGGATAAGACGAGCATTTAATTTAATCTAATAGATCTTGTAATGATTCCATAAAAAATTACAACTTGGTTTGGGACTTACTTATTAGACACCTACTTAATAAGAGAAAAAAAATAGTTGTTGTTAAATAATAAAGTAAACCAATTAGTTTCTGTTACCTACATAAAAGCATGTAAAACAAATATGACACCAAATAGTACTTAAAATGGTTAAACTATTTTTTATTCAATATTGTTCTACAGAGTTTGAGGTTTTTGTAGAAAAAAAAAAAGTATTTTATTAATTTTTCTATCTAAGTACATTAAAACATCAAATGTATGAGTAAAATAACACTAAAAACTTTCTTTACACTAAAATAGTTAAATAAATTATAATTTACTATCATGTCTTATCCACACTACGCCTACTTCCGCACACAATCATCGCGCACGTAATATGCCGAACACATGAACACTCACACATAGGGAAGTTTTTTAATTTTAAAATCCTCGCTTAGCAAGTGAATTTGTTTATGAAACATTTGTATGGTAGGTATGAATCTTCTTCTGTTCTGTGTACGAAGCCGCGATGCTCGAAGGTATGAATGATTAAATTAACATCCCAATTCCCAACAGTGGGCTAACATGCCCACACATGATTCATGAAGAAATGAGGCTAATAATAACCAAACTTTTTTCAGCCCTAGCCCTTTCAGCACAGAATAAATAATAGTCCTAAGGCAAATATAATTTAAATTCAATCTATGTCATAGAAATATCTATTAATAAATTACTCACCTTCATTGTGAAATACTAACAACGGCACTCATTATCATCTCACAACAACACACACCGAACAACCGAAAATTTTCTTCAAAATGTCATTTCTCTAACTTTCGAATTCTTTAAAATTAGTCGTCTACACGACTCCATTAAGATTTAATCATTATTGTTAACTGTGTGATTATTTGATGTGAAGCTAGCCCCACAATATTATCACGTCGTCACGTGATGAAACTGAAAAGCCGCAAATTGTAAACAAACAAATAGTTTTTTTCAACTTATTTTCCTTCCTTTATTCGATTGTTGCCCCATCTAGTGTATTTATTAGTACAAAAGCCGCGTTCCCACCTGTGCGCGCTACCACCATAGAGTAAATTATTATACTAGAGAGCTACCACGCACCGCAACGAACCGCACGAGGACGAGCACGGGCGCACCGTGGGAAAACGCTGGCACGGCCGTGCGCTGAATTCAGCGCACGGCCCGCGGTAGCGTTCCCACGGTGCGCCCGTGTCCGTGCAACGACGCACGAGTGATGATGGCACAGTATACAAACAGTCGAAAATCTATTCATTTAACTTATTTTAGGATTCGTTTATGAATGGTACCTATTCGTTCTAAATAGGAAATTAATTACGATAATAAACAAATCAAATCAAGTTTTATATACAAATAAACAAAAAGATATGAGTTTTTATTATAAGAAACTTTAGAAAGGAATATATCATTCCGCTGCGACAGATGTCAACATATATGAACTTACTTACTTGCCTGCTGAATGTGCCATTTACACGGCGGCAAGTAAGTTGGCGGGAAGCGGAAACGAAGCGGGAGGGGGTTGCGCGCTACTTGCTTGTCCAAAAAATAGAACCCGATCCAGATCCTATCCAGCGGCAAGTCGCTAAAGTCTGTCTCAATCCAATGTAATGAAAATGTAAACAAATCGGGTTCATTAAAAATTCTCACACTTTCGGCCACTAAATGGATTTAAAAACACATTCATAACTTATGAATTATCATAAGTAATTAGAAGGTTTCAACTTATATCTCACTATTTTTTTATTTTTTTTTATTCATGATTTCTTCCAAAAATCATCGTTTGTTTAACATTTTTAAAATTTAGTTGGAAAATTTAAGAAGAAAAGTATTGCAGTAGTATTGCTTTCTCTGTGAAGTATTGTAATATATCTAAGCAAAAATCTTGTCTAATCTGTGATCGCATAGTGTTTGACGTAAAAAGTCTATCAGATAATTCAATTATTAGTTCAATGACTTATATCGATTATGAATCGATGTTGAATGTTGATGTTTTTTGTTTTCACCATTAGTTTTGTAATTATTGCTTAGAAATTATTTCGCATTGAAGGTAGACCCTATATAATATGGATTCTAAAATAGTATTATTATTAAAAATAATAAAAACACTTTATTGCACACTAAGACAGGACATATTACAAAGAAAAACAACAAATAGAGAGAGCACAAAAAGTCGGCCTTATTGCTAAATAGCAATTTACATATAACTATAATCACAAAACTAGAAAGATACTTAGATGAAATTAAAATACAGTAGGTAATTATTACCGGACAGGGCCGATGGACTACTGAAAGATATCATACTATGACGCGCGGCATATTGACAAAGGCGACGGGCCGCAACGAACGCGGACGCACAGCGCGACGCACCGCCACGCACCGATCCTTTGAAGTTACCGACTCTCGATGGATCGACAAACTACGACGCACCGCGGCGAACGCGTCGTTTCCCACGGTGTGTCGTCTTGTCTGGTGCGCTCTCGTGCGTCTCCAGACGCACAGGTGGGAACGCACCTTAAGATATTGTTATAGTTTTCATGAAAACCTGTAGATGTCGCTCTACACCGACTCAAAAAATTGCTGGTTTTTTATTTAAATTGAGTCATTATATTTTTCCACTATGAAGTAATTATAAATTATTTAAAATAAAAATTAGTTTTTATTTACAAGCTTAAGTTCTAGAAATTAACTTCGTAATAAAAAAAAAACATTTTTCAAAAAAATATTTTCTCTAATTAGATTCTTGCGCCATCTAGTGTTGTCTGTTAATCTGATGTTGTTATAGTTTTCATTGAAACGCGATAGATGTCGTTGTAAGTATTATACGACTAAATTAAAAATAAACCCAACATTAGGTTGCGTTCAGAACGTTTGAGCGCCGGTTGTTTGGTTGTTTTTTAACTCGCTCTAAGGTTTGGAACGACCAAGAACTTTAAATGTCAATGTCAATACAAATTCGTCATTTTCTCTCACTTTCGCTCAAATGTTTGGAACGACGTTAGAGCGTTCGGTTGTGGATAGGTTGCACTCGGAGTGTAGGTTTGGAACGCGCCTCATCATTTTTGATGGTTGTTTGGTTGCAACGCTCTGACGTTTGGAACGACCCGGTTGTGTCAACCGAACGTCACGCTCAAATGTTTGGAACGCAGTTAGAGCGTTCGGTTGTCGTAAACGTGCGTTCCCACCTGTGCGCGCTACCACGCACCGCAACGAACCGCGCGACGACGAACACGGGCGCACAGGAACAAACTACGAACGCACCGCGGCGAACGCGTCGTTTCCCACGGTGTGTCGTCTTGTCTGGTGCGCTCTCGTGCGTCTCCAGACGCACAGGTGGGAACGCACCTATAGGTTGCACTCGGAGTGTAGGTTTGGAACGCGCCTCTGCACTGCACACCATCGCGTCGCGTTCAAAATCCTCATTAAATCGTAGGTTTTCAATTTCAGTTATTTTTTATTTACAAGCACAAAGACATTATGGCTTTATAAGATAATATTTTTACATGTCAACCTAATATCACAGAATAGCTATATAAGCATTCTGTGATATAAGTACTAATATCACACAGAATCTCGGATGTCAACAAAGATTTTCAACTTTAATATACTATATCTATGTTTTCAACGCATCCTAAATGACTGACAAACAATAATTTGACAGATGATAATTTTAATTTTTCCGTATAATACCTACCTCATATTGACTGGAAAAGACGTGCGGTTGTATTTTCCTCTGCGATTTTTACATATTTATGTAACAATAACATTATTGATTTATATTCTTAGATATACTACAATAGTTGTAGCTTTATTCCCAAGTGTTATTATAAAATACTTCGCCGTGGATCCCAACATAAGCGGTATGTAATTTTTGTGTTTGCAATTTTTTCTCCGGCATGAACCTAACTGCGAAATTTATCAAAACATCGATTATCTTGTTACTTATAAGGTATGTTGTATTGCTAAAATCAGCACTATATTATATTACTTTGCTTTAATACAAACTAATAAAACCTGTGACCCAGTTTTAGAAATCACACAAAATGTGTGGGTGGTACATGTATAGATTAATTTTTGTATTTTATAAATGACTAACTACCTAATTTAATAAAGATTTGGGTGAGGATTGTGTACCAAGGACAAGTAAGGATAAACAAACAGACTTTTCTCTTCTGAAATGGACTTCTCGCGAAGACCATTTTGCTATGAATGTTGTTAGGCGGGCACATACATATTGTTTTAGTGTGCATCTACACACTCTGGCATTACACATACTAAAAATGTGAGTGCACATGTAACAACATTCATAGCAAAACACACTTTGTGAGATAGAACAACTTATGTCTAACACTATATTTCTCCATTGTGTTCTGTCGCAGTGGAGATGTGTGGGGAGTAGGGTGGCCCGCTCGCCGTCCCACGAGTCTGTCACAACCGACCTGTCACTGTTCAGTGTCTCCTCTGCGGTGGATAAACGGACTATAAGATATTTGTCGTGTGTTGGCTGAATTGTATCACTATATTTCTCCGTTGTGTTCTGTCGCAGTGGAGATGTGTGGGGAGGGCTGGCGCGGGAGTGGCGTGGCCCGCTCGCCCTCCCACGAGTCTGTCACAACCGACCTGTCACTGTTCAGTGTCTCGTCTGCCGCTTCCGATGCGAGGATTCTGAGGCTACTCGCTTGCAAGGTACTATAGAAAAAGTTGCCACTTTTGGCACATTTGCCTACTACAACAAACTATATTTTACAAAGGTAATTGTTTGAAAATAAACTATAAAACCTTCGCTTCAATCGGTATGTGTGAATTTTCGATACATTATGTAATAAACTAATTAGCGAGTAATAAATTTAATATAATGAGGGCGCCACTGTGAAGCCTCTAATCGCCTCAACCTCCTCATTTCATAAGTTCAATTAGAATATTGCTACAAAAATTTCTGTTTTTTTATATTAGAGAACATCACAAACATTGTTCCGTTTCCAAAGTAAGTAAGCTAATGCACTTGTGTTGTGGAAATCAGAAACAATAGTGGAACTACAAACACCCAGACCTGAGCTAATATAGAAATGTTCGTTTTCTACATCGACCCAGCCGGGGATCGAACCCGGGACCTGAGAGATGGCGACACCTTGAAAACCGGTGTACAAACCGCTCGACCATGGAGGTCGTTTTCTAGTTATACTTAATTTACATTGCAAATTGTAAATGTTATGTTATTTTTATTTCAGGCTGGTCAGGGCCCAGATCCCTCACTGAGGGTAGCCAGTCCCAACCCGGATAGCAAGGGATTGAAGTAAGTTTAATAATTTTGCTTCTTACCTATAATAGTAGGTACTAAACATACAGAAGCCCAACCGCGTGAGGACAATCAAATAATAAGCTACTCTCGCTGCACGATAAAGTACAATTTGAAATGAGGATCAACACGACAATTGAATATATCAATTTTGTATATCATATCACATCAAATACAATATCAACAACTGCGTAAATCTCTGCCTAAATTTCTCTAATTCATTAAGTAATGACAAAATTATTAAAGTTTTAAAAAGTGGGTTTAAGAAACGCGGCCGGCATGCGATGACGTCACGTGCCACGATCGCCCGAACAAACACCCGCCGCGCCGCTGAGCGGCGAACGTGGCTGATGACGTCAACAGCGAGGGAGCATTTTTGAGAATGCGACACGAAAATCGCTCGTATCTTCGTCATTTTTGGTCCAATTTCAATAATTCTTTCACTGAAATAATTGATTTTGATGTGACTGTAACTCTACATAATATACTAAAAACCTCGTTGATCCTCATTGCACAGCGCTATATTATTAATAACTTGATTTTTCCGACATTCCCCAAGGGGCATCAATAAATTACGTCACACGCTAAGGGGGAGGGAGGGGCTCGACAAAACGTGACATTGTGTGACAAGGGGGTGGGGGGGGGTCCTAAATATCGTGACGTCACAATTCAAAATCATTGAAATTGAAATAAAACAAATTTCGGAACTGCCGTTTTAATTCAATAATTATTTCTAGATGTAAAATTGTATAAAATGTGACACTGACGTCACACTAGGGAGGGGGGTCTCAAATGTGACCAGCTGTGACAAGGACGGGGGGGGAGGGTCAAAAATCATGAAATTCATGTGACGTAATGTAATTTATGGATGGCCAATGCTCCGTTTGTCCGTAGGCCTTCAATAGGGCTCCCACTCCACTCAGACCAGTGCCGCGAGCTGCTAGCGGGCTGCGCCGCGCTGTGCGCCCAGTTAGGGCTCCGTCGGTCCTTCAGCGCGGGCGACGTCACCGCGCCGCAACATACACACCCGCACGCGCTACGGAGGTACGTAGCACTGTATACTGTCGTAGCACTGTAATAATTAAATGAAAAAATATTCTCATAGCGTTACTTTAGTAGCATTGTCACAGAATACATAATAGTACATTCATTGCCTAGGCATTGTAATACAATATATATATAGGTATTCAAGTTTGTAAATATCGTTACTTATGGCTGTTACAGCTGATAAGTTTCTTGCGCCCGTTCTTCTTGTCAGCTAAAAAAGTCTGGAACTTTTTTTGGAAAAGTCTGAAAATATAGACGATTCAAAAGTACTAAATAATAGGGATGTTGACTAATGAATAAAATAACGAAATACTAATAAAAATCGTAAACATATTAAACTTTTAGAGTAGCTTGTATACCTCTTGGTTTTATATATTGCATATTATTTGTTTTATGACCCTTCAAAGTTGGGTGGACAAGTCCATTTAAAAAGTATAAAATTTATTAAAATAAATGATACCTTTAATTAGTCCGTAAAATGTATAGCAAATTTGTCGAAGAAACCATTTTGATAAACACAATATTTAATATAGCTGCTGAACAAATTTCCTATGCGTTGCATACAAACTTGCAAGGCGTGACGTCATAACGTGCAAGCCATTAGTATGGAGCGTTTTTGATCGAGTCCATTTGTGTGCATTTCACACTGTGATATCTCGGGCAGTTTTCATGCTAGCGAATTAATTCTTTTACCAATGTTTCTTTTTTTGAGAGGTAATTTATGTAACATAAAATAAAAAAAATAGTCAACATCCCTATTAAGTTTATTTGAATAAAGCTTATTTCACTTTCACTTTCACAATGCCTGAAACGATCAGGCAATGTATAAAATATTATTCATTTTATACATTTCCTAGGCATTGATCCACCGACAATGTGTAAAATAAGTATATTTATGTTGTCTGTTATAAAAAATCCGTTTTAAAAACGTGTTTTTTAAAAAGTTTTTTTTTTAGTAAATTATTATTTTCTGCTTTCTCATTTTTCATCATAGATTTCCTGTGGCCTTCTTCCGGATCCATCATCAGATCAGCTCAATGACACCATAATATTGCATTGCTTTCAAGATCTGACCTATGTTTAAAGTTTCAAGTCTCTAGCTCTTCAGGAAGCTAGTATAAAATCGTTCGCAAACTTTGCGGACAAACAAATAAACGAGAAAGCAACCTAATAAAAACGTGTTAAAAATAACCTCTACGCGGGACCTACCGGAGAGTAAAACAGGTTCGATTCCAAACTCATTGAGCCCCCCTCGAGTTCCCCTCAAGCCCCCCCGCGAGCCCCCTCGAGCACTCGAGCCCCCCGAGCCCTCCTCGAACGCCCGAGCCCACCCCAGAGCTTTTGTGTCTGTCCTCTACTAACCAACTAAAATCATTTTTTTTATCTTACACATTGCCAGTGGACCAGCAGGCATTCTATACAATGCCTAGTCAAAGTCATACACTGCCTAGGTAATATGTGAAATAGACAATTATATTTAATATTATAAATTCTAATATACAATTTTAAAAATGTTTATCGTGGAGATTTTAGGGCCCACAGTCTAGTATTTTTAGACGGTATCGTTACATTCCCTCGTAGTCACTGCTAGATGTAGATAGCAGAACTGCTAAAAGTGGCCGTTTCTGACACATTTGCTATCTACTTCTACGAATGACTACGAGGGCATGTAGTGATACCTTCTAAAAATACTAGACCTTGCGCCCTAAAATCTCCACGATAAACATTATTAAAATCTTTTTCTATTAATAATTTATTAAATAAAAACCTATGAGGGCGCCACTTTCTCTCATACAAATGCCCTAACAGTTTTTAGTGCATATTTCGGCATTTTTTTAGTGTATATTTGTGCATATAATCCGAAGTCAAGCGATGATGATACATTCAATTGTTACAGCGCTACATCGGAGGTGGGTCTCTGTGCAGCGCTTGAAGCGTTCGCGCTCAACGCTGCGTCCAGATCTTGCAGCACGTGGGTCGCAGGTAGATATTTAATAATGAAAGTCGTGGTAGAACATTTGCTTCGATCAAGATTTTAATCTTGAGTTGTTTTTGTATGAACTACCTGTCTGCCCTTAAGAGGCTTTATGCGCTACACTAGCGCCGCCAATGGAAAAAAAATCATAGTGCTTAAATAAAGAGGAAATTGTGAATTGTGTTCTTCTAGTGTACTCCGAATAAGCTTTGTTGTACTTTTTATCGTTTAAACAATATTTTATAACCTGTCGTTTAGTTGTCGTTTAGTTTATTGCTAAAAGTGGCCACTTTTAGCAATAAAACTCCATTAAACTTAACGACAGACTAGATAATATATTTGAAGCGATGAAAAGTACCATAAATCTTATTCGGAGTACACTAGAAGCACACAATTCACAATTTCGTCTTTATTTAAGCACTATGTTTTTTTTCTATTGGCGGCGCTAGTGTAGCGCATAAACGCTCTTAAGAGCCCGTAGCTTAACTTAAAATTAAAAGAGTGAACTGTCAATAGCGTTTTGTTACGTGCGACATAATATGCACAGATTTTCCGTTTGATCAGGGTTCCGGTCCGTACATTGTGGTACTAATCTGTATCACTACACTAACGCAGCTAACGAAACGTGTTGGTTGCTTTGACTCTGGCTTTGGTTTATCCACTCAACCGTTCATTGGGACTACAGTCCCCAAAAAAAACACGCTTAACCGTCCACGGGGACTGTAGTCCCCAAGCGACATCGTACTAGCAACATTCAGATTTATGCTTTTATCGCAACGAAGGTAGTGCGTAGTTACATGGACTAAAAAGTAGATGGCTCTGCTTTAGATAATCGAGCTCTGTGAATAACACTTTTCTACACCATGGCAACACAAATGTTTAAAAAAAAAATAAAAAAGTTGACAGTTCGCCGTTCTGTTTGGTTCTGTGGTTTTTGGTGCTGGAGCTTTTGCAGAAATATCGTGGATTACATCGTATTTCCTAATTATATGCACATCAAATTAATCGTAAGGGTTTTGCTATCCGAAGTAGCCGAAATAGTATGATCCAAATAATATGTATTTTTTGAAATTAAATTGAAACTTTCGAAAATTATACCGCTTTTTTCAAGTTTCACATTTGTTTTCTACAGAATACAATAATAGAGACAGTTAAAAATATATATTTATAAGCGGTAGACTCTTCTCTATTCGTTGGTGTTTTTTGTTTAGTGTAGTTTTCGAGCTTTAACTGTTTTTGTCAAGAGCAAAAAATGCACGTTACGGTTCGTGCGCGATCGACGGCGGCTGGACGTTTGGGGCTACTTTGACCGCGCGCCTTGGACGTTTGAGTGGTTATGACGTCAGTGCATATTGTATATGACAAGGACGGATAGAGCATAGCTATCGCTTTTAGTTAGGCGGTAGGGCCCCGGGTGTTGCTATTTAGTGTCGGTGTTACCAAAAAAAAGTTTCAAACATAAATAACTCTTAGAACATAAATCTTCGTAAAAATCTGAATATTTTCTATGGCTTACTAATTACAAGCCTACATTTTGAAAAAAACAAAAACGCTATACATTCTTTGGTTTTTTTCTATGGGACTCTGCCTGATGTCGTTTCTAGAGATGGGGTAAAATCTATTGGTTATTTTATTTACATATCGATAAAAAATATGCAGTGCTGAATGCTGATTAAAAATTTAATTCTTGATAAAATGGCAAAGCAGCGTGAAGTCCATATAAAAATAAGCAAAACACTGCATCGGGGCAGTACCTACCTTTTACGACAATGTCAAGTCACCTATCGGATGACAGACATTCAGATGAATGAAAAACATTTAAAAAACAAACTGTCGCTTGACAAATGAAAAAAAAAAACAAATGAATTGTTTTCTAGATAGATTGATAGATAAAGTTTTATTCATAAACCACTACAACAACAACAGGAACATTTGAGAAAATGCAAAAAAGTGATAACTTAAAAACTAAACACTTTGTCCAAGATGATACCGTACCGGAGTGTGCAGCAGTGGCAGTCTGAAAAGGAACTCAGCTCAGTGTTGATAGTTCCGAGGAACCAGACACTGATTTTCAGCCGAGTCCCTGTCATCGTTTGGTCGCAAGCAATAACACAAAACAAAAGAGTGTACTTCAATACATTTCTCACTATTTAGGTGATTTTTGTTGTGTGTTGTTATTGTTGTTATCCAAAATGTTGACGCTTAAAGAATATAGAAAGTACAATAGAGCGTTTTAAGAAGAAATGGCGAGAAAAAGGAAGTATAAATCGACATAGTACCTACGTCGATATTCTTAAAAATAACCAACAGATTTTACCACATCTCTAGAGACTAGCTATAAGTCACTAAACAATAATCGCTGTTATTCTTCATTCGACAGTGGTTGGTTCCCATCTGACCCTCGTTTCCTATTACTTTTGGTGTTTTTTGACCAGTCGGCGGTTCCCAACTGCCGTCGCCGCAGCGCGCCAACCCGGCCCAGCCCGCGCACAGGCCGTTACCGAGTGACAACAAAAAGGTAACAACACAACACTACATTTCAAATACACACATCAACTTTGTCTACCGTGATGTACCGTGCTGTGACCTGTTGATGGCCATCCAGGGAGTGAATGGAGGAGATTCAGATCGCTATACACACCCAACTGATCTGATCAGCATTCTAAGAGATAGAAGGACATGTTTAAAAACACCGCGAAATTAGCATTAAAATTTATAGAAATCCTGAACTGAGAACTCTGACCCTTCTCTATCTTTTAGAATCCTGATCAGCTAGGTGATTGCGTAAAGTCAATCGTAGAATAGAATAGAATAGAATATCATTTATTTGCATTTGATTAGGGTACACTGGAGGTCTTATAGTAGGTATTTAAAAGATCTGCCTATTCAGCCATTAACAATAGCATGCAAATATTATCTTAAATTAAAATTAACAAGTAAGTCTACTTTTACCATTTCACATTGAGGATGTCGAGTAGGTACTGTTTTTACAATTTATATCTCCTAATAGCAGTCAGATTATTAATTAAAATAATGTCACAACAATTAAAATACAAATGAGATGTCGATATGATTCAGAATAATAATATTATGTCAATATAAATTTCAATAATAACATGGCAATACGAACATACACAAAACAGAAAATAGACACTGAATGTTATTAATGAACATTATGCCTTATCACTTGCTAGATAAATATTCATTAGTGCTGTAAAACATTCTATCGGATAGCCATATGTACATAGCAGTCTTAAACTTATTAAAAGGCAGTTGTTTAATATTGTCTGGTATCTTATTGTAAATTTGCATACACATCCAATAACATTCTTTCTGAAATCTTCTGCTTTTTGGAATAACTACAGAGACCAATCTATTACAATTTCGCGTATTTCTCGGATATACATCCTTAGCTTGATTGAAATAGTGCATATTTAGTTTAACGAATTTGGCGGCTTCGAAAATGTAGATGCAAGGTAATGGTAGAATTTTCAAATATTTAAACAGTGGTCTGCACGGTTCATCTGGCGCAGTACTACATATTGCCCTTACGCATTTTTTTTGAGCAATGAAAGCTTATCACTACTATTGCCCCATATGATCAGTCCATACCTAATAACTGATTCCACGTAAGCAAAGTAGGCTGTAAGAGAAGTACTTCTTGTTGCTATTTTGGTCAGTTTATAGAGAGCGAATGTAAATCTATTAATTTTATTGCCAACAACTTCCACTTGCCTTTTCCAATCTAATTTTTGGTCAATTTCTATACCTAAGAATTTAGTTGTATTTGCATTATTAAGCATTTGTCTATTATAATTAATAGTTAGAGCCTGACAATTATTAGAATTATTAAAATTTATGAAACTAGTTTTAGTAATATCTATAACCAAATTATTGTTTTCGAGCCAATTTATAATCGATATAATAGTATTATTTGTGACGATGTTGCGGTCATTTTTATATTATGGTGGAGGGTACTTCTTGCGTTCAATAAATCAGTCTGTTTCCGAGCCGTGCCTTTCATTGACGCCTCATTGGCGCCGAGGATTCGATTTGAAAATATATATTTTCTCTTTAGTTTACCACGCTTTTAGTGTCTTTCACGGTTTCGAAAATGCCAATCGGTAAAATTGAACCATTTAATTTAAGTTCAAAACAGTGGCCGGCATACATTCGTCGCGTAAATCAGTATATTTTGCTGAACCAAATAGCGGATGAGTTGAAAGTGGCAATGTTAATAACAGTTGTGGGGGAGGAGACATATGCGTTAATGTGCGATCTTTGTTCACCCGATTTACCAGAAACAAAAACATTTGACGCGTTAGTACAACTCGTATCTGAACATTTAGAACCACAACGCTCGGAGATCGCCGAGCGCCACGTGTTTCGTTTGCGCAGGCAACGGGTCGGCGAACCCCTCACAGATTATTTACAAGCCTTAAAACATCTCGCGGCTACTTGTAATTTCGGTAGATGTAATTCGTGTTCTACTCTACAAGAAAATCTGCGTGACCAATTCGTGTCGGGGCTGGCGAACGACGCCATGCGGTCGAGAATCTTTGCGGAAAAAACGATTCAATACAAAGAGGCGGTGGAGTTAGCTCTGGCCTTGGAGGCCGCAGAAAAGCATGCAGAGGTGAGCGGCTCCACGACATCGGCGACGGCGAATACAGGCTCATCTGGAATATCGGCTGGCGAGGCGGGCGAAGGCCTGCATTATGCGCGGGGCGCACGCGCCAGCCAGCATGGACGGGGCCCGAGGGGGGCCAGCGGCGGCGGCCGCGGGGCGGCAACCGAGGCTGCGCGCGCTTGCTGGCGCTGCGGCAGGCCGCACGCGGCAGACAGGTGTCGATTTAAAAATTATAATTGTGATGAGTGTGGCCAACGGGGCCATTTAAAAGTGATGTGCAAACGAGTGCGTGATAGTACAGGTCGGCAAAATTACGTGAGCGAGGACTCGGAAGAGGACGGTATGTTTAACATCGCAGTGACAGCTCAAGGTAACAAACCTTATTTTATTAAGTTATCCATTGACAATAATTTGATCGAATGTGAAGTGGACACCGGTAGTCGTATATCGGCAATTAATGAGAAAATGTATAAAAGTTTATTTTCACATAAAAAACTTGAAAATGATAATTTAATTTTACGTGGTTATTCGGGAACACGCATAAAGTCACTTGGTTACATTGAGGTTCATGTTTGCCTAGGAAGGGTAGAGAGACAAGCCTTACATCTATATGTCATTGCGGGCGGAGCGCGCCCATTAGTAGGCCGAGAATGGATGCGAGCTTTGGAAATTAAACAAATAAATCTCAATGAAATCACAGATGATAGTTATGTGAATCTGTTATGTAAGGAATTTCCCGAAGTTTTGTGTGACAAACTCGGTACTTGTAAGCGGCCGATTCGACTACAGCTGACTGATACAGAACCGGTTTACGTGCGAGCGCGGCCCGTGCCGCTCGCTCTGCGCGCGAGGGTCGAGCGCGAGCTGGCACGTCTCGAGGCCGATCGGTCGATTTACCGCGTAGATTATTCGGATTACGGGACACCAATAGTCCCGGTAGTAAAAAGTAATGGCGATATACGGATTTGTGGGGATTACAAAATCACGATTAATCCTAAACTTAAAAGAGATTACTACCCGTTACCACGTATCGAAGAATTGTTTGCAAACCTCACTGGCGGAGAAAAGTATACGAAAATAGATCTTACACACGCGTATGAACAGTGCATTTTGACGGAGGACTCACAACCGTATACAGCCATCACTACCCACATGGGTACGTTTGCGTATCGGCGCACTCCTTACGGTTTGTCATGCATACCCGAAAAATTTCAAAAGATGATGGAGGAGACGCTTCGAGGCGTGCCGGGATGCGTAGTTTTCTTAGACGATATATGTGTAACGGGATTAACGGATACCGACCATTTAAAGAATCTCAGGGCTGTATTCGAAAGGTTACGCAACATGGGTCTTACCGTGAAATTAAACAAATGTCGGTTTTTACAAGATAGCGTAAAGTACTTAGGCTTTATAATAAATAAAAACGGCTTGCGGCCGGACCCCGAGAAATTGGAGGCCATTTCCAACGCTCCTATACCTAAAAATGTATCCCAACTAAAAAGTTTTCTAGGAATGCTAAATTATTATGGAAAATTTATCCCTAGATTAAGCACAATATTACATCCATTACATAACTTATTAAAGAAAAATGTTAGTTGGAAATGGAACTCCGAATGTGAGGAGGCTTTCACAGAGGCGAAGCGATCCCTTGCGAGCGAGCGTGTACTAGCACACTATGAGGAGGGGCGCGAATTAGTGCTTTCGGTAGATAGCAGCGCGTACGGATTGGGCGCGGTGCTCGCGCACCGGTATGAGGACGGCACCGAGCGGCCCGTCAGCTGCGTGTCGCGCACGCTTAACGCGGCCGAGCGCAACTATAGCCAACTCGATAAGGAGGCTCTGGCTATTTTGTTTGGCGTTAGTAAACACCATCAATACTTGTTTGGCAGACGTTTCACGTTACGCACAGACCACCAACCGCTAACTCATATTTTTGGAGATAAGGGCGGGATCCCACAGACGGCAGCTAGCCGCCTCCAAAGATGGGCGGCCCGTCTGGCCGCATATGATTATGCAATTGAATTCGTTAAATCGGCGGATAACGGTCCGGCCGACGCGTTGTCCCGATTGCCTTTGCCATGTGAAGGCCGCTCCACAGACTCGATAGATTATTTGAATTTAGTGGAAGAGTCACTACCTATTAGTCATAAGGACGTGTCAAAAGAAACCGAACGTGACAAATTATTGTGTAATATTAAGGGATATATTTTATTCGGTTGGCCGTCGGACCCGAGTTGCGATGAAGAAAAGCCATTTTTTGCAAGGAAACATGATTTTACAGTACTTCAGGGCTGCGTTATTTATAGATATAGAATGGTAGTGCCATACGTTCTACAAAAAAAAATTTTAGACGAAATCCACGAGGGTCACTTAGGCATGAATAAAATGAAAAATTTAGCGCGAAATTACGTTTATTGGCCAACTTTGGATCGCGATATAGAGGAAGTATGTAGGGCCTGCGCGGCGTGCGGGACCGTGCGGGATGCGCCGCCGCGAGCCTATTTGCATCCATGGGAGTTTCCATTGCATCCTTGGCAACGTCTCCATGCGGATTTCGCGGACTGTGGGGGCATGCGATATTTTGTTATTGTGGACGCCCACTCCAAGTGGATTGAGGCCCTACCGATGCGAACCACTACGGCAGAGTCCACAATTAAAGTTTTAAGGAGCCTTTTTGCTCGTTTCGGATTGCCATCGCAGCTCGTGACCGACAACGGTCCACCGTTCTCATCTCTAGAATTTAAAAATTATTGTGAAAAGAATTGTATTAAGCATACAACTTCGGCTCCGTATAGACCTCAGGGTAACGGTGTTCTAACGGCGGAAAACGCGGTTAGAACAGTAAAGAAAACTATTAAAAAGGCTTTAGTCGAAGGTGAAGACGCAAACGCGGCGTTGAGTAAATTTCTTTTGCAGTATAGAAACTGTGACCACGCAACGACAGCAGTGTCACCGGCCGTGGCGCTCCAGGGTCGCCGACTACGTAGCCGCTTGGATGCGTTGCGCCCCGACGTGGCAGCTGCTGTGCGGGACCAGCAGGAGCGACGTGTAGCTCGAACGCCGGGCTCGCACAGGGAGTTTCACGTGGGGGACGCGGTGCTAGCTAGGGACTATACGGCTAAGGGTGACAAGTGGGCCGAAGCGACAATCACGAAAAAGACCGGGCCGGTGTCGTATAAAGTCGGGGTAGGTAATGGGGTTGAGTGGCGTAGACATGTCGACCAAATAGTCCCTAGCGGAGACGGTACTAAGGGTCGATTCTCCCTATCGCGAATGAGCGGCGTAACAAAAGAGACGTCTCCTGATCATGAATCACCAGTCCCAGAGGTTGATAACGGAGCCGAGGATGTATTCGAAGATGCGTCAGGGGGTGACGGAGAGGTGCAAAGAGCGACGGTGATACCAAATAAGAAACCGTTGCCTGAGTCTCAACCACCTCCGCCATTGGCACCCCCGACACCGCCGGGCGCGTCCGCTCGAGCACTGCGTGCTGCAAAGAGAGCTGAACTGAAAATAATATATACTTAACTAAAAATATAGTTACAATGTAAGCCGTAATTTAGCGGGAAGAAATGTGACGATGTTGCGGTCATTTTTATATTATGGTGGAGGGTACTTCTTGCGTTCAATAAATCAGTCTGTTTCCGAGCCGTGCCTTTCATTGACGCCTCATTATTAATGTCAGTTTTATGTTCCTCCAGTGTCAATTTACTATCTGTCGTTACTATCACCGATATGTCATCGGCAAATAGGATGCATCGATGGTTAGTAACGTTTGGTAGATTGTTGATATAAACCAAGAATAAAAGTGGACCCAACACACTTCCCTGCGGAACCCCAAATCTGTTCTCTTTGAAATCGGATCTATACGTTTGTGCTACATTATCGCCGTCTAATTTTGTGATTTCAACTGATTGTTTTCTGTTCCGTAAGTAAGTTTGGATCCATTTAAGTGCAACTCCCCTTATTCCACAATGTTCTAATTTAGCTAGTAGTTGATTATGACAAACATTCATTTGACAGTTCATATTGTTTCATAATATGTATATGTGTCATCCCGTACAAATTGCAGCGGATGGAATACGATATGAACTGTCAAATGAATACGATTAACTTACGCAATCGCACCCCAGATCAGTTGGGTGGGTTATCCAGTTGTATATTGTTTAGTATTACTTATAAAAATAGCATTGTGAATGCTAATATCTCGAAATAAAAAATAGCATTGTGAATGCTAGAATCAAGAATCAAGAATTTATTTGCTAGAATGCGGTACATAAGGGTCTTAATATATTTCATATTGTCACATCACATTCACCAGGAGCTGGCATGCAAAATATAATAGTGATAAATATAGTATGTCAACATTAATATCATTCAAATTTACAAGTCAAATATTATAAAATTATTAGCATTTAAAATTGAAATTTTAAAAAAAAATCAGTCATTGTATAAAAACAGTTTACGTAAACTTGTCCTTGAAGAACTCTGCAAGTGAGTAAAAGCATTTTTCTATTAGTATTTTATGAAGTCGCCGTTTAAATAGAACTAGAGGAAGTGACTTTAATGCCTCGGGTAATGTATTGTATATCTTTACTGACATTGAAATGCTATTTCTTTTACATATCTCGGATCCAAAGTCTGTTATGCATAATTTGTTTGGATACCTAGTGTTAAAGGTACAACAGTCTTTTTTAGTTTTGTAAAGCTCTGGATGCATTTTAACAAATGCACATATTTCGAAAATATACAAACATGGTACTGTTAGCAGCCCATAGGATTTGAACAAAGGCCTGCAGGAAACCCATGAATTAACATCCGCAATGGCTTTGACGCATTGCTTTTGTACAATTAACCCTTCTTTACTCCATACTTTTCCTACCAACTTCCCCTCCTTACCTTAAAGAACTTTTCACCTTTCGTTCTTCAATTTCACTTTCTTCTTTGCGTTCTTCCTCTAATCTTACCCTTAATATTCCTCGCCACGCTACCGACTTTGCTTCCTATTCCTTTTCCGTCCATGCTGTTCGTTTGTGGAACTCTCTGCCGGAGGGCATCAGAAAGGCTCAAACTCCAAGGTCATTTAGAGAACAAGTTAGGAGTCATTTTCTCTCTTCTTCCCGCGACTAATATTTCTTGTTTATATTTATCTCCTATACCATGGAATTATGTTTTTATCCTTTAGTATTTTTGTATATTCATATTCTGTCCTCTAAAGTGCACCTATTCCCCTTTTATCCTATTTATCTTATTTTATTTCGCCCAAGGTTGCCTGGAAGAAATTGCTATGTAGCAATAAGGCCGCCTATTGTATGTTTTCTTGTTTTTTCTGATTGTATCGTTTTTCTATCATGTGCAATAAAGTCTTTATTATTATTATTATTATTAATTAAGAGTCAATTTTTACCGAGTTACCCCATACCAGTATACCATACCTTAGGTTTGAAGTTACATAACCATGATATGCTTTTAGTGCAGTTTTAATGTTACATATTTTAGTCAAACGCCATAAAGCATACGCAAATTTGTTAATTTTTTGTACTATTTAATAATAGCTAATATCTCAAAATAAAAAATAGCATAGTGAATGCTATAATATATTGCTAAAATATTTTTTTTTTTTAATGTAATAAGACTATTATTTTAATTATTGCATGTCAGAAAGGCAGAATATGGCTGAACTAATTTGCTACCTATGTGAAATCTCATAACACCTGTATTCGCAATAAACATATTTTGATATTTAGTTTTTTTTTATTTTTGCTAATAATCTCAAAATAAAAAAATGTACTGTGAATGCTAATATCTCAAAATAAAAAATAGCATTGTGAATTATAATATATCAAAATAAAAAATAACACTGTGAATGCTAATATCTCAAAATAAAAAATAGCATTGTGAATGCTAATATCTCAAAATAAAAAATAGCATTGTGAATGCTAAATTCTAAAAATAAAAAATGGCATTGTGAATGCTAATATCTCAAAATAAAAAATAGCATTGAATGCTAATATCTCAAAATAAAAAATAGCATTGTGAATGCTAAATTCTAAAAATAAAAAATGGCATTGTGAATTAATTTTATTTCCATTGTCAGGTCCGTCAGAGCTACATTAAACGTCGTCTCCTGACCACATACCGAGCTCTAGAAAGGATGTCACAATCCGACTTCAACCTGGACAGATTAGAGGTAAGATTCAGAAAATTAACTAGTGACCGCGCACGTCTTTGTCTGCGTTGACAGTTTATTATTATTATTAGTTGGCAGGCAAGCAGTTGAGACATCTGATAAGAACTTGCCTATCTATTGTCTAATTTCAAAATCTATCGCAATCACTTTCAGGATGTGACACATTGATTCTTCTTTTTGGCACAAATAAAAACTTACTAAACAAATGTAGCAATGTCACAACAACCATTCTGTCAAATGAAAGCGATTGCGATAGATTTTGAAATTAGACAATAGGGATGATGACTAATGAATAAAATAACGAAATACTAATAGAAATCGTAAACACATTAAACTTTTAGAGTAGCTTGTATACCTCTTGGTTTTATATATTGCATATTATTTACTTTATGACCCTTCAAAGTTGGGTGGACAAGTCCATTTAAAAAGTATAAAATTTATTAAAATAAATGATACCTTTAATTAGTCCGTAATATGTATAGCAAATTTGTCTAAGAAACTATTTTGATAAACACAATATTTAATATAGCTGCCAAACAAATTTCCTACGCGTTGCATACAAACTACTTATTCGTGACGTCATAACTAGGAAGCCATTAGTATGGAGCGTTTTTGGGCGAGTCCATTTGTGTGCATTTCACACTGTAATATCTCGGGCAGTTTTCATGCTAGCGAATTAATTCTTTTATTAATGTTTCTTTTTTTGAGAGGTAATTTATGTAACATAAAATAAAAAAAATAGTCAACATGCCTATTAGCCCCCTCCCTGTATCCAGTTTTATAATGGGTTGAGTTTATCTTTCATTAGTTTTTAAATAATTTTATTTACAAAGATTTGAAAGTTTTTTGCAAATATGTATTAAAATTTGATCGACCATAATGGTTTTGTTTTATTTGATCCATTTTCCAGTAATCAATGGGGGTTGGTGTTTTGTGTTGTAAAGGCCATTTGGGAAAGAAACATTTCGGGAAAGGCACCTTTGGAAACCAAGGGACATTTAGGGAAAGGGTCATTTTGAAAAAGGGACGTTTCGGGAAAGGGACCTTTTGAAACCGAGGGACATTTAGGGAAAGGTACGTTTCGGGAAAGGCACCTTTTGAAACCGAGGGACATTATGGAAAATGGACATTTCGGGGAAGGGACCTTTTGAAACCGAGGGACATTTTGGGAAAAGGACACATAGGGAAAGGGACCTGTTGAAACAGAGGGACATTATGAACCTAAAACCCTTGAATCCAAATCCGTTCAACGGTTTCTTCGTGATTCAGTGACAAACATCCAAACTTTCACACGTATAATATTAGTCGGATGTATAAAGCTAGATCTGACAATATTGTTTTGTGTATCCAGGCCGCGGCAGTGTCCGCCGCGTCGGGCGCTACACTCACTGTACCACCGCGGACACGCGCCGTCCATCCCGGTACGTTGATATCATTCAGTACTTACATTTTTGCGTTAAGGCGGTTGTATGACCGAAAGTGGCTCCCTCAGAGGTTTTTATTTAATAAGTTATTAATAGAAAAAGATGGAGAATTTAGGGCCCCTGGTCTAGTATTTTTAGAAGGTATCACTACATGCCCTCGTAGTCATTCGTAGAAGTAGATAGCAAATGTGTCAAAAACGGCCACTTTTAGCAGTTTTGCTATCTACTTCTAGCAGTGACTACGAGGGAATGTAACGATACCGTCTAAAAATACTAGACTGTGGGCCCTAAAATCTCCACGATAAACATTTTTAAAATTGTGTATTAGAATTATAATATTAAATATAATTCACCGCGGCGCCACTTCGCTCAGGGTACCACCTTAAGAAGGCTAATTCTGCACACTAGCGGCGCTATTTGAAAAAAAATAAGAGTCCGTACACATTTTGCCGCTGACTGCAGCTCTCTCGCTCGCACATTTCATGTTTTCTCAACATTTCATAAAACTGAGTGCGTAATTGAAAAATGTGTCTCGGCCACTTTTCGCAATATACGATTACGGACATTAATTCGACATTACGACATTTACTCAATTAATTATCATAATATTATAAAAACTAAACGAAAATCGGTTCATCCATTTAGGAGCTACGATACCACAGACAGACACACAGACACGTTAAACTTATAACACCACTCTCTTTGCGTCGGGAGTTAAAAATAGCATTGTGAATGCTATTTTTAGTTCCATAATAAATAGCTAATTAAACATTTACAGAGGCAGCACATTTAGCATTAACTGCAGCGGATTTAGAAAGAGAGAGAGGACGCCCCTTATCAAAGTACGAGAGAAACATGATGATATTCAACTGGCTACACACGCTCGACGAAGCAGCACCCTTCTAGAATGTTCTAGAACAAAAAAGAAGACATAGAAGGACTAAGAAGATGACAAATGGACTTAGAAGATTAAAGATAAAGCAAAGTTTTAAGGTAATTGTTATTGCAGTGTTCTTAAATATAATGATGATAAAACTATGATTTTAGTACCAAACTAAGCAAATGTAATTAATTAACAATTTTTTGCATTTAATTTTCTTGCATAGTTTTTTTGACTACAATACGTGTTTTAATCGTATTTGTTATAATAATTTATCACTTTTTACGTATTCTACAAGTGAAAACGGGTTTTATTTTATAAATGATTATTTCTTAAATACCGGGTGTAACCAGACCCTCAACGAAGCCGACGTCTACGTATTCTGCCCATCATCAGGACCATTTCTGTTCAAAATTATTGCTGTGAAACGATTTTAATTTTTGGTGTTAAAAAAGCATTGTATACATTACCGCGCAATGTAACGCGTATTTTGTACCGCGCCTGCGAGTGAATGCTACACAGCTGCGTGCGGCCGAGTTGAAAGACAACGTTTATGTGCGTGCTCATGAAATACATTGAGTAATGACGTTTTGAAGCCATTGTTTTTTTACGAAATACATAAAATTTTGATATATGATTCTATAGACAAAAATTAGGAAATAACGAATAAAATAAGATTTCATAAAAATTTTGAAAAAAAAAATTACTTTGACCTTCGATAACTTCGTAACTATTAGTTTCCCAGGTATAGTCTAAAAGACAAAAAATGATCCTGATGATGGGCGGAATGCGTGGACTTCGGCTTCGTTGAGTGTCTTGTTACACCCGTTATGTTGGGTGAAGAATGTTTACCGAAATAGGACAAGTAATGAAAAAAGTGTTTTATCCGAAACTGTCAACGTTTTGGAATACATGATGTGGTTAACTGTACTATATAAGTATACTCTAACCGCCTCTGCGGTCTTGTGGTTCGCCCACACGTGTAAGACGCAGGGGTCCCGGGTTCGATTCCCAGGGGGGTACAATTTGTACTCGGTTTGGTTGGTGGTAGGGCTTATTTCAAGTCCGCCTGGCTAGCTACCACCATCTTACCTAAGTCTGACGCCATAACAACAATTTAAATTTGATTGTGTTCCGTCAGTTAGAGGTAAGATAGCCAGCTCCTCAGTGATGAGGATTCCGGGTGTAGTGCGCTTCCACCTTCGGCCTTATCGTCACTTAACATCAGGTGAGGTGAAGGACAAGCACTATCCCGTTGTGAATTAAAAAAAACTTCAATCATAATCAAACGTGGGACTTTGTTTAGTTTGGGACTAAATATTTAGTATGAGCTCTCTAGAATTGTATTATTTATATTATATTTAATTAAGTTCCTAAATCATTCTAGTAAATATTTCAATAAAATAAATTGATTTAATATAATTGTACTAAGTTATTGGTATGCAGTGGCGTGCCTAGGGTCTGAGATCGGGGCAAGCCCAAAGGCCAAAAGCTCAAAAAAAAATACACAAGCTTCAAATCTTGTACATTCTTTGTTCTACCAGTTAAATTATTTAAATCGTCATAACCCGAGGTATTCCAAACGTTCTTGTCGTTCGAAAAAAAGATGCAATACCAACAATATAATTTATTTAAGTGAGAGCAACCAACAATCCAACGAGTTTTGTACACATTTCTATTGAATTGCCTTTTGTTAGTTTGCAAAATACACAAATCTGGAGTAGGTCTGTCTGAAAATACGAGCTGCTTTTTTTTCGCCAAAATTCAATGAGCTTACCTTTCCCTCGCCGATCAAAACTTTGACACATTTTAATCCTTCTCAACAACATCTTTTCTCATCAATCTCACACACAACATCAGCCGTCGATCTGAACATCTTTTTGTACAACGAAAAACACTAAGCAAAACAGAGAACTTTATCAAACAAACATTCGCTCAAACTGATAAAACACCTGTTGCTACTACACACAGGTGATCATACGTGCTGTGCTGCGCGCCAAACTAAATATCGCTCCTGATTAGTATGCGCTACGTAGCCATTGGCTCGATTGTGTATTGCTGCGCAGGGATTGGCCCGATCGCGAGCTGTTGGCTACTGTTTCCGCGGCGGCATTGGCCGTCGTGTGCTGCAGCCGCGCTGTCATGGCAACTCGGGCGGCCGCGCCGGTGGCATCGAACCCACTTGTGGCTAACTTCCTTAGAAAGCTTGCTTTTGCTCACATCGCGCATTTCTCATAAAATCTATAGATACGTACAGTAGTATGTATGTAGTGGGGTACCAGTTTCGTTAATGTCAGAAGAGTGCGGTAATATGAATTCGCGAAGCCCGGTTGCAAGCCAACGAGTGCGAGAGGGATGTAGTGTATTGTTCGATTAATACACTATATTACGCAGTTTAACGACTAGACTATCGATCAGTTGTTATAAAAATTGAATCTTTGGTGATATTTGATTGAAAATTTACGATCGTGAATAATATTTTGTTGTTGTCATTAATTGAGATTCATTAGTAGTGTACATAAGATTTTGTTAGGGCAAGCCGGGCTTTTGGGCTTGTATGGAGGTACCGCCACTGTTGGTATGTTGTGTTGTATTGTATATTATGTTTATGATGCATATAAAATTATTAATTTAATTTAATTAAATAATAATGAATTTTTGATTAAAAAATTTAATGTTATATTAGATAGGTAGTTTTGAAAAAGTTAGAAAATATCGAGCCTCTTCAGGAAAAACATCGTAAGCGCTAAATTCGCAAAAATGCGTTTTTACAGTAACCGCCATATTAGCTGATTTTGCACTTTATTCCACTGACTTTACAGTTCAGAGTAGAATATAATTAAATTTATATTGTAAGTTACAATCTATCACAGTTTTTTGTCGTAGCGTCCATCGGCTGATATATCATAAGTATAATACCTGTCGCTTACGATAAAATACTAGGTAGCTTACGACAAAATACTAGGTCGCCTAAGATAAAATACTAGGTTTTAGGTTATTTAGCAAGCATAATACTTGACGCTTAAGATAATAAATTGTGCAAGTTAAATACTTGTCACTTACTATAATTAATGATTTTGAAAATTATAAAAAAAACCTTTTGTAAAATATGCAAAATGGCGGTTACGATGTTCCTGAAAAGGCTCGATATTACAAAAACATTTTGTTTACACTTTTTTCCTCAATTTAAAAAACCAACTGTCACTATTTGCCATAAAGTTACCGATCATAATTCAAAACATAATAATATTTTGACAGTTAACTTGTGATAAGTAAAATAATTATTTTAATTGTTAAGAAACTAAAAGCAATTTTACTTACATTATATGTCAGGCAAAATCACCGTCAATGAAAACTACACTTTATCCCATAAGAAATAACGTATATTTTTGCTTACACAAGTTAACTGTCAAATCTGTATAGAGAATATCATTAGTTAAATTTAAACTAGATGCTAAATAAGTTGACCCAAAGGAGACCCGTCGTTTTATGCTAATTTTTTTTCTTTATATCATTATGCTAAAGTTGATTGTTTAATACCCTATTGACCTTAGAATAATAACGCCTAGAAGCCAAGTCCTTGTATCTAAAGTGAGGTAAATAAAACTGAGCCAAAATGGCTCAGTTTTTAGATTTATATCCTTCATGCGGTACTTAATCGTAACTAAAGTCCAATAAAATAGTATCTAATCCCATAAAGGTAGGGAAATTTAAACTTATTTGGTCTTATAGGTACGATTATGTAACGTAAATGAAGGATAAACATCTAACCATATTGCAGTATTCTAAAAAAAAAATTTTTTTTTTCACTGCGTATAATAGCACCGTACAGCCGCCATGTTGTTTTTTTATAACGCCACCTTCTTAATAACACTTGGGCTGACAAGACAAATCTAACGATATCTGAAGGCTTCGGCAAACCAAACGCGGGACAGTTGCAGCGCTGTTTGAATGCGGGCCCGCGCAAGTTGTAATACAAGAGACTCTTTGAACCACGTTACACCAAATTTGAACGCGGGCCCGCGCTCGAACTGCTCTGCGCCGCGCCGCACTGCAACTGCCGGGCGACAAACCAGGCGGCGCGGGAGCGGGACAGAAGCAGCGCATGCGAGGCGCAAAGCAGCTGGAGCGCGGGCCCGCGCTGTTGTATAACTATGGCGGGCATGTAAGCATGATACATCGGGGGCAGGGCGTTCGCAGTGCAGCGCAGCGCGTCGAAGCGGTTGACGACTTTTGTATTTTTTTACAACCGCGTGATGGATATCAATGAAAAGATAATCGAATAAGTGCGTAAAAATAAATGTTTGTATGATTTTCGAGATAATTTGTATTAATTTTCATTATTTCGACATTCGAAAATAGTTGAAAAAATTATCCTCATGACTTTCCAGCTCCCTGCATAGACGATAATATTCCCCATATTCTTCTCTTCTTGTATTAATATCATGAACCCAAATTCTTTTGTTTCGCCTTAAAGCCAAAAGCAGTACAAATTCTTCTTCATCCGAGTCCGTGTCGTTCGACATCTTGCAGCCTACTGCCTGCCTAGCCCGTCATACTGAACGCGGTTTAGACGCGGTCCAGCCTTGTAACTGCTTTAAAACTGCCGCTGCGTTCAGTGTGACGACTCCCGCGCTGCTACTGACCTGCTCTGCTTCTGACCTGCGTTTGGTTTGCTGAAGCCTTTAATCATAGAAATCCGTTCAGCCGTTTGAAAGATATGAGGTAATAAAGAATATTACATACAAACATACTTACAAGATACGCGCGAAATACATAACCCTTTGCAGTCGGGTAAAAAATGAGCCATTTTGGCTCAGTTTCATTTGCTTCACTTTTGACAGTGTTACTGTGAACTGTTATTATTCTAAGCTATTGACACACTCTGTATAATTAAGTTAGTATTATACCTACACTAGTCCTAGTAAGTACAGTCAACAGCACGTTGGGCTATCACGATAGGATAATCAAATTAAATCAATTTTAAACTTTGATATTAAGGTTCAAAATAAATTGCAAATTTTTGACTGTTTCGTTTAACCTGACGTGTTGCTTACTGTACAATATGTAATAAAATGCTGTTTTGCCCGAGGACCAAAAATTTCCTCCTTCAACATTATACAGGGTGTTACAAAACAACCCTTATGCCGAATAAGGTAGATAGGGACCATCAAACTGAACAACTTTTACTATGGGACCAACTCTGAAATTGCAAAATAAAATCAGCTATTTCATACAAAAATTAATAACTAAAATATCAAAATGTATGAAACAGCTGATTTTTATTTCGCGATTTCAGCGTTGGTCCCATAGTAAAAGTTGTTCAGTTTGATGGTCCCTATCTACCATATTCAGCATTGCGGGTTGATTTGTAACACCCTGTATACTTAACTAAAAATAAAAATAAAATTCTTCGATAACAAATTTGAATCTCTATAAATAGTATAGAAAATTGTTATTTGATATTTTGATGAAATTAATCTTTCAATTTCAAATGATTATAAGTAATCTGTGATTTAAAAATGCATTTCTATGCAATTATTTTCGATTTTTATTTTATATATTTTAGGTATTTGGTTCCTATTTTGGACTGAATTTAGCTCCTATTTAATTTTGTTCGTACACTTTGAATTGTATGGCTTAAAAACAGCAATGGACAACATGTTTATGAGAAAAAAGTTGTACAAAACGTCCCTTTAGTAGGCTAAGAAATAAATAATTATATCTATAAAATAAAACCAGCTGTATTTGTATTTAAGCGGGTGACACAATCTGTTTGGTAACATAAAACAAGTGCCAATCATTTGTTCCCAACGAGTCACACCACCAACTGTCACACTGTGACTGGTTGGGATTTTTTTGTTAAAGAATTCCCAATGAGTCACACCCATTGACCTGATTTTTTTTTCTTAACTGGACTGGCTGTCTGTATGGTTTGACAGCAAAGTTTTTGTGCCTATTTAAAACGCCACTAGCGTGCGTCCAAAGAACTAATTTTGACAAGTTTGAATGGAAGTTTTAAGTTGTTTATAGGGCTATCGGTATTTGCGTCGACATAAGCACATCATTAGATTTAGTACGCTGTACGCACGCTACGTCCTACAGCGCCAAAATGGTGGAAATCAAATAGGCACAAAAACAGTTTGACAGCAGCCAGTCCAGTGTAATATAGAGGTCAATGGTCACATCTGTTACTCGATGGGAACTTTTTTTTAGAAATTTCCCAACCAGTCACACTTTTACAGGTTTTTTTTTTACATATTTTCACCTGCTACAATAGTTTTAACGTTATTTTTACCGGTAAATTTACCGATAACATGTTTTAACGTTATTTTTTTAACGGTTTTTCAATCCCTGTCTGTTACAGTGTGACTGATTTGGAATTTTTTAATAAAAAGTTCCCATCGGGTAAAAGGTGTGACTCATTGGAATTTTTTTAATAAAAAAAATCCCAACCAGTCACAGACTGACAGTTGGTGGTGTGACTCGTTGGGAACAAATGGTGCCAATGACCCATTGACAAAAGCAGAATGTCGGTCTTGCGTTTAGGAGATACGTGTCATATTTCCTAAAAACAACTGAAAAAAAAAAGTTTTTTTTGCAACAAATTCCGACAAACTACCTACAGACTACACATAAAAGTACATAATCAGATTTTCGCTACGACCTTCCGTCCTCGGGATCCAGGGGCCCTATTTTTGAATCCTTCGACTGGCGTCGAGCGCTTGGTTTCTACTGATTTTCGTTCGACATTTGACTTTCCATATTTTTGAATCGCTCGACCGCAACGAGTGCCCCTACCCACTCGTGAACAGTCGAGCGATATGGTAAGGCGAGCGATATTCTTTTCTACTAAAAACTAAGATATTTATGTAACAGCCAATAAAAACATGGATATTACGTTTCGTTTTCGTTGCGGTAATTACCAGATTATTTTCTTCAGATGATTTTGCGTGGAACGGATAAAATCCAGCATTTCGTTTATATTGGCAGCACCGGAAACGAACGATTCAAAAATACGGAAAATCGGCGTCATGCGACTTGGAAGACGAGTGTGACTTAAGTCGCATGCGACAAAACTATGTCATACGAGCGATTCAAAAATAGAGCCCCAGGTAGAAAGGTTTCCACAGCGTAACCTCACATAATGATGCTAGTCTATTATTTCCATACACATTACCAAACAGCTTGTATATAACTAAATGCTGGGCCATAACATTCCTTTTCCTGTATACCGGGTGTAACAAGACACTCAACGAAGCCGAGGTCTACGTATTCAGCCCATCATCAGGACCATTTCTGTACAAAATTATTGATGGGAAACGATTTTAATTTTTGGTGTTAAAAATACATTGCATACATTACCACGCAATGTAACGCGTACAACAGACCGTGCTTGCGAGTGAATGCTACACAGCTGCGGCCGAGTTGAAAGGCAACGTTTATGTGCGTGCTCATGAAATACATTGAGTGATGACGTTTTGAAGCTATTGTTTGTTACGAAATACATAACATTTTAATAATGTTTCTATAGACAAAAAATAGGAAATAACGAATAAAATAATATTTCATGAAAAAATAAAAAATAAATTTGACTTTGACCTTCAATAACTTCGCAGCTATTGGTTTCCCAGGTATAGTCTAAAAGACAAAAATGATCCTGATGATGGGCGGAATGCGTGGACTTCGGCTTCGTCGAGTGTCTTGTTACACCCGTTATATTATGTAAAGTTCCTATGTATTATTTTTTGTTCAGTACCCGTAACACGAACAGTTATCGAAAAAATAACGCGCGTAACTAAAAAACATTCGATAGAGTAATTTTTTATGGGCAATTTGTACAGCGCCATCTACCGCCGAAAAGCGAAATTAAATTTTCCATAGATACTCTGTCAAGTACTTTTTTACGCGCGTTTTTTTCTTGATGTTCGT
Source organism: Agriphila straminella (assembly GCA_950108535.1). NCBI lineage: Eukaryota > Metazoa > Arthropoda > Insecta > Lepidoptera > Crambidae > Agriphila > Agriphila straminella. The sequence continues at coordinate 1,528,380 of OX467328.1, forward strand.
GCTAGGGTACACAACGAAACGGCAGGCTGATTATCTAATGAGGATCAGTAACAGGTTTGAATCCTATAGTTTTATTGGTATAATATAAAATCATATTAATAGCTATGAAACACAGTGAAAGTTTTTTTGAAATGGTTGAGTTATTAAAAGTTTGAAGGAAATGCCAAACTCAATGCAATATGTGCTTTATCACGTACGCCATAAGGTTCACGTGTGTCGTGATGACGTCATAAGGAGCCCCCAAAATGACAGTGTTTTAGCTCGTTTAAATTCTCAAGAGAGATATCGCAAAAATTTCTTCACAGTTAATCGTGTGTGGTGGCTTAAGCTTTCTGATAAGCCACTAAACAAAAATCGTTACTGATCCTCATTAGAAACCACCTAGCGACCGGTCTCATTTGACAGCTGAATGTGATACATTGCTGGGGTAAAAAATAACATACCATAGAAAAGTAGCAATGTATCACATTCATCTGTGAACTGAAACCGGTCGCTAGGTTGTTGCTTATTAAATAATCAGCCTGCGGCAGGGGGGTATAACTCCGCGCTTAAACTTTTATATTAGCCTACTGCTCGCGGCCCACTCCAAGAGGGCCATTGTCGAGGGATATCACCGCGCCGACCGAAACGCGCGGCGTGTGCAAGCGACGAGAGCGCAGCGCGTGAACGTCACGAACGAAACGAGTCAGTCAAGCGCCGAATGCGAAACTGCATGCACTTCGTTTTTGATACATAATTACTAACGTACCTACCTACCTACCAAAGTTTATTGTTGTACATATTTACATACTTAGTTGTAGGTATCGAAGTTCGAAATATGGCACCAGTAAAGAAAAAAGCTAAAAAATACTGCATTGTCTTTGGTTGTCTAAACAAAGATTCCATCCCAGGAATTTCTTTTTTCTATCTTCCTGAAAATGTTGAAAGGTAAGTTTTGTTTTATTATTCGTATCGTATAGTAGGTACCTAACCTATTCATTTTCTTTTTAGAAAACTTAGTGATATATCTAGTATTTACCTACCTTATTACTTACTTGTTAGGCACATTAAACAAAAAAGTACAAGGTAAAAAGTACCTACTATTACGTAGGTAGTACCTACCTACGTCTTTTTAATTTGGACCAAAAATTGTAACGAGATGAATAAAAGTTCCTATCAAAATCCTAACGTCTAAGATAGGTAACTAAACTACCTAGGATAGGTAACTAACCTACCTACCTATTTAACTTATAATTTTAAAATGTTATTTTTCTTAAAAAATTATAAAGGGTAGGTACCTACGGCTCATTGTGAAATTTCGTATGTTGGCTCTTGGATTAAATTCCTATTGTTGATATTTCAAACATTGAATCAAGCTCGTATTTGAATACGATGTTAATTTTTATACCCTTTTAGGTTCGGTAAATACCGATAATTTAATTTTTAGTAGGTACCAATATTGTAAGTACGCCTTTCGCCAGGCGTGTCTCATTCACCTCACTCCGTAGGTATTATTTAAGCATTAGAAGTATTTATCCTAATAACAATAAAAAAAATCTTTAGGTAGGTAGGTATTACTTTTTACGAAATCATCCCGAACTTTATACATCACTTAACATTATCAATTATATAGGTATTCTGTGACACCACTCCCAAATAATATTATTTCACAAGTATCTAGGTAGGTTTACTTATTTAAACAACTTAACATCAGCCATTTTAATGGCCCCACTGCAGGGGCACAGGCCTTCCTTATGGGTGGATAAGGAGGATGGGCCTTAAACCACCACGCGGGCCCAATGCGGATTAGCGGGTGTTCACAACTACAAATGCAGCCGGAACCAACGGCTTAACGTGCCTTCCGAAGCACGGAGGAGCTCGAGATATAATTTTTTTTTCACCCATCCCATAACCGACCCTTGCAAAAGTTGCTTAACCTCCGCAATCGTTGGGCCAGGCGCTATACCACTGCGCCATCGAGCTTCTCTAACTAGGTACTTAGAAATACTTATTATTTATGCTCTTTAAATATGCTCAGCTCACCTATTAGGTAGATTTATTTTATTTTATAAGTAGGTACCTATTAGTAATTTCATTGTTTATTCATGGGCATAACGAATGTTTTCTATGATATCAGTAACTAGCGAGTAGCAACCCCGAAATGTGTCGGTTGAGACAGAGCTATGCGACAGAAAGAGACGCCTCTCTTTCTTCTTCGTAGGTGCATATAATTTTATCCACGCAGCGTTGTGCAGTTTGAAATTGTACTTTATTGCCGTGCAGCGAGAGTAGCTTATTATTTGATGGTCCTCGCGGGGACGGACTTCTGTACGTTAGTACTATTATATATTCTGTGCCTGCGGTTCGGTTGTTTAATGTAAGTACTTGAATCTCTATGTAAATTATGTAAGGATGTGTTATTTTTATGGGAAATAAAAAGTGAATGAAATTTGTGTTTTTTTTGTTATGTCCTAAAAACATATTTTTGAAAGCGATTACACTTTGCTATAGATCAGGGATGCACAGACTGCGGCCCGCGGGCCACATGTGGCCCGTCGGCAATATGCTAGTGGCCCGCCAGCAAAAATATTCCCTCGTTCCCCTAATAGCATTTATTGTTGGCATTTGGTCGGGCCACGTGCACGTCGTTAGTTGGACAACGGTTGGAATTGGCCATCTTATTGTGGCAGGCCCTTCTTCGAAGGGCCATTGTAGAATTTCCTTCTGAAGGGCCATCGGTTGTTTTGCATTGTGGGGCCTTCCTAAAAATATTTACCTTCACCCTACAGTTGGCCATCGGTTGTTTTTCATTGTGGGGCCTTCCTAAACAATATTTACGGTTACCCTACAGTTGGCCATCGGTTGTTTTGCATTGTGGGGCCTTCCTAAAAATATTTACCTTCACCCTACAGTTGGCCATCGGTTGTTTTTTATTGTGGGGCCTTCCTAAACAATATTTACGGTTACCCTACAGTTGGCCATCGGTTGTTTTGCATTGTGGGGCCTTCCTAAAAATATTTACCTTCACCCTATAGTTGGCCATCGGTTGTTTTTCATTGTGGGGCCTTCCTAAACAATATTTACGGTTACCCTACAGTTGTTTTGCATTGTAGGGCCCTCTGACACAATATTGACAGTTACCCTACAGTTGGCAAACGGTTGGAGTTTGCTTAAAAGTGGCTGGTCAAACCGAATGCAGCACAGCGCGTAACAACAAGCGACGTTGTAATGTATGAAATGCTATGGTATATGACAGTACATGTCATAACGAACGCAGCACGACTGGCTGCGCATCAGTCATACCATAGCATTCATACATAAAGTCGTTTACCGTCACACGCTGCGTTGCTACAAGCTGTGCTGCATCCGTTTGACCCACGCTAAGGATGAATAATCCCTTCAGTCGTAGAACTTCAAAAGCGCATGACGTTTTGCGATGGCTTGTGATTTTGCGCTTTTAGCGTTCTGCGTCCGAAGGGTATTCCAGCTGTGGAGCAAATAAAAAATGGTATTATAATAACATATATCTTTTATTTAAAACTTTTTATAATCATATTGACTCACGAGGGTATCTATAAGCTGCAGAACTAGCGCCTACTTCTTTTTATCAAACTAAACGGCAACGGCCACGCCAGCCATTGCCGCTTGATGAGAAAGGAAAGTGGAAAATTGACCCATGATTGCATCCAGACAATTTATTATTTTGTTTGACACTAAAATTTGACATTTGTACCAATATTTTTTTCTCGCATATGTATTGAAAAACTTTCCTTTCTCATCAAACGGCAATGGCTGGCGTGGCGTCCAACTTGAAAATAAAGAAAAGTAATCGCTGAGAAAGTTTTTGATTTGTTATGTATAAAAATCTGCATTTCCTTAGTGAAAAGTGCAAGTTACATGTTATTATTGTGATAAACAATTTACGTACATTCTTTTCACATCATAATTTTGAAAAGTGGTAAAAACAAAATGGGTCTTGCTGTAGGTAGAGTAGTTTTCCTGGCAGGACCCAATAAAATGATTAATTATAATCAAACTACAATATAAACAAATTTTATTACTATGTTACAAATTTAAACACATTATACCTACTTAAACATTTTATTCCATGAATAAAATTTATCAAATCTGACTGTGTCCTGCCAGGAAGTATCACACATTTAATGACTTCGCGTCATATTAACAAATGGCAAACATACAAATGATTCATTGTCATTAAAATTAGGTAGAAGTAAACATTTTTTATCCAAAATAGATGAACAGATATAAACATTTTCGGAATGACAAACCTTAAATATACCTAGGCGACATATTGAAAGTATCAATAGGTAATTTGTAATAGTCAGTCTTATCCACAAAACAATCACAACCCAATTTAAATAAGGAACTATCACAAATCTTTTCAATGGTTTTTATCCTAACAATATCACCCTCTTTGGTATTGAAGCACGAATTTATATTTACACTGCAAATATTTTCTAAAATTATCTTATGTATTACATTTTTTTTTTACAATGGTTGATATTTGAGACTTTTCACTGACACATTTCAATTCACCCGTTCTTTTGGCTACTTGTTCTAATGGGTGGTTGTGCGATCGAACCATTTGTTTAATTTTAGTCATAAAATTTTCAAAAGGAAATGCAGAGAAGTTATCTAGCATTCCAAAGTTTTCAACATCTGCTGTAAGATGTAAAAGATTGTGAAAATTGTACACAAGAAGTTCTTTCGTGTATAGAATTGGTACGTTACGAACAAAACAATGCAACAAGTTATTTGCGTACTCTCGCCATTCAAATTCGGCACACAAATCACCACATAATATATAAATAGAACAATGCAGTGTTAAAAAATGTTCGAACAATTTTTTTGATAAAATGTTAGATAAAACTACAGGGCCGAGGTATAAAAGGAAAGACCTAAGTTCTGTAGCCTTCCAATATTATGACTTTAATCAATTCTAAATTTTTCAAACTGAACTTATTATTCTTTCCAGTCCAGTTACATTGTATTGCCAAAGAGTCAGTGAAAACTCGTTCCAGAATTCTTCTTGTAATTGAGCCTGTTCCTTTCCCACCAATATAGCTCAAATTATTTATCTGTAGCAAAAAGTCAATATTTCAATAATAAGCAATGACAAATAAAAGCAAAACAATAATGTACACTCAACAGCACGTCAGGTTATACAGTTAAACTGCGAAAACAGCTTTTATTACGTAGGACATAAAGGCAGTCTCAAACAGTCTAAAGCGCTATTGTGTGTACACTATTTAATTAAATTTTATATAATACTAGTATTATAACTACATTACATAGCATATTATTTATTATACATCATCAGTGCCTCCAATGGTCTTGCTTCCTTGTAAATTTATATTAGAATTTAAATAGGCTTACCAATTGTTCTTTGTGTTCTTGTTCTGAATCAAGCCAATTTTGAATGTTTGTTAAATCTTCAACTGATTTAAATGGTATCTCTATTTCTAAAGTGGGTAGTGCTGCAGTAGTATGTGATAATTTCAAAAGAATATCATTTTGAGTTTGTTTAAGATCTTCAACTTCAGTTTTCATGTGTCCGAGACAGTCGGCAATGACATCTAAAATAAAAAAGTTATATTCTTATTATAGTAGATTCTAAAACAATATACGTACTTAAATAAAATTATCAAAGTCATCATGTCTCCATTCTCTAGAACTCCGATGTGAAGATATAAAAATAACTATTTAGGTATTATTGTAATTTTTATTTACCTAAAGAAGAATTTATTTTTTCCAATACTGTTTTTTGTGCATATTTTGACCGCAATGTTGTTGGTGTGGTTTCCGCAGTATTAGTTGGAGTTGGATTATGTGACACTGACGATATCGGAGAATCTGTAAAGTGGGCACTATTATTATTATAATAATTAATTATAAACAATCTTACTTGACACTTCATGTATATATAGTATGTAGAAATTTACCAGACAATAAAAAAATGTTACCATTTTGAATTAAGGGACAAGAAACTCTATAACTCAGATGCTCAGACTAACTCAGACTCTATTCTTGTAATATTTACCTAAAGAAGCATTTATTCTTTCCAGGAACGTTTTCTGGTTATGTTTCGTCCGCAATGTTGTTGGTGTGGTTTCCTCGTTAGTGGGGTTATAAGATATCGGAGAATCTGTAAAGTGGGTACTATTATTATTATTATGATAATGAATTATAAACAATCTCACTGGACACTTCATATAAATGTAAGAAAACTAGTTAGCCAGTTCTGATACTTCTGATTAAATAAATAAATAGGTACGTATAACCTAATAAATAAAAATACCTAATTCACAATCTTACAAGTAAGAAACTTTGTTTTGTTACTTACCAACATTAAAATCTTCTAACAATCTTGGTGACGAACATGTCCGTTTACATACAGGTGGTGGTGGTAAAATTGATTTTGGTGGAATTGGATATTTGATTTGACATTCATCATCACTTTCTTCATGGTCATCAGCATCACTATCAATTTTACGAGGACGAACTTTCCTCTTCCTTTGCCATTTTTCGGCGGTATCTGGTTCAATATCAGTTGAAGCTAATTCCGATTCACTTTCAGCCTTTTTACACTTTTGTCTGGCTTTAGATATGTCATCTGTAAAATAATATTTTATGAATTATAATGTGGATTATAAATAGGAATACGCTAAATTACCTACCTCTGAAACATTTTGACAATAAATCGAGTAGGTATGAATCAGTTGTTGAAACTTTGGCTAAATAGGTACCTACTGCAACTGCAAACAAATATTAAATCTGACGATGTCTCTCCGACCGCCGCCGACCGCTTCGCTTTCAGTAGTTTTCTTCTCACACCACACCACTGGGGCGTAAAGATATCAAAGGCGCCGATAGAGCTTCGACGCGAGTGCCGATTGCCGACCGGCTGGCCAGCGGACCGACTCTATCTATGGCTGGCTGGCTAGCCAGCGGACCATCCGCGTCAGTTCCAAAAAAGCTCACATCACATCCCATTCTTCGTTACAAACCATTACCAATTCACATAAAGTAGTGCATCAAACGCATCAAAGAGAAAAATACGTAGGTAATATAATTTCACCACATTTTTTCGTGACTCGACACAACACGCACCAGCAAGCAATGAGATAGTTGTACAACTTTAAGTAACCATTCTACAAAAATAAAGGTACCCTACATACATACCTACGCTTTTAGGTTGTTAGGCACTCACCGGTTTCATAAAAAGTACGTCTGATGGCGTGCACTGCCCAATCATCATCCGGAACCGCTTGTGTTAATAGGGATTTATTATACTTGGATAATAACTTGTGAGGTGGCCACAGACACTGCCTCTTTCTAGGCGTGAGCCATTCTTGGCGAATAATGCCAAGACTGGCATCTTCAAATTCTACAACTTTAAACATTTTTGAAAACAGAAAATGTCGCTTGCGACGCGGCGCGAGCGAGCGCGCGCGAGTCCACAACAAAAATGGCCGACCGCCGGGCCGCCGGCCGCCGCCCGCCGGCCGAGGGCCGAGGCGCGCGTTCGGCGTTCCAAACCTAAGGCGCGTTCCAAACCTACACTCCGAGTGCAACCTATCTTTTATGTCTAATTTTTAAAATAATCATGGTAGATCGTCAAAAAACGGATTTTATTTGATTTAGTATAAAGAAAAGTTTAAATTATTCGTATTCCAAATGGAAAATGAAGAATTTGTATTGACATTGACATTGATAGTTCGTGGTCGTTCCAAACCTTAGAGCGAGTTAAAAAACAACCAAACAACCGACGCTCAAACGTTCTGAACGCAACCCTACGCTCCGAGTGCAACCCAACGCTCTAACGGCATTCCAAACATTAGAGCGTGACGTTCGGTTGACACAACCTTCCTGTTCCAAACGTCAGAGCGTTGCAACTTTTTAACCATCAAAATATAATATCTATGATCAAAATGGATGGTTGTAAAACGCTCTGACGTTTGTCTATAGAAAAAATGACAATGTCAATTGACCTTATTTTGTATTTTGATGTTTTTGAGTCTAATTCTTAAAATAATCATGGTACCTAGATCGTCAAAAAACGGATTTTATTTGATTTAGAATAAAGAAAAGTTTTAATTATTCGTTTTCCAAATGGAAAATGAAGACTTTGTATTGACATTGACATTTAAAGTTCTTAGTCGTTCCGAACCTTGAGTGAGATAAAAAACAACCAAACAACCGCGCTCTAAGGCTCTGAACGCAACCTTGCCGTCGTTCCATCGCTCACCTCGTCTCGCCGGGCCTCCCTCGGTCGGCCGCCACGGATCCAGAGGGCCTAGTATGAGTTGGTTTTTTGTACTCACTTCACTTTGCGAATAGTTAACTATCGTCTTCTCTCTATCACTCTTTCACTCACTCGTATGATTATCTCTCTTTCACCCGATACTATTCGCAAAGTGAGGTGAGAAACACAACTCGTACTATAGGCCCTCTGAGCGGGTGCACAGAATACATAATAGTACAAAGGGGAGGGGATTGTACAGTCGCGAACACAACTTCTTTTAATAGACTGAGCGGTCACGGGATTTTTGGTAACGATCAAGGAAAAGGTTAGATTCATTTTCATGGGTTGTAAAGTGGTCCCCTAATGTGAATGATGTCGGTCTGCCTGCTCTCAGTGGTTGCAACATCGAGTTATAGCGCTTACAAGAGGCATCATTGTTACGAAAAAAAAACGATCAAAGAAATGGTCAGTTTTAGTACCAATTCAAAGTATGGCGTCTCCGTAGCTGAAATGATATGGTCTGCCAGCTCTCAGTGGTTGCATTTCAGAGCTATGACGCGCGCAAGTTGCAACTAAATATTTTTTTCGTCAAATTGTATTTTAAAAAAATACTAATCGATAGAGCTCTTTATTCTAATAAAAAAATGTCTTTAGTCATTTTTGTCTAAAATGAATAGTTTGGTCGGAAAAAAATATTTTGTTTTTTTTGTATGGAGTGAGATATTCAATGTGCTCTTACGGCCAATTCCTAATTTTTTCTGCCTCAAAACTACTTCTGCGTCAATATTTCAAACGTTTAAAATAATCATACACTATCAACGCGCGCCCAAAATTGTACATTTACACAGCTTGGATTTTAAAACAGTATAAAATCTTTTTTTTAGTAAAAACCGGTTGTTTTGTCATTACTTATTACTTTCTCATCAATTTTAACACAATAAAAGCCAACAAAGCTTTCAGTCACTAATGTTACTATTATAACTATGGGTAACTTTTTTACCATAATAAATAAAATAAAACCGAAACAAAAAATGCAGCGGGATGTTAAGTAAGGCCCAGGCGGGTTATTACAAACTAAAATAGTATTATTATTTTACAATAAAGAAAAAAGTTTTCATCAGATTAATGATTAATATTATATTCAAATAAATGAAGCTTTTAAAATTATAACGATAGAAACTAAATATTATTATTATTTTTAAAAACCTTTATTTTGGGCTTTACTAAAAAAGAAATAAGGCTCGTTTATTTTTCACAAAAGTAAAGATTTTGAAGATATATTAATATTATAATTGTATTTATGAACATCGATAGAAACAAGCAGAAACTAAAATCATCAATATTTTATTATGCGACGGATAATAAGAAGCTCCAGTTAATTAATTTTCATACAAACGAGGTAACTTTGAAGCATTGGTTCTCCGCAAGGGATTGATCAAGCTGTGATTTGAAGACGGCTATCAATAGAGTAAATGGAGGAGATCCAGATCGCAATATACACACAACTGATCTATCAGGATTGTAAGAGCTGTTTCGATAAGTTTAAAAAGTCGCGTAAATAGCATGCAAAAGTATGGAAATACTAAAACTGAGAACTTTGGTACATACAGCTCTTAAAATGCCGATCAGATCACTCGGATGTATCATTATATCAGGCGCACGACACCCGCTGCTGGGTATAAGCCACCCCCAAGGATCTCTACGACGAACGGTCCTGCACTGCTCGCATCCAGCGACTTCCCGCGACCTTCAGCAGATCGTCGGTCCACCTTGTCGGGGGCCTACCCACGGAGCGTCGTCCGGTCCGCGGTCGGTCGCCATTCCAGAACCTTTCTGCCCCAACGGCCATCGGTTCTTCTCGCTGTACAGGCAGTCGCCGGTCCAAGGTAAACGTAATAGTCAACAACTTCGAGTGTAGTGTTCTCGACATGAGCTAGAGTGGGTACAACATGGGCATTCGACATGACTTTCGTCTTATCCATGTTCATCCTAAGACCCACTTTTTGGGAAGCACTACGGAGATCTTCGAGCATTGTCAGGTCTTCTATTCCAAGGTCTCAGCCATAAGAACTGGTATATCGTTGGCAAAACGAAGGTGTGTTAGGTACTGGTCATAATGTTAATATCGAGTCCGTTCTAGTCCAATCCCCGTCTAAGAATTTAAAAATGTCCTCCAACAAGGTGTGATGTGAACAGTTTCAGAGAAATAAAGTCTCCCTTTATTACACCTCGCTGCAGTTGGATGGGATTTAAACTCTGATTCTGTACTCGGACCAACACATGGTGGCAGTTTCGTATAAATGCTGCAACACATGGTGGCAATTTCGTAAAAAAGCAAGAAAACAATGAAAAAAGTTTACACAACAATTAAAGCATCTACTTATTGAAAAATGCTACTATACGGTAGAAGAATATTTAACTGATAAAATTTAGTAAGTAATTAAATAATAATAACCAGTTTAGTAATTTCATTAATAAGTAAAAATAAATAAAAATAATTAAGTAAGTATAAATATATATAACAATACATAAATAAAAATAAAATGTTTGTTAGGAAAGCATTTTAGAAAATATTGGGCATGCCATGTATGCTCTGTAAAATACCTAATACTGCAATAAATATAGTTACATATTATTATCAAATAGATGTTAGATGAAAAAATACTCAATACTCAATACTCAATTCTTTATTTGCAACCATAATGTTACAGAATAATAAGGCATCCTCCTCTCTTTTTTAAATTGCTGTGCCCAACAGGGTCTATAATGAATCCAAAATGTATGATTACCACCAAAATGTACTTATAGATGCAATAAATGAAATATGAAATAAATACCTTAACATTTCGAAATACCTGTAGTTTTTTTGCACGTCTGGAGTGACTGCAGCACTGGCACCGCCCTGGTCCCTATCGAATCAAAGGCTTTCTCATAGTCCACGTACGCCAAGCAAAGAGGCAGACTCCATAGTCTTCTGTATAACCTGCCGCAGCGTATGGATGTGGTCTAGGTACTAAATCCTTTTAGGAACCTGGCTTGTTCGGGAGGTTGAAAGTCGTCGACGATTATTAAATCATAACAATGACTTTAACAGAAAGGAAAGCTAAGAAATTTCAATATATTTATCTAAATGTCGAAAATACCGTAAATACCGGGATCCCGGTATTTGCCTAGATTCGATACCGAAAATACCGGTTTTGGAGAGAGGGGCCGGTATTGCGACCCCTAAGTATGACTCTCTCCATTGCACGCTGGGTGACCTTGAGCCTCCTTATGAGGCCACGTTTCACTGCCGTAGGTGATCACTGGCACTGGCAACACACACTGGTCATAGACTTTCGTCTTGAGACACTGAGGTAAATCGGACGGGAAGATGTATTCGAAGCTGCCCGAATGCCAAATACTGGTGGCACCCGTACTGGATTCGAAGAGAGATCTCTTTCTCGAAGTTGGACTTGCCTAACTGGACTGCCTGTCCTAGGTACCTATACGTAATGGACTGACGAACTCTTAGTGTTCCCAACATGAACTGGAGCGGGCACAACATGGGCATTCGATATGTTTTTCGTCTAATCCATGTTCATCCTGAGACCCACTCTTTGGGAAGCACTAACGGAGATCTTAGGGCATTGTGTTCAGGTCTTCCAAGGTTTCAGCCATAAGAACTATATCGATTTATATTATCACGAAGGAGTGTTAGGTACTGGCCATTAATCTTGATTCTGAGTCCTTTCCAGTCTAAGAGTTTAAAGATGTCCTCCAACGCAGCTGTGAACAGTTTCGGGGAAATAGCATCTCCCTGTCTCACACCTCGCTGCAGTTGGATACGATTTGTGCTCTGGTTCTGTACTCGGATCGGTATCTGATCGAAGTCGGATCGACATGTTGGCATTTTCGTATAAGTACCACTTCACCTCGATATACCTGTAGTCCACTTGGCAACTTTGGTGAGACTGCACCGCCCAGGTTTCAATCACCTGTAGTCCACTTGGCAAATTTGGTGAGACTGCACCGCCCAGCCTGCCTAGCATGACCGATTTATATCGCGTGATATAGCGTTTTATCACGTTTAACTGTCAAAAAGACAAAGGAGTTTGACAGTTGAGTGTCGATAAAATGCTATATCACGCGATATAAATCGGTCATGCTAGGCAGGCTGGTTTCAATCAAATCAAAGGCTTTCTCATAGTTCACGAACGCCAAACATAGTGGCAGATTATAGATGTGGTCTATGGTGCTAAAGCCTTTTCGGAACTCAGCTTGTTGGAAGTCGCCGAACTTGCGAGCAAAACGATCAACGCATCAAAGTTGCCTTGTTTGTATGAAAATTGAATTGTATTTCTAATTATCCATTAATTAACATTATACATTGGGTCTTATTGCATGTCTCTAGTTTAGAAGCTATGTGTAAAATAAGCCCTGTAAATTTTAGTAATCTTTATTTAATATTAATTGTGTTAGATAGTCTATTCTTTAATATTAGTTAAGTCATGTTACGTGTGGTAATAAAAAGTTAATTTTCTTTAAATAAAAATAAATTGACTTATTATATTCGTTGTGTTTTTGGATGAGTTTTTTGATGGTGATGAGATCTATTGTATTGTAGTTTTTCCTGAGCCAGCCTGTTCGATTGGTTGATTTTCATCAGGATTATCAGATATTCTTTCTAATATGACCTTTGCAAAGACTTTGTATATGTTTGAAATCAGTGAAATGGGCTTATAGTTTCCTATGTCTTCTCTTGATCCTTTCTTATGTAAGAGTATTATGTGTGACTCTGCCCATTATCTAGGTATAATAACCATGCGTAGTGTTTCGTTAAAGACTTTAGCTAGTATTGGTTGGCCCCATCTCTTCCGCAATACCTCGAGTTCTTACACAATACTAAATAATATACTAGAAAAAATACGACTCGCACCAGATCAATGCTCAGACGGGATTCGAACCCGCGACCTTTGGATATCCGGTCCAATGCTCTGACCGCTGAGCTACCGAGTCACTAGTGACATTGCCGAATTTCTTCTAGTATATCCTACTCGTATCCTACTTAAGAGTTCGTTAGGAATTTGGTCAGGTCAAAACAATTTAATGAAACAATTACAACTCAGATATTTATGGTTTTTGTTGGGAACATTTTAGCTTTATATTTTAGTTGCGTTGTAATTATGGTAAAAACAATTGTATAATAAACCTTAACTGAACGTTTTGTTGGTTTTTCTAGTGTTAAAATTGATGAGAATGTAATAAAGAATGACAAAAAATCAGTTCTTACTAAAAAATTACGATTTTATACTGTTTCGAAATCCAAGCTGTGTGAATGTACAATTTTGGGCGCGCGATGATAGTGTATGATTATATTAAACGTTTGAAATATTGACGCGGAAGTAGTTTTGAGGCAGAAAAAAATAGGAATAGGCATGTTGACATAAATTACCTCTCAAAAAAAGAAACATTGGTAAAAGAATTAAGTCGCTAGCATAAAAACTGCCCGAGATATCACAGTGTGAAATCACACAAATGGACAAATGCCCAAATACGCTCCATACTAACGGCTACTAAGTGATGACGTCACGCCTTGATTGTTTGTATGCAACGCGTAGGAAATTCGTTCGGCAGCTATACATTTTACGGACTAATTAAAGGTATCATTTATTTTAATAAATTTTATACTTTTTAAATGGACTTGTCCACCCAACTTTGAAGGGTCATAAAATAAATAATATGCAATATATAAAACCAAGAGGTATACAAGCTACTCTAAAAGTTTAATATGTTTACGATTTTTATTAGTATTTCGTTATTTTATTCATTAGTCAACATCCCTATTGGCCGTAAGACTCGTAAGAGCACATTGAATATCTCACTCCATACAAAAAAACATAAAATATTTTTTTCCGACCAAACTATTCATTTTAGGCAAAAATGGCTAAAGACATTTTTTCATTAGAATAAAGAGCTCTATTGATTAGTATTTAAAAAAAATACAATTTGACGAAAAAAACATTTAGTTGCAACTTGCGCGCGTCATAGCTCTGAAATGCAACCGCTGAGAGCTGGCAGACCACATCATTTCAGCTACGGAGACGCCATACTTTGAATAGGTACAAGAACTGACCATTTCTCTGATCGTTTTTTTTTTCGTAACAATGATGCCTCTTGTAAGCGCTATAACTCGATGTTGCAACCACTGAGAGCAGGCAGATCGACATCATTCACATTAGGGGACCACTCTACAACCTATGAAAATGAATCTAACCTTTTCCTTGATCGTTACCAAAAATCCCGTGACCGCTTAGACTAAGACGACTTACTTATTTGATTCTACTATGGGACAAGTGAGCAGAGGGGCGCCACACGCCCGCCGCCGTACCTACAAGCGCGGCATCTTACTGCACAAGTAGATATTGCCTTTTTATAATAGTAACAATGTCGAATCGACATGACTGTGCCGTGTACGAATTTAAAAATCAAAAAACCAATAAACAATTTGTCGTTTATCACAATATGATATTATATGCTACGCAGTTCATTTCAAAGAAGATAACCCTAACGTTGCGTCGCCAGAAAAGGTAAGAGCACGCGATAGAAAGAGAGGCAACTACTAGGTGAACTGCTCGACCTGAATTGCACTTTATTGTGTCGGAGCAAAAGTAGCTATTTATTTAAATGACTTTGCCGCGTGCTGCTTCTGTACTTGTACTATTAGTTATTCTGTGCTATTGTGATGAGCGACTGTACATGTCTACTTCACATTATTTTGTCTCCACAAAATCACAAACACCTAAAATAATAGTGTTTACATAAAAATAATAATTATAAATAATTTATATTAATAACAGGCCATAATGTATCTTTTCCCGTGGAACGTCACATGTTTGCATGGACGATGACGATGTTCCACGGGAAAAGTTACCTTATGGCCTGGACATAAGATACATTTTCCCGTGGAACGTTGTCGGCTACGTACGGCTCGTACCGTACCCCGCTAACGAGACCTAAAAATGCTTTTTGTCTGCGCATAAAATTTCAACGCTCAAGATCCGTGCCGAGGCCTTGTATCTGCGATTTGTATTGCATTGGTGACAATGTGGTATTGTCTAATTATAAAGAAGCTGTCAGTTTTCATAATAAGTAAATCATGATCTTAATCGTCTAAACGGTTGCAGTGGCCCAACGTTGGTAATAGCTTGGGTGTAATGATAATATTTTACTGCATTGGGTGAATATTAGTTGATATCCAATAAGGCCAACGATAAATACACTGCAGAAATGCCAACAGTTTTTTACTAACGGTAGTAGTAGTAGCATTGGCCCAACGTTGGTAAATGGTTGGACGAAATGATAATATTTTACTGCATTGGGCCAAAGTTAGTTGATAACTAATAGGGCCTACTATAAATACACTGCAGAAATGCCAACAGTTTTTTACTAACGGTAGTAGTAGTAGTATTGGCCCAACGTTGGTAAATGGTTGGACGAAATGATAATATTTTACTGCATTGGGCCAAAGTTAGTTGATAA
The DNA here is from genome assembly GCA_950108535.1 of Agriphila straminella. Classification (NCBI taxonomy): domain Eukaryota; kingdom Metazoa; phylum Arthropoda; class Insecta; order Lepidoptera; family Crambidae; genus Agriphila; species Agriphila straminella. Next base: position 1,544,146 of record OX467328.1, read on the forward strand.
CTAATAGGGCCTACTATAAATACACTGCAGAAATGCCAACAGTTTTTTACTAACGGTAGTAGTAGTAGCATTGGCCCAACGTTGGTAAATGGTTGGACGAAATGATAATATTTTACTGCATTGGGCCAAAGTTAGTTGATAACTAATAGGGCCTACTATAAATACACTGCAGAAATGCCAACCGTTTTTTACTAACGGTAGTAGTAGTAGTATTGGCCCAACGTTGGTAAATGGTTGGACGAAATGATAATATTTTACTGCATTGGGCCAAAGTTAGATGATAACTAATAGGGCCTACTATAAATACACTGCAGAAATGCCAACAGTTTTTTACTAACGGTAGTAGTAGTAGCATTGGCCCAACGTTGGTAAATGGTTGGACGAAAAGATAATATTTTACTGCATTGGGCCAACGTTAGTTTCATGTAGGCAATCCAACTAACTATATCCCAACGGATTCCCAACTGTTGGCCAATGGATGCCATCACAAAATGCTACTAGGGTCATATGAAAAAAAATCTTTTTTTTGGCTTTTTTATGTTTTTATGTTGTGCTGGTGGCCCGCCATTAGTTTATCATTTGCCCAAGTGGCCCATGGTCTCCATAAGTCTGTGCATCCCTGCTATAGATAGATGGAGATTGGACAGTGGCTTTGACCAAGTATTGTCAACAACACCACTGGGGTCCAGTGCTGGATTAACCCTTAAACAATTGCTTTAGTTAGGGCATCACGTCTGAGGGGCACCATAATTTTATTTTATTTAATCTTTATTGCTTAAAATAAAAACAGCAACTGGCGGGCTTAATGCCCAAGGGCATTCTCTACCAGTCAACCGGTAAGTTGTTCAGGAGAAAAAACGTGACAATAAACAAAACTTATTAAAAAAACCTGAATCAAAAAAAAAACAAAATTATACATAAAGTATATACTAAATCCTAATAAAAACAATTATATATATATACATATATACCTACATAAATCATACATACATATAAGGAGTAGCAATGTCAGATACGACGAGACTAGCATAAAGAACTCCAGTAGTATAATAATAATAAAACCGAACTTATTAATTTACTTATTTTGTAATAAGTAAATTAATAATTTCGGTTTAGATTTTAGGTTTTAGATTACTGGACGAAACTGACAAAAAAATTGCGCAATATTATTAAATGAAACTGACAAAATAGTCGCGCTGCGCGGCCATATTTTTTTAAGGACTGGTGTTTTATTTCAAAATTCAGGAATTTTGTGCATATCCTAGACAGGCATCCTCCCTAAGGCAGCCATTACACGCTCATGCAAGCGTCAGTCAAATTCCATCAGTCATGAATTACGTTGGACTGATGGAAAGAAGAAATCAACTTCATGCAACCATCAGTCACGCCATTACACGGTAGGTTAACCGTCAGTCACAGCCGTGACTGATGGAATTTGACTGACGCTTGCATGAGCGTGTAATGGCCTGCCTTACGAAGATGTTAACCCTTTACAGGGTGTGAGGGGGCCCCACAGGCGTGGATTGCTTAGGGCACCAAGTAGACTTAATCCGGCACTGCTGGGGTCTGGGGTGTAACAATTTTTTTAGGTAACCACACCCATTGCCGAGTAGTGATGTGTAAATGTCATGTCGTGATCTTACGAATAACGATAAATTAAAGTTTAGTATTAGAACTTCACTATCACTACGGTGGTGTGGTTACTTAAAAAAACCCGTAAACGACACTCTAGTGGTGTGGTTCCCTTTCCTTCCGCTGGGGCCGTACCGGCTAGTGTCCTACATCTTGGCATGGACCACTTTGAAAACCGCAATTCTGACTACATGGAAAATTTCTCCCCAATTAGTCCCAACTAGTCCTACTTTTTCGGAATTAGTCCCAAAAAGGACTGAAAGATATAAGCGATTTAAATGGTCCATGCCAAAGCAAACCTTCATTTTGGCAGGGACAGGCTATATCTAGTGAACCTAAACACCTAGCCATGATCTGATTATTCAAAAAAAATCTCCCTTTTTTATGGATCCCGCAATGCCTAGAATCAAAACGAAATGAAGCGCCGTTCAAAAAATATAAAGGAATGATTTGGTCCCTGCCAAAATCAACCTACATCTTGGCGAGGACTTTTGAACCAGGTCACCTAGAGAAAATCTGATTATTGGAAACGATTCGTGTAAATTAGTCCCAATTAGTCCTAAAGCCACAAAATTAGTCCCCCTTTAGTTTAGGAGATAATCGGAATTAAAGTTTGGTTTTTATAGTACAGGAGCCGACTTCCTATTTAGTGACGATGTTTGTAACTTGTTTTATTTTTGCGTGTTTGTGTTAAAATAATGAAGTGTTATTAACGTATAATGTAAAACAAAAGTATAACGTAAAGTAATACGTAACTTTTATGCATTTTCGAAACTCAAAACCTTAATTTTTAAGTTATAAAATAAAAATGATTTCTTAGAGGTATTTTGATCCAGGGCTCCTGGACTATATCAAAAACATGTACAGTCGCGTACAAAATAATTTCAAAAGAAGTATGAAATGGTCATGTATAAAATTGAATTTTAAAGTTATATTGCTTTTCTTTCGAAACTATTCATATTTGGAGTACCTAGAGAGTGATTTTCTTCCTTCAATGGGTTCACTTGAAACTTTGTACCTATACAGGGTTATTTGTAATTAATTTAAAACCTCTCTTGGGGCTCACACACACCATCAAACTGTACAACTTTCATTATAGGACCAACCTTGAAATCGAAAAAAAAAATCAGCTGTTTCATACATTTCGATGGAGTACCTACCTACGCATTGTACTTATGTATGGATGGAACAGGTGTTTTTTTTTCTAGTTTGACAAGAAAATAACAACTCAATCTTAAAAAAATACAAGATGGCGGCCAACTTTTTTGTTTGTAGGCCGATTTCGATGAAACTCGGTTTTTGCTACTATTTTGACAAGAATACAGCTATGCAATGTTAAAAATATAAAAAATCCAAGATGGCGGCCAACTTTTTTGTTTGTAGGCCGATTTCGATGAAACTCGGTTTTTGCTACTATTTTGACAAGAATACAGCAATGCAATTTCAAAAATATAAAAAATCCAAGATGGCGGCCAACTTTTTTGTTTGTAGGCCGATTTCGATGAAACTCGGTTTTTGCTACTATTTTGACAAGAATACAGCAATGCAATGTTAAAAATATAAAAAAATCCAAGATGGCGGCCAACTTTTTTGTTTGTAGGCCGATTTCGATGAAACTCTGTTTTTGCTACTATTTTGATAAGAATACAGCAATGCAATTTTAAAAATATAAAAAATCCAAGATGGCGGCCAACTTTTTTGTTTGTAGGCCGATTTCGATGAAACTCGGTTTTTGCTACTATTTTGACAAGAATACAGCAATGCAATGTTAAAAATATAAAAATCCAAGATGGCGGCCAACTTTTTTGTTTGTAGGCCGATTTCGATGAAACTCGGTTTTTGGTACTATTTTGACAAGATAACAGCAACACTATGTAAAAAATATAAAAAATCCAAGATGGCGGCTAACTTTTTGTTTATGGGCCGATTTCGATGAAGATCGGTTTTTGCTACTATTTTGACTAGAAAACAGCAACGCAATGTAAAAATATAAAAATCCAAGATGGCGGCCAACTTTTTTGTTTGTAGGCCAATTTCGATGAAACACGGTTTTTGGTACTATTTTGACAAGAAAACAGCAACGCAATTTAAAAAATCCAAGATGTCGGCCAACTTTTTTGTTTGTGGACCGATTTTGATGAATCTCGGTTTCTGGTACTATTTTGACTAGAAAATAATAATGAAATATTAAAAAATAAAAAGCCAAGATGGCGTCTTACTTTTTTGTTTGTGAGCCGATTGATTAAACCATTTCCGTATAAAAATCAGCTGTTTCATTTTGACAGAGTAAGGTATTGGACTTTTATGTATTTGTCCATCATTATGTATTTAATTGTACTTAAAAAAAAATCTTAAAAAGCTTTTGTATGGAACAGCTGATTTTTTTTTACCGTAGAAGTCTCATAGTGAAAGTTGTTGAGAAAGATGGTTCGAAACCAGCGGCTTCAAAACCAATAAAAATTCAGTTCGTATAAGTTTTTTCATTATAATTAGAAATACAATAATATGTAGGTACATGACACTTTTTGATAAGATGACTTTTTTTATAATAATTGTACATTTACAGATACTTGTCACCAAAGAGTAAAAACGTGTGATTTACCTTTTTTATTACTTTTTAAATTTGAGCTTTTTGCATTCACAATGCTATTTTTATACAATACTAAATAATATACTAGAAAAAATACGACTCGCACCAGATCAATACTTTTTTTCTAGTATATTATTTAGTATTGTATAAAAATAGCATTGTGAATGCAAATATCTCAAATTTAAAAATTATATAGTTAGCTATTTCATCTTAATCGATTCTAAAACCACTCTAAAATAAAAATAAATAAACCGACCAAATAACCAAAGAACGAAAAAAAAACACCTGCCAAGTGCCAATTCAGTGTTGCCGTTTTCCTGTAAAATGTTGTCATAGACGAAAGTTGAAAATTAAACCTAATTTAAAAAAAAAAAAAATAATGCAAAATGCCAAGTTCACATACATGTAAAATGGGCTAAATTTGAATAAACAAAATGGCAACACTGCCTTTCATGCCTGTCATTTTTTTCTAGTAACTTTTGACTTGTGTAAAAATTTGGAAAAAAATAGGTAGGTACTAAAAATATCGATAAAAGAAGAAGAGAATATTAAAATAGTTTTGATAAAAAATGTGTAAATAAAAGCGAATTTATGAAATCAAGCACTCATTTATTAATAATTATAGGCAAATAGTACCTACATAATTAACAAAGGTGTAGGTACCTACGAAAATATGTAATAGGATTTCATTTTTCACAATTTTGCTTAAAAACATTAAAATATATTAGGTAAGTTATACTTTTTTTAGCGACTAAATTACAAAAATATTAAAAAAATCTGCTAATCCAGCTCCTATGTCGCTAGAACGGCAACACAGCATACAATGTATGACAAAAACGAACTATTTTTTTGGGTGTGGTATGGCTTGGTTAAGAGCCATTTAGACAACATGTTTCGCAACATTTAGGTACCTGTCTCGTCCATTTTGCTTCAAATGGATGACACAGATAGATATTTCGGAAACATTGAATTGAAAACATGTTTTCCAACATGTTTTTGTGTCTATTTAAACGCGGCTTTAGCGCGTTTTTCCACGAACAACGATACGACACGATTCACAAGCTGCACGACAGTGTTGTCAGCACTATAGTGCTGACAACTGTACTTTTTGGTACGTTCTGGCAACACTGTTTGACAATCGTGTCGTGTCATTGTTTGTTCGTAGGAAAACGCCCTTACAATCCCTCCCTCTTAGCCTAGCATGACCACCGAAACGTGACATGGTACCTAGTGATTTATCACGTTTAACTGGAGGGAGGAAGGGCTAACTAAGACCCCCCTAGCATGACCGACAATACACGATATATATCATTTTGTCGACACTCGACTGTCAAATTCCATTGTTTTATGGCAGTTAAACGTGATTAAGCTCTATATCATATTATCGCGTTTCGATGGTCATGCTAGGGGGGCATGAGCATATTACTACAGAATATATAATAGTACTAACGTACAGAAGTCGGTCCCCGCGAGGACCATCAAATAATAAGCTACTCTCGCTGCACGGCAATAAAGTACAATTTCAAACTGCACAACGCTGCGTGTGCAAATAAAATTATATGCACCTACGAAGAAGAAAGAGAGGCGTCTCTTTCTGTCGCATAGCTCTGTCTCAACCGACACATTTCGGGGTTGCTACTCGCTAGTTACTGATATCATAGAAAACATTCGTTATGCCCATGAATAAACAATGAAATTACTAATAGGTACCTACTTATAAAATAAAATAAATCTACCTAATAGGTGAGCTGAGCATATTTAAAGAGCATAAATAATAAGTATTTCTAAGTAGTTAGAGAAGCTCGATGGCGCAGTGGTATAGCGCCTGGCCCAACGATTGCGGAAGTTAAGCAACTTTTGCAAGGGTCGGTTATGGGATGGGTGAAAAAAAAAATAGTATTTTTTAGCTTTTTTCTTTACTGGTGCCATATTTCGAACTTCGATACAACTACGTATGTAAATATGTATACAAAAAATACAATAAACTTTGGTAGGTAGGTAGGTACGTTAGTAATTAAGTATCAAAAACGAAGTGCATGCAGTTTCGCATTCGGCGCTTGACTGACTCGTTTCGTTCGTGACGTTCACGCGCTGCGCTCTCGTCGCTTGCACACGCCGCGCGTTTCGGTCGGCGCGGTGATATCCCTCGACAATGGCCCTCTTGGAGTGGGCCGCGAGCAGTAGGCTAATATAAAAGTTTAAGCGCGGAGTGATACCCCCCTGATATTACACTATCATATATTATTTATCGGATGCTATCTCCGACGAAGATAGTAAACATATATCTCGGATGATATATACATGATAGTGTAATATGGGCCTAAAACTTTATTCCGTTCCGCAATGCGCAGTGTTCCGATTGTAAAACTTATGTTCACAGATACTGTTTGTGCATTCCTCAATCTACGAAAGTTCGTGCTTAATGTTTTACAATCGGAACACTGCGCATTACGGAACGGAATAGTTTTATGTAATTAATTTTTACTGTACGCTTTTGTACATGACTGTACTTATATAAAAAAACGGAATTTCTCCTAAACTAAAGGGGGACTAATTTTGTGGCTTTAGGACTAATTGGGACTAATTTACACGAATCGTTTCCAATAATCAGATTTTCTCTAGGTGACCTGGTTCAAAAGTCCTCGCCAAGATGTAGGTTGATTTTGGCAGGGACCAAATCATTCCTTTATATTTTTTGAACGGCGCTTCATTTCGTTTTGATTCTAGGCATTGCGGGATCCATAAAAAAGGGAGATTTTTTTTGAATAATCAGATCCTGGCTAGGTGTTTAGGTTCACTAGATATAGCCTGTCCCTGCCAAAATGAAGGTTTGCTTTGGCATGGACCATTTAAATCGCTTATATCTTTCAGTCCTTTTTGGGACTAATTCCGAAAAAGTAGGACTAGTTGGGACTAATTGGGGAGAAATTTTCCATGTAGTCAGAATTGCGGTTTTCAAAGTGGTCCATGCCAAGATGTAGGACACTACCGGCTAACGCATCGAACTTCGTAGTCTGCCGGGTTTCAAATTAAAACAGATAAATCGAGCCCTAACCTAATTAGGGCAATGGCGTACCCCAATTCATAATGTCACACGAACATCGATATTTTCCGAATAACTTCGATAAATAGTACAATAGGAAATTCCTTACTTTGATTTCTGTTTTAAGTTGGAGCTCGGCAGACCCGTCGAAGTTCGAAAAGTTAGCCCGGGAATTGTATGGTAGACAATTCACAGATTTGACATCTTAATCTTAAGTAACAACTTAGGGGTAGGTAAGTTAAGTAAATTAAGTAAAAGCCACATAAATAGACTCAAATTGTTTTATTTTTTCACCATCCTCGGTAAGAAATAAGTATACAAAATGTATCACAAAAATCTTAGAAAGTATTTCTTATTTATTTAATTTTCTTAATAAATTAATGACAAAAATAATTAGACTCAAATATTATTTAGACTATAGCAAGTCTTATTTGGCAGAAAATAAAAACCAAGGATGCTTATTAAATAATAATAATAAAGAAATGTTGTTTAATTTTTTCTCTAAATCAAAATTATACAAGTAGGTAGGTATTTTTTATATTATTTTTACTGTTCAAAATCATTAGTAAATTCGTGGTATATACAGCGGGAATGAATCATTTTCTGTTACTTTTGTCTAAAAAGTCACTGTATTATTATAAAAAAACAAAAGTCAGTTTAAGATTTCAACTTTTTAGACAAATTACAATAAATTGCTGTTAGGTTTCACAACCAAACGATTATTATTGTTTGTTGTAACATAATTAAAACAATATTCAAAACAAATACATTTGTTTGTTACAACTTTTTTTGGCGCGTAAAGTAAACACTCAAAATGGCGCCCATTTTGACATGTCAAGAAGTTTGTTTTTTACAAAAGTTTAAGGCTTTGTTCGTACAAAAACAGCCATCTTAAAACTTAAACATGATGTACCTAATAAAGGTTACATAATGTGAAGTGGAGATACGATATTTCTCGTATTAATTACTTCTGTTTTTGGCGGGAAATTAAGTGTTCGGATTCATTCAAAAGTGTGGATGTTGTGACAAACACCACAGAGTCATCCCGAGTGCGGGGAATAATGGCCACCGTGCCCTCGCCGAGACGTGTGTGCGTATAATTATCACTTAAAAAAATATCACATTTTAAGCAACTTGTGTATAATATTGTATATGGGCTATGGAGACTTTTATGGCAGAATGCATTGTTTTCAATTGCCACTCAAACAAACGAAGCTTTTATAAAAAAAAATAAGTGTTGCCATTAGTAATAAAAACTACTATTACAGTAGTTAAATTCATTTGAAGGAGTTTTATTGAAAACAGTACAGTCTGACACACAAGTCTTTGGCTATTGTAAATTGTGGAGGATAGGGGTAGAGGGAGGGGTGTGTGTGTGTGTATAGTAAATAACTCTGTATCAACACTATTGCTATGTGTAGCACGCCGGGCGAGGAACGCGAACGGAACACGGTGATGTCAGTCTTAGTAAACAGTCCTGTGCCTTGACTCTGTCACTCTTTAAAAGAAGTTGAGATAGAAAACTTATTTTGAGAAAAAAGAAATCTTTCATAAAGAAATACTTTGACTTCACAAATAACAATAAAACATGGAAGATATAAACACTTTGCATAATTTAGTAGATTATTAATGATTAAACGAACTTACCTAAGTGAAGTTCGATCATAATTACTTTAACCATTCAAAACTTAAGTCCAAGTGGACATTGTTCGTTATCCACATAAAATCCTTAATTTGTAGTCAGAAAATAATTAACACATCACTGTGTACCGACTGACACTGACCAATCAGGAGCCCAAGTCTGCTATCGTTAACATAATAATCGTCTTTCAATTGTGTTTCAGTTGGGTTTTAAGAAACAAGAACTGCGTTATAAAGCAACTCATACACGATTGAAACACAGTTACGACTTCAACAACAGCAGAATCGAGACCCGAGTTGGAAAATATTGAATAGTTCCTGATTGGTGTCTGTGCAAACGTTCATACTGAGCAATCAGGTACTGTTGCAAAAAATGTAGAGAGGTAAGTTTCTGATCGGACAACGTCACTGACTACAGAAACGGGGGGTAACTCGACTAGATTATAAACTATTAATCGCTTGGAGATAGCAGAGATCAAGGCACAAGAACCGCAGGCCGTTCGGTGAGACTCCATGGCGTTTCTTGGTGCGCGGGGCGCAGGCCGGGCCCGCGCGGGCGGGAGCAGCGCGCGGGTACTGCAGTAACGGACTTATGATATGCTTACGACTAGCGTGCTTGGTTGACAGGGAATAGTTCCACTATAGTATAGGTGCCAGCACATAACTTGACAATATGAGACAAAAAATATGCAGAATTTAGTGTTTGTAGCTGTTGCGTTCATGCTTGCTTTGTCTTGCCAAGTTATGTGCCGGTATCTGTAGATTAGCGCAGATATATGTAAATTAAGATGTATGGGTGTGTCTCAAAGCATGCCATGCAAGAAGACACAAACGCTTAAATCAAAAACAATGGTTAAGTTATAAAAACTTCATCATTTAAAGAGACATTAAAGTTTTTTCAACGGTCTTAAATAAACGTTCAGATATAATTATGAAAATAAAAATGTTACGCTACGTTCACACAGAGAGAAACCGGTCGGATTTTTGCAGGATACTGTATGTCTCCATATAAAACCGGATCTTAAAATCGAATGCACGTAAAAACTCATACATATAAATTATATTATGACTAAACTGTATCATGCAAAAATCCGATCCGGTTTATCTCCATGTGAACGTAGTGTGACTTTAATAATTCAACTCATCACATAGCATACGTCTTAAAAGTTTTTATTATGTGGTCTTAAAATCACATAGTTAGCAAACTACTAAAAAAAAGACTATTGTGTTATAAAAAAAAAGGTTGTCTTGATTTGATTCTGTGTGACCTAGTAATCAAAAAATAAAAACGTTGAGAAAACAGTTTTCTGCTGAGAGTGATATTTTAGCTGAAAATCAATAGAAAAGATATTTTCCTGCTTTGTGGTTAAGTGAATTAAATAAGTACTACTTTGCAAGCCATTACATTTGCAAGTTTAGTTATTATAAGGAATGTGTGAGTATGTTTGAAATCCTATCAACCAAGCACCATATCTTGGGATTATACTAATGTGTTTATAGTTTGATTTTAATCTTCCTTCAGACTGTAACCTAGAATATACAATTAAAATACAAAAAGGAAGATTTTGCACTATTTCAGAGACTTCTTCTGTGTTATTATAAAAGATTTATAAACACTGTTTAACTAAAGACCTGTTTAAACGTGATGCTGTCACTTTTTTGACAATATTGTTTGACAGAGACAGCATCACATTTAAACAGGTGTTTAGTTAAACAGTGTTTAAAAATCTTTTGTAATAACACGGCTTATGTTTAAAGTATTCAGATGTAGGTATTTGTTTATTTACGGTTTCATACAACAGACAAAAATAAATAAAAAATGCTATTGGTTTTTTTTGAGCTAATGTAAAGACTTTTCATTTCATTACTTGTTACAATTATAATTTTGAGATGAAACTTTATGGCTGTTCAAGATTTATGAGCCCAATGTTTCGACAATGGGACTTGTAGTAAAACCCGTTTTTATTTCAAGGACAAACTAAAATCTGAGGGGCAGATGTTTCCAAATTCACGTTGTGAGATAATAGCTACCATTTTAGTAGTTTTCATGAGCATTTTAAGACAGATTTGTTTTAACCAAAAAATCTAATCAATGCATTTTTAACTGGTCTGTATTTTAGTTGTTATTGTGCTATAAACACATCAGTAAAATCTCAATAGAAGACTAAAAACATTAAAACAATGTCAGTAACACTTATAACTATGTATAAAAACTGACTAGGCTTGAGACGTGAGCAGTATCTTAGTTATTTTAGTGTAAAAGCACATTTCTCAAATTTCTTGTCAATTTAGAGGTTATTTCCAGTTTTAAGGCAAATTTTAAGACCTTTAAAGAAATACATCACTTCCTTTGGGTTGAGTATGATTGAATTGCAAGGTAATTTAGATGATTCTTCAATTATTATTAGAACTGACTCTACACCCTAAACATTCAGATCATTTTAGAATTCGAAGAGCGAGTCAAAAAGTGAAATGTGCAACATTGTAAGGCCTAGCAAGCCATGATGCCACAATCCCAAACCTAGTCGGATATCACATGTCAATTAATAACATTTAGAAAACCCTGCAGGTCTACATGTGATGAGCGGTCGCTACGCAACAAAGTCCAAGGGCCGGTTGAACCCGCCTTTCCTGTTCATATACTGTCTGTACTTTCTTTTTAAGACTACATGCACGTCTCCTTCTACATTATCGTCGACTTTTTTACCTTTTGTGGTGTCGAAGCCGCAGAAGCCCATAACCTTTAACATCTCCTGCTCTTCAGGCGACTTTCCCTCCAAATCAGCTGGAGTCACTATAGGACGCTCGCTAAACGTCTTTTTGGCCTTCGGAACGAAGGATGTAGTTGGAGTTGGTGATGTGGACCTCGAGCGGCGTCGACGCGGCGAGGGCGATCTGCGGCGGTCAGGCGAGCGCCGCCGTCGCTCCAGGGACCGGGAACGGGAGCGGGTACGTGGTCTTCTCCTTTCGCGATCCCTATCCCGGTCTCTTCTTTCATCTCGTCGCCTGTCGTCGCGTCGCCGCGGCGGGCTTGGCGACCGCCCCATTTTGCCCTGAAAACACAGTTTATATGCATTTGAAAAGAATAAAATTTAACCACAAGCGTTTATGACTTATGCAGCAATATTCTCACCTTGGATTCGAGTCACTTATTTTTAAAATTTTGGAAAAACGAAAACAAAAAAACAAGAAACAACCTAAACGACCGCCATATTGGTTACGACTGGTTGGTTTGTTTAAAAAAAAAAAACCTTGCAACATTTCTGCTCCGTTTTGCAAAGGCACTTTTATAGAAGAACATTAGTTAATAAAAACACGAGATTTCGTTCCTTTAAACTATTTAGCTATGATTTAGCATGATGTTTTTATATTTATTCGGATTATTTTACTTTAATAAATATGCCATTTTAGATAAATTTAACAGAACAAACAACAGATGTAAAATTGTATGACATTATCTTGTGTTTCTCGTGCGAGGAACGGAACGGACCGTTAGTTAGGTTTTCCATTTCACGCAATTGCATTTTTCTTTGCAGTTTTATTTAAAACAAGTAAGGAATGTTCAATATATTGTTAGAGAAGGATGAAGTTAAATTATCTCATCTATAAAATTGTTTATTTTAGGTTAATTATCAGTCATTTTAAACAATTTAAAAGTTTTAACAGAATTATTTTGCATAATCGTATCGTATTGTCAGTAAGATTGACAGTTTCTACAACAGTGTTGCAAGTAAATGAATTTACCTTTTATTAAGGCAAAGATAGCAGAGGTCTGCTTTCGCTGTTAAGAAACATTCTATCTATTCATACATTGACGATGACGACCTTATTATGCCGGGTCCACAGCGCGCGTGTTTACACAATCAACAAAAACATTTCAACATTCAACAAAAAAAACGTATGAGGATTTTGTTTAATGCTGAGATGTTTTCAAATCAAATCAAATCATTTTATTTCGAATACAGGTAGTAAGAGATATAACATAGTAAATTCGATCAGCCATATTCTGTCTTCTGACATACAACATTAATATAAGCAGAAAAATAAAATAAACAATACAATACAATACTATTATCAAAATATTGTCTTATCATCTAAATTTTGTTGATTGTGTAGGGCAAATCATTCGCTATGGACCCGGCATTAATGAACATAAATGAGTTCACAAGAGTTACTCTGTTTGTGCTGTGTTACAGTCAAAGGTAAGAAAATGTAGCATTTATTCATATAATATTTTGTCCATATAACAATAATATTATTTAAGTATACTTAAATTATATTTTGTCTACTTTATCGCATTGGGCGTACCTAAAGATAGATGTGTGTTAAAAATAAATAATAACTATTGTTTCGATACCAAGTACTTTTGGAATCGATACTTATCTTCCGATACTTTTGAGGTACCTATTTTTTATTATTTAATTTTAAACTCTTCATTGTACTACAATAAAATGATGTACATGAGGCGGACTTAATGCTAAAAGCATTCTCTCCCAGTCAACCCTTAGGGAACAAATAGCCACGATTGCCACGAATGCGGTACATTTAATAGTGAAGGTATAATATAGGTATAATAAATACAAACATATATAATACATAAATACTTCTACAATAATATAATATATATATATCTATATTATATATATATACTCAATACAACAAATCAAAATAATCATACAATAAAAGGAAAATCAAAATTATAATGATGATGATTTTCACATTATGCTCATTATGATATGATATGATTTATGTAAATATCGTATTCTTAAATTAGGTTAAAATTATATAATTATGAACGTTTTTGTTCCTACTTTTAAAACACCATAAACTGCCCATTCCTTATTTTTCTTTCTGTTCTGTGTAAATAAATGGTTGCCTGGAAGAAATCGCTTTTCAGAGATAAGGCCGCCAATTGTTCCAACTTGTACTGTCCTTGTATGTATTTATTATGGTGAACAGTAAAGTATTTATTCATTCATTTATTATAATAATTCGCGTAATAAATAAAAGACTTACTAAACAAAAGTAGCAATGTATCACATTCATCTATCAAATGAAGCGAACGCGACGAAACGGTGATGTCAAATTGTCAACGACATATGCCCTGTGGGTCTACCACGCAAGTGTCGTGGACTTTGCCGTCAGAGGGCCTAGTACGAGTTGTGTTCTCACCTCACTTCGCGAACGAGTGAAAGAGAGGAATCGATAGTTAACTATTCGCAAAGTGTAGCGAAAACAAAATAGCAATTCGTACTTGGTAATTACTTTATTATTGCTGGGGTGCTAGAGGAGCCACGTTCGAGTTTTGAAGGGCAAGAGAAAAATATATCAGGGTTTTTCTGGGGTGGGCACGGGCAGAGTGTCACTTGAGTTGAGGGTACTAATCAACAAAAGAAGACTGTATATTCGGATCACGTTTCATTTTTAAATTTTCAATACAAATGATTAAAACATTAAAAAAAAAAAAAAAAAAACATTCGTCCATTTGTTTCGAATTGATTGAGTAATTTGTTGGATAGTCGTAATTGGCCTTAAGAATACGTTTTAAAATTGTAACTTAGAATTTAAGTGAGCTGTGTACTGTCCCTAATAAAGTAAAATAAAAAATAAAAATAAAATAAAACTCTGCGCGACCCGTAATGAAAGCGAACTTTAAAAATTCCTATTAAATAGATATTATATGAATTTACAATACACGCAATTCGTTAGATAAATACACACGTACACACACATTAGATACATACACAATTAAAAAATATGACTTTAAAATCTTTAAATACCAGAAGAAAACATGTCAAAGAGTACCGATTTGAATATTTTTTAATATTTTATTTTCTCTGTTAATAAAATCATTTTTTTTATTACAATACTAAATAATATACTAGAAAAAATACGACTCGCACCAGATCAATACTCAGACGGGAATCGAATCGAACCCGCGACCTTTGGATATCCGATCCAATGCTCTGGGGGCTTACCATCAGCAAATAAGAAACCGTTCCGTTCAAAACCAGGCCTTAAACAGGACTGCTTAAGGCCTTCTTTCATACTAACCGTTGAGGTCATAGTACGAAAAAGTAAGGCAGTTCAATATAAGCCCTTCTATAAGAGCTCATAGTAAGGCCCCAGACCGGTCAAATTTATAATTTTTTTTAATTTTCTCTCCTGACAATACAATTAATAAGTTAAAAAATAAATGTGAGTCGTATTCGTATTTGTTACAGCTGAAACTTTTGTGAAAGAAAAATAGCTCTGACAAGCAAGTTTGAAATTCCACTTGAACAGAATTGTCTTCGTTTTAAAATACCTGTGCCCTTACTATGAGCAGGGGGGTATCACTCCGCGCTGAAACTTTTATATTAGCCTACTGCTCGCGGCCCACTCCAAGAGGGCCATTGTCGAGGGTGTAACGTTGTTACATATTGTTTTCTATTACAATTTACTACTTTATATTAAATTAAACTAATATTACCTAACTAACATACCTATTAACATTATTTACATAATAAACTAGGTTTTTGAATACCTATTGTTTATAAACACAAAATGCATTTAACATCGATCGATGAACGCGCTGCGCCCGCGCGCCCAAGGACAACGACCCGTTTGTTGAGTTCGTCTCGCCCCCTACACCCGCACCGCGGTGGCTGCCGGCCGGCTGTTGCGTTCGCTTCGTCACTCCGAAATTGATCTTTGAGCAGACCCGCGCTCGTCCTGTGTTTACAATTACAACCACCTTGCGGACATCGCGTAGTGTTTTCCTTTTTTTTTTAGAAAATTTTAAATATTTATTCCACTGTGAATTATTATTACACTCAGTGCATAAACCCACGTATTGGGTTCATCGTGTGACGTCCATCACTGTTCATCGTGTGACGTCCATCACTGTCCATCGTGTGACGTCCATCACCGTCCATCGTGTGACGTCCATCACCGTCCACCGTGTGACGTACAGGCGACGACTTCCACATTTCGGGACTTCACTGTCGACCTTAACACCGCAGCGTGAACATCACCCCACACGAACCCCATCTTCTCTGGGCCCGGACCTCTCTTCGGCGGAACTAACAGGACAGTACCAACCCTGGCCGGGAATGCAAAGAATTGTAACTTTTTTTTATCTATTGTACCGGGCTCTTCGAACCACGCCCAAAATAAATTTGTTGTTTACACCAAGGGTATAGTTTCATTTAAGCAAGCACCCTTGGAACGTAAAAAGGGATATCACCGCGCCGACCAGGGCCTGCCCCCCTAGCATGACCGATTTATATCGCGTGATATAGCGTTTTATCACGTTTAACTGTCAAAAAGACAAAGGAGTTTGACAGTTGAGTGTCGATAAAATGCTATATCACGCGATATAAATCAGTCATGCTAGGCAGGCAGGCACTATACCACTGCGCCATCGAGCTTCTCTAACTACTTAGAAATACTTATTATTTATGCTCTTTAAATATGCTCAGCTCACCTATTAGGTAGATTTATTTTATTTTATAAGTAGGTACCTATTAGTAATTTCATTGTTTATTCATGGGCATAACGAATGTTTTCTATGATATCAGTAACTAGCGAGTAGCAACCCCGAAATGTGTCGGTTGAGACAGAGCTATGCGACAGAAAGAGACGCCTCACTTTCTTATCCGTAGGTGCATATAATTTTATCCACGCAGCGTTGTGCAGTTTGAAATTGTACTTTATTGCCGTGCAGCGAGAGTAGCTTATTATTTGATGGTCCTCGCGGGGACAGACTTCTGTACGTTAGTACTATTATATATTCTGTGCTATGAGCTCTTATAGCAGGGCTTATATTGAACTGCCTTACTTTTTCATACTATGACCTCAACGGTTAGTATGAAAGCAGGCCTTAAGAAGTCCTGTTTAAGGCCTGCTTTTGAACTGAACGGTTTCTTATTTGCTGATGGTAAGCCCCTGATATTTTGTTTTGTTTTTCTCTCTATACGGCACTAATTTAAGAATTTTGCTTCCTAAAATACTAAAGTTTACATCAATAGTAATGCTTTCATTCTTTTGAAAACTTCTATGGAAAAATGCTAATTTCTTTGAAATGCGAATATACAGCCTTAACTTAGAAACGCGACGATTTGAAAATAAAATACATCGTGACACTTGTACACATGGCGTATTTGCAGTATCCAGATTTAGTAGGACCATAGCAGGCCAACGCGCGCCGCTACGTCGTATAATGTTACTCGAATAATAATAAAATGTCTCATTTAGACATATTTCAAAAGTCTCTTAACCAGTTTAAAAAAAGCATTCATTTGGAATTAGAAATTAAATAAGAAAATATAAATTTAAATATTTTTTTAATTTTCTGTTTTCGTATTTTGGGCCTGTTTCAAAAGTTACACTAGAAATATATATTTAGATTACAGTACTTAATTAACTAATTTATTTTTAAGCACTTTATCTTACCTTAGCTTTGGAATTATGTTCTACTAACTTTCGCTCAGTAGCATGCATGTTATTTATTATTTAAGTTAATATTACTCTGCGGACTTGGTAACATAATTAATACTTTTTTCTAATATCTGTCACATTGGTAAGCATAATTATGTAATTGTTTTTTGTTCCAAATAAATAAATAAAAAATACATGAAGCTGGGACATTTGATTCCAAGGTATGGTAACATAAAGCTTGCAGCGCCATCTGCGTCACGATATTCACAATGCGATAATTGCGATAGGAAGACAACAGCGACGCCGCGGCAAAAAAGTGAAGCTCGCGCGGACATCGATCTACTCGAGTGGCGTGAGGATTGTAATCTTTTTTTACGAACGAATCAAAGAAATAAACGCGTTTGCGCGTAATGTCGTCGGTGCTAGTGCATTAAAATATAACGAGAAACGTTCTGTGAGTGTTAATTTGTATGGTGTTATGTCATTTATGTGCTTAGTGCGTCCGATAGCTTTTAGTGGAGTGTGTGGTAGTGATTGAATAAAAATCGTCTTGCATTACATCGTTGCACCGGTAAGTACCACAACGAGCTTTCTACATCGTAAATATGTTTACATTTCCAATAAGAGGTGGTCCAAACGCGCGCTAAACGGGTTTAACATGCCATCTTCTGTAAGGGTGTGTCTTCACGAATGAGGTCGGTTTTTTTAGGCACAGTCGTTTTGGTATGACTGAGCGTCGAGAATTGAGATTGAGGGCGTTAGCTAAGCCGCATAATTCATACGTAGATACTAATTTTTGCTCTAAACTCATCCTGCGCACCCGATGCGCATAGAAAGTATTAACCGCTCTTTGTTGCCATAAAAATTGATACAAATAACGTTGATATGGTTTTGAAGGTTGCAACTGGGCGTAGCTCGAATAGTTCAATTACAAACGTAGGTATCTAACGTGTTATCTAAGTAGGTACACCCAATAAAAAGGTGATGTCATACCAACCGGTCAATCGTATAATACGACCAGAATTGAATGTACCTAATGGTCGCAAGAATGTATTCGATTGTGCGGTTTTTGTCTTGCGGTCTTGTCGCGGTCGCTTTATCATTGGCTGATGATGGCTCTGTAGTGATTTGATTCGAGCATTTAGTTCAGATAGATATCTCTGAACAACATTAATGGGATTAACAAAGTACTCCCGAATATGGTTACCAGATTTTAGGATTTATCCTGACATGTCAGGAATTTTTGGTCCTTGTCAGGATTCTGGCCAATGTTAGAATTTTTGGATTATTTACAGTAGGGATTCCCAAACTATTTAAGGCAAGAAACCCCTTTTCCAAAATGAACTGATACCTCAGACCCCACAGCCAAATTACTTTTAAAAATCCTATCAATCTAAAGTGTAATTATTCATAACAATAGGTAATTATAATTATTTGTTTATGTCAACCCCCGGGAAACCGATTTTGACCCAAAAGGTTGATATCAATCACTTTAAGAAGACCTGCCTTTCTATTGTCTAATTTCAAAATCTAACGCAATAGCTTTCAGGATGTGATACATTGATGCTTCTTTTTGGCACACATAAAAACTTACCGTAGAAATGCAGCAATGTGTCACATCTATCTGCCAAACGAAAGCGATTGCGATAGATTTTTAAATTAGACAATTAGCCCCCTGTTCTACTGTTTTGAGTGATTGAGGCAAACATACAAACTGTCACATTATTTAGTCAGCATAGTACAAGCTGTGCTTGGCTTAGCATAGTGGTTCTTAACCTATGGTCCATGGACCACTGGTGGTCCCTGAAAGCACCAGAAGTGGTCTGCAAAGCCATCCTAAAATAACTACCCTTCATTCATTTACATTTACTGTATTTTACCTCTATCATAATAAACGAAAGGTAAGTTTACACCTGGTTTAAAAAAAAAATTTGGCTTTGCAATATTACACCTTATCCTTACGTTTGACGTTTCAAAGCGTCACATTCCTCAGCAAACTTTTGGTTAAACTAGGTGTAAACTTACGGCCGATTTTGATTACCTATCCTCAGTAACAGATAGGCTTTCTAAAGATTTGTTGCCTAAATATTTCTGTTATATGACAGGGAATAACAACAGTGGCATAGTAACTATAATAAAACCACTTGGATGCAGGCACTTGTAGCAGGTTATCACGCTTAGTAAACTGTTTATAACACTTGCAAATGTCCAAAATTCTTGTTATAAACTACTAAATACTGCGAAATATTAGCAAAACGATGGCCCATAACCTATAATAAAACCACTTGGATGCTGTATGAAAATCAACTGACGTTTTATTTTATTACAAATAGGTGCCACAGAGTATACACAAATGTTGCCAATAAATTAGTACGGATGGAAGCAGGAGCAATTACATAAAAACTAATACTTAGTCTATTATATTGTTTCTGATATTTTTCAACAGTAACAGATCCATAGTAGGCCTATCTCTTACTAAAGATGATTTCAAAATCAGCCTTTAATCTTCGTTTATTAATAAGGTGGATAGTGATTTTGATATTCACATTCTACTGTCATGTGAAGACTATAAAACATAACCACCATTTAGTCAACATTTACAGTTATGACATTACATTGTTCGTGCCAAAAAAGGTGTCATTACGTACACCTATACAATAGTTTAAGTCGTGGACAGCAAAAAAATTACGAACAGAAGTAAAAAACCACTTTGAAGCCGTTTACCTAAAGATAGCTACATACTGTTGAATAATGGAATGGACTATGAAAATACATTATTCAGTTTTTTGTCAGATTTGAAGTTGAGCTCGATTTGAAATTTTGATTGAGAAAGTTAATAGTGCATGGTAGTAAGTGATCTAAGTTAGTAACTACATAAAAGTACTGTGAGAACAGGTTATAAGAACCCTCCAAGAGATAATCAAGTATAGCTGTTTATCCTTATCCTATTTGGTAAACACCCAACTCTTTACTGAAAAAACTGGCCAAGTGCGTGTCGGGCCACGCGCCGTAGGGTTCCGTAGTTACCTTATACCATACCATATTTAATACCACTATCATTTTTCGACTTGCAAAAATAACTTTGTTTTTCACAGTGTTGGTATGAATGACAAAGTTATATTTAATTTTGCAGTTTTGGAAAATGTGATATTAGTCTATATAAATCTCGAAAACTAATTACTAATACCAGCCATGGGCGTGGTCACCATCCCATGTTTTAAACCATTAATAGGTGTAATACATTGAATTATCATCGCGTGTGACGAACTGTGTACTTATTAGGGTGGCGACCCAATGTCACGCTAAGCTACGCTGAGCTACTCTATGCTGTGTCTAGAGGGCCTCTATTTGAATACATAGGTACTAGAGCTACAACAAAACACTCTGATACACAAACTGCAGCACTGCACATATCTCCTCAGGGGCCCTTTTTTTTTTTTGTTGTATCAAGAGGAGAATGCAATCTTTACGCACACCAAACGGCGTGTTGGACTCGGTCATACTCGGGGAACCCGGGTATGTCCCTCGCCGCAGCCGACCCTCCCACCAAGCCTAGTAGGCTTCGTGTCAGGGCCGGGCGGTTCTCACCCCTGCCCCGCCCCCCAACGATCTCGAAAGAACGATGGGGGACCGGGCAGAGGGAGGGAGAATCCTCCCCATCTCCCCATAAGGCTGAGGCGCCCACATTGTGGGCGCCTCAGGGGCCCTATTTTTGAATGGCTCGACTGGCGTGGAGCGCTTGGTTTCTACTGATTTTCTTTCGACATTTGACTTTCCATATTTTTAGTGCCCTCCACCCGTTGCAGTCGAGCGATACGGTACGGCGAGCGATATTATTTTATACTAAAAAGCAAAGATTTTTTAGGATAGGATTTTTTAGGATATTTTTGTAGGATAAAATCCAACATTTCGTTGATATTGGCAGCACCGGAAACGAACGATTCAAAAATACGGAAAATCGGCGTCATGCGACTTGGAAGACGAATGTGACTTAAGTCGCATGCGACAACACAATGTCATACGAATACGAGCGATTTAAAAATAGAGCCCCAGTTTCTCAAACATAATTATTTGGAGTATTCGCGACTTAACCACTAAACCATTTTTAATGAAGGACACAGCTACAAACAATTTTACCAAAACTCCTTCGGAAGTCGGAAAACTAAATTCCTCACGGATGAAATCGCGGACAAAAGCTAGTTCTCGAGTCTTCTATATAAAACATAGCATAGCTTAGTATAGCTCATGTTATCAGTCGCCCTTATAAGGTGTACCGACAACACAGACCATACAACAAGTAGGTACTTACCGACAACATGGCCGTCATGTCAGTTTTTTTTTGCCTTTTTTCTTTGATACGATTTATGATGTGGTTTGACAAGTATTGTTTGGTACCTAGTCAAAGGTTCTCAAATATTGTTGTGATGAAGTTTGTTATTGGATTCGTCTATAGATTTTAATTATGCTTACTGAGTTATTGAAACTTTGAAAGTAGAAATCATATCCTAACGTAAAAGCTATATTTTGTATTCAAAGCGTTAAGGGTATACTATATTATTACTAAGGCTCGGCGCAAACGGGCGACCGACCACAACCACCGGTGGCTGTCGCCGCCACATTTGTCAGTGTCGAAAGCGAGCGACAACCACCGGTGTTTGGAAGACGCCACATTTAGAACCCGCTCTCAGCTGCGGAACAAAATGTATGGAAAAGCGTGTGATTACTTGTCGTGGATTACCACCACCCGTGGCTGTGGTCGGTAGCCCGTTTGCGCCGAGCCTAAGTGCGGCGCTTCTGTTTAGGACAAACAGAATTTAAGGACTTCCCCGTCCCGTCCTCCCTGTCCACTGGCTTCCGATTCATAAATACATTTCATCATCTCCTTATGCCCTAGCCACATATGCATGCACGCTATCTCGATGGCGGCCTCTTAGCTCGTCATCACGACCGCGCTGTGGATTACCGGATTCGCTTGCCGCGCCGCCTGCCGCAGCTGGCTGTGGCCGGGCCGTTACAACTCATCCTTTCTACATGATCAAACATCTAAGCATCCCTATCACAATGTTATTCTTGTCACTTGTGGTGACAACAAACCACAAACCACATTTTTCTATTATCACGCCATCATATCCTATGACTTAATTTGATGTTGCCATTACCACCGGATGACGCTCCGTGGGCAGGCCCCCGACAAGGTGGACCGACGATCTGGTGAAGGCCGCGGGATGCGAGCAGGGCATGACCGATCATTGTGGAGATCTTTTAGGGAGGCCTTTGATAAGCAATGTTTTATGGTTGATATGATGTTAATGATATTTTTTATTCACAACGGGTCCGTGCTTTGCCTTCATCTCACATGATGTTTAGTGACGATAGGGCTGAAGGTAGAAGCGCACTACACTACACCTGAAATCTTCAACCATTGAGGAACTGCTACCTCTAACTTCCAGAACACAAAAATGACAAATTAGCGCGAGTTTATTAGTAGCGAGTACCACCACCATGGTGAGATTTTCACAAGCTCTACCACCAACTAACCAAACCGATTACAAATGTACATTTGTAGAATGGTGGAATTGAACCCGGGACCCCTGCGTCTTGCACGGGTGGGCGATCGACTAGACCACTGAGGCAGTTAAATATCGAAATCAGTGAACACTACTAAAAACTTATTTGACGCAAAGTTTGCTATAGCTTGACTTTGTATTGACACAAATCCTGGAGATGACGTGAACTGGCAACGTTCCAAAACATGGAGACATGTTTAGATTGTCTAGATCTGGACATGTGAGACAATGGAATCTACCTACAGTACAGTCCTACTTGCCTAGGGTTACCATGTATGTAAGAGAGGATGCCTGTCTAGGATGCACAAAATGCCTGATTTATCAGAAAAATGTCTGTCTACAGTAAAAAAAAACGGCCGCGCAGCGCAATTTTTAGTCAGTTTTATCCACTTATCTTGCCAGTCTGTTTGTAAAAAAATTTTTTAGTCAATTTCATTGATCCATTAATCTTGTGATCTGTGGTTTCATCAGCAAAATCAAAAAATGCCTGTCTCAGCTTAGCTAAGTAAGATTAGCAGTTATAAGCAGTTATAATCTTCTAACATAGTTTTAAGATAATAAAGACACGATGTCTGAAATAAAAGATTTTATTTTATTATAATAAAATATTTAGCGCCGCAGGCCGCACTAACTAAACCCTAAAATGCCTTTCAAATGCCTGTCCGATGGTAACCCTAGAGTTGCCTGTCTTATTTTTAGGAAACGGTTTTTGATAGTTCTCCTATAATGTAATATTGTCAGCTTAATAAAAAAAGCTCGTCAATAATAAAAAAGATTAGTCGTTGTTTTTGTGTTATTGCAATGACTAAACATGTTTATGGATGTTTCTTATGAATCACCAATTTCATTCAGTACCTACAGGTATCTAATGAATGAACTCATGATTTCATGAAAATTTAATTATTAATAAACTGTTATAAGCACTTAACTGAAAGTTAAAAGTTATTAGCTACGACATCGTAAACTGCGAAAAGTATCTAAAAAAAAACGTTTAAAATGGTTAATTTGAATGGGAATTACTTTTGACCAGGGAATGATAACGTTATTTTTAAATGTAACGTTATTTCTTACTTTTTTTACCGTTACTTTTAACATTAACATTATATCAATAAATAATGTTACTTTAGATAACGTTACATTGAAATTAACGTTATTTCATTAAATAACGTTAATTTTAACGTTATTTCTTACTTTTTGTTACCATTGCTTTAAAATAACGTTATTCCAATTAAAAACGTTACTATTTTTAACCGGTAATTTTACCGGTACTATTGTACCGGTAAAGTTTAAAGCTATATTTTTTTCTCTTTATTTATTTTGGGGCTTTTATCCATATGGATACGCCAGCCCCATTGTATCTAGCCATATTTAACGGTAACTTTACCCGTACAATATTTTTAACGGTATTTTTACCGGTAAATTTACCGATAAAATGTTTTAACGTTATTTTTTTTGTTATTTTTTAACGGTATTTCAATCCCTGCTTTTGACAACATTTTGTACAAAACCCATCAAATATTCTTTATTTATAGTTGTCATACGTCTTTTAAATTTAAATCGTTATTTAAGTAATAATTATGTTGTCTTCTTAAATTAAAATTGTCACTAAAATTTCTTTTGTTAAAGTATAATGTGTAAAACCAATTGTTGTATTTTATAATTGTTTTTTTCAATAAAGAATTGGAAGAGGAAAATAAAACAAAGGGACAATAAAACAACAACATCAATAAAGCTAATAAATGTAAAAAGAAGGATGGATTCTATAAACTTGATATTAATATTTTTCTAAGGAACTAATAGAATACTAATGATTGTTACATTCAAATCATCAAAAAAGTTTTTGGATTTTGTTCAGTCGGGAATGTCTCCGCGGTTCTGACGTCAGAATGTGAAGCTAATACACGTTTAGGTACCTACTAACGTTTTAAGTAAAGGTACTAATAATATTAGCTTAATCACCTTTGAAACATAACGTTTATTTATTTTTGATAAAATGATCCGATAATAAACTGTTTTAATCAATCCGTTGTACTTTTCACTAATTCCATTTTCATTCCTCGTTTTTCACTTCCCAGTCTCGCCAGTCAACCACCTGTCCGCCCGTCATCCCCGCCTCGGTGTTGCCATCTGCGCCCGTGTTGCCATACGTCAAAGTCCATAATTCGAATAAATAATTGCCACTTAAAAATAATCCTGTAATAAAATAAGCAAATAATCACTGATAACAATGAATTAAGCGGGTTACGCTAACAGACTGATTGAGAATTAATTACATACATAAAGAATATTCAAAATTATGACTTGATCCTGCGGTTCTGACATTGACGGATAAACAGACTCCGTCATTCATTGGGAAATCTAGATTCTCGGTAGACCACACGTCACTTGGCTCGCTTCCAAGGAGTCATCACTTCATCAGTGATTACAGAGTTCATCGTAGTCATTCAACCAGAAATAGGTGTTGAATAGTCGTGATATTGTCGTCAAAAGTGGTGTTTTTATTTTTGTTATTTTAACTTTATCATGAATATGTTTATGTTATTTTGTTTTAATCGTAATTTTCAGCTTAAAGATAGATATCTAAAATTTTTATGTTAGGTATAAATATAGACGACTAGCGACCGCCCGCGTCTTCGTCTGCATGTACAGTTCAGTATCCCTCGTGAACAAATAGTTTTTTTTTGGGTGAAAGTAGGTACTAGGTTATGGGTACCTACCTTTTTTACCTACCGTGAAAGAAGTTTCTTTTTCTGTAGGTTGGTACTTCTGACAACGATCGGTTGAGAAGTTGAGAATGCATTTAAAATAATTAATCTTAAATGTAGTTTCTACTATAAATTGCAGGCAATAACATATTTGATTGCGAAATTGTCCAAGAATTTTATTACTATTATTGAATATTTAAAGTAAATTTACCTTCGATCAAGAATATCCTAGATAACGCTTCACGAACTAAAACAGTTACGCAAAAATGGCACCTCAAATAGCGTCCCACTTACAAACTTGGCGCTTATTTTGTACAAACTCACATTTTATATCACTTACTTTACACACTTATATTATGTACATATATAAATTATATATTAGATTTATGTAAATATCGTATTCTTAAGTTGGGTTAATAGTACATTACAGCCGTGAACGGGAAGCTAGCGATTGCATTGTCGAGGATGGTTTGAAGCCCGAGCCGCAGGCGAGGGCTTTAATCATTCGAGGCAATGCAAGTAGCTTCCAGAACAAGGCTTGTATAGTGCTTTTCTCAAGAAATGCGAGGAAATAAAAAACTTTTCAATTGAAACTTAATTAAATTTAATTCCCGCCAGTTTTTTTTGGGTGCATTCCAGCAGTTTAATCGCTGAAGCGCCGAAAAGCAAAATGAGATTTATCATAGACAAATCCTCTGAGTAATCTTGAATTACGTGCAGCGCCATCTACCGCCGAGAAGCAAAAACCCATCTCATTTCGCTTCTCGGCGGTAGATGGCGCTGTACATAATTCAAGATTACTTAGAGGATTTGTCTCTGATAAATCTGGTACAATACAATGTAATATTTATTTATTCTTATAGTAATATACTCTGTGCGCACCATTTTTTTTATTGTATCGTTATTATAGTACCTATTAAATAATTTTACCTTTATAATATTAACTGTCTTGTCGTTGGCTTGCGTGCCAGAAAAAAGGAACTAAAGTTATGGCTGTATGGTGCAAATGTGCCTTTGCTTTTTTTGTTTTTGTGAACAGCTAAAACAAAAAAAAGAAGTTGCCGCAGACCACCCAGATCATCTTCGCACTGTACCTACTTCCCGCACCCGGTGCTGGTGCGGGAAGTAAGTATTGAAATTCATTCCTGGCCTGAATTTTAAATTTAGAATGTGATGAACCAGACCCCCTCGGAAATGTGGAACGCCCCGCATTCCTTTTTCAAATGGAATGATAAGATTTCAGAGCATAAGTGAGAAAAATTATATTAATGAACTTTTTTTTTATCCTACTTTTAAAACACCATAAACTGCCTATTTCTTATTTTTCTTTCTGTTCTGTGTAAATAAATGGTTGCCTGGAAGAAATTGCTTTTCAGCGATAAGGCCGCCAATTGTTCTACTTTTGTCCTTGTATGTACATTTTTTATGGTGAACAATAAAGTATTTATTCATTCATTCATTACTTTGTGCAAAATTAAAAAAAAACATCTAGGGTCTATAAAAGCTCTCTGCAACATTTGGCTCGATGCGCCTCTGGTAGCAGAGGTACATCGATAGCCTACGAAATTATCGAAAAGCTCATCATTTTTATTAAAAATAATTCTACGGTGTAGCTGCAATGGGTTCCAGCACATATCGGGTTAAAGGGCAACGACGAAGCTGACCGTCTAGCAAAGTTAGCATCAATTGAAGGAAATGAACTTAACTTTGTGCCGGATTATTCAGAATTTTTATCTAAATTTAAAAATAAATGTTTCCTCGATTGGCAAGATCATTTTGAAAAAATATCTATAGACAAAGGCATATGGTATAAAACAATTCAAAATAAGCTTCCTCGTGGGCCTCGGTTTGATGACTGTAATTTGAGTAGAATGTATATTAAGTTAGCTTTAAGACTCCGCGCTGGACACTATCCATCGGCAAAATTTGCATTTCTAATGAAAAAAGTACAATCCGACAAATGTTCAACGTGCCAAAAAGTTGAGGACGTGCAACATTTGCTGATGGAGTGTGTCAGAAACAGCAATGAGAGGCAGCTATTAATAAACAAATACAATTTAAACACCTTAGATATTGGCCTTGTTCAAAGTATTTTGTCAGATCCACTATCAGAAACTGCAAAAAGACTTTGCCACTTGGTTACGGTTTTGCAATAGCTACCTCTCCTTTGAAAGAATAGTATAAGGTCACGATGGGGTTGGCATGTCTAAAAGATAAAAACCCCGGGAACTTTCATCTAGATTTAAAAAAAAAAAAAAAAAAAATGGTGGCCAGTGGTGTTCTCTTCAGTCGCTTTATGGTTTGACTGGTGTCAAGTAGGGCTGTAGCTAGTTGGTTTTTATGACTCCCAAGTTGTTGGACGTAGTTTTCACATGATTTGCTTATTTCGTCTTTGATGTATGGTATCTCTAGGTGTTCGTGCACTTCTACATTTTTTGTGAACCATGGTGCATTGCATAGAATTATTAGGGCTGCATTTTGAAATCGTTAAAGTATTTCTATGTTGGAGTGACTTGCAGAACCCCAGAGTTGCATTCCGTATGTCCAATATGGGTTTGATTATGGCTTTATAGATAAGAACCTTATTCTCCAAGCTGAGAGCTGATTGTCTTCCAACAAGCCAATTCATTTCTTTTAGTTTTTTGTTTGCTTCATCTCTTTTGGCTTTTATATGATCTCTCCATGTTAATCTTCTGTCCAGATGCATTCCCAAGTACTTAACTGTTGTTTGGTGAGGTAGGGTAGTACCATCAAGTTTAACTGGGGGGCAGTCTTGTTTCTTTAGAGTAAATGTTATATGGGTAGACTGAGTA
The DNA here is from genome assembly GCA_950108535.1 of Agriphila straminella. NCBI lineage: Eukaryota > Metazoa > Arthropoda > Insecta > Lepidoptera > Crambidae > Agriphila > Agriphila straminella. The sequence goes on from OX467328.1 coordinate 1,572,558, forward strand.
GCACTAGCTTTTATTCTCTATTTTTTGAACCAGGTATCAATGGTATTTAGGTGCTCTTGGAGATTATTTGCAGCTGTGTAGGGTCTGCACTGCACGAAAGCAATGCTGTATCGAAAAAAGAGTAATATTTTAAATTTCTTGTATTGGCAGTGCCCTTCAAACTTATGATTTATTATTGAAACTCCAGTATGAGATCGACTACATTACAGTTTTGGCTGCCCGCCAGTGCTCAATGTATACAATGTTTTGTAAATAATACCGGTCAAATATTAGTTTCAAACATTCAATTTCATATAACATCGAAAATTGTTTTCTAAATGAAACTTTTCGGGGAAATTTTGAGCGGAATCAAATCGATTCATTCTTCATTCATCACCAGCCAGAAACTAAAAAGAGACCATTATTAGTAACAAGAAAACGATGTTGGTTTAATTTAAAACAAAAGGCTGAAATGTGATGATGTGGTATCATGGGCGGCGAGGGGGGGGGGGCAGGGAGGGGCAGCTGCCCCCCTGGATTTTGTTTACCTCCAACTAACTATCAATTGTTATCAATAAAAGTTCTTATTTGCCTTTTTTTATTTTGCGATATAATAGATTTGCTCCCCCTGGCCCAGAACCTGGGTACGCCCATGTGTGGTATATTTTTAGAATCGTCTCGATAAACCCAATCATTTAGTATCACACACACCATAGGTTTAAGTTATTTTTTTTTCCATACAAAAAAAGATGACGTCATAACTCCTCTCATTAGGGCATTTCTTTAAGAACTGTATGCCTCAAAAACTTTTTTGTCCTCAAGTATACAGTCAAACGGCTATTAGTGTACAACTGTACATCGATTTGCTTTTCGATTTGATTTGTTTTTCTTCGAGCTCGTACCTACGCCGACCACTACATGCGTGATTTCCATGCAAACTTAGCACTTACATACAACCACTTATGCCGTGTTGACACAAGTATACTTGGACAAAGTAGCTTTTTGTATACGGCGTCGTCAAAGTGCGCTAAGATCGTTTACATGATCTAAGTAGCGTCCAAGTAGTCATCCAAACTACTTGGTCCAAGCAGACTTGGATGAATGAAAGTAGAGCATGGTGCAAGTTTACTTTGAAGAAAATTTTGATCCAAGAGCGCTTTGCTTGTTCGTTTACATGATACAAGTAGCGTGCAAGTAGTCATCCAAACTACTTTGTTCAAGTATACTATGATCATGTCAACGCAGATTTATAAGCGAACCTCGTATCGCGATAAGCTGATTCTGTGATAACCAAGTGACCGTCCCTCTCTTTTCCGAGACGTTTTCATAATATGTATCAACTCTAGACGAACAAACTATACCTCTAGTTAAACATTAATAAGGATTTAACTTTAATGTCATTTTGCAAACTCTCCCAGGATAGAATTGCGTAAAGTTCATTAGATGTTGCCATTTCGCAGACGGCGAGTGACGGTGTCGGTTTAAAGCATGGTAACCAGGAAGTTAATAAGCTATGCTATTTTGAAGCTATAAAATTATTAGCATTATTTCTGTAACTTGTAATATTTAACACCAACCCTAGAGTGAAGAGCGGTTTAATCTATGTCAAAAACATCCCCCGACCTTAGACAACCTTTTGTTTATCTGTCAAATATTACATTAGACGTGAACCGGGGGTTCCCAACAGTGCCGGATTTAGAGTCTTGGCCGCCCTAGGCCGAGTAGCACTAGCCGCCCCTTACTCAGCTCACATAATTTAGGTCAGTGCTGTGGTCGGCAAAGTTATTATTAGCTGAGCAGAGCCAAATGTCAACACATTTATGACATAGATTTCTTTTGAAAGCCAAACTTAATAAATTCTACACAAGTGGATGATGGTCTATCCCTCGGGAATTGTACATTTTTTCTGGATGAAAGGTACCCCATTTTCTTATATTCCCGCGCCGTGTACCCGCGGCGGGATCCCGCTTGACGCAGCGGAGGGCCTTACTTATTTCTAGTGTCGTTGCTAGGAGCTGGCAGGGGACCGGCTGCCAGGGAAGGCGCACTTTGTTTACCCTACGACGCTGCTTATTTCTATAGTTATTATTAACCAAACCACCTCTGTAGTCTCGTTCGCCCACCCGTCTAAGACGCAGGGATTCGATTCCCAAGGGGGGTGGGGGGGTACATTTGTACTCGGCTTGGTTGGTGGTAGGGCTTATTTCAAGTCCGCATGGCTAGCTACCACCATCTTACCTAAGTCTGACGCCATAACATCAATTTAAACATTGTTGTGTTTCAGCAGTTAGAGGTAAGATAGCCAGCTCCTCAGTGATGAGGATTCCGGGTGTAGTGCGCTTCCATCTTCGGCCTTATCGTCACTTAACATCAGGTGAAGTAAAGGCCAAGCAATATCCCGTTGTGCATAAAAAAATAGCATATAGCTTACGATACAACACCAGCATTACGAAACCAGTCTCGAAAAGTCGCATCATAATCGTGAGTCTGTCTTATGTAACGGTACACCGGATTATGAGGCAAGCTTATCCCTTTAGCTTCTTACTGTCTGACATTTAAAAAAAACCTGTTAGATTTTTTTAAGGCGAGGCCAGTTCACGATCTGATGAAAAGTCTGATTTTTGAACATCCAATGTGAAGAACTGATGTAAAATTCTACTTCACAAAAATTACTGTAGACTGAAAAAGAAACAAATTAACCGAACAGAATATTGAAAAATGGCATGGTAACTCAGTAAAAAAATCCTGAATAACACCATAAAAACTTATAAAAATAAAATTCAAATCGTCAGATTTCGTAATTTTCAACGACAGTGATATGATTTTTTATGCAAAAAGAATAGCTTTTTTATCGATCTAACACAATAACCGAGTACATTTTTAATAAATGATCCAGTATTTCAGAAATCAATAAAAATGTACTAAAATTCGTCAAATTTCTGGCGAAGCGTAAATTAAAGTTATGCAATATTCAACCTTATTCTAAAGACATAATGTAAAAGTAAATTTCGTGAACTGGCCTCGCCTTAAGTAAATCTGATAAAGTTACCTATTGAATCGTCTCATGACTCAAGATCATGAGGCACAAAATTTATAACTAATCTTATCTCCTTGTTTTGACCACCCATCCCGTGGGATGTAACCCAGAGAAGGCTCTAAGCTTAGATTTATTGACAGTGGCGATCACATAATTAAAGACACCAGTCGACTTTCATACAAACGAAACGAGGTAACTTTGAGGCCTTGGTTCTCCGTCAATCCAGCTGTGATCTTATGATGGCCATCCAGGGAGTGAATGGAGGAGATTCAGATCGCTTTACTCACCTCACCCGACTGATCTGATCAGCATTTTAAGATATCAAGAGTTTATGTTCCAACAATGTCAATAAGTTAATTATGAAACCAACTGTTAATTTAAACCATAACTTTATGTTAATGTCACTTAATAAAAACTGTTTCGTTTATAATTGATTCAAATGATAGTTATTTACATATTTTAACACGTCTGGTTAAATGATGTCAATATTTACATTATTAGACTAAAATTGGAGAGGAGCTCGGTGGCGCAGTGGTTTAGCGCCTGGCCCAGCGATTGCGGAGGTTAAGCAACGTTCGCAAGGGTCGGTCATGGGATGGGTGACCAAAAATGTATTATCTCGAGCTCCTCCGTGCTTCGGCCCTGACGCGAAACCTACTAGGCTTGGCGGGAGGGCCGGGTGCGGCGAGGGACATGCCCCAAGTGTGACCGAGTCCAACATGCCGTTTGGTATGCCTAAATGCATTCTCCTTCTTGAAACAAAAAAAAAAAAAAGGTTAAGCAACGTTCGCAAGGGTCGGTCATGGGATGAGTGACCAATAATTTATTATCTCGAGCTCCTCCGTGCTTCGGTGCACGTAAAGCCGTTGGTCCAGGCTGCATTTGCAGTCGTTAACACCCACTAATCCGCATTGGGCCCGCGTGGTGGGTTATGGCCCATCCTCCTTACCACCCATAAGGAAGGCCAGGGGGTCAAGTCTGCTAATGTTTTCGTCAAAATTGTAGTTCAATGGTGTTCTAATGGTAATGCTTTTTGACACAGGTCTTGTTTCTTAAACCAAAAATTGACACACATTGTGTTTCTTAAACCCAAAACGGAAACACATTGTGTCTTGATTTTTGGTTTAAGAAACAAGAACTGTGTCAAAATGCATTACCATTAGAACACCATTGAACTACGATTTTGACGAAAACATTAGCAGACTTGACCCCCTGTTAGTGGGGACATTAAAATGGCTGATGGACAGACTAAAATTGACTAAATTATAGATAATGTAGAACTTGCAGAGAATGAGCGCTCACAGCTCGGTTTTGGTGGCAAGATATGAAATTTTAGGGGGATTTGAAGAGCTGGGTCTTTTGTGGAAACTGGTAACATTCCTTTGTCCTTCACGATTTGCGTTTTAGGTCTTTTATTTGTAAGATATCACTGGCGTAAATATTAGCAATCGAAATGTATTTTGTCACAAAACAAACATTCGACTGGTTGGTATCTTATCTGGTAGATAACTCGCGAGTCTGCTTATCGATAACTTTGAAGCGATTCTCAAGAATTTTAAGTTGTATCAGTGAGTGTTTGGGGAACTATATTGAATTCTTTGGACCTTACTAACGGAGTAAGCTAGTTGTTATTATTATTAGATGAAAGAAGGGAGTTTCGAAATTAACATTTGCATGAACCAGACCCATAGCACACATAGTTAACTTAAGGTGCATCCCATACCGAAAGTGGCGCCCTCTGAGGTTTTTATTTAACAAGTTCTTAAATGAAAATAATTTTAATAATAAAAATAAATATACGTGGAATTTTTAAAACCCATACTCTAGTATTTTTCGAAGGTATCATTACATTCCCTCGTTGTCATTTCTAGAAGTAGGTTGCAAAACTGATAAATAAAAGTGACCGTTTTTGACACATTTGCTTGCTATCTATAATAATAATAATAAATAATAAATTCTTGAACAATTTCACACAGCGCCATCTAGCCCCAAACTAAGCAAAGCTTGTAATATGGGTGCTAGACAACTGATATACTACTTATATATACTTTTTAAATATATACTTATTATACAAATTAACACCCAGACCCGTCACAGAAATTAAAATTCAACATTTCAATTTCTGCCCTGCCGGGAATCGAACCCGGGACCTCTTGGCATGTTGCCCACTGCACCATTCAGGTCGTCATCTACTTCGACGAATGGGATAAATTATAACAATGTGAGTGAAATTCTCTTTTAATAGCAAACATTAAAAACTTTTTCCAAGTTCAATTTGAAGCTCAAAACTCGTCACGCTGATATTCAAAGCTTGCATCGCCCATCTCTTTCATCCTCAACCCGTCCCGCTCTCCAGGATTTTTGGACCGGTCTCGGACCAGTTTCGAGTTTGGCGATAAAAAAAGAACCGGTGGTAAGTTTTGAGGCTGGCCAGATCGGCCACTAAAATTAGATAACAATTCGTGTATTGATTTAGGAGTCCAAAATGTAAGTAACTACTTGGTACGCAGTGGTTTAGCGCCTGGCCCAGCGATTGCGGAAGTTAAGCAACGTTCGCATGGGTCGGTCATGGGATGGGTGACCAAAAATGTATTATCTCGAGCTCCTCCGTGCTTCGGAAGGCACGTTAAGCCGTTGGTTTTGGCTGTATTTGCAGTCGTTAACACCCACCAATCCGCATTGGGCCCGCGTGGTGGTCCTCCTTACCACCCATAAGGAAGGCCTGTGCCCCAGCAGTGGGGACATCAAAAATGGCTGATGGACACAGGGCTTATTTCAAGTCCGCTTGGCTAGCTATAGCTACCACAATCTTACCTTAGTCTGACGCCATAACATCAATTTAAAAATTGTTCTGTTCCGGCAGTTAGAGGTAAGATAGCCAGTTCCTCAGTGATGGGGATTCCGGGTGTAGTGCTTATCGTCACTTAACATCAGGTGAGTTGTAGGCCAAGCACTATCCGGTTGTGCATAAAAAAAGACAATAATATCTGCTACATGAAGATTTTTAAAAGTTGCTACAGCTTCGGGGCCATAATAAACACCATACAGCTTTCTTCCGTAGGCACTACGAATTCCTAGCACCTTATTTATACAATAAACTTAATATACATTTAAATTTATACAGCAAAACAAAATATGAGTGTAAATCTGTTATTCGAAATTGGCTGCTAAAAATTAACTACATTGAAACAGAGTCTTTACTAGAAATCCTGCAATAATCTACTTCTGCATCATGCAACTTGTTAAAATTACTTTCATACAACAATTTACTTACTTAATATTACTCCCTCACTCCCACACACACATATAATGAGCTATTATTATTAAGACTACCTATACTATTATTAATTTAATATACTTAGGTGATCCGCGGGTGAGGACCTGGAGACCTGAAATACAGGGTCGCCCTAGTTTGGGCTCCAGATCACACACTCGAAGCACTCTATGATGTAATATGCTGTTTTTTTGTTAGTTGTGTGTGATGAAATATATGTCTTTTATTATTTTATTTATTTATTTATAAAAAATGTTCAGATGGACAAAATCTATCAGAACACAGCACTTTTGTCTTTTGGCCGGAACTGTCATATTTGGACCAAAAATGTATGAAACATGGATGATGTCCTTTATTCGTCTGGTAGAATTACTGAGCAATGATCCCATTTGTTGTCATGGCGACAGACTTGAAGAGCCACTTAAAATAACTCTTGGATTCTTCCACTTTGACCTGACCTCGACCCGCGATAACAATTTATTCTATGAATGTTCTCGTTGACAAATTGATGGAACTATTAATCTTCGACGACGTGTCGCTTCGGGTTAAAATTAGGATGACGAGCAAAATGGGGTTACATTCTGAAAAGGAGTCCCGTTATTTTATGCTGGAGTCTAAGTCAAAATGTGTTTATTCAAAAATAAACTTAATAACTAAGCTCTTTGAATCGTCTATAGTTTCGGACTTTTTTAACTGACAAGAACAACGGATGCTGAAGTTGTATAGACTTGTACTATTATGTATTCTGTGGTATAGATACTTTAATTTTGTTTTTAACCTGTGATTCATAATCTTCTGTACTTTTTAACCGACTTCATCAAAAGGAGGAGGTTCTCAATTCGATTGTAAGTTTTTTTTTATCGTTGTTCGCGCGTATCTTCGACATTTATGGCCCGATTTAGATAATTCTTATTTTGTTCGATTGAGTTTTCTTGCAAGATGGTCCCATTCAATTTTTATTCAAATCGGTTCAGTAGTTTACAAGTAATCTTGAAAATACTATGATATTAAATCAAGTAACTTGACAATTTTGTTATTTATGAACCGAATTAGATGATTTTTTTTGTTGGGGAAGGGATACCTTTGTGTAGTCTTTTTAACCGACTTCAAAAAAGGGGGTATTCAGTTTGTATGTATGTATGTTTCTCCGCGATTATCTCACGTTTAGCTGAGCCGATTTTTCTACCTAAATAATATACCTACACTACCTAATACAGAAGGTACCTACTTACACTAAAAATAAAAAAATGTTTAAAAAACAAAAAAACCGACTTCAAAAAACCTGCCTCTAAAAAGCAAGAAATAATATACAAATCATTAGATACGCATTATCATTGTTATAATAAAACACGTCAATTGAAGTCGGGTGGGGCTTTTAGAATAAAAAAAGGAAGATGTAGGGACTCCAGCCCCACCCGACTTTAAAAGACGTGTTTTATTATAACAATGATAATGCGTATCTAACAATTTGTATATTATTTCTTGCTTTTTAGAGGCAGGTTTTTTGAAGTCGGTTTTTTTTCACTAATGCAGGCGGTTTCCGCAACTCGACGTCTATTGCGCCTATTTTGCGTTGGTGAGTACTTTTTCACTTATTAGTATGTGCTATCTCTATGACAGATGCCAAATGGAAGTCAGATTGACATTTCGTTTTCTTAATTTCGAAAAAAATAAAATAACTATGTTTTATGCAGCCACGTTTTTACTTTTCATAGTGACTTTTTTGCCAACAGAGCCTTAATGTGGATAACGGAACGTTTTTCAATGACTCGTTTTTCCGTGGTGTTGTGGGACTTGTCACTATATTCATTAATGAGGACAGTTTTGCATATTCAAAGACGATGTTTATTCAATAGTAGGAGAAAACGCCATCTAACTAATGAATCTTGTACTTCAATTTGAAAATCGAAGTCATTATCTTTGCTTTAACCCAAATACTACCTGCGAAAGAACTTTTAAAAATCCCAAAAAATTCTAGTCTGTTTTAGGGTTCCGTCCGCAAAGGGTAAAAACGGGACCCTATTACTAAGACTACTGCCCGTCTGTCACCAGGCTGTATCTCATGAACCGTGATAGCTAGACAGATGAAATTTTCACAGATGATGTATTTCTGTTGCCGCTATAACAACAAATACTAAAAACAGAATATTTAAGTGGAGCTTCCATACAATACAACAAATTTATTTATTTTTTTCTATGTTTTGTAAGGAACCCTTCGCGCGCCGAGTCTGACTCACACTTGGCCGGTTTATAATTATTTTATAATTTCTAAAATCAAAGATCGGTACTGAAAACTAGTTTCAGTTCAGTATCATCTGAGTTTAAAAAAACCGGCCAAGTGCGTGTCGGGCCACGCGCCGTAGGGTTCCGTAGTTACCTTATATACCATACCATATTTAATACCACTATCATTTTTCGTCTGTAAAAATAACTTTGTTTTTCACAGTGTTGGTATTAATGACAAAGTTATATTTGCGGTTTTGGAAAATATGATATATCTCAAAAACTAATTACTATATCTCGTTCAAACCAATTTTCAGTGAAAGTTTTTGTTAAGATCTATAGCATATATTTTTTTATATTTTCACTCACCTATTTCAAAAGTTAGAGGGGGGGGGACACACATTTTACCACTTTGGCAGTGTTTATCTTTCAAACGGTTGACTTTGAGAAAAATTTGTCTTAGGAACCTCAATGTCATTTTTGAAGACCTATCTATAGACACCCCGCACGTATTGGTGTGAAGAAAAAAATTTTTTCAGTTTCAGTTCAATGTATGGGGAGCCCCCCTTAATCTTATTTTTTTTTTGTATTAAAATCGTTAAGCGGTTAACAGAATACATCTACCTACTAAGTTTCAACTGTGTAATCCTAATACTTTCGACAGACATGACGAATCTATTAGGGTTCCGTTTTTTGCCATTTTGGCTACGGAACCCTAAAAACAATAAGAAATCTCAAAGCTATAATTTCCGTTGCACCCTTATCAGGATATCGCCATGTTATCTACCAGTGACCCAGAATAGCTGGTGTTATCAGCTACTTCAAATTTACACCGAGTATTTTACTTTCATCTGTTCTTTGTATTTGTTCTTTTTATTTAGATACCGTTTTTTTTGGGTTAAATAAGTGTAGTTACGATTTCCTACATTTGACCAGTCTAGTCTAATAATGATAAGCATTTAAAGTAGTCTTCTTCCGTGTAGGGTTACCAGATGACAGGAATTTACCTGAAATGTGAGGAATTTTAGCCATCTGTCAGGAAAACAGGGAAAAACTGTAGTTGTCAGGGATTTTTGAACTAAAAAGATCGGATAATTTCACACATCTAGCCCCAAACTAAGCCAAGCTTGTAATAATGGGTGCTAGACAACTGATATACTACTTATTTACTTTTTAAATATAAACTTATTATGTACATAGCGACACCCAGACCCGTAACAGAGATTAAAATCAATCATTTCAATTTCTATCCGGCCGGGAATCGAACCCGGGACCTCTGCGTGGTAGATCGGTGTGTTGACCACTGCACCACTCAGGTCGTCGAATATGAAGTCTGTATTCTATTAGGTGTCTAACTTCTTTCTTTCATCGAATGAGGAATAGTGGCCACCTCTGGTGTTAGGAGCTCGTTGGCGCAGTGGTTTAGCGCATGGCCCAGCGATTGCGGAAGTTAAGCAACGTTCGCAAGGGTCGGTCATGGGATAGATGACCAAAAATTTATTATCTCGAGCTCCTCCGTGCTTCGGAATCGGAAGGCACGTTAAGCCGTTGGTCCCGGCTGCATTTGCAGTCGTAAACACCCACCGCATTGGGCACGCGATGTGGGTTATGACCCATCCTCCTTACCACCCATAAGGAAGGCCTGTGCCCCAGCAGTGGGGACATCAAAAATGGCTGATGGACTGGTATTAGAGTTAATCAAGCCGACTGTAAGGCCTCTAACTTGGCTTAACGACTGTTATCAGATGACAACAGCCGGGACTGACGGTTTAACGTGCCCTCCGAAGCACGGAAGCGCTCAGTTGTAATGCCACTTAACGGTCACCCATCCGACACCTGGCCGGACCGAGCGTTGCTTAACAAACGTGATCGAGTACGATCAGTCTGTCAAGTTCCGCCATGAGCGCTTAAAACTTCTAACTAAACAGTACCTACCTATCAACTTTTTTTTATTTGTCAATTGTCATCATGTAACCTTGCGCACAATTGAAGATTGCGCGCAGCCATGCGTGATGTCAGCTGTCTGATCGGTGATGACTCTATTGTGCCATTTGTGACCTGAAGGTTGCGCTCTCAGCGGTCTCGAGACTTCAATCAACAGCTATTGTTACTCTTAGAATTATAACACCTAGAACGATAGTTCTCTACAAAGCGCACTGTCAAAAGTGAGGCAACTAAACCAGCCAAAATGGCCCCGTTTTCAGATTTTTATTCTCCACTATTACCTAATCATACCGAATAAGTACAAAAAAGTTTCAAATTTCTTACATTTATTAGATTAGTTACTATATTATTGGATTTTAGTTACGATTAGGTAATGAAGTATATGAATCTGAAAACTAAGCCATGCTGGCTTAGTTTTAGTTGCCTCACTTTGCATACAAGGTCACGGCTTCTAGGTGTTATTATTCTAAGTTGTTACTATAATATGACCAAAAAGTAATATGACCTTATAATGGGTCGGGTGTCAACAATGAAATTCCTTCTTACTGATGTCTGAATGAGCGACTTCGTCCGCATGAACCCTGATGAACCAGGGTAAAAATTATGTCTTAATCTAGCTTATAAAATATTTGTGTGCCAAAGAACAATGACCACTTCCCATACAATCGTTGACCCGTCGAATAGCTTTTTTAAAAGTCGATTTATAGTATAAGTATAATGCTATTAACATTATAATATAATGTATTTCAATAGTTCCTGTGACCGTAGACCACTATTAATAATTAAATTTAATTTGTCATTTAGAAAAATATGCAATGATAAAAGCAATCCGTGTTATTACAAAAGATTTTTAAACACTGTTTAACTAAACACCTGTTTAAATGTGAAGCTGTCTCTGTCAAACAATATAGTCAACAGTGACAGCATCACATTTAATTAAACAGTGTTTTAAAATCTTTTGTAATAACACAGTATATGTTCTAGTTTATATCAATTGTAATCATTGTTAATCTTTATTATGAGTTTTCTCTATTTCTGCATTGCCGATTTTTATTTCAGTAAGTAATTTATAATAAACAAAAAAAATTCAATTTTTGAGCTATAGTATAACATTTCTATAAGTATACGATATTTCATAAAATCAACATTTTAACAGGTCAGAAATGGGCGTCCTTCTTTCATTCAAATCCGTCCAGCTGTTTATGCGTGAAGAAGTATGACATATACATAATATAATATATACAATGATATTAGTATGACAGGTAGGTAGTAGGAATTATATTCAGTTAGAAATCTCTGCATCAGCTAGTTACGGATTTTTATGCCGGCGCTAGAAAACTAGACAAATTAAAACCAACCGAAAATGCAAATTAAATCCTATGGATAGGCAAATGTTTCCCAGAAACGGCGCCTGCGCAATTACCAATAACTTTCTCCGCGCGCCGTAATCGGGTCGACGAACTTGAGTCTTCCTATCCTAGCCCAATAACCGTAGGCAACTTTTTATTATTGAATATCTATGTTTTTATTAAAAAATATTTTTAAATATATCAGATTAAACACACGTTTACGAGTGGAGCTCGGTTGTCGGTTGCGCAGTGGTTTAGCGCCTGGCCCAGCGATTGCGGAAGTTAAGCAACGTTCGCAAGGGTCGGTCATGGGATGGGTGACCAAAAATGTATTATCTCGAGCTCCCCCGTGCTTTGGAAGGCACGTTAAGCCGTTGGTCCCGGCTGCATTTGCAGTCGTTAACATCCACCAATCCGCATTGGGCCCGCGTGGTGGGTTATGGCCCGTCCTCCTTACCACCCATAAGGAAGGCCTGTGCCCCAGCAGTGGGGAGGTTCCATCATGTTTTTATACGTGTCCGCAGCGATGAAGCTCAAATTTATCAAAATCGGTGACTTATGCATAGTAAATAGGCGAATGACAGCTAATCTGTTCCCTAAGGGTTGGGAGAGAATGCTTTTAGCATTAAGTCCGCCTCTTGCACATTATTTTATTCATCATCAGCCTATCATCGTCCACTGCTGAACATAGGCCTCTCCGAGAGCACGCCACTGAGCACGATCCGCGGCTATACTCATCCAGTTTCTGCCAGCCACCTTGCGAAGATCATCGCTCCACCTTGTCTGAGGGCGTCCCACACTACGTTTGCCGATACGCGGTCTCCACTCAAGAACTCGTCTGCCCCAGCGGCCATCGGTTCTACGACTAATATGGCCGGCCCACTGCCACTTCAGTACCCCGAGCACGAACATCTTGCGAAAAAGTAATCGTATCGTTAACGTAAACAATTTGTATGAAGAATCGAGAGCGCCTCTTTCGGACGTAAAATTGGCAGCACGAATGACATTCGTAGCGTAACGTAAGCGTGCGGTAAACGTAACGTAGCGTAAGATGTTTTACTAACTTTGCGAGCACGAACCTTCTTTTGAGGTATAGAATCGTGAGTGACGATAGCTGGCTATCGTAAACTTACGAATGTTTTGTCACTGAAGATTTGTCGGTGTGAAAACTTGCGTAGTGAGTTTTGATGAATATTTTCACTATGTTAAGCTGTTTTAAATACTTTAATTTAAGTACACAAGCAAAGAGAATGTACAGTTGAACATAGTGCATTGTATTTATTAACTTGCAGCTAATTGAGTGACAGTAATATTATAAACAAAAAGAAAGGATTTAGTAGCAAGAGGACGAGCTATGAAGAATATTAGTTAGTAGCCATTGATAGGATCAATAGACAAAACATAATATAAATTTCTATTTGATGTAAAATAAAAAATTTAAGTGCCTAGTTCTTTTTACTTATTTTTAATTTTTTATTCTACTAAAACGCAAATTATCATTTTATTAATAGAAACCTGTAAGTAATAAAAATTAAATAAATTTTAAAACCATTGTATAAGTATTTTTATTTATGTTGAAAATACACAGCTTAAAATAAATAATTATTATTATGACTTATAAGAACTTTCTTGGTCGCTCTGTCTCATCTTTTCATGGTTGGATTGGGTTAGGGTGTATTATTTCCTCGTTGGGGTTTTCAAGGCCAGTCAAAGATAATTTCGCTAGCTTCCTTTCTGATACTATTTAAAACATTCTAGTTAGACACTTTTTAGAACACTTCACACCTTCACTTGTCCTCATGATTTAGTAAAATAGCTTCTCGTCATTATTTAAAGATTATATATTATTTTCACAGACCTTGTATTCATAGGAATTTCAGACATGCTTACCAAAGCAAAACAATGCCTGACAGTGTAAATAGTAGGCCGCAGCCGCCGCCGCCAGCGCCGTTCGGAAATCAAAACATCTCGGAAATTTTTATTAAAAAAAAATGGACCAATTTGTTACTTTACTTACATTAATACAACAATATTGAACACAGTTCTATTTCTTTATTGTTTTCTGTATGATTTAAGTCGAATATCACAATAATATTGCTTAATTTCAATTTATTACACCGCTTCAACTTGTTTCCGAACGCATCAGTTGAGTTCGTGCGTTCCCTTCTTACGTTAGGATGACGTCAGCTTCGTTGCCCTATCGTTGCCCTATCGAGCTTACTATACGACGACGAAAGTGTTTCGTGCTGCCTACTAACGTTAAACTGCGTGATCGCATAGTAGACTCGATACGTTTACGTTACGAATACTTTAAATGTTCGTGCTTGGGGTACAGCTTGCTAATCCGGTGGGCTATGTCGATGACTTTAGTTCTCTGTCGGATCACCTCGTTCCGGACCCGATATCTCAGAGAAACTCCGAGCATAGCCCTTTCCATAGCTCGCTGTGCGACTTTAAATTTGTGAGCCAGCCCTACAGTGAGTGTCCACGTTTCGGCTCCGTATGTCATGACAGGCAGGACGCACTGGTTGAAGACTTTCGCCTTTAGACTCTGTGGAACATTTTTTTATTGTAGTACAATAAAGAGATAAAATAAATAAAAATTCAACACCGTTTTAATTTGGTGAAGTTGTAGTTAGAAAAAGACGGCGATTCTTAAGAAAAGCAAACAAGTGATAGTATTTACTATTCGACTATCTTAGGGGCCCTCCACATGCACAGGCACGGCCTGCAGGATCGTACGGAGAGGTGCGGCCTTCCGGCCAAATCTCTACGTGTGTGTGTAGAGAGAGCCGGGCCTCCGGAGGCCGCGCCTCTCCCTACACACGTAGTGGCCGGAAGGCTGCCTCTCCGTATGATCCTGCAGGCTGGGCCTGTGCATGTTGAGGGTCTATTACGAAATCTGCATTGCCGTTGCCTTTGACGGATCTTTTGACTACAGTTACTGTTGACGTGTTCCGTACATTGGGTGGGGCTCTAAACCTGTAAGTTTGACGAGCTTTGTCTACATCTAGTCGAGATGTCAAAACTTAACTTCTTGATGAAGAAAAACTTTTTTTAACTGTCTAAAATGACGTTTTAGTTGGGAGTGGACAACATTTTTGTTGTGATCGTTATGAGGATGCGGGTTTTGTGCCGTGCGGTGCGGTTAAGGCTGCGTGCCCAAACTCAACTCAACCCAGCCCACTCCTTGAAATGCATCGCTAACATTTTTGAATCTTATCTATATTTTGTCGATGCAACTGCACCCGCCCCGTGCTCAACTCAATCTGAACTTACCTCAAACTCAACTCAAACGTAGCCCGCGCCTTTTTAATGTGTCATGCAGACATCTGAATCTGCCGGTCATTCCAGATCCACCTTTAAGCAAGGACCGGAACCGCTTACCGTTAAAGAGGTTTTTGATAGGGTATTTCATAGACTTGTTTTCAAAAACCCTATCAATACGGTAACCCTATCGAAAGGGAAACCCATCGAAAGGGTAACCCAGGTAAACACTTACCGAATCCGAAAACCCTATGAAAGCTTTATGTAGGGGTTTTGAAACGTGTTCAAGCAATTTATACCTAGTCCCACCTAGGCCGAAGGACCGGAACCGCTTACCGTTAAAGGGATTTTGATTGGGTATTTCATGAACCGCTTACTGTTTAAGGGTATTTCATAGACTTGTTTTCAAAAACCCTATCAATACGGTAAGCATATCGTCGACTAACCCTATCGAAAGGGGAACCCTATCATTTGGTTTCCCTTTTTAATAGGGTTTCCCTAACAATTGGCTTAACCAAAAAAGGGGTTTTCCGGTCCCTGCCTTTAAGTGATATGATATGATTTGGGCCCTTTTTTTAATCTGTATGACCTGAATAACCTGCAGAATCAGACCTCTTAAGACTCAAAATTGTAAGTGATGCACTTCAAGGAGTGGGCTGCGGTTGAGTTGAGCTCGGGTCGTGTTATATTGCATTATATGATAATGATAATATGATGACGCATTCCGTATCACCCATAGGGTTTCACACATTCCATCAAAAGTTGCCGCGGCATATACCCATCAGTCCAACGTAGTTTCGGGCACAGTTTTACTACCGGCAACAAGTTAGTAACAGACTCGCCCACGCTACCGACCTTGCGCCTATTTGTGGCTGGACGTAACGGACCCGACTAATATAAAATTCTTCATATATCTACCTTGGGCCTAATCGCGCTAATTTTCAACGATAAAACCAAATCTAAATCGTTACCGTTTCAGTTTCGTTTACAGAAAAATACTCGCTTTAGTTTTGTTAAAATTGTTAAATACTCTGCCTAAGGAGTCTAGAGATTACAATCTGGGACAATTTAAGTGAAAATTATGAAGCTAAACCAAAGATTTTTAGGTAAATATAACCTAAATGTCAACGTAACGTTTTTGGTTTTATCGTTCAGTATTACCGCGATTGGGCTCCTTACCTTATAATATGGAATCTTACTTCTTTTTACCCACGACGGCGACGGACGGAACGGAACGGAGGCGGAATATGCGTTTGGAGTTAGAGGTTGTTTCTGTGTTTGTATGTTTGCCCGTTACAATTTTCTTCGGAAACTACTTGGCCGATTTCGATGCGGTCTTTTGCATTCAAAAGGTTTCATTTCAGAGCAGGTTCTTAGATGTTTCATGGTGGTAGACCACCAGGGGGCGCTGCAGCAACCAGACAAGTCATGTTTGTCTATTACCATTTTCCTCGGAAACTACTGGGACTATTTCGATGCGGTTTTTTGCAGTCAAAGGGTTTTACTTGCAACTTTTTGGTCACATCACATGGACAGCTTTGATTGAAGTACTTCCTGAAGGGTGGAATCACGTACGGGCGTCAGTATCCCACTTTTCCCATCATCAGACTGAATCTGTTAAAGGCATATCTCTTTAGATATAAATTTAAACATGGGCAGTATTTTTTTGATTTGCCAAAAATCTAAATGGTTAGCATAAAAAGAGGGGGTGGAGAGGAGGAAAAGTAAGGGGGATAGCGACCCCCATACACAGATAAACTCCAACCCCCCTTCTACAATATCCAGTCCAGTCCATCAGCCATTTTTTATGTCCCCACTGCTGGGGCACAGGCCTTCCTTATGGGAGGTAAGGAGGATGGGCCATAACCCACCACGCGGGCCCAATGCGGATTGGTGGGTGTTAACGACTGCAATTGCAGCCGGGACCAACGGCTTAACGTGCCTTCCCAAGCACGGAGGAGCTCAAGATAATAAACTTTTGGTCACCCATCCCATGACCGACCCTTGCGAACATTGCTTAACTTCCGCAATCGCTGGGCCAGGCGCTAAACCACTGCGCCACCGAGCTCCGCAATATATTTGGTAATAAAAGGGGGTAGACACAAGTAGGAGGGCTCGAGGGCAAAGCCCGCACGCCATGAAAAAGTCTTAAAGAGTTCATTAGGTTAGGAGAGAACTGCGACCAAAAAACGCACGAGCCGAGCGAACGTGTGGCGAGGCGCCAGAAACGACGTTTTTAAGGCGAGGCCAGTTCACGATCTGATGAAAAGTCTGATTTTTGAACTTCCAATGTGAAGAACTGATGTAAAATTCTACTTCACAAAAATTACTGTAGACTTAAAAAAGAAACAAAGAAGCAAATTAACCGAACAGAATATTGAAAAATGGCATGGTAACTCTGTAAAAAAATCCTGAATAACACCATAAAAACTTATAAAACTAAATTTCAAATCGTTAGATTTCGTAATTTTCAACGACAGTGATATGATTTTTTATGCAAAAAGGATAGCTTTTTTATCGATCTAACACAATAACCGAGTACATTTTCAATAAATGATCCAGTATTTCAGAAATCAATAAAAATGTACTAAAATTCGTCAAATTTCTGACGAAGCGTCAATTAAAGTTATGCAATATTCAACCTTATTCTAAAGACATAGTGGAAGAGTAAATTTCGTGAACTGGCCTCGCCTTAATATTCAATTTTTCATAAACGTGGTGGATCACCGAATTTCTTACCAAAATTTTATTAAGTGGATTGTCAACCACGTGGTCTCCATACAAACGGCGATAACGTTTCCCACCCTCTTAACCTTAATCTACAGCAATGAATTTTTGGTATGTTTTTGAAATGCCTAAAAACTAGGGCTGTACGTTTTGATTTTTAAAATATTGGTTGTAGATTTGAAAATATTGGCACTTCTGTGTTTTGTATGAAATCACTAAAATGCAAATATTTCGAAATCCATTATAGATATTTAAAAAATCAAAACGTACAGCCCTAGTATTTAGGCATTTCAAAAAAATACCAAAAATTAATTACTGTAGGTTAAGGTTTAGAGGATCGGAAACGTTATCGCCGTTTGTATGAAGACCACGTGGTTGACAATCCTCTTAAACGTAGGTCACTGAATGCAGCTAAAAAATTTAGAGCTTTCTACCTAGTATGACGTTAATTTAATTAGTGATTGATCTAAAAATATCTGCTAGCCAAAAGTTGCTGACCAGTTTGGCTGTCCGAATATATTTTTCTGCTCACCAAATCACGAATATTTTGCTAACCATTTAAACTACATCCTTTAAATATATCTTTTCGACTCGACAGTGTGTATAGGACTTTACGACTGAAAGGCCATTGGCAACTAGATTGAGTAGTAGTTAGTAGCCAGATTTGGTGTCCACACGACGTCCAATTTAAGGCGAGGCCAGTTCACGATCTGATGAAATGTCTGATTTTTGAACTTCCAATGTTAAATTATGATGATGTTAAATTCTACTTCACAAAAATTACTGTAGACTGAAAAAGAAACAAAGATGCAAAGTAACCGAACAGAATATTGAAAAATGGCTTGGTAACTCTGTAAAAAATTCCTGAATAACACCATAAAAACTTATAAAAATAAATTTCAAATCGTCAGATTTCGTAATTTTCAACAACAGTGATATGTTTTTTATTCAAAAAGGATAGCTTTTTTATCGATCTAACACAATAACCTAGTACATTTTTAATAAATGATCCAGTATTTCAGAAATCAATAAAAATGTACTAAAATTGGTCAAATTTCTGGCGAAGCGTCAATTAAAGTTATGCAATATTCAACCTTATTCTAAAGACATAGTGGAAGAGTAAATTTCGTGAATTGGCCTCGCCTTAATCGGCAACTGAATCGAATTGGCTGTCCACACGACACCCGTTCAATTTTCATCTCATTCAAAACAAACACCGTTAATAATGTTGTTCACGCGAACTGCGAAGCTCTATGATAGACTGGCAATCGTTATCCTCATACGATTTGATCGGTCCGACTGGAATCGGGTGGTCCCGACCACCTGATGACCTTCAATTTGGATTTATCGTCAACTTCCCACTACATGATACGATTTGATTGACAATAGGGATGTTGACTAATGAATAAAATAACGAAATACTAATAAAAATCGTAAACATATTAAACTTTTAGAGTAGCTTGTATACCTCTTGGTTTTATATATTGCATATTATTTGTTTTATGACCCTTCAAAGTTGGGTGGACAAGTCCATTTAAAAAGTATACAATTTATTAAAATAAATGATACCTTTAATTAGTCCGTAAAATGTATAGCAAATTTGTCGAAGAAACCATTTTGATAAACACAATTTAATATAGCTGCTGAACAAATTTCCTATGCGTTGCATACAAACTAGCACGGCGTGACGTCATAACGTGCAAGCCATTAGTATGGAGCGTTTTTGATCGAGTCCATTTGTGTGCATTTCACACTGTGATATCTCGGGCAGTTTTCATGCTAGCGAATTAATTCTTTTACCAATGTTTCTTTTTTTGAGAGGTAATTTATGTAACATAAAATAAAAAAAATTGTCAACATCCCTATTCGGGTAAATTGTCAATAAAATTGTGTCGTCTGGAATACGATTATACGCTTGAGGTCAGCATCGAATTGTAACCAGCGTCCAGCCACGCTCTGATAAGTGCGGTCACCGCTCATCACTGGGCATGCACAACGGATGAGGTAGTACGCCTAATCAGTGGCTATTGTGCGATTCAATTCTAAAGACTACGACCTGTATGTAGAGGTGTAAAATAGACCGCTTTAAAAGTATTTTTTTATGATAAAAAGGCAAGCGCTTGCCCTATCTTTCTTAATAAGGATAAATATTTTAATAGAAACTAAGTTTTATAACTAAGTATTTAGATAAGGAAATTTCATTGACTGTCATAGATAAATAAGTAATACAGAGCGGAGTCCCTTGGCACAGGCATTTTTTTGCTTAAAAGGGGGCTTCAAAAATTATTTGTTATTGTGTCATGAAAGTGAATAAACATTATTTTATTTTTATTTATTTATTATTTATTATTATCACGCCTGATGGTAGGCGATGTTGCGATCTAACGATGGAACGCGCTTGCCTAGAAGATACATATTATTATTCACTCACGACTTGAAGGCCCCTAGCCCAGATTGTAGCTGTAAATAAAATTAGAAAGAAAGAAAATAATGTTATTCATTCATTCATGTTATTCGTTTTCTGACAGCTGAGAATTTTAGTTTATTTTTATGTTGATAGATGGCGCTATTCAAGTAGGTAGTTTTTTTTTTATTTTTCCTAGCAGCTGAGTATACCACTTAATTATTCAACACTTGACACTGGCAAAAATTACTCCCTGAAGAGGAGTAGATTGCCAAAACAACGTCAAAAATTGGCATTGACTCCTTTCATCCTTTGTTTTGTTCTTAAAAAGTTACGTACTTAGTTGAACAACGACATCTAACCGTCTTTTAGGTACTACTTTTTTTTTTAAACTGCCTTTTGAAAACCGCTCATTGAGGATGTCCAGTCACGTTCTCATCACTGAAAAAATGATTTAATAGCTTACAAAAACAGTAGGTTTATAGAATTGATTGTGTTACGACTGATATAAAAGTCAAAAACCGGCAAAGTTCGAGTCGGACTTCGTATCGGATTCCGTACCAAAACACGGCATCATCAGCACGCTTAGTGTATGGGAGGGCCCGCCCCACTTAAATATTTATTTTATTCTGTTTTTACAACAGAAATACATCATCTGTGAAGATTTCAACGGTCTAGCTATCACGGTTCATGAGATACAGCCATGGTGACAGACAGACAGTAGAGTCTTAGTCTATTTTATTTTTTTATTTTATTTATTGGACATTGTTACCACAGCATTTACAGAGCATTAACGCAGGTATAATTATAAATTATAAAAAAAAAACGTTCAATATTTGCGAACGAGACCAAATATCGTCAAGATCTATATCGCTAATGTCTCTGTTAGCTTTTAAACCGTAACTAATTACTATTTGAAACGTATCTCTCAATCGGGCCGTAATAGTGCTCGTTTAATTGGAGTCTTGATTTCAAGAATATATCTCAATCGGTAGCTATCTATCGGCTAAGATTTCTCGGTATTGTTATGTGGGTGTTCGAATTAGGGCTGCCAGTAATGACTATGCGGTCATGACGGAACTTGACAGGCTGATCGTACTCGATCACGTTTGTTAAGCAACGCTCGGTCCGGCCAGGTGTCGGATGGGTGACCGTTAAGTGGCATTACAACTGAGCGCTTCCGTGCTTCGGAGGGCACGTTAAACCGTCGGTCCCGGCTGTTGTCATCTGGTAACAGTCGTTAAGCCAAGTTAGAGGCCTTACAGGCGGCTTGATAAACTCGTTACACCAGAGGTGGCCACTATTCCTCATTCGATGAATGAATGAATGAAGTAATGTCTACATTGACCATCAGACATTTTTAATTTTCACACCACTGGGGCACAGGCCTTCCTTAAGGAAGATGAGCTATACATAACCCACCACACAGCGCCTCTCGAAGCACAGAGGAGCTTAAGATAATAAATTTTTGGTCACCCATCCCATGATCGACCCTTGCGAAAGTTGCTTAACCTCCGCAGTCGCTGAGCCAGGCGCTAAACCACTGCGCCATCGAGCTCCTTAACTACTACTAATTTCTCTACATAACACACTTCGATCAGATCGAAGATAACACTGAACATTTCTCATATCGAAGACAATCCACTTCATCGGCCTCATAAGGTTTTGGTCTCCTATTTTCAGCGTAAACATTCCTATACCCGGAATCCTCATCACTGAGGAACTGGCTATCTTACCTCTAACTGCAGCCTGCAGGAACACAACAATTTTTAAATTGTTGTTATGGCGTCAGACTTAGGTAAGATGGTGGTAGCTAGCCAGGCGGACATGAATAAGCCCTACCACCAACCAAACCGAGTACAAATTGTACCCCCTGATGGGTTCGAACCCGGGACCCCTGCGTCTTACACGGGTGGGCGAAACACTAGACCACAGGTGGTTAAACATATTTGTATGGATTCGCTGTGTTCGTATTTGTATGATTCCGTTTTGGGAATTTCGAATCAAAATTCCGCTTTCTGTGGCCAGCGGGTCTACCGCCTAACTCTATCGCTTTGACTCTGGCTTTGGTTTATGACGTCAGTGCACTATCCGTCCTTGTCATCGTGTTATGATATGACAAGGACGGACAGAGCATTGCTATCGCTCTGGCTAAAGCTATGAGTTAGGCGGTAGGGCCCCAGGTCTATGCCAATTCATATGTTTGATTGTCACAATTTCTTTATGAAAAATATGTATTAATTGTATGTTTTCCATCTTTCCAGGGTTGTGCATGAGTCCCGGACGTCGCCTGCTGTGAAACTCACCACGAACTGTTGAGTAAGTAAGTAGACCTTTTTAAATCTTGATGGTGAAAAATTTTAACCAAATGTATTTTTTTCCTTTGCTCTTTTTGCGGCTTTAAGGGCGTCCGCTGCCGGCGCGGGCGTAGGCCGACATAGATTAAAGCTTACTCATACACTACAAGCATCTGTCCGTCAGAAAACCAGCAATCTATGTTCCCGCGCCGTGTACTCGCAGCGGACGCCCTTAGGCATGGGGGCTAATTGTCTAATTTCAAAATCTATCGCAATCGCTTTCGTTTGACAGATGGATGTGACACATTGCTGCATTTCTTTGGTAAGTTTTTATTTGTGCCTAAAAGAAGCATCAAGTTGAAAGCGATTGCGATAGATTTTGAAATTAGACAATAGAAAGGCTGGTTTTTACGGGGTCAGTAACATGGCAGTACAGTAACCCAGTCCAGCGCTGACTTGCTACTGGGCTCGTGTATACACTAGTTTCAACCCAGTCCAGCTCCTGTATTACAACCTCTTTAAACTTGCCAGTTTTCTGAAGGGCTATTAATGCATCTCTTTTATTTGCTATACAGCGAGAAAGAGATATAACTATTGCAATTTATAAACCTGGCAAGTTTTAAGAGGTTGTAATACCCTCCCAGTGCTGACTTCTCGCTCGCAAGTCAGTCCAGCTGACTAGCCAGTAGCCACTCGTTCTATTATCGGGCACAGTACGACTTACTGCCGATCCTGTCTACATGTGACGACCTGAATGGTGCAGTGGTCAACATGCCGCCTACCACGCAAGAGGTCCCGGGTTCGATTCCCGGCCGGGCAGAAATTTAAATGATGAATTTTAATTTCTGTGACGGGTCTGGGTGTTACTATGTATAATAAGTATATATTTAAAGTATATAAGTAGTATATCAGTTGTCTAGCACCCATATTACAAGCTTTGCTTAGTTTGGGGCAAGATGGCGCTGTGTGAAATTGTCGAAGCATTTATTTATTTATTATTTATTTATTTATGTACCCAGTTACTGGGTCCGAAATTCCGAGTCACTGGGTCGTCACTGACCCCGTATAAACCAGACATAAGGGCTCCAACTCCAACTTAAGGCTCGCTTATGCGAAAACATTTGTCTCTGTCTTTTTGTGTACGTGTAAAGAGTATGGTAAATAACCTCACTTCTGCACTTTTTTCGTTGTTTTTACATCATTCTCTTTAGCACAATTATCATTCTTAAAAAAATTTTTGGAGCAACTGCACAGTACGTTAATGTGTATTTTGATGTAGAATTCAATACGTTTCCGCTATTATTTACGTCAAAAATACGACCCGCGACAAGCGGATATTCTATTTTTTTTACAATCATCTGTGAGGTTTATACGCAATTTAATACTTGTTGCTACTAGATAATCTTTAGCTTGTCGTATGTTTTTTTGTGGCTACAACTTTACGTTTTCTATATAAAAATATGGCCCGCGCAAACCATGTTTTCCCATCATGGACCCTTAATTGATTTAGCTGACGTAGACGTATAGTCTTGAATTGTTTTAAGTCACAAAATACAAATTCAAGTCAAATGAGCGAGGATATAAGAACAAAAAAAATCCCTCAATTATTTTTTATATAGTTTTTAAACCCTTCAAAAATCCCCATTTAAAGGTACTTCACACTTCTGATAATTGATTTGATCACAAACTTAAAGCAAATTCGTTAACCCAACACCCTCTGTACACGGGGGTAGTAAAATGTAAAAAAAATCTGCATATCGATTGCGGCACGTCGGCGTCTGTCTGTACTTTAGTATTAGATTACGTATGCTACAGACGTGAAAGGCGTTAGTTGATGCGTTTTAATGCCTACGCAGATGCGATGCACGCAGGGATTGAAATACCGTAAAAAAAAATAACGATACAAAAAAATAACGTTAAAAATACCGTTAAAACATTTCATCGATAAATTTACCGTTAAAAATAACGTTAAAATTATTGTACCGGTAAAATTACCGTTAAATATAGCGTTAAACTTTATCGGTACAATAGTAACGGTAAAGTTATCGGTAAAAAAGTAACGTTATTAATTGGAATAACGTTAATTTTAAAGTAACGGTAACAAAAAGTAAGAAATAACGTTAAAATTAACGTTTTTCACTGAAATAACGTTAATTTCAATGTAACGTTATCTAAAGTAACGTTATTTATTGACATAACGTTAATGTTAAAAGTAACGGTAAAAAAGTAAGAAATAACGTTACATTTAAAAATAACGTTATCAAGTCCTGGATGCACGTACGTAGCTGCTTAAGACTTTTTTTATCAAACGGAATGTAGGAAAAGCTAGTTAGTAATAAAATTAAGGTTAACGAGACAGTTAACTTTATTTTATGTTGTAACAAAAGATAGAAAGAGAAAAAAAAATGTCCACACTCCTCTGCATTCACAAACACTTGTTGCAATCCAGCTGGACTGAATAAATCTTTGAATTGTTTTTTTTTTTTTCATTTAGTTCTAGACTTTAGAACTGATTGGCTTGCAGTATCAGAATGGTTTCAAAAGCATTTACCGAAATCGTGAAATATTTAATGGTTTTTTTAGTCTTTTGGACTAGCAATTTTTTGATTAGTTGCATAAATAAACGAGGTATTCCTTGAACCGCACTTAAATAGGTGCGCTATCAAAACAAATTATCTAACATAAGGTGCGTTTCGAGGAATAGTTTAGGTGCGCTTCAAAATGGGTGCACTTCGAGGAATATCTTAATTAAATTAAACCTTTTAAATAAAACTACAACCCTCAAATAGATAGAGCTGATTATATCATGACCTCATTCTACACACATTATCAATTTGCACGATGATGGCATGTTATGTAAATTAAACGACTCGTCGCGTCTGTGATGTGATGTGTTTATAATCTATGACGTTTCTCGGAACGCTTGCTGCACCTCAAACCCGTCGCATAATTAATTGCATTTGGGTTTTTTTAAAGTCTCGAGTGCTTGGGAAGTGGATTTGGCAAATAATGACGTTGTAGATTAAAAAAAACAAGTAGGTGTTGGTTGTGTGTGGTTAAAGTTGTGGTGGCGATAAAGATAGATAGCGTTTTTAATTGAACGTAGCATTGATTAAACAAATAAAAAAAATATACAGGGTTATTTAAAAACACCAAAAACCTCGCAGGAGTGGATAACTAACATCATAAGCATCGTTTGTTCTACGACTTCCGAAAGAGAGAAAAAAAAATCGACTTTTCATACAAAACTCGATCAGCTGTTCGGACATTTGTATGGAAAGTCGATATTTTGTCTTTTCTCGGAACAGTCGTAGAACAAAATGTTGTTGTTTATGATATTAGTAATCTACTCCTGCGAGGTTGTTGGTGTTGAAAAATAACCCTGTATTGCCATTTAGGAACGCGCTATTTAGTTAAGGCGAGGCCAGTTCACAATTTGATGAAAAGATTGATTTTTGAACTTCCAATGTGAAGGACTGATGTAGAATTCTACTTCACAAAAATTACTGTAGACTGAAAAAGAAACAAAGAAACACAATAACCGAACAGAATATTGAAAAATGCCATGGTTTCTCTGTAAATAAATCCTGAATAACACCATAAAAATAAACTTCAAATCGTGAGATTTCGTTATTTTCAACGATAGTGATATAATTTTTTATGCAAAAAGGATAGCTTTTTTATTGATCTAACACAATAACCGAGTACATTTTTAATAAACGATCCAGTATTTCAGAAATCAATAAAAATGTACTAAATTTCGTCAAATTTCCGGCGAAGCGTCAATTAAAGCTATGCAATATTAAACCTTATTCTAAAGACATAGTGAAAGAGTAAATTTCGGGAACTGCCTCGCCTTAACTTTATAGTGCAGTTTGACCTTGTCTAATTTTGTCTAATAATAACACATACACGCACACATATAACTAAATCCATTATAGTAAATAATTCATTCATGATTACCGCTGTCAAGCCTCATTTAATGTGTGGTTAAAAATTCATGTAACGGCAAACGCACGTTTACATTTCCGTCATTAACAACACATAACTAGAAAACATCTAATAGGGATGTTGACTAATGAATAAAATAACGAAATACTAATAAAAATCGTAAACATATTAAACTTTTAGAGTAGCTTGTATACCTCTTGGTTTTATATATTGCATATTATTTGTTTTATGACCCTTCAAAGTTGGGTGGACAAGTTCATTTAAAAAGTATACAATTTATTAAAATAAATGATACCTTTAATTAGTCCGTAAAATGTATAGCAAATTTGTCGAAGAAACCATTTTGATAAACACAATATTTAATATAGCTGCTGAACAAATTTCCTATGCGTTGCATACAAACTAGCACGGCGTGACGTCATAACGTGCAAGCCATTAGTATGGAGCGTTTTTGATCGAGTCCATATGTGCGCATTTCACACTGTGATATCTCGGGCAGTTTTCATGCTAGCGAATTAATTCTTTTACCAATGTTTCTTTTTTGAGAGGTAATTTATGTAACATGAAATAAAAAAAATAGTCAACATCCCTATTATAACACGTCCGCTCACCGCGAGCGTTCATCGCCAAATAACGAAACATTCGAATTTCGAACGTCGTGAATTGAAAATGGCGAATCGCGTCCGCCATCTTCCCGCGCCGCCGCCACTTCCGGCGCGGCCCCAATTGGACGCGTCCTGCGGAACGCGCTTCCGGAACTATGATGCGGCACCGGGGGTACTCTAGTTTTGTTTACCTATGGGGTTTCATTTAACTGTGATTATGTATGTTAAGCAACCTTCACCAAGGCCGGATATCGGATGGGTGACCAACATTTCTATGCAATTAAAAGCAATTTGTTGTCTGTCTACCGTGTGGCGTCCAGCAGGGAATAGTACCAACTTTTCCACATTACAGGTGTCGTAAAATGTCATTAGTAACATTTAATAATAATAATAACAATGATAAAATCATTTATTTGTCTCAAATCAATAATATACATGCAATGATTAAATACTTTAACAATTTGACAAAAAGTTAATGACTTAGTGACCGCGGGAGGGAAACACACAGCCTATGGTATTCTGCCATAACCTGAACAATATTGTGTCCCCCAACAGAAAGACACTTCTCATAATGATATTTTTCAATACAGTTGCTCGAAAATGTGAGCTTACGATGACAGTCGAGCGTGCGGAAAGTTGATTTTACCGCACGCCGTGCGTTTTTGTTTACGGATTAGTACAGCGTGCGGAAAGTTGACTTTACCGCACGCCGGCGCCGTGCGTTTTTATTTACGAAAGTTTTTTTTTAATTTCTACTAGCTTCCGCCCGCGACTTCATCCGCGTGGACAGTAGAAAAATATAGCAACCATTTTTAAATACTACTACGGAGAGTTCAAGCTGTTTCCCTGGTTCCACCCACCTGAATTTGATGAAACATAGCTTAGATTATAAGTTGGACCTCAATCTACTAAATTGTGAAAAATCCATCAAAATTAGTTTAGCGGTTTATGCGTGATTCGCGCACAAATATTTAGAATTTACAGTTTTATTATATTTATAGATTACAATTTCAGTAGTATCTATAATGTTTTCTCGCAAATATATTGAAAAACGTAGTATGGCACACGGTTGTTAAGGTTTTTTAAAACCTCCTTACCAACCTTGTATCATAAACTACTATTATGACACCAAGTCTAATAGTAGGTAATAAACACTTTACACTTATTAAAAGTACGGATGTAAGCGACGTGGGTCAGACTCAGACAGTCTCTCTATGGTTTGTTATTTTTAATTCTCTTCGCAACAGAAAGACACGCTAAAGTTCAATATAATTGCAAGCCAGAATTCAACACAATCAATATTGAATGAGCCCATACACATTCATACAATGTTGATAACCAATGGCCGGCAGATTACGTAAACGTGAGATCATCGTAAACAACGACGAATCTGTTGTAACTTGCAAACCAAATATGAATACGGTTGATAATGTAAGGTTAGGAGCACATTAGCGGATAGGTGTGACAAAAAATCTACTCCTTTTATTGTAAAAGTGTTGGAGATCCTTCCAGGAAGCCTATGGCGGCTGATATGATTATCATGATGATGAATATAAGTCTGAAATGGCGACCGCGCACTGGAAGTAGGTCAGCCTGCCTAGCATGACCGATTTATATCGCGTGATATAGCGTTTTATCACGTTTAACTGTCAAAAAGACAAAGGAGTTTGACAGTTGAGTGTCGATAAAATGCTATATCACGCGATATAAATCGGTCATGCTAGGCAGGCTGAGTTATATTTACAATTATTTCCTGAATGGAATTCCCTCTGTCTATCCTTACTTGTCCTATTTATTTATTTTATTTTATTTATTTAAGACACAATAACAGACATCAGACAAAAAACAGATTTACAATAAAAAATCCTATACATTAGGTGCATGTCTGTGCCCAATTACAATTGTGCACAAATTTTATAGAGAAACGACATAACAGTAAGTTATCTATATCTACTTGGTAATTTAACAGTTACTTATTAATTTCAATACATAAAAGAAAGAATTGAGTTGAGAAAAAAAAATAACAAGATCAAAATAAAAAATTACTAAAATCTGGATAAGTACTTAAAATAATTAGTAAACAGCTTTTGACTGTTGTCATACGTCTTTTTAGGGTTCCCTAAAAAGTCTGTCCGTCTGTCTGTCTGTCACCAGGGGCCCTAACCGCGCAATTGTCGTCGACTTCGCCGCGCGCCGTCGGCTTCACTGGGGCCGGCCGTACCGCCTAAATATTCGACCTTCGGCAGGTTTCAACTTAAAACAAAGAAATCTATAAGTAAAGGAATTACGTATTGTACTATTTGTTGAAGTTATTTGGAAGATTCGATGTTCGTGTGACATCATGAATTGGGGTTTACCATTTTGGCCCAATTGGGGCTCGATTATCTGTTTTAATTTGAAACCAGGAAGACTTTTCGAATTTCGATGCGTTAGCCGGACTTGAACATAAACAGACTATAATCATCAACATCATCTCACCACAGCCGCACGATGCCTACCTACTTCGCGTCTAAGTTTCCTGTTATACTTTTTAGTGTTTTTATGAATTAAAATAAATCCGCACATATGCACCCGGCTTAAAGAGAATGTGGACTTTGAATCAGACTGCCCTTGTATTAAATTAGTGTGTGATTCATTCGACATTGGATGAGAATTGTGCGCGAATCGAACATGTTGTCGAATGTGAGTATTTATTATGGTATGATATCAGCTGAATTAGCATTCAAAACTAACTTAATTAACGTACATCTCAGTAGGTATCATAATTTTGTTTGGAGTTTGTAGGCAAGAAAATAGACAAAACAGGCATCCCTTGACGAGTTTCTTGCCAGTTCTTCACGTTGCATGGTCTCCCGCTTAGAGACTGCGAAGCGAACCGATGACGTATAGCTTCTTTAATATACACAAGTGCTTGTAACTTTTTTATACACAAGTGCTTGTAACTTTTTTATGCACAACGGAATAGTGCTTGGCCTTCACCTCACCTGATGTTAAGTGACGATAAGGCCGAAGGTGGAGGCGCATTACACCCGGAATCCTCATCACTGAGGAACTGGCTATCTTACCTCTAACTGCCGGAACACAACAATTTTTAAAGGTAAGATGGTGGTAGCTAGCCAGACGGACTTGAAATAAGCCCTACCGCCAACCAAACCTAGTACAAATTGTACCTCCCGCCTGGTAATCGAACCCGGGACCCCTGCGTCTTACACGGGTGGGTGGACAACTAGACCATAGAGGCGGCTATTATATCAGCTGCACCTATACCACTGCTGGGTATAGGCCTCTCCCAAGGATCTCCACGACGATCGGTCCTGCGCTGCCCGCATCCAGCGGCTTCCCGTGACCTTCACCAGATCGTCGGTCCATTTTGTCGGGGACCTTTTGTTTTAAATGGGAGAAGGCACCACTACCAACTAAACTCCTCTCGAAGACCTGCGCCTCTCCTTTCCCGGGTCTGAGGGTACGCGTTGGCACGCTCCACTTGACCCGGGGCCCTACCGCCTAACTCAAAGCTTTAGCCAGAGCGATAGCAATTCTCTGTCCGTCCTTGTCATATCATAACACGATGACAATGACGGACAGTGCACTGACGTCATAAACCAAAGCCAGAGAGTCAAAGCGATAGAGTTAGGCGGTAGACCCGCCGGGGAGAGCGGCCCGTTAGGGCTCCACCCTATGGGGGGCACAGGGCCTTACTGCGCCCCCCCTTGCGACTAGGGGAGAACGAGACGCGCACGCTGCCGTCTCACTACTTTGTCGGGGACATGCCCACGGTCCGAGGTCGCCATATAACGACGCTACGCTCGACGTGCGATATACTCGTACATACAGTGCATTGTTATGTGTGGCACGTCCAGAAATAGTCGCGCATTATGGGCCATTACAAACAAGTGTGATGCGTAGATGGTTTGAGCTGGTGTGTTGATGCCTGTCGTATAAACCCGTCCTTTTTCGGCCTCGTTTCGCTTATGATATCGTAATTATAGTGTCTCAATGGTATTTCAATGGTATTCGCTGTTCAACCCCAGATGCAAAAATGGGTGTTAGTTCACAACCATGTCCGAAACTCCGAACTCGTAATTACGTCCGGATTTGTAATATTTGCTCGCACACCGATTAAATATCACTAGGTACTACTCGTGGAGCTCGGTGGCGCAGTGGTTTAGCGCCTGGCCCAGCGATTGCGGAAGTTAAGCAACGTTCGCAAGGGTCAGTCGTGGGATGGGTGACCAAAGATGTATTATCTCGAGTTCCTCCGTGCTTCGGAAGGCACGTTAAGCCGTTGGGCCCACGTGGTGGGTGATAGCCCGTCCTCCTTACCACCCATAAGGAAGGCCTGTGCCCCAGCAATGGGGACATCAAAATTGGCTGATGGACAGGTACTCCTTCCCCCCTAGCAAGACCACCGCCAGCGAAACACGATATGTATAGCATTTTATCGACTCTGAACCACAGAATAACTAATAGTACAAGTGACTGAACTGTCAAAATCCTTTGTCTTTTGAGAGCTATAAACGTGATAAATCGCTATATCATATCGAGTTTCGGTGCTCATTGATTTTAAGATGTTGATTTTGAGCTGTTTTGAGTCTCTCTCTATACTGTCTTTTTACTCGTGCGTTCTCTGGGTCAGCTTCACGCAGAGGGCCTACAGCGCACTCCGTGTTCAGTACAACAACGCGTTCAGGGTGCTGATGGGGTTGCCGCGCCACTGTAGCGCGTCTGGCATGTTCGCCGCGGCTAGGACGGACGGCTTCCACGCCATAATCCGTAAGCGCTGTGCCTCACTTTTAGGTCGCTTGCGAGCCAGCTCCAACAGCATCCTGTGCGCCTTAGTTGATAGGTGGGACTCCTCCTTGCTACGACACTGGGTGGTGGCGCTTCATGTGGAGAAATAGTGCTACACCCAGTAGCGATATTTCCCCATAGGAAGAGCTATTACAATATTTAAAATGTTCAATACTAACATAGATAGTAATGTTACTAACAAAATATGGACTAATGTCTGAAATAAATAAATTATTATCTATGTCATAGTGTCCATGCAAGATTTTATATGTTTCTATTAAGTTTAGCTTTTGGTCTTTAACCAGCATAATTTTGCAACCATGAGGTTATGGTTATTAGTGTCAATAGAAACTTAATTACTCGGTTAAGTCACGCTTTTTCACTTCGAAATTTGTTTAAACACTGCCCGGCTAAGTATTGTAAGTAGTATTTTGATGGCGGCCTTGATTAGGGTTTTTTAAATATATTTTCTTATATCCACTACAAGATAATGCTTGAACTTCACCTCACCTAATGTTTAGTGACGATAAGGCCAAAAGTGTAAGTCTCAATTAGTATTTTGGATACAATTTGTATACGGTTTGGTTGGTGGTAGGGCTTATTTCAAGTCCGCCTGGCTAGCTACCACCATCTTACCCTAAAGGCTTCGGCAAACCAAACGCAGGTCAGAAGCAGAGCAGGGGCCTTACAATGAGCTCTTATCTTACCTCAAAGTAATGTTGTTATAGGGACAGAGCTACACAACGCATATAGCGCCATCTCATTTACAACATTGCTTCGATATTACTTTTGACAGTCATTGTAGGAGTGCAGGTCAGTAGCAGCGCGGGAGTCGGCACATTGAACGCAGCGGCAGTTTTAAAGCAGTTACAACGCTGGACGTAAAATTTGGTGTAACGTGGTTCAAAGAGTTTCTTGTATTACAACTTGCACGGGCCCGCATTCAAACAGCGCTGCTACTGTCCCGCGTTTGGTGTGCAAAGCCTTAAGTCTGGCACCATAACAACTTTTTTTTTTGTGTTCCTGCAGTTAGAGGTAAGATAGCCAGTTCCATAGTGATGAGGATTCCGGGAGTAGTGCGCTTCCACCTTCGACCTTATCGTTAACATCAGGTGAGGTGAAGGCCAAGCCAAAAAATACGATAAGAAAGAAGACTATCCAATCTGCAACTCACAGATTCATAGATAAATCGTAAGGCTAACCCCACACGGAGGATGCGCAAGCGCAAGGGCGCGCTGACTCACGGGCCGTTCACCTGCGCGTGGGCAGCTGGCCTTCGATCAATCCGACACAGTGTACACTGGTGAATTAGGAAAAGTAGGTGTAGCCAACTGGCGCAAGAAAAAAAAAAACTTGTCATCACAATTTCTTTTTTTAGTGTCAATCAATAGTTTATTCTGATAAATTATACATTTTTATTCTAGACTTCTATGGCTTACACAGTAAACATAAATATAAGACAAACTCACGAACAAACTTAGTATAGACAAGACATACTATGCCTATGGCTGGTCCCGTTGTCCCATATTTTAGCCCCCCTCTGGGGGATGTCGGGACTTTTTTTTACATGCTTTTTCTATTATGCAATGTATTCTCAAAAACTAATGTAGCATTTACATTTTAACATACACCGTACAATACCTAAATGTTGATCAGAAATTAAATTACATTTTACTTGTGGTATTATATTATATATTTGTGGTAAACACAGGTTTAATGTAAATCTCCTAAATCTTATTTTCTTGACCCATAAAAAATAAATTAAATGTAATAGGCCATTGCAAAATATCAATGCATTGGTATTACTGCATAGCAGCTACACTAGGCCACAGAACCACTGAACTGTAACATCCCTTACAAAAAAAACCTTTAGATTTCCACCACAAGGACGAAATTAGCTTGTCAACTTCAAGATAACTGTACAAACTTTGCAGGACGACTGACGTCACATACAGGAATAGAGGCTAGACGTTGCGTTTTAGGGTTGCCAATTTTTTACAAAATAAAAAGTATTTTATTTTTATTTTATGTTTCGAATTTCTTAGTGCTCTTCGCACTACTTACCAATTTTGTGTCATTTTTTAAAGCTTTAAAATCCTCATTATAATTAAAATCAAACTAGAAACGTGGTACGACGACGATACCAATGATGTTTGCTGAAAACAGTATTTTTGTATATATTTTTTATTCATCAGTAAAAAGTATAATGTAGTGAAAAACATTATAATACTGTTTTCTACAGTATAATACTTTTTTAAAACAATAGTAGGCAACCCTAGGTGCGTCAGTGTTTCTAAAAATATGTTGTAGTTAATGGACAGTAATGGAATCTCGTAGTTAATGTAACTGCAGTTTGGGAACTTTAGATTCGTGAAATATTTTTTATTTTAACATGGAAGTAGCGCTAACAGCTGTCTTTTCCCTTGTGGTTGTGGATTATACAGTCCCAATAGAGCATAGGACTGGGATAAAAAATATCCTATATCCATATTATGAACTTATATCGGATGTTTAGTTCCTCTCTTTTTTTTCTTATGTGTTCTCTCCAGGTAAGACGTCTATCCAGGTGTAGCCCCAGATATCTAACACAATCCTGGCTACTAGGCCGTAACAGCAAGTTGGCATTAGACAACAAACTTTTAATATATAAAACAGTCCTTAAACCACAGTGGACTTATGGTATCCAACTCTGGGGAAGTGCCAGCAATTCGAACATCGCATGCCTCGAAAGAGCTCAAAATATGATACTCCGAACCATTAGTGAAGTGCCATGGTATATCACTAACTCTGAAATACATGAACACCTGGAAATGAGTCCAGTTATGAAAGAGATTGCCAATGCAACCCAGAGATACCGGGGTAGACTGGATAGACACCCAAATGTTCTGGCATCACAGCTTTTAACTCGAAGCTATACCAAGCGCCTCAAAAGGAAAGATATCCTGTAAGGAGGAATGAAGGAGGAGATGTCTCTACACCGATCGATGACTGGAACTCATTTGCTCATAGTGGAAAGCACTGATTGCAGATTTCAAATCAGAAAAAAAAAGATATTATGAACTATCTTGCAGGATGACTGACGTCACATAAGTACTGGAATAGAGGCTAGACGATGCCTCAACGTTACTAAAAATATGTTCTAGTTAAGTAATGGACAGTAATGGAATCTTGTAGTTAATGTAACTGCAGCTTGGGAACATAAGTGTCCTGAAATATTTTTATTTGAACATGGAATTTAACCGCCTTTGTGGTTAGTGGTTCGTTCACCAGTGTAAGACGCAGGGTCCTGGGTTCGATTCCCAGGAGGGGAGTACATTTGTACTCAATTTGGTTGGTGGTAGAACTTCAAGTCCGCCTGGCTAGCTACCACCATCTTACCTAAGTTTGACGCCATTACAACAATTTAAAAATTGTTGTGTTCCGGCAGTTAGTGGTAAGATAGCCAGTTTCTCAGTGATGAGGATTCCGGGTGTAGTGCGCTTCCACCTTCGGCCTTATCGTTACTTAACATCAGGTGAGGTGAAGGACAAGCACTATCCCGTTGTACATAACAAAAAGCGCTAACAGCTGTCTTTTGCCTTGTGAACTAGAGCATAGGACTGGGATAAAAATTGGCGTATCCTATGTCCATATTATGAACTATCTTAAAGTGAGACACCTTTATACCATGTTATAGCGCCATCCCTCTCACACCACTTCTTTAATAACAAGATCATATATTATGGTAATATCCATAACAGCATATTGTGCGATGAAGCATACAAATATCGGTCATGCTATTTAATTTATGTGTATTTTTTTCCGTGCGCAGTCATGCGATGTAGAATTGATGCGGTGTGTCATATGCATAGAGAGACACACATACATACATACGTATATTGTTCTTATCCAAATAAGGATCTCTCACACTCAATCCACTGCTGTAGAATACTTATATGGATTGATATGTATTTATAAGTAACTTCGCAATCTTCTATACTTAAAACGACTAAAATGATTTTTATTAACACATAACAAAGCAAAATATGAACTGTGGCCCTACCATGAGTTGATGCAAACTGTTTACGTTACCGTAAACTATCGGATATACTGCTCACAGTCAGTGCGAGTGAAAGAGACAAAACGATAGTTTACGATAACGTAAACAGTTTGCATCAACTCATGGTAGGGCCACTGCTCTCATATAAGGTAACCCTGTGTTACCTCTTCAAATAATAACAATTTCAACAATAGTGTTTTTTTTTAAACATTAATTTCTTTATGCTTATTGCTATAGAGAAAAGGTTTTTACATTATATTATTTTATTTGTGTGTGTGTGTGTGTGTATGGTTGTGCGTTTATATTTATGCGTGTGTAAAAAAATATTGGTTGGGGTTGGTGAGTGAGGTGCAATAAAAAGTATACCCATATCATAAAATAAACTGTCTAAGATAATCTAGTCATATCATTAATCAGTTCTTCTAAGTTGTCGTAATTAAATTCATCCAGACAATTGATTAATATTTCTTTAAATTTTCTAATGTTATATCGTGTAAGGTTTTTGTTTAATAGCCGTATTTTATTGTAAAGACGTGAAGCTAAATAGTTGAAGTGGCGCTTAGCTATGTACAGTACATATGATAAGTATATTATGCCACTAACATTTTCATGTATAAAAATAATAATACATATATTGGGTTCCGATGCCGAGTAGAACTGGCGAAATAAACCTAGAATGGGTTGCTATATGGGGTTTAAACATGGATTAACGTTATGTTACAACGCGCTTGCATCAGTAATGTACGGCGGAGTATGTAGGATGTATTGTATGTAGCACGGAGGAGCTCGAGAAAATAAATTTTTGGTCACCCATCCCATGACCGTCCCAAAGAGAAGGAACTGATATACAATACAATATAGCTTACTTAAATTCGATAGACAGTATGGTTTACTTAGTAATATCTAATCTATGGTATGGTAGTCTCCTTCACCTCGACATTCGTTCGCCCTTAGGTCACGTCACGAGTTGACTGACCTCGTTAATTGCTATAATAGATGTCTACACCATTTTTCTATTGTCGTACGTAACTATAAGACATCACTCACACTCACACACGTCACGTCCAGCTATTCAATGCTATTTACGGCCAAATACTTAAACGAATCCTAAAGTTTAAACCCCCTTAAATTAAGAAATGTTGTCAGATTTGACGTTTTCTCTATGAAATTGACAGCTTTCTTAAAGTTAAGGAGACCTTAACTTAAGATTTTAGCTAAGAAGCCTTTGAGCATTCGACCGAGTCTACACTAGTCTTGCAATATCTATCCTGATCATAACAGTTTTCTATCTTCTTATCGAATGAGGAATAGTGGCCACCTCTGGTGTTAGAGTTTATCAAGCCGCCTGTAAGGCCTCTGACTTGGCTTAACGACTGTTATCAGATGACAACAGCCGGGACCGACGTGCTGTGTAAAATGCTGATCAGATCAGTTGGGTGTGTATAGCGATCTGAATCTCCTCCATTCACTCCCTGGATGGCCATCATCAGGCCACAGCTAGGTCAATCCTTGGCGGAAAACTATGGCTTCAAAGTTACCTCGTTTGTATGAAAATCAGCTGGTGTCCTTAATTATATGGCCACCACTGTGTTGGACAATCCAATGTGTAAGTAAAGTTTTAACCCATTGATCGATAGTCAATGTCTTTCATAAGACCTCGACGTCGCCCTAAAATAGCTTAACCCATCGATAATCAGACCCCGACATTGCTCCAACCTAAAGGTTACGTGCCGAGTTGACTGACCTCGCTAATTGTCATAATCATAGCCGTTAGACACCATTGTCGATGTCGATGCCATCATAGGTACATAGAAACACGTTGTTAATACATACACTAGAAATATTACACTCGAGGAGTATTTGAAACAACCCAAAATTATGTGTTTTGTAAGATAAACTACTAATAATAAGAAAACAGAACAAAATGAAATTCATAAAATTAAACGGCTGTTCTTTACGTTTAAGTATTTTAGAGTTTTTTAGCGATTTTTTTATGGAAATAAAATGTAGATTGATAAAGCTGCGATGAAATGTGAACAAAATGTTAAAACAGACCTTGCTTTAAAATACTATAAGGGCCAAATGTGAATATGATCTTTGCAATCGATTCCTACATAATAATATGTGGAGGTGGACATTTGATAAAGTGGATTATAAAAAAATTACAAAATGATGATTTGGAGTGGACGTTTTGATATAGTGGACTTTATGCGATTAAAGGTATTCGTTTCGCCAACAACATTCGTTTCAAAGTGCCGAATCAATACACCTTTAAAGTGTATAGTTCGTTGTAGCTTTATTAATGGCTAGTATATAATACGAGCCTTAATCTATGGGGCACATCACATACCGGCTCGAATACCTTGAAATCATTTTTAAGGCCAGTATATTCCAAAAATTCTGTCTTTGTCGTTTTCTTTACGTGTGAAGAGTTATTATAATAACCTCACTTTTTCATTTTTTAGATGTTTTTGTTATTATTTTGAGCATAAAGTAACTTTTTGAAAAAGTAACCGTTGAATATTCTTCTATTTATGTTATTACCTATTTTTCTGTATATTATTTGTGAATAAGGGATTATTAAACTTTAAGTATTATCAAAAAAATATAAAATTAATAAAAAATTTCTTTGTCTTTGCATATTTTTATAGTCGAGTAAAGATACGATATCGTATTTTTATCCGTAAAATAATCAAGATTGCTTATGAAACTTTAACATAATTTTTTTATCTACTCAAAATAAAGAATATTTGATTGTTTATTGTTGAATCAAAAATAGGCCAATTCCGATAATTTCGAAAATACTTTAAAGTTGCTTAACCTCTGAAATAGCAGACCATACTCATCATAAACTGTAACTACATCGAGCTCTATTCTCAATTTAATAAACCTAAATTAGTGTCCCGACCAATATATCATTCCCCCCTTGCAGCATTAGTCCAAAAATATTACACTAGATGCCAAATTGAGGCAATTCTCGTTGATCAATAGAGCGATGAACTAACTTTTGGCTGTTAGGGGAATGCATGTATGAGTCAGAATATCTTATGCTGTGTGTTTTAGTGATTTGACTACATGCCAACTTTTTATAACCCTTAAATGTTTATGTGTCGTAGGATAATCCTATAAACCGGATCTTTACAAAAATCCTAGGTCGATTGTAAAAAACCGGATAATTGGAATCTA
This sequence comes from Agriphila straminella, assembly GCA_950108535.1. Classification (NCBI taxonomy): domain Eukaryota; kingdom Metazoa; phylum Arthropoda; class Insecta; order Lepidoptera; family Crambidae; genus Agriphila; species Agriphila straminella. The sequence goes on from OX467328.1 coordinate 1,611,631, forward strand.
AGATAAATTTTCGCAATCGTCCTAGCAATTTTTAGGATCTTTGTAAAAATCCTAGTATGTTTCGAACAATCGTAAACTTGAATGCTGATTGGATAATATAAGAGACGATTTATAACATCTTCAGTCTGATTGGTCAGAACAGAAAATATTGCTGAAGGGTTATTTCGTAATTTTGCCGAATTAAATTCTTCAATTGAAGTTTTAACAATATTAATTCGTTCGAAAGTCCATTCGGGTTTCGCACAACCATATTGACAAGCGCTCTGTAGAACTTTCTTAGCTCTGTATAGAAAAGTTATTTTTCGGATATAACCTATAACTTGTCTGAAGATGGGTGACCTTAGGTGGCATTACAACTGAGCGTTTCCGTGCTTCGGAGGGCACGTTAAACAGTCGGTCCCGGCTGTTTTCATCTGATAATAGTCGTTAGGCCAAGTTAGAGGCGTTACAGGCGGCTTGATAAACTCTAACACCAGAGGTGGCCACTAATCCTCATTCTATAAGAAGACGCAGGAACACAACAGGTGTACAGAATAAGTATGTTCCTTTATGCCTGTTTACTCTTTCAAACGCCTTTTTTCAACTAGGTGTGTGTCAATCAAATATTCCATCAAAAAGGCATTCCGAGTCGTACGCAGCGCGCCCTTTGGTTAATAATTAATCCAACGCCTTTGAAGAAAATGTACTCTCCAGCCTCGAAGTAAAAAAATACAAATGATTTTCAACTTACAGTCGAACTGATAGAGACCAAATTCAATTGAGGAAGTTTATGGTAAGTCGTAATGGGTTGGTGTTTTTCTAGTTCTACCCTCCGTTTTAATAATTGAATTGAACCAGCCTCCACAAATAAGCGACTATTTTATTTAAGAGGCGTTTTTCAAGGGTTTGTTTACTGAAAGTGCGAATTCTAATTCGCTCTAAGAATCTAGCCCAGCGGTTCTTAATCGGTGGTCCGTGGACCACTGGTGGTTGGTCCCTGGGAGCACCAGAAGTGGTCCGCGAAGCAAATAACAGACGGTGCACCAAAACTTTCGTATGGAGTATACTATGGATGTGAAATTTGGACAATGACGCAGAGAGATAGATAAATATTAGAAGCATTCGAGATGTGGTGTTGGAGACGGATGGAGAAGATAAGCTGGACTGAGGTGGTGACAAATGAGGAAGTTTTATAAGAGTAAATGAAAAACGCCAGATATTGAAAATCATAGAAGACAGAAAAGGTAGAATTATCGGTCACTTGATAAGACACGATAAATTTATTACAAACATTATAGAATCAAAAATAGAGGGAAAGAGAGAAGAGGAAGATCAAGAAGAGCCTATATAGAAAAGATCATATCAAAGAGAAGGTGAACGTCGTGCCTTATCAAGAAACCAAGGAACTAGCTTTGGACAGAAACGAGTGGAGGAAGCTAAACAGACAAGAGCGCGGCTCTTAAGTTAAGAACAAGACTGTATTTTACCTCCAATCTAAACAGTGGGTGGTCCATGGCAAGACAGAAATTTTGTCAAATGCTCTTCCATCACTAAAAGGTTAAGAACCACTGGCACTGCTCTAGCATTTTGTCATTTGTCGGCACAGCAGCGGTACGACATCGCCTCGCCACAGTAACTTGCTTGGTGGTAACCATGACTCCTGCTATGGTTACCTCAGGAAATCTCAGGAACTACCCATCTAATTTCAAGGATTCTTTCACCATTAGAAAGCTACACGATCCTTGCTTGACATAGGCTATATTAATTAATTGAAATTCCCACAGTAAATGTCATTTTTCGCGGGTGAAATCTTGGGTGGAAGCCACGTACTTGTTTTATGGTCTGTGGTCGAAGCGGTTGTCTACTAAAAAAGTAATCTATTCGAAATTCAAAAATAGTATTTAGCGCTGTCTTCTTCTTTTTCTTCTTATATTTAATTTGGCAATCTACTCCTCATTTAGGGAGTAATTTATGCCAGTGTCAAGTGTTGAATATTTCTGTGGTATATATTGTTTCAATTTTCATTAGAATGCAGATGCATCGCATTCCAATGCTGCTTGGAGCATGTGGCACCAAGTATATCAAGACAGTTTACTCGGTAAGTTCTGCCGAGGTAGCCACCACTATTAGCGCTGTCTTTGTTCTATTTGTAACCTCAGATACCAAAACTGAACAAAGCCCAGTAGGTGTGTTCACTTCCCGCTAGGTGCGTGCGTGAAGTATTGATTCGCCCGACCTCGGACGAAGTGGCGCCCAACGTGGGACTGTGCAAGTTATAAGCTTACTACACATGATTATTATAGATAGTACCTTAAACAAAATAATATGTATATTAAAAATTAACAAAGTTTTCGCCTCTCGTCAGGTGCGTACCTGAATTATTGATTTGCCTGACCTCGCTTTTGCTGGCGCCCAACGTGGGACTGCCCAAGTTATACACTTAGACGGATTTCACAATCATGCTACACACTACATATAAGATCATAATAATACTGTCATAATTATAAGACATTATAATAAGTCTTCTGATTCCATGTTATGTTGTGTTGACGTATTATTGCTTATATCATATTATAGCTCGATGGCGCAGTGGATTAGCGCCTGGCCCAGCGATTGCGAAGGTCAAGCAACTTTACCAAGAGTTGGTAATGGGATGGGTGACCAAAAGTTTATTATCTCGAGCTCCTCCGTGCTTCGGAAGGCACGCTAAGCCGTTGGTCCCGCCCGGCTGCATTTGCAGTCGTTAACACCCACCAATCCGCATTGGGCCCGCGTGGTGGGTTATGGCCCATCCTCCCTATCCATCCATAAGAAAGGCCTGTGCCCCAGCAGTGAGGACATCATAATGGCTGATAGTCAATCATAAGAGATTATACCTTCCTTAGTAGCTTGTACCTTAGTAGCCTTAGCTCCAGTTTTTATATGCTGTGTTAAGGTATTATTACTAAAATCATTTAATTCTAAAACACACACAAAAGCTAGTGGCTTGAAGCTAACAAAAGGATATTACATTATGTATCCCTTATGGAATCCAGAGGGAAGCTTAATCCAATTATATCGGACGAAGCCGCAGGCAAGAGCTAATAAGAAATACAATTCGGATCACTTTATTCTAAGCATAGCTAAAGTAACTTATTGGATCCATAACAAAAGAGAAAAAAGTCATTCAAACAAAAATGATTTTTAATATAACTAATTTAAACAGAATGGAATATCTTTATTTGTGTTTGTTTGTACATTGTTTTGTACATTTTATTTCCCATAATATCAATTATGGTGCCTTAAGATAATGGATTAAGAATGCCTATTATGAAACAAATCAAAAAAGGCATATTATTTGTACGTATGAAAATCTTTTATTCATAATTTCTAACGTAATTAACCGCATTTATATCTCAGGATAACGAACGACTCTGCTTTATTAGTCATACAACTGTTTTGATTATAATACTAGTAATAACAGTTTTATTATTATTTGGGCCACTGGTTAAATGATAATCTGTCAGACAACACTGATATTGAAAGGGAACGCAGAGCGTTAAGTGTGCGTTGTAACATGTTGGCTCGCAGATTTGCACGGTGTAGTAAGCAAGTAAAACTGACACTTTTTAAAGCATACTGTCAGACTTTCTACACGTGCAGTCTGTGGGTTAACTTTACGCAGCGTGCATATGGCGCTCTGCGCGTCCAATACAATAACGCGTTTAGGATATTGTTTGGGCTGGCGCCATACTGTAGTGCATCAACAATGTTTGCCGAGGCGCGCACAGATTGCTTTTATGCAATAATGCGTAAGCGCAGTTGGTCGCTGCTATCGCGCGTGCGCGCCAGCCCGAACAGTATCCTGTGCGCGTTAGCTGAGCGCTGGGACTCGCCACTGCTGATGCGCTGGGTACGCCTACACGCGCCAGTGGCGAGTTACTAGAGTACCATATAGTTAAGTATGTCTTAGGTTTAATCACTAACACTAGATATAAGCTATCTTGTTACTAACATATATGGATGATTTCCGAAATATTTTTTTTATTATTATTATTATTATATTTATTACTAACCGTCCGTCAAGTCGCGAATAATAACAATGGGGAATTACCATGAATACTACATTATAAATAATATAGAAGGGTAATAGGAAATATGCATAAGTCACCGATTTTGATGAATTTGAGCTTGAATGCTCGCTGCGGACACTTACAAAAACATGATGGAACAGAAAAAAATAAAAAATGTATTATTTTAGTTTTATCACACGATGAAATCAGGGGAAAATAACGATTTGTTTTTTCATTTTCGGATATAATGCACTTTACTGTCAGATAGAATATCGAATAAGAAATAATATATTGTATGACACTTATGTACTTAAACGCAAAATTTAGAGAGATAATTGAAGATTATTGGCTAACTCCATATTAAACACACCTGAAACGTGACATGTGACGTCACCGTTTTGTATGGAGCGTTTTCGGCGGGTGCTCATGCGTGCTATATCACGAGAAAAAAACACAATAGAAAAGTTTTAATATTACACTTGATTTTCTCACGCATTATACTTTTAATTTAAATTTAAAAAAAAATGATGAATATTCCCTATTGTTAACAAAATGCAATGTAAAAAGTAAAAAGAAAAAAAAATGTGTTCATAAAACGATGCCACTATGCCGACATTGGCAAGGAAAGAACTCCTAGAAGGATAGTTACTAAAAAATATAAGCATTTTTTTTTTTTTTTTTTTTTATTTATTTGTCAATATGGCAACGGCAACACGCCCGAAATTGCTACTAAATCTGCATCAATGTAGTTTTAAAATTGTACGCGCTTAATAGGTTAAAAAAGTAAAATAACAAAAAAGCGTGCCGCGTTGTTATCATAAAATATATTATGTTAAAGTCGGTAAGTAGTTTACGTAAATAGAAAGTGATATCATTGTTATATTCAAATTGACTATTAAAAAACTCCATTGAACCAGAACCAGGGCTCTGTCAATCCGCGCGCGAATCTGAACCGCTCGGCGTCCTCTGAGAGGACAAATTTCATACATCAGAAAAGATAAGACCTACGCGATAGAAAGAAAAAGCAACTACTAAGTGAATGTTTTGGAGCGAAGGGAGCGCTGTGCGACCTGAATTGCACTTTATTGTGTCGGGGCAAGAGTCGTAATTTATTCAAACGATTTTGCGGAGTGCAACTTCTGTACGCTAGTACTATTAATTATCTATTCTGTGCCAGAACGACAAAAATAAGTGTAAGCGCCTGATGGGAGAATAACATTTTTGTTTTTATTGAAACAAAATGTGTCAAACTCAAAAATGTAGCAAACTTCACATGAAAATAAATACCCTGTGTGGTTTTGAACCGACGTCAAAAATTGAAAAGGAGGAAGCGTATATTTTTTTCTACGTATGTTCCCCGATTACTAGAAGAGTGAGGCTGAACCCATTGAAATGATTCCAACGTCATTACATCAGGTTTGTTCCCAAGTTGGTTCCCATTTTTTTAAATTTAGAAATTGGTGTCGTTTTTATATGAATTTAGACATCATTCTAGACGGATGACAACCATAACTTTTTGTTTATGAACCGATTTAGATGATTCTTTTTTTCGCTTATGGCGGAACTTGACAGACTGATCGTACTCGATCACGTTTGTTAAGCAACGTTCGGTCCGGCCATGCAGGTGTCGGATAGGTGACCGTTAAGTGGCATTACAACTGAGCGCTTCTGTGCTTCGGAGGGCACGTTAAACCGTCGGTCCCGGCTGTTGTCATCTGATAACAGTCGTTAAGCCAAGTCAGAGGCCTTACAGGCGGCTTGATAAACTCTAACACTAGAGGTGGCCACTATTCCTCATTCGATAAGAAGAAGAAGAAGAACCTTCTGTTTAAATTATATTGAAACAAGCGTAGCGGAATCCTATAAGTCTATAATTGAAACAACATCTTTCGTATCCCCAGTTCCCAAAGGATGACGTCATTAAAACGTCATTGTTTTTAAGGGATAATATCATTAAGATTACTGCGTAAAAACATGTCCTGGTTTCCCACCCCTGGAATATCCGCAACCCTCCGAGCGACCTACTTAAACAGTAGCACTGTCTCTTTTGCACGACAAAGGACACCGCTTAAGTGGGGGGGTGTAAAGCAAATCGCCAATCATAAATTTCATTTTTACAGGTAATACTTATATATATTATTAATATATTAATTTCCCAAAAAAATTACAAAATTTAGATTAACCAAAAACATAAAAAGTCGATAAAAAAAATAACACGAAGTTGCATCTAATCTTAGATTAAATCGATATCATAATTACCACCGAGTTGAATTTTTAACACATTTATTCTACTTTACATTTACAAAGAAATACTGTATTAGCGATTTTTTTTTGATAAATATGTATATTTTACGAGTTATTATGAACTATTTCGCATTTTGCGGTGTTATCCGGTTTGTGTGTCCCTTTCTCACGCGAGGTTTTATGTATATTTTTATCCTTGTTGTTTGTCTTAGAAATACGTGCGTATAGGGAAATAGTAACTATGTCTGTCTAATCCTAACTAGATATTTTATATGTGAAAATCAGTATGTTTGCTGCCAGTATATTCCAAAAACTCTGTCTTTGTCTTTTTCTTTACGTGTGAAGAGTTATGAAAATAAGCTCACTTTTTCATTTTTTCGATGTTTTTGTCGTTATTTTGAGCACAAAGTCACTTTTTGAAAAAGTGACCGTTGAATATTCTTCTATATGTCATTACCTATTTTTCTATATATTATTCGTGAATAAGATATTAATAAACTTTAAGTATTATCCATAAAATATAAAATTAATGAAAATTTTCTTTGTCTTTGCATATTTTTATAGTCTAGTAAAGATACGAATATCGTATTTTTATCCGTAAAATAATCAAGATCGTTTATGAAACTTCAACATAATATTTTTATGACGACCTCCGTGGTCGAGTGGTTTGCACGCCGGTTTTCAAGGTGTCGCCATCTCTGAGGTCCCGGGTTCGATCCCCGGTTGGGTCAATGTAGAAAATGAACTTTTCTATATTGCCTCAGGTCTGGGTGTTTGTGATACCACCGTTGTCTTTGATTTCCATAACACAAGTGCTTTAGCTACTTACTTTGGAATCGGAGCAATGTATGTGATGTTGTCAAATATTTATTTATTATTTATCTGCTCAAAATAAAGAATATTTGATTGTTTATTGTTGAATCAAAAATAGGCCAATTCCGATAATTTCGAATATACTGGCCTTAAAAGTCTAGCTTTATACACACCAATTTTTATAGATTCTTAAATCGGTACTTGTGCAACATCAAAGCGATTAGCGATTTATTTGTTTGTTTTACTCCGTCGCACTTAAAGTTACAAGGTTGTAAATCGATGTGCGTCTATAAACTTTAGCACCGTGTCACATTAACTTGAAACAGACGATTTAAAACCGGTTGCTATGAGAATTTGAAATCAAGGGTTGGTGCTTTGCCCGAATTAGTATTATCAATAATTTACTTATTAAAAATTATGATATATTAAATGCAAAAAAAAAGCATTTTACTGGGCCCTAACGGAACGGTCCTTTTTAGGGTTCCGTACCCGGTAAAAACGGGACCCTTATTACTAAGACTCCACTGTCCGTCTCTCAGTCTGTCTGTCACCAGGCTGTATCTCATGAACCGTGATAGCTAGACAGTTGACATTTTCACAGATGATGTACTTCTGTTGCCGCTATCTGAACATTAGTACTAAAAACAGAATAAAATAAATATTTAAGGTTGACTCCTATACAAAAAACATTTTTTTTTACAAATTACGACAACAGGTAGACGCTTGAAATATTTACAGAATATTTAGTTGTATTGTATTGTACTTTAAAATAAAATGTCAACAAACGTGATTTTTTTACGGAACCCTTCGTTCGCGAGTGCGGCTCGCACTTGGCCGGATTTTTTGAAATGATTATCTTTTGTTCCCTTGTTCTTATTTTACAATATAAAGAATAGTAAATACTGTTATCTGTGCCTTAATTAATGAATATCAATTTTACCTTTTATGTGTTTAAAATGGCCTTTCCATTAAAATCACAAGCGCCATATAAAATCCATTACAAGATCACATACAAACCAACGTAATAAACCTCATTCAATTTTATACCAACACTCATCAACCTTAAAGTTCAAACTGGCAAAGCACATAAATTACTCTCAAGTAGGTTTACGATTGTTACTCGACCAATTTACGTTGGTCCGTGTCCTTATATGATTTGAATGGTGTTACTATAAAGTGAGGGGTCTTTTGAATTTGGACGTGTGCCATATGTTACGAATGTAGTTTAATGCGTGTATATGTATGTATGTATATATTGTATTATGTATACTGTAGGGATCATGATTTTCCTTTACTATAGTGACATGTGAAGCGAGGTGGCGCAGTCTGGCCCAGCGATTGCGGAAGCTAAGCAACGTTCGCAAGGGTCGGTCATGGGATGGTTGACCAAAAATGTATTATCTCGAGCTCCTCCGTGCTTCGGAAGGCACGTTAAGCCGTTGGTCCCGGCTGCATTTGCAGTCGTTAACACCCACCTATCCGCATTGGGCCCGCGTGGTGGGTTATGGCCCATCCTCCTTACCACCCATAAGGAAGGCCTGTGCCCCAACAGTGGAGACATCAAAAATGGCTGATGGACATAGTGACATGGGAATTAGTTTATGGTATAGTAAGAAAAGTGTTGAATACCTCGTAAAATATTAGTAGGTCTTAGAATAATAACACCTAGAACGATAGTTCTCTACAAAGCGCACTGTCAAAAGTGAGGCAACTAAAACAGCCAAAATGGCTCCGTTTTCAGATTTTTATTCTCCACTATTACCTAATCATACCGAATAAGTACAAAACAGTTTAAATTTTCCTACATTTAGGAGATTAGTTACTATATTATTGGGTTTTATTTACGATTAGGTAACGTATGAAGTATAAAATCTGAAAACTAAGCCATTTTGGCTTAATATTAGTATTAGTTGCCTCATTTTGCAATTTTGCATAGGAGGACACGGCTTCTAGGTGTTATTATTCTAAGTAGTAGGTATGTTTTTTGTTTAGGACATGTAGCTATGCTCACAATTAAAATTCAAGAATTAAATAGCATACGTTGATAAATGACTAAATAAGGCCAGTTAGTCATGTATGGATCAGAATGTTGGGCTATGAAGAAGATGGATGAAAGGAAATTACATGTAGCAGAGATGAAAATGTTGAGGTGGATGTGTGGTGTGACGCGAATGGATAAAATTAGGAATGAGTATGTCAGAGGAAGTCTGAAAGTAGTACCAGTAACGGAGAAGTTGAAAGGGAATCGTCTGGCTTGGTTTGGGCATGTTATGAGAAGGGATGAAAGGCATGTTACTAGAAGAGTAATGGATATGGATGTTGAGGGCTGTAAAGTAAGAGGAAGACCGCAGAAAAGATGGATGGATTGTGTGCGGAATGATATGAATGTGAAGGGAGTGGATGAGGAGATGACGAGTGACAGGAAGGAATGGAAGAGAAGGACGCACTGCACCGACCACAAATAAATTGGGATAAAGGTAGGGGGATGATGATGACGTTGATAAAAAGTAACTTTTTTTGATACAGAAACCGATTTGAAAATGTATGGCTTTAGAGTCCATAGCAACTCCAATCCAAACCGTTTTTTCGAATTCGTGAATTGACTTCGGCAGGTTCTGAGGGGGTTCCAGTGTTATAGTGAATTTCTATTTACACCCCAGGGGGTTCAAATAGGGGTATCAACTGGAAAGGAGTTTACTAAATAAACGCACACAATTCGCAGGATTTGGTCTAAGGCACGCTTGCACATGACATGTGCTAAAAAAACGCTCATGGGTAAAGGTTATTATAAAGTAGACGATTATCTTAAAGATCATAAAGCGTGGAAATTATGTAACACATAACTTGCTAATATAAGTACTTTGTTGAAGTAACATGTTGTTGCCAATAATCCTGTCACCCTGTACCTGTCCCTGTCACCTGTTGTAAATATCGTTACTTATGGCTGTTACAGCTGATAAGTTTCTTGCGCCCGTTCTTCTTGTCAGCTAAAAAAGTCTGGAACGGGTGGTAGGAAAATATAGACGATTCAAAAGTACTTAATAATTAAGTTTATTTGAATAAAGCTTATTTGACTTTGACTTTGACATGCTTATTCACTCTTGCCTTGACGAGACCAAGATTCGTTGTGATGCATGAAATATTTTATGTCCCTAAGGCCAGTATATTCGAAATTATCGGAATTGGCCTATTTTTGATTCAACAATAAACAATAAAATATTCTTTATTTTGAGCAGATAAAAATATTATGTTGAAGTTTCATAAACGATCTTGATTATTTTACGGATAAAAATACGATATTCGTATCTTTACTCGACTATAAAAATATGCAAAAACAAACAAAATTTTCATTAATTTTATATTTTTTGGATAATACTTAAAGTTTATTAATCCCTTATTCACGAATAATATATAGAAAAATAGGTAATGACATATAGAAGAATATTCAATGGATTTGTTTTCAAAAAGTGACTTTATGCTCAAAATAACAACAAAAACATCGAAAAAATGAAAAAGTGAGGTTATTTTCATAACTCTTCACACGTAAAGAAAAAGACAAAGACACAGTTTTGGAATATACTGGCCTTAAATTATTTTGGGTCCTAAAAATCCCTATATAAGCATAATTATAATTCCGCCCTAGATGGGCTAAAGGCCCTAAGTTTAATAAAGCCTTAATGTCAGTTGGAAGGTGACGTCAGTTTGTTACAAATAAATAGAGAGGTCAACTTCTATTACATCATACATAAGACATATTAACAGAAAAATAAATGGTTTACAATCTGCTAGCAAACGTTCTAAATAAGAGCTTTATTCAGGGCCAGGGTTTGCAACGTTGGCGCTTGTTTGCGAGCTTTGTCTAAGATTTGAGATATAAGAGATTGAACCCTAACCTTATACCTTTACCTATACCTATAGTAATGGCCTTAGCCTTTAAAAAACTGAAGATAACATCCCTAAACCACAGAATATATAATAGTACTAACGTACAGAAGTCGGTCCCCGCGAGGACCATCAAATAATAAGCTACTCTCGCTGCACGGCAATAAAGTACAATTTCAAACTGCACAACGCTGCGTGGATAAAATTATATGCACCTACGAAGAAGAAAGAGAGGCTTCTCTTTCTGTCGCATAGCTCTGTCTCAACCGACACATTTCGGGGTTGCTACTCGCTAGTTACTGATATCATAGAAAACATTCGTTATGCACATGAATAAACAATGAAATACTACTAGGTACCTACCTTTAATTACCTTTAATTATAAAATAAAATAAATCTACCTAATAGGTGAGCTGAGCATATTTAAAGAGCATAAATAATAAGTATTTACCTACCTTTAATTACCTTTAATTATAAAATAAAATAAATCTACCTAATAGGTGAGCTGAGCATATTTAAAGAGCATAAATAATAAGTATTTCTAAATAGTTAGAGAAGCTCGGTGGCGCAGTGGTATAGCGCCTGGCCCAACGATTGCGGAGGTTAAGCAACTTTTGCAAGGGTCGGTTATGGGATGGGTGAAAAAAATTAGTATTTAGCTTTTTTCTTTACTGGTGCCATATTTCGAACTTCGATACAACTAAGTATGTAAATATGTATACAAAAAATACAATAAACTTTGGTAGGTAGGTACGTTAGTAATTAAGTATCAAAAACGAAGTGCATGCAGTTTCGCATTCGGCGCTTGACTGACTGGTTTCGTTCGTGAAATCGTGACGTTCACGCGCTGCGCTCTCGTCGCTTGCACACGCCGCGCGTTTCGGTCAGCGCGGTGATATCGCTCGACAATGGCCCTCTTGGAGTGGGCCGCGAGCAGTAGGCTAATAAAAGTTTAAGCGCGGAGTGATACCCCCCTGCCTAAACAGTCGCTCGCTCCTAGGGTTACCATATCTTATAATAAGATCCTGATGACTTTTTCCTTGACTTTTCAGTAAATTTCCTGTACACCTACATTCTTAATTTAGTAGACGTTTGATAATTTTTTCTCACCAAAAGATTAACAAATTATATGTTTTCATTAAGTACTTTCACTTTTTGGGATATCAAAAATCCCTGACAACTACAGTTTTTTCCTGTTTTCCTGACGGATGATTCCTTTAATTCCTGACATGTCAGGAAAATTCCTGTCATCTGGTAACCCTACTCGCTCCAAATTCGTGCGGTAATTGGCCTTTGACATTTGCCTTTAAAACCACTCTATACGAACCTTTCAACATACGCTCGAATCATTAATAATTACATTCAATATCAGACAAAAGCACTTCCTAAATTGGGCTTTACGTTACGCATGCCTTTGCCGTAAAAAAAACAAACGACAATGCGCTCGCGCCAATGCCCGAATAAAATTAAAAAGTCGGTGATTTTTTTTGAAATTGGAACGCTACGGGCGGAAGCGCATTCCGCGCCGGCACTTCGGCTATTTTGGTCGTGTACGGCGCTCTATTTAACATGACTTAATGTTTTTTTAGGGTTCTGTAAGGGAATTGACGATCACTTCGGCTAGACACAATGTGATTCGCATGGTAGTTGCTAGTGTTTCCTCCTAGTCATTTCACATTAGTTTTGTAGGGTAGGTAGGTATTAGGTATACGTTCATGGTAGCATTTTATTTTGATTTTACTACAAACTAATTACAATTCAACACGTATTGAGTGAGGCATTTGTGTAGTACATTAAAAATAAGGGTGTAGCACATTGAAAATAATGTTGTTAAGTTTTTATTTTAGTGTGTTTCAGACAGTCAGTGTATTCTTTTATTTATCTATCAAAATTAGTGAGTTTGTGTTACTTATTTATTGGAACGCTGTCCCTGTTATTACCGGAGACGGGCGTTAGTGCTGGCTGCGACACAGTTTTTATAACTTTTGCGGTCATTAACGTACAATACTAAGTGTAACAATGTTACTTGTTCCAAATAAACTATTTACTATTACTACTTGCTTTAAAGGGTATACAAATAATTAGTTGGTAAACAAAATTTGAAGTGTGTTAGTGATAGATATGGGTTTTAAAGACGCACACGATCTTAATCTTACAGTTAATCATTGTGGTGGCATAAGCTTTCTGATAAGCCACTAAACAAAAATGTTTACTGATCTTTGAATGTTGATATTATTATGATTTTTAACCATACATACTTATATTTGAGGACTGAATTATTAAGTATACGGAACTCCGGTGTTAAATGCAGTTCTCTCCAACATTCTCTTGGGCTTAAGCAGAAATGCTGAACATTAGTCCACTAAAATCCAAAATGGTTGTTTGTTTTGACATCCTTTGTACTACGAAAGATTTCTGACTCGATGACGTCATCATACATTCGGGATCACTTCCGGATGAAGTTTTAATTTATTCATATGAAGGAGGCATCGGAGCGGGTTCGCGAAGAGGAGGCTCATGCGAACCGGCTCCGACGCAGGCGGTTGGGCGTTAGGAGGAGGCGCTACGCGCACCTCATAGCGATCTGACGGGGACCACGCGGGCGATGGGGGATGACCCATCGCCTGCATTGCACGGTCCCCGGCCGTTTGGGGAGATGGCCAAACTTGCCCGGCCATCTCCCGACCGCGAGGAGGCCCGGGTAGCCGGGCGAGCCACCGGGTCAAGTGGGGTGATTACCACCCATGGCCCCCCGTATGACCAACCGGTGGCGAGTGGGCAAGTGCCGTAGTTTTTTAGTGGGTATTCCCTCCTCCCGAGATCCCATCGAACCATCTGGTTGGGTGGGATCACGGGAGGCAGTCGTGGAGGGGGCCGGCCCCCTCCTGGCGAGTCCCACATACCCCCTTCCCGATCACCAGCGGGAAGGGAAGCGCATAAAAAAAGTAAAGGCAGGCCCCCGACAAGGTAGACCGACGATCTGGTGAAGGTTGCGGGAGGTCTCTGGATGCGGGCAGCGCAAGACCGATCGTCGAAGAGATCCTTAGGGGAGGCCTATACCCAGCAGTAGGTGTCGTGCGGCTGATATGATGATGATGATAATTTGGTATTTTGTACACAAACTCAGTGACAAATAACTTATTGTGGTTTTTCTCGGCGAAAAACAAAACGACGGCCGTTTTTAGTTTTTTTTACCACCAAAACGACAAACAATTATTTCTCACTGAATTTGTGTGTTTATAAATAACTGTTCATATTTTGCGAGGGGACGGACCATAAGCTTGGATTTTTAATAAATTGTGTATTTACACGTTATTACTTTTTGTGGGAGTGGCGCTAGTGTTGCATAATAATGTCGCCTTAAAACAGACTTTATATTTTGTAGCTATATGTTTTCTGTGGTCTGGAATCCACAGTCACCGGATATACCTTGACCTACCTTAAACCGGCTTCACGGATGGCTCGGTCGACTAAATGTCACTCACTGTCACTAACTGTCACTTTGACGAGCATGTGGCGCTAATGAGTAGCTTGTAGTTATTTGATAATGTTTTATTAGGTCGTTTTTTGTACATGCTATTTTTGGAATGGATGTATTTTGACTTTGAAGAGTTCCATGATCGAGTGACGAACGTCCTTGTCGGGTTTTGGTCATTTGTATTTCTAAGCATACTTTCCTAGGGGATTTAAAGAAAAAAACCGGCTGAGTGTGAGTAGGACTTGCGTACGAAGGGTTCCGTCAAAAAAATACATTGAATATTTGTTTTATTCTGTTTTTAGTATTTGTTGTTATAGCGGCAACATAAATACATCATCTTAGCTATCTCGGTTCATGAGATTACAGCTTGGTGACAGACATACAGACAGACGGACAGTGGAGTCTTAGTCATAAGGTCCCATTTTTACACTTTGGGTACGGACTACGGAGCCCTAAAGACACGTTAGCTAAAACTAGTATAAAGGAGAAACGGCACTAGCCGTAGAAATATTGCATAACTTGTATACGATTGAATTTGGTCTTAGAATAAACCCTAAATAATATTTTCTACATTGATCAAATTCTGTCTTATTTTTAGCGCATGTAGAAAAAAGTAATTTAATTATGAATATTTTGTTTGATATGGAAACACTGCGGAATCAACGTGTCATTGAAAAACAAAAATCACTATAAAATTTAAAGACGTGGCTGTATAAAACACTTTTCTTTTTTCAAAATTAAGAAAACGAACTGTCAATTTGACTTCAGATTTGGCATTGATCTGTCATTTGGTTGACAGATATCACAGACTTATAAGATATAAAGTACAGCCGATTATGACAGATTAATCACAGATAATTTTCTGAATAAATCATAAATAAATAAATAAAATAGATAAAAAAAGTATACAAATTGAGCATAAAAGGCCAGGTCTCCTTTATTATCAAACAACTTAAAATGTTACCTTTATACTAGTTTTTTGCAAGGTATTTTGCAACTTTTATGCATTATTCAATACCTATTCAAGTTAACCTCAATCAAATATTTTATAGTAACCTAGGCTAGGCTAGGAATAACTTTGGCCCGAAAGTTATTTAAACTCAAAAACACAACGTGTACCTAACAGAATTAATGGCTAAACCAGAAATGGTAGATAGGGACCATCAAACTGAACAACTTTTACTATGGTAGCAACTCTGGAATCGCGAAAAAACCCAGCAGTTTCATACAAAAATTAATAACGAAAATAACAAAATCAGCGAACTAAAATCTATGGAATAAGCATTCTGCTCAAAAAATGGCACCATACGAAAAGTACAACTATGTGGATAGAGCTAAAAATGCTGGAATTTAATTATACAGCACAAAGCGTCTGAACACTGGTTGCTTATTAGCGACCATAATTTGTATACTTATAGATATTTTCTATACTTAAACGAAAAAACAAGATACGTTTTTTCTGCATCTTTTTACTGCCTTCTTTGCATCTTTTACACAATTGCAAAACGACATTTCTAATAAACTCTCTCTTTCTATCTTTTCTCTACAATACAAACTGCAATTTATTGAAAAGAACACTAACGTCAGTCACAGGGTGTGCGGCTGGCCCGACTAAAGCTGAGCGGGTTTTACTTTTTCGGCCCCGTGCGTGGTGCCATTTTTTGAGTAATATTTGTTTGCAATTAATCACTCTTCCATAGATTTTAGTTCGCTGATCAAAATGTATGAAACAGCAGATTTTTTTTGCGATTTCTGAGTTGTCCCCATCCCATAGTAAAAGTTGTTCAGTATGGTGGTCCCTTCCCTATCAGTCTGCCATATTTTATTAATTGTAACAAGAATTAATAGAATATGGCAGATAGGGACGTTGTTTAAGTAGCTTAAAATTATTGACATGTATCTCAAAAATAATTAAACAATAATTTAAACAGCCATTCATATTACTAAGAACGCTCACCGCCAGGACTGAGACACGCCAAATCCTTGGTAGAAGGCTACTCGCAAAGACGGACGAATGAGCTTATACAGCTCATTAGATCGAACGTCAGCGAGACTGTTAGAGCCCTAACTGGACACTGCAAACTAAACAGACACCTATTTCATATGAAATTGAGTGATACTGACATCTGCAGATATTGTAACGAGGAGCAGGAAACGCCCAAGCACCTCTTATGTGGACTCCAAGCACCTCTCTGACTGTGGACCTCTAATCCACAGGCGTAGTATCCATCTGGGACGACATGTTATCGACCCGGAGGAAATAAAAACTCTTAAAACCAGGAAGATTCTCGACTTCTTGGAAGCCGCTCGGCTCAAAGAGTTACTATAATTAGGTGGCGAGTTACAATAGATCTTTTAGGTCGCAGTGACTACAGCCTCATCTTGAGCTGCATAGCCCCTTACACTCAAATAATAATAAATACTAAGAACCCTCCCAAATTATGATGGACAGACAGACGCACCAACAAGCTGTCCTGTCCGTCATATGAATTACAACAAATTGTTGCGTGGGCGCAGACATTTAAATAATATGGCCGCTGATTGGTTGATAAATTGATGGGTCTGTAGTCTATGATTCTTTGAACGTTTAGAAATAGTAAGTTTAAAATAAATATTTTTAAACTTTGTAGGTACTAAAAAAATAAGTCTTACTACACAGATGGGAAATAATTGGATATATTATGAAGTTAAAGCACCTTTTTTCTTTGTTTTTAACGACACTTGTCTTGTCTTTAACGACAAATCGTGATTTATTCCTCATTCGCCCCTTTGAGTTTCGCCCCACATAAAAAAAATCACGATCCGTCCTAAAAAATTAAGTCTCCTTCCTCCTTCGCCCCAAAATAGACATTATTGAAAATATTATTATTTTTGTCCTGATTCGCCCCATTTCATATTACTTGTTCGCCCCACATGGACTGTCGTCGCTAAACTTTAAATGACAAAATAAGCCTAAACTGCATGTCCATATAGTAACGAGATTGACCCATAGGTCACCCATCCCGCGCCGACCATAGCGATCGATAGAGGCTGCACACAACACAAGTCATGATCGATCAACTCTTCAGTCAGTAGGCCACGGCTGACGTCCGTCGCTTGTAGCAACAAATTATGACCGCCGCAGTCGTTGACTTACTATTTTGACATTTGGTCACCCATCCCGCGCCGACCATAAATAACGATAGTGGCTGCACAATCTGCACATAAATTATTCAATCAGTAGGCTACGAATGACGTCTCGCTTGTAGCAACAAGACATGGCCGCCGCGGTCGTTGGCTCTCCACTATTCTGACTTTCGGTCACCCATCCCGCGTCGACCATAGCGATAGGGGCTGCACATACACGATCAACTATTTAGTCGAAGTAGGCCACGACGTCTGTCGCTTGTGTCAACAAGTCATGGCCGCCGCGGTCGTTTATTCTCATTTTGATGAAATTTGGTCACCCATCCCGCGCCGACCATAGCGATCGTGGCTGCACACGCATGATCAACTATAGTCGAAGTAGGCCACGACGTCTGTCGCTTGTGTCAACAAGTCATGGCCGCCGCGGTCGTTTATTCTCATTTTGATGAAATTTGGTCACCCATCCCGCGCCGACCATAGCGATCGTGGCTGCACACGCATGATCAACTATAGTCGAAGTAGGCCACGACGTCTGTCGCTTGTGTCAACAAGTCATGGCCGCCGCGGTCGTTTATTCTCATTTTGATGAAATTTGGTCACCCATCCCGCGCCGACCATAGCGATCGTGGCTGCACACGCATGATCAACTATAGTCGAAGTAGGCCACGACGTCTGTCGCTTGTGTCAACAAGTCATGGCCGCCGCGGTCGTTTATTCTCATTTTGATGAAATTTGGTCACCCATCCCGCGCCGACCATAGCGATCGTGGCTGCACACGCATGATCAACTATAGTCGAAGTAGGCCACGACGTCTGTCGCTTGTGTCAACAAGTCATGGCCGCCGCGGTCGTTTATTCTCATTTTGATGAAATTTGGTCACCCATCCCGCGCCGACCATAGCGATCGTGGCTGCACACGCATGATCAACTATAGTCGAAGTAGGCCACGACGTCTGTCGCTTGTGTCAACAAGTCATGGCCGCCGCGGTCGTTTATTCTCATTTTGATGAAATTTGGTCACCCATCCCGCGCCGACCATAGCGATCGTGGCTGCACACGCATGATCAACTATAGTCGAAGTAGGCCACGACGTCTGTCGCTTGTGTCAACAAGTCATGGCCGCCGCGGTCGTTTATTCTCATTTTGATGAAATTTGGTCACCCATCCCGCGCCGACCATAGCGATCGTGGCTGCACACGCATGATCAACTATAGTCGAAGTAGGCCACGACGTCTGTCGCTTGTGTCAACAAGTCATGGCCGCCGCGGTCGTTTATTCTCATTTTGATGAAATTTGGTCACCCATCCCGCGCCGACCATAGCGATCGTGGCTGCACACGCATGATCAACTATAGTCGAAGTAGGCCACGACGTCTGTCGCTTGTGTCAACAAGTCATGGCCGCCGCGGTCGTTGACCCGCCCGCCATCTTGGTTCGCTATCGAATCATACGACCCACCGAAATCGATGCGCGGGACATGATTACATGAATAAATATTGTGGTTCTTAACTTCTTATATTTCATCATAAGTCATACATAACATAGTATATAGGATAAGGATTAATCATCAAGTTTTTTTTTCTTGTACTAGGTACTCTTATCGGAGATTGGACAGTATCATATCATATCAGAACATTTTGTCTTTTTAGGCTGCTGTCCGAAAGGAGCCCGGCATTTTGGGCTGTATGCACCTTTTTTAATTTTTTAATCTGTGATTCATAATCTGCTTTATTTTTTCACTTATTAGTCCTTTGTATATCTGTCAACCAAATGACAGATCAATGCCAAATCGGCGGGTCTACCGGCTAAAAACAATGAAGTTAATGTTAACTGTAATTTGACAGATGTATGTGATACATTGCTACTTCGTTTTGACACAAATAAAAACTTACCAAAGAAAAGAAGCAATGTATCATATCCATCTGTCAAATTACAGTTAACATTAACTTCATTATTTTTAGCCGGTAGACCCGCGGAAGTCTAATTGACAATCCTTTTTCTCAATTTCGGAAAAGCTAAAGAATTATAATTTATGCAGCCACGTTATTACATTTCATAGTGACTTCTGCCCTTTGAAAATTGAATGTGTGTAACGGAACGTTTCCGTTCAAGACTCGGTTGTTTCCGTAATGATTCCATATTAAGGTGGTACCCTGAGCGAAAGTGGCGCCGCGGTGAATTATATTTAATATTATAATTCTAATACACAATTTTAAAAATGTTTATCGTGGAGATTTTAGGGCCCACAGTCCAGTATTTTTAGACGGTATCGTTACATTCCCTCGTGTCACTGCTAGAAGTAGATAGCAAAACTGCTAAAAGTGGCCGTTTTTGACACATTTGCTATCTACTTCTACGAATGACTACGAGGGCATGTAGTGATACCTTCTAAAAATACTAGACCATGGGCCCTAAAATCTCCACGATAAACATTATTAAAATCTTTTTCTATTAATAACTTATTCAATAAAAACCTCTGAGGGCGCCACTTTCGGTCATACAACCGCCTTAAAAATATTTATAATTTTCTACATGTAAGAAACTTTTTTCGACATACTTACGTGATAAAAATAAAACAGAACTTGGTCAGTGTTAACAAAAATTATTAGTTGTATTTTAAGACTAAATTTAATGGTAAGTATACAAGTTAAGCATTTTTT
This sequence comes from Agriphila straminella, assembly GCA_950108535.1. Taxonomy (NCBI): domain Eukaryota; kingdom Metazoa; phylum Arthropoda; class Insecta; order Lepidoptera; family Crambidae; genus Agriphila; species Agriphila straminella. Next base: position 1,631,863 of record OX467328.1, read on the forward strand.
ATATGGCAAGTGTACTGCGGCCGATCCTTCTATCGAATGAAGGTGGGGCAAAATTAAATAGGTAATTACGTAACTTAATTTAAGTTATTTTTAAAACTACAACAATTTACAAACTTAGATTGGTGATACGTCACGCCTGTACGTCATATTTACTCGCATTACTTTTATCTGATCGTCCATTTTTTATACGTCCATTTTTGCCATTCTACCTTTATCCTTTTTTTTTTGGCTCTCAACCTTAGGGGTTCGGAGCAACCCTTCCCCAGCGGGGGGAGAGGAGGCGGAAAATCCTCATTGGATACCACCTAGCCGGTTGCTACCGGGCTAATCTGGTTATGTCAGACTCGTACTGACTAAAAACCGCCTTGAACATCTGGTTTCGTGCCCGGACAGGCAACGAACCTTCAACCGAAGCGACTGCCCTCCCTCGGGGGAGAGGACAGCGGTGTGTTAGGATTAGTATAGTGAACTAGTGTGTCGCGGTCAGTAAGCCCCGCTTGAGGTAACCTGACACGAGTCGACCTCACAACCGGCCGTGGCTGTAGCCTTAGCTAGCACGTGGGCGCGGGGCTTTAGGTATACATAGACAACGTAGCGTAGTAGGGTAAGGCTGATCACAGACCTACCGGTTTCTTTTCTTTGCTTTGCTGTTCGGCAATGGACCGCCGGCCAAGAGGCTCGTTTTCAATCTATCGCATATTTTTAATCTAAGTACATTTCACTATATGTATGTTCTTGTGAGCTTTGTTCCTTAAACGATCGTTATGAAAACACAAAAAATAGTTCAGGTAGGTAATGATGCCACCCACGACCCTGTTCACAATTTATATAAATATGCGATCGATTTATTTTTAGCAATCGGTGACCATGTTCAGTGTGGCATATCTCCCAGAAGCTTCCTACTTTGCAACCCAGACGATGATATTTGATAACACCAAGCTAATATCTATCTTGCCAATTTGGTCTGGTCCCAATATGCGATAGATTGAAATGACCCTGGTTGGCCGGCGGTCTAAACAGCAAAGTTGAACAGCAAAGCAAAGAAAAGAAACCGGTAGGTCTGTGGTCAGCCTTAGGTATATACATAGAGTAGAGACAACGTAGACAAGTAGCCCTTAGTAGACGATCAAGCATTTCTTGACAATCATTTACATTGCATTACCAGTTTACCACCACCAGTACCATTTGGGGGCGTGGCCTACTTTTGATTCTGTGATGCTTGTCAAGCATCGCTCCTTGACGATCAAAATGTGATTAACAAGCCGATGCAATGTAAATCAACTCATCTAGCTAGTTTTTTTGTATAATGCTTCTATAAATAGTATAAAAATCTAGATTTCGAGGTTACTTCTGTAATTCTCACAAGCTTAGAGCGCATAACATAAATAGTAAAACTGTGGCATAACATTGAAAAAGGGATTAAGCACTAGGTATAAACTAAAATTTCAACGTATCTTAGCTCAGCTCGGAACTTTCAAAAGTGCTAACATTTACCAACTTTCACAGCGACATGTCCAAATAATGGCTCGACTCATAAAAATTACTCGACCCGTAAAAATATGTAATCAACGTGCATTGCGTTCCCTACAATTAATGTTCCATGTTCCCGGTACATTAACATCACGATTGTAGTCCTTATATACCACACAATAAGACCTTTCACCGTTTATGACTGTAATTTGGACACAGGCCACTACTGTTCTTGGATTGGAGGTCTTTGACCGCAGAGAAACTAAAAAATTTAGGAGAATGATTTCTCCTAAAGTTTTTAGTTTGACGTGTGGCGTGGAGTTCAGCAGAGTAGAATAGTACTTACAAATTCTCTTCACTTAGGGGTTTTCACCTGATCTGATATAAGGCCGAAGGTGAAGGCGCACTACACCCGGAATCCTCATCACTGAGGAACGGCTATCTTACCTCTAATTGCCGGCACACAACAATTTTTAGATTGTTGTTATGGCGTCAGACTTAGGTAAGATGGTGGTAGCTAACAAGCGGACTTGAAATAAGCCCTACCACCAACCGAGGCGACTAATGACTTAAACCCAACCACCAACCCTTTAAGCATGGACCACCGATAGGTGCCTAGATTAGCGCCTAGATCCTAGATATGTATCGAAGTAAAACGAACGTTCACGAACGTCCGTCGCAACGCACTGCGCGCTAGCTAGGCGCCTTGATACATGCTGGCGACTGCCTAGAATCCTAGATGAACTCATGCAACCAAAGATAATGAGACCAAGGCTCCTATCCGATCTCAATTTGATACACCTAATGTCGCCCCATAGACAAAGTTGTTCAATTTGACCCCTCCGATGGGGCCAACTTAATCAGAGCAAAAAAATAATCAGCTGTTACATACATACATTTTGGTCGAGTAGATCACTCGATATACATTTCAGACGTTTTACTAGTAGGTCGTTTTACTTTAACGTCATTTATACTACAAGGGCGTTTTACTAAACTGTCCTTCTGATACGGAGGGCCTAGGCCTAGGCCCTATGGTATATGTTGTCATTGCCAATAAATAATATTGTTATTCTTAAACGCTCTATCTGTTTCGTTCTCACATAAAGTATCCCAACAGCGTGTAGGTGATAATCGTAGGTTCTGTCCGTCCCATTGTTTCTGAGCGCCGTTATACACATCTTCACACGAATTATGCAAAATGATCCTCAGCTTTCGCGCTGATTCGTTGTGTGAGCGCGTGAGCCATGAGCGGTGAGCGATTTTGAATAATTTTGAACAACAATCTTTTTAGCGTTAAAACTCGTACTTTTTCCGTATTTGCCTGAGATACAGGTAAAATCTAGTTCAGGCACTATGTATTCTATTTTAGCTTTATGTACACTATGTACAGTCAGCAAAGCTATCAGCTGAACACCTTAAGGTTCATTTTTAGATTGAGAAGTCTGTATTGTCTTGCATTTACCCAAAAGTCACAAAAGCATCTTTTGTATAAAAACAATGGAGGCAGGTAAAAGACGAACTTTTAGTGCCATCCTTGCAAGCGATTTGTTTTCAAACTGTTAAGGTTATAACTTTGCTGACTGTACCTATGCCTAGACTTTAAATATTTTGATGTAAGATTATTTCAATAAAGATTTATTTTTTGATTTGCGTCACCAGCACCGTATTGAGCGAATGTTGTGTGCGGTGATAGTGAACAAATTGTAATTGGAATTCAATCATCCGATCCGTTATAAGAAAGGCACTGACATTAGACATGGATTGTTTTGACTTGATGACTTCTTCACTCTTTTGTTGATCATCGGAAAGGAGACGAAACTTCAATAACTAAACCCGTGCATTGTTATACATACACGCGTTCACTATGTACTTGTGTATGTGTACGCATTGTTACACAAATACATTGCAAGAAATGTTTGGTCACAATCTAATTCGTGATATCACATTGTTAATTATCAAAAAGCGATTTGATTTCGATAGATTTCACAACCTTTCTGCGATTAAATGTCAAAATCCATTGTCTTTTGACTGTTAAGTGTCGATAAATCGCTATTATCATCGTAATACGCGCTTCGGTGGTCATGGTCAGGCTGGCTGTCCATATATTTTTATTTGTTTTATCAGTAAAAAATTCAATACTTGTAATACTTAGTTGACATTTAACTTATTCTCTCTCAGCTTTTGACTTGCACCACGCGCTGTAACATAACTGATCATTAAGCCCGCAGTATTGCGTAACGCTACGGACGGACAGACACACTTTGTGTGTATGTAAATGGGGCCCCGGCGGAGACGCTCCGGCCCACAGTTTATGGGGCAATACACTTTCATACTTTGCTGAGACGATGAAGTATTTGTTTGGTGGTAGTACTTAAATCTGCGTATGCGCAGGTTTGCTGTTGGGAAAGTTGTCTATGGTGTTTAACTTCTAGTTTATGTTTCTGTCTGCAAGCAAATCAATGCATAGTAGCTTAGTGAAAAACACAGACAGGTACCTAATGAAGACACCTTACCAAGAGAATGTTTGTAAACAAACAGTCCATTATTTTTAACCGACTTCAACAAAAGGAGGAGGTTCTCAATTCGATTGTATGTTTTTTTTATCGTTGTTCGCGCGTATCTTCGACATTAAGAACCGATTTTGATGATTCTTTTTTTTGTTCACAAAAAACACTAAGGCTCGTCATTCTCGTCACTCGCTCTGTCACTCCGCGCGCGAGTCTGAACCGCTCGGCGTCCTCTGAGACGACAAATTTCATACATCAGAAAAGATAAGACCTACGCGATAGAAAGAGAGGCAACTACTAAATGCATGTTTTGGAGCGAAGGGAGCGCTGTGCGACCTGAATTGTACTTTATTGTGTCGAAGCAAGAGTCGGAATTTATTTAAACGATTTTGCGGAGTGCAACTTCTGTACGCTAGTACTATTATCTATTCTGTGCCCATAGACCTACCTTTCCCAGCGCATTACGTAGATGACTTTTTTTCAAAAGTTGAACAACAGATACTAAAGATCCTATCTCTCTCTTTCCAGATAGACGTGAAGAAGATGGCGGATACAGACACAGAGACGCTGCCAAACGGCACCGGCGCCCTCTCCACGGAGGAGGAGGACGAACGAATGAAGCAGCGGCCGGCGGACATCGACGCTGTAAGTCTTCTTCTTCTTATCAATGCAGACGGTTTCCACTCTACGTCCGGGTGTGCGGGCGGGTCACTCCAGCCAGCCCAGCTCAGCCATGAACGCTCCAAGGGCTTTCACATTCGTGATCGCTTCCTGGACGCTGCCCGGCGAGCCGAGGTACCTCGCCCGGTAAGGGGCCACCCCTCTGCATTCCAGCAGTACGTGGGCGGCTGTTTCCTCTTCCTCCATGCTTCCTTTGCATAGGGGTATGTCCGTGAGACGCTGTAAGTATCGTCATCTTCATAATATCAGCCGCACGACACCCACTGCTGAGTATAGGCCTCCCCTAAGGATCTCCACGACGATCGGTCATGCGCTGCCCGCATCCAGTGGCTTTCCGTGATCTAGCTCACCGGCGCCCTCTCCACGGAAGAAGAGGACGAACGAATGAAGCAGCGGCCGGCTGATATCGACGCTGTAAGTATTTTTTATGCTCAACGGGTTAGTGCTTGGCCTTCACCTCACCTGATGTTAAGTGACGATAAGGCCGAAGGTGGAAGCGCACTACACCCGGAAAAGTTGTTCTTATGGCGTCAGACTTAAGTAAGATGGTAGTAGGTAGCCAGGCGGACTTGAAATAAGCCCTATCACCAACCAAACCGACCAACATACATTGTACCCCCCTCCTGGGTCTACCCGGAACCCCTGCGTCTTACACAGGTTGGCGAACCACTAGACCACAGAGGCGGTTGCATATTCTTCATCATCACCATATCAGTCGTACGACACCCACTGCTGGGTATAGGCCTCTCCCAAGGATCTCTACAACGATTGGTCTTGCGTCGTCGGAAACCTTGGCCTATTTGTAACTCTGTCAGCTTCGGTGAACAACTAAGTTTGGCATATAAGGTGTAAGTACATTGCTGGGTTTTTATAGAGTCGTCACATTGATATTAACTGCATTTGCACCTTATGCCAAACTCGGTTGTCCACCCTAGCTGTCAAAGTTACAACAAAATAGGCCTTCTGATCGTCAGTCCACCTCGAGGGCCTACCCACGGAGTATATTATTATACTAAGAATTATATTCAGTCCCAAACTAAGTAGAGCTTTTATAAAGTAAAAAATAAAGGCATCCCATATACGTTGACGTCCAGTTACTGTCTGTTTGCGTTGCAGTGCAGTCGCACTATCTCGAAATATCTCGACATACAGCCTAAAATATAATTCTTTTACCTATCTACCGCATGAATGTTATTTCCAGACTTTCAGACTTGGCGAAACTTCTCTTATCTATTCCTGTTTCTTTCCAGGACGTCCGCGAGATGGAGCGGCGCAAGCGCGTGGAAGCACTCATGTCCTCGAAGCTGTTCCGCGAGGAGTTGGAGCGAGTGCTCGACCAGCAAATACACGAGGGCAACGACGCGCCGTTGCTGCAGCGCATCCGGGAGATGGTGGGGGGGAGACTGCATACTGGCAGCCTCAGGGTAAGAAGATATACCAAGGGCTGTAAGATATAATACTCATGTGCTCGGAGCTGTTCTGCGAGGTGTTGGAGACTAGCAGCTGCACGAGGGCAACGACGCGACGCTGCTGCAGAGCATCCGGGAGATGGTGGGGGGGATACTGCATACTGGCAGCCTCGGGGTAAGAAGATATACCAGGGGCTGTAAGATATAATACTCATGTGCTCGGAGCTGTTCTGCGAGGTGTTGGAGACTAGCAGCTGCACGAGGGCAACGACGCGACGCTGCTGCAGCGCATCCGGGAGATGGTGGGGGGGATACTGCATACTGGCAGCCTCGGGGTAAGAAGATATACCAGGGGCTGTAAGATATAATACTCATGTGCTCGGAGCTGTTCTGCGAGGTGTTGGAGACTAGCAGCTGCACGAGGGCAACGACGCGACGCTGCTGCAGCGCATCCGGGAGATGGTGGGGGGGATACTGCATACTGGCAGCCTCAGGGTAAGGCCGCTGCTGCAGCGCATACGGGAGATGGTGGGCTGTAACACAGACAACACAGTATAACACTCGTGTCCTCGAAGCTGTTCCGCGAGAAGATGGAGCAAGTGCTGGAACAGCGGGAGATGGTGGGGGGAAGACTGAATACTGGTAGCCTCAGGGTAAGAACTCTTAGGCTATAAAGCGCTCTCAATGTTGAGATCTATCTTGAGATCATACCTGAGATGCTGTTCCTATAAGAAGAGCATTTCAAGTATTTTCTCAAGATAGCTCTCATCGTTGAGAGCGGTATATAAATATGATTGGCCTAAAACACGAAACTGTAAGTAAGATCTCTCGGGCATTAGGGTGCCTGCATAAAGAAAGCAGGTACTGGTCGGTACAGGTCTGTACCGATCGGTGCAGGTAAGTAGGCCCATACTTTTCTATGGGGGTCCGCATAAAGAAAACAGGTTGCCGGTACCGGTTTGCGCATACATCCGCGGCGCAACAGACCTGTACCGACCTGTAACCTGCTTTCTTTATGCAGGCACCCTTAGGCATCATATGTTGGTACAACTGCAAGGCATGAATTCCCCGAAGGATCTCCACGACTCTTGGTTCTGTCGTTGGATCGTCCGAAGGGAGCTACGACTATTGGTCGCTCACAAGTGCTCATGCGCGAACTTATCCCCACTAGTCAAGATGTTTGCCGGAATCTTCATCCGTATATGATATGATGACATTACATTATCTTCTTCCAGGGCCCCGCGTGCGTGCTCCCTATCAACGACATCCGCGGCATCGAAGGCGTCGGCTACGAAAAGGGAGAGAAGATTCTCCGTTGCAAGCTCGCTGCTGTGTACCGATTGGTCGATCTGTTCGGCTGGACGCAGAGTGAGTATATTGCTATAGGAAATAAAGACTTGAGGACCCAATGTTGATCCCAGAGGTACGCTTATGGGTTTTTCGAAGTAACTTGGTGGAGAACCAAGGCTTTAACCTAGCTGTTATCTGATGATGGCCATTCAGGGAGTGAATGGAGGCGATTCAGATCTCTATCACACCCATCCTAAGAGATATATTATAAGGATTATGTTTAAAAAAACCGCGAAATAAGCATAAAAATGTATGGAAATCCTGAAACTGAAAATTCTGATCCTTATATCTCTTAGAATGCTGATCATATCAGTTGGAAATGTAAAGCGATCTGAATCTCCTTTATTCACTCACTGGATGGCCATCATACAATAGTACATTATGAGACAAGTTAGCTTAGGTTGCTCATTGCACACAAGGCTGTGGGTAGCAGCCCGAGCCGCAGGCGAGGGCGTAACTCAGCCGAGTGTGCAATAAGCAAGAGCTCACGAGTTTCATACGACGTTTTTCAACACATTTGCGAGGAAAAAACTATAGTACATTATGAGACAAGTTAAGCAAGAGCTCACGAGTTTCATACGACGTTTTTCAACACATTTGCGAGGAAAAAACAAAGTAATTTATCACACAGCAACAAATATGGCAAAAACAAAATATAATAATTATGGGAAAAGGCGCGCATGTTTTTTTTTTAGTTTTTTTTTCACAGGCCAACGCAAGAATTTTTTGCGAACAAAGGGGTGAGGAGCAATACAGCCTACTACTAATACTTAAAAATTATAATTTTAAGTGACAAAATGCAAATATTTTATTATTTTATAACAAAATATTGTAAATTATGAATAATTTGATAATAATTATATATTTATTTGATTTAATTAAGGACTTACACATTTATTTATTCCAAAAATGTATATGAATTTTCAGCAGCATAAAACCTCTTTGTTGTCAAAAAAAAATAACTGTATTACCCGGCTAAATTGGGAATGCTCAGTTTACTCGCATAGAACTTGCAGTAAGGTACTAATTTAACTTTGTAGGGTTAATTCTATTACGTACTAGTGTTTTATATATTATTGCACGCGTTTGTTATAGCTCGGTTTATGGCCCTAAAAGCGATGTATTAGGGCTCACTTTACGAGCAAGTGTGTTGAAAAGTAAATTACCACACAGCAACAAATACGACAAAAACAAAATTATGATAATTATATTATGGGAAAAGGCGCGCAGGTTTTTTTTTTGTTTTTTTTCACACGCCCAACGCAAGAATATTTTGCGAACAAAGGGGTGAGGAGCATACAGCCTACTTCAAAATTATAATTTTAAGTGATAAAGTGCAAATATTTTAATATTTTATAACAAAATATTGTAAATTATGAATAATTTGATAATAATTATATATTTATTTGATTTAATTAAGGACTTACACATTTATTTATTCCAAAAATGTATATGAATTTTCAGCAGCATAAAACCTCTTTGTTGTCAAAAGAAAAACTGTATTACCCGGCTAAATTAGGAATGCTCTGTTTACTCGCATAGAACTTGCAATGAGGTACTAATTTAACTTTGTAGGGTTAATTCTATTACGTACTAGTGTTTTATATATTATTGCACGCGTTTGTTACAGCTCGGTTTATGGCCCTAAAAGCGATGTATTAGGGCTCACTTTACGAGCAAGTGTGTTGAAAATACAATAATATATATATTTTTTTTTAAATGTAGTTAATTAAAAAAATACGTATTTTGTATAAATATGTACGTGCAGCGTTACAAGGTTCCCTAGAGAAGTTAGTTTATTTATATTTATTTCTTTTGTTCCCCACAGCTGGACTTCCGGGCCAGATCACAGCCCGCTTGAACACCGCCGTGGAACAAGTGCTGACTACCCCTCGTGGGCTACTTCCTCACGAAGTGACGGCATCGTCGCTGGTGAAGGTGGACATGCAAGGAGTTGTTCAAGACCAGGGGACTACCAACTTCCCCGTCAACGTGGAAGGTGATATGATTAACTTTTCGTACTTATCCGCTTCGATCTATTCTTGTATATCTATCCCTAGATGTCTGGTCAGTGTCTCAAAAATGGCACCTCAAATAGCGTCCCACTTACAAACTGGGCGCTTGTTTGGCACAAAGTAAGTGATAAAAGATGTGTTTTTGTACAAAATTTGCTTATTTTGTACAAAATAAGTGATATAAAATGTGAGATTGTACAAAAAAAGAGGTGATTATGTAGAAAATAAGCGCCAAGTTTGTAAGTGGGACGCTATTTGAGGTGCCATTTTTGCGTACTGTTTTAGTTCGTGAAGCGTTATCTAGGATATTCTTGATCGAAGCTTATCCGTCGAAGGTGTGATGAAATTACCTTGCTCTCTTGGCATGACAGCTGAATCGCGATATGATATAACGATTTATCACGTTCAACTGTCAAAAAATATTTTTTCTAGCTTTCGTAGCAGGTGGCGATCCATAGTCTCTGCCCACCCCCATGGGAAACAGGCGTGAGTGTATGAATGTATGTATGTAAACTTTCAGGGCATAGTCGCCTCATGATTATGAGTTTATCTGAAGTCGCAAAATTCATGAAAAATTTAGGCTCGTATTATAGAATCAAATTCAAACTCAAATCTCTGCTTGAGTACAGTTAGAAAAGGATGGTGCTATTCATCGCATATAGCGCCATTCCAGATTTGAGTTTGAGCACAGAATAGACAATAGTACTAGCGTACAGAAGTTGCACTCCGCAAAATCGTTTAAATAAATTGCGACTCTTGCTCCGACACAATAAGGTGCAATTCAGGTCGCACAGTGCTCCTTTCGCTCCAAAATATGCACTTAGTAGTTGCCTCTCTTTCTGTCGCGTAGGTCTTATCTTTTCTGATGTATGAAATTTGTCCTCTCAGAGGACGCCGAGCGGTTCAGACTCGCGCGCGGAGTGACAGAGCGAGTGACGAGAATGACGAGCCTTAGTGTTTTTTTTCTATTACACAGAGTCGGTATTAGTTGCATAGAACCTTTTACAGAAAATAATTAAAATATCAAAATTGTATAAATACGCAATGTTATGTACAACTGTTCACCCGCGATATTATCGAGTACACCTACATAATATTACTTCTCAACGAAAAATCAGAATCTATACAACTATGCATTTGCAATAAGTGGTTTCATCTTGGTTTCATAGAGAAAGTGGCTTCAATACTAAATGATATACTAGAAAAAATACGACTCGCACCAGATCAATTCTCGGACCGGAATCGAACCCGCGACCTTTGGATATTCGGTCCAATGCTCTGACCACTGAGCTACCGAGTCACTAGTGACATCGTCGAATTTCTTCTAGTATATCCTACTCTTACGCTGCAAGCCAGCGTTATTTCACCAATGTGAGGAATTACCTCGACATTCAATTGAAATATCTTTCCAGATATTTTGACAATTGATAAAGAAGAAATAGCTATATAATTTTTAAAGTTGAGATTTTTGCATTCACAGTGCTATTTTTATACAATACTAAATGATATCCTAGAAAAATTATAGCTATTTCATCTTTATCAATTGTCAAAATATCTGGAAAGATATGTCAATTGAATGTCGAAGTAATTCCTCACATTGGTGAAATAACGCTGGCTTACAGCGTAAGAGTAGGATATACTAGAAGAAATTCGACGATGTCACTAGTGACTCGGTAGCTCAGTGATCAGAGCATTGGACCGAATATCCAAAGGTCGCGGGTTCGACTCCCGTCCGAGAATTGATCTGGTGCGAGTCGTATTTTTTCTAGTATATCATTTAGCATTGTATAAAAATAGCATTGTGAATGCAAAAATCTCAAATTCAAAAAGTAAAATCATTCTGCTAGGGTGCTTGCTACTAACACCCTGTACATTCCTGCCCTCAGGTTTCTCCCTGCACGCGGCCGTGCACGCAGCCCGCCCGGACATCCGCTGCGTGGTGCACGTGCGCTCGCTCGCCGCGCTCGCCGTGTCTAGCACGCAAGGAGGATTGTTGCCGCTGTGCCATGAAGCGGCGCTGCTGGGAGATATTGCATACCATCGGGCGCCACCTGGTAAGGGGATTAAATTTAAGAAAAAAACATATCTAAACCCCTTTTCATACCAAACCGATAATCAATCCACAGATACAGATACGCCTACAACTGTCGTTAATTTTTAGGGTTCCGTACCAAAATGGTAAAAAGGAACCCTTATGGTGTTACTCAGTCTGTCTGTCTGTCACAGCTGGATATCTCGATAACTGCTAATCGTATCAACTTGAAATTTGGAATAGTTAAAGATGACGTTTGTCCAACTATTTTGCAAATAAGAAAGAAATAATAAAAAAAATTTTTTTACAACAGGGACTGAAAAGGGGTCTTAAAGCTTATAAGTGGGGTGACTAGGGCATGTGGGGTATCATATGGAAGAGCGCTATTTGCACATTTTAAAACATTTTTTTCTTTTTTTTTAGGCCGCATAGTTTTCGACTTATGCTGAAAAATGTAAAAAAAAAACCTGTTCCCCCCCCTTATCTCCGAAGTTTGCAAAGACAAAAAACTGAAATAATTCTATGTGATAGTAGTTTATGTAAAGATACAGGAAAAATAAAACGATGTCTCAATATAACACACTTTTTTAGAAATTCAAAAAAACAAAAAATAATAATTAGTTCCTCTACCAGTCAACAGATGGCCCTGACCCAAGAAAAAAAAATAGTTCCACTGAAAATGAAATGAAAATGAAATTACTTATTAAAAGTTCTTTTAAATCGTCCAGTTTTTTTTCCCCTACCACCCTATCGGCCGCACTATCGGCCAAGAGATGGTGCTGACCTAATACTGCAATGATAATTTTATTATTCTACAGCTCATTTATTATGATGGTACGGAAACCCTCGGTGCGCGAGTCCGACTCGCTCTTGCTTGACCGGTTTTTTTTTATTAATATAAACCGTTACATAACTAATCTAAAATACGCCTACTCGTTAAACCTAAAAACATAGGGCGCATTTTGTAAGATTTATCATCAAGCATGAATAGCCAAGGCTTCAGGAAATTTAAGTTAAAGACCTATATTGAAAGTAAATTTTACAAAAACATCGTTTCTGAATTCTGACAATAGGCTAGTTGACAAAATTTCAATAACTGCTTAATATTTTAGCTTATTAGGCATTTTATCGAAAAAAAAGGTTTATTTATTTTTAATCGAGCGTTTACATTATAAATTTCGCGTTTTAAAAAACCAATTTTAATTTGGTTCCAAAACGCACAAGACTGTCATGGCGTCTTGCATGACGTCACGCCGTGCAAAACAAACAAAAGAGCGATCGTGTCTTCGTACGTTATAGCTAGTTTTTATCGTTTAAAAATGAATTTCTCATATTATAAGTACTGTATAGAGCCCCAGTGTGATAGCACGACTATAAAAACGCCAAACCAGTTATTTATATATGTTCCAAACAATGGAGAAATACGGAAAAAGTGGCTAAAACTTGCGTTCGGTTGTGGTTAGGTTGCACTCGGAGTGTAGGTTTGGAACGCGCCTCCGGTAGTGATACCCGAAACGTCAAAGACAAGATTGGAGTTTCGCACGGCGTGACGTAACGCTTTCTGATTGGTGTTCACTGTCACGTGACTAAAGGTGGCATTTTACGAAATTTATTTTTTAAAAATATTATTAATCTTTAACGCTTTTAATAATTAAAATTGTTTCTCCATAATATAATTAATCATTATAAACCCCTTTCCATTATATTTATTCTTAATGGAAACAAGCCTATTCTGACGCATCGCCGGCCGCTACTGGCTCCGCTCCGCTCGCTCGGCTGTCGCGTTTTTGGTCGCAATCAATACTAACGTAATATAATGTATTGTACTCAGTAATCAGCTTCCTTTCTTACTTTGACCACAGATTACATAATAGTATAGTACTTTGACTAAGTAAACTTTAAACCATATTTACTAAAAATTTGGCTAAAATATCATTTTTGAAGTCCTGGGTTATTTTTGACAAAAACAACATATTTGATACCATCTTTCTATTTCAGGCATTCTCGACAACGAAGAACGCGACAAACTGGTCCGAGCTCTCGGCCCTTCAGCCAAAGTCCTGATCCTGAGCTGCGGCGGAGCCCTATGCTGTGGGGCCACTTTAGAAGAGGCCTTCCACCAAGCTAGACATCTGACGGCCGCTGCTGACGTGCAACTGCGACTGGCGGCCATACCACTAGACCGTTTGCAGCTTATCGACGACAATACTAGGAGACAGGTGAGATTTTAGAAATTTGAATCCGTTTGCATCGCGGTATTGGTAGTATATTTCTCAGTTTTTACTTTAAAATATCATAAGGGTATAAGTAAAGAATAAGAAAGTGCCTATATTTCGTTGTAAATATTAGTAGTAGAGTAGATATTCTAGTAAGTACAAGACTAGTAGTAGCGAGTGAGCGAACCACTTTAGAAGACATCTGACGGCCGCCGCTGACGTGCAACTGCGACTGGCGGCCATACCACTTGAACGTTTGCAGCTTATCGACGACAATACTAGGAGACAGGTGAGAATTTAGAAATTTTAATCCGTTTGCATCGCGATATTGGTAGTATATTTCTATGTTTTTATTTTAAAATAATATGAAGTTATAATTAAAGAATAGGATCGTGCTTATATTTTGATGAAATTATTAAAAATAGTAAGGAGAAGATCTGATTGTACAACTGAAGTGGCTAACTTCAGAACGCTTGCGGTACAAAACGACATAATTATAATCTATTAAACTTACTCTTTGCCATACATTCTGTAGCAGCAGCGGATCACTTTTTATTGTCAACTAGCGACACGCCCTCGCTTCGCTTCGGTGTAGTGTGAAATTTGACACCATGTTATACATATAAACCTTCCTCTTGAATCACTCTATCTATAAAAAAAACTGCATCAAAATCGGTTGCATAGTTTTAAAGATCTAAGCATACATAGGGACACACAGCGGGAAGCTACTTTGTTTTATACTATGTAGTGATTTAATCGCATTGTATAAGCAATAAAATCTTAATCTAAAATTGCCCTTTATTCCACCATTTCGATTGACCCCACCACACGGACCCACTATATATAGGTATACTATGATGATTAACCCTTTTGCGAAAGTTACGACTTACTGCGCGAAACCAAGGTTGAGGTCTCTGAACAGAACACAACATTCTCCTCTTCCCCACTACTTTTTCCACTTTATTTGACCCTTAAACTCCCCCCTACAGATCTACGAGTCTTCCCGCGCGCCCCCCGCGGACGCCACCAAATGGCGCGTGGGTGGGGAAGAGTTTGAAGCTCTCATGCGAATGCTGGATAACGCAGGGTTCAGGACTGGATATATCTACCGCCATCCTCTGATCAAGGTAGGAAAATAACTCCCCTAATAGGGATGATGACTAATGAATAAAATAACGAAATACTAATAAAAATCGTAAACATATTAAACTTTTAGAGTAGCTTGTATACCTCTTGGTTTTATATATTGCATATTATTTGTTTTATGACCCTTCAAAGTTGGGTGGACAAGTCCATTTAAAAAGTATAAAATTTATTAAAATAAATGATACCTTTAATTAGTCCGTAAAATGTATAGCAAATTTGTCGAAGAAACCATTTTGATAAACACAATATTTAATATAGCTGCCAAACAAATTTCCTACGCGTTGCATACAAACTACTTATTTGTGACGTCATAACTAGGAAGCCATTAGTATGGAGCGTTTTTGGGCGAGTCCATTTGTGTGCATTTCACACTGTGATATCTCGGGCAGTTTTCATGTTAGCGAATTAATTCTTTTACCAATGTTTCTTTTTTCGAGAGGTAATTTATGTAACATAAAATAAAAAAAATAGTCATCATGCCTATTGTGTGTATTACAGCATTTTTCCATGTAACATGTATCTCTTCCAGCCACTAAGAAACATCATTTGCTAGAACGAGAATATCGTTTGGCGATGACCGGGGGGATGAATACCTAACTTTGTTGCTAACAATTCTCGATTGAAACTACAATAGGCTTGTTTCCATTAAGAATAAATATAATGGATAGGGGTTTATAATGGTTAATTATATTATGGAGAAAATAACAAACAATTTTAATTATTAAAAGCGTTAAAGATTAATAATATTTTTAAAAAATAAATTTCGTAAAATGAAACCTTTAGTCACGTGACAGTGAACACCAATCAGAAAGCGTTACGTCACGCCGTGCGAAACTCCAATCTTGCCTTTGACGTTTCGAGTATCACTACCGGAGGCGCGTTCCAAACCTACACTCCGAGTGCAACCTAACCACAACCGAACGCAAGTTTTAGCCACTTTTTCCGTATTTCTCCATTGTTTGGAACATATATAAATAACTGGTTTGGCGTTTTTATAGTCGTGCTATCACACTGGGGCACTATACAGTACTTATAATATGAGAAATTCATTTTTAAACGATAAAAACTAGCTATAACGTACGAAGACACGATCGCTCTTTTGTTTGTTTCGCACGGCGTGACGTCATTCAAGACGCCATGACAGTCTTGTGCGTTTTGGAACCAAATTAAAATTGGTTTTTTAAAACGCGAAATTTATAATGTAAACGCTCGATTAAAAATAAATAAACCTTTTTTTTCGATAAAATGCCTAATAAGCTAAAATATTAAGCAGTTATTGAAATTTTGTCAACTAGCCTATTACATTGCTGCTTTAAGTAAGATATTTGTCAAAGTTATAAGATCTTTAAAGGCATGTATACTCGTACTAATACAACGTAAATATTTCTACCTACCGTGCTATCTCTATGAGTGTCTGCGAGGTAAGAAATTACCGCCCCATGTCACAGAATACATAATAGTACAAGTACCCATGATCGCATTTCTAGGGATAACTTACATTTGTCCATCTGGCATCATATATTTCCATAGATCTTTCATTTTTGTCGCCGGGCGGTGCTCTCGCTCTAGTATAGTGATGTTCCCCCCATCCACAAGGGATGTACTGTGTTGTGATCTCATGATAGCCATACTGGGGCCGGCTAACTTTTCGAATTTCGGCAGATCTGCCGAGTTTCAACTTAAATTTTTATTTTATTTTATTTTAAAATCTTTTATTTTATTTTATATATAAATCAGAGAATCAAAGTAAGGAATTTCGTATTGTACTATTTGTCGAAGTTATTTGGAGAGATATCGATGTTTTTGTGACACCATAAACTGGAGTTCGCCATTTTGGTCCAATTGGGGCTCGATATATATGTTTTAATTTGAAACCCGGCAGACTTTTCGAAGTTCGATGCGTTAGCCGGTACGGCCCCAGGGAGTGAAAATAGGAGATTCAGATCGCTATACACACCCAACTGATCTGATCAGCATTCTAAAAGATAGAAGGGTCAGAATTCTCAGTTTCAGGATCGTTTTTTTAAACATGTCCATCTATCTTTTAGCCGATCAGACCAGTTGGGTGTGTATAGCGATCTGAATCTCATCCATTCACTCCCTGGATGGCCATCATCAGATCACAGCACGGTACATCCCTGGCGGGAAACCAAGACTTCAAAGTTAGCTCGTTTGTATGAAAAAAAAAATACCTTGATCCCTATTCCCTAGCTAAACTAGTATAAGTGTGAGATGCACCTAAAACGCTGCCAAAGTTAAAGTTATCGTCAAATGATAATGCTACCTAGTTGTCACGTCAAACTTGTCAAAGGACATCATGCTGGCTGGCAACCTCTTTTTTTGGCTAACTTGTGCTTAACCGGTACTTTAACAAGCTTGTTATTGTTAACTGACTTCATCAAAAGGAGGAGGTTCTCAATTCGATTGTATGTTTTTTTTTTTATTTTTTTTTATTATCGTTGTTCGCGCGTATCTTCGACATTAATGGACCGATTTAGATAATTCTTTTTTTGTTTGATTGCGTTTTCTTGCGAGATGGTCCCATTTAATTTTTTTTCAAATCGGTTCAGTAGTTTACAAGTTATCCTGAAAAAACTATGATATTATATCAACTAACTTAACAATTTTGTTATTTATGAACCGAATTAGATGTTTTTTTTGTTGGGGAAGAGATACCTTTGTATAGTTTTTAACCGACTTCAAAAAAAGGAGGTATTCAGTTTGTATGTATGTATGTTTCTCCGCGATTATCTCACGTTTGGCTGAGCCGATTTTTCTACCTAAATAATATACCTACACTACCTAATACAGAAGGTACTTACACTAAAAATTAAAAAATTGTTTAAAAAACAAAAAAACCGACTTCAAAAAACCTGCCTCTAAAAAGCAAGAAATAATATACAAATCATTAGATACGCATTATCGTTGTTATAATAAAACACGTCAATTGAAGTCGGGTGGGGCTTTTAGAATAAAAAAAGGAAGATGTACTCCAGCCCCACCCGACTTTGATAGACGTGTTTTATTATAACAATGATAATGCGTATCTAATGATTTGTATATTATTTCTTGCTTTTTTTAGAGGCAGGTTTTTTGAAGTCGGTTTTTTTGTTTTTTTATTAAAGTTAGATTGTGCAACTAAGCCTAAGAAAATTAACGTAATTGTTAACAGCACGACGTGCCAAAGCCTAAGAACGACGTAGAAGTGCCGCCCGCCGTGTCGTCTCTGGGATACTTGCTGGAGGAAGAAGAATTGTATAGGCAAGGGTGAGTGCGCACAAATAATACGGCATTTGAGGTTACTGTAGCGGCATCTACCTAACGCCGCACATTACCAACACACGGTTGTAACAAGATTCATCACCGTGTTACTAGATGGCGCTAGTGTCGAATAAACACAAAGATTAGTAAGGAATAACAACTCGTAGTATGGAGAATATATGGAGAAACCTACATCTCGCTGACGAAATTTACTCAGCGACGCAGCATATATACAATTGCCAACCATCATCGGTTGGACCGCGGTCCCCGGGCTAACATAGAGTACATTATAATACTAGGGATAGAGTTATCAGTCAGACCTAATGATCAACGCCATCTAACGAATTGTGACAAAAAGTGTACGATATTATAGTATAGGTACTAGTAGGTTTCTATGAATCTTGACTTGTATTTTTTTTGGGAGGTAACCGCTCGCTATTCATGAAATAAATTTAAAATAAGTTACTTTATAGCTAATCAGCTTTGACTATATAAAACTGTGAAAGACACACGATACCGCGATTCAGCACGGGATAGCGACATCTCTCGACTGTTTGACAAACGAAAAATGAGCGCCATCTATCAAATCAATCCGCAACTAAAATCTTAGGCCGCGCTCCCTTGTAGTGAGTCAAGTACTAAGTGAAAAGCCCCTGCGGGCTAATACCACCCAGCCCGGAGGAAGATCTTCCATTTGGCCTTCCTATCAGTGGCTCCCTACTCCTCTCCATACCACCATACTTCATACTTACAGTTACCGGAGGCCTAGCCAAAGTAACATATTATGCAAATCTTCGTTATCGCTTCGCTTTCGAAACATGTTCGTTAACTATCGAAATTTAAAACGTCAAATCCATATATATACATGTTCCGAAGCGAAACGATAAGGAAAATTTGCAAATGTTACTTTGGCTAGGGGGGCAGATGACGGGAATTTTCCTGGAATGTGAGGAATTTTAGGCATCTGTCAGAAAAACAGGGAAAAACTGTAGTTGTCAGGGTTTTTTGAAATCCCAAAAAGTGTATAATTGTTTTGATGAGAAAGTATTATTAAACGTCAAATAAACGAAGAATAGACGTAGGTGTACAAAATGTCAAGTCAATGTCGACGATGCCACTAGTGACCCAGTAGCTCAGCGGCCAGAGCATTGGACCGGGCATCCAACAATTGTCGCGGGTTCGATTCCCGTCCGAGAATTGATCTGGTGCGAGTCGTATTTTTTCTAGTATGTTATTTAGTATTGTATAAAAATAGCATACTGAATGCAAAAATCTTAAATTTAAAAGTTATATAGCTATTTCATCTTTATCAATTGTCAAAATATCTGGAAAGATACTTCAGTTGAATGTCGAGGAAATTCCTCACATTGGTGAAATAACGCTGGCTTGCAGCGTAAGAGTAGGATATACTAGAAGAAATTCGACGATGCCACTAGTGACTCGGTAGCTCAGCGGTCAGAGCATTGGACCGGATATCCAAAGGTCGCGGGTTCGATTCCCGTCTGAGTATTGATCTGGTGCGAGTCGTATTTTTTCTAGTATATGATTTAGTATTGTATAAAAATAGCATTAAGAATGCAAAAATCTCAAAAAAAAAATCCCCTCTTACAGTATATGGAAGAAAGGCCAAGGGAAGACAGGCGAACGCACTCGCTGGCTCAACTCTCCCAACGTCTACCAGAAGGTTGAAGTACTGGAGACGGGCACAAATGACCCCAAGAAGATCACCAAGGTAGAATACTTTAGGGTTGAGGCTGAGTAGGGGGTTGACTGTAGCGCTTTGTCTAAAACATCTGTTTGAATTAAAGGGTTGGGGTCAAATTGACCCGAAAATGTAACACTAAAAACAGCAAATCAATAGCGCTTATAACAAAATGTTCTAGACGGCTATTTGAAGTTGGGGTCTTATATCGGGTCATTCTGAACTTACCGTCCAAATTTCAAGGATGTGTCCAGTCTATGAAACTAAACAACTTTCTCTAAGAAACTTGTGTCAAATTTCGCCACAAAATGTTGGTCATCCCATACTAAATTGATCACGTGATCTCTTTGATTTTATTTATTATTTATTTATTTATTTATTTATAGTTTATGGATAGCTAACAGCTTATAAACATACAAATAACAACAAATATATATAACTAAAAGCTATTGACAAGCTACCACATGTAGAATTCAAAGGAAATTGATCGTAAAGTAGGTAATCGTAGCCCAGAAAGGACAGGTGCGTAAAATAGTAACATTAAACTAAATTTTAAACAATAACTTAATAACAGTCGTGATGCTGTTGAAAAATAAATCAATATTGGCATCAGCGTTATTAATGGTGGAACAAGCTCTAATAAGGAAACTGTTATGCCTGTAGTTGGTGCGCATAGAAGGAATACTAAATGGTCTATATGAATCGTTGCGGGGTGCTCTTGTAGGTATTTTAAAACGAATTTTATGAAGTAGTTCCGGACAATCCACTGAACCTCTAATCAACTTGAGTAGAAAAGTAACATCTGCAATATTACGTCTAACAGAAAGCGGTAGCAAGTGATATTTAGTACAACGGTCTTCGTAAGATGTTTTCGGAATTTTGAATTTGAAATTTAGGAACCGAGTAAATTTTTTCTGGATCTTCTCTATATCATTTATGTATGTTACGTAACAGGGGTTCCAAATCTGGCTGGCATACTCAAGATGGCTGCGGACATAAGCACAATAAAGGATTTTGATGGTTTTCATGCGTTTAAAAGGCTTAGACAGACGCATAATAAACCCTAGTGAACGAGATGCTTTATTAATAGTACTGACAATATGTTTATCAAATAGCAGTTTAGAATCAAGGATGACTCCCAGGTCTTTAGCTTCCTGACGAATGGATAATTTTTCGTTTTTGATACTGTAACTACTATTAAAGGGATTGATTTTACGAGTAAAACTTATAGAAAAACATTTGGATACGTTCAAATCTAGTCTATTTAAGTAACAGTATGAGTCTAACCTTCGGAGATCATCCTGAAGCTGAACTGCATCGTCGTTATTATTAACAATTTTGAAAATTTTCATGTCGTCTGCAAATAGGAGATAATTAGAGTGAAGAAAACACTGACCTATATCATGAATAAAAATAATAAAGAGCAAAGGACCAAGCAGGGAGCCTTGAGGAACCCCAGAGGGTATGAGTGACCACGAAGATGTATATCCACTGAGCACTACCGCCTGAGACCTTTTGTCAATGTACGATGAAAACCATCTGAATAGATTCCTCCTAATGCCTACCTTCATAAGCCTTAATAATAACATTTTATGATCAAGACGATCAAACGCCTTGGCGTAATCAGTTGTATGGATTGTCGATTTTTTTTACATATTTGGCTCTGTGTTCCTTAGAGAAAGCTGTTCAGTTTCGTGGACTGAACACATCCTCAAAATTTGGATGGTGAATACAAAATGACCCTGTAGACCCTTAATTTTCGAGACAACGTCATTAAGTTTATTAACATCTGCTGTATACATTGTTGAGGGGTTAACTAAACCCAAAATATTCTAAACAGCGCTTAAACTTCATACCTAATCGATGTTCATGTAGAGCTTTGATAACATCTGTACGAATTGTGAGGGGTTGAAAAAAAAGCGATAGTGCTAATATCAAAATATTCTAGCTAGCGTTATAAACTTCATACTAAAACAATGTCATGTAGCACTTTGGATAGTTAACATCTGTATTTTTGTAGAAAGTTTTAGGGTCTGATCTTCTTCTTATGGAATGAGGATTAGTGGCCACCTCTGGTGTTAGAATTTATCAAGCCGCCTGTAAGGCCTCTAACTCGGCTTAACGACTGTTATCAGATGACAACAGCCGGGACCGACGGTTTAACGTGCCCTCCGAAGCACGGAAGCGCTCAGTTGTAATGCCACTTAACGGTCACCCATCCGACACCTATCCGGACCGAGCGTTGCTTAACAAACGTGATCGAGTACGATCAGTCTGTCAAGTTCCGCCACGAGCGCTTTAGGGGCTTTAGGGTCTGATAGACCTAAACGTAACGCAGTAGAGCAAGTAAACATCTGTGTTTATTTTCAAAAGTTAGGGGTCTAATTGACCCATTATATAACTATAAAATCATTAGTAAAGCGCTTTAAACACTAATGCTTAAAAAAAGAAGGAAACGAATTAAAGGTGTGGGGTTAAATATACTTACCTTTTCCAATAACACACAGAAGAAGAAAGCTAAGCGTTTTGAACACTAACAATATGTGTATGGTATGAATGAATCGTATTATTGAATCAATCATAAAATTGCGGACTTAGATCCATACATATTGCACTTTATTAACCGACTTCAAAAAAAGGAGGAGGTTCTCAATATGTATGTGTGTATATGTATGTTTTTTCAAAATATAAATTATGCATGATTATAAATCAAAGAATAATATTTAAGGTGTGGGTCAAATAGACCCAACATTTGTCTAATCATATAAAAATAAAAAAGGGGCGTGATATCAACAAATAAGGGTAGGATTACATCAGAAATAAAGAGTAAGTTACTTGACGCTGAATAGACACAACCAGAAAATAAGCGTTAGAAGCTAAACGCGTCGTGTTTTTTTTAAGCGAATACCATTTTGAAGGTATAAAAAATATTATTGAGGGTTAAGTATAGGGTCAAATTGGCCTTTTATAAAACCACCAAGAGTTTAACATTATATTTTCTTTACAAAAATAACCTCATTTTAAAAACCATACAGTTTATGGTATGTGTCACACAAAAATTTACAGCAGATTATGAATAAAGAAAAATTCTTTATGTTTACAACTAAATACATAAAATATAAATTATGTATTGTAATTATGACAATAGTCAACCATCACAAACGAGTCATAAATATTATAAATCTTTATAATTATAAGAAGTTATAATACTTGCATATAATTTTATATTTTAATGTTATACTATTACAAAGAGCTATTTATGAAACACTATTTTTAAAGAGGCATTCCAGTTTTTTTATGTTAAAGGGTTTTTTTTAATAATTAAGAATGTATCTTAATATCCAATTTTTTGTCAATAAAAATTGGTGTTTATTATTTGCATGGAAGTATTTATAAATTTATTTACCAAAAACATTATGGAGACTGTTTTATTTTCGTTATATAATCGATATTTTAAATTCTTTCGTATATTATTGTTGCTTATATTATACATAGGTTTAAAAAAAGCGAATGTTAACCATTTTGTTGGAAAAAATAAATATTTCCAAACACAAGGAAATGATTAAAATCTTTTCACAGATTTCTTTCCTATCAATTAAAATTTTATCACCGAATAGACGAAAAGTTATACTTTAAAAACTATATTTTTAGCGCTTTAAAATTGTCATTTTTTCCCGAGAAAAAGTTGGTAAATTTTTCCAAAATGTTTAAAATACAAGGTGTAATTTTTCGTTTGTTTATTTATAAATATTATTTACCTTATTTTAATAAGGTAAAAAAATAAGGTCCTATATTTTTATTTAACGTAATCAACGAGTCGAGTTTTATTTAAAAAAAAGCTTTTATTTTTAAACTATTAGCTGTAAGTTTATTTTGAATATTTGGTGTGTTTACAAGTACGTGCTAAATTTTTTTTTTTAAATCAAATTAAATAGTTCTAAAATACATCGTAACCCACAAGAAATAGCGCTCAAAATGGCTCAACGTCATCATTTCTAATTTAAGATTAATTTTACCGTTTATCAAACATGTCTGTAGTTTTTTTTATTTATGTAGCAGGGAATCCAGGAAATATGGCATTTTGAGATTTCTGATATTGAAAAATATTACTACTTACATATTTTCGTAAAATGAAATGTGAATTTAATAAATCTTTTTCTATTTCTATTAATTAAAGTCAAAAATATTATTCACGCTGCAATATTTAAGCGATCGAAGCAATAATACAACGTGTACCAAAAATACCCCTAATGGCGAATATGGTAGATAGGGACCATCAAACTGAACAACTTTTACTATGGGACCAACTCTCAAATCGCGATAAAAAATCGGCTGTTTCATCCAAAAAATAATAACGAAAATTTAAAAATGTATGAAACAGCTGTTTTTTTCTCGACTATAGAGTTGGTCCGATAGTATATAAGTGATTACAATTTTTTCTGGCTGTTTCGCAAAAAGCCGAATTTCCCGAAGTCCCTGCTACGTCGGATATAAGATTAATGTCGATTTTGCGGTTTGTTGTATGCTACGGAACGCTTCGCTATGTGTGTAGTAATAAAAAACGTGTTATTATGACCTGATTTTTTTAAAATCTGACGATTTATGATATTATGTATGTGTGGTAATGAGTCGTCAGATTATACAGGGTGTTATTAACGATTTACCAAAAATGGGAAAACCGTTTGTTCGAACCAGGGATTGAAATACCGTTTAAAAAAATAACGATACAAAAAAAATACGTTAAAAATACCGTTAAAATTATTGTACCGGTATAATTACCGTTAAATATAGCGTTAAACTTTACCGGTAAAATTATCGTTAAAAAAGTAACGTTATTAATATTGGAATAACGTTAATTTTAAAGTAACGGTAACAAAAAGTAAGAAATAACGTTAAAATTTACGTTTTTTACTGAAATAACGTTAATTTCAATGTAACGTTATCTAAAATAACGTTATTTATTGACATAACATTAATTTTAAAAGTAACGGTAAAAAGGTAAGAAATAACGTTACATTTAAAAATAACGTTATCAAACCCTGGTTCGAACCATCAAACTGAACAACTTTTATTATGGGAGAAAGTCTGAAATCAGCTTTTCCATACAAAAATTAATAACGAAAATATCATAGAGTATGAAACAGCTGATTGTTTCTCGCGATTTCAAAGTTGGTCCCATAGTAAAAGTTGTTCAGTTTGATGGTCCAAAGATACGGTTTTCCTATTTTTGATTAATTCATTAACACCCTGTATATTTCTCTTTCTTTTTTAGCACATTCGAAAGGGACGCCAGACAAGCAGTATTTTTTTCATGTGCCATTTTATCAGTACCTACCTACCTAGTTTCGCAAAACTATGTTTTTTTAATATGATGTCCAAAGTAATAGAAATATTCTGTTGTAATTTTTTTTTAACGCAACATTCTTCATGTCTTAATTAGAGATTTTTGTGTGTGAATTATTAGGAAATAAAAAAATCAGGTCATACAATTTGGCTTCTACATTTTATGCTTATATAGAGTATTTAAAGATAATAATAAAAATAAAATCATAAAAAATACTCTTTCAATCAAAGCTTCTCACAATGAAATGCTTTTGATATTTTTTTTATATTTAAGTTTTTTTTTTACAATATTTTTGTGTTTTTTTCTCGTGACTAATAAAATAATGTTTTGCAGTGGGTGGATGCTAACAACGACGAGGTAATTAACCGTTTTAAATGACGTCATATTTTTTTTTCTATTTCTCTCTCTTTCATATCTTATGTTCTTTTCTTTTATTATTTTTCTTGCTGGATTTAGAATGGACTTATACAGTTGCAGGAATTTTAGTTTTTTTTTTGCATCAGGAATTTCAAAGATTATACGACGTTTAAAGTTTTATATAAAGGCCTGCGTGGTGATATTTTAGGCTTAATACCTAACAGATCTAGATCAATCGAAAATTTAAATGACATGTGCATCAGCACATATTTATATGATCTTGATAAAAAAGGGGTTTAATGTTCATTGTGAAGGTGTTGACTTTCGATCAAGAATATCCTAGATAACGCTTCACGAACTAAAACAGTACGCAAAAATGGCACCTCAAATAGCGTCCCATTTACAAAGTTGGCGCTTATTTTGTACATAAAATCACCTCTTATTTTGTACAAACTCACATTTAATATCCCTTATTTTGTACAAAATAAGGTTATTTTGTACAAAAACACATCTTTTATCACTTACTTTTTGCAAAATAAGAGCCCCGTTTGTAAGTGGGACGCTATTTGACGTGCCATTTTTGAGACTCGTGACCGGACATCTAGTGTATTCTTGATCAAATGTGTAGACTTATAAATACATACTAAAAATTATACTAGAAAAATTCGCCTCGCACCAGATCATATTCTCAGGCGGGAATTGAACCCGCGACCTTTGGATGTCCGGTCCAATGCTCTGACCGCTGAGCTACCGAGTCACTAGTGGCATCGTCGAATTTCTTCTAGTATATCCTACTCTTACGCTGCAAACCAGCGTTATTTCACCAATGTGAGGAATTACCTCGACATTCAATTGATACAGCTTTCCAGATATTTTGACAAATATTTTAAATAAAATGAATATAATTTTCAAATTTGAGATTTTAGCTTTGTGAAATTTATATTTTCTCTTTATTTTTTGAACAGAACATAATTATGTTTTCGCCAAGAAGATGAATTTTTGTCCATAACCATTCTAAATCTAGCCTGTTTACTTTTAAATACTATCAAGATTTTATTGGTTTATTATTTATGTATTTGAAAAAATTAAGGGCGATTTTTTTATTTCTGGGATCTACGAGTAAGAGTATATTTATTTTGACGGAAGTCATTTTACATGTTCGTCTGATGGTATTTTTGTTTGATGTTTAATTGAGTGTAGTTTATATACTTAAAAACAGTTTTTTTTGTAAAAAAATCTAATCATCGATCATGCTCTCCTAAATGGTCTATAATATTTTTTCAATAACTCTTCAACAGTTTTCATTCTTTCTGTAAGTTTTAAAATCTTCTAGCCAAAAGTGGCCACTTTGAGCTAAAATGGATTTTAAAACTTACAGAAAGAATTAAAACTGTTGAAGAGTTATCGGAAAAATATTAGAGACAATTTAGGAGGGCATGATCTTAGATTTTTTTAAATTTTGACTTAGTTTACGAGTAATAAAAATAAATGTATTGGCGGCGCTAGTAGTGGGTAGTAGGAGCCTTAAGCCGAGTCGATTTCATTGCTCTCAAGTAGATAAGAGAACCAATTTTCCAATATAATAATAATATCAACAGCATTTCATAACTAACCCTGGTTAACAATGATGTTACTAAAACGGTAACATTGTTTAAACATCGAGTATGTACAGTGTAGCGAAAGGAAAAATAAAAATGTTGCCACATCAAAATATTAAAGCGCCTTCCTCTTGCACCCTTTTTGTTTCGTCCTAGTTTTAATTCCTTTACGTGTTTCAATGATTTGTCAATGTCGAATTAAGTGTTGCCAACTAATTTAACAATTTAGAATCTTTTACACAACAAAAATTTTAGGAAATTTTATTTCCGCGCGTTGGCAACACTGCAATTTATAGAAAAAAGTTATGAAACAGCTTGAATATTCCAAAATACGCTTTGCATGAGGAATGTATTTCTTTCTTTAATAAAACAAGGAACAATATTATACTGTACACGCTCGATGCTGCCAGGATAAAAAATACTCTTATTATTTTCATTTCTATCCCATTTTTCCACTTACAGTGCACGATTTTCTTTTTTTCTTTACTCACACGCTTCCTTCCCTAACTAAACTACTAAAGTAGTAGAAAATCGAAATGCTGGCAACATTTTTACTAATTTGGTGATTTTTCTCTTTCCTTTCGCTACACGTTGCGGCCGATTGTCGACCGTATCGCGTACGACAGTGGGTCCAAGATGGCTCGCCCGCACACTCGGGTACCCCGGTGAAGATTGACACACTCCAATTCGTGCCTAAAAACACAAACCCTAAGGAATTTAAGGCGTTGCAACAACAGGTATGTTTATTTTTTTATATTTTTATAGATGACCATCAGCCATTTTTGATGTCCCCACTGCTGGGGCAAAGGCCTTCCTTATGGGCGGTAAGGAGGATGGGCCATAACCCACCACGCGGGCCCAATGCGGATTGGTGGGTGTTAACGACTGCAAATGCAGCCGCGATCAACGGTTTAACGTGCTTACCGAAGCACGGAGGAGCTCGAGATAATAAATTTTTGGTCACCCATCCCATGACCGACCCTTGCGAACGTTGCTTAACTTCCGCAATCGCTGGGCCAGGCGCTAAACCACTGCGCCACCGAGCTCCACATTTTGATAGATAGATTTATTTATTGTTCACCATTAATAAACGAAAAACATTGTCCATCAGCCATTTTTGATGTCCCCACTGCTGGGGCACAGGCCTTCCTTATGGGTGGTAAGGAGGAAATTATAATCATTTGGTTCCCGCAGTGGGGTGGTTCCACTCATGATTACAAGCAACTTTTACTATGGGGCCAACCCTCTTAGCACAGAATATATAATAGTACTAACGTACAGAAGTCGGTCCCCGCGAGGACCATCAAATAATAAGCAACTCTCGCTGCACGGCAATAAAGTACAATTTCAAACTGCACAACGCTGCGTGGATAAAATTATATGCACCTACGAAGAAGAAAGGGAGGCGTCTCTTTCTGTCGCATAGCTCTGTCTCAACCGACACATTTCGGGGTTGCTACTCGCTAGTTACTGATATCATAGGAAACATTCGTTATGCCCATGAATAAACAATGAAATTACTAATAGGTACCTACTTATAAAATAAAATAAATCTACCTAATAGGTGAGCTAAGCATATTTAAAGAGCATAAATAGTAAGTATTTCTAAGTAGTTAGAGAGGCTCGATGGCGCAGTGGTATAGCGCCTGGCCCGATTGCGGAGGTTAAGCAACTTTTGCAAGTGTCGGTTATGGGATGGGTGAAAAAAAAATAGTATGTTTTAGCTTTTTTCTTTACTGGTGCCATATTTCGAACTTCGATACAACTAAATATGTATACAAAAAATACAATAAACGTTGGTAGGTAGGTAGGTACGTTAGTAATTAAGTATCAAAAACGAAGTGCATGCAGTTTCGCATTCGGCGCTTGACTGACTCGTTTCGTTGGTGACGTTCACGCGCTGCTCTCGTCGCTTGCACACGCCGCGGCCGCGCGTTTCGGTCGGCGCGGTGATATCCCTCGACAATGGCCCTCTTGGAGTGGGCCGCGAGCAGTAGGCTAATATAAAAGTTTAAGCGCGGAGTGATACCCCCCTGCTCTTAGCGCAAAAAAAAATCAGCTGTTCCATTACGGTCGAGTAGGTATTGCGCTTTTGTAAAGAACAGCTTTTTTTTCGCGATATGAGGGTTGGCCCCATAGCAAAAGTTGCTTGTAATCATGAGTGGAACCACCCCACTGCGGGAACCAAATGATTAAGATTTCACGCTGTATAGTAAGATCGAAGATCTAGACATTTTTAATTATAGTTTTAATCAATTTAAAAGGAAATTATTTATTTTAAGTACTTAAGTTGGTAATTACTTTTAACTTTAGTCTCTGTAATCCAGAATCTATATCGTAGTGCTCACTGATAATATTTTAAGTGCTATGCACGCCGATATTGTGGTGCATATCAGGAGCCTTACTATGGGCTCTTATAGCAGGGCTTATATTGAACTGCCTTACTTTTTCGTACTATGACCTCAACGGTTAGTATGAAAGCAGGCCTTAAGGGGATTGTCAACCACGTGGTCTCCATACAAACGGCGATAACGTTTCCCACCCTCTAAACCTTAACATACAGCAATGAATTTTTGGTATGTTTTTGAAATGCCTAAAAACTAGGGCTGTACGTTTTGATTTTTAAAATATTCATTGTAGATTTGAAAATATTGGCACTTCTGTGTTTTGTATGAAATCACTAAAATGCAAATATTTCGAAATCTATTATAGATATTTAAAAAATCAAAACGTACAGCCCTAATTTAGGCATTTTAGGTATTTAGGCATTTCAAAAAAATACCAAAAATTAATTACTGTAGGTTAAGGTTTAGAGGGTGGGAAACGTTATCGCCGTTTGTATGAAGACCACGTGGTTGACAATGCTCTTAAGCAGTCCTTTTTAAGGCCTGCTTTTGAACTGAACGGTTTCTTATTTGCTGATGGTAAACCCCCTGATCTTTTTTTTTGTATTTGTGTTAGTCATAGTACCATACGTGGCAGGTGGTCAATAAATGAAATAAATATGTATGTTAATGGCGATGTTCCATTCCGTTTGCTTGTAGAGTGATGATATCGTCATTTTAATTCTTTTAATACCTTAATCTTTAATGATTAATCGATAGATCAAAGACAACCGCCGAGCTGACAAGATCAGCGCTGGGCCCCAATCCCACATCCTAGAAGGAGTGACCTGGGACGAGGCCAGCAAGTTGGTGGGAGAGGATGCGGCCAACACACACACGGGGGACCATGTGGTAAGAGAGAGACGGCAATAGTGATAAGATTAAAAAAGTATCTTTTGTATAAAGACAATGGAGGCAGGTAAAAGACGAACTTTTACCGCCTTACTTTTTTTTTTTTATTTATTAATTTGGAACATCAACATTATACGTATTTCATATACATGGGTTTCTCTTATATGGCTTCGTTACTTATACATATAACAATTATAGATGTACACATATTATACAGAAATAGAGCAAAAAAATAATAATAATCTACTTTCAATTAATAGGGATGTTGACTAATGAATAAAATAACGAAATACTAATAAAAATCGTAAACATATTAAACTTTTAGAGTTGCTTGTATACCTCTTGGTTTTATATATTGCATATTATTTATTTTATGACCCTTCAAAGTTGGGTGGACAAGTCCATTTAAAAAGTATAAAATTTATTAAAATAAATGATACCTTTAATTGGTCCGTAAAATGTATAGCAAATTTGTCGAAGAAACCATTTTGATAAACACAATATTTAATATAGCTGCCGAACAAATTTCCTATTCGTTGCATACAAACTTGCAAGGCGTGACGTCATAACGTGCAAGCCGTTAGTATGGAGCGTTTTTGATCGAGTCCATTTGTGTACATTTCACACTGTGATATCTCGGGCAGTTTTCATGCTAGCGAATTAATTCTTTTACCAATGTTTCTTTTTTTGAGAGGTAATTTATGTAACATAAAATAAAAAAAATAGTCAACATCCCTATTACATATGCGTCAATGAAAAAGTTATGAAAACAATAAAAACTACGCTGATGGAGTGTAATAAAGTTTCAGCATTTTAGAGAATGATTTGATTGGATGGTGAAATATGTCTATTGGTATTTTAACACTTGTCTCATTGTAGCTTCTACATATCCTTACGATAGGAGAACATGCACCGAGGTTGGTTCTGCATTGTGGAGTGTGAAAGGTCATTTTGAGTGGAAATCGCGGGTAATTATAGGGTACAGATAGTGAGATTTCGGCAAGTAGACAGGAACGGTCGATTTGGCCATTTAAAATTTTGTGTAGGAAGAGTAAATCAGCCTTAATGCGCCGATCATGAAGACTTTCCATTCCAAAGAAGCCCAATCTCTGTGCGTATGGATTCCTATATGATGTTACTTTAAAACACTGTTTAATTTAGACACTGTTTAAATGTGATGCCGTCTCTTTCAAACACTATTGTCAGAAAGGTGACAGCATCACATTAAAACAGTGTTTAAGTTAAACACTTGTTGAACAGTGTTTTAAAGGTGTGGTAAGGCCGTTAGTGCCTTCCTAGTAAGCGAATTTGTTTTCAAACTGTTAAAATCATAAGTTTGCTGAGTGTACATGGTTAAGTTTTAGTAGGTATCTATATTATGTAAGAACGGGTAATTTACGCGTGTGTTGAAATGAAATGTGTTGAGTGCACTGTAGTGCACTCACACACACTCGCGCACACACACGCACACACACACACACACACACACAAGCACACACACACTTTGTTCCCGACCGAGCGCAGCTGCTGGTACCCGCGTTTCATCTGGGTGATGGCTGAAAATCGGTGTTTTGCCGAAAGGCAAAATTCACACACCGAGACTGGACCCTTCTTGCTGCTGCACACACATGCATGCCTTCTTCTGATTATCTCTTTTATATGTCCATTTTGTTTGTCCTTTTTTCTTTTTATGAGTTATTCACTTAATGTACCTACCTATGTATTGTTATTTGTATGAATGTGTGTGTTTTAGCAAATAAACTTTTTTATCTATCTATCTATCTAAACACATTTATAAACTAAATCAATAGTTAATAATAGATAGAAAATAATAAAACTAAATAAAATAAAATGAAAATAAAGTACATTAATGGAAAATCATATTAGTCTCAGATTATAATAGTGTTTTATTTCATTCCTATTTCAAATTTTGCACTGAATTTGTTTAAATTATAAATTATTGACATAAATTTTTAATCAACAACTTGGCATTACATTTGTGCAATGGTTCGAATCTTACATGATTTTTGGCAAATAGTGAAACTATTAGTCTGTAAGAATAATCTTGTTAATTAGTCAATGTTTATGAATGACTGTTTGTTTTCCAAATAAAGATAAATAAAATAAATTAATCGTATTGTTTAGGGGGCTATGTTAAAGCGTAAAGCGAGATAGCAATTAGAAATTGACGCGCGCGGGAGCGAGACCGATTCGGCAGATTTGGCGCAAAAATCACTAAACCAATTCGTAGTAAATAACTAACTATGGCGATTAAAGAGAAATGCTACTACACGATTGTGAATATTTATGATACAAATTATTTAAAGCAATTTCGACATAAATACCTTATTTTGTTTGTAAATAATTTCGAATTTAAGAATTTTTAAGAGCTATTTGGATATTTAAATAGCAGTACAATGTATGGGAATCCTGAAACTGAGAACTCTGCTCCTTGCAGCTCTTAGAATGCTTATCAGACCATAGACCGTACCGGCTAACGCATCGAACTTCGAAAAGTCTGCCGGGTTTCAAATTAAAACGGATAAATCGAGCCCCAATTGAGCCAAAACGGTGAACCCCAATTCATGATGTTACACGAACGTCGATATCTTCCAAATAATTTTAACAAATAGTACAATACGAAATTCCTTTACTTTGATTTCTCTGTCTTAAGTTGAAACGCGGTCGGACTTGTCGAAGTTCGAAAAGTTAGCCGGTACGGCCCCGTTGGGTGTGTATGAATCTGAATCTCCTCCATTCACTCCCTGGATGGCCATCATCAGATCACAGCTAGGTCAATCCCTGGCGGAGAACCAAGGCTTCAAAGTTACCTCGTTTGTATGAAAATCGACTGGTATTTCCAATGAGGATCAGTAACAAGTTTGAATCCTATAGTTTTATTGGTATAATATAAAAACATATTCATAGCTATGAAACTTAGTGAAAGATTTTTTGAAATCCGTTTAGAAATGGTTGAGTTATGAGGGTTTTGAAGGAAATGCCAAGCTCAATGCAATATGTGCTTTATCACGTACGACATAAGGTTCGCGTACGTCTCGATGACGTCATAATGACCCCCCAAAATAACAGTTTTAGCTCGTAACTTCTCAGGTTTAAGAGATATCGTAAAAATTTCTTCACAGTTAATCATGTGGTGGCATAAGCTTTCTGATAAGCCACTAAACAAAAATCGTTACTGATCCTCATTATCCGGCCACCACTACAGCTAGCATATCTTAATTACAGCTAGGATCTTTCCGCGACCTATGGCATTACATCAAAATGGTTTTGATCGTCAATTTTTCAAATGGTCATCGCGAAAAATTTGGTCACTTTCGAAAATGGTTACTTTCACAAATGGTCACTGTCCCAAATGGTCACTTTCGCAAATGGTTACTTTCGCAAATGGTCACTTTCCCAAATGGTCACTTTCGCAAATGGTCACTTTCCCAAATGGTCACTTTCGCAAATGGTTACTTTCGCAAAACACCACTTTCGCAGAATGTCATTCAACTTTTTTTCTTTTTTCTCAAAATTGTGAATTTCACACATTCTGGGAAAGTGACTTTTTGCGAAAATGACCATTTGCGAAAGTGACCATTTGCGAAACTGTCCATTTGCGAAACTGTCCATTTGCGAAAGTGACCATTTGCGAAACTGTCCATTTGCGAAACTGACCATTTGCGAAAGTGACCATTTGCGAAACTGTCCATTTGCGAAACTGTCCCTTTGCGAAACTGTCCATTTGCGAAATTGACCATTTGCGAAACTGTCCATTTGCGAAAATGACCATTAGCGAAAGTGACCATTTGCGAAAGTGACCTTTTGCG
This sequence comes from Agriphila straminella, assembly GCA_950108535.1. Taxonomy (NCBI): domain Eukaryota; kingdom Metazoa; phylum Arthropoda; class Insecta; order Lepidoptera; family Crambidae; genus Agriphila; species Agriphila straminella. The sequence goes on from OX467328.1 coordinate 1,666,017, forward strand.
AATGTGACCATTTGCAAATGTGTCCATTTGCGAAAGTGACCAAATTTTTCGCGATGACCATATGAAAAGTGACGATCTGCGTCAAAACCCATCAAAAAGTGTCAGTATTTTTGACGTATCCCCTTAACCCGCCCAGGTGCTGATGGGCGCCGCCTCCAAAGGCATCATCCAGCGCGGCTACCAACACAACGCGACAATGTACAGCGCGCCGTACGCGCGTAACCCCTTCGACCAAGTGACCGACCGCGAGATCGACGAGTACAGGCGCATAGTGGAGCGGAAGGCGAGGTCCGACTGTGAGTATGGCGGCCAATGTGCAGCGATGTTGGCTGTGGTCGGGTCGGGATGGGTGACCGGGCACCAACGCAACCCCTTCGATCAAGTGACCGACCGCGAGATCGACGAGTACAGGCGCATAGTGGAGCGGAAGGCGAGGTCCGACTGTGAGTATGGCGGCCAATGTGCAGCGATGTTGGCTGTGGCCGGGTCGGGATGGGTGACCGGGCACCAACGCAACCCCTTCGACCAAGTGACCGACCGCGAGATCGACGAGTACAGGCGCATAGTGGAGCGGAAGGGGAGGTCCGACTGTGAGTATGGCGGCCAATGTGCAGCGATGTTGGCTGTGGTCGGGTTGGGATGGGTGACCGGGCACCAACGCAACCCCTTCGACCAAGTGACCGACCGCGAGATCGACGAGTACAGGCGCATAGTGGAGCGGAAGGCGAGGTCCGACTGTGAGTATGGCGGCCAATGTGCAGCGATGTTGGCTGTGGTCGGGTTGGGATGGGTGACCGGGCACCAACGCAACCCCTTCCAGTTTAGGATGACTTCCCACAGCTAACCATGTATTGTCTTCCAAACTGTGTGTCTTGTCTTTGAGATACTTGCAATTTAAGTGTAAAGGTTATGAGAAAGACTATTTTGCGAGATGCAACATGAACATGAACATCATATTTTACCTCTCGTTGAGCGACGAAAAATTGCCGATGTCGTTACACTTGCAAAATTATCACAATCTCTTATTGACTCCCCGCATCTTCTATCACTAATAAATTTTAAAGTTCCAAACAGAAATAGTAGGCACATCAACAACCTTAGTGTTCCGTATTGTGCTACCAACTACAGAAAAAACTCGTTTTTTATCCGATCAGCTGTTACTTTTAATAGAATTGTTGACATATCTGTGCTTGACATTTTTAACTCTAAACCGGAACAATTTAGAAATGTTTTGAGTAAGAAATGGTTTGATGTGGTTTCTTAAGATTTCCTCTTTTATTTTGTTACCGATTTTTGGTTATTTTCTAAGTGTAATAGCATAATTATTTTTTTTACTACTTTCTTCCGATCCAAAAATGTATATTAAAATCTATACTTTGTAAATACAAATAAGCTACTTGGTGTTTATATGCGAAAACAAATTAAATGAGTATATTTGTATTATATTTAGTTAGCTATTAGTTATAAATACTGTATGTTTTCCAATGAAAATAAAATAAATAAATAAACTAAACAAAATTTCAGCTCAATCGGTTGAAGATATCTGCTTCAAAGTTGAGTTGCAAGATTCCAACCGAACATACCATACATACATAAATTGCAAATTAAATAAAACCGACGAAAAGGCGTTTCTACAAGACTTATTTTCGTCGGTCGTGCTACTAAATCAAGTTTTTTTTGTTTATAAGATATGTGTTGTTGTTCTCAGACGATACGGACCTGTCCGAATCGGAGGCGATCAGCGCCGCGCAAATAACTTCCCCCGCCAGCGCGCCCTCGGAGACCGAGGAGGAGTCCAGAGATGGTATGTTAATAGGCTTGTTTCCATTAAGAATAAATATAATGGATAGGGGTTTATAATGATTAATTATATTATGGAGAAAATAACAAACAATTTTAATTATTAAAAGCGTTAAAGATTAATAATATTTTTAAAAAATAAATTTCGTAAAATGAAACCTTTAGTCACGTGACAGTGAACACCAATCAGAAAGCGTTACGTCACGCCGTGCGAAACTCCAATCTTGTCTTTGACGTTTCGAGTATCACTACCGGAGGCGCGTTCCAAACCTACACTCCGAGTGCAACCTAACCACAACCGAACGCAAGTTTTAGCCACTTTTTCCGTATTTCTCTATTGTTTGGAACATATATAAATAACTGGTTTGGCGTTTTTATAGTCGTGCTATCACACTGGGGCACTATACAGTACTTATAATATGAGAAATTCATTTTTAAACGATAAAAACTAGCTATAACGTACGAAGACACGATCGCTCTTTGGTTTGTTTTGCACGGCGTGACGTCATTCAAGACGCCATGACAGTCTTGTGCGTTTTGGAACCAAATTAAAATTGTTTTTTTAAAACGCGAAATTTATAATGTAAACGCTCGATTAAAAATAAATAAACCTTTTTTTTCGATAAAATGCCTAATAAGCTAAAATATTAAGCAGTTATTGAAATTTTGTCAACTAGCCTATTGTATACAGGGGTATGTTAATTGTAAACAGGGTGTTACAAAACAACCCGCAATCACACCCCGGACACTCCATACAATCGCTCCGTTATAAGTAGTTATAACTACCTACACAGACACTACACAGATGGCATTTTATACGCGCGCATCTGTGTAAAGCTAGGGCTACTAGCAAGTCGCCTTACACACACAAATATGTAAACAATTTTTTTACCATTTTAACAATAGCCCAGTAAACGAAAAGGTATAGAGGGAAATGATTGGAACACAATTTTTGACTTCGTAACTTCGGACCAGTTAGGAGGTAAACATATCAAAAGTCCCCGCCCGTAGCCCCTATGCCGGGGGGTAGGGGGGGTTTGAAGGTATGACCCTTTGACAAGAAGCGGCACGTGCAAAGGCGGCACGATAAAAGGGCGACACTATCTAAGCGAACGGACTTTACTTATATCTATTCTGTGCGGGCACTTAAGCAAGTGCAGGAAGATTAAAAGTATTCATTTTTTTTTTCAGAACACCGAGTGCTAAGAATAGAGACGAAACAGGTGCCAGTAAGAAGTCAACCGGAAGTCGTTCTCAGCGACGGTGAGTATCCGAAAAATATCCAAACATTTTTGTCTAGTATCCGAAAGGATATAAAAAACCATTTTTTTTTACATGTAGCCTTAGATTTTTTTCATCTGCTGTATTTGTCTACTTCTCTATCTTACTTGTCCTATTCAATAAACGATCTTCACCCAACTCTTCATAAAAATTATCAATTATAATAATACAACAATATTTTTTCCACACAAAGATTAGAAATTAATAGTAAATAACTAATAACAATTTGATAAAGTTATTTTTAAATAACGATCGATGTAAAACCTATAAACGATGTATGACAGCTGTCAAAAACTGTTTACTAAATAAGACAAAGTAAGGATAAACAAACTTATACCGGGTGTAACAAGTCCCTCAACGAAGCCGAGGTCTACGTATTCTGCCCATCATCAGGACCATTTCTGTTCAAAATTATTGCTGGGAAATGATTTAAATTTTTGGTGTTAAAAAAGCATTGCATACATTACCACGCAATGTAACGCGGACAACAGGCCGCGCCTGCGAGTGTATGCTACACAGCTGCGTGCGGCCGAGTTGAAAGGCAACGTTTATGTGCGTGCTCATGAAATACATTGAGTGATGACGTTTTGAAGCCATTGTTTGTTACGAAATACAAAAAAAAATGATAATGTTTCTGTAGACAAAAATGAGGAAATAACGAATAAAATAAGATTTCATAAAAATTTTGAAAAAAAAAATTGACTTTGACCTTCAATAACTTTGTAGCTATTGGTTTCCCAGGTATAGTCTAAAAGACAAAAATGATCCTGATGATGGGCAGAATGCGTGGACTTCGGCTTCGTTGAGTGTCTTGTTACACCTGTTATACTTTAGTTATTGCATTTGTATTTTTTAGGAATTTTTATTAAAGCATGCTTTTGAAGTATTTTAATTGATAAGATTTGAAAAGACGCATGGTATTTTATTTAGTTGAGGATTTTTTCTGATTTTTCTTAGAACAACGTAGTTTTTTTATAATAAGTATTTTTTTTTCAATTGCATTTTGTTTTTATTTCTTTTAGAAACATCAACAACCAAGTAATCTGTGCAATAAAGTAAAATTTTCTGGCTCAATTTCTATAAGTACTCGCTAAAATTTTAATCATTTGGTTCCACTCATGATTACAAGCAACTTTAACTCTGATGTCACCCACCACTCATTAGTATAGTGGGTGGAACCACCCCACTGCGGGAACCAAGTGATTAAAATTTCACGCTGTATGCATAGAAGTATTGTTTAACTAACCCATAAATTGTAGTGTAAAATGTCAAATGATGTGAAAAAAGTAAAAAAACATTTTGACAATTTTATATTTAAAATTAACACAAGATTTGAAAAATAATCTTATTTGACATTATTCCTAGTTGTTGATTTTTGTGTACAAAATATGCTATAACGCATATATCAAAAATATGCATGTCATTTGGAATGCGTTTGTTTTCTAGACTCTGTTGATTTCTTGAACATGGAGCGAGCGCACGCTGACAGAACGAAAGGTTAGTAATATAGTAGTAGTTAAGGAAATAGGGCTATAATAATAGCAAGTAAAATAATTCATCTATTATCGGGCAAATGTAATTTTGTTCTCAAAAAAAAATATTTGAACATTAAAGAAAATACTATTAAAGACATAAGTTTAAAAAATCGTCTAGAAATAGATGAATTTTAATAAAAAATATAAAAATGATTTATTGATAGATTGGTTTGCATATATTTCTTATGCATGAATATTAGTTGCACATATCACTTAATTAAATTCATGCAATTAACAGTTTGCTTATTAATATAGTAACATGTAACTTTATCCTATTTATACAAATTATAATAGAAAAAGTATTTGAGATATTGTATAGTTTTTTAGCTGCTTTTTTAAGTCAAGTAAATTATACGAGGTTGTTTTTTAACTGACAAGAAGAACGGGCGCAAGAAACTTAACTACGTACATAGTATATACTTACCCATGGGCGTACCTAGGGTCTGGGCCAGGGGGGGCAAATCTATTGTATAGCCCCCTAGGGGGGGGGAAATTTATTGTAAATCAAATATATTGTATGGCAAATAAGAACATTTACTGATAACAATTGATAGTTAGTTAGAGGTAAACAAAATCCAGGGGGGCAGCTGCACCCCCCCTCGGTACGCCCATGTACTTACCCTTATAATATTCTTATGTATTCATTCCTTTATTAAGTTCCTCTTTTAAGGAACAAAGTTAAGAATCTTCGACTTTATTACCAAGTTGGTTAGGTCGATATTTCATACCCCCCCTCAAACGTAGATATCCGAGACCCGAACCTACTACCTGATGAGGAGGTGTTCCTCTCGTCGGCGGCCACCTCCCCCGCTCCAGACTCTATCCGGGCGCACACTTATAGAGGTGAGGTAGTGTTGTGTGTCGATAGGGTATACAGGATGTTGAAAATATCCGTAATGCGAAATGGTAGATAGGGACCATCAAACTGAACAACTTTTACAATGGGACCAACTCAGCAATCGCGAAAAAAATAACAGCTGTTTCATACAAAAATTAATAACGAAAATATCAAAATGTATGAAACAGCTAATTTGTTTTTTTTCGATTTCAAAGTTGGTTCCGTAGTAAAAGTTGTTCAGTTTGATGGATATTTTTATAACACTTTATGCAAAAACTATTATTCAAGGTCATTCTCTAGCATCGATATAATATTTTGTCACATTTTGGTTGTAGGTTCATAATATGACTGTCAATCGAAGTAGAAAGATATATCGGAGAGGTGGTTAGATCGACTCGATCGACTTACTAGGTTCGACTCCTGGTCTAATAAATGTATATTTTTTGTGGCAGTTTGTGTATGTTCTTGTATCGTCTTCCTTTTATATTTCTATAATGCTAAGTGTTGTAAGATATTTCAGCTTGAAGTGTAGATAGGTAGTGTTGCTAGATTTATTGTTCCATTCATCTCTTAATTTAGTAATTCTAAACAAAGTCTTACATTTACGTAATAAATAACGTACCCGAGTCAAATTATATAGACTTGAGAGCAATAAAATCGATACACCAAATTTTTTTTCAGTCTTTTTCAGCAAAGAATCAATTTGAATTAAAAAATTAAAATTGGTACAGTCGAGTTCATTAATATGTTGGCACTTTTGACAGCTCATCAACCTGTATGGCTTTATAAACAGCCTGTCAAAAATGTCAACATATTAATGAACTCGTCTGTACCTACCTACCATTTTAAAATTTTAAAGCTCGCTAATTGATCTTTAAAAATGTATCATCAATTACATTGAAATTATTGCTTTTAAATTGTCAAATATTTGCACGCCTACATTAATAAGGAAAATACTGTAAAACTGCCAAAATAATGTTCTTTTTGTACTTATACCGGGTGTATTTGTAACCACTCTCCAAATTTTAAGGATATGTTCAGTTCATGAAACTGAACAACTTTCTCCATGAAACATGTTTTGAAATACGCCAAAAAATTTTGGTCATCCCATACTAAACTGATCACGTGATCTCTATGATTTGTATGTTTTTTTTTACATATTTGACCCTATGTTTCATGGAGAAAGTTGTTCAGTTTCATGGACTGAACACATCTTTAAAATTTGGAGTACGAATACACCTTGTATAGCAACTTGTATACTCAGTATTCGCAAGTAAATATTTAAAAATAAAATTGAATTATCTCAACTGATTATATCTCGGAGGAGGAGCTCGGTGGCGCAGTGGTTTAGTGCCTGGCCCAGCGATTGCGGAAGTTAAGCAACGTTCGCAAAGGTCGGTCATAGGATGGGTGACCAAAAATTTATTATCTCGAGCTCCTCCGTGCTTCGGAAGGCACGTTAAGCCGTTGGTCCCGGCTGCATTTGCAGTCGTTAACACCCACCAATCCGCATTGGGCCCGCGTGGTGGGTTATGGCTCATCCTATCCTCCTTACCACCCATAAGGAAGGCCTGATGGACTAACTGATTATATGTCGGAAAGAAATTAAGATGAGTCGATTTCTTTGCTCTCAAGTGTATTTCATGTACTAAATACAGCGGACGATTCCAACCTTTCTGACGAGGTTTTCGTCGCATCTTCTCCAACTGAGCAACGGCCAGTAGTCGTTAGGCAACAACACGTGATCACCTCGCAAACAGTCGTAACGCAGTCGGTGGTTAAAGGTAAGGGTGATATGTGTTTCAGGAGGGTGATACGATCAGGGTCAAGAGTGATATGTTTCAGCGGGGTTATACAATCAACATTTTGTCTGCTTTCAATTATAAGTCATTTGTAAAAAGTCTGATGCAAGGATCGAATAAGATGGAAGGGGGTGATGAGCGCTAAAGGGTGATATGTGTTTCAGCAGGGTGATACATTATGGCCCAGGATTTGGCTGTTTTATAAGGTGCTTACAATTTTTTAAGTCAATTAATCATGAAAAGTCTGATGCAAGGATAGAATAAGATGGAAGGGGGTGATATTATCCGCGCTAAAGGGTGATATGTGTTTCGGTAGGGTGATACAATCTGGGCTAGAATTTTTACTGTTTCATAAGTCTGCTTCCAAATTTTTAGTCAATAAATAATGAAAAGTCTGATGCAGGGACAGAATAAGATGGAAAGGGGTTATACTATCCGCGCTAAAGGGTGATATGTGTTTCAGCAGGGTGATACAACCTGGGCTACAATTTGGCAGCTTTTTTAGTCTGCTAATCTGCTTTCAGTTTTTAAGTCAGTCATAATCATTGTGATGATGTGGATGTGATACAAGGATAAAATTAAAGAGTGTGATCCAGAACAATGTTTTAAGGGCTTTATTTGTCTGCTGTTATTAGTTTAGTCAATTCATCAAGTATTAGGAATATACAACGTGTTACAAAAATACCCCTTATGCCGAATATGGTAGATAGGGACCATCACGAAACATAGGGACATATAAAAATTCATAACGAAAATATCAAAAGTATAAAACATCTGATTTTTTTTTCACGATTTCAGAATTAATCCCACAGTAAAAGTTGTTGTTCAGTTTGATGGTCCCTATCTACCATATTCGGCATTTGGGGTATTTTGTATAACACGTTGTAGATTTGTCACATAATAAGTTTCAAGAGGGTGATTCGATACGTACCATTTAAAGTGTCGTTTTTGCAATGCTTCATCGCTCTTATTTGCAGGGGTTTTTTTTTGAAGTTCCGTTATGCTTTACTTGTTTTTACTATAAAATGGGACGTGCTTTACTATTCGTTTCAATAGGGTAATTAGTGTCGTGTTCCGATTCTGGCTAATATTTTGAATAGTCGTCTTTGAGCAATATTTGTTTACTTTGATGGATAAAATTGGTCTTATTTCAATAAGGCGAATAATGGTAAGGTACAGAAATGTCATTCATTACACAATTTATTTTAGTAGTTTAAAAGATTGTGACGTTGCCAAAGATTATTATGTTCCAAGAGATTATTATTATAAATTGCTTTGATTTTTGGGATCGCATTTTTTAAAATGATTAGATAAGGTGATAGATAAGGTATTCAGCTTTGCTTTTTTTGGTAGGTCAGAGAATTTTATTATTAGGGTGATATTTTGTCCTCTAGGTTGATGTAACGTAGATTTTTATTTATGTAAGACTATGTATTGGCGGTTTTAGTTAAGTATTTAATGTAGCTTTTGCTAGATCCAAAATTATTTACGTATCTACTGTTATTATATCATACATATTAAGTAAGTAAAATACACTTTAGATTGAGCTGTAGTCTGTGTATCTAGATTTTGCATATTAGTATAGCATTTTTTTGTCAAATAACTGTTTCTGTTTATTTCAAAAGGCTTGTGTGATAACTAAAAGTACAGTTAACAAAAATAATTAAAAAACACCCTTCATATGCTTTTATTAATTTAGACGGTTTGTTTACTAGCAACTTTTTTTTGTTGACTGTACATTCCACCCCCACCATATAACCACTAACCACGCTAACACCTCACCAGGTAATCGGCCAGGAAGTCTGCACGAAGCTTTATCTTCGAACAAACGTAACATACACGATTACTCACGCAACGCAAAACTAGAAAACATAATCCAAAAATACGATACCGAACAAAAACACCCCAAATGCAAAACTAGTCTCAACACGCGCCTAAAAATCACTGAAGACTCTAAAATTGAAACTTTGGAGACCCAAAACGCAGGGCTGTTGAGCTCACGCTCTAGCTTATACTCGATCCCTTCGATAGAGTGGGACGGAAGATGTAAATCCGATTATAACTTACGCACTCGTTCCTTACCGAGGCAAAGAGTACAGAACGCTGCCAAGTTGTACAGGACTAGGTCCCATAGTGGTTTTATTAATAATAACGTCAAAAACCCAGAGCCAATTCACTTCCATTTGCCTAGATGCAACTCTTGTGGTACTTCAATCAATTCCTACGCTTGGGAATTAGCAAAAGATCGCAAAGTTAACCATTCCATTTACTTATCAGTTGATAATCTTGTTCAAAAATGCATTGAGGATGCACCAAACCCTTTTAAACTACAATTGAAAGAGCTTCCCGCTTTAAAAATAGCTAAAGTCGATACCGAATTCGTTGACAGTCAGGAATTTAACGAAGATAATTATTTAGACGATATTGGTAACAGTTTTTCATCTGATAACCAAACGATTATTGTTAAATCGTCACCGGTTAAAGATTTAGACGTTACGTTGACTGAAAAGGTTGATGAACCTTTAGTCGATAATGATAATACAGTGTACCGAGCTGAATGTGTTCAAGTCGAACCGGAAGCACAAGATGAGAACAATAATACTGCAGAGTCTGTTGAAGGTGAGTACCATAGCTTCACAGATGAAATGGATTTTGAAGATGCTGTTTACGAAAGTCCAGTCAAGGATTTAGTGGAAAAAGATATAAGAGATTATTCAATTCCTATAAATTTTTATTGTGAAGATTACAATAAAAAAGATAGTCCGAAAAAATCGCCACTGAAACGTAGAGAAATACCTAAAGCTATCGTTCTAGAACCTATATTAGAGGAATCGAAGAGTTCTTATGATGATTCTAATAATTCGTGTGATAAAGACAAGACTATTGCTAATTTAGAATGCGTTAACAAAATTATGCAAAATATATTCGAAATAGCAACTTCCGCAGTAGACTTAAAAACTGAAATCGAGTCTTCGAGTGGCAATAAAATGACAACTGATGTTCTAGAGTCTGAATGTGGTAAAGACGTTTATTTTATTAATGACGAAGAGTCTGAAATGGCTACAAATGACTGTGAAAGTATTTCTACGACTGTTCAAACGGCTATTGACGTTTATGAAGAAGTCGATGTACCAACAGATGACCAAGTAGTTGATTATGTCTATGATGGTATAGTTGACATTCTATCTAAAGATGCAACGACAATCAATATTGAACCTTATGTTAGTGTCAATAGAGACGTTAGATCTAGCATTTATAGTGTAAGTTCTGGCAGTGAAATCGTAAGCTTTGATTCTACAGTGGAGTTTGAGAAATATGAAGCGGTGTCCGAACTGATCGCTTCTATTCTGAATAAAATAGATTACAGCGTCAAAGAGAAACATTTCTTTGAAGTACTCGAAAATCGCTTCAACTCTATTGATACACAATTTGATATCGAAAACAATAATGTTACTAGTAGCGAAAATAATTCGAATTATGACTTTAAAGAAAATATTAAACCTGTAAACGAAGAACCGACAGAACTTTTCTCTATTAAGCAGATTATTGAAAATATGGAAACAAATATAAATCTAAATGAAACTGAATCGACTGAGGCGTCTTCAGAATGTGAGACTTCAAGGACGCACAAAATAGCAGAAGCAATAGTCTATTATATTTTCGATGCTGCGTGTTATACGTGTTTAAGAAAGAATAAAGTTAAGAAGAATTGTAAAGTGATTACAGTCGTTGATAGTGAAGATATTCTTTATACTGCTATACCCTTGTGGAGCGTAGGCAATGATACAGAATATGAAGTTGATGAAAACGTAGAAATAATTAAAGACAATGAAAATCACAATATTGTCAACGAAGAAATAAGGTTTGAACAACCGCACACTACTGAGACTTGTCTTAGTAATGAGTTTATAAGAAAAGAAAGCATTATTTCTGGATATTTTGAAAATGACGCTTCCTGTAATGATAACAATATTGATATGTTTCATAATAATGATTGCCATTATATAGAACATGATGAAATAGGAAATAATGATGATAATATTAAATATGGCGAACCAACTATTGCTAATATAACACTTGAAGTTCATGACGATAAAGAAATAGAAATAAGTTTCTGCGACGTAAACGAATATCAGGAGATATCAGTTGTAAATGAAGATATAACTGAAGTTCATGTTGAAGATTCTAATAATAATTCCGATTTAAATGATTATTCTTGTAATGAAATAGTAAGAGCAGCCAGTATCGACAATTTTCTAAACGAAACTTTTGTTTTCGATACCAAAAAAGATATGAACACAGCTTTTGTAGAAGATATAAACAGCAGATCCTCTTCGCCGAATAATGTCAGTGCCTTTGCGAACTGTGTAGAATCACCTATAAAAAACTCTAACACAAGTTTTGTAGGTGATGATTTGAGCGTTCTGTACGAGAAGAACGACACTCTATTAGGTTCACCATTTGTCAAAAAAGCACCTGTCATTGCTATGTCTCAAACAGAAAATACTGGAGGTATCAAATATTGGCTCTCATTTGACGATAGTTTGTCAGAAGATAAGCCTATTATGAAAACGAATAGAACATTTGACGAAAACAAGTTGCCAAGTTTCGTAAACGTCGATTTTAAAAGTGACAAAGAATTCGACGGTTTTAAAAGGAATAGTGTTTTACATGAAAATTTTGATGATAGCAACTTTAATACTGATAGTTTTGAGTCGCCGTGCGCCTCCACAGATTATACCACATGTGAATCTAAATCTTTCGATTCACCACGGAAACGATTGTTGTATGATTCGAACAAATTACAAAGGAAGTGTTCGAGTTGGCCCCCGTTCGACGACACTTTGTTTTATAGAATAATTTCCAAGTTTAGAATGTCGGAGAGTTTCGATCCTAGCGATTTGGAAACTAGTAAACTTGATAATAGTATTTAAACTTAAGTTTAAACTTTTAAACGTTGAGCAAAATATGGAACTATTTTAACCTATTTTCAACATCGAATCAATATTTTATTAACTAAAGCTCTTTTAAATGATACCAATATCATTAATGTATTTAAATTGGTTCTGTCCTAAAAATAGGTTAAAAGAAAAAGTGATTCCATATTTTTCCTCGTAAACGTACAAATTTCAAGATAAAAATTAATTCAAACAAAAGATTTAATAAATTATGAAAATGTAATTAATTAAACTTATTAAGGCAAGTGATTTAAAAAGTATTATTTAATACATGCACGGGGCTAAGGTCAGTAGAGTATATTTTTACTAATTTTTAAAATTAATTTACTCTTAAAAAGTTATGCTATATAAGTAAATAATTAAATATATGAAAATGCGTTGCGTGAGTGGTCGTGTATTAATATTTTTTATTTTATTTTAAGTTTGCATGTTTTTTCAATTCCATAGTTGTTTTGTGTTTGTATAATTTTTGTGCTTTTTTAATGTTTTTTTAACTATGTACAATTGTACAGGCGTTTCCATACTTTAAAATGAAAAAAAAGGTTTTAAAGTAGGGAATAAAAAGTATGTAATTTTTATGAATTTCATTGTTGTGTGTATGAAAACGCCTAAATAGTTGTATGGGCGACATTTCATATACGTTTGGCATGAAAATTGTAAGTAAACTCGTCCAGGGATAGAAAGCGAATTAAATCAATTTTAGCATCTCTATTAGTAAAAAACAAGCAATGTTGAAATTCATACACGATTTGTACTCAAACCACAGAATATATAATAGTACTAACGTACAGAAGTCCGTCGCCGCGAGGACCATCAAATAATAAGCTACTCTCGCTGCACGGCAATAAAGTACAATTTCAAACTGCACAACGCTGCGTGGATAAAATTATATGCACCTACGAAGAAGAAGGAGAGGCGTCTCTTTCTGTCGCATAGCTCTGTCTCAACCGACACATTTCGGGGTTGCTACTCGCTAGTTACTGATATCATAGAAAACATTCGTTATGCCCATGAATAAACAATGAAATTACTAATAGGTACCTACTTATAAAATAAAATAAATCTACCTAATAGGTGAGCTCAGCATATTTAAAGAGCGTAAATAATAAGTATTTCTAAGTAGTTAGAGAAGCTCGATGGCGCAGTGGTATAGCGCCTGGCCCAACGATTGCGGAGGTTAAGCAACTTTTGCAAGGGTTGGTAATCGTATGGGTGAAAAAAAAATAGTATTTTTTAGCTTTTTTCTTTACTGGTGCCATATTTCGAACTTCGATACAACTAAGTATGTAAATATGTATACAAAAAATACAATAAAATTTGGTAGGTAGGTAGGTACGTTAGTAATTAAGTATCAAAAACGAAGTGCATGCAGTTTCGCATTCGGCGCTTGACTGACTCGTTTCGTTGGTGACGTTCACGCGCTGCGCTCTCGTCGCTTGCACACGCCGGCGCCGCGGCCGCGCGTTTCGGTCGGCGCGGTGATATCCCTCGACAATGGCCCTCTTGGAGTGGGCCGCGAGCAGTAGGCTAATATAAAAGTTTAAGCGCGGAGTGATACCCCCCTGCTCAAACTACCTACTAATAAAGATTGTATAGCAGATGTATAGTTACACAATGGTTACTCTCTGTCAAACTATTTGAGTTTGACATTAAAAAGAAAGTGACAAAACACTGTGTAACATCTGCTATACAATCTTTATTAGTAAGGGGGTAAAGTTTTAAAAAGAGTGTTACAAATTAAGATTATTTTTCACAATAATTATGTTATGTGTCTATCAACTATAGTATACTTTACTATACAGTCAAGTAGAAAAAGATTTAACATACCTTTTTCCACCTTATTTTTTTAGCTCAAAGCTACACTTTTTCAAAGTAAAAATCATAATGCAAAGACTTGTGTAATATGCTATGTGCTATTTGTATTTCGTAAAGGTAAGCTCTTTATAGCTCATCTACATTCAAGTTCAGTTATTTAATTTTTTAAGGCGCTGTAGGTAGTGAAACTGGCGCCGCCACTACATTTATTTTTATTACTCGTAAACTAAGACAATATTTAAAAAAAGCTCATGTAATAATTTCTTAAATTGTCTCTATCATTTTTTTAATAACTCTTCAACAGTTTTCATTCTTTCTGTAAGTTTTAAAATCCATTTTAGCTCAAAAGTTTGGCAATTATGGATTTTAAATGTTGAAGAGTTATTCAAAAATATAAGAGACAATAGGGATGTTGACTAATGAATAAAATAACGAAATACTAATAAAAATCGTAAACATATTAAACTTTTAGAGTAGCTTGTATACCTCTTGGTTTTATATATTGCATATTATTTGTTTTATGACCCTTCAAAGTTGGGTGGACAAGTCCATTTAAAAAGTATAAAATTTATTAAAATAAATGATACCTTTAATTAGTCCGTAAAATGTATAGCAAATTTGTCGAAGAAACTATTTTGATAAAAACAATATTTAATATAGCTGCCGAACAAATTTCCTACGCGTTGCATACAAACTAGCACGGCGTGACGTCATAACGTGCAAGCCATTAGTATGGAGCGTTTTTGATCGAGTCCATTTGTGTGCATTTCACACTGTGATATCTCGGGCAGTTTTCATGCTAGCGAATTAATTCTTTTACCAATGTTTCTTTTTTTGAGAGGTAATTTATGTAACATAAAATAAAAAAAATAGTCAACATCCCTATTTAAGAGATTATTACATAAGCTTTTTTTAAATATTGACTTGGTTTACGAGTAATAAAAATAAATGTAGTGGCGGCGCTAGTTTCACTACCTACAGCGCCTTAAGTCTTATATCGTAGTCATCGTCTTTGTTGCAAAGTGGAACAACACGTCCGAAGTAGAGGGCGGAAGGTAGTAGTGTTTTTTTTTATATACAGGGTCACTTGTAAAACAACAACCTCACAGGAGAAGATTACTAACATCATAAACAACAATGTTTGTTCTTAGACTTTTCCGAAAAACACAGAAAAAACTTTTTATACAAAATTCGATTAACTGTTTGATATTTGTATGGAAAGTAGTTTTTTTGTCTGTTTTCGGAAAAGTCGTAGATTAAACGTTGTTTATTATGTTCGAATCTACTCCTGCGAGGTTGTTGGTGTATTACAAATCACCCTGTATAATAGACCCTGATATTTCTACAACTAATAGGGATGTTGACTAATGAATAAAATAACGAAATACTAATAAAAATCGTAAACATATTAAACTTTTAGAGTAGCTTGTATACCTCTTGGTTTTATATATTGCATATTATTTGATTTATGACCCTTCAAAGTTGGGTGGACAAGTCCATTTAAAAAGTATAAAATTTATTAAAATAAATGATACCTTTAATTAGTCCGTAAAATGTATAGCAAATTTTTCGAAGAAACCATTTTGATAAACACAATATTTAATATAGCTGCTGAACAAATTTCCTATGCGTTGCATACAAACTTGCAAGGCGTGACGTCATAACGTGCAAGCCATTAGTATGTAGCGTTTTTGATCGAGTCCATTTGTGTGCATTTCACACTGTGATATCTCGGGCAGTTTTCATACTAGCGAATTAATTCTTTTACCAATGTTTCTTTTTTTGAGAGGTAATTTATGTAACATAAAATAAAAAAAATAGTCAACATCCCTATTATTTAGCATTTTCATTGTGATGTCGTCCATACATAGCTTGGAATGTATTTGAAATGTTGTACAATGCTTGCTGTGGTTTGTGTTATTAAAATGTAAGTGACGTTTTATTGCTCGTTTTATTTTTAAGACTAACGCCCGTATTCAAGAACGATACTCAAAGGACCCTTGCCTATGTCAACGCACTGCGTTGAACACCGGAACACACGTGTTACAAAATAACCCTTAATGCTGAATATGGTAGATAGGGACCATCAAACTGAACAACTTTCACTATGGGGCCAACTCTGTTGCTAACAATCCTCGATTGAAACCGCAGTTACATTGCTGTTTTAAGTAAGATAGTTGTCACATTGGTTCCACTAAAGCAGCAATGTAACTCGATTTCTGCCAGAGTTGATTGCAACAAAGAACAAAATCAGGGGACGGAACGCACCCTGTCTATTTGAGTTCTGAAATAGAGCTCTGTGATTGGTTCGTTTGATTTACGTATTATGATTGGTTCGTGGAAGGCTGTGCGTCCGCGGCCGTTTATTCCCAGTAGTTTCTTTTGACAGTTCCTTCAAAGGAACAAATGCTACTTTTTCTGCCCATTAGTTCCTTTAGTCTTTTCGAAGGAACTACTGGGAAGAAAAAGCACCATTACTTCCTTTGAAGAACTGTCAAAAGGACATTTTCTAAGAAGCTTCAAAGGAAGTAATGGTACTTTTTCTTCCCAGTAGTTCCTTCGAAAAGATTAAAGGAACTAATGGGCAGAAAAAGTACCAATAGCCCCTTTGAAGGAACTGTCAAAAGGAACTACTGGGAATAAACGTCTGCGGCCACTGTGAGTCCTCATAGTAATGTTTTTGAATACGGGTCTAATGTTATTAATAATGGTGAAATTTAAGTTTTGTGTAATTATAAATTAGTACTATTAAATTACAAAATGTAAATAATGCAGGGAGTAGCTTTTAAATCTTTAATCTAATTATGATTACACATACTTCTAGAATGTGTTTTTTTATTATTAACAGACTTGAAGTATTGTCAAATAATAATTGTATTTTTTTATTTTTTCAAAGCAGTTCATGTATTGATAATACTTCACAATATTAAATCAGCAATCTAAAGATTAATCATAAATTTAATAAAAATATTATAAATGTAAATCATTACCCTCTTTATGCCTCGACGTTGTTGGGTAAATGTAGTCAAATGTCTTGTACTGTACAATATTTGATGAAACAAAACTATTAGTGAAACATAATCTTTTCTACTCATTAGAAAAGCTATACTGTAACTCCGAACAAAAATATCTGTACAAATAATAAAACTGTAAATTTTAAATGCTTGTGCGCGCATCACGCAAAAACAGCTGAACAGATTTTGATGGGTTTTTATTTTTTTGCTAGCTAGCTAACCAGCGAAACAGCTTGAACTCTCCGTAGTACTAGCTTTCATACACAAAGGAGGTCATCAATTACCTATTTAAACTGGTCGCTTTATCTTTCTTTCTACTGTCCACGTCGGCGGAGGCTTCCTTAATTAAGAGGGTTACTGCGCTACACTAGCGCCGCCAATGGCAAAAAAAAAACGTAGTGCTTAAATAAAGACGAAATTGTTAATTGTTTTCTTCTAGTGTACTCCGAAAAAGCTTTGTTGTACTTTTTATCGTTTAAACAATATTTTATAACCTGTCGTTTAGTTTATTGCTAAAAGTGGCCACTTTAAGCAATAAAACTCAAACTAAACGACAGACTAGAAAACGACCCACTAGCTAGCAAAAAAAAGAAAAACCCATTAAAATGTGTTCAGCGGTTTTTGCGTGATGCGCGCACAAGCATTTAAAATTTACAGTTTTATTATTTGTAAATTAAACCTTTTAATAATTAAATTGCTGATTTAAAACGTGTTTTGGCCCATTTTTGGCACCGTCCGCTTGCATGTAGCTTTCGATTGGATTCGAGGCCGCAGCTTTAGTCGCCATAGCACTGGCAAAGGTGAGCTGTTTACTGTTCCTTACTACAACACTATCTTAGTGCCATATCTCACTAGGGACCGTAATAAGCCGCACTTAACGTTAAGGGTGCATCGCGCGTCTACCAGCGCCGCCAATCAAGAAAAAATCATTACAACGAAATAACTATGTTAAATAAAATTCTGAAATCAATTCTGAGGATCAACGAGGTTTTTAGTGAAATAATAATATGTAGAGTTTCAGTCACATCAAAATAAATTATTTCAGTGAAAGAATTATTGAAATTGGACCAAAAATGACTAAGATAGAGCGATTTTCGTGTCCCATTCTCAAAAACGCTCCCCAATTCACGATTGGCTGATGACGTCATCAGCCACGGCGGCGCGGCATGCGGCAGGTGTTTGTTCGGGCGATCGTGGCACGTGACGTCATCGCATGATCCGCAAGGGCCGGCCGTGTTTTTTAAACTCACTTTTTAAATCTTTAATAATTTTATCATTTCTTGATTGTATTTGATGTGATATACAAAATTGATATATTCAATTGTCGTGTTGATCCTCATTATCGCGTTCCATCAACATATGAAAATGCATGGTAGGGTACCTCACCTGCGGCCTTATTGGCTACCAGATGTTGTAATCAAATTTACATGTGTCCTTCAGGACACATTCCTTAGTGAGATATGGCCCTTAAGCTGTGTTCATATTTTGGCGTGTCAGATCACCATGTCTTCATACAAGTCTCTTTGATGCAGTATTACCACAGCGCACGCCTAACCAAACTAGCAATGTATCATAGAGACACGGTGATGATGACAACTCTCCACGAAGTGACTAAAGTCAAGTCTTATCACTTAGGCTACGGTCCGCATGGCGATAAAAATCGATTTAAGCGCGAGCCCGACCAAATTAAGTAATAGTCTCAATATCATAGATATTCTCAATATATTACACATAATAGGGTTTTTGTACCTACTACATTTATTTGGATTTGCGATAATATCGATATTATCGCTATGCGGACCGCGCCCTTTGTAAGGGTGAGGTCACATCTGTCTGACGCCACGTGGTAACATGCCGTATTTTATATAGACGTGTTATAATGTGCTTCTAGTTCATACGTTTACTATGAAAACCGATGTCATCTGGCGTGTTAACACGTAACCTCAGACAAATGTGCCAGCACCAAATAATGAAAATATAAATGTTTGCTTCAGGTTTTAATAATAACGCAATTAACTTTTAATTTTGCTCTGGCATGGGTTTTCCAAAGCTTTCTTTCACTGCCTTAAGTTATGTTTGCTTATGAATATCGCTTTTTTTAAACATCAATTTTTTTATTATTTGTTTAATACAATACAATTACTATTAAGTACTCATTAAACTACCACTGGCTTTAAAAATGTAAAATAATTGATCAACTGTTTATTGTTACTAATTGTAAAGCAAATAAGTTATATTTTTAATAACTTTTGGTAAGAGTCTACTTTTATTAACGATTTAAATAAACAGTACACATTTTCTCCTCAAATTCAAGATGTTCATCCTTCGATCAAGAATATCCTAGATAACGCTTCACGAACTAAAACAGTTACGCAAAAATAGCACCTCAAATAGCGTCCCACTTACAAACATGGCGCTTATTTTGTACATAATCACCTCGTATTTTGTACAAACTTACATTTTATATTACTTATTTTGTACTAAATAAGCTTATTTTGTACAAAACCACATCTTTTAGTTAGTGGAGCTCGGTGGCGCAGTGGTTTAGCGCCTGGCCCAGCGATTGCGGAAGTTAAGCAATGTTCGCAAGGGTCGGTCATGGGATGGGTGACCAAAAATGTATTATCTCGAAGGCACGTTAAGCCGTTGGTCCCGGCTGCATTTGCAGTCGTTAACACCCACCAATCCGCATTGGGCCCGCGTGGTGGGTTATGGCCCATCCTCCTTACCACCCATAAGGAAGGCCTGTGCCCCAGCAGTGGGGACATCAAAAATGGCTGATGGACACATCTTTTATCACTTTCTTTGTGCAAAATAAGCGCCCAGTTTGTAAGTGGGACGCTATTTGAGGTGCCATTTTTGAGACACTGTCCGGGTGGGTAATTACGTAACTTTGTTGCAATCAACTCTGACAGAAATCGCAGTTACATCGCTGCTTTAGTAAGAACCAATGTGACAACTAAGTAAGAACTTAAAGCAGCAATGTAACTGCGCTTTCAATCGAGAATTGTTGGCAACAGAGTTACGTAATTCGCTAGCGGATATCTAGGGTATTCTTGATCGAAGTGTTCATCGAAATAATCTCGAGTATTGTTATTAATTTGTAACTGTTAGAATATTTCTCTAACGATGTGATTTCTGCAGGCGAGCACACGGTCAACGGGGACCACTCTGACGCACACCAGAGCACATTCTCTCACAGCAGTAAAGAGGTACGTGAAAACCCCCTATTTCCGTTGCCCCCATAGAAATACACTGGCCTGCAAAAGTAAGTATCACACTTTTCAAAATTTTTTTTTTCTTAACTATATACACTGGCCTGCAAAAGTAAGTATCACACTTTTCAAATTTTTTTTTTCTTAACTATAGAAGGTAGAGGTTTAAGATTAAAAACGTTTTGTTGCAAATTTTATAGGCTTTAATTCTTAGAAACTAAAATTATACATTAGTAACATTTTTAACTTAAAAAAGATAAAACAATGAAAATAGACATTTTTAGTTTAGTATAAAAAAAACAACTAAAATGTATTGCATGTTATTTAATTTTTAATAACTGGTATTAAATCTGCCTGCCTAGCATAACCGATTTATATCGCGTGATATAGCATTTTATCGACACTCAACTGTCAAACTCCATTGTCTTTTTGACAGTTAAACGTGATAAAATGCTTTATCACGCGATATAAATCGGTCATGCTAGGGGGGCTGGTCTGCCTGGAGGCAATACCAGTTATTAAAAACTAAATAACATGTAATACATTTTAGTTGTTTTTTTTTAAATGTCTATTTTCATTGTTTTATCTCTTTTAAGTTAAAAATGTTACTAATGTATAATTTTAGTTTCTAAGAATTAAAGCCTATAAAATTTGCAACAAAACGTCCTTAAACCTCTACCTTCTATAGTTAAGAAAAAAAAAAATTGAAAAGTGTGATACTTACTTTTGCAGGCCAGTGTAGAATGTCAAAGAACAACAATGTCAATAAACAGGTGATCCGAAAAACTAATGTAGGTATACATTTTATTTGAGATACGTAAAATATGACTTACATACATAAAATTTGACTAAATTATGGCAAAGGAAATTAATAAACTATGTTCCATACTGTTTTCTTTGTCGATAAACGAATAAATGTAGCGAAATTTGATTTTAGAGAAATGTGTGGCAATATCTTATTTACCTGTGAAATGTGTGTTTACGTGGATTGTTTCTTTTTGGCACATCACAATCACTAACAGAACAAGACACCATGGCTCCACGATACCCTTATTTAAAATTCTAACCAAGATTACCAAATATTTTAAAGAAATAGTAATTGCTCTTTTGCTAGGCGGGACGCTAGGGGCTCTTACTGTAAAAAAAGTTAGCACATTGTCACTTGATCCTTTGTCTCTTTTTTTCAAAGACCGTGTCCGTCCGTATAATGTTAACTTCTCTTTTCCACGCTTTATTGGTCTTCTTGAGCGCAGCGAAAATTTTTCTATGTCTATTTATTGCCCCCCACTTTTGTCTCCCACTGGGAGCTATCGGAGAAAAAAGTATAAAAAGTATGATAGCCGGCAAACATCTTGACGCTCTTTTGACGAAGTGGGGATGAGTTCGCGCATGTGCACTTGCGAGCGACCAATAGCGTGCGCCCCTCGCCGCCGCCCGCGCCCCTCACCGCTACGCATACCCAAAATACGCGTTCCGCGCAATCCCCACCCGATTTCAAGATGTTTGCTGGCAAGGATCTTCACAACGATCTGTCCTGCACTGACAGCATCCAGCGGCTTTCCGCGATTTGGCCATGTGTTCCTTAGAGAAAGTTGTTAAGTTTCATGGACTGTACCCTTAGCACGAACAGCTATTGAGAAAAAAAACGCACGTAAAATTACTCGATAGACAATTCTCTATGGAAAATTTCATTTCGCTTATCGGCGATAGATGGCGTTGTACAAATTTCCAATACAAAATTTATCTATCGAATGATTTTACGCGAGTTATTTTTTTCGATAGCTGTTCGTGCTAAGGGTACTGAACACATCCTCAAAAGGATGGTGAATACATAATGACCCTTATTTAGTGTTTATTGACTAAATTGTTTTGCAGGGCTCCCCCTCCAAGGATATTTCGACCGAAGACTCCCCGAAGAAGGACAAAAAGAAGAAGAAGGGGTTGCGGACGCCCTCGTTCCTCAAGAAGAAGAAGGAGAAGAAGAAGGAGAAGTCCAGCACGCCGCAGCCCGCCTAGAGGTATTATACACTTATTATTACACTACATTCTTATCACGAACGAACTATAGTGATTTTTTTCTCCAATAAGGTTAAACAATAGTTCATTAATTGTTGTTAGGTACTGTAATAGGGATGTTGACTAATGAATAAAATAACGAAATACTAATAAAAATCGTAAACATATTAAACTTTTAGAGTAGCTTGTATACCTCTTGGTTTTATATATTGCATATAATTTATTTTACATCATACTGCTCGGTAACTAGCATTTACTAATATAGTACGAGGCTGTGTAAGTTGACATGTACAACACAGTGCATTGTTTAGATAGAACGTTCCATTTTCAAATCACTTTACAAGTCAAGCATGGTGAATGCTTTAATTGTAAAGTACACTTTACAATTCAAGCATTTAAAACTCCTTAGTGAACCAATCTTTTTTCTTATTTATAAACTGACGAAACTTTTTACTGAAAAAAAAACAATGAAATTAGCGGTATTTCATTTCAGTTCAAGCTATGCAAAACTCCTTGGTCAAACAATTTTTTTTTTCATAAAATGATAAGATTCATTTTGAATGGAACAGCTGATTTTTTTTCGTGATTTCGGGGTTGGTCCTATAATGAAAGTTGTTCAGTTTATTTAAATTTTTATTTATTTTTATTTTTTTTAAATTTTTATTTTTATTTTTATCTTTATTTTTATTTTTATTATATTTACCTCGCATGAATGATGTAAAGTAGTATGCTTACCTCGGTTGTAAGTAGCTATTACACCCTCGAACTATATTCGCCCTCGCTCGCTTCGCTCGCTCGTGCGTCTAAATATCTCGGGTGCACTCGATCCGTAGCGCCCTTTGCGAGCTACGCTCGCATGGGCGCCAAATTGGATCTTGTTCTGTAATAGCTCTCTTACGTCCCTTGTGTAACAAACTACTATTATGACCCATCAAAGATGGGTGGACAAGTCCATTTAAAAAGTATAAAATTTATTAAAACAAATGATACCTTTAATTAGTCCGTAAAATGTATAGCAAATTTGTCTAAGAAACTATTTTGATAAACACAATATTTAATATAGCTGCCGAACAAATTTCCTACGCGTTGCGTACAAACTAGCAAGGCGTGACGCCATCACTTAGTAGCCGTTAGTATGGAGCGTTTTTGGGCATTTGTCCATTTGTGTGATTTCACACTGTGATATCTCGGGCAGTTTTCATGCTAGCGACTTAATTCTTTTACCAATGTTTCTTTTATTGAGAAGTCATTTATGTAACATAAAATAAAAAAAATAGTCATCATGCCTAATAGGCATGTTGTAACTGTTGTTTCCTAAATAAATAAAAAATAAAATAAAATAAAAAATTAATTCATCATCATCATTAAAAAATATAATATTAATTTACTTGTCCACAGATAAAAAATCAAAGGATCACTGCCATTTCGCTTTCAATACTTGTATTAAGATTAAACGCTCGAGAACCGCTACGTAAGCTTTGGTGGGCATTCCCACACACACAAATCAATCGCACACTATCTCCATACACATTTTCGACCTTGTCACAAAGCGGTAAAGTTCAAAATCGTGTGATCCTTATATCGGGTAATTTTTAGTCGCCAACCAAATTTTAAGGCTGTGTTCAGACCATGAAACTGAACAACTTTCTCTAAGAAACATAGGGCCTAATATGTAAAACAAATTGACTATACATACAAATCAAAAAGGCATCACGTGATCAGTTTAGTAAGGGGTGACCATAATTTTGTGGTGAATTTTGACACATGATTCTTGGAGATTTTTTTTCAGTTTTATCAGGGCTCTGTCACTCCGCGCGCGAGTCTGAAGCGCTCGGCGTCCTCTGAGAGGACAAATTTCATTCATCAGAAAAGATAAGACCTACGCGATAGAAAGAGAGGCAACTACTAAGTGAATGTTTTGGACCGAAGGGAGCGCTGTGCGACCTGAATTGTACTTTATTGTGTCGGAGCAAGAGTCGCAAATTAATTAATTAAAAAATTAAACGATTTTGCGGAGTGCAACTTCTGTACGCTAGTACTATTATCTATTTTGTGGTTTTATGAACACATCCTTAAAATTTGGATGGTCACAAAAAACCCTGTATAAGTTTATTGAAGACCAAGGTCTTCAAGAAAATAGTCCTCGATCGATGTATATGACACAAAAGGCAGCTTTTTGAGCAGTTTACACCAAAATCGGCTCAGCATTTTTAGTAAAATGACGGACAAACTTGCATTTATAAAGTTTGTAAATAGTTGCGTCAAGTTTAGTTTTAAACTGTCGAGTGAAAGAGATAGGTTGCGATTGACGTAAAGAAGTAAATATGTCTAGAGTTCAGAATGTCAAGTGTTGTACTAATGGAGGTACAAAATATTGAAAAAAAAAACATTGTACTTGTCTTGCACTTTTGCGTTCTGGTTTCGAATAATATCTTGTGAAATTATTTATTTTTGACAAAGAAAAAAAAAGAAATAATTTCATGAAATATAAAAAGAAACAAATTTTTCGCAATTAAATTACGCGTTACTTTTAGAACAAAGTCTTGTTAATTTTTTATAATCAGGCATGTGCCAATTTTTATCAAAATCAGTTCAGTACTTTTGACAAAACAAAACATTCAATAAAATATTTTTTTCAGCTAAAATGTCACAAATGAATTTTTTTTCAAGCTTTTTATAAATATCAATAATTACACAGACTTTGTTCCCAAGTATAAAAAAGTTGTGTTTTAATATTTATTTCGTTCATTTCATTTCAACGCTCATACATTTTACCCACCTTTAAGTAGAGCGAAAGTTGTTAATAATGGTGATTTTTTTAAACATTATTTTTAGCAGCTAATAACGGTTATATGTGATTTTTTACTGCTTTTTGTAAGGTACGAATAAAGTAGCGTTTTATTTTTTTCTTACAATAATTAAGCATGTTTTCGCCTTAAAATTAATGTTTAAAAAAACTCACACAAATACCTATTATCAGCGCGGAGTTAAAAAAACATTTAATTACTTGCCTTCACATTTCTTATGTCGGAACTTATTTTTTTATTACTTATTATTTTTAATTTAAGTTAACTAACCGCTGTGTATGTCAACTGGAAAATGTTGAAATTTATCAATAATATTAAGCGATGGTGTTAAAAAGATGGGTGATTCTTGATTGCATATTGTTTTGACAGATAAAGTACAATTTACATATTTTTTTTCATTAAAATCAGGATTTGATTAGTTTTTAGTAAAGTACAATGTGTATTAATTTTTTAGTCAAAATTCTCTCTGTTATTGTTACTTTGGTGCTATTTTATTTAAACTACCTACTTAAAATATAGAGTAGACACAATCATAAATATCTTTGTTTAATATAATACCATTAATAACACACGAAAATTTATGTATGGAAGTTAACGTATGGAAATTAACATAAAAAACCCATTTTTTAATATGTTTAAACAAAAAAGTTGAACTCCATCATTCAACTTCAATGGGCGATTTACAGACGGCTCAAATAAAAATAAAAAGTAAAAAAATCTACAAGCTGTATTTGTAACCACTCTCCAAATTTTAAGGATGTGTTCAGTCAATGAAACTGAACAACTTTCTCCATGAAACATAGTGTCAAATATGTAAAAAAAATGACTTTTCATACAAATCAAAGAGATCACGTGATCAGTTTAGTATGGGATGACCCAAATTTTTTTGGGTATTTCGACACATGTTTCATGGAGAAAGTTGTTCAGTTTCATGGAAAGAACACATCCTTAAAATTTGGAGAGTGGTTACAAATACACCCGGTATAGATGGCCTTTTATGAAAGCTAGGCTGTAAATTATCGCATGCAATTTTTTCCTTGGAGAGTGGTAAACGAAGCGGGGGAGTTAAAACGGCGATACACATATTATAAGCAACTTCCATAAAACGCCATCTATCGAAATGTTTTGAACTATTTTTTGGTCTCGGTAAATCGCCCATTATCATCTACTTAAGTGTTTTCTTTGTCAATATTTTCTAGTTTTTGACATGCGAGCGGTGTTCGGTGCATTCTATAGTTCTACGGGCATGTAATGCTTACGGGGCCAGTGACCATAAGGCCCTCCCCGCCATTTGTGCTTTGAAATATTAAAAATGGCTGACATCACGGCGGAATTGAATGTTGAAAGCGTGCGTTGCAATATTGGTAGCATGCTATTTAACGCGCTATTTTTAAATAGCGTTTACGTGTGCGTTCTTATGATTTTATACTCGTAAAATGTATGATTTTTTCTAAATATTTAGTTTTAGAGGTTAACGTTTGATGTCGCCGTGCGGTCAGCCCGTAACTATAATTATTAAATGATAAACAAAATATAATATATGTTAGCACTATCTGTAAATTTAAGATTATTCGGCTAGCCTACGTTTGTAGAATTTTTAACTTATTTCCTCCTTTTTTATATTTTGGTTGTAAACACGGTTGTTTTTCTGGACTTTTGTAAATAACGGGCGACGTTATTTTTTAAAAGCTTTTTTTTATACGTGTGCTATTTTACATATTAAAAGCAGCATTTGGGGAAAAAAGTTCAGGTTAAGCGGCCGTGCAAAAAAACAGTACATTCTATACATATTGTTTAGAATATAGGGTCATTTATTGTAATAAACATATATTTTATTTTTTCTAATTTGGACCCTATTATCAATTTGACATTACCTAGAAATTATGTCTAGTGTTGTTAAAATGACAAGTTGGTTTATTATTATTATTATTGTTTTGTGGGGCGTTAAGGCAGTGTTTAAAAAAAAATATATTGTTATGATATTAAGGTGTAAATCTTATGGTTATATTTAGTTTTCTTTCCTATAGAACTTATTAGATTATTCAATGAATTAAAACAGTATTATTTTTAAAATGAAATTTTTTATGATTTTCTTCTACTTAAATTGAGATATTTCAGTTTTTCAGCAGGTTTAAATAAAATAAAATACAGAAGTTTTACGTAGTGTAAGCGCCCCTTAAAACAATGTTTTATTTTTAAGATTCTATTTGTAATCTTTAAAATTATGACACCGGCATTTTTTGCTATTTATGTATATGTAATTGAATAAATTTATTAGTTTTAAATATTGTTTTTTATTTAGGTATATTTATTAAAAACAAGAGCTGTCAAACATCAATGTTAGGTAATAAATTGACAGTCAATCGAGCGATTCGGCCGAAACCTCTGTTTGGCTAAACCTCTCTGACAAAAGCTTATTAGGTAATTAAAAAACTTAAAAAAATACCTACAATAATGAAATTAGTACAATTATTTTTTACAATCCATTTATTTTCTCAACACTTCACATTTTGTAAAACAACATTCACTCAAAAAATACAATTAAACAGGTACTTACAGTCATCCATGAAAGAAGTTTACCTACTTTGTCATAGCAACTTTTTTGACAGATGTCACTTAAGATCGTTTATACAGCACACTAGCGCCACCATCGGGAAAAAATCATAGTGCTTAAATGAATAAAGACGAAAATTGTGAATTATTTCTCTGTAGTGCACTCTGAAGAAGCTTTGTGGTACTTTTTATATCTTATTTCTAGTCTGTTGTTTAGTTTATTGGAGTTTTTTGCTAATAGTGGCCACTTTTCGCAAAACAACTCCACTAAAAAACAACAAGCTAGAAAATATTGTTTAAGGCGAGGCCAGTTCACGATCTGATGAAAAGTCTGATTTTTGAACATCCAATGTGAAGAACTGATGTAAAATTCTACTTCACAAAAATTACTGTAGACTGAAAAAGAAACAAAGAAGCAAATTAACCGAACAGAATATTGAAAAATGGCATGGTAACCCTCTCAAAAAAATCCTGAATAACACCATAAAAACTTATAAAAATAAATTTCAAATCGTCAGATTTCGTAATTTTCAACGACAGTGATATGATTTTTTATGCAAAAAGGATAGCTTTTTTATCGATCTAACACAATAACCGAGTACATTTTTAATAAATGATCCAGTATTTCAGAAATCAATAAAAATGTACTAAAATTCGTCAAATTTCTGGCGAAGCGTCAATTAAAGTTATGCAATATTCAACCTTATTCTAAAGACATAGTGAAAGAGTAAATTTCGTGAACTGGCCTCGCCTTAAGGGTACATCGCGCGTCCACTAGCGCCGCCAATCAAGAAAAAATCATTACAACGAAATAATAGAATAGAATTTTATTCGCATTAAATAGGGTTTACATAAGGTGTTCGTAGATCAATTTAAAGTATCTTATATTGACATGCAAAAATTGAAATATTATTTTTCAAGGTACAATTTTCCACATTATTTTTGTATTAACTAAAATATTATATTAAATTCATCAATAATAAACTAATTTCAATGTCAAATTCAATTTAAATCAAATATAATTATTAAAAATGAAATAACAATAACAATGTTAAATAAAATTCTGAAAGATATAAAAACTAGAATTAGCTATCAACTGATTTTGTATGCGTTAAATTCTTAGTTTAAATGTGTTTGTGTAGCTAAAACCTGGATTATCGCCAAAAGTGGCCACTTTAGGCGTTAATCCAGGTTTTAGCTACACAAAAACATTTAAACCAGGAAAAAAAATGCATACAAAAATAGTTTATAACTACTTTGCTAGTTTTTATATTTTTCAGAATTTCATTAAACATAGTTATTTCGTTGTAATGATTTTTTCTTGATTGGCGGCGCCGGTGGACGCGCGATGCACCCTTAAGCCATAAAAAGTACCACAAAGCTTCTTCGAAATGCACTTTAAGAGCACAATTTCGTCTTTATTTAAGCACTATGATTTTATTTCTAAAGGCGCCGTTAGTGATGTGTTTATACATCACTATACTCTTAAAAAAATAATCAAAAAAGTTGCTTCAACAAAGTGTCAAGTGTGACTTTCGTTGCACTACTTGTAATCAACTAAAATCTTGAAGATCTTCCTCAGCAAACGACAGACGTCTGTAGTCAATTGCTTCGTCACACCTGTCAATTCTTTAAATATGACGGCGACGTTCAGTCTACGTCTACTGTCCCCCATCAGGACGCAGAACAGCCTGCCTATTTCGCGTATGTAATGGGACATGATGCAACAACACCGACAACATTGGACAGTGACGTCTCTCCCTGCAAATAGAATAGTAGATTGTTATACAAGACGCTAAAATTACCCATTGCATACGAGGTAGTTTTATTCCCGAGCTTTAGCGAGGGAATAAATAGAAACCGAGTTACAATGGGTTTTAGCGTCGTGTGTTACACTATACTTTTCACTACAATTGCGAGAAAATAAAATACAATATTAAATAGTTTATACCTACTTCCGTAAACGAATAGGTACCTACACTCGTTTTTCTATCCTCCACTTCATAAACTTTTTGTACAATATTGAAATAAATGATTTGTGCTTGACGGCAAAAGATTAAAATTATTTCTTTCCTATTACAGTCACACAATTCAATCAGTTTGTAATTATAGAAAAATTCTAAAGATTTCGCGCCATGGTACCTTTTTTATTTTCTGCTGTAGCAGCTAAGCAACACAAACACGCATTCTACGTTCTACGATT
Source organism: Agriphila straminella (assembly GCA_950108535.1). Lineage (NCBI taxonomy): Eukaryota > Metazoa > Arthropoda > Insecta > Lepidoptera > Crambidae > Agriphila > Agriphila straminella. Next base: position 1,695,854 of record OX467328.1, read on the forward strand.
CACTCTGTACACAGAGTATAAATAAGTCTATGATTTCACCGAAGAGATGCTTTTAGTTCCATTTTCAAAAATAAGAATGAGAAACTGGGGGCCTATTACGAAACTTGGTCACGATAGTCGTCCGCAGTTCGTCGGTTGTAGTTATTACAAATATTTTCAATGTAGCTATCAAATAATGACGGATCCACTAGAGAGAAATTTACGGAATCACTTTGCAATATCGCATACGCAAGTGCTTTGTAATAGGAATCAATCAGAACGAAGCACGGACGCAGCTGCGTGTATCGTATTAAACTTTTCGTAATAGACCCCCAGTATTAAGTCAAGCGAGTTTTTATTCGTGATTATGAATAAAGACTTTTTCGTTTTAGTGGGCTCATTGGTAATAGACAAACATTAAAAAAGAAAAAACTTTATCCCCTAGGGGTTATTATGCTATTTTATCTCGACTCTTGTACGTTACAATGACGCACTTTTTGAGCAAGAGGAGTGAAAATATTATTTTTACCATCGCCACTCAAAAAAGTGCGTCTTATTCATTGATAACAGTGAATAAAACGCGTTTTTATTCACTGAGTGAATAAAAATATTTTGAATTTGGAACAAGCGCGCATCGTATGAATTAGGTACAAAAAAAATAAAAGGTGCTGAAAGTATGGAGCTATTCCATAGATAAAATTATAGTTCTACAATTAAATGACAAAAATAATCCCGCCAATTTTATTTAGGTTCTTTTTAGTGTCTTATCTTTGGGTTCTTTTCTAAAAAATATCCCGCTAAAACAATTAGGTCCTTTTTAGTGTCTTATATTTGGGTTCTTTTTTATATATTTGAAGGAGATTAGTTGTTATCAGTCCATTCCATCAGTCTGGTACGATCTTCAGTCTGTAAAAATTCAAAGTCTATACAAACTGATGAAGTGGACTGATGCCAGACTGATCATGTAGTTTCCCTCTTAGTTAGCTCAGTGGCGTAGTGGTTTAGCGCCTGGCCCAGCGATTGCGGAAGTTAAGCAACATTCACAAGGGTCGGTCATGGGATGGGTGACCAAAAATGTATCATCTCGAGCTCCTCCGTGCTTCAGAAGGCACGTTAAGCCGTTGGTCCCGGCTGCATTTGCAGTCGTTAACACCCACCAATCCGCATTGGGCCCGCGCATTGGGTGGGTTATGGCCCGTCCTCCTTACCACCCATAAGGAAGACCTGTGCCTGTGCCCCACAGTGGGGACATCAAAAATGGCTGATGGACAACTATAAATACTATAGGTACTGCTATTTTTTTTTCTCGCAATCAATGGTAAAAAGTAGAGTACACAACTCGTGAAAAAAAAATTTCATCTCGGTCCTTTGTATCCCTCGCTTCGCTCAGGATTCTACTTTTGAATCCCTCGCTACGCTCGGGATTCAACTCTAGAATCCTTCGCTGCTCTCGGGATCCAACTTAGTCCCTCGAACTAAATTCCCTCTTTTTTCACTTGTTGTATAATCTACTATTATTTGTGAAATTTATAATATTGTTACGGCCGAATACTCAAAGGCTTCTTAGCTAAAATCTTAAGTTAAGGTCTCCTTAACTTTAAGGAAGCTGTCAGTTTCATAGAGTTTCTGTCAAATCTGACAACTTTTTTGAATTTAAGGTGGCCTTATTTGAGTATTTGGCCGTTAGTAAGTCAATACAAATGATGTGTCATTATTTGTTAGTGTCACTACATTCCCACCTTATATTGCAATGCTAAGTAAGTAAGTAGTAAATAAGAATAGCAATAAAACTCGCAAATAAACCATTACTTACTTACTTGCTACGGCTCCACCTGCGTCTTTTTATGCGCTACACTAGCGCCGCCAATGGAAAAAAACCATAGTGCTTAAATAAAGAGGAAATTGTGAATTGTGTTCTTCTAGTGTACTCCGAATAAGATTTGTGGTACTTTTCCTCGCTTAATTTTATTTCAAAAGTGGACACTTTTAGCAATAAACTAAACGACATGTTATAAAATATTGTTTAAACGATAAAAGGTACAACAAAGCTTCTTCGGAGTACACTAGAAGAATTCACAATTTCGTCTTTATTCAGGAACTACGATTTTTTTCTACTGGCGGCGCTAGTGTAGCGCAGTAACCCTCTTAAAGTGTTAATCTAGGCGTTACGCAGATGTGGTCAAGACTTAACGGTGTTAATTTACAAACGACAGTACTAAATTTACTTAAGCGTAGTTGTACATTACCACTAACGTTAGGAGCTCGGTGGCCCAGCGATTGCGGAAGTTAAGCAACGTTCGCATGGGTCGGTCATGGGATGGGTGACCAAAAATGTATTATCTCGAGCTCCTCCGTGCTTCGGAAGGCACGTTAAGTCGTTGGTCCCGGCTGCATTTGCAGTCGTTAACACCCACCAATCCGCATTTGGCCCGCGGGGTGGGCCCATCCTCCTTACTTATGGGTATAAGTAAGGCCTGTGCCCCAGCAGTGGGGACATCAAAAATGGCTGATGGACTAACGTTAACGCAGGTGGAGCCGAAGCATAACAAATAATAAAGATAAAACAACACTAAACGCGCGCGCAGAATGCGTGTTCAAGATTTTGCTTCCAAATTCCCCCACGGAGCCATGTCTCACCCTATCTAAATAGTAATAATATTCTAAACATGTCATCTAGACGTTACATCCACTTGGCATCTCTCTTGTTTGGTATCATTACAACTCGTAAACCAATCTACTTGTGGTACAAGTTGACTTGGTCTGCTCTGAATCGCCTTGGTCGACTTAATATACAAAGCCACAAAACAACAGCTTTTAAAGGAAGTTTCAAATACGCAGCAGCCAAGATATGGAATGACCTTCCTCCACCACTTCGTAAGTTGAGTAGTGTGGTAGTGTTTCGTAAACGACTTGAAGAACTAATTCTTTCACAACAAAAAGACGGCTGCAGTACATTTCTATGATTTTAATAAAAAGTATATCTATGTATTTTTTAATTCAAAATATCTTAAATCCATCATTATTATTCTCTAGGTAGGTACCTATCTATCTACATTACACATCTTTTATCTATCAACACTCGCACAATTACCGTTGTAAGTTTTTTATGCACGCAAAAGTATCTACGAGTATGTATAAAACCACCGTTCTTGTTATCCCTTCTCGTGTACTTCTCTTTTTCAGGACCAGCTGAAAATCAGCGTCGTGACCCTGAGTGGTCATGATATTGTTAGCTGAGCTGGTTGCCTTTTTGGTTACTATTACATAATTATTTATACCTAATTAATTTAGAATGCGTTTAAATATTCCATAGTAAATGTTTTTGTAAACCATTTTGTAAACCATTTTGCTTGTTATTTGTAAGTAACCAAATAAAGTTTTTTATTCTTATTCTTATTCTAAACAGGCAACCAATGGCAAACAAAATCATTTTCATATTATGTCGAAATTTTAATGTCAAATATTAAATGAGGGCTTTTCACAATGACAAAAACCTGTAGGCTCGATAGATGGCGTTGATAAAAATAGGTGACAACGTAATTTTTTTACTAAGCTTCGAAGAGTATCAACACCATCTAGTGAAGCAAATAGTTACTATTTTTATTATTTAAATGTCACTTTGAAGAAAACCCCTCATTGTCAGATATTTTCGTATTAGCAAATTTCCAAGGAAAAATTATAACATACTTATAATTTCCTTGCAAATTTCAGAGGTCTAAAAGAAATGTCAAATGTTAAAATAAGTAAATGTCAGATTAAAATATATTATAGAATGTCATTAAGGCGGTTGTATGACCGAAAGTGGCGCCCTCAGAGGTTTTTATTTAATAAGTTGTTAATAGAAAAAGATTTTAATAATGTTAATCGTGGAGATTTTAGGGCCCATGGTCTAGTATTTTCATGCCCTCGTAGTCATTCGTAGAAGTAGATAGCAAATGTGTCAAAAACGGCCACTTTTAGCAGTTTTGCTATCTACTTTTAGCAGTGACTACGAGGGAATGTAACGATACCGTCTAAAAATACTAGACTGTGGGCCCTTAAATCCCCATGATAAACATTTTTAAAATTGTGTATTAGAATTATAATACTAAATATAATTGACCGCGGCGCCACTTTCGCTCAGGGTACCACCTTAATACATAAAGTTAAAAGTTAGAGTGACTACCTAGACTGGCGATAGATGGCGACTTGCTGCGACTGCAACATTTCAACTTCTTTTTTGTTTTCTTGATCGATTTGCAGCCGGTGGCGGACTTGGGTCTGCCACAGCTGCGGTGTGGAACTTCTTTTTTCTCAATCTGATTTAATAAAGATATTTGTTTTATTCACTTCTCAAGCTTACGCGCTCACTAGACGTGGTCACGGGGGCACCACGGCAGCTGCAAAGGTGCCGAAACGTCGGGAAAATCAAAAATCAAACCAAATACCAACTAATTACCAAAGTACTTTCAATAAAACCGCGCTAGTATCCGTTAAAAGTGTTTTATTTCATATTTGTTTTATTTCTCTGTTTCAGAAAGGTCCAAATGGAGCCCTTTTGCCACAAATGAGTTGGTTTTTAGGGTTCCGTACCAAAATGGTAAAAAGGAACCCTTATGGTGTGACAGTCTGTCTGTCTGTCTGTCTGTCACAGCTGGATATCTCGAGAACTACTAATGGTATCAACTTGAAATTTGGAATAGTTAAAGATGACCTTTGTCCAACTATTTTGCAAATAAGAAAGAAATAAAAAAATAAATAGATTTTTTACAACAGGGACTGAAAATGGGTCTTAAAAATTTTAAGTGGGGCGACTAGGAATGTGGGGTATCATATGAAAGAGCGCTGTTTGAAATCATTTTTTTGTTTTTTTTAGGCCGCATAGTTTTCGACTCTGATGAAAAAAGTAAATGTTTTTTTCTCTTTCACCCGATACTATTCGCAAAGTGTACAACGTACAACTCGTACTAGGCCCTCAGAAGAGATATGAGGATATGTTTAACAAAAACCCGCGAAATTGGCACAAACTGAAAACTCTGATCGAACGATCTGAATCTCCTCCATTCACTCCCTGGGTGGCCATCATCAGATCATAGCTAGGTAAATCCTTGGCGGAGAACCAACGCATCAAGGGTGGAATTGCGTAAGATAATCGTATTCATTTGACAGTTCATATCGTATTCCATCGGCTGCAATTTGTATGGGATGACGTAAATTATGATACAATATGAACTGTCAAATGAATACGATTGACTACGCAATCCCCTAGCAAAGTTACCTCGTTTGTATGAAAATTGACTGGTGTGTTTAATTGTGTGACCGCCACTTACTTGTACCTACTTATTACTACTACCTACTTATTCATATTGTCCTCTAAAGTGCACCTATTCCCCTATTATCCTATTTATCTTATTTTATTTCGCCCAAGGTTGCCTGGAAGAAATTGTTATGTAGCAATAAGGCCGCCTATTGTATGTTTTCTTGTTCTTTTCTGATTGTTTAATTTTTTCTATCATGTGCAATAAAGTCTTTATTATAATTATTATTACTTATATCGCGTGATAATACCTAGCGTTTTAACCAAACTTAATTGTCAAAGTCCATTGTGTTTTGACAGTAAACGTTATCATTCGTGTTTCAGTGGTCATGCTATGGGGCAGATGTGATAACAGTATAATGTGCGGCCAGGCTTACAAAAGATTAAAATCTTTGCCAACTGTCTAGATGAGTAAAAAAATTACCTTAATGGCCCAAGAATCTGCAGCGCTCTGCATTTTGTCGCTGCGTTTTTTTAACTTTCACTATCTATAATACATTTTATAATTATCAGTAGGTATCCAAAATATTGTAGGATTTCATTCACGAAAATTTTTCTTTAGTAAAATTTTGACATTTCGTATTACGCTGTCTCTTTGCTATCTGTCAATTTTCTTCTTCTGAATGTTTTCAGTTTACTCTATGAGTGAAACTTATGTGAAACCTTTTTCTTGATTGACTGTAGGAAAAAATATTCAAAAAAATTAGTGGTTTTCAAAAGGCAGGAAAAAAAAGTACATAAAAAGAACTAGATGTCGTTGAACAACTAAGTGGTAGCTTTTTATGAAAAAGGCAAAGTATGAAATGTAATTACTTTTGTATACGTTTGTTGAGTATGTGGTTTGTTGCGTTGTGCTTTGGTTGTCCGTTGGCGTGTTACGAAGAACTTTTCTATGACCAATATGACCATGGGAAATAATATTTAAAAAATCTACCTAGTTGAAGTAGCGCCATCTATCGACATAAAATTATACTAAAATTCTCTGCTTTCAGAAAACCGCTCATTTCAAGGAGGTCCATGATCAATTTAACAATGTAGTACAACTGAAGTGACTAACTTCAGAGCCCTTGCGGTACAAAACGACGTAATTTAATCTGTAAATATTCTCTTTGCCATCCATTCTCGAGTGAAGCTAAAGCGCATCACTGTCTTGTCATATTATTATTGTCAATTTAATCTCTTCGCACCAAAATTAGCTGATCATTCAAACTTAACAAAATACCTAATCGTTTGAGATAAACCAACCTTATCTCAAGACAATAAGGTGCTTTTTCATTTGTTCTCAGTCAACAAATGAAAATAAAAAAAAAATTGATAACACTATCAATATGACGTTGCTTCGCAAAAATATTGATGATATTGACAAAATCCTAAGGCCAACCGCACGCACGCAATAATATGATTTAATACTGACTTAATCCTCAATACCGCCAAAATCAAATGTTTATTTGTATTATTGTCAATATGCAAATTATTGCCAATAATATTGCGTGTGTGTGGTTAGCCTAACGATTTTGAGAGCGTTAAGGGGACAAGCGCCGCCAATGAAAAAAAAACATAGTGCTTAAAGACGAAATTGTGAATTGTGTTCTTCTAGTGTACTCCGAATAAGATTTGTGGTACTTTTCATCGCTTGAATTATATTTTCTAGTCTGTCGTTTTATTGCTTAAAGTGGCCACTTTTAGCATAAACTAAAACGACAGGTTATAAAATATTGTTTATCGATAAAAAGTACAACAAAGCCTCTTCTGATTTTTTTTGCCATTGGCGGCGCTAGTGTAGCGCAGTAACTCTCTTAACTCGTGGCATTTCATATAAACTTTCGTCATTTCGAAATGACTTGAAACTACTACAAATGAACACATGAGCAGAATAAATTGGTCTGAAAAGTTAGTTAAAAAAAAATTCAATAAATAGTGTTACAGCTATTTCCATAGAAACAGAATTTTCCAATTATTCAAAATAGAACATTTCAAAAATGATCTTAACTCTTCAACGCCCGGAAAATGAGACACATTAGATTTTCTATTGTGTCTCGGTCGCCAGCGACCGCTCGGGCGTTAATGGATTAACAAACTTTTTAGACCTATGTATTCTGCTTACGCACATATGAAGTTTCATCAAAATCGGTTCAGTCATTTCGAAAAATAAGGACTTAAAAGTTTGCATGTAATGCCGTGAAACTAAGTATCAAATATCTAAATAACCATTGTAATTTTTTTTTTAATGTAGATGAAAATTACCGGGGTTTTTATCTTTTAGACATGCCAACCCCTAATTCTTTCAAAGGAGAGGTAGCTATTGCAAAACCGTAACCAAGTTTGTGACAAAGTCTTTTTGCAATTTCTGATCGTGGTTCTGACAAAATACTTTGAACAAGAGGCCAATATCAAAGGTGTTTAAATTGTATTTGTTTATTAATAGCTGCCTCTCATTGCTGTTTCTGACACACTCCATCAGCAAATGTTGCACGTCCTCAACTTTTTGGCACGTTGAACATTTGTCAGATTGTACTTTTTTCATTAGAAATGCAAATTTTGCCGATGCATAGTGTGACATTTGACATTTTTTTGTCGAAACTTCAATTTTGACGGATTTTAGCGATACAACCCAGAGAAACCTTTGGGTCTACTAAATACATTTGTATGTGTCCGCGACAAAAAGTAATATGATGATTCACTGGAAAGTTATAAGCTTAGATATGAAAATGCATGTCGATTTCTCAAAGTCAACTTTGAACATAGGTACACAGAAAGACAAACAAGTAAAAACAACAAATAAAAGTATGAAATTGGATTTTCTTATGAAGTAAAGATTATTCTGGTATAAAATTTACGTAATAATATTAATGTATCTAGGAGAAATTCACAGTTAATTCTAAGCGTTTTTTGTAGTTTTATGGTTTTTGATTGGGATTTTTTTTTACATATTCCATACATAATTTCAAAATTCCGAGGCCGCTATGAACTATTCGACTATATAAGAGATAACATTCATTTTTTTCTATTTCATTTGTTTAAAACAGTAGTTCAATCTAGGAGCTCAAAAAAAGTGCCTTCGCGGATTTTATGAAAATCTTTCTCTGCAATTTTGGGTTTAATTAAAAAGTTAAGCAAAATTTACAAAAAGCGAGGCCACTACGAACTATGCCAGTAGCTATTCAACACTACTCAATAACTCAAAATTGTTAATGTATTTTTGTTTCTGAGATCAAGAACGCCAAAATTGCCCATTTTACGCTAAAATCACAGTCGAGGAAGCTTATTTTGAATTGTTTTATACCATATGCCTTTGTCTATAGATATTTTTTCAAAATGATCTTGCCAATCGAGAAAACATTAATATTTAAATTTAGGTAAAAATTCTGAATAATCCGGCACAAAGTTAAGTTCATTTCCTTCAATTGATGCTAACTTTGCTAGACGGTCAGCTTCGTCGTTGCCCTTTAACCCGATGTGTAAAAAAAAAATTCTAATATTGTGATACATAATTATAGCACCTGTATATTAGATTTTTTGAGGTGTTGCCTATTTTGCGTCTAAAATGAACGATAATTTAGGCATGTTATGAGAAGAGATGAAAGGCATGTTACTAGAAGAGTAATGGATATGGATGTTGAGGGCTGGAAAGTAAGAGGGAGACCGCAGAAAAGATGGATGGAATGTGTGCGGAATGATATGAATGTGAAGGGAGTGGATGAGGAGATGACGAGTGACGGGAAGGAATGGAAGAGAAGGACGCACTGCACCGACCACAAATAAATTGGGATAAGGGTAGAGGGATGATGATGATTGACGTTAAAAATCTAACTTGCATAAGTAATATCAGAAAAAATAAAACAAATTTTAAAAAACTTCTTAAATTTATTGTATTTTTTACAAATAATCAACAACCTTTGAATATATACAACACCCAAAATACACCTTCAAATTATTGCTAAGCACATAACATAAGAATCAATTAAGTAATACCTACATCTGATTTAAGAAATTGTAATTACAAACGGGTAATAAAAAACGTAAGAAGAAACCCAATTAACTCATTTTTAGGAATGAACAAAAAGAGTATAATGTATAAGGTCAAGTGTGAATTTTACTGTGCTAATTTGGCTTTAATAATTATGACCCTTTGCAAACGGCATCTAACTATAATTAAACAATATTTAGGTAATTCTAAGTATATTATGTTGTCATTCTCGTTTGTTTTACAATTTCTTAAAACTAAGCGCTTATCTTTAGGGTTCCTTAATCCTGGATCAATTTGCTCAAAGCATGATGAATTCATTTTAGCTTTGCAAAGACACGCAGTAGATATAATAGCTATCAATGAAACATGGTTAAAAGAGGGTCAGGATCGATGTGCTCCAGCACCACCGGGATACCGACTTAGACATGTACCACGACCTCAAACTGTACGCTCACGTGGTGGTGGTGTTGGATTTTATATACGCAATGGTATTTATGCTCGACAAATTTATCATCCTCAATCAAGCAACGTCGAACAAATGTGGCTAAGTATTGCAATAAACGGTAAAAGGCTTGCCATTGGTACTGCTTACCGTCCACCCTGGTTGCATGTAGATACCTTTATAGATGCTCTATCTGATACTGTGAGTTCGTTGTCTGCGTATGATCATTTAATACTACTTGGTGACTTTAATATAAATATGCTCACTGTCAATGACTTCGATACTAAAAAGCTATTATCTTTCTTAAAATGTATGAATTTAAAGCAATATGTTTCACAGCCAACTCACTTTACAGACCACTCTGAAACTCTTATTGATTTGATTTGTAGTGATACTGATGTTTCTAATGTAACTGTTGAGCAAATCGCTGAACTTGGTAGACATGCTTTAATTACTTTTGAAGTACGTATTAAGAAACCAAAACCTCTGTCCCGTTGCATTAGTTACAGACCTATTAAAAATATAAATTTAAAAGAATTTAACGACCAGGTTGAAGCAGTACACTGGGAACGTCTATGGCATGAAGATATTGATCAGTTTGTTGAATCTTTTAATTATTATGTTTTGCATATATTTGATACCCATGCTCCCCTGAAGCAATCAATTGTAAAAGATGATATGATACCCTGGTTGACGCAGTGCATACGTGACATCACTAAGCAAAGGGACATGGCTCTCGCTAAGAGTCGAACTACTAAGCTTGATTCTGACAAAATATATTATAAAAATTTGAAACATATGGCTTGTCAAGCTATGTTTAATGAAAAATCTGCATTCTTTAAGCATCATATAAATAACAATTCATCTAATCCAAAAGAGCTGTGGAAGAATATCAAACGAAACGTAGTAAGTTTTAATACAAAACACTCTCAAATCCCTACTAATATTTCTGATCCTGATCTTATTAATAAGCATTTTCTTAATCTACCATTATGTAACATATCAATCTCTACACTGACCTACTTTGAATTCAATCGTTTTAGCGCAGATACATTCAGCTTAGAGTTAGTAGACAGTTCGCTAGTTGCTAAAGTTATTTTACATATTAAATCTAACGCTCAGGGCGCTGATAATATTACTCGTGACATGGTCATGTTAACACTCCCAAGAACTTTAGATGTCATTACTTCACTAGTAAACCGTTCAATCGAAACTGGTGTCTTTCCAGATGTTTGGAAACAAGCTCTGGTGAAGCCCATTCCGAAAAACAATAATCCTACGGAAATGAAAGATCTGAGACCAATTAGCATACTTCCTTTTATGTCAAAAGTAATAGAAAAAATAGTAAACGAACAGATAATGAAATTTCTGAATAAAAACAATATTTTACCTGAAAAACAGTCAGGATTTCGAACAGGCCACAGTACAGCCACAGCTCTTTTGGACGTAATTGATGATATATTGACTGCACAAGATGCTGGTCACAGTACAATACTGGTTCTGTTAGATTTCTCTCGAGCGTTTGATATGATTAATCATAATTTACTCCTCTCTAAATTAGCTTACTACGGTTTCGATGCTGTGGCACTTAGGTGGTTTTCAAGTTACTTAAGTGGCCGTTTTCAACGAGTTATGCTTCAGGGCGAGTCTGGTTGTGAATCAGTATCTAACGCTATGTCACTTAAATGTGGTGTTCCACAAGGGTCTATTCTGGGCCCTCTTTTGTTTATTTTATACAGTGCTGACATAATTGGTTCTTTTAAACATTGCAAATATCATATGTATGCGGATGATCTGCAAATCTACTTGTCTTTTAATCCTAATGATACTTCTTCAGCTGTAGTGAAAATAAACGAAGATTTATCTAGTATAAACGTGTGGGCTAAGGCTAATAATTTATCTTTGAATCCACTCAAATCCAAATTTCTTGTCTTGGGTTCCAAATCTCAAATAGATAAAGTCAATTCTTGTAAACCGTTAGTGAATATTGGGAATGATATGCTTGTTCAAGTGACCGAGGCTAGAAATTTGGGTGTTTTAATGGATAGTAATTTAAATTTCCACAATCACATTCTTGAAACAGTAAAAAATTGTTATTATAGATTAAAGGTATTATATCAAGTACGTCAATACCTAAACGTTGACCTAAGAATAAAACTCTGTGATGCCCTTATTTTGTCCAAACTTAATTACGCGGATACAGTTATTGGTTCATGTTTGCTGGGTTACACCAAAAAACTGATTCAACGTATTCAAAACGCTTGTGCTCGTTTCTGCTTTCCAATACCACGACGGGCACATGTAACTCCATTTCTAAACCATAGTAATATTTTAAAGATGGAGACTCGTCGATCACTACATTTTGCATGTCTATTGTTTGGTGTCATAAAGACACAAACACCTTTTTACCTTTATAATAAGCTTAATTTTTCGCAGCGTCCGTGTAGATATATTACCCGGTTAGTGTTCCCTGGATACAGCACAGCTGCATTTCGTGGCAGCTTCAGATATCTTGCAACGAAATGCTGGAATAATATACCACCTCCAATTCAAAGTGCCAAAACAATTAAATCTTTTAAGACTAACCTTAAAAACTATCTTTTAAACTCACAAAAAAATGACACTTGACTATGCTGTGTCTCTGCGTGTTTTTGCGTATACCTACCTAGGTACCAATACCAACATCATTATTGCTTTTCTTGTAAGTCCATTTAGATACGATGAGCATTTTTGTACGACTTTACATTTTTTACATGTTTATTTTGCTTTTCTTGTAAGTCCATTTAGATACGATGAGCATTTTTGTACAACTTTACATTTTTCACATGTTTATTTTGCTTTTCTTGTAAGTCCATTTAGATACGATGAGCATTTTTGTACGACTTTACATTTTTCACATGTTTATTATGCACTACCTATCTACCGAATGTAAAATTATTCTACTTTGGTGAGCACGGAAGATCAGTGTTAGGGCACACTTTGGGTGCCTTAACTTATGCTGAGTGTGAGCCTTTTTTGTGTTCCTTTTAGACTAAGCTAATAATAATTAAGAAGATACCTAATTAAGTACCTATTGTGTTCGTGTTATTTAATCTTGGTTCACAAAATAAATCTTTTCTATTCTATTCTATTCTATTCTATTTATTGGCAACTTATTATGCAACACTATTTATGTTATTTATGGCAACACTGGCTTAGATATTTCAGCAGTTTTGCTGTCAAATCCTTCGATCAAGAATATCCTAGATAATGCTTCACGAACTAAAACAGTACGCAAAATTGACACCTCCAAATAGCGTCCCACTTACAAACTATGCGCTTATTTTGTACATAATCACCTCTTATTGTGTATAAAGATACATTTATCACTTATTTTGTACAAAATAAGCTTATTTTGTACAAAAACACATCTTTTATCACATAGGTAGGTACTATATGCAAAATAAGCGCCCAGTTTGTAAGTGGAACGCTATTTGAAGTGCCATTTTTGAGACTGACCCAGCATCTAGATTCTAGGGCCCTTGATCGAAGGTCAAATCATTTAAATTAAATGTTTTTTAAGAATATTTGAAAAAAAAATTATGACCTTAGAATAATAACACCTAGAACGATAGTTCTCTACAAAGCGCACTGTCAAAAGTGAGGCAACTAAAACAGCCAAAATGGCCCCGTTTTCAGATTTTTATTCTTCATTATTAATAATAATAATAATGTTTTCAGATTTTTATACTCCACTATTACCTAATCATACCGAATAAGTACAAAACAGTTTCAATTTTCCTACATTTATTAGATTAGTTGATATATTATTGGATTTTAGTCACAGAATACATAATAGTACAAGTTACGTTTTAGTTTTAGTTTAGTTATAGTTTTAGTTACGATTAGGTAACGTATTAAGGATATAAATCTGAAAACTAAGCCATTCTGACTTAGTATTCGTTGCCTCACTTTGCATACGTGGACACGGCTTCTAGTAGTCCGTAAGCCCGCGGCAATATTGCCTACGTCATATGACATCACGATGAAGTACTTGACAGACTTCCGGCCGTTTCAGAACTGACAGACTTATTAAACACTCTCTCTACTTAAGGCGAGGCCAGTTCACGAAATTTACTCTTTCACTATGTCTTTAGAATAAGGTTGAATATTGCATAACTTTAATTGACGCTTCGCCAGAAATTTGACGAATTTTAGTACATTTTTATTGATTTCTGAAATACTGGATCATTTATTAAAAATGTACTCGGTTATTGTGTTAGATCGATAAAAAAGCTATCCTTTTTGCATAAAAAATCATATCACTGTCGTTGAAAATTACGAAATCTGACGATTTGAAATTTATTTTTATAAGTTTTTATGGTGTTATTCAGGATTTTTTTACAGAGTTACCATGCCATTTTTCAATATTCTGTTCGGTTAATTTGCTTCTTTGTTTCTTTTTCAGTCTACAGTAATTTTTGTGAAGTAGAATTTTACACCAGTTCTTCACATTGGATGTTCAAAAATCAGACTTTTCATCAGATCGTGAACTGGCCTCGCCTTAACTATTGAAGGGCTAAATGATGCCACGCCACGGGTCTCGTACTGATGTCACATGACGTAAATATAACCTTAAAATTTTGACCGGAAGTAAAGGATTTTTTCAAGCTTCCGGCCAATTTTATTTGCGATAATCTTCTGATCCTCGCTCTGCACAACATGTCCGACCGTGTGCCATGCATTTCATCGTGATGTCATATGACGTAGGCGATATGTCGCGGGCTTACGGACTATACATATAGTGGTATTATTCTAAGGTAATGACATAGTTTTAAAACTTTTCTATTTTGAGAAAAAATAGTTCTAAAAATTTAACCTTTTAACTAACCAAGACATTAAAAATAAAAAAATAATATTTTAAAATCATGTTACTTAAATAAAACATCAAATACTTACGAAAGAGGACAAAAATATTCAAAAATATATTCCACAGTGTGTTATCGAATGAACCAAAAACAGGATAACCGTTTCTATGGACTGTCAAAACAACTTTTACTATTGGAACAACTCTGAAATCGCGAAAAAAATCAGTTGTTTCAAGCATTTTGATATACCGTTTCCAGAATCTACCATGTCCCGCTAAAAACAGCTGATATTTTTTTCGCGATTTCAGAGTTGGTTCCATAGTAAAAACTGTTCAGTTTGATGGTGCGAACAAACCCCATCCCCATAAGTATAAACAACCCCATCCATCCCAAAAACATCGAAAAAGTGCAGAAGTAAGGTTATTTTACATACTCTTTACACGTAAAGAAAAAGAGAGACAAACGATTTCGCGTAACGGAGCCTTATATCAAATCTTAGTAATTTCTTTTATAATATACAGTGGTGGCCATATAATTAAGGACACCAGCTGATTTTCATACAAACGAGGTAACTTTGAAGCCATAGTTCTCCGCCAAGGATTGACCTAGCTGTGACCTGATGATGGCCATCCAGGGAGTGAATGAGAGAGATACAGATCGCTATACACATTACACACCCAACTGATCTGATCAGCATTTTAAGATATACAGGGTGTAACAAGACCTTCAACGAAGCCGAGGTCTACGTATTCTGCCCATCATCAGGACCATTTCTGTGCAAAATTATTACTGGGAAACCATTTTGATTTTTGGTGTTAAAAAAGCATTGCATGCATTACCACGCAATGTGACGCGTACAACAGGCCGCGCCTGCGAGTGTATACTACACAGCTGCGTGCGGTCGAGTTGAAAGGCAGCGTTTATGTGCGTGCTCATGAGATACATCGAGTGACGACGTTTTGAAGCCATTGTTTGTTACGAAATACTTAAAATTTTGATAATGTTTCTTTAGTCAAAAAGTAGGAAATAACGAATAAAAAAAGATTTCATAAAAAAATTGAAAAAAAAATTTGACTTTGACCTTCAATAACTTCGTAACTATTGGTTTCCCAGGTATAGTCTAAAAACAAAAATGATCCTGATGATGGGCGGAATACGTGGACTTCGGCTTCGTTGAAGGTCTTTTTACACCCGTTATAAGGATCTGAGTTTTCAGTTTCAGGATTTCCATACATTTTTATTCGTATTTCGCGGTATTTTTAAACACATCCTTATATCTCTTAGAATGCTGATCAGATGAGTTAGGTGTGTAGAGCGATCTGAATCTCCTCCATTCCTCCCTGGATGGCCATCATCAGATCACAGCTAGGTCAATCCCTGGCGGAGAACCAAGACTTCAAAGTTACCTCGTTTGTATGAAAATCGCCTGGCGTCCTTAATTATCTGGTCACCAATATATGTGTGGAAAACCATTTGTTTTTTCAATAAGAGTTGGGTGATGATTGTTCACCAAATAAGACAAGAATAGACAAGACAGACAAAAATGAAGTTTGTAGAAACGGGTGTGGTATTTTGGGAATAGATTTTACATTAAAAAATGATATTAAATTCCGGAACATACTTAAAACTAGAATTAAACTTAATAATTTGTCTAAAATGGAACAACAAATTATAAAACTTACTCATAAAAATAATATTTATATACTTAGAAATTAAAAGGCAAGTTTGGAAATTAACGCCACTCTAAAAAATTAAAAAAAAATATATTTATTTTAATATAATTGAAAAAATACTAGAAAAAATCCACTCACCCGTAGCTTTAGTAGTTTTTTCTAGTATTTTTTCAATTATATTAAGAAACTTAATATATAAGGAAAAATAGCATTGTGAATGCTAAAAATAAAAAAAAAAAAAATGATTTTTTCACAAAATACATTTTGCTGGTATTAAAAGCAGGTAT
Source organism: Agriphila straminella (assembly GCA_950108535.1). Lineage (NCBI taxonomy): Eukaryota > Metazoa > Arthropoda > Insecta > Lepidoptera > Crambidae > Agriphila > Agriphila straminella. The sequence goes on from OX467328.1 coordinate 1,712,345, forward strand.
TTTTTTCATTTTTACAATTAATTACTTGGATTTTAAAAGTGGCAATACTGGCATAAAATCTTTAGGCGCTATTCGTCCAAATAACAAAAATATATTGACATATTAGCAGTTGGCCCTAATTTTTAATACAAATACTAAACTTTTGTAGAAATTATTTTGTAACTAATCATGTTTAAAATTAAACCCTGTTATTACAAAAGATTTTTAAACACTGTTTAACTAAACACCTGTTTAAATGTGATGCTGTCACTTTTTTGACAATATTGTTTGACAGAGACAGAATCACATTTAAACACGTGTTAGTTAAACAGTGTTTAAAAATCTTTTGTAATAAACGGAAAGTGTTTAAACATTTAAAGGAGCTCGATGGCGCAGTGGTTTAGCGCCTTGCCCTGCGATTGCGGAGGTTAAGCAACTTTCGCAAGGGTCGGTCATGGGATGGGTGACCTAACATTTATTATCTCGAACTCCTCCGTGCTTCGGAAGGCACGTTAAACCGTTAGTCCCGGGTGCATTTGCAGTCGTTAACACCCACCAATCCGCATTGGGCCCGCGTGGTGGGTTATGGCCCGTCCTCCTTATCTACCCATATGGAAGGCCTGTGCCCCAGCAGTGGGGACATTAAAAATAGCTGATGTCGCTACATTTAAAGATATTTGTTTAGCATTTGTTTCATTTTGAAATACTTTTTTTACCAATAAGGCGAATCGCACCTAAAAGATTGGACCTCCAACACAAGCGCATTTTTAATCAAAAATTAATGATGATAATTATTAATTAAAAAAATAAAAGTATGCTTAAGTCTTACAGACTCGAAACTGCGACAAAAATTGGTCGCTACTTATATATAAGTAATATTATAATATCACTATATTATTAATATTTACAATTTACTATTTATTTATACAATTTTATTACACTTATAATCGCATTTTACAAAGCAGATTTTTAAATGAGAAAATACACATTTAGAAATTGTGATTTTAACATTGTTTTTAAATTGTGATTCGAGTTAAAATTTGCATTAAAATTGTGTTTAGAGCAGGGATTGATAACGTTATTTTTAAATGTAACGTTATTTCTTACTTTTTTACCGTTACTTTTAACATTAACGTTATGTCAATAAATAACGTTACTTTAGATAACGTTACATTGAAATTAACGTTATTTCTCACCTTTTGTTACCGTTACTTTAAAATTAACGTTATTCCAATTTATAACGTTACTTTTTTACCGATAATTTTACCGGTGCTATTGTACCGGTAAAGTTTAACGCTATATTTAACGGTACATTAATTTATCGTTATTTTTAGTTTTAACGATAGTTTTAACGTATTTTTTTAACGGTATTTCAATCCCTGGTTTAGAGATGATAAAATAATCATGAAATTATTTTAAACTTAACTTAAATATTGTCGAAACACCTTATTTTTTTAAATACCCGAAAATTAGCTTTTCTATTGAACAATTTATTAAAAGCACAGAGTTGTAGTCAACACAACTATATTTGTAGAGCTAAAAAAACTTTATATTTGCACATCCTGGTCTTGGTATAAACTCTGCACGTCCAGGGAATATCCTTTCTGTAACCTAAAGTTATAATCTTGTGTTCCATGGATAGTTCTAACATGTATTCTCAAATAACTAGTTCTAGTGAAAAACTTGTAACATATATGACATTGGTATTTCTTTAAACCCGTATGAGTTTCTAAATGTCTCTTTAACTTGCCTTTGGTAATGAAACCTTTACCACATTGCTGGCAGATGTACGGTTTTTCTTTGGTATGTGTAAAACTGTGTAACTTCAAATAATAGTGCAGTTTAAAACTTTTATTGCAAACTTGGCAAACGTGTTTTTTCTCTTCGGCCTTATTTAAGTCTTCTATAGCTATTAATGAGCCGTGACTTTTCAAATGTTCTTCTAAGTAGTAGAAATGTTGGAACACTTCCCCGCAAATGTTGCAAACTCTTGATCTTTCGTCGTTGGGTATTAAATCTGGTGTGTTTGCCTTCCCGTCCTGTTGTTTTGGGAATTTTCTCGCGTTTTGTAACACCATAGCTAGTATTTCGTTGCGATTTTCTTCGACGATTCTGTAAAAAGTTTTTATAATACAGCGCGAAATATTAACCATTTGGTTCCCGCAGTGCTGGTGTGGTTCATACATACATACATACATATACTCACGCCTGTTTCCCATGGGGGTAGGCAGAGACTATGGATCGCCACCTGCTACGATTCTTGCACACTTCTTTCGCTTCATTAACATCCATCAATCTTTTCATACATGCCCTGCGGTTTTTGTCACTGCGTACACCAGCCTTTTTAGGGTTCCGTACCAAAATGGTAAAAGGAAACCTTATGGTATGACTCAGTCTGTCTGTCTGTCTGTCACAGCTGGATATCTCGAGAACTACTAATGGTATCAACTTGAAATTTGGAATAGTTTAAGATGACGTTTGTCCAACTATTTTGCAAATAAGAAAGAAATAAAAAAACTTTTTTTTTTACAAAAGGGTTTTTAAAAATTTAAAGTGGGGCGACTAGGGCATGTGGGGTATCACATGAAAGAGCGCTGTTTGCACATTTTAAAACATTTTTTCTTTTTTTTCAGGCCGCATAGTTTTCGACTTATGATGAAAAATGTAAAAAAAATACCGTTCCCCCCCCCCCCCTTATCTCCGAAGTTTGCAAAGAGAAAAATCTGAAATAATTCTATGTTATAGTAGTTTATGTAAAGATTACAGGAAAAATAAAACGATGTCTCAATATAACACACTATTTTAGAAATTCAAAAAACTAACAAAAAATTAATTAGTTCCTCTACCAGTCAACAGATGGCCCTGACCCAAGAAAAAATATTTTTAGTTCCACTAACGGTCAAGAGATGGCGCTGGACTAAGAAAAAAAAATAGTTCCACTATCGGCCAAGAGATGGTGCTGACTTAATACTGCAATAATAATTTTATTATTCTACAGCTCTGCAGTGTATTTATTATGATGGTAAGGTATTTATTATGATGGCTTTCTGACAAAACCCTAAAGTAAATGTTTTATCAACACACTTGCTCGTAAAGTGAGCCCTAATACATCGTTTTTAGGGCCATAAACCGAGCTATAACAAACGCGTGCAATAATATATAAAACACTAGTTCGTAATAGCATTAACTCTACAAAGTTAAATTAGTACCTTACTGCAAGTTCTATGCGAGTAAACAGAGCATTCCCAATTTAACCGGGTTATACAGATATATTTTTAGTAACAACAAACTTCAACAAAGAGGTTTTATGCCGCTGAAAATTCATATACATTTTTGGAATAAATAAATGTGTAAGTCCTTAATTAAATCAAACAAATATTTATTATTATCAAATTATTCATAATTCACAATATTTTGTTATAAAATATTAGAATATTTGCATTTTTACTTAAAATTATAATTTTGAAGTAGGCTGTATGCTCCTCACCCCTTTGTTCGCAAAATATTCTTGCATTGAACGTGTGAAAAAAACAAAAAAAAAACCTGCGCGCCTTTTCCCATAATTATCATATTTTGTTTTTGCCATATTTGTTGCTGTGTGGTAAATTACTTTGTTTTTTCCTCGCAAATGTGTTGAAAAACGTCGTATGAAACTCGTGAGCTCTTGCTTATTGCACACTCGGCTGAGTTACGCCCTCGCCTGCGGCTCAAGCTGCAACCCACAGCCTTGTGTGCAATGAGCAACCTAAGCTAACTTGTCTCATAATGTACTATTCTATCTTAAATCTGACATGCATGATTTGATTTTAAACTGACATTATTATTATTTATATTTTAATTGTTGACATTTTTATTTGTAATTGACTGAAATTAAGTGAAAATAATAAATAAGAATGAATTTTTAATTGAATTGGAATGAAATTTAATGTAATGTATGAAAATGAGACTGAAGTAACGTAATTAAATGAAATGTAATGTATTGTAATGAAATGAAATGTAATTAATGTTTATTTTCTATATTTGTATGTCTGCAAAGACTAATTGTGAGATACCTACATAATATATTTTAACCTTTGTACCACTTTTAAAACAAATAAATGAATCTGAATCTGAAACGCTCGGTGCGCGAGTCCGACTAGCTCTTGACCGGTTTTTTTTATTAAAACCTCTATTTGGTCCGCGTAGGTTATTATGAGACGTCCTTGCGCAATCGTTCCTTCCACATTCGCACAATATATCTCTTTCGTGATTCGCCTTTCATTCATCCTCTCTAAGTGACCAAACCACCGGAGCATTCCTTTCTCAATTCTTGACACTATATCATCTTCCAGACCACACCTTTCACGAATCACATCATTGCTCACTCATCACTTAATTTTACTCCACATGTTTCCCTCACCGAACGTTCCACTCATGATTACAAGCAACTTTTACTATGGACGAAATATCGCGAAATGGTATAGCGCTTTTGTATGGAACAGCTGATTTCTTTTTGCGATTTCAGAGTTGGCTTGGCCCCATAAAGGTGCTTGTAATCATGAGTGGAACCACCCCACTGCGGGAACCAAATTATTAAAAATTCAATGTGTATTTAAAATAATCATTAACAAAAAATACAAAGGACTATTGAAATAATATACAAAAACATTATTAGTTACAAAAAGGAAATTGCTTACTAAAGACAAAAAATCAGCGTCATACAATCCCATACAAACGCAAAAACTTCAAAATAATCAATACGAATCCATTTAAAACTGTTTGTCACCTCAAATACAGCTAAATCCCTCCCATACACCTCTCATACAAATCCATACAAACGCAAAATACTTACAATCCCTCCTTCTGGTGCGTCGACAGATGCATTTGCACGTGATATTTCGTGTGGAACATGTGCGCGCAAACCGGACACTCGTATCTGAGTACAAATTTGTCCGTCCTGTGGCTCACTAGATGGCGCTCCAACTTGCAGGAGGCGTTGAAACTTTTAGAACAAACATTGCATTGGAATACTTTGTCCTGTTTGTGTTGTTTTCTATGGTATACCTGTTGGGAAATTAAATAAATAAATATACGTGTCATAAAAAAAACCTTTAATACCGAATATGGTGAATAGGGACCATCAAATTGAATAAGGCTGATCACAGACCTACCGGTTGCTTTTCTTTGCTTTGCTGTTCGGCAATGGACCGCCGGCCAAGAGGCTATTTTTTAATCTATTGCATATTTTCAATCTAAGTACATTTCACATATATGAATGTTCTTGTGAGCTTTGTTCCTTAAACGATCGTTATGAAAACACAATAAAATAGTTCAGGTAGGTAATGATGCCACCCACGACCCTGTTCAGAATTTGTATAAATATGCGATCGATTTATTTTTAGCAATCGGATTTATTTTGACCATGTTCAGGGTGGCATATCTCCCAGAAGCTTCCTACTTCGCAACCCAGACGATGATATTTGATAACACCAAGCTAATGGCTATCTTGCCAATTTGGTCTGGTCCCAATATGCGATAGATTGAAATGACCCTGGTTGGCCGGCGGTCTAAACAGCAAAGTAGTACAGCAAAGCAAAGAAAAGAAACCGGTAGGTCTGGGGTCAGCCTAACTTTTACTATGGGACCAGCTCTGAAATCGCGAAAAAAAATCAGCTGTTTTATCATTTTGATATTTTAAGTTTTGTGTGAAACAGCTGATTGTTTTTCGCGATTCCAGAGTTGGTCCCATAGTAAAAGTTGTTCAGTTTGATGGTCCCTATCTACCATATTCGGCATTACTCGTATTTTTGTAACACGTTGTATACTGGTGGCTACAACATTAAGGGCATCAGTCGATTTTCATACAAATTTGAAGCCTTGGTTCTCCGCCAAGGCTTGACCTAGCTGTGATCTGATGATGGCCATCCAGGGAGTGAATGGAGGAGATTCAGATCGCTATACACACCCAACTAATCTGCTAGCGAATTACGTAACTCTGTTGCTAACAATTCTCGATTAAAATCAATTGAAAGCGCAGTTGCATTGCTATTTAAGTTAAGATAGTTCTCGTATTGGTTCTTACTAAAGCAGCAATGAATCGGTGATTGCTGTCAAAGTTGATTGCAACAAAGTTACATAATTACCCCCCCCGATCAACATTCTAAGAGATGTAATGTAAGGCTATGTTGAAAAAAAACGGCGAAAATAGCATTGAAATGTATGTAAATCCTGTAACTGCGAACTTTGGTCCTTACATCTCTTAGAACGTTGGTCAGATCAATTGGGAGATCTGAATCTCCTCCATTCACTCCCTGGATGGCCATCATCAGATCACAGCTAGGTCAATCCTTCGCGGAGAACCAAGGCTTTTTTTTTTTTTGCTTTTGCTCCCCGCTTTTTGGCAGGTCTTTTTTTGGCAATTTTTCTTTTTACTTCTTTTTTTTTTTTCCTACAATTTCATTTCATTTTGGTTTCTTACTTTTACAATTTTATCTCTTAATCTTACTTTCCATTTATGTTTCTTATATCTATTTTATTTATTCTAGTGTATTATACCTACTTTAGGTAATTCCTCATTTATATTAATAGCTAGATCTTAAAATATATATTACATTTTTATTCTTTCTCTGTAGTTTCAAATCTTATTTTTATTTTTCATACCCTACTTTATAATAACATTTTATCTTTTAGTCTCTGTTCCTAGTTATTACTTTCTCGGCCACTAATTTTGCAAATTCCATGAATTGTTTCCTTTCTTTTTTGTTTCTAATTATCTCTTTCAGGGTGTCTTTGCTCAGTTTTGTGTCTAGTTTCTGTTGTAGAGTGTACCTATCAACGCTGTGCAAAGGACAGTCTAGCACGATGTGGAAGATGTCCTCGCTCCCAACCGGGTCGCAAACGCACGATGGGCTGTCCCTACGCTTGAATCTGTGCAAGTATGCGCAGAACCCACCGTGACCGGTCAAAATCTGCGATGCCAAGCGATCGATGGTCATCTTCCTCACCACGCTATATGCCTCCACCCCATCAGGAAAAAAGACCTTCGTGGTCTCCCCCGTGCTTTCCGATTTATATCTGCAGTCCCACTTCTCAATCGTTTCCGCGCGAATATGCCGCTTAACGAACGAGATGGGACCGCAGCCATAGTCCGATTTAGTTGTCAACTCGAGAGCCGCCTCCTTCGTCAGTTGATCCGCCCTCTCGTTCCCTTTCACTCCAACATGGGCCCTAATCCAGTAAAGAGAGACTAGTTGTTGGTTGTCTCTCAGCGTCTGTAGGTTACCCTGGATTGCCTTCGTGATTGGTTGCGATGAGTCCGGATCAAGTAGCGTCTGCAGAGCGGATCTCAAGTCACTAAGCACAGCTGTTTCTTTAAATTGTTTGCCAATTATAATTTCGGTTGCCTGGAGGATGGCATACAGCTCGGCTTGGAAGACTGTACAGTATGGCTCCAGCTTAAACTTTTGGGTACTCGTTTCATTGAGCCCTTCCCAGCAGGTCAGGGCGGCTCCAACTTTCCCCTCCAGTTTGCTACCATCCGTATAAATCTTCACTAAACCTTCTGCCAATTTACCATCCTCTTCCGCGTTTTCCAAACAAGTAAATTTTGAATTTAGCATCCTGCTAGGGTGGCTGGCTCTCATCAAAGAGACGCGCTCTTCTACCTTTCTGCCACATAGTGCTGCCTGGGGTTTCCCACGCTTTGCCTCATAAAGCAGGGAGGCTTCTTGAACCCGAAGATCCAGCGGAAGCAGCCCCGACAGCACTAAAGCAGCATTAAGGGATACCGTTCTGTTACCTTTTATAATCTTTTGCGCGAAACCCTTTTGCACAGTGTTGAGAGCTTTCCTGGAGATTGCTTTTGTTACCTCTTTAGACCATACACTGGATGCGTAGAGGATAATCGGCTCTATAACAGCCTTATAAATGGTTTTTATAATTTCTGGATGCAATCCCCAAGTAGCTCGTGCTGTTCTACTGACGCCCTTGTAGATATTGGTAGCTTTCCTACATATGTACGAGATGTGTTTATTGAAAGTTAACTTATATCTATTATGACGCCTAAAATCTTTATTTCCTGTACGAGTTCTATGGCCGTCGCTCCCATCTACAGTCTGGGTGTGTCGAATTTAAGTTTTCTAGTAATAGGCTTGTTTCCATTAAGAATAAATATAATGGATAGGGGTTTATAATGATTAATTATATTATGGAGAAAATAACAAACAATTTTAATTATTAAAAGCGTTAAAGATTAATAATATTTTTAAAAAATAAATTTCGTAAAATGCAACCTTTAGTCACGTGACAGTGAACACCAATCAGAAAGCGTTACGTCACGCCGTGCGAAACTCCAATCTTGTCTTTGACGTTTCGAGTATCACTACCGGAGGCGCGTTCCAAACCTACACTCCGAGTGCAACCTAACCACAACCGAACGCAAGTTTTAGCCACTTTTTCCGTATTTCTCCATTGTTTGGAACATATATAAATAACTGGTTTGGCGTTTTTATAGTCGTGCTATCACACTGGGGCACTATACAGTACTTATAATATGAGAAATTCATTTTTAAACGATAAAAACTAGCTATAACGTACGAAGACACGATCGCTCTTTGGTTTGTTTTGCACGGCGTGACGTCATTCAAGACGCCATGACAGTCTTGTGCGTTTTGGAACCAAATTAAAATTGGTTTTTTAAAACGCGAAATTTATAATGTAAACGCTCGATTAAAAATAAATAAACCTTTTTTTTCGATAAAATGCCTAATAAGCTAAAATATTAAGCAGTTATTGAAATTTTGTCAACTAGCCTATTATCATAGCTTTGGTTTTTTGTGGCGCAAAATTTAATTTGTTAGACACTCCCCATCTCTGGACGTGGGAGAGAACTGCATTGGCCTTTCTCTCAACTTCGTTGGCCGTGTTGCCTTCTATGAACCAAGGCTTCGAAGTTACCTACATATCAACTTCGATCTATAGCGATCTTTTCGTCCTGCACTCCAACTATCGATAAGAGTGTAAACATAGTACAATAATAATAACAATAAATCCTGACCATAGTCTCCCTCTTCTTATAAGTCCACCCGCACACGGTGCACAGGTAAGGCGCTGTCGTACATATGGGACACATGTAAGGCATCTAATATACAGAGTCATTCTAAACTTACCATCCAAATTTCAAGGATGTGTCCAGTCCATAAACTTTCTGTAAAAAAATATGTGTCGAATTTCGCCACAAAATTTCGGTCATCCCATACAAAATTGATCACGTGATCTTTTTGTTTTGTATGGATAGTCGATTTTTTACATATTTTGGCCCTGTGTTCCTTAGAGAAAGGAGATGTTCCATTTTTGTATGGAGGCTGGGCCCATTTGGGTAACCCGTGGCCTACGGTCATAAAATTATATTTTATAGAAAGAGAACAAAATAAGGAACCTGTCCATGTATCAATATTTTTTTTTAAACCTGCAAACATTTTATTTTATTTTTAATGTTAAAATTAATAAAACAGCAACCTAAAACGTTTTTCTACCTTGGCAACATCGATTTTCTACTGTCATATGTCACATTGATGCTGTCAGATGTCAAATAAAATGACAAATGACATTTCAACAGCCAATGTAGTCATTTTGATAGAAATAAAAATGCAAAGGAATATCCCTTAACCTCTAAGTGCCAGAGCGGTCGCCGGCGACCTGACATAATCGCCATATTGCCGTTCTGTCAAAGCCCAAGCGGTCGCCGGAGACCGGTACCGGTAATCGGTTTTTTCTCTATGTAAATGACTATGATTTTGGTATCTAGAAATGAGAAAAGTATTCATAAATAAAACTATCTTTACAAAATGATAAATTATAGCCTGATTACCAAATTATCGGGTTTTTTATGAAAGACGCCATTTTATTTCTTTCTTGTCAGTTGGTGGCGAGGGTTTTTTGTTTTTTAACAAAATGGCGGATGGCGCTGAAGGGTTAACAGACGGCAGCCGCACAAAATGGATTTTCAGGATTAAATCAACAGTAAAAACTTGTAACAAGCATTAGAATTTATTGATATACTCGGGAGAGTAAAATTAATAGTAAGACACTTTCATTTTAAAGCGAAAACATTAAGAAATACACGATGAAGAGCACCATTATTCGAGTTTTTAAATATTTTTTTATTTATGTTTGCAGGGATTTATATTTTTTCTTTTTGGAAACCTTGTCCCACGAGAGAAATCTACGAGAAAAATAGTAGATTATACAACAAGTGAAAAAAGAGGGAATTTAGTTCGAGAGACTAAGTTGGATCTCGAGAGCAGCGAAGGATTCTAGAGTTGATTCCCGAGCGTAGCGAGGGATTCAAAAGTAGAATCCTGAGCGAAGCGAGGGATACAAAGGACCGAGATGAAATTTTTTTTCACGAGTTGTGTACTCTACTTTTTACCATTGACTGCGAGAAAACATAATTAGCAGTAGGTACTTATACCTATATTATTAAATAGTTATCACATTTTTATTATTTAGGTAGGTAATCAGTAATAAGTATTTAAACATGAGAAAATAGTGAAACTAGAAGTTTTCCAATGACATAAAACAACCACGCTAAGAGGGGAATTACATGATCAGTTTGGCGTTAGTCCATTTCATCAGTTTGTGTAGACTTTGAATTTTTACAGACTGAAGATCGTACCAGACTGATGCAAGACTGAACATCTAATCTCCCTGTCTTCGATGTTTAGGTTCAATTTTCTTTGATCGGACGGAGTGAAATTAAATAACGTGCTTACTGAACGATGCGTTTATTGAGACTAATTTTGCATGGCAAATGTCAGCGTTTATAAGTATCGGACACTCCCACTAATATTACATAGAAAAGAATCCAAAGATGAGACACTAAAAAGGACCTAGAGAGGCGGGTTTTTTTTTTAATTTATTTGTATAACTATGGCTTTATCTATGTTTTATATTTTTTTTCTACATAATTCATAGGATGCGCGCTTGTTCCAAATTCAAAATATTTTTATTCACTCGGTGAATAAAACAGCGTTTTATTCACTCTTATCGTTGAATTAAACGCACTTTTTCGAGTGGCGATGGTAAAAAAATTATTATGCGTGTAGGAAAATTTAAAAAAGTGAACCCAGGAAAGAACGACTCCTTTGTTCGGTTTCATGGACTGAACACATCCAAAAAAATTTGGAGAGTGAATAAAAAAACACCCTGTATAAAAATAAATAATAATAACTACCCACCATAGTCTCTCTCTTCTTGTAAGTCCGTCCGCACACGGTGCACAGGTAAGGCCGGGGCCCGATGTGGGTGGCCTCATGTTCCTTCAGCTTACCATCGTCCGACATCACTTCGAGGCAGAAGCCGCACTTGAGGATCAACTCCTCGCCTTCGTGACACTTTTTATGGACCTAAAATAAATAGATAAACTTTATAACGAGACGATACTACTTACTAATTTATACGAGAGGTTCATTTATGAGGAAAGGCATAGCCTTTATTAATAAAGTTCCACAACAAGTGATTGATCTTCCTTTGCATGAATTTAAAAACCATGTTAAAAAACGCTCATGGGTAAAGGTTATTATAGAGTTGACGATTATCTTAAAGATCAAAATGCGTGGAAATGATGTAACACATAACTTGCTAATATAAGAACTTTGTTGAAGTAATGTAATAAGTCTATGTTGTTGCCAATAATCCTGTCACCCTGTTGTAATTATCTGGTAACGATATATTCAAGTTTGTAAATATCGTTACTTATGGCTGTTACAGCTGATAAGTTTCTTGCGCCCGTTCTTCTTGTCAGCTAAAAAGTCTGGAACGGGTGGTAGGAAAATATAGACGATTCAAAAGTACTTAATAATTAAGTTTATTTGAATAAAGCTTATTTCACTTTCACTTTCACTTTCAACATTTTAGATTTATATTTTTGCATTCATAATGATTATATATTTTAGAAATAGTCTTATAAAGTCAAATATCGTGAATACGCATGGCTGCTTTTCTCTGCCTTTTTCTCTTTCGATTTATTTATTTATTCACACTTTATTGCATTAGAAAATACAATTGGGGGAATTAATGCCTTAAGGCATTCTCTAACAGTCGACCGGAAAGGGTGTTAAAGAAAGAAATCGTGGCGGCAAAAAAATGGACAACTCCTCCATCAGCCATTTTTGATGTCCCCACTGCTGGGGCACAGGCCTTCCTTATGGGTGGTAAGGAGGACGGGCCATAACCCACCACGCGGGCCCAATGCGGATTGGTGGGTGTTAACGACTGCAAATGCAGCCGGGACCAACGGCTTAACGTGCCTTCCGAAGCACGGAGGAGCTCGAGATAATAAATTTTTGGTCACCCATCCCATGACCGACCCTTGCGAACGTTGCTTAACTTCCGCAATCGCTGGGCCTAAACCACTGCGCCACCGAGCTCATAAATAAAGATCTAGCTTCAATAATTGGCTCAAGTAAACCAATTTTTAAGCTATTTTCTCGACTTCAGAATCTTTTTATTTTTTTATGTACAACGGGATAGTGCTTGGCCTTCAACTCACCTGATGTTAAGTGACGATAAGGCCGAAGGTGGAAGCGCACTACACCCGGAATCCTCACCACTGAGGAACTGGCTATCTTACCTCTAACTGCCGGAACACAACAATTTATAAACAGAACTCGCAGCAAATAGATAAATACCTAATTTTAACCATTTTTTTTACCTGCAGAGTCTCAAGATGCACGAATTTCTTCTGGCAGAACTTTCGTTTGATTCAAATAAACCAATTTTAGCCATTTCCTCACCTGCAGAGTTTCCAGATGCAAGAATTTCTTCTGGCAGAACTTGCAGCAAATAAATAAATGAACTTCAACTGTTTTTTTTATTTATTTATCCAAATAACATTACAATAATAGGCTAGTTGACAAAATTTCAATAACTGCTTAATATTTTAGCTTATTAGGCATTTTATCGAAAAAAAAGGTTTATTTATTTTTAATCGAGCGTTTACATTATAAATTTCGCGTTTTAAAAAACCAATTTTAATTTGGTTCCAAAACGCACAAGACTGTCATGGCGTCTTAAATGACGTCACGCCGTGCGAAACAAACCAAAGAGCGATCGTGTCTTCGTACGTTATAGCTAGTTTTTATCGTTTAAAAATGAATTTCTCATATTATAAGTACTGTATAGTGCCCCAGTGTGATAGCACGACTATAAAAACGCCAAACCAGTTATTTATATATGTTCCAAACAATGGAGAAATACGGAAAAAGTGGCTAAAACTTGCGTTCGGTTGTGGTTAGGTTGCACTCGGAGTGTAGGTTTGGAACGCGCCTCCGGTAGTGATACTCGAAACGTCAAAGACAAGATTGGAGTTTCGCACGGCGTGACGTAACGCTTTCTGATTGGTGTTCACTGTCACGTGACTAAAGGTTTCATTTTACGAAATTATTTTTTTAAAAATATTATTAATCTTTAACGCTTTTAATAATTAAAATTGTTTGTTATTTTCTCCATAATATAATTAATCATTATAAACCCCTATCCATTATATTTATTCTTAATGGAAACAAGCCTATTATTCTAAAGATGCCTTCACGCGTTAGAGAAGTCGGATCAAATAAATAAATAGGTACCCAATTTTAGCCATTTTTTTACCTGCAGAGTCTCAAGATGCACGAATTTCTTCTGACAGAACTTTAGTTTGGTTCAAATAAAAAAAAAATAGCCATTTTCTCACCTGCAGTTTCCAGATGCAAGATATTCTTATTCTTTAGCCATTTTTTCACAGCAGAGTTTCCAAATGAAGGAAATTCTTCTGGCAGAACTTTCGTTTGTTCAAATAAAAAAAAGACATTTGCTCACCTGCAGAGTTTCCAGGTGGAGGAACTTCTTCTGGCAGAACTCGCAGGAGTGCGGCCGACTCTTGTATTTCTTCACTTTGTCGCCTTTCGATTTGCTGTTGAATTTGGCTTTTGCTTTCTTCACCAATTTCCTAAAACAAATAAATAATGAATAAATATTAGACAACATAAAATGTACTTCTCCGATTGTAAAGTAATTTCCCTTGATTCTTGGAAATAACTATGGCCAGATAACTGGTTATCTGTAAATATTTTTTACTAAAGTATAACCAGTTATCTCTTAGGAATAAATGTTCCTTGCAGATAACTGTTAAAATAAATAGTTATCTGTGAGGAAAACAACATAAGTATGCAACAAATTCTGTCAATTAAATGTATATATTATATTATGTAATGCGATAAGACCGCCATGTTTTGACACTATGTTTTATTGTTATTTCTTTGTTATATGTTACTGTGGTGTTGAAAATAAAGCATTATCTTATCTTATCTTATCTTATATATCAAATGTTCTGGTATTTGTAACGATATCTGTAACATCCATTTTGTAATGATGATATTAAATTTGTTATAGCTATGGAAACCTATAATTGGCTTATTTAAGACTTATATGTAATTACTCAATCTGTACCTAATATAGCTGTTGGTTTTCTGAATAAATCATAAATAAAATCTAATAAAGTCCTTCAAAAAGAAAGTTCATGCCTTACTCTTAGAAAGCTCATAGGTTATGTGAAATATTATATTTGTATCTCCTTCATAAATTATATTTGTTAAAAATGTAGATTATTATTTATATATGACGGCGCGTTTATGTTATTTTACGCATTTTTTGTAATTTCATGTTGTTTTTGTTTGCTAATCAATAATAATTACAATTTACATAACAAACAATAAAATAATAGTAAAACTTATATTTACTTACTTATAAATAAATTTAATTTGATTTTATGATTGTTAAATCATAAAATCAAATTAAATAATCAAAGAGGGGACTAACGTCCGTGCAGGCTTGCGAGTGATGAAAGAAGAAATTCGACGATGTCACTAGAGACTCGGTAGCTCAGCGGCCAGAGCATTGGACCGGATATCCAAAGGTCGCGGGTTCGATTCCCGTCTGAGTATTGATCTGGTGCGAGTCGTATTTTTTCTAGTATATTATTTAGTATTGTATAAAAATAGCATTGTGAATGCAAAAATCTCAAATTCAAAAATATTATTTAAATAATTTTACTATAATATATTTTATTTTGTTTTAAGTATATATTATTGTAATTTTAGATTAATAGAATGTGAAATTTTTAATAACTTTAAATTTATATTATATAAAATTATTGTAAATTTTGACTACCTTGTATTGTTATTTCTTTGTTATATGTTACTGTGGTGTTGAAAATAAAGCATTATCTTATCTTATCTTACCTAGGTTGCGTATTTAACAAAGGGTGAAAAAATAAATAAATTTAAAATATAGAATATTCGTATAATAGAAAACTATTTTTTTGCGTGCCAGAAAAAATGACAAATAAGGTAGATAGAGACCATCAAACTGAACAACTTTTTGTATTTTTTTCTAACACACAGGTTTTTTAAACTGACCTAACCGGGGATCGAACTTACTTTGTCTTCGTTTTTTCATCATCTTCATCATCAGGATCCTGTTTGATGTCTTCAACTTTCAACGCGCCATCGTCACCTGGTGATGAAAATTGAGTACACAATTTTTTTTAAACAAATGTCTTAATATTCTTCACCATCTAGACCAAATAAAAGACACCAGTTGATTTTCATACAAAAGAGGTAAATCTGATTGCTTGCTTCTCCGCCAGGGATTGACCTAGCTGTGATCTGATGATGGCCATCCAGGGAGTGAATGGAGGAGATCCAGATCGCTATACACACCTAACCGATTTAATCAGCATTTTAACAGCTATAAGGATATGTAAAAAAACGCGAAATTAGCATAAAAATGTATGGAAGTCCTGAAACTGACAACTCTGACCCTTATATCTCTTAGAATGCTGATCAGATCAGTTGGGTGTGTATAGCGATCTGAATCCCCTCCATTTACTCCCTGGATGGCCATCATCAGATCACAGCACGGTACATCCTTGGCGGAGAACCAAGGCATCAAAGTTACCTCAGGTTATGAATATTAAGACATTCTATTATTTAAAAATAAAATTAAAACTCATACAATTTAATTAGAAATGAAATGAAATTATCTTTATTTAAATGAGCTCACATAATAAGCATTTTGAAATCGTCAAATCTTTTACCCTACCACCCATTATGACGTCTTCTAGCTGACAAGAAAAATGGGCGCAAAAAACTTGTCAACGTTATCAGATGAAACGATCTTTACAAATATGTATATCGTTTTTAAATTTGAGATTTTTGCATTCACAATGCTATTTTTATACAATACTAGCTTCTGCCCGCGACTTCGTCCGCGTGGATATTAGAGAAAATCCTTAGGGAACCTTCAACCAGGATCTGACCAGCCATTTTTACGCATTTAGGCGGGTTCCTACCAAGGGCGCTAACTGGCGAGGCAAGACATTTGCCGCGTGTGGCGGGCCTCGCACGTGGCTTCCCGTTCCCGTCCCCGTCCCCGTCCCTGTCCCCGTCCCCTGGATGTGCATGTCCAGGTCCAATCATGGCCACCGTGTTGGACTTCAAAATTAATGTCATTTTCGCAACCACCATCCCATGAAACCTCAAGAACGACATCCACATCGATTTTCATGTTTACTTACCCTATTTACACCCTAAGGGAGGATTTTCAAAATAACAAAATATGTGTTTGCCTATTTATTTTTAGACATGCTCCTACGAATTTTAAAGTTGTAATGTCTATTTTATATTATTTTTCCATACAAAAATTGAACCCCATTTTCACCCCTTTAGGGGTCAAATCATGTCCACCGTGTTGGACTTCAAAATAAATGTCATTTTTGCAATCGTCATTCCCAGAAAACCCCAATAACGACATCCATATCTATTTTTGGGGTTTTTTTACCCCTTTTCACCCCCATTTCATCCCAATAGGGGTTTAAATACTAACAATAACAATATACGTTGCGTTAGATTTCTATCCATAAGCCTAAATTATAAATTTAGCGATTTTTACTTCGAAAATAAAGGATTTTCTTCAATACACAACTTCATCCCCCTTTTGACCCCTTCGGGGGTAGAATTTTGAAAAATGCTGAGACCCGTTATATTTATTTTCAATGGTCAGTCTAAACACAAAATTTGAAGATCCTAGCTTCAAAACTGAGGGACTTTCATACAAACTTTGATCCCCTTTTTTACCCCCTTAGGGGGTGAATTTTGAAAAACCCATTTTTAGTGCACCCCTAGACCTCATAAGGAACCTACGTGCCAAATTTGGAGTCTCTAGACCCAGCGGTTTGGGCTGTGCGTTGATAGATCAGTCAGTCAGTCAGTTTACGATTTTATAAATATAGACTAAATAATATACTAGAAAAAATACGTCTCGCACCAGATCAATACTCAGACGGGAATC
Organism: Agriphila straminella; assembly: GCA_950108535.1. NCBI lineage: Eukaryota > Metazoa > Arthropoda > Insecta > Lepidoptera > Crambidae > Agriphila > Agriphila straminella. Next base: position 1,729,691 of record OX467328.1, read on the forward strand.
GAACCCGCGACCTTTGGATATCCGGTCCAATGCTCTGACCGCTGAGCTACCGAGTCACTAGTGACATCGTCGAATTTCTTCTAGTATATCCTACTCTCTTCCTATTTCACCTAGTATATCCTAGGTGAAATAACGCTGGCTTGCAGAAATTCTATACTAGAAGAAATTCGACGATGTCACTAGTGACTCGATAGCTCAGCGGTCAGAGCATTGGACCGGATATCCAAAGGTCGCGGGTTCGATTCCCGTCTGAGTATTGATCTGGTGCGAGATGTATTTTTTCTAGTATATTATTTAGTAATGTATATCGTTTCCAGATTTTATAACAACAAAGAATAACAAATGAATACCATTATTTAATTAGCTCATTTCTTAATGAATTTCAAATTACTTAATCAAATTGCAGGGTTCAAGATAAATTCAGAGTTTACAATCAATATGCATTAAGATAGGCAGCCAGAAGCCGACCCATTCTCTGCACCCGTTCACGAGCATGACGCATGAACCAATTAGTATTAAAAAATTTTTTTAATTAATATTATTAGAATAAAGACTGTAAAAACATACCTTCCCAGCTCTCTTCATGTGTCAACACGTGTCTATGCATTTTACTAGAAGTTATGAATCCCCTATCACATATATAACACTTAAACGGTTTCTCTCCAGTATGTGTTCTCATGTGAATTCTCAAATAAGAAGCGGTGCTCAAAGTTTTCTCACAAACGGTACATTTTAGGGGGCCTGCGGACTTAGCCCCCCTTGTTTTGGGGGACGGGGGGTCCTCCATTTTGGGGGACGCTGCCCAAGTGTTGGAGGGGAAATAGTCGTCATCCGATAACCTGGAATAAAAAAAAACTATTTAGTACTACTTGTACTTTTGACTCAACTATGGTTAACTTGAGTAGCTTAGTGGGTTAGCGCATTGGCCTGCGATTGTTGAGATTAAGCAATTTTCGCAAGGGTCAGTCATGGGATGGGTGACCAAATGTGTTATTATCTCGAGCTCCTCCGTGCTTCGGAAGGCACGTTAAGCCGTTGGTCTCGGGACCCCGGGTACATTTGCAGTCGTTAACACCCACCAATCCGCATTGGGCCCGCGTGGTGGGTTATGGCCCGTCCTCCTTATCCACCTTATAAGGAAGGCCTGTGCCCCAGCAGTGGGGACATTAAAAATGGCTAAAGGAATATCTAATCAGTGGGTTACCGACTTAGGGCCATTCCAGCGTAACGGTCGTAACTATTGCACAGAATTTTTAAATGAAATTATAACTATAAACTTTGAAAAGCACAAGTGTAGTGTAAGAGAAAACAAGAGAATACCAAATTGAATACATGTAACGGTCGTAACCAATGTCAATCATTTAAGGTTACGACCGTTACATGTAGTCAAAGTAAAGTTGAAGAAGTAACCCTTTACAATATTCTATCTTTAGCAAAACTACTTTCAAGTTACTAATACATATTTTTATCCAATAACTCTGTGCAATATAATTGAAAAAATACTAGAAAAAATTGGCTCACCCGTAGCAGCTCAGACGGGACTCGAACCCGCACCCTTAGGATTCCGGCCCAATGCACTAACCAATTATGCTACCGAGTCGCTAGTGGGAGCGGCGAAATTTTCTAGTACTTTTTACGTTTTCGCTGTAAGCCAGCGTTATTTCATCAAAGTAACTTAATATATAAAAAGTTCTCATATTAACAGAGCCTTTGTTGCTCAAAAAAAATGTTTAAGAGCGCTATATGGTGTTCCACCACGAACTTCTTGCCGTTCTCTATTTGGTCAAATGCAGTTACTGACTCTCACATCACTTTATATTTTTGATGCATGTGTATTTGTGATGCAGAATAAGCATTTATTTAAAAGAGCATGTGATATCTATCCAAGAAATACTAGAGATCCTAATAGGTTGGTACTTCAGGTAACTCCAAGAACAATGCAGTACAAAAAAAGCTGTTTGAATATGTGTATAAAATACCCAAAGAATTTAAGACTTTGAACATTAATAATTTTAAATTACACTTGGGTACATGGTTAGGCTCACATGCCCTTTATGATTTGAAAGAATTTTTTAAAATAAGAGATTGATTTATTATGTTGTGTACCTACTAATTTTGTTGTGTGTAAACAATTTGTGTTTTTGATTGTGTGTTATAATGAACAATATCATAAATTTTACTATTAAAATATGTAATAAGCGTTAAAAAAATTGAATTTTGCATGCTAATAATAATGTTTAGTGCATATTATCTGTTATTTACACCTTTTAATACCATGTTTAATTGCAAATAAAGATTATGATTATTATGATTATGATTTTTAAATTGGAGATTTTTGCATTCACAATGCTATTTTTACACAATACTAAATAATATACTAGAAAAAATAATTTCAATTGAATGTCGAGGTAATTCCTCACATTGGTGAAATAACGCTGGCTTGCAGCGTAAGAGTAGGATATACTAGAAGAAATTCGGCGATGTCACTAGTGACTCGGTAGCTCAGCGGTCAGAGCATTGGACCGGATATCCAAAGGTCGCGGGTTCGATTCCCGTCTGAGTATTGATCTGGTGCGAGTCGTATTTTTTCTAGTATATTATTTAGTATTATGATTATGATTATTATAAAATAGCATTGTGAATGCTAAAATCTGAAAATTCCATACTCTGTGCAATAGTTACGACCGTTACGCTGGAATGACCCCTCAGTGACTAACATTAACATACCTCTCATCTTTAACGCTATCCCCGTCTTCCGACTTCAGGGTGTCCAGGGGGGCATCTTCGGGTTCCTCCTTAATTTCAACGTCGGGGGGGTCCAGTTTGACCACCTCTATCGCGGGGGCGCCGGGGGCCGGGTCGGGGGCCAGATCGGGGTCTTTAGTTTCTTCCTGGTGATAAAAAATTTAAAAATATAAGTATATTTTTTAAAACAAGAACAGGCTTTCACTAAAATACTCCAAAACAGGGGTTTCCAAAGTGGTCGAAATTGAATTGACATTGTAGTTTCTTCCTGGTGATAAAAAATTAAAAATATTAGTATATTTTTTTAAAACAAGAACAGGCTTTCACTAAAATACTCTAGAACAGGGATTCCCAATGTGGTCGATTTCATCCCCAATTGGGGTCGAAATTGAATTGACATTGTAGTTTCTTCCTGGTGATAAAAATTAAAAATATTAGTATATTTTTTAAAACAAGAACAGGCTTTCACTAAAATACTCTAGAACAGGGATTCCCAATGTGGTCGATTTCAACCCCAATTGGGGTCGAAATTGAATTGACATTGTAGTTTCTTCCTGGTGATAAAAAATTAAAAATATTAGTATATTTTTTAAAACAAGAACAGGCTTTCACTAAAATACTCTAGAACAGGGATTCCCAATGTGGTCGATTTCAACCCCAATTGGGGTCGAAATTGAATTGACATTGAATAACCCTCGTATCTGTAGACGAGTAGGTAAGTTATAACTTGAGTAAAACTTGCAATTTTCAAATGCTTTAAATAATTTATTTACACGCAATTTAATTTATAGTATAATCAATTTTAAATACATTACGTGGTTTCACTGCAGTTTTGGTGGATTTAAGATTAATTTATTTTCAACACACTTGCTCGTAAAGTGAGCCCTAATACATCGCTTTTAAGGCCATAAACCGAGCTATAACAAACGCGTGCAATAATATATAAAACACTAGTTCGTAATAGAATTAACCCTACAAAGTTAAATTAGTACCTTACTGCAAGTTCTATGCGAGTAAACAGAGCATTCCCAATTTAGCCGGGTAATACAGTTATTTTTTTTTGACAACAAAGAGGTTTTATGCTGATGAAAATTCATATACATTTTTGGATTAAATAAATGTGTAAGTCCTTAATTAAGTCAAATAAATATATAATTATTATCAAATTATTCATAATTCACAATATTTTGTTATAAAATATTAAAATATTTGCATTTTGTCACTTAAAATTATAATTTTGAAGTATTAGTAGTAGGCAGTATGCTCCTCACCCCTTTGTTCGCAAAATATTCTTGCGTTGGGCGTGTGAAAAAAAAACAAAAAAAAAACATGCGCGCCTTTTCACATAATTATCATATTTTGTTTTAGCCATATTTGTTGCTGTGTGATAAATTACTTTGTTTTTTCCTCGCAAATGTGTTGAAAAACGTCGTATGAAACTCGTGAGCTCTTGCTTATTGCACACTCGGCTGAGTTACGCCCTCGCCTGCGGCTCGGGCTGCAACCCACAGCCTTGTGCAACCTAAGCTAACTTGTCTCATAATGTACTATTATACTATAAATTGCAAGTGAATATAATATTAGAAGTATTTGAAAATTGCAAGTTTTACTCCAGTCATTACTTACTCGTCTATAAGAGGGTAAATCTATTCATTACATTTGAAAAAAGAATGCTGGAGGTTCCACATTTACGTAGCGGTCTGGTAAACAGTGCGGAAATGAATTTCTACTTACTTCCCGCACACTTCCTACTTCCTGGACTGGTTATTTCACATGGCAACACAAACCAATTAAAAAATTACAATTTTATTTCCTTGCATTTCTTGAGAAGAACACTGTACATTGCCTTGTGCGGGAAGCAATTTACATTACCTTGAATGATGGAAGCCATCTGGCTTCAAACCATCCTCATTGGTGGGTGGTAGGGCTTATTTCAAGTCCGCCTGGCTAGCTACATCATCTTACCTTAGTCTGACGCCATAACAACAATTTAAAAATTGTTGTGTTCCGGCAGTTAGAGGTAAGATAGCCAGTTCCTCAGTGATGAGGATTCCGGGTGTAGTGCGCTTCCACCTTCGGCCTTATCATCACTTAACATCAGGTGAGGTGAAGGCCAAGCGCTATCCCGTTGTACATTAAAAAAAACTTCGACATTGTAAATGCTAACTTCCCGCCCTCGCCTGTAATGTACTAATATTGTTTTTACCTTAGGCACCAAGTCCCCGGCGGTTCCCCACATGTCCCAAGGGTCATTGACCTTCACCTTCTCTTTCTCCGCCCGTTCTGCCTTCTCTCTCAGTTCTTCTTCTAGCTCTTTCAAGTATGGCAGTATTGCGTTATAGTCTAAAAACATGATAAATAAATAATATAGTTATTTTTTTGTTCTAAAAACCATGGAGTCGATGTATTACAACGTTATTGTTTGTTCTAAAAACCATAGAGTTAAGTTACTTAATATAATGAGGGGTTTTCAAATTGACATTTAAAAAAATGAAAAGTAACTATTTGCCTCACTAGATGGCGTTGACGGTAAGAGGTGAGTCAAAATTGGCTTTTAAAAATAAACGGCCTACCAAAGAGTACCAAAGAGGAAAGTAAGCATGTACTGCATTGACCTCTATTATACAAGGAGGTCAGTTACATCTACCTGAGTACTTTTCGAAGCGTAGTAAAAAATACTTTGAATCCCCTATTTTTTTCAACGCCATCTATCGAGCCTACAGCTTTTTGTCATTTTGAAAAGCTCTCATAGCAGCTCAGACGCTACGGGTGAGTCGATTTTTTCTAGTATTTTTTCAATTATATTAAGTAACTAAATATATAAAAATAGCATAGTGATTGCTAAAATCTAAAAATTCAAAACCATAGAGTTGATAATTATGAACTACTTTTGTATGGAAAAACCCGGAAACTGCGATAGTAGTTTATGATACAAGGTTAGTAAGGAGGTTTGTAAAACGAGTTGACGTTTTATAATCGTAACGAGTTTTAACCTTAACAACCGTGTACCATACGACGTTTTTCAATACATTTGCGAGAAAACATTATAAGGTACCTACTACTGAAATTTTAATCTATAAGTACATATAATAAAACTGTAAATTCAAAATATTTGCGCGCGAATAACGCAAAAAACGCTTAACGCTTAATTTTGATGGATTTTTCACAATTTAGTAGATTGAGGTCCAACTTAAAATCTAAGCTATGTTTCATCAAATTCAGGTGGGTGGAACCAGGGAAACAGCTTGAACTCTCAGTAGTACTAGCTTTCATACACTAAAGGGATCATTTTAAACATGGTTGCAATAATTTTCTACTTAACTGTCCACCCTACGCGGATGAAGTCGCGGGCGGAAGCTAGTAAAAATAAAAAAAAACGTTCGTAAACAAAAACGCACGGAGCCGGCGTGCGGTAAAATCAACTTACCGCACGCTGTACTAAACCGTAAAGAAAAACACACAGCGTGCGGTAAAATTAACTTTTTGTATGTTGTAGGTACTGTCATCTGAATCACACATTAGTATTTTCAATACAGTTGCTCGAAAATGTAAGTTTACGATAACAGTCGAGCGTGCGGAAAGTTGATTTTACCGCACGCCGTGCGTTTTTGTTTACGGAGTAGTACAGCGTGCGGAAAGTTGATTTTACCGCACGCCGGCGCCGTGCGTTTTTGTTTACGAACGTTTTTTTTTAATTTCTACTAGCTTCCGCCTGCGACTTCATCCGCGTGGACAGTAGAAAAATATTGCAACCAGTTTTAAATGACTCCTTTAGTGTATGAAAGCTAGTACTACGGAGAGTTCAAGCTGTTTCTCTGGTTCCACCCAACCGAATTTGATGAAACATAGCTTAGATTTTAAGTTGGACCACAATCTGCTAAATTGTGAAAAATCCATCAAAATTAGTTTAGCGGTTTTTGCGTAATTCGCGCACAAATATTTAGAATTTACAGTTTTATTATATGTATAGATTACAATTTCAGCAGTACCTATAATGTTTTCTCGCAAATGTATTGAAAAACGTAGTATGGCACACGGTTGTTAAGGTTTTTTAAAACTCGTGACGATTATAAACCCTCGCCTACGGCTCGGGCTTATAAAACGTCAACTCGTTTTAAAAACCTCCTTACCAACCTTGTATCATAAACTACTATTAAAAAAAATACAGCTGTTTTGTATGAAAAAAATATTAGAATTCTGGTAAAATGAAACAGCTTTAACTTTATTGGCGATTTCAAGGTCATTTCCATACAAAATGTTGTTCATACATAATTTATTATCTCTGCAAATGGTTATCTATCAGATTTTGAATTAACAAGAGAAAACATGTAATTATTACTTTAATTAAAATTATTTACCATATGGTTCTCCTTCTAGCTTATCTTCAGGATGTTTTTTGTCAAAATGGATCGTCAAATTTTCAAATCTAAAATAAAAACAATTGTTAAATTATTAGTTACTAAAAATATGTCGCGGTAGCATGCCAGGGATTGATAACGTTGTTTTTAAATGTAACGTTATTTCTTACTTTTTTTACCGGTACTTTTAACATTAACGTTATGTTAATAAATAACGTTACTTTAGATAACGTTACATTGAAAGTAACGTTATTTCAGAGAACAAAGTTAATTTTAACGTTATTTCTAACTTTTTGTTACCGTTACTTTAAAATTAACGTTATTCCAATTAATAACGTTACTTTTTTACCGATAAATTTACCGGTAAAGTTTAACGCTATATTTAACGGTAATTTTACCGGTAAATTTACCGATAAAATGTTTTAACGGTATTTTTAACGTTATTTTTTTTGTATCGTTATTTTTTTGTATCGTTATTTTTTTAACGGTATTTCAATCCCTGAGTATGACAACCGAAACACGACATACAGGATGTTAATAAATGAACCAAAAATGGGACACCCTTTTCTTCGGACCATCAAACCTTCGATCAAGAATATCCTAGATAACGCTTCACGAACTAAAACAGTACGCAAAAATGGCACCTCAAATAGCGTCCCACTTACAAACTTGGCGCTTATTTTGTACATAATCACCTCTTATTTTGTACAAACTCACATTTATATCACTTATTTTGTTCAAAAACAAATCTTTTAACACTGACTTTGTGCAAAATAAGCGTCCAGTTTGTAAGTGGGACGCTATTTGAGGTGCCATTTTTGTGACCCTGACCGGACATTTAGGGTATTCTTGATCGAAGCATTAAACTGAACAACTTTTACTACGGGACCAACTCTGAAATCGCGAAAAAAATCAGCTGTTTCATAAATTTTGGTATTTTCGTTATTAATTTTTGTATGATTCAACTGTATTTTTTCGATTTCAGAGTTGATCCCGTAGTTAAAGTTGCTCAGTTTGATGGTCCGGACTCCGGAGAAACGGTTTTACCATTTTTTATTCATTAAGGGTCCATGATAGGAAAACATGGTTTGCGCGGGCCAAATTTTTATATAGAAAACGTAAAGTTGTAGCCACAAAAAAAACATACGACAAGCTAAAGAGATTATCTAGTAGCTATAAGTATTAAATTGCGTATAAACCTCACAGATGATTGTAAAAAAAACCAGAATATCATCGAAAAGCTTGTCGCGGGTCATATTTTTGGCGTAAATAATAGCGGAAACGTATTGAATTCTACATCAAAATACACTTTAACGTACTGAGCAGTTGCTCCAATAACTTTTTTGTAAGAAAGATAATTGTGCTAAAGATAATGATGAAAAAACAACGAAAAACATCTAAAAAGTGCAGAAGTGAGGTTATTTTCCATACTCTTCACACGTAAAGAAAAAGACAGAGACAAATGTTTTCGCATAAGCAAGCCTTAATTAACACATTGATAGGTTAGCTAAGGCTAGTAATTTAAAGTTTTGAGATATCATGTTAGGTTAGTGAATTTTGAAGCAAAGTTGGTGATAAAATAGTACATTATGAGACAAGTTAGCTTAGGTTGCTCATTGCACACAAGGCTGTGGGTTGCAGCTTGAGCCGCAGGCGAGGGCGTAACTCAGCCGAGTGTGCAATAAGCAAGAGCTCACGAGTTTCATACGACGTTTTTCAACACATTTGCGAGGAAAAAACAAAGTAATTTATCACACAGCAACAAATATGGCAAAAACAAAATATGATAATTATGGGAAAAGGCGCGCATGTTTTTTTGTTTTTTTTTCACACGCCCAACGCAAGAATATTTTGCTAACAAAGGGGTGAGGAGCATACAGCCTACTACTAATACTTCAAAACTATAATTTTAAGTGACAAATTGCAAATATTTTAATATTTTATAACAAAATATTGTGAATTATGAATAATTTGATAATAATTATTATATTTATTTGACTTAATTAAGAACTTACACATTTATTTATTCCAAAAATGAATATGAATTTTCAGCAGCATAAAACCTCTTTGTTGTAAAAAAAAATAACTGTATAACCCGGCTAAATTGGGAATACTCTGTTTACTCGCATAGAACTTGCAGTAAGGTACTAATTTAACTTTGTAGGGTTAATTCTATTACGAACTAGTGTTTTATATATTATTGCACGCGTTTGTTATAGCTCGGTTTATGGCCCTAAAAGCGATGTATTAAAGCTCACTTTACGAGCAAGTGTGTTGAAAATAAAATAATAACATATAGGTAAGTACTTACTTAGAGAAGTACCTATAGCATATCCGACATTGGTGCCTGATCGCTAAGTGTATTCTTTTGTTGTGCCTCCCTAATTTACTCGCTGTAATGAACGACTGGCCACATACGGAACATGTGTACGGTTTTTCATCTAAAACAAAGAAAAATATCTTAAGGCTGAGTTGCACCATCTAACTTTAACAATAACAAGCTTTTTTTACACAATACTAAATAATATACTAGAAAAAATACGACTCGCACCAGATCAATACTCAGACGGGAATCGAACCCGCGACCTTTGGATTCGATTCCCGTCTGAGTATTGATCTGGTGCGAGTCGTATTTTTTCTAGTATATTATTTAGTATTGTGTAAAAATAGCATTGTGAATGCAAAAATCTCAAATTAAAAAAAAAATAACAAGCTTGTTAAAGTAACTTTAACAATAACAAGCTTGTTAAAGTACCGGTTAAGCACAAGTTAGCCAAACAAAGAGGTTGCCAGCCAGCATGATGTCATTTGACAAGTTTGACGTGACAAATAGGTAGCATTATCATTTGACGATAACTATAACTTTGACAGCGTTTTGGTGCAACTCACATTAAGGCTGAGTTGCACCATCTTAACTTAACCATAACTATAACAGATACAAACTTATCTGACTCGTTGACAGCGTCGCTTTCGTCTATGGCGTAACCTAGGTAACGATATGTAATAACACCTTAGTTCCACTTTTGTCCACTGGCTCAGATAAGTTTGTATCTATTAAAGTTATGGTTGAATTAAGATGATGCAACTCAGCCTACATGTTATAAAAACTAGTATTTCTACGGAGCAGCATTGCTTTTCATTTTAAAAGATTTTCTCTTATTTATGTTTCTTGTGATTGGATATTGTCAGAGTTTAACTGACTCATATCTTTAAAAAAACCAGGGCTTGGAACCGGTATCGAAAATACAGGTATTGTTAAGGTATACCGGTATTTTCCATTTCGGTTCTTGTTTACAGGTAAGTATCGCAAACTATACTGGTATTATACTATGGTATTATATTATGGTATTAAAAATACTAGTATTTTATTAATCATGTTATTCAAATAAGTGAATAACATGCTCGTGAGGTGGTTATTAAACAAAGACTATTTATTTACTGAAAGTTTGGTTAACTGATGTTTCTGAGCTATCGTTGTTGTATTTGTCGTTGTTATACTAGAGCTATCGTTGTTGTATTTGTCGTTGTTAAAATGTTAACGTTTTCATAAATTATTATTTTCTCAGAATGCATTTTCTAAGCATGTAAGTAACGAAATTTGTAAGATCCAATTCATTTTTCTGTGTTTCTCATGTTGTACCTGTAAACTGTTAATGATGACTATTAATGTTTATTGGTATCCCGAGATACAGTCATTGCCTAGTTCGGGGACCCCTGTTAAAACTGTCTTATAACTACATTTTATATATTTTGTAATTACTGGATGTCATACCCTTTTGCAATATAATGTTGTTAAATGCTTTTATTCAATAAATATTATTATTTATTTATTTAAATCATGTGCGAGTGAGACAGATGTAACCGCGCACCGGCGTTACCTCTACCATACTCGTACATTAGTTACCATGGCTGATACCGGTATTATACCAGTATTTATAAAGGTACTACCAATATTTTGTATATCGGTATGGTAATAATACCTGTTTTTTATTACCAGTTGAACAAATATACCGGTTTGTTGTCCAAGCCACTGATACCAGTATTCCAAGCCCTGAAAAAAACTATGATAAAATTACAATTACCTGTATGTGACCGAACATGCAGTTTGAGGTAGTAACTTAACGTAAACTGTTTTTGGCAAGCGAAGCATTTATAGATCTTCTGTAAGTTTATCAACGATTGCTGTTCTGAATCAGACATATTTTCACCGTTATCTTTACAACCGATCTCACTCTTAATATCCTTCTTTTCTTCCGTATTCGTAGGCAGATTTTCATTATTCGTAGGCTGATTTAAAAAATCGGTAGCTTTCTCATTACCAATGTAACCGTCTTCCGGTTTAATTTCAATATCCGGAATGTCTTCGGTTTTGATTTTACTACCGAGCTTTTTCTTTTTCTTTTTTTCTTTCTTCATCTTTTTTCTTTTTATTAAGTTTTTGATCTTTAAATCGTAGCTTGTTAACCTATCTTTGTGCACCGTTACATGTTGATCTAACTCGGGGAGAGCTGTAAAACTGATATTGCACACCGCACAGCCGTAGAACTTGAAATTATCGTCTTTAATTTTCTCCGACCAATATTTACTTGTTCTGCCTTTTGACGGCTTTTTCCGTTTCTCTGCTTGGACTTTTAATATAGGTTTAGTGTCTTGTTTTGTAGAACAATGTGATACGTTCGGTTCATTCTTTTTATTGTTTAAGTTTGTTAATACTTTGTCTTGCTGGTTTAACATTTCTTGCTGTAATGCGTTGAAAATGTTGTAAAATTCTGTGTTCACCGACTGTTGTTGCTCGACTTTCAAATTAAAGTTGCAGTTTGGTACCGCTGGTGGCGGACCGTTATAACTTTCATATTGAGGGTAACTCTGTTCGTAACTCAACGGATCCATGTCTGAAGGCATTTGGTTCATTTTGGCTTTGTTTTCTGTGGAAAATAACAGATTTATGGCTGAATACTCAAACTCTACTCAACTTTGAGTGTCTCTCAAACATCATGTTGTCTTTGTCATCTTTTTGACATTTAATGCGACATAATAATGTTTGAGAGCTTCTCAAAGTTGAGTGACGTTTGAGTATTTGGCCATTAGACCTTAATAATGACAGCAAAATGGGATGGAAAAAAACTATAGCCAGTTTCACTCACAGTAATGTAAAGATTCTAACAATACTCCTAGCCGCTTCGATCAAGAATATCCTAGATAACGCTTCACAAACTAAACAGTACGCAAAAATGGGAATTTAAATTATTTCTACAGGCTAGGCTTCGATCAAGAATACCCTAGATGTCCGGTCAGAGTCTCAAAAATGGCACCTCAAATAGCGTCCCACTTACAAATTTGGTGCTTATTTTGTACATAATTACCTCACATTTTGTACACACTCACATTTTATATCACTTATTTTTTACAAAATAAGCTTATTTTGTACAAAAACACATCTTTTATCACTTACTTTGTGCAAAATAAGCGCCCAGTTTGTAAGTGGGACTCTATTTGAGGTGCCATTTTTGAGACTCTGACCGGACATCTAGGGTATTCTTGATCGAAGCCTAGCCGGTAGAAATAATTTAAATTCCATATGACGCGTTTATCAGTCAATCACAATCTATTAGTATTGCATGAAATTAATGGGGAGCCCTTCTATATCTGATCGAAGGGGGAGCCACTTTCTTTGTCATCACTGTTATTGTATGGCAATACTTGACTACTGTTGTATGCACCAACCACATGTTGCTAGTAAAAATAATTTTAGCATTGTTTCATGACATTCTGACAGACTAACTCCAAACATAGATTAAACTCCAAACTGACATAACTAGGCCTTTCTAGGTATTTAATTATTTTACATCGGTTTTCAATTATCAAAACGCTCATACACCTTTGCTTGACACAAACAAAAAAGTGAGTATTTCTCAATATTTTATCTTTTTAGCATTGTAATACCTACCTCATGAATAATTAATTATGCAACATGAATTATTAATATTTTAACTTATTTACAAATTGAAATTCTGCTAACAAAAGAACTTTTCTGTCAGAAGTTTTTTTCATTGTTTTTACGTCATATATACTAAAATACTTTGATTTTGTGCGTCACTTCTCATAACACAGGCTTCAGCATGGATCTTAGGTGACGACATTACATAAAAGTTATTTTTAGGTCTCATTCGTAGGGCTGCTATAAACATGCGCAGTCCATGTCCATTAGGCATTTTTGATGTCCCCACTCATGCTGGGGCACAGGCCTTCCTTATGGTGGTAAGGAGGATGGGCCATAACCACCACGCGGGCCCAATGCGGATTGGTGGGTGTTAACGACTGCAAATGCAGCTGGGACCAACGGCTTAACGTGCCTTCCGAAGCACTGAGGAGCTCGAGATACCAGATTTGGTCTCCCATCCCATGACCGACCCTTGCGAACGTTGCTTAACTTCGGCAATCGCTGGGCCAGGCGCTAAACCACTGCGCCACCGAGCTCCACAAACATGCGCAGTAATCCCCTCTAATTATTTGGAAAGATAAAAATGGTGATTGAAAACATTTTAAATGCTTTACTTTTAGTAGTTTCATACTAAAAGTAAAGTATTTAAAACTTTTAGTAGTTTCAATGTTTTTTAGAGGCTTGGATGAAGGTTTGGAGTATCTAAACCAGCAATATAGGTATATGTCAGACCAATTTTGGAGTACGTGTTTCAGGTCTAGAGTCCCTATTTTGTCAAGGACATCGATCACTTGGAAAAAAGTGCAGAGAAGTTTCACTAAAATCCCCAGAACTCTGAAACGACAAGCCTATGAGGAACGGTTTGATGTGCTCAAACTTACAACATTGAAAGACCGCAGGAACCGTGGAGATCTAATTGAGACTTATAAAATACTTAATGGACATTATGACCTCCATGATTTTGATAACTTGTATAAACGTAATGAAAACCGTAACCTCAGGGGTCACAGTTTCAAGCTAAGTACTTCCATCACACATAACAACCCATGCAAGAACTTTCTCAACAACAGAGTAGTCAAATGGCTGCCTCAAAATCAGTTCAGAAATCACCTGGACAGATATCTTAAAAATAAACAGTGAACAAAACGCATAGGTATCAGGATACAGGCGTTATCAGTTATAACAACTGCTTGCCTGATAATAATAATAAAATCAAACTTAAAATCATTTGTGTGCCAAATGCATATTGACTGTAGAATCACTGGGCCGCAAGACCTAAGTTTAAAGAAAAATAGACACATTGCATATGTAAAGTGTTCTTTTGAATTGAAATGTTATTGAGACACACTTACGGGCCACATCAGGGGGATGTTTTTATAACAAGTGTGTCTGAGAGAGCGATATGTGTGGGTGGCGTTTAGTGTGCGAGCGAGAAGTGAATATTAACGGCGCCATTTCTAATCCCATTTTTTATCTGTGCGGTGTATATAACCACTAAAGTATGGAATATGTTAATGTGTGAATTAACTACGTTATCTGCAAATTACTGCACCCCCTGTTCCTCAGCTTTAGTGTCTACCCCCTTTTATGTGATTACACTATTTTATTCAATTAAGGAAATCAATTTTTTCCACTTTAACAGACTCAACCAGTTAGTTTATATGCACTCTTAACCAATTTACACACAGTAACAGTAACAAATATACAAAGATGGATAAATAAAGAGGTTACAAAGAATGTCTCTACATTTATAAATATAACCTCTTCAAATAATAAATTTTCTGTCTTTTATTGTATAGCAAACATAATACGGGCGGAGTAAGGATTATCCGTTTTGTGAGCACAAACCACTAAATTATACGATTCGACGTGTCATTATCAACATATAAACAAATCACATTATGTAAACACAAAATTTTTGCGCTAAAAAGTCACAACAATACGTTTAAAACGCTGTAAATTACTAAAGAGAGACGGCTGAATGTCGCCCAGCCTAATCAATACACAGCCAAGAAAAAAGTAGGTAGGTACCTGTAATGGGCACGGATCGTAAAAAACCAGCTCTTTTTTTATCAACACATTATAATTCTACCACAAAAAAATATGACATATTGCCACTTAAAACAGTGATAAATACACTGAAATTGATCCTAAAGGATCCACTATCACTTCTTTTGCTAAACACCAACAGTAATTAGTTAATTTATCAATGCTTAAACGTTTTAAAATAATCATAAAACTGGATTTTTTTCCTTGCGTGACTGAAAGAAACACGACGAAAGCAAAGAACTGCCATGCATGACATAAATGACATGACATCTGCCATCTGCCATGGCATGGCTGGCTGTCAAAAATAGTGCTGCCATTCCTCAAATAATTATGTCCCCATGTTTTTAAATAAACTGTATTACTTTTTGCCAATGCCTATATTGCCTATCTATGCAATGCCGCAGGGCCCTGTTTATAATAAACGTGCCAATTTTTCACCTGGCATGTCAATTTTATATTCATTGCGTCAACTAATCTGAAAATAGAAAAAACTTCTTACTACTCATAGCTACACCGCAATGTTAACCAATTGTCATATTATTAAATCCGTAGGGCGTAGTGTCGTAATCGTCATTATAATTGCATTATTTTTGATAAATAAAATAGTCAACAATTTAATAGTCATGAGTTTATTTCTAGTAACCTTATCATAACATTACATAGGGGCTTATATTGAACTGCCTTTCTTTTTCGTACTATGACCTAAACGGTTAGTATGAAAGCAGGTCTTAAGCAGTCCTGGGGGCTTACCATCAGCAAATAATAAACCGTTCAGTTCAAAAGCAGGCCTTAAACAGGACTGTTTAAGGCCAGCTTTCATACTAACCGTTGAGGTCATAGTACGAAAAAGTAAGGCTGTTCAATATAAGTCCTGCTATAAGAGCTCATAGTAAGGCCCCTGTTTCGAATTACGCCAACAGCACTGTTAGCGTTTACTCCATTAAATGAAGTAGGTACACAAATACCCTATTTGTGTGTAATATTCTTTGACTACTTAATTTGGTCGGATTCGCGCTAACAGCGCTATCAGCGTGATTCGGAACGCCGTCCAAATAAGACAAGTTAGTAAAGTGCCTGCTACACAGCTGCCAACCACGTCCCAGCCAAGGTACCTTGGTGGCTTACAGCCGTGTAGATGAAGGTTTATACAACCTTTCAAAACAAGCTGTGTCGGTTGCCAACCAAGGTTACCTTGGTTGGGACGTGGTTGGCAGCCGCGTAGCAGGCTCTTAAGGCGATTTTATATGCAATATTAGCGCCACTCCTGTAAAAAATAAATACCGTTTAAGTACACAAGTTATTAAAAATCCATGCTTCTGATCCCCTCACAAAATATCAATTGTTATATTTTATAAACACACCAACTCAGTGACAAATAATTGTTTGCTGTTTTGGCGGTGAAAAAAGCTAAAAACGGCCGTCATCGTTTTGTTTTACATCGAGAAAAACGACAGTTATTTATCTGTCATTAAGTTTGTGTGTTTATAATTTATATTTTGATAGGGAATCATACATAAGCTTGGATTTTTAATAAATTGTGTATAATCGCCGTAAGGATAAACAGACTATACCTATGTTAATTGCTCAAGATAATAATGATAATTATAGTAAAATCATTCAATTCTTTATGTTGTAGATAGTTGCAGATAATTGCACATTAATTGCAGATAACATGATCAGTCTGGCGCTAGTCAGATCCATCAGTCTCTACTCTTTAAAGACTTTAACTTATCAGACTGACCAAAATTTAAAGGTACTCAGACTATAGACTGGCGCCAGGCTGATCATGTAATCTCCCTCATAGTAGGGTAACGTGTCCGATTATGGCAGCACTATTTTTAGTGTCAAATGTCAAGGTCATTATTTTTTTTAATATGCTACTAAAATACGTTTCGTTTCGTTTCACGTCATGCAGCTTGTTTTTATTTCAGTCTTTATTTTCTGCCTTTTTTATATGCTTACACTAGTTATGGCCTTAATCCAGACTAATTTTAAAGATAAGTAAGGCCACCTTATATTCAAAAAGTTTTAAACTCTATGAAACTGACAGCTTTATTAAAGATATGGAGCTAACGGCCAAATACTCAAACGAATCTTAAAGTTAAGGCCACCTTAAATTCAAAAATGTTGTCAGATTTTCCTTAACGTTAAAGAGACCTTAACTTACGATTTTAGCTAATAAAGTAGCAAAAGTAATAAGTAAAAGTTCTTTGAGTATTCGGCCGTTATTATAATTTCTGTGCTTACATTACACTATTATTTGGTTATGTTTATTTATGTGTGTTATGTTTAACAATGATATCATTTCGTTTCTACTTAGGTACTACCTTTGTAACAAACAATACTTAACTTACTCACTATGTATTACAAATTTACTATTACAGATTAGTAACTAGACCCATATAAGGTTTACAAAGCAGATTCAGCTATAACAACGACATCAATAAGTTTGTATCAGCCTAAGTCTACAAATAGCTCATCACGATATTGTAGACTCTATTTTTTGAGAAATAAAGGTTATAACTTTTAATGAGTGAACAGAATAAAATTGTCGTTGAATGATTATTGCCGTTGAAGAGCGACTATTAACACATGGGGCGTTTAATTTTCATCTTTACTGCTAACGTAATAAAGTTTATACGTCAATATGTTGCGTAGGTAGCTATGAAGTTGGAATGGAATTGGAAAATAGTATGGCGGGAAACCGCGACGCGAGTTGCCGCGCGCGTCAGAAATAGGCGCGAAAACGTGTTTGACAATTAAAAAGTTTTCGAATGCGTTTTGTTAATAAAAAAAAACTTTTGTATTGGTTCTTTGTTCTTTTGTTGTGAGTGCACAATATTAATTTGCGTTTATCATAAAACTACATTAATTATTATCAGCAGGAACTGCGTTCTTATTTGAAGGGTTTCTCAATTTTTTCGAAGCCAGTTATTTATGTAATGGTGTCTATTTTACGTTTATTCTATTAATAATGTGTTGGAAGCCGAGTGAACTATTTGCCTTCGTTTTGAAAACGTGATGGTAAGTAATAAATATATTTTTTTTGTTTTTAATCTTTCTGCTCTACTTTTTTTATTTTTCTAGTGTAGGTACTTAAGTAGGTACTTATTAAAGGGCTGACCTTTAAAAACTTGTTCTTTAGTAGATTACGTTCATCCTTGACAATTAAGTTTAGAATGTCAATTGAAAAGAACTTTATCTTATAGTTAGGTACCTATGTCTTTTTATACTTGATGGAACTATAGTTCTGTCTGTTTGTTTGTAAACTCATATCTCATAGTCATTGTACATTTAGGTACCTAATACCTATCTCCATACTTGATTGTTCATAATAATTGATTATAAACATAAGTAGGTAGGTAGGTACTTATTGTATAGAGTTATCGCATCGAACAGAAGGAAGGAAGTATAAAGTCAACTAAATCCACACCGTTTCAATAGAATTTGTCACAAAGATACCCTTCTTGGCAGTTGGGTGTCGGGTAAAATATTCATACCATGTGACTCATTTTAATCACTAGAGACCGTATTATATGCAACATAAAAAGCCCAAAATATGCATGCAATATGCAAGAAAAATAGCTAAAATATGCACGAAAATCCATAAAACGGGTCAAAATATGCAACATGAAATAATAAAAAGAAAGTTTTAACGTGTTTTTATTCTTAAAAGGTTTTTTACTAAACGATAACAATCGTATTTGCGAAAATATCAATCACAAAATTTATTTGACATTGAAATTTACCTTTAAAAATGTATACTAAGTACTGTTGCAAATGTTCTGAAGACAAATTGTGTCTATAAATGATCACTTAATATATTTTTGTAAGCGGAAAGGACCTTTCTAGGTCCACTGAGGCATGCACACATCTGAACGATGAACGAGATCGAACGTACTTAACATGATTTCAAAATGTTTTGCCAAAATATGCAACTACCACTGAGAAGGGGTTAAATTATATGAAAATGCATATTTATGCAATATGCATTTGCATATAATCCGGTCTCTATTAATCACAATAGGCTAGTTAATATTACTTAACTTACTTAATTAACTTCTCAGAATTAAAATTAAAATTGATCTGCAATTTACTAAAACCAATGTTAATATTAAGGAGCTCGGCGGCGCAGTGGTTTAGCGCCTGGCCCAACGATTGCATGGGATGGGTGACCAAAAATTTATTATTTCGAGCTCCTCCGTGCTTCGGAAGGCACGTTGAGCCGTTGGTCCCGGCTGCATTTGCAGTCGTTAACACCCACCAATCCGCATTGGGCCCGCGTGGTGGGTTATGGCCCATCCTCCTTACCACCCATAAGGAAGGCCTGTGCCTCAGCAGTGGGGACATCAAAAATGGCTAATGGACAATGTTAATATTAAGTAAGTACCTACATAATATGTACCTAACTAACTAGTGGCTCGTGAGCTGTAGACCTCGCGAGTCAATGTTCACCCTTTAAAGGGCCGTACCGTTGTACGTTTTGACGTTTCAAATTCACATAATTTCACACAGTGCCGGATTAAAATACGTTCTTTTAAATATCTCCGCCATTTTGAAAAATATCGAAAAACTGTCTCGACAAAAAAAATCTACATAATTATCAAATCTATTCACAAAACTTCATGGAAATCGCTTGAGAAATGCGACGACAGCGCCGGAAAGCGGGACTGAAATATGGTTTTTTATACCATCTCTGAAATAAAAAAAAAAACAAAAAACGGGCTAGACAAAAAAAAATAAAAAAAAATTTGAACCTAGTCATAAAATTTTACGAGAATCGGCTGAGAAATGCTTTCTGTAGAAGAGAAAAGACAGCGCTTTAAAGCTGGACTGGAATATGTTTTTTTACATATCTCCACCAATTAGAAAAATTTCAAAAAACTGGCGTGACAAAAATATTATATGTTATTTTCAAACCTGCTTACAAAATTTCACGAGAATCGGTTGAGAAAATGCGACCTGTAGAGAAGAACAGGCAGAGCTGGAAAGCCGGACTGGAATATGTTTTTTTAACATATCTCCACCAATTAGAAAAAATAAAAAAACTGGCGTGACAAAAAAATTTCATATTATTTTCAAACCTGCTTACAAAATTTCACAAGAATCGGTTGAGAAATGCGACCTGTAGAGGAGAACAGACAGCGCTGGAAAGCCGGACTGAAATCTGTTTTTTTAACATTTCTCCGCCATTTCGGAAAATTTCAAAAAACTGGCTTGGCAAAAAATAATTATTTATATTATTTTCAAACCTGCTTACAAAATTTCACGTGAATCGGTTGAGAAATGCGACCTATAGAGAAGAACAGGCAGAGCTGGAAAGCGACCTGAACTCTGTTTTTTTAACATTTTTCCGCCGTTTTGAAAAATTTCAAAAAACTGGCTCGACAAAAAAATTCTATATAAATTTCGAACCTGCTCACAAGATTTCACGAGAATCGGTTGAGAAATGCGACCTGTAGGTTGGAACAGACAGCCGGACATACGAAAGAATTTTTGCCCAAGCTGAAGCAGAGACGCTTCGCTCGCACTTCGTGCTCGCTCGGTCAATTAATTAAACTTAGTTAAAACGAGACACGATAGATTTTCTATTGTTGACCGGTCGCTGGAGACCGCTCTCGGGCGTAATAACTAAACTCGCCTCAGAAGCTCAGGGGCCGGGCCGTCAGCATTTGGATTGTGAAAAGGTCGTGGGTTCGATTCCCGCCACAGTTATCAAGCCTATTCCAGACGACACAATTTCATTGGCAATTTACCAGAATTGTCATGTCAATCAAATGCTATCATGTACTTGGTACGTACTTAAAAACTACTTAATTCTGTTAAAAAATGTCTGCAAGCAACGCTTAGAGCAAATGATTTTATATCTGCCCCGCCGGCGTCGAACGGGTGGCGCCATCTATTAGATATATTCTGATTTATAATGACGGAAAAGGGAAAAAAATATTTTTTTACATCTTTCCGTAAAAAAAATTGAAAATTTTCTTTTATACAAACCTTGTCCTGTACCCTTAGCACGAACAGCTATCGAGAAAGAAACGCGCGTAAAATTACTCGATAAAGAATTATCTATGGAAATTTTAATTTCGCTATTCGGCGGTAGATGGCGTTGTACAAATTTCCAATACAAAATTTATCTATCGAATGATTTTACGCGCGTTATTTTTTTCGATAGTTCGTGCTAAGGGTACAGATGGCTGACAAACACAACAAAAAAAAATATCTTATTTGGTACAGTCGTTCGTTCTAAAGACTACTATACGGTACGGTTGCTAGAAGAATATTTAACTGATAAAATTTAGTAAGTAATTAAACAATAATAGGTAACCAGTTTAGTAATTTCATTAATAAGTAAAAATAAATAAAAATAATTAAGTAAGTATAAATATATATAACTATACATAAATAAAAATAAAATGTTTGTTAGGAAAGCATTTTAGAAAATATTGGGCATGCCATGTATTGTATGCTCTGTAAAATACCTAATACTGCTATAAATATAGTTACATATTATGTATTTTCTAAAATGCTTTCCTAACAAACATTTTATTTTTATTTATGTATTATTATTATCAAATAGATGTTAGATGAAAAATAATAAGGCATCCTCCTCTCTTTTTTAAATTGCTGTGCCCAACAGGGTCTATAATGAATCCAAAATGTACGATTTCCACCAAAATGTACTTATAGATGCAATAAATGAAATATGAAATATAAAGTGAAATGCGCTTATTACATTTCGGCGATACATTTTTATTTTGTATAGAAATAAAATTGTACCAACACCTAACTACTTTAAATAAAGTGCTTGGTAACAAACATATAGGCACAGAATATATAATAGTACTAACGTACAGAAGTCCGTCCCCGCGAAGACCATCAAATAATAAGCTACTCTCGCTGCACGGCAATAAAGTACAATTTCAAACTGCACAACGCTGCGTGGATAAAATCATATGCACCTACGAAGAAGAAAGAGAGGCGTCACTTTCTGTCGCATAGCTCTGTCTCAACCGACACATTTCGGGGTTGCTACTCGCTAGTTACTGATATCATAGAAAACATTCGTTATGCCCATGAATAAACAATGAAATTACTAATAGGTACCTACTTATAAAATAAAATAAATCTACCTAATAGGTGAGCTGAGCATATTTAAAGAGCATAAATAATAAGTATTTCTAAGTAGTTAGAGAAGCTCGATGGCGCAGTGGTATAGCGCCTGACCCAACGATTGCGGAGGTTAAGCAACTTTTGCAAGGGTCGGTTATGGGATGGGTGAAAAAAAAATAGTATTTTTTAGCTTTTTTCTTTACTGGTGCCATATTTCGAACTTCGATACAACTAAGTATGTAAATATGTATACAAAAAATACAATAAACTTTGGTAGGTAGGTAGGTACGTTAGTAATTAAGTATCAAAAACGAAGTGCATGCAGTTTCGCATTCGGCGCTTGACTGACTCGTTTCGTTGGTGACGTTCACGCGCTGCGCTCTCGTCGCTTGCACACGCCGCGCGTTTCGGTCGGCGCGGTGATATCCCTCGACAATGGCCCTCTTGGAGTGGGCCGCGAGCAGTAGGCTAATATAAAAGTTTAAGCGCGGAGTGATACCCCCCCGATATAGGTACCTAAAGCATTATAATTTGAATAAGTACACGGTAATTTAAATGGATAAGGTCACATCCAGCATGACAAATTAGCCATTCTACATACATTGAGACTTATAACGGTTTTTTAATGGATTTAAAGTGAGAAATAAATTGACTATAATAAATCAAACGCTTATTTCGATAAATACATTTTAAATTATTTATATTATTATTTTTTGATAAAGAAAGTTTATGAAACGCTAATTTTGATTTGATATGCATGCATCATCACATTCATCACATGTCATCACATCACTAAGGCACCCATCACACACTCAATCAGATTGACAAAGATTGACAGAGATTGATTGTGTAACGTCGTTTCAATCTGGCGTGGTTTTGTTTCAATCTGGCGTGGTTTTTTGTCAATCTGGCTTAGGGTTGGCTCCTTTTTTTCGAGGTAATAGTATTATTTTCAAAACATTTAAACATTATTATAGTAGGTACTTACTTTTGGGATATTTATAAAAATGTAGTCCACATTTATTTTTAACTAGCTTCCGCCCGCGACTACATCCGCGTGGGTGGACATTCGAAAAATCGCTAAAAAACAAACATACAAACGAACAGAGAACTTGCAGTTTGCAGTCTGCTTATTGCAATCTACTGCTATCCGATACATGTTTTTTTAAGGCTGAACTGATTTAGATGAAATTTAGCGCACAGTTTATTAGCCTAGATTAAAACATAGGATACTTTTGATCTCGGTCAAAGATACCCTAGGGGTTTTTATTTTTTAAACATTGAAATTAATTTGTATTACTTTTGGGAATTTTATAAAAATATAGCCCATATTTATTTTTAACTAGCTTCCTAGCTAGTACATCCGGGTGAACATTTGAAAAATACCCTAAAAAAACATACAGACGATATGAAAAACAATCTCCTGCTTTTTTGAAGTCGGTTAAAAATATTGGATCGCAGTAGGTATATTGTGGACTTGTGGGGCAGATTGACAATCAACCACAAGTCCACTTGTATCGGATCGCAGTTACTTGTGGTTGATTGTAAATCTACCGCAAGTGGACTTGTGGTAGATTGACAATCAACCACAAGTCCACTTGTATCGGATCGCAGTTACTTGTGGTTGATTGTAAATCTACCGCAAGTGGACTTGTGGTAGATTGACAATCAACCACAAATCCACTTGTATCGGATTGTCAATCTACCACAAGTAACTGCGATCCAGTATTTTTAACCGACTTCAAAAAAGCAGGAGATTGTTTTTCTTTTCGTCTGTATGTTTTTTAGGGTATTTTTCAAATGTCTACCCGGATGTACTAGCCAGGAAGCTAGTTAAAAATAAATATAGGCTATATTTTTATAAAAATCCCGATGTCCTGTCTATGTCCATGTCCATGTTTAAGTCCGTGTCCGTGTCCGTGTCCGTGTCCGTGTCCGTGTCCGTGTCCGTGTCCGTGTCCGTGTCCGTGTCCGTGTCCGTGTCCGTGTCCGTGTCCGTGTCCGTGTCCGTGTCCGTGTCCGTGTCCGTGTCCGTGTCCGTGTCCGTGTCCGTGTCCGTGTCCGTGTCCGTGTCCGTGTCCGTGTCCGTGTCCGTGTCCGTGTCCGTGTCCGTGTCCGTGTCCGTGTCCGTGTCCGTGTCCGTGTCCGTGTCCGTGTCCGTGTCCGTGTCCGTGTCCGTGTCCGTGTCCGTGTCCGTGTCCGTGTCCGTGTCCGTGTCCGTGTCCGTGTCCGTGTCCGTGTCCGTGTCCGTGTCCGTGTCCGTGTCCGTGTCCGTGTCCGTGTCCGTGTCCGTGTCCGTGTCCGTGTCCGTGTCCGTGTCCGTGTCCGTGTCCGTGTCCGTGTCCGTGTCCGTGTCCGTGTCTTGATTTATTTTTAACCCCACATTTATTTTTAACTAGCTTCCACTGATTACTGATTTGGATGAAATTTGGCACTCAGATAGATCATAGCTTGGTAATGTAGTATTGTAATTATCAATATTTGATTTTACACACACACAGCGCCATCTAACCCTAAACTAATCAAGGCATAAGATGGGTGCTAGACAACTGATTTTACTAGATACCTACTTACTACTTACTTTTCGAAATAGATAGGTACTTATTATACGCAGACCGTCACAGAAATTAAAATTCATCATTTCAATTTCATCCGGGAATCGAACCCGGGATCTCTTGCGTGGTAGACTGGCATGTTGAATACTGCACCACTCAGGTCAACGATCGATATCACGCGAAAATTGATGCAAAAAAGTTGGCAACCCTACCAAAAACCACCGTGGATTGCTTGCTGGATTGACCGTGTAACGTCGCATCAAAAATCAGATTGATGAGAAACCAGATTGATGTGAAACCAGATTGATGTGTGTAATGGTTGCCTAACGACGAAACCCGAAGACTATTAAGTGAAAGTGAAAGTGAAAGTGAAATAAGCTTTATTGAAATAAACTTAATTATTAAGTACTTTTGAATCGTCTATATTTTCCTACCACCCGTTCCAGACTTTTTTAGCTGACAAGAAGAACGGGCGCAAGAAACTTATCAGCTGTAACAGCCATAAGTAACGATATTTACAAACATTATACAAATACAGTGTTACAAACAACCCCTAAAGCCGAAAATGGTAGATAGGGACCATCAAACTGGGCCATTGGTTTTGTATGACGTCACTCACTCCTCAGGGAGGTGGAGAAGCGCCAAAGAACCTCTCTGGTAGATTGCCTCTTGGGTAAGCTGTCAGCTAGGTGAGCTAGGTGATTGCGTTAAGTCAATCGTATTCATTTGACAGTATATATTGTATCATAATATACAAATACAAATTGCAGCCGATGGAATACGATATGAACTGTCAAATGAATACGATTACCTTACGCAATTCCACCCCTGGTCAAGATGAACCGGAAATGGAGGCGGGCGCCACTTTCCCTGTTAAATTAAGGTTTAGAGGTTAAGTTAAGTTATTGGAAACTGAACCTTAAAATAAGGCGCAAAATTAGTTTCATTTCCAACCGAGTCTCATCTTGCGTTGACCAAACTCTACACTTGTACTATTAGTTATTCTGTGGCCCTACCGGCTAATTACGATTACCGGCTAATTATATCGAACTTCAGCGGGTCTGCTGGGTTTCAACTTGAAACAGGAACCGTATCGGCTAATGCATCGAACTTCGGCAAGTTTATAATAATAATACTTAGTTATAAGTTTGTGTCTGAAAAATAAATAAATAATAAATAAAGTCTCATCATCATCAGCCTACCATCGTCCACTGCTGAACATAGGCGTCTCCGAGTGCACGCCACCGAGCACGATCCACGACTATACTCGTCCAGTTTTTGCCAGCCACCTTGCGAAGATCGTCGCTTCACCTTGTATGAGGGCGTCCCACACTACGTTTGTCGATACGCGGTCTCTACTCCAGCCCCCCTACAATAACTGTTAAAGTAACATAATTAGAAACACAATGTTGTAAATGAGATGGCGCTATACGCGATGAATAGCTCTGTCCCTATAACAACATTACTTTGAGGTGAGGTTGCTATAAGAGCTCATTGTAAGGCCCCAGACAGAACTCGCCTGCCCCCAGCGGCCATCGGTTCTATGGCTAATATACGTAGCCACTTGGAGTATGCGTCTTCTGCTTGGAGTCCAACGTACGCAGTTCATTCTCAAAGAATCGAGAATGTGCAAAGAGCGTTTACTCGCCATCTCGCCTACATCTCACCTGATTGCTCACATCGATGTCCCTATCATCTTCGGCTTCGACACTTTGCTCTGCTTTCGCTAAGGGATAGACATAGACTCCATGACCTCAACATTCTTTACAAGATCTTCCACGGCCACCCTGGCTTTAGCCGTCTCTTGGATAAAATTTCATTAAAGGTTCCATATAACACGCCTAGAAAACCTTTGACAAATCTTTTACGTTCTTCAGCTTGCCGAACAAATGTCGGTGCTCACGCACCGCTTCACCGAATGTGCAGCTATTACAATCTCACGTGTAAAGATTTACCGGGCCTAGACATCTTCTACAACAGCTGCGAGACCTTCGGGCGTATCTTACGAGAACATTTGTCAGGTAATGCCTAGCCGAGTGAGTCAAATTACTGCAGCCCGATTTGCCTAATTAGAATTTAGTATTTATTATATTAGTTTTAATAATAATAAATGTGAATTCACCATAGTATGAATAATTGAATAGGTATCTTTTTATTTCCTTCTAGATGCTTGTTTTGTTACTTTATTTTTCTCAAATGCTGGCTCACCTATAATGGGGCACTTATAGCCTATGTATGTCTGTATCATTTTATTTTTTGTAACTGTTCGATAAGTGTTCTGCTGGTGTACCTATTAAAATAAATTAAATTAAATATGGCCGGCCCACTGCCACTTCAGCTTGCTAATCCGGTGGGCTATGTCGATGACTTTAGTTCTCTGTCGGATCACCTCGTTACGGGCCCGATCTCTTAGAGAACCTTAGAGTCTGCCGGGCTTCAAATTAAAACAGATAAATCGAGCCCCAATCAGGCTAAAATGGTGAACTCCAATTCTTGATGTCACACGAACATCGATATCTTCCAAACTTCGGCAAATAGTACAATACGAAATTCCTTGCTTCGATTTATCTGTTTTAACTTGAAGCTTGCTAGACCCGCCGAAATTCGAAAAGTTAGGCGGCAATAAGGGCCCCAGATAATTCGAAGTAGGTAAGGAATTTCTTATTGTACTATTTGCCGAAGTTATTTGGAAGATATCGATGTTCGAGTGACATCAAGAATTGGAGTTTGCCATTTTAGCCTGATTGGGGCTCGATTAATCTGAGGTGGAATGTAAGGTAATCGTATTCATTTGACAGTTCATATATTCATGACATATATTATGATACAATATGAACTGTCAAATGAATACGATTGACTTTACGCAATCACCAAGCTTTTTTAATTTGAAGCCCGTTCGATGCGTTAGCCGGTCCGGTACGGTATGGGATGGGATGGGACCAACTTTGAAATGGCTAAAAAATCTGCTGTTTCATACAAAAATTAATAAGATAAGTAACGAAAATATCAAAATGTATGGAAACAGCTGTTTTTTTTTCGCGATTTTAGAATTGGTCCCATAGTAAAAGTTGTGCAGTTGATGGTTCCTATTATCTCCATATTATTCGGTTCTAGGGATTTTTTTGAGACGTAACAAGTTGTATATAATAATTATATACTTAGAAGTAGGTTAACTTAACACACCTCAAATATTTTACGTTTCGACTTATCTATTTGATGCGATAACTAAGGTACTAAAGTACCTACCTACTTAACAAAACAATATCAGTTTAGTTTTAACCGTTGTTCTGTTGTTACAAACATCAGGTTTAGGTGAGAGAAACTTTATTTTACTTGGTTTAAAAACAATATTTAATGTAAGCAGATTCTTTCTATTTTTAACCGACTTCCAAAAAAGGAGGAGGTTCTATGTTCGTCTGTATATTTTTTTTTTGTGTATGTCCACCGATTACTCGAAGACGGCTCGACCGACTGAAATGATTCAAACGTTATTACATTAGGTAAACTCCCAAGTTGGTCCCATTTTTTTAAATTTGGAAATCGGTTCAGCACTTTTCAAGTAATTTTGAAAAAAGCACGAAAATAGTATGATTTGGTCGTATTACTTCTTTGTTTATGAACTGAATAAGATAATTATTTTTTTGTTGGATGAGTGATATCTTATGTGTAGTTCTTTACCCGACTGAAAAAAAGGAGGTTCTCAGTTTTACCCGTATTTAATTAAATCGGTAAGTAGTCGATTTTTTAAATTTATTATTTTTAAAAAATTCAAACGCGTGTTTTGTTTCGCGTGTCATTTTGTTTGAATAAAGAAGACAAAAATATATTATTGAGCCGAGCAAGCGCAAAGCGTCTTCTCTCTTCTCTGCTTCAGCTTGGGCAAAAATGTATCGTATGTCCGTTTGTTCTCTTCTACACTACTGTGGGTCTAAAAACCGATCTGCGGTTCTACCGGCTAAAAACAATGAAGTTAATGTTAACTGTAAGTATGTGATACATTGCTACTTCGTTTTGGCACAAATAAAAACTTACCAAAGAAAAGAAGCAATGTATCATATCCATCTGTCAAATTACAGTTAACATTAACTTCATTATTTTTAGCCGGTAGACCCGCTGCTAGGTGATTGCGTAAAGTCAATCGTATTTATTTGACAGTTCATAATTATTGTATCATACATAATGTCATCCCATACAAATTGCAGCCCATGGAATGATGAATGAATACGATTGACTTTACGCAATCGCCTAGCAGCTAGGTGATTGCGTAGAGTCAATCGTATCCATTTGACAGTTCATATTGTATCATAATATATGTATCCCATACAAATTGCAGCCGATGGAATACGATATGAACTGTCAAATGAATACGATTACCTTACGCAATTCCACCCCTGATCATCGAAAGTTATTGCGTCGAAAGCCATTTCTTGACCGCCATAATATCATCGAAGATCCACTTCATTGATGGGCTATTGTATCGACCGATGATGAATGGGTCATTTCACCGAAAAGCCATTTGGCGGAAAACTTATGTCACCGATAGTATAGATCTACATTTCTTTCGAATGGGAAATAAAAAATAGTAGATTGTTATACAAGACGCTAAAAGGACCCATTGCATACGAGGTAGTTTTATTCCCGAGCTTTAGCGAGGGAATAAATAGAAACCGAGTTACAATGGGTTTTAGCGTCGTGTGTTACACTATACTTTTCACTACGATTGTGAGAAAATAAAATACAATATTAAATAGTTTATACCTACTTCCGTAAACGAATCCACTCGTTTTTCTATCCTCCACTTCATAAAAACTTTTTGTACAATATTTAAATAAATGATTTGTGCTTGACGGCAAAAGATTAAAATTATTTCTTTCCTATTACAGTCACACAATTCAATCAGTTTGTAATTATAGAAAAATTCTAAAGATTTCGCGCCATGGACCTTTTTTTAATTTCTGCTGTAGCAGCTAAGCAACATAAACACGCATTCTACGATTCACTCTGTGCACAGAGTATAAATAAGTCTATGATTTCACCGAAGAGATGCTTTTAGTTCCATTTTCAAAAATAAAAATGAGAAACAGGGGGCCAATTACGAAAATAACTTACGCAATTGCGTAACGCAGTCACTTGGTCACGATAATTGTCTGCAGTTCGTCGGTTGTGGCTATTAAACACATTTTCAATTTGAATAAACTAGAGAAAAACTGTCAAACTAACGCAATCACTTTGCGATATCGCATACACAAGTGCTTTGTAATAGGAAACAATCATAACGAAGCACGGACGCAGCTGCGTGTATCGCATGAAACTTTTCGTAATAGACCCCCAGTATTAAGTCGAGCGAGTTTTTATTCGTGATTATGAATAAATACTTTTTCGTTTTAGTAGGCTCATTGGTAATAGACAAACATTAAAAAAGAAAAAACTTTATCCCCTAGGGGTTATTGTGCTATTTTATCTCGGCTCTTGTACGTTACAATGACGGACTTTTTGAGCAAGAGGAGTGAAAAAACTCTTTGTTTTTAATAATGCGAATGGTTTATTTTTATAATTTTATTAAGTAATTTAGCGTCACTATTTAAACATTTTGATTATAGGTACCTACTTAAACAAAACCTTTTAATTGATATTATTTTATTTGCCCTTCGAGGGCGTTCTAAGAAATGTACTATCGGTGATATACCTAAGTTTTCCGTCAAATGACTTTACGGTGAAAGACCCATCTGTGAAATAGCCCATCGATGAAAATGCCGGTGGAGAAATGACTTTCGAGTGCGACGAAGTAACTTTCGATGATCAGTCCTAGCCTAGTCCTAGCCCGTTCTCCCTCGTCGTGGGACGAATGATTAATGGGACAAAATCATGGGACCACAAGAAAACTGGGGGTCAAGTCTGCTAATGTTTTCGTCAAAATCGTAGTTCAATGGTGTTCTAATGGTAATGCATTTTGACACAGTTCTTGTTTCTTTAACCCAAAACCGAAACATACTGTCGTGATTTTTGGTTTACACATTAGCAGACTTGACCCCCAGGGCTGTCTGATACCGACTGTACTATCTAATTCGTGTTTTAAGGAAAAGAGTTGGTGAATTGACTAACATTTTCATTCCACAGTCAGCTGGGTCGTCTAATTGGCGCCCGATAATGGTGACTTCCGGTGACGTCACAATCGCCCAAGATGGCGGACAGAGCAACATCAAATTGCATCCTTACCTCGTTGCTTTAGTGTGAGTACCAATTTTAAAGTACCTAGTAAGTACTTAACTTAATATAGTCATTAAAATAAACTGCGACCACATTATGCCGAGCTAAGATACAGCCCCCCGAAAGTAACATTTGCAAATTTTCATTATCGCTTCTTAGAAACGGATTTGGTGTTTTAAAATTCGACAGGTTAACAAAAGCTAAATGCCATTCCCGTACAGTAGGTTATGTTTCGCATTTGCAAGCATTCCATTCTATCATAAAATTTCATACTTTGCATTATCATCGTTATACAGTACATTATTATACTAAAGATAGAGTTATCAGTCAGACCTAATGATCAACGCCATCTAGTGAAATGTGACAAAAAGTATACGATATTACATAATATAATATGTACTACCTAGTAGGTTTCTAATTTCTATAAATCTTGACTTGTAATTTTTTTGGGAGGTAGGTAACCGCTATGTTTATCCATTTCATGAAATGAAGAAAATTTTCAATAATTTAATTTACCTACTGCTAATCAGCTTTGACTATATAAAACTGTGAAAGCCACACGATACCGCGATTCAGCACGGGATAGCGACATCTATCGGATTGTTTGCCAAACGAAAAATGAGCGCCATCTAGTAAATCATTCCGCAACTAAAATCTTAGGCCGCGCTCCCTTGTAGTGAGTCAAGTACTAAGTGAAAAGCCCCATGACGCCCTGCCCTCTCCATTGAAGCCTCTCCACTCCAGTCTCCTGTGGATGGATGGGTGCCATAATAATCCCCATTTTTGACAGGCGGGTTTGATATCGCAGTGTTGAACCCATAGACTAATTTATATGGGAGGGCTCTTCAAAAAGACAAAAAGCTGTAAGCTCGATAGATGGCGTTGTTAAAAATGTATGTCTCAACGTATTTTTTTTGCTAATCTTCAAAGAGTACCTTCTCACGTGCAGATGTAACCCTAAAATGGTTCTCTTTGGGCAGATGTCAGCCAGCGAGCGCTTACTTGCCTCCTTAGGCGGTTTATTTTTAAAAGCCAATTTTGACTCATCTCTTTCCATCAACGCCATCTAGTGAGGCAAATAGTTACTATTTTTATTTTTTAAATGTCACTTTGAAAAGCCCTCGCGTTTACACGAGCGATGGTCGTCAGCTGTATAAAAAAGCTGTCAAAATATCGCGCGTTGAAAAAATCGCTCGTGTGAACGGTCCCTTATCATTGGAAAACGCTGTAGCCCTTTTCTAGTAGGTATGTAGGTATAGGAGCTCGGTGGCGCAGTGGTTTAGCGCCTGGCCCTGCTATTGCGGAAGTTAAGCAACGTTCGCAAGGGTCGGTCATGGGATGGGTGACCAAAAATTTATTATCTCGAGCTCCTCCGTGCTTCGCAAGGCACGTTAAGCCGTTGGTCCCGGCTGCATTTGCAGTCGTTAACACTCCCAAATCCGCATTGGGCCCGTGTGGTGGGTTATGGCCCATCCTCCTTACCACCCATAAGGAAGGCCTGTGCCCCAGCAGTGGGGACATCAAAAATGGCTTTTGGACATGTAGGTTAGGTATAGTGTGAAATGTTGTGAAAGGGTTGGTGCTACTCTGTCAATTTTGTTTATTGATTATCGGATTAAGATACTTGTAGAGTAGAATACTTCATTGCCACTCCTGTGTCCTACTTTTTGTAACTTATAAGACTTTGGTAATCCAAGGAGTGGTTAACTAATCTTAGTAGGTACCAAGATAGCTTTAAACGTACCTACTTAGGAAGGTAGTTATTTGGGGCATCAGTTTATCCCAAAGTCTTCTAACTTCCAACAGCTAAAGAGTCTGGCCAGCGAGTTGTGTCGTCGCGTCATCCATCACTCATCTCAAACCCGTAGCGAAAATTTTGAATCCTTACATAACTAACCACTTATCAAAATTTTATTTAGCTTGGACTGTCAAAAGTCAACTTCTGTACGTTAGTACTATTATCTATTCTGTGCTCGTACGCATTGCCCTATTTTTTTTATACAGGTCCATGCTCGTACGATTTGTAATTTGTTCTAGCCAGAATCTACCACTAGGTACATACCTACCACAGAATAGATCCAATGTCCAATCTTTTTATTCATATTTTGTTTTTATTTTTGTTTTTGACGCAACCCGGCGGAATGAACAGAATGGCGGCATTTTTTATAACAAAAAATACCGCTGTAATGTCTTTAGGTACCTATAACACTCCGTGACGCACAAATATTTCTTGTGCCAAGAATGCCCCACTAAGATTGTGATACTAATTTAATTAACTACTAAACTATCAACACAAATGCAACAAATCGTCCATTTTGTCTTATCTCAATAGTGCATTGACCTCGTTGTGGATTTCCGCCAACTTGTACACGTGTGCTAGCTACAATATTTAGTAAAATCTATTTTATTATATTGTACCACGAACAAATACAGATGAATGAAATAAGCAAAAGTATTTTTTTAGAAAATATCTTACATGTATGTAGATAGGTAGGCATTCATAGTCCAACAGTCTCCTTTGAGAATTTATACCTACCGAAAAATAACATTTTGTTCTCCAAAATTAGTAAATCAGACAGACAAAATGTGCCTTTAACCGCCCAATAAGATTTGGTGAGCATTTATTAATTCTGGGTTAGGTTAGGTTAGTATGTTGATCATTTAAACATAAACATAAGGCCTTTATATTTTGTGGCTAAAAAGGTACCTAGCTAGCTGTATCTAAATATTTAAGAGGGCTACTTCTAGTCTACGAACAAAGACCAAGATAAAAATTGACCTAAATAGGTACCATATTTATTATCGTTATCAGGTTAACTGTTAGTAGGTAGGTAATAACATTACCGCAGTTGGTTAATTTGCCATTACCTAATCTAATAGGCTTAACTCGTAAAGCCACTTTATTTATAGCGACGCGATTATATTGATGTCAATATACCTACCTACCTACCTAGAGGTTAGGGTTGCCAACATGTCTTTGGCGAAATATAGTATTTTTCAAATTAAGCTATAAAAAATATAGTACACTTAAAAAAAATATAGTATTTAATAGGCAAAAATTTTTTTTTGTTTATTTATTTTTATAAAAACTATTTTTTTTCAGTTTTTGCATTTTTCAACAAGTTTTAGATATTTTTGGAGTCTTTTTTGTATCTTTCGCTTTTTAATCGTACTTGAATTGAACTTGACGCACTTTCGTTATCGCTACCACTTTCCGTAACTAATTTATCTAAGACTTGAGTTATTGTTTCTCAAAGAAAGAATAATGTTATATTTTGCAGATGATTACCAACAAAATCTCAAAACAAAAATAGAGCAGACCAACCAATGACCAACTATCGTTTGAAGCTTTTGAATTTGACTTTGATGCAATAAGACAGATACTTTCAGAATTCAGATACGATATACACTTCACGCTATCGAATCAGCCAAATTCACGATCACAAATTTAAAAAGTTAAAGATTTGCTTCTTAGCGTTCGATGTTAAAAATATAGTATTTTTGCGTACTATATTTTTCTTCAACAGTATATAGTACGCAGACCCGAAATATAGTACAATACTATATATTATAGTACGGTTGGCAACCCTACTAGAGGTACCTACCACGTGTTACGGAATAACCCCTTCAAACTGAGAAACTTTTACTATGGGGCCAACTCGACAACGCGAAAAAAACATCTGCTGTTTCATACATTTTGATATTTTCGTTATCAATATTTTTTGTATGAAACAGCTGATTTATTTTTCGCGATTTCAGAGTTGGTCCCTTATAGTAAGAGTTGTTCAGTTCTTTAGGGTTTTTTGTAACACGTACCTACTACGCGTTCACATCGTCATTGCCGTCGACGACCGTTATGACGTCACAGCTAACGGTACTGTAGACAAAAAGTAATCATGTTTTT
Source organism: Agriphila straminella (assembly GCA_950108535.1). Classification (NCBI taxonomy): domain Eukaryota; kingdom Metazoa; phylum Arthropoda; class Insecta; order Lepidoptera; family Crambidae; genus Agriphila; species Agriphila straminella. The sequence goes on from OX467328.1 coordinate 1,764,563, forward strand.
CAACTGTTTTTCATTTTTTTCTTGAACAAAGAGTGTCATTTATTTATCTAACAAGTTAGGTTCGCTATTATGTAGGAACTTTAATCTTTTAATCATTATAACAACACAAATAATGAACGTAATGATTAAATCAACAGAAACAAAAATTAAGCTTTGCATTGCTAGCCGTACTAGCAGGGCGACGCAGGGGGTGCGATATGACGAAGCGGGCCGGGAGGTAGCGGCATAGTAGAATCAAATAAGTAGGCCAACTCGCGCCTCGAGCGAGCGATAATAGCCTAAACACGTAGCCCACGTAGGGCTGTCGCTAGTTTATTCAATCGTCAAAAATGCATAGTCAATCTCTATACAAAACATTTTTTCCTTGTATGGTAAGCATCAGGGATCTATAATACAAAGTTTTTTAATTATTTTTTGTGCATAGACCAGAAACTGTCTACAATGTTTTTATTACATACGTCATGTTATGTGATTTGAAATTGATTTGAAAATCACGGTCGAAATAGGATTAATTAAAACGTTGATTTACTGAATCATGTATTTATTCAAATAAAATAAAATGATTATGAAATTGTATTTTTTACACTATTAATTTATTCCTTTTACTTTTTCATTTACCTACACTTATCAAAATAAAATTATAATCTTTAAATTCGGAAATTGAATATTTACAATAACCTCAAATAATTGACATTATTTTTCCTGTAGGAATTTGTGATTTTGTAAACAAAATTACACAATTGTTACTTACAGAAAAAACGGCTGTTTCGACAAGTTCAAAATACCTTATTATTTAAAGTTTAATATGTAAAATAAATCCTCATTCTAACAAATCTTTTTTGCAAAAATATCTTTGGAAAGCATGGTAGGTACTGTACACGTACAAATTATCACGAGCGGCAGCGCAGCGGCGGCGCGGAGCGTGCGTGAGCGCGGGCGGATCACGTACTGCGCAGCCACGACTGGCGCATCTTTATCATCTATAAATGTTGTCAGTGTGTGCGTGCGACGCTCATACGTACGGGCCACGCTCACATACAAACCGCGTTCGGGCGTGAATGAGTAAGACGACTTACTTATTTGATTCTACTATGGTAGCGGCAATGATGAAGTGAACGCGTAGTAATACAGTAACCGCAAAATCTTGAAAATTCCTGGCAGTAAATAATTATATTTCGATCTCTTAGTTAGGCTCCCACCAAGAATCTTATATTCATAATATTCTAGCTCCCACGATGCCTCTCCTTTGCATTTTTTTTTTAAATAACAAAACTGTATTTATGTACAGCTTTTCGAAAATACGCTAGCCAGACTGCTACATACAGCACTAGTATAGTATTATTTATCTGTAGGCATTGATCAAACTTTTTTTTTAGTAAGTAGGGAAGTAAGTATAGGTAGGTACCTCTTGATTGTTTTATAGTGGCAACTCATTTCTAGATAAGTACAATCCCTAGATATATTTAAGCGACTTGTAAAGGAACACTATCTATCATTGTCACCATAGCCTTACCACACTTTATCCCTTCTTGTTTAAGTCTTATATAATATTTTTGTAACTATTTGTAGTGTAGGTATTGTATATAATTTTTTAGGTATATGTCATATTGTAATATATAGAATCATAGTGTAAAAGCACCATAAACTGCCCACTTCTTATTCTTTTTCTTCCAGTCATACAAATGGTTGCCTGGAAGAAATTGCTTTTTAGCGATAAGGCCGCCAAATTGTTCTTAATATGTATTTCTTTTCCTTGTAATGTTTTCTATTATGGTGAACAATAAAGAATATACCTATCTATCTATCTATCTTAGTAGGTTTTTTTTAAAGTCTCTTGTTTTAATTTACGAGTTAGCAACTGCCACAAATATTGATCAAAGAGAATAAACGTTTTGTTTCGTCAAAGGTTGTGCCCTTATCGAATGAATTATTCATTTCGACACTATCCGCATAGTGATGTGCTGATGTGCTGGGCTGGGATGGGACTATATAAGCGTGACCACATACAGATGGAATTCCGAAACGGGGAAAAACATCGCATGTGGGGTCCAGTACCTACCTACTTGGTTTCGAATGACGCTGTACCGACACACGCTGTAGCGAAAAAATGTCAGTGTGGTACGCTGCTGCAGCGAAAAATCAAACGAAACCCACACGGTCGAATGACACGACAGCGACAAACTTTGTGGCGAAATAACGGGTGTAACAAGACACTCAATGAAGCCGAAGTCCACGTATTCCGACCATCATCAGGATCATTTTTGTCTTTTGGACTATACCTGGGAAACCAATAGCTACGAAGTTATTGAAGGTCAAAGTCAAAAAAAATTTATCAATTTTTTTATGAAATCTTATTTTATTCGTTATTTCCTATTTTTTGTCTACAGAAACATTATCAAAATTTTATGCATTTCGTAACAAACAATGGCTTCAAAACGTCATCACTCAATGTATTTCATGAGCACACACATAAACGTTGCCTTTCAACTCGGCCGCACGCAGCTGTGTAGCATTCACTCGCAGGCGCAGGCTTTTGTACGCGTTACATTGCGTGGTAATGTATGCAATTATTTTTTAACACCAAAAATCAAAATCGTTTCCCAGCAATAATTTTTAACAAAAATGGTCCTGATGATGGGCGGAATACGTAGACCTCGGCTTCGTTGAGGGTCTTGTTACACTCGGTATAATATAGAAGGCAGAACAATTCAGGATACCTTCAATGTATAATTTGTTCAGTGTAACTTTAAATGTAGGCAGGAATTAGTATCGTATTTAGCTATTGATTTTGTATTCGTGTGTAAGTATTGTACTAAGAGATATCTGCTTTCTAAATGGGATATTACTATACAAAATAAATCATAGTACAGAGCTCCCGGCGCTTAGAAAAAAATATCTGGCGGATTAGTTTGAACCTTTGAGTCAAGTTTGGTGTCGTTATCGGGTAACTAGATGATGCCCAATTCATTCCCCATACCAGTTTTTTAGGGTTCCCTAGCAAAATATGACGCAATACTTAAAATAATAAATTTTTAGTAGTAACGAAATCCAAACAAACCCTCATATTTTCATATTTTTTGTATTAAACTTGGTTTATAAAAAATACCGTCTGAAAACCCATTTAATGCAGATTCTAAAAATATTAACAATAAATTTAAATTTAACTATTTTTAATGTAAAATAAATTATTGAAAGTACAGCAACGTTCGTCAGTGCAGCGTAGGGGACGGCAAAAAAGACCCAAAAAAACAAGCACTACTACCAAAAAAACCCAGAAAAGTGCGAGTCTGACTCGGGCATCGAGCGTTCCGTACTTACTTATCCCATCCCATCTTAACTGGTTTGGTAGGACCCGGTTAAGTTAACACTCACAAACTTTTGCCTTTATAATATTAATAATGTGCTATTTAATCATCTTCAATTCATAAAAGAAGTAAGGTAACATTGTTAAAAATAAGGACAAATAATAATATAACGTTTCTGTATTAATTTTATTTACAACCACCTCCACAGTTACATAACTCAGTACATTTGAGCTGGCGCTTGATACAATTGCACCTGGAACTGCAAGATTTCACGCACCGACATCTTATTAATTCAAGGCATGCTTGAGCAGCCATAGGATTTTGGGTCCACAGTGGCACCCAAGCTTCTTCTTCTTTCTGCCAACCCCATTCAAATGGGCAAGGAATACTTTGACTCTTCTTAGACACTGCCCCCAAATATAAACAGCCTGTAAAACTGCCCTTAAAGTATGTTGTTTCAGGGCAGCTTCTGTGGGAGGCAAATTTTCGATTTGCCTGTCCTTTTTTGTGAACAAATGCTTGCGACACTCATTTACTGCCACAGAGGGGCATGATCTGAAAAATTAATGTTCTAATAAAAAAATGCAAATTCTGGATAAGATTATCTTTTAAATATCGTTTCCTTACCTGTCATACATTGTAATCACCAATTTTTGAATTTCAGCGTCTGCATATTCCCCTTTGTAAAGTGCTTCGAACCCTCGTGTGACATTCGGATATGCCTCCCATGCCTCAAACGCGGTTTTTCCCCCCTTCCGTTAAAAGATGAGGTTGTGTCACATCCGGTAAAAGAATGGAATAAGGGCAAAACGTGTGATCTTTCAGGACCTGAAACAAGAAAGAAAACCATTTCTTTGGTATAATATTATTGTAAATCATGTAAAGACTTATTAGGACTATTGATGAAGGACTTATTAGTACCCAAATTTATTTCTTTACATGATTTACAATAATATTATACTAAAGAAATTGTTTTCCTTCTTGTTTCAGGTCCTGAAAGATCACACGTTTTGCCCTTATTCCATTCTTTTACCGGATGTGACACAACCTCATCTTTTAACGGAAGGGGGGAAAAACCGCGTTTGAGGAATGAGAGGCATATCCGAATGTCACACGAGGGTTCGAAGCACTTTACAAAGGGGAATATGCAGACGCTGAAATTCAAAAATTTGTGATTACAATGTATGACAGGTAAGGAAACGATATTTAAAAGATAATCTTATCCAGAATTTGTATTTTTTTTATTTAGTATATTTAGTATATTTATTTTTCAGATCATGCCCCTCTGTGACAGTAAATGAGTGTCGCAAGCATTTGTTCACAAAAAAGGACAGGCAAATCGAAAATTTGCCTCCCACAGAAGCTGCCCTGAAACAACATACTTTAAGGGCAGTTTTACAGGCTGTTTATATTTGGGGGCAGTGTCTAAGAAGAGTCAAAGTATTCCTTGCCCATTTGAATGGGGTTGGCAGAAAGAAGAAGAAGCTTGGGTGCCACTGTGGACCCAAAATCCTATGGCTGCTCAAGCATGCCTTAAATTAATAAGATGTCGGTGCGTGAAATCTTGCAGTTCCAGGTGCAATTGTATCAAGCACCAGCTCAAATGTACTGAGTTATGTAACTGTGGAGGTGGTTGTAAATAAAATTAATACAGAAACGTTATATTATTATTTGTCTTTATTTTCAACAATGTTACCTTACTTCTTTTATGAATCGAAGATGATTAAATAGCACATTATTAATATTATAAAGGCAAAAGTTTGTGAGTGTTAACTTAACCGGGTCCTACCAGACCAATTAAGATAGGATGGGATAAGTAAGTACGGAACGCTCGATGCCCGAGTCAGACTCGCACTTTTCTGGGTTTTTTTTGGTAGTAGTGCTTGTTTTTTGGGTCTTTTTACCGTCCCCTACGCTGCACTGACGAACGTTGCTGTACTTTCAATAATTTATTTTACATTAAAAATAGTTAAATTTAAATTTATTGTTAATGTTTTTAGAATCTGCATTAAATGGGCTTTCAGACGGTATTTTTTATAAACCAAGTTTTATACAAAAAATATGAAAATATGAGGGTTTGTTTGGATTTCGTTACTACTAAAAATTTATTATTTTAAGTATTGCGTCATATTTTGCTACGGAACCCTAAAAAACTGGTATGGGGAATAATTTGGGCATCATCTAGTTACCCGATAACGACACCAAACTTGACTCAAAGGTTCAAACTAATCCGCCAGATATTTTTTTCTAAGCGCCGGGAGCTCTGTACTTTGACCCCCCCTCCCCCCCACCTGCCACGGAGTTATAAGTGGCTACCGGGCGATTTGGGCTCAGGTGGACGTGTATAACATTCGTACCAAGTGGCATTGCTTTACTCAAAATTGTATACCTTTCCATACAAGCCTTCCCATAAGAAAACGGACTACTATGTAAGTTCTAAGCTTAGGTATTTAGTGATTAATATTCTTTTGACATTAAAAAAATATTTTTTTTGATAAAAACTAATAATAATTTATTTGTCGATAGTAGGTACCTAGTTAGGTACTCAAAATATAGTCTTTTGTTTGTTGATTAAAATGAGACTTAAACTTTGTGTTTTATTTTAAGCCTTTTGAGTTTCAAACTAGCATACAATTATATTTCGCCACAAAGTTCCTCGCTGTCGTGTCATTCGACCGAGTGGGTTTCGCTCCAATGATTTTTCGCTCCAGCAGCGTACCACACTGACATTTTTTCGCCACAGCGTGTGTCGCTACAGCGTCATTCGAAACCAACAAGTAGATAGATCGCGGGTAACCCCCCGACAAGTTGCCTTTATTCCCATTTGCCCCCTTCAAGCTCCGCCACCGGGGTGGTGGTTGGCACTAATAGGTGGCGATCACCACCCCGGTGGTCGATGGCACCTATTTATTCCCATTTGCCACCTTCGAGGGTGTCATGGGGGTGGTAGTTGGTACCAATAGGTGGCGTTTACCACCCCGGTGGTCGATGCCACCTATTTATTCCCATGTGTCAAGCGGAACACGCGCGCGGGGCGACATAGATTAGAGCTTACTGATGCACTGCGCAAGCATCTGTCCGTCAAAAACCAGCAATCTATATTCCCGCGCCGTGTACCCGCGGCGGGATTCCGCTTGACGCAGCGGAGGGCCTAATAGTACCCCAGTGGCAAGTTCGAAGGGGGCAGATGGGAATAAATAGGTGACATCGATCACCGGGGTGGTATACGCCATCTATTCGTGCGTGGTGCGTAGGAGCTTGAAGGCCTTGAAGGGGGCAGATGGGAATAGAAGAATAAGGTGGACCGAGACGGTCCGGTGAAAGTCGCTGGAACCTGCTGGATGCGGGCAGCGCAGGACCGATCGTCGTGGAGATCCTTGGGGGAGGCATACACCCAGCAGGTTGGTGTCGTACGGCAGACATGATGATCGATATGTATGTTCCTTCTTTCGTGTCCCCTCACTACCTCTGTAACAAGAGGCCCCTTATCGCCACGCGCTCGACCTTATGAACCGGCTGCTATTGGTAATAGTCACACGTGGTAGATAAACTAGCCTAATAAAACATAATTATGAGGATAATTACAAGATATTTATAAAGAGTGTTTCATTTTGACAGTTGGGTGTCGAAAAATTGTTTAAAAAACAAAAAACCGACTTCAAAAAACCTGCCTCTAAAAAGCAAGAAATAATATACAAATCATTTGATACGCATTATCATTGTTATAATAAAACACGTGAATTAAAGTCGGGTGGGGCTGGAGTACCTACATCTTCCTTTTTTTGTTCTAAAAACCCCACCCGACTTCAATTGACGTGTTTTATTATAACAATGATAATGCGTATCAAATGATTTGTATATTATTTCTTGCTTTTTAGAGGCAGGTTTTTTGAAGTCGGTTTTTGTTTTTTAAACAATTTTTTTATTTTTTTATTTTTATTGTAAGTACCTTTTGTATTAGGTAGTGTAGGTATATTATTTAGGTAGAAAAATCGGCTCAGCTAAACGTGACATAATCGCGGAGAAACATACATACATACAAACTGAATACCTCCTTTTTTGAAGTCGGTTAAAAAGACTACACAAAGGTATCCCTTCCCCGACAAAAAAAATCATCTAATTCGGTTCATAAATAACAAAATTGTCAAGTTAGTTGATTTAATTTCATAGTATTTTCAGGATTACTTGTAAACTACTGAACCGATTTGAAAAAAAATTAAATGGGACCATCTCGCAAGAAAACTCAATCGAACAAAAAAAGAATTATCTAAATCGGTCCATAAATGTCGAAGATACGCGCGAACAACGATAAAAAAAAAAAAAAAAAAAAAAAAAAAACATACAATCGAACAAACAAGACTTGCGCACGAAGAGTTCCTCATAAAAAACGGCAAAAATCACGGCCCCGCCTTTTTTATTTTTTTTAGTATTTGTTGTTATAGAGGCAACAGAAATACATCATCTGTGAAAATTTCAACCGTCTAGCTATCACGGTTCCTGAGATACAAGCTGGTAATAGTGACAGACAGACAGACGGACAGTGCAGTCTTAGTAATAGGGTACGGAAAAAACCATAAGAAGAAACCATCTTCTTGACCAAAATTCTCGTTTGAAAAGTCTCCCAAAATCCTGGTCAATAATCCTAATAAGTGCCATTTCACATCATCAGTACGTTAGTACTATTATATATTCTGTGTCATCAGCACGATATAAGTTTAATAAATAAATAAATGCTTGGAAAATTTCACACAGCGCCATCTAGCCCCAAACTAAGCAAAGCTTGTAATATGGATGCTAGACAACTGTTATACTACTTATATACTTTTTTAAATATATACTTATTATACATAGTAACACCCAGACCCGTCACAGAAATTAAAATTCATCATTTCAATTTCTGCCCGGCCGGGAATTGAACCAACCAATTGGCATGTTGACCACTGCACCATTCAGGTACGTCATCAAAGTTTGAAGATTTCGGTCACCCATCTTGTTCCATTCCTTTCTGATAGTCGCTTATTGTTTTACCCCGTTGTGTCACGCCGTCACTACCTGATACGTTAGTCATATTATAAAAATAGCCGGTACATACTTCAGTTGATACCAGTATAGGGTTTCTCTAACCTTGCCTTTATGCATAATGGCGAAGACATAATATATCATATACTTTTTTTTTGCATTCACAATGTTATAGATCGCCTTATAGCCGAATATGGACTAACTGAACAACTTTTACTAGGGGACCGACTCCGATATCGCGAAAAAAACCCAAAGATACCTAGGTACTTAGGCTGTTTCATACAAAAGAAAATACCTATCAAAATGTATGAAACAGAACATTTTTTTCGCGATAACAGAATTGGTCCCATAGTAATTGTTCAGTTAGTGATCCGTATCCCCATAATCGGCTAGGGGTATTTTGTAACACGTTTTTTAATAATAATATATTTATTTCATAATAAAGGTTTACAAACTTAAGGTACTTAAGAATATGTACTATATTTATAATTTAATTAAACACAGATTTGTGGCTGTGATTTCCACACTAGTTTGAAATTGAATCTATCATCAATAAATTTGATAATCATTAAGTATTATTGACAAAAAATGAAGTTAACAAAAAAAATTATTATACTTAATTACAATTGAAAGTGAAAGTGAAAGTGAAATAAGCTTTATTCAAATAAACTTAATTATTAAGTACTTTTGAATTAATTAAAATGGTTGGCCCGTTTGCTGCTGCCTTTTCTGATCCACTTAGGTGATGTAAAATACTACTTTTACCTTTATTCTCATTAAGAACAGATTCTCAGAAAGACAGATTTTCTCAAAAGGACAGATTGTCAAAAAACCGAAAATGGTACAGCTGCACACACAAATTAATAGATTCTCAAAAAGACAGGAAAAACGAGATCATCATCATTAGAAAAAATATAAGTTTGTGCAAAGATAAAATTCTAATATCTTTGAGTTTGTGTCAATTATTTAGCACACAGTATACCCTCCCCGATCAGATCATACCATAACATAAGAGCACGACACCAATTTGGTTCTATTACATCAAATTGTCTTCTATTCAGAGCTGTTACTATCAAGATCTACTTAGTTCGCTAGATAATATAATTCATTGGGTCGGCTTGAAATCTAGGTGCGATGTTCGCATAGGTCACTCATGAGATGGGTGACCATGACCAGCTAATTACTTACACTTCAGTTTTCTCTGTGGTTTAGAAAGCAAGTAATACCAAGCCATCACCATCGTATCAGCCGCACGACACCCACTGCTGGGTAATAGGCCTCCCCCAAGGATCTCCACGACGATCGGTCCTGCGCTGCCCGCACCCAGCGGCGCACCGCGACCTTCACCCTCATGTCAGTCTTCACACCCACGGAGCGCCGTCCGGTGCGCGGTCGCCATTCCAGAACCTTTCCGCCCCAACGGCCATCGGTTCTTCTCGCTATGTGTCCCGCCCACAGCCACTTGCTGAGGAACCTTTGAGCGATGCCAACGGATCCCACATTTTGATTCACGCTGAGCATGGCTCTCTTTATTGCATGTTGGGTGGCTAGCTTGATTTGTTATCGCAACAAATGGCCAGTCATGAGATTACAAAAATCGCATCTATTTTAACCAACTTCAAAAAAAGGAGGAGGTTCTCAAGTCGACGGTATTTTTATTTTTTATGTAAGTATGTTTTATCATAACTTCGTCAGTTGTTAACCGATTTATACAATTCTTTTTTCATCTCAAAGAACATAGTTCGTATGTGGTCCCATAAAAAAATTACAAAGATCTGGCTAGTAGTTTTTTCATAATCTTGAAAAATATCAATTATTTAGCTTGCCATCGCACGAGCACGAGCTTTACGGGATTTCAGCCTGCCTAGTATGACTGATTTATATCGCGTGATATAGCGTTTTATCACAAAAAGACAAAGGAATTTGACAGTTGAGTGTCGATGAAATGCTTTATCACGCGATATAAATCGGTCATGCTAGGCAGGCAGACATAACATTGTTTGAACCGATTTAGATGATTTTTTTTTGATTGAAAGGGTATACTTCAAGAATAGTAGTCACATTTTAATTTCATCGGTATTGGACTTTGAACTTCGAAGATACACAAGGGAACTCCTCAGTCAAATAGTATTGTAAAGTGATTTAGATTTTGGTAGGTTTATGATTATTTTCTGTAATTTTGTGATTTGGTTTAGTTTGGAGGCAATACATTGCATATTGTGTCTTCGGCAAGTAAAGTTGAAGCTAGGTAGGTACTCTGTAAAGACTAAAGACATACATGTAGGTATACATTTCTAACTAGTCTTCAAACACCTATGTTCACAGTCTCGAGTTGACTTATGACCTAATTAACTTCAGTTTAGTACCTACTTTCTCCTACAATCTAGGTCTTAAATCAGCTAGTTTATGACTTGTTAGAATAACATGACTTTAATGTGAGCACGAGTGATAACTGTCGCCACAATGGAAATAATAATCTTTGGGGTTTTTTTTAAAAAAACTAGCGACCGGCCCATGGCTACGTCCGCCTTGTTTCTCGTCTCATCAACTATCACCTTCAATATTAATTTTCGCGACATAAGAAGAGTAGGTACCTAATATTACTCAAATAATCTACCTCAACTACAATTAATCAAAATTGGTTCATTCAATGGTACAGGCGCGCCTAGGCGTGAAAAGGTTATTTAAGGGCTGGAAAGAAGACCGCTGAAAATATGGATGGATTGTGTGCGGAATGATATGACTGTGAAGGGAGTGGATGAGGAGATGACGAGTGACGGGAAGGGATGGAAGAGAAGGACGCAATGCACCGACCCCAAATAAATTGGGATAAGGGTATGGGGATGATGAGTAACTTTCATATTCATATAAGATTAGTACTAAGTATATTTTTTACTAATGTTAAGTAAGGTCCCAGGTTTTTGTAGAAACCGGAATTTTATAATCTTACTAGAAAAATATAAAATTCTCTATTTGCCAACTACCTACTTACTACTAAAGAACAAGAAGCGCTCATGGCGGAACTTGACAGACTGATCGTACTCGATCACGCTCGGTCCGGCCAGGTGTCGGATGGGTGACCGTTAAGTGGCATTACAACTGAGCGCTTCCGTGCTTCGAAGGACAAGTTAAAACGTCGGTCCCGGCTGTTGTCATCTGATAACAGTCGTTAAGCCAAGTTAGAGGCCTTACAGGCGGCTTGATAAACTCTAACACTAGAGGTGGCCACTATTCCTCATTCGATAAGAAGGAATTACCTACTTAGGTATTTGCAATATTAGGTACGGACTCGTTTGGGGGCATCCTTTAATTACGTGAGCATTGGGGGGGGGGGGGGGAGTCTCAACAAATATTAGGTTTTTTTCTGCAGAAACAGTATCGTGAGAAAACTGGGTTAAATTAAGTTAATAATTATTTTCCCTACCAAAATATGACTAAAGCATGTGCCAGACGGATTTAATCACGCCTCCCAACAGAGGTGACCTTGCTTGATGCCATCCATCTAGACGTTAGATTTAATCCAAATTTCTCCATCCAATCCGTGGATGAAACCACGCCCCAATCAAGCTTCCACCAAGGTGACCTTGGTTGGGGGGCGTGATTAAATCCGTCTGGCACATGCTTAAATCCTAAACAATAAAGTGCAAAGCAGGCAAGCATAGGGGTACGTATCAGAATGTCTAAAGTTAGAATGTCTAAACTTAAAATGGCAAAGTTCAAAATGTCAAAAATTTATGTCGAATGTATATTTTTTTGGAGCACATAGGTATAGGAAGATACAGGGTGTTCACATTGCGGGGGGTGTTAAACCTTCATGGTCAATGCGAACAGCCTGTAGTTCCAAATTCATAATATTGACTTTGTCACTCACTCTCTTTCTGTCTGTCAAACCACTGCTAAATAATATAAATATATATTATTAAATTCAATATAAATAAATTGTCTAACGATTAAAATGTCGAAAGTTCAAAATGTCAAAAACGAAAATGTCAAGCGGTCAGATAGTCCAAACTAAAAATGTCTAAGTTCAAATGATCAAAACGTAAAATGTCTAATAGTCAAAATACATATAATGACGTAAAGAATTTACTTATGCCTTTCTTTCATTTAGGTACCTAATTAATTAGGTAAAATAATTGCGTGTTAACCTCTGTGTCTCCGCCGCACATCACCATAGCCACGCCGCTTCCTGATTCGGTAGCCGGTGCCAGTCACTGATTAAGTAGCCGCCGAACAAAATCCACCAATTGAGTTTGAAATAGATTTTTTTCTGGCGCTTCGCCGGCCGCTGCCGCGGCACGCTCGCTTCGCTCGCTCGGCTCGCGCGCTGGGTTCATGTCAACCTAACATGCTCGTCGCTACGCTCCTCGCACCTATCTCGTGACCTATGGTCTACGGTTTCTAAGTCCCAGTAGACTAGTTTAGGCTCATTTCCGGCAGCTAAATTTGCTATAAAGCATTTCAGGCGAAGCCCAAAGACCTCCACAAACTCAATTAACCTCAAAGAAAGCGATTCGTTTTAAGATCCAACCCAATTCAAATAAATCATTGTGAACTTTAGACTTAATGACCATTGATATTTCAACTCGTCAAGTATTTGATACGTTTGATACTTTGAATTTTGCTATTTTGAAGTTAAACATAATGATTTTCGACATTTTAAACCATTAGAATTTTGATTTTTGACATTTTGAACTTTGCCATTTTAAGTTTAGACGTTCTAACTTTAGACATTCTGATACGTACCCAAGCATAGATTAACATAATTACACTAAAAATACGCGTTTTGAAAAATGACACGTGGTTGGGGGAGTGAGGGGCTTGACCTAAATATCACTACATCTCACCAAGGGGGGAGGGAAGCTCGAAAAATCGCCAAAATCACCTCACGTAATTAATGGACGCCCCCTTTAAGTATTGTATTTTTTTTAATTTTCATTATTTGTTACAGGCGATGGTGTGTGTCCTGCGTGTGGAGTACAGCTACAGTGTTACTGCACCGGCTGGTCGCGGGTTCGCTTCCCGCGCCGACCATCCGCGTCGCTAGGTTTACTGGTAACGGCCGATTTCAATAACCTATCCTCAGTAAGAGAACATACCCATACTACGTGACCCATTTTTTAAAATTTTTGACCACCCTTCCCCCCCCCATGGTGACCACCCGTAGTATATGCCAAACGGGCGTCCATAAATTACGTGAGGTGTTTTTTAAATCCCTAGTGAGATGTCGTGAGATTTTATTCAACCGAAATGATTTATAAGGGGGATGGGGGAGGGCCCCATCCCCCAATCTCACGTGAGATTTTTCAAAATGTGGGTTTCTTACGTAAACGCGTTGGATTGTTATTGTAAAAAGAAAAGAAAATTGCTTCGTGCTTTTATTTACGACTAGTCAATATTGCTGAGAGTTATAAAGTGTAATAAAATTTTTAACTTAAGATTAAATCTTAAGCATCACAATCTGGACCAAAATACGAGCAGTATAATTTTTTTGTTTCAATCAGAAAAAAAATTGCGTGATATTTGCCGAGACCCCCTCTCCCTCTTAAACGTATGTAATTTCTTTCTTTCTTTTAAGGTTACGGGCAAAACTCATATATTATCTCCCCCATTTTCCAGTGCCGAAGCCCCTCCAACGAGCTCGCGCGGCGGGCACCGACCATTTACACCCAGAGCCGAAGGTGGACTGCCAGGTGCTGCACACACCGGCTACACACAGCTGTGACATCATATTCGTGCATGGACTCTATGGTATGTCCCTTTCAGGAGTTAAATAGGTCTTCTTCTTATCGAATGAGGATTAGTGGCCACCTCTGGTGTTAGAGTTTATCAAGCCTGTAAGGTCTCTAACTTGGCTTAACGACTGTTATCAGATGACAACAGCCGGGACCGACGGTTTAACGTGCCCTCCGAAGCACGGAAGCGCTCAGTTGTAATGCCACTTAACGGTCACCCATCCGACACCTGGACGGACCGAGCGTTGACATGATCGAGTATGATCAGTCTGTCAAGTTCCGCCATGAGCGCTACGATTATTAATCAATATAATTAATTACTTACATAATACAATAACAATACATATACACATACCTTCAATAGTAAATATAAGTATTCAAGTTTGTAAATATCGTTACTTATGGCTGTTACAGCTGATAAGTTTTTTGCGCCCGTTCTTCTTGTCAGCTAAAAAAGTCTGGAACGGGTGGTAGGAAAATATAGACGATTCAAAAGTAGGTACTCAATAATTAAGTTTATTTGAATAAAGCTTATTTTGACTTGACTTGACTATATAAACTTTAACTTTATAACATCCGCCTTTTAACTGCCTCTGTGGTCTAGTGGTTCGCTCACCCGTGGGTCCCGGGTTCGATTCCCAGGAGGGGGGGTACAATTTGTACTCGGTTTGGTTGGTGGTAGGCCCAACCACTGGTAGGGCTTATTCTTAGTCCGCCTGGCTAGCTACCACCATCTTACCTAAGTCTGACGCCATAACAACAATTTAAAAATGGTTGTATCCCGGCAGTTAGAGGTAAGATAGCCAGTTCCTCAGTGGTGAGGATTCCGGGTGTAGTGCGCTTCCACCTGCCTTATCGTCACTGAGGTAAAGGCCAAGCACTATCCCGTTATGCATTAAAAAATATCAGATTTTTTAACTGTACTGTATTACATAAAGTTAGTGGCTGTTGGTTTTACCCTGAGGGAGTCCAAAAGTGACCTTTAAAGTATTTTTTTCCAGGTTCTCTTGCGAACACTTGGAGACAAGGCGACTGGCGATCCAAATATAAACTAGAACCAAATAAAGTACCACTTTTGAGACCAGCAGACTGCAAATGCGAAATAAATGAAGGCAAATGTAAAATAAATGAATACGAAGTCAATATAAATGAAGTCACTTACGATGTGGAACAAAAATTATACAACGGAATCCAAAAGATTCTGCCCGACGAAGATGCGTTTATAACTGAGAAATTTTACAATAACACTCTTTTGGATCAAGTAGAAATAGTTGACAATTACGAAACGCAAGCTAAATTCGTAAGGGATTTGTTCGAAAACGAGAACAGAAGCTGTGATATAAACTGTGATTCCAATTTCGAAAATGTTACCAACTTGAATTTCGAATGCGAAGTAAATGAAGTCCGGCGCAAATTAAATGAAGTCAATTGTAAATGTGAAGCTGAAAATGGCGGGAAAGTGAATGAAAACTTTTTGGAAGTAAACGAAGTTGAGTGTGAGTGTAAATTGAACGAAGGGAGGAGGTGCCAAGTGGGGTGTGGTTGTGTGTGTGACGTGTGTTACTCTTCTTGTTGGCCGAGGGATTGGATCAAAGAAGATTACCCTGAGGCCAGGGTAATTTCTATAAACTATACCAGTGATCCGTATTTGTGGAGGCCGCTGTGGGTGAAGGAATGCAAAAGGTCAGTACAGATATATCACAGATATATAATATATATATATATTACAGATATATCAGATATGTACAGTCTATCTACACATATCAGAGGGCCTAGTCCGAGTTGCTATTTTGTTATCACTTCACTTTGCGAATAGTGAACTATCGTGTCCTCTCTTCCACTCATTAGCAGTACATCCGATACTATTCGCAAAGTGAGATGAGAACACAACTCGTACTTGGCCCTCTGGGGCCTACCGGTTAACTTTTCGAACTTCGGCGATTCTGCCGCCCGCCACCTCATTGAAATTAGGTTTGCAATTCCATTTTACAAGCGATTTGTCGATAAAAATTAAAAAGTCCTACCTGTTCGACTAATGTCGCCTAGCAAGTTGCCCGGAAAGTCGATCGACACGTGTAAATGCTTCCGCAAGACATGCTACTAGTACTATAACGGGTGTAACAAGACACTCAACGAAGCCGAAGTCCACGCATTCCGCCCATCATCAGGATCATTTTTGTCCTTTAGACTATACCTGGGAAACCAATAGCTACGAAGTTATTGAAGGTCAAAGTATTTTTTTTTATTTTTTTATGAAATCTTGTTTTATTCGTTATTTCCTATTTTTTGCCTACAGAAACATTATCAAAATTGTATGTATTTCGTAACAAACAATGGTTTCAAAACGTCATCACTCAATATATTTCATGAGCATGCACATAAACATTGCCTTTCAACTCGGCCGCACGCAGCTATGTACCATGGACCATTATCTTTGGTCCATACTAAAACTATAATAATTAGGTAGGTACTTTTAGAAGCACAACTGTAGTTTAAATAGTTAAATCTTAATTATTATTCCTATTTACTTGAATTTACTAACATTTTGACCTCGAATACTAATTTGATTAAAGTATACATACAATAGGTACCTACTTCAGTAGGTACAGTAGTATGACCTTCTGTAATAATTTAAAGTCAAATTAAATTAAAAGTTAATATTATATAGGTAGGTACTCGTATTTTATCGTAAGTACCTACAAAGTAGTAAGTAGTAGGTAGGTACTTTTTTATATGGTTACAAATTGAAATAAATTGATTTTAATTGCTTATCCGACCGTTTATATGGTAATATCTAATATTGAAATACAATACAAGTAAGTAGGTAGGTACTTACGGAAAAATATTGGATTTATAATGTTTAAAAACAATTTTGTAGATTATATTAGATTAAGGTTTAAACGCAGTTGCTGTGAAAATTCCAAATTTTCGAATTCATGGCCCTGAATGAAAACGAATATAAAAGTAACAATATTATTCTAGGCTGAGGCTTCACGAGCGAGCAGAGCAGATGACGAAGCAGCTTCTAGAATTAGGCGTAGGTGAGAAACCCATCATTTGGGTCGGACATTCTAAGGGGGGCCTGTTCATCAAGCAAATATATTGTGAAGGTATAATAGTATAATCACATTATTTTAAAGTCTAATTGCAGTTTTTTTCATACATTGTCTCAGTTTATTATAAATTTGTTGTTTTGAGATTTAAACATTCACAATTCAATTTTTAAACAATACTAATATAAATAATCGGCGCTCGGTGGCGCAGTGGTTTAGCGCCTGGCCCAGCGATTGCGGAGGTTAAGCAACGTTCGCAAGGGTCGGTCATAAGATGGGTGACCAAAAATTTATTATCTCGAGCTCCTCCGTGCTTCGGAAGGCACGTTAAGCCGTTGGTCCCGGCTGCATTTGCAGTCGTTAACACCCACCAATCCGCATTGGGCCCGCGTGGTGGGTTATGCCCATAAGTAAGGCCTGTGCCCCAGCAGTGGGGACATTAAAAATGGCTGATGGTCATGAAATAATTAATATGTATTGTGTATTTGTTACAGCATATGAAGCTTATTTAAAAACACGCAGTAACAGCAAGGACGAAGAAAATAGTGACATAAGTAAATATATATTAAAAGACCCAAGCGATATAGCCAACAATAATAACAGTATGAACGATACAAATGTACAAAGACATAGTATTATTGAAGAAAACAATTTAATATTAAATGAAAATTATTTTAGTAGCGAAAATGAAGTCAGTTTAAATGTAAATGTAGAATTAAATGGAAATGTTGAAGTAGATAGCGAACAAATGGAAGATGTTGAAGTTGAAAGAACAGAAAAGGATGAATCACAAATCAGCTGTACAGAATTGTCTTCAAACAGAGAAGGTAAGATTATTTTCATTATTCAACTTTGCAAGTGACTTCAATAATTGGCCATGCTTTTGAAGTATTTTTTTATAATTTATTTTGAAACTATAGACCATTATAAGAACTCTAAAATCGACGTTGGTCACTTCGAGAATCAGCTTTTTCAAAACGTGTCGTTCTTGTTGCCATTTTCGGTGTCGTTTAGTAAAATTAATAAGAAAGCGCTGGTTCAATTTTTTCAAATTTGACAACTGCTGTCAAAATGACAAGTCTGATTTAGACATTAACTTGTTTTGTAATAGAGGCAAAGGCTACTCATACTGCATGTGGTGACGTCATTTGAAGGTTAGAGCTTTTTATTGAATATCTTTAAAAATATAGATTTATTTTAAAATCTAATTAGTAGATATTTTACAGAAAGCATATTCCTCGAAATGGGTTTGAGATTTCCGTCCATGTTCAAAAAGTTAGCATGGCCAATGAAGGCGCTCGCAAAATCTTCATTTAAACTTCATTTAGATTTAGATTAGTATTCAAACGTGCTTGATTTTAGCTTTAGCTAGGGGCTACTTTAGCCTAAACCACAGAATATAAACCCCAACTTAGAAACATTTTGAACTTCTTGCCATGTACGAGTATAAGCCCTTATTAAACAACTTAGTGCTTCCAGTCACTTTCGCTTTTAATCCATAATCTGTTAATGTATACGTATGCCTTAATAGGTACACACATAAATAATCAGCATTGAAGCGAGTGCTACATGCAAAACTATATCCACTAGTGCAGCGCGGCAAGGGTGACCATATCGAAATTTGAAAAGTTCGGACACTTAATAAGTGTCGGTTGAGATGAGACAGAGCTACGCGACAGAAAGAGAGCGCTTCGGAGGTGCTTATAATAGGCACGCAGCGCTATGCAATTTGAAATTGTACTTTATTGCCGTGCAGCGAGAGTACTTAGATTATTATTTGATTGTCCTCGCGCAGATGGGCTCTGTACGTTTAGTACTATTATTATATCTGTGGTAGCGTAGTACTTCGGTAGGGTGACCATATCAAAATTTGAAAAGATCGGACACAAAAAAAATGAAAATATTTTTAACACTTTATTAATGACACTAAGGCGAACCCCCTACACACAGTAAATACTGTGGTCCAACAAGGGCATGTTTCATCAAAGATTGGTAAATGTACTACAGTAATTATACCGGCAGTGGGTGTCGTGCGGTGCGGCTGATATAATGATGAATTTAACATAGAAGTTTAGGTATAGGGTAGAATTATGTTTCATAATTATGAAACAGTTCTACCCTAACCCTGTGTAGGCTTTGCCTAAAGCCGCGATTACATACGGTCCCTTTTTAATAAAGACTGTTTAAACGTAAAAAAAATGATATTTTTTTTAAATTCAGAAATACATACTTTTGGTGTTTTCTTAGAAGACTACTCACACGCTTCGTCTCGCTTGTGGCGCAACAGTGCAGGCTTCATGTTCTACTCGGTGCCGCACCGCGGGTCCCCTCTAGCGGACATCAAGACGCCAATCACGGCGAGGAGCATAGAGCTGTTGGAGATCAGTAAAGGTACGAATAGTTATAAATAGATAATGAGGTAATTCGTTTTAAGTTAGTTTTGTAATAAAAACATCCACAGGACAGGCATTGCCTAGTGTGGAAGACTTTGTAAATGATACACCAAACAATGTAATTTTTGGAAAAAAAAAATAAGTAAAAAAAAAAAAAGATTGTTGAAAAAATTCATTAATTAAAAAATATTAAAAACACGACTGCCCTGCTAAAAACGAAAATAAGAAGTGTCATTCATTGCAGTCGGGGGACCGTTACCGTTATACAATTTTTAATGAAAAGGGTCCCCCGATTGCAATGACACTTCTTTTTTCGTTTTTATTTATTTTTATTTCACAGACTTTAGTAACAAATTACATACCTAGTTTTGGAATGTGCTATCGAGTCCTTTCATTTGATGCTCATAATGTATTTTTTTTCTTTTACCTCAGACTATAGATGTTGACATTGGGACCGCCTTTATGCCCGACGTACCCAATAAAAGCTGTTTTCGCAGTTTAACTGTATGAACCTGGCATTTCATCTTAATCGATTGCCAAATATCTGGAAAGATATTTCAATTGAATGTCGAGGTAATTCCTCACATTGGTGTAATAACGCTGGCTTGCAGCGTAAGAGTAGGATACCTATACTAGAAGAAATTGTTTGTTTGTTGTTTTGTTAATTCGACGATGTCACTAGTGACTCGGTAGCTCAGCGGTCAGAGCATTGGACCGGATATCCAAAGGTCGCGGGTTCGATTCCCGTCTGAGTATTGATCTGGTGCGAGTCGTATTTTTTCTAGTATATTATTTAGTAATGCTGTGGTGTGTACAGTCGCCATTGATTTCTTTCAAATAAAGTACCTATAAGTAGCCATTGTAACTCCGGATGATGTAGGTAATCATTCTAAAGATACCACATTACATCCAATTTCGTTAAGGCATTTAGACATATTCAAGTTTGTAAATATCGTTACTTATGGCTGTTACAGCTGATAAGTTTCTTGCGCCCGTTCTTCTTGTCAGCTAAAAAAGTCTGGAACGAGTGGTAGGAAAATATAGACGATACAAAAGTACTTAATAATTAAGTTTATTTGAATAAAGCTTATTTCACTTTCACTTTCAGACGTTATGGTAATAATAAATAAATAAAAAAATAAAAAAAACTTTATTACTCAATATCAATTTAACATAGTAATGAGACACCCCAGAGAGTAATACAATACTCGTGTTGGGGTTGATTCGCTCTTCCCAAGACAAAACATTATATTGAGTATGTACTAGGTATACTATACATAGTAAGATAAGAACAATTTTATTTAACAAAGAGTAATATTCCAAGTGTGTGTGTGTGTGTGTTTGTATGTGTGTGTGTATGTATGTGTTTTGTGCCTATGATGGAAGAAACAAACTCACATCACAAACATACATGAACCCTGAACACATTACACTCTGTTTTTTTGGCCAGTCGTGTAAAAAAATAGTTTTTTATTATGTACCTATCTTTATTTTTTACCCGACTGCAAGAGGCTTATGTTTTTCACGCGTATCTTGTAAGTATGTGTGTTTGTGTATCTTTCAAACGGTTGAACTGATTTATACGATTAAGATATCGTTAGATGTGTCTTGTCAGCCCAAGTGTTCTTATGAAGGTGGCTGTAAAATTTTTTTTTAAAGAATACTGCTGCTAATATTCTATCTTAAAAAATGAAATCATTTGGCTCACCAGATTGCGCGCTAGTCCTGTCCCTGCAGGAGCGGTGGCTGGCGGCGACGGCGGCGCTAAGGCCGCAGGTTCGCAGCCTGGTCGAGACAAACCGCACGCTCATGTCGGTGCTGTGGTTGAGGATAGTCAGCGTGCCTAGTGCTGGTGGGTAGTTCGATGCTGACTGACACATACTTTTTACTTTACAGGGTGTTACAAAACAACCCGTAATGTCGAATATGGTAAATAGGAACCGTCAAACTGAACAACTATTACTATGGGACCAAATTTAAAATCGAGAAAAAAATCAGGTGTTTCATTTTGATATTAATTTTGATTTTTGATAATTTTGATGTTTTCGTTATTATTTTTTGTATGAAATGATACAGCTGTTTTTTCGCGTTATCAAAGTTGGGCCCATAGTAAAAGTTTATTGTAATCATGAGTGGAATCACCCCACTGCGGGGACAAAATTCATGATTAAAATTTCAGCGTGCATTTTATTGGGTGTATAGGTACTATTACAATGCCGAAGTTGAAAAGGCCGAATTTTCCAAGACCTATGGACGAAAGACCGAAAATTAAAAGGTCGAATAGTTGTTTGGCCGAACGTTTAAAATCACGAAAGGACATTTTACGTGAAAGACTAAATCCCGGAGCTTTAAAAACCTGCAGCGGCACCTGCCGCGGCCGCGTGCGTTGTTGGTCGCAATGAAACCTAACCTCCACGCTCGCTACGCTCGCTTATCGTTGCACCTAATGGACCTAACACCTAACAGACTTTCGAAATTTCGAACTATCAGCATTTAAATTTTCGGGATTTCGAACTATAGGTTTTTTAATAATCGATCTTTAAAGTTTCGGTCATCGGCATTTAGGATTTTCATTCTATTTGTCCATCTGTATTGTTTCCAGACGCGGGTATAGGCGCATTATACGGAGTATCCGTAGACCACCGTGAAATCTGCAAGCCATCTAGCCGCAGCTGTTTATTGTACCGAGAACTTATGACACTTATGCGTGCTGCACTCGCGTCATGTACGTGTGATAGGATGCCGAATAACTCTTGAACATAAAGTACCAATCTGCAAGCCATCTAGCCGCAGCTGTTTATAGTACCGAGAACTTATGACACTTATGCGTGCTGCACTCGCGTCATGTACGTGTGATAGGATGCCGAATAACTCTTGAACATAAAGTACCAATCTGCAAGCCATCTAGCCGCAGCTGTTTATTGTACCGAGAACTTATGACACTTATGCGTGCTGCACTCGCGTCATGTACGTGTGATAGGATGCCGAATAACTCTTGAACATAAAGTACCAATCTGCAAGCCATCTAGCCGCAGCTGTTTATTGTACCGAGAACTTATGACACTTATGCGTGCTACACTCGCGTCATGTACGTGTGATAGGATGCCGAATAACTCTTGAACATAAAGTACCAATCTGCAAGCCATCTAGCCGCAGCTGTTTATTGTACCGAGAACTTATGACACTTATGCGTGCTGCACTCGCGTCATGTACGTGTGATAGGATGCCGAATAACTCTTGAACATAAAGTACCAATCTGCAAGCCATCTAGCCGCAGCTGTTTATTGTACCGAGAACTTATGACACTTATGCGTGCTACACTCGCGTCATGTACGTGTGATAGGATGCCGAATAACTCTTGAACATAAAGTACCAATCTGCAAGCCATCTAGCCGCAGCTGTTTATTGTACCGAGAACTTATGACACTTATGCGTGCTGCACTCGCGTCATGTACGTGTGATAGGATGCCGAATAACTCTTGAACATAAAGTACCAATCTGCAAGCCATCTAGCCGCAGCTGTTTATTGTACCGAGAACTTATGACACTTATGCGTGCTGCACTCGAGTCAAGTACGTGTGATAGGATGCCGAATAACTCTTAAATATAAATAAAATACCTACCTAACTACCTACCTATACAACGTGTTACAAAATAACCCCTAATGCTGAATATGGTAGATAGGGACCATCAAACTGAACAACTTTTACTATGGGACCAACTCTGAAATCGTGAAAAAAACTCAGCTGTTTCATACATTTTGATCGCTATTCATTTACGTATGAAACAGCAGATTTTTTCGCGATTTCAAAGTTGGTCCCATAGTAAAAGTTGTTCAGTTTGATGGCCCATAACTACCTTATTTGGCATATAACACGTTGTATTGTATACAAAGTAAAATAAAATAAAACTGGCATTTTTTATACAATACTAAATAATATACTACCAACTAAGAAAAAGCAGGGGGTCTATTACGAAAAGTTTAAAGCGATACACGCAGCTGCGTCCGTTTTGATTGTTTCCTATTACAAAGCACTTGCGTATGCGATATCGCGAAGTGATTGCGTAAGTTTGGCAGTTTTTCTCTATAGTATCCGACATCATTCGTTTAATAGTCTATGGGCAACGATAGCCAAATTTGAAATGTTTGTTATATCTGGGTGAATTCGCCGTTTCAAAATATTTCGAATTTATTTTAAATTTTTTTGAAACTAGTCGGAAATGCGTGCTAAGTGACATAAATTGAAAGATTTATTAATAAACTTGGTAAACCCACCGAGGGCACTATTATTCGGTAGTGGAATAAGGAGATACTGATCATCAAAGTTTTTGTCATGTTATGGTAATGATATCATGGTAATAGTAATGACGTTCTCATTGATGGTAATGATGACAAGTTAACGGTAATGACGAATTAGGGGATTTTCATAATACTTTGTCATCTTCATCATTATATCAGCTGCATGACACCCACTCCTGGGTTGGGTCTATACCCAAGGATCTGTTAGAATCTCCACAACGATTGGTCCTGCGCTGCCCACATCTAGCGGCTTCCCGCGCCCCCTTTACCAGGTCGTCGGCCCATCTCGTCGGGTGCCTACCTGTGGAGCGTCATCCGGTGCGCAGCAGTAGCCATTCCAAAACCTTTCCGCCCCTACGGCTATCAGTTCTTGTAGATATATAACTGACGAACTGCGCACGATTATCGTGGCCAAGTGACTGCGTTACGCAATTGCGTACGTTATTTTTGTAATAGACCCCCAGGTTTTTCCTTAAGGCCAAAATAGATTTTACCTAGAAATTGTAATAAGAAAAGTTGTATTTTTAAGTTTTTATTATTTTTTGTTTATTAATAAAGGTGTGATGGTATTTTTGTAAGTAGGTAATTGATTTGTTATATTATAACTGCTGTATGAGAGCACCTTATGGACGTAAAACAAAATTAAAAACAATTAGGTTGCCTGGAAGAGATTGCTATTTAGCAATAAGGCCGCCTTTTGTATGTTTTCTTTTGCCTTTTTTGTTTTTGTTTTTTGTCGTGTGCAATAAAGCTATTATTATTATTATAAAAATTTTTTTAATATATGTATATTAAGTGCCAATGATTTAATTAATGTTACCATTATTGATAAATGTAAAGTCCATTTTTCTGTTATTTTTTTGATAAAAAAAATGTTATTCTAATTTTAAGCAATGTCCGTTATGGAATAATGGTATGGTCACCCTTGTGATAGCCGGCCTTAGCAAAAGAGGCTGAATTTGTGTTACCAAAAATGTAATTTCTTATTAAATAGGTAACTACTATACCTACACAGGAAAAATAGAGACTGTTAGGTACATCGTTATACAAGGTGTTAGGTAAACCTATAAAGCCGAATATGGTAGATAGGGACCATCAAACGAAACAACTTTTACTATGGGACCAACTCTGGAATCGCGAAAAAATCAGCTTTTTCATACATTTTGATATTTTCGTTATTAATATTTGTATGAAACAGCTGTTTTTTTTTTCGGGATTTCAGGGAAGGGGTTCAGTTTGATGGTCCCTATTTACCATATTCGGCTTTATAAGGCTTTTAAATTTAAACAGATGTTAAAAACATGGTTATTATAATAATGTTTTTTTATAGCCTAAAAGAATATTTATAGTTTAAGACAAATTGAATTGTTAGTTGCATGCCTGATGAGGTAAACTGTTGGTAGGTACCTACTTTAATTGTATCTTTTAAATCTTGTAACACAGTTTAAAGCAATAAAGATTATTCTATTCTATTATATTCTTTTCAACACATTTGCTCGTAAAGTGAGCCGTAATACATCGCTTTTAGGGCTATAAACCGAGCTATAACAAACGCGTGCAATAATAGAAAAACACTAGTACGTAATAGAATTAACCCTACAAAGTTAAATTAGTACCTTACTGCAAGTTCTATGCATAGATATAGTATAGGTTCTATGCGAGTAAACAGAGCATTTCCAATTTAGCCGGGTAATAGATACAGTTATTTTTTTAGTAACAACAAAGAGGTTTTATTCTGCTGAAAATTAATATACATTTTTGGAATAAATAAATGTGTAAGAGTAAGACCTTAATTAAGTCAAACAAATATTTATCATTATCAAATTATTCATAATTCACAATATTTTGTTATAAAATATTAAAATATTTGCATTTTATCATTTAAAATTATAATTTTGAAGTAGGCTGTATGCTCACTCACCCCTTTGCTCGCAAAATATTCTTGCGTTGGGAGTGTAAAAAAAACAAAAAAAAAACCTGCGCGCTTTTTCCCATAAATAATTGTCATATTTTGTTTTTGTCGTATTTGTTGCTGTGTGGTAAATTACTTTGTTTTTTCCTCGCAAATGTGTTGAAAAACGTCGTATGAAACTCGTGAGCTCTTGCTTATTGCACACTCAACCTAAGCTTACTTGTCTCATAATGTACTATTACCAAACACCTGGGGGTCAAGTCTGCTAATGTTAACGTCAAAATCGTGGTTCAATGATGTTTCAATGATAATGCTTTTTGACACAGTTCTTGTTTCTTAAACCCAAAACGGAAACACATTATGTTTCTTAAACCCAAAACGGAAACACATTGTGTCTCGATTTTGAGTTTAAGAAACAAGAACTGTGTCAAAAAGCAATACCATTGAAACACCATTGAACCACGATTTTGACGAAAACATTAGTAGACTTGACCCCCTGGTATAAAGGATTGTGGCATAACAGGGTGTTACATTAATGTTAGTTGTATGAATTGTTACAATTTTATGGAACACTTATTATTAAATAATAGGTTACTTACCTACTAAAATGTGCAATATTTTAAATGAATACAGGGTTATTTGTAAAACACCAACGAGGGTGTCGCAGGAGTACATTACTAACATCATAAACAAAAATATTTATTTTTTCTACTTTTCCGAAAACAAACAAAAAAACGACTTTTCATACAAATGTTCGAACAGTTGATTTTTTGTCTGTTTTCGGGAAAAGTCGTAGAAAAAATTAATTACTTAATATAATTGAATATAAGAAAAAAACGACTCACCCGTAGCAGCTCAGACGAGACTCGAACCCGCACCCTTAGGATTCCGGCCCAATGCACTAACCAATTATGCTACCGAGTCGCTAGTTATAATTGGTTAAATCAAAGTCAAATAAGCTTTATTCAAATAAGCTTAATTATTAAGTACTATTGAATCGTCTATATTTGTATACCCGTTCCATCATCATCTCTAAGGACCCTCAGTGATATTTTTTAAAATAGTAGTAGGTATGAATATTTTTGAAATATATTTAATTTCATTTATATTTCATTTAAAACAGTAATCTAATGTTAACAATAAATGTAACATTCCATTTTACATAATCCTTTTGCGTCTTAAATGATATGGAGCCCCTAGACGATCAAGCATTTCTTGTCAATCATTTACATTGCATTTACCATTTGGGGGCGTGGCCTACTTTAGATTGGCCACGGTAATCTATCTATTCTGTGGTGCTTGTCAAGCATCGCTCCTAGACGATCAAAATGTGATTGACAAGCAATGCAATGTAAATGATTGACAAGCAATTTTGAGCGTTTAGGGGGTCCATTACCAGCTAGGCGATTGCGTAAAGTCAATCGTATTCATTTGACAGTTCATAACGTATTCCATCGGCTGCAATTTGTATGGGATGACATATATTATGATACAATATGAACTGTCAAATGAATACGATTGACTTTACGCAATCGCCTAGCAGTTTCATACTCATGAGTAAACACAATTAATATTAGAAGTTATTATAATTTAAGAGCCTAATAACTTAACATGTGGATTATACAGACGAGCGACGGTTTCCCAGAAAATGTCGCTCGTCTGTAAGCCCCCTAATGAGAAATTGGTTTATCTGTAAATATTGATTTTATTGTATCAATAAAATGATGTATTGTGAGAAATGTTGTTTCTTTTGTTAGATCTGGCTTTGTTTTTATTAACCGACTTCATCAAAAGGAGGAGGTTCTCAATTCGATTGTATACTTTTTTATCGGTGTTCGCGCGTATCTTCGACATTTATGGACCGATTTTGATGATTATTTTTTTGTTCGATTGAGTTTTCTTGCGAGATGGTCCCATTTTTTTTTTTCAAATCGGTTCAGTAGTTTTCAAGTAATCCTGAAAATACTATGATTTTACATCAACTACCTTGACGACTTTGTTATTTATGAACCGAATTAGATGATTGTTTTTGTTGGGAAAGGGATACCTTTGTGTAGTCTTTTAACCGACTTCAAAAAAGGAGGTATTCAGTTTGTATATGTATGTATGTTTCTCCGCGATTATCTCACGTTTGGCTGAGCAGATTTTTCTACCTAAATAATATACCTACACTACCTAATACCGTAAAATGGGGTGAATAGGGTATCTTTTCAACTTTGTTGCCATATTTAACCTATTTTAATATCAAGTAGATGGCATTTGAATACTTCATTATTCTTCCGGCTGTCCATTTTAGCGATCAACACTATATATTTATCAAGTTTTCTAAGAAAATCGCCTAAAAATCCCAAAAATGCTGCTAAACCCGATTAACCCCGGGATGGGGTCAATAGAATCGAAACTGGGGGCAATCGAGTTTTTTGTCAGGGTTGACACTAAAATTTTAACATTTTAACCGACTTCAATAAAAGGAGTAACAAAACAAAGTATTGTATTTTTACATAAGACTTATTCTAAATGATTACAATCCTAGATTTACTTGTTCATTGTTTATTTATTATTCTTTGTAAATCTCGAAGCGCTTGCTTTATAACGGTATCATCGTACTTTCTATATGTCTTTGCACCCGGTTTCGACTTGTAAGTCCGAGGCATCTTGTACTTTTTAGCTGCAAATAAAGATATAAAAATCTAGGTAGGTATGATGAGTGAAATCGCATTTTTATAAACCAAGACGCAAATACTAAAGACAAAAAAAACATGAGGTAGTTATATTGAATAAAAAAAATTCAGCTAACAAAACAATTATTTGACAGCCCTAAAAATTCACCCCTTTGCTGACTCTATTCACCTCTTTAGTGAGTCTATTGTCCCCAGTTGTGACTCTATACACCCCCATGTCATATTCTATTGACCCCTCAGGTCACCCTAATAACCCCGAAAACTGTTAAAAATTAAGCCGGCAACTAATTTTCTGATTAGACGATTAAAACAGATTATTTTCAAGTAACTTTTGGTTTTATGGGATTCCTTTCAAAACTAGCGCCAGCAAAAACTTACAAAAACACTTGAAATGTATTAACTTATCAAGAAAAAGTAAAGTTTCGTGAGACCAAAAAACGCACGGTTGCAACGTCGTATTTCAAATGGCTTTTTTCTTAATTTAGTCTATGGTGAGAACACATTGTAATTGCCAGTACAAACAATCATTTCTTTGGCTTTAAAAAAAATTTTTCTATATCGCATTCATCAAAATAGCCACATTTATATAGTCTGTTGAACTAAATACTCGACTGTCACTCTATTCCCCCCTGAAACCCTATTCACCCCATTTTACGGTACAGAAGGTACTTACACTAAAAATAAAAAAATGTTTAAAAAACAAAAAACCGACTTCAAAAAACCTGCCTCTAAAAAGCAAGAAATAATATACAAATCATTAGGATACGCATTATCATTGTTATATAATAAAACACGTCTATTGAAGTCGGGTGGGGCTTTTAGAAAAAAAAAGAAAGTTGTAGGTACTCCAGCCCCACCCGACTTTAATAGACGTGTTTTATTATATAACAATCATAATGCGTATACAAGCTGAAGAGATTATCTAGTTTATCTAGATTATCTAGTAACTACAAGTATTAATTGCGTATAAACCTCACAGATGATTGTAAAAAAAACTGAAATCATCAAAAGCGCTTGTCGCGGGTCATGTTTTTGGCGTAAATAATAGCGAAAACGTATTGAATTCTACATCCAAATCAGGGATTGAAATACCGTTAAAAAAATAACGATACAAAAAAAAATACGTTAAAAATACCGTTAAAACATTTTATCGGTAAACTTACCGGTAAAAATAACGTTAAAATTATTGTACCGGTAAAATTACCGTTTAATATAGCGTTAAACTTTACCGGTACAATAGTACCGGTAAATTTATCGGTAAAAAAGTAACGTTATTAATTGGAATAACGTTAATTTTAAAGTAACGGTAACAAAAAGTAAGAAATAACGTTAATATCAATGTAACGTCATTCATTGAAATAACGTTAATGTTAAAAGTAACGGTAAAAAAGTAAGAAATAACGCTACATTTAAAAATAACGTTATCAATCCCTGATTCAAAATACACTAACGTACCTGTGAAGTTGCTCCTATAACTTTTTTTTCAAAAAAGATAATTGTTCTAAAGATAATGAAGAAGTGAGGTTATTTTCCATATTTTTTACACGTAAAAAGAAAAAGACAGACAAATGTTTCCGCACAACCGAGTCTTAACTTAGATTATTTATTTTCCACATGTAGCTGCTTATAATAATGGTAGGTAGATTGAAAGTACAAACAACGGCACATCGGACTACACAATGTTGACTTTCAAACCGTCCTGCGTCATAAAAGTTGTTTACGCAGTTCAACTGTTTACCTTTATGTGCCGTCGTCTGTACAATAACTAAGAAATTTAAATTAAACAAAAAATAAAGACTGAAAAGAGTTTAATTTCAATTATAAAGTTCCATTTTGGTGACGTACACATATTACGTATAAATAATTAACAACTGTATTTATAATGGGCCCTGCACACGCACACGCCCAGCCGGAAGGCCGCCGCGCATTAAGCTTAGTAGGTAGATACTATGCGCGTTCGAATAACGAACACATATGTGATTAAAACTTAATAAGAGATTAAAAATCTAGTAGAAGATAAAATATAACAATCGGACTTTTCGGCAATATAGGGATCGTCGGACGTATTTTTCATAATATTAAAGTGTTTTAATTTTGTATTATTGGTTTTAATTTTCATCCTGTCGATTTAAATCATGGCAATTGATTTAACAACATAATATCTTAGTGTATCTAATAAATACGATAGTAGTATAAATTCTTGTCTATTCTGTGTTATAATCCTCTCCATGGCCATTGCCTTCCGGCCGGGCCTGTGCGTGTGGAAGGCCCATAACAACTAAATTAAGGCGTAATTTAAACAATAATTTGTGGACGAATATACATACTACTTAAAATTGTTACACTACTACAGTACCGTATGGCACTTATCACACTTTAGAAATTAAAAAAGTATTGTTTTCTATTCTATTTTTAAACTACTAGTGGTGAGCGCAAATTCACAACCACTAATGATTTATTTTTTTTACGTATTTTTGAGTTACGAAAGTTTAATTTTAATTACCATAAAAAATAACATCAATAAGGATTAAAAATAGGCCAGTAAAATCTTACAAAATTGAAGGGTACAACAAGGGAAAAACATGCTATGTCACATTTTTATATTTTTTGAACTTCTTAACTTGTTTTTTGAACTGGCAATGCCATTGTGAAGTATAAATTTTATACTTAACATTTAATTTTTTTCCTAAAAACGCAAAATGCGATGTATAGCTGCATTTTTGGTGTGTTATTTGGACCCCTTAGGAGAGTGTGGAACTATGTTTTGACAGCAAAAAAAGTTTGTGCTAGCTGAGTTATACGTGAAAAACTGCAAAAAAATTCAGTCTTTGCAGATTTATTTAAAAACTATGCGCTTTTGACATTAGTTGCCAATATTATTTTAAAACTGTATTAAATTTCAAACAATTAAAAGCCAACCCAACAGCTCCGTATGTCTAATAGTTTTTGAGATATGGTGCTTGAAACATTGACACTCGCCGGCATATCTAACCGCCTACACCGTTATTTTCATACAAACATGCTCACTTTACAGTCTCATAAATAAAAAAGATTCTGCATCTCTGCAATGGTTTGTATGTTGATAGATAAGTCAGGTGCTCATTTTTCTAATGAAAATGTCAAATAAGTATAGACACCTCTCAATTTATCCAAAAAGAGGAAAAGGTAAACCAATTTTCTCGTTCCATACAATGATACCTAAATGGTATTATTATGCATTGCTTAACTGCATTTTTGGCGAAATTAAGAGTGTCTATGCTTATTTGATATTCTTATTCGAAAAAGAACACCTTCCTAATCTATCAACATACAAACAAACCATTGCAGAGATGCGTCAACTTTTATATTTATGAGACTGTGAAGTGAGCATGTTTGTATGAAAATAACGGTGTAGGCGGTTAGATATGCCGGCGAGTGTCAATGTTTCAAGCACCATATCTCAAAAACTATTAGACATACGGAGCTGTGGGTTGGCTTTAATTGTTTGAAATTTAATACACGTTTAAAATGATATTGGCAACTAATGTCAAAAGCGCATAGTTTTTGAATAAAACTGCAAAAACTGAAATTTTTCACGTATAACGCAGCTAGCACAAAAAAACATGGTTCCACACTCCCTTAAGGGGTCCAAATAACATACTAAAAATGCAGCTTTACATCGCGTTTTGCGTTTTAAATGTCTAATTTTACTGGGCTATAAAATGTAAGTATCGACATTATGTGTAGGAAAAAACAGTATTTTTTTTCGCATGCATTCTTATATATATTATAAAGATCTAGAAACTTGTGTCTCTTTGGTAACATTAAAAATTAACTAAAATACTTACATTCCTATTAAGAAACTTAAATATAAAGAAGATATTTTCTAATGTCACTATTAGATGCACATTTAATACAGTTTAATAAATTCTAACAATTTATAACTACACTTGTACTATAATAAATTACGTGAAACTACGTCTTAAAATTATTATTAAAATTAAAGGAAATAAAGACATATTTTCTTTATCTTTGGAAATTAATACTTAAGTATTTATTTCTTAATGTTATTAATTAACTTATGTTTAATTAAACTGACGCCAAGATTGGTCCTGCACTTTATTATAGAACTGTGCAGTTTTTTTTATCAAAAAGCGAAATTATATTATGGAATTTACTGTATAGATAATATTTTATTTTATAAATGCAGAAATTAAGATGTATGTAGATGTTTTTTTATTAAAAAAATAAGGAGGTACTTAAAATTAAACATAATACCAGGGCTCTGTCACTCCACGCGCGAGTCTGAACCGCTCGGCGTCCTCTGAGAGGACAAATTTCATACATCAGAAAAGATAAGACCTACGCGATAGAAAGAGAGGCAACTACTAAGTGCATGTTTTGGAGCGAAGGGAGCGCTGTGCGACCTGAATTGCACTTTATTGTGTCGGAGCAAGAGTCGCAATTTATTTAAACGATTTTGCGGAGTGCAACTTCTGTACGCTAGTACTTTTATCTATTCTGTGATAATACTTCTTTTGATTAAAACTTACTGTTTTTAAAATTGAGTTTCTCTAAAAGTTAGTACTTACGTATACCTTAGTTTATATTACAAGATAATATCTTGTAAATCTAAAAACATTTGTGTCTCCTCGGTAACATTAAAAAATTAACTAAAATACTTACATTTCTAATAAGTTTAGTTACGTTTCTAATAAGTATACATATAATTTATATAACTAGATAATATTATAAGTTACAATAAATTCCATTATGAAATTTCACGTGTTTTTGTTCTTACGATCAGTAATAAAAGGTCATAATATATCATATTATAACTAAGCCAGGGAAATGACTTTTGATACTGTAATATATTTTTCAATTTTGAACACTATTTAACATTCACGGGAAAATCAAAAATCAAACCAAATACCAACTAATTACCAAAGTACTTTCAATAAAACCGCGCTAGTATCCGTTTAAAGTGTTTTATTTCATGACTATTTAACATTATTTAAACGTTTTGTTAAAATTATGACGATTAAATAGTAAATTTCATATATATTATTCAATTTTATATTATTAATTAAATCACATAATAACAAAGGCGACAATGGTGTCAATTCGGTTGGCATGGCAACTAAATCTAAATTTACTTTTGCATCCTCTTTTTTCTTTTCCGAAAAGACAAGAATAGAATGCTAAAATTTAGTTTTACCGTGGCTTAGTCCTGTCGATTTAGTTAAGTTGTGCCAACCGAATCGACACCAATATCTAAGGCAGTCATTAAACAATATGTTTTGCGTCAGTCACCGTCAGGCACAGCCCGTGACTGACGGTTAACCTACCGTGTAATGTAGTGACTGATGGTTGCATGAATTTGATTTCTTCTTTCCATCAGTCAAACGTAATTCATGACTGATGGAATTTGACTGACGCTTGCATGATCATGTAATGGCTGCCTTATAAACTAAAAATGGCGTTTTATCTATGGACGTACCTAGTTTATTTATGTAAACACATTATTTGGGGCAATATCCTATACGAAATACTGTTTAAAAATAGAGTTGGTAATAAACCCGCCATTGTCTTATAAAAATCAAGAAAAAAAGTAAACTATTTTATCATTTTTTATGCATAACAGAATAGTGACGATAAGGCCGAAGGTGGCGCACTACACCCGGAATCCTCATCACTGAGGAACTGGCTATCTTACCTCTAACTGCCGGAACACAATACATTTTTAAATTGTTGTTATGGCGTCAGACTAAGGTAAGACGGTGGTAGTTAGCCAGGCGGATTTGAAATAAGCCCTACCGCCAACCAAACCGAGTGCAAATTGTTCCCCCCCTGGGAATCGAACCCGCGACCCCTGCGTGACCCCTTACACGGGTGAGCAAACCACTAGACTATGAGGCGGTTAATTTAAAATGTTGAGTGGACATTGCCGCCTTTGCTATTATATGATTTAATTATAATAACAAGAATGCGATGTTGGACGGCGCAATGTAAGTTATCATTGCGCCCGAAAACTTTGAATTTTCAATGTGCATTTTACCAAATATTTTAAAACGAAAATCAAGTTAAATCTTTACCATAACTCATGATTTCTAACTTCCTAGCAAGCAATTTACTTTTGCAACTTAATTTTTTTGCGTTTGTACTGGAATCTAAATTTTCACTTGCAATTTTAGAATCTTGAGTCTGACTAACAACTGAATTCTCACCGACAATATTTTGTATTGCATGACTTTTAGGTATTAGTAAATTATTTCTTTTTTTAACAATAGTATTGTAGAGTAGATTAAGTTTTTGAATTCTAAAACTTGGACTTCTAATATTCGTATCAGTAACTACATTTACTTCTTTTTCAGTAGAATTTTCGGAAATGGTAGTATTATTATCATGGCAATCTTTCATTTTCATTTTTTTAAATCTAGCTAAAAGATTGTTTACGTTATCAACAGGTCTTGTACTATCTTCAATCTTATTAGAATTTAAACTATTTCCCTTCAAATCGTTATTGTCCGTAGCATTTATATTGTTGTTCATTTGTTCAGATTTTATGTTGTTACAAGATTCTTCTTCATCATTGCTGTGTTCAATCATTTTAATGTAATCTTTCAAAAAGTCTTTAACTGAAGACATGGGATCTCTTTTATAATTACCATTATTATTAATAGTATCAATTCTATTAAAATATTTATTATTTTCATCTAGATTAAGAGATTCTTGTTCATAATGACGGACAGTGTCACGGAAAACCGTTGTAATTTGTAAATCATTGTTTTCAGATACATTAATATTATATTTTCTTGTATAACTGTTAAAATTGACTACGGTTTGATATGTTTTGTAAGTTTTGTCAAAATTTCTATTACTATCAAATGTTTCTTTAGGATTTTGATCTGTTACTTTAAGAGCTTCTGTATTATAGTTTCTAGCTGTTTCTTTATCAGTATCGTTAAAAACTTTATTTTTAATTGCATCTCTGTCGTATATAGCAAGGTTTCCTACGTTATTCTCTTGACCAAAATCATTAGGATTATCAATTTCTACGTTGGTTTGATCAATTTCCCTGACCTTTTCGTTTCGACCTGCCTGCACAGTGCTATAGTCAAGCACAGGGCCCGCCTAGGCGAACAGTACTTGCGGATCGGCGTCAGAGATCTCGCAAATGAATTGGTCTTGTTCGAGAGGTTTTTTTATCCAACGACCTAGTTTTGCCTTTTCGAAGGCTTCGAATAAACGCTCTTTTGCTACCTGTGAAAGAATAATAATGTTAATAAATAAATAATAAATATTAGACACCATCAAAAAATTATTAATAATAATACAGGTTGTAGCACCCTAGCGAAAACTTTCAGGGCATATTAAGAGAAATCTGTCATTGGCCTTACTGTTATGTAACTATTCATGTTATAAGATATTATAAAAACGCTGTTGGTTTCTAAATAAAAAAAATAAAAAAATAGTCGACCATGACTCTGAATCTATCTGAAGTGGAATTTACCGTCGCAAAATTCATGACAAGTTTATTGTTTTTTTTTATTTTTCTTTCATCCTGGGTCTGTCTTAGTTGCATAGAACCTAACAGAAAAATAATTAAAATACTTATAAACCCGCAATGTACAACTGTATACCGGCAATATCGAGTTGTTACGCGTACATTGCTTCTCAACGAAAAATCAAAATCTCAACAAGTATGCATTTGAAATTACAAATTAATTTATTTGCCTTTGAATAGGGTACACTGAAGGTCTTAATCTAGTTTAAAAGTTCGGCCCATTCAGCCATTAACAACAGCATGCCAATTTTTTCTTTTAACAAATTCAATATTTACTTAAATTTACATTGTTATTTGAAACAAATGCAATATATATTATCAATTGAAATCGTTCACAATATTTTGATGCCAGTGTTTGCGACAAGTGGTTCCCTAAAAGTTTTCTCAAGGGTGGTTTCTCATTGCTACTAACAACCTGAATATGAAATCTATGGTCGCCAAATTATATTCAGACCAAATTCTGCCATTGTTCTTCTCCGGAACACCCTGTATGATGACTTGTGTACGTACCTGGTAAGTGGGGCAGAGTTGCTTAGCCTCGTTGTATAGCAGGTGTTCCAGATCTTTCGGCAGTTCTGGAGCGGGCACGCCTGCTTCCGACTCCTGTGGGAAGGGGAGACGATATTTACATCACCATATTGATACTACTAAAAATAGTCAATAAATATTTAAGATATTATTTTTCTGCAGAAACGGTATCGCGGAAAAACTGAATTTAAGTTAAAAAAAATTT
Source organism: Agriphila straminella (assembly GCA_950108535.1). Classification (NCBI taxonomy): domain Eukaryota; kingdom Metazoa; phylum Arthropoda; class Insecta; order Lepidoptera; family Crambidae; genus Agriphila; species Agriphila straminella. Next base: position 1,801,240 of record OX467328.1, read on the forward strand.
TAGCGATGGGTGACCATGATCAGGGTGGCATATCTCCCAGAAGCTTCCTACTTCGCAACCCAGACGATGATATTTGATAACACCAAGCTAATGGCCATCTTTCCAATTTGGTCTGGTCGCAATATGCGATAGATCGAAAATGACTCTGGTTGGCCACCGACTAAGTATATTAAATTAATAATAGTATAGGTAGTCTTAATAATAATAGCTCATATATGTGTGTGTGTGTGTAAGTGAGTGAGCGAGTATTTATAAATATAAATAATATTAATAAATAACTTACTAATTGCAGTAAGGGCAGCCGCTTGACCGCGTACTGCCAGCGAGCGAACATGCTCTGCTTGCACAGCAACGATGGCTGCCCGCCCTCTAGTATGCCTGTGGTCGCGTTTATTATCTCTGGTTGCTGGAAATATAACGTTTTATTTTATGGTTATTAATATAATTAAAAAATATTAGAAAAATCGACTCACCCGTAGCAGCTCAGACGGGACTCGAACCCGCACCCTTAGGATTCCGGCCCAATGCACTAACCAATTATGCTACCGAGTCGCTAGTGGGAGTGGCGAAATTTTCTAATACTTTTTACGTTTCCGCTGTAAGCCAGCGTTATTTCATCAATGTGAAGAATTACCTTCAACATTCGAATTCAACACTTTTACAGATGCCAGACAATCGATTAAGATGAAATAGCTATATAATTTTAAACTTTAGGATTTGTGATAAATAGATTCTAATAGCATTGTGAATGCATAAAAAATACAAAAGTTTAGTTTTATTTTATTTTTCCTAATCCATAAATACTCATAAACCAACTTTCTTTTCAATGTAAAAATTACGACTGAACAACACTTTTAGTTATAAAAAAAACGGTTAAGTGCGTGTCGGGCCACGCGCCGTAGGGTTCCGTATATAGTTACCTTATACCATACCATATTGAATACCGCTATCATTTTTCGTCTGTAAAAATAACTTTGTTTTTTGCAGTGTTGGTATGAATGACAAAGTTATATTTGCGGTTTTGGATAACATGATATATCTCACAAACTAATTACTATATCTCGTTCAAACCAATTTTCGTTGAAAGTTTTTATTAAGATCTATAGCATATATTTTTTTTAGATTTTTCACTCTCTTATTTCAAAAGTTAGAGGGGTGGGGGGGACACATTTTACCACTTTGGCAGTTGTTTATGTTTCAAACGGTTGACTTTGAGAAAAAAATGTCTTAGGAACCTCAATGTCATTTTTAAAGACCTATCTATAGAGATCCTTGGGGGAGGCATATACCCAGCAGTGGGTGTCGTGCGGCTGATATGATGATGTGTATGTGTGTTCTCTACTCACAGGTGTAGTAGTACACCAGCAGACGCTGAATGAGGGCGCGCGCGCCGGCGTCCGCGCTTCAGTGCTGGCAGCGCGCGCTAGTAGGGGGCGCTGCAGCTGGAAGGGGGGAGGGAGGCACGAGATGTACGCCTCTATGCGACCGCAGATCGCTCTGAAAAGAAATATCAACTTATTTATAAAACTTGTAACTTGAACAAAAAGGTGGTTGGTAAGCGGCGCCTGTATGTGTGAGTCTTAAGCGAATATACAACGAGCTAAACCAGAATATGGTAGACAGGGACCATCAAACTGAACCACTTTTACTAATGGACCAACTCTGAAACCGCGAAAGAAACAGTAGTTTCCCCGCTGAGCTAACATACAAAAATTCATAACAAAAATATCAAAATGATATATAGTCAGGTGGGGTAAGTGAAACACCGGGGTAAGTGAAACACCCAACCATATCTAAGAAACTATCGTAGTTTATTCTCATAGCGATGTGTCGATAAATCAGGAATGACGAATTACTGCCCTCAATACAACACAGATATCGCTGCGATCATTAAACTAGCTAGTAAACCAAAAAGAAAATTAAGTTATGTTATAAAATGAAAATTACGTTTTTTTGATAAATCTTTGAAACTGGACCCTATTTTATTAGAATTTGATACATTTTGGATGTTAACGGTTTAAAATGATTCTTTTGTCCTGTTTTTAATTAAATTGACTCAATATTTAAAGCTATTTTGGCCACAGTTTCACTTCCCCCTTGTCAGGGGTAAACTTTATATTCTTTTCGTGATTTTGTTGCTTAATGCAAGTCTTTAGATATTTATATTCATACCGTTAAAGGCTGATTTAATGAGGAGTACATTGCCTACACAGCTTACTTTAATTGTGAGTTTTACAGCTTTACTAAACCTTGTTAAATAAAAATAAAAATAAAGTATGTTTCACTTACCCCACCTGACTATAAAAGAGCAAATTTTTTTTCGCGATTTCAGAGTTGGCACCGTAGTAAAAGTTGTTCAGTTTAATTTTTTGAAGAAACGGTTTTCGCATTTTTAGTTCATTCATCAACACGTTGTATACGCGACCAATAGAATAACCTCCTTTACAATTTTTGAAGTCGGTTAAATAAGATTATGGCAACTATCCAATTGTGTAGTAACAAAGCTATGCTACTAATAATCACATAACTTTAACAACAGATGGTTAAAAGTATGTTACAAGAGCACTTTTTGCTGGTATATTACTGGATGTTAAAGCGAGCGTTAACCTAGCGGAAGTTGGTTGTTTTCGCCTATCAACAATGTAATGGTTTTGTGTTTTGTTTTATTCCGTCACTTTTGCAAATCTTCGTTATCTTCGCTTCGCTTTCGTTAAAAATCGAATTTTAAATCGTCAAATTGTTTTTAATCGTCCTGTAGCCAACGTCACATTTCACATTTTCGCTATCGCTTCGAAAAATGTATGGAATTGACGTTTTAAAATTCGATTGTTAACGAAACCTTATGTCAATCCCATACATGTTTCGAAAGCGAAGCGGTAACGAAGATTTACAAATGTTACTTTGGCTAGTCCCTAAGTATCCAGTGAAAATAGAATACGTAACGAACACAATTTTTGTATTGGAAATCTTAGTTTACATTATGGAGTTAGGTCTTCGATCAAGAATATCCTAGATAACGCTTCACGAACTAAAACAGTACGCAAAAATGGCACTTCAAATAGCGTCCCACTTACAAACTTGGCGCTTATTTTGTAATCACCTCTTATTTTGTACACTCATATTTTATATCACTTATTTTGTACAAAAACACATCTTTTATCATACTTTGTGCAAAATAAACGCCCAGTTTGTAAGTGGCACGCTATTTGAGGTGCCATATTATTTCAGACTCTGGACCGGACATCTAGGATACTCTTGATCGAAGAGTTAGGTGCTGCTGTCTTCGATCAAGAATATCCTAGATAACGCTTCACGAACTAAAACAGTACGCAAAAATGGTACCTCAAATAGCGTCCCACTTACAAACTTGGCGCTTATTTTGTACATAATTACCTATTATTTTGTACAAACTCACATTTTAGATCACTTATTTTGTACAAAAACACAACTTTTATCACTTACTTTGTGCAAAATAAACGCCCAGTTTGTAAGTGGCACGCTATTTGAGGTGCCATAATATTTCAGACTCTGGACCGGACATCTAGGATATTCTTGATCGAAGAGTTAGGTGCTGCTGTATAAATACAATACAAATTTTCGGAGTTCTGCAGTTTGGCCAAAATATTTTTCGTCAAATTGGGGCAGCCCCTCCGCAAGGGGAACTTACATACAGGGTCATTTTGTACTCACCATCCAAATTTTGAGGATGTGTTCAGTCCATGATACTGAACAACTTTCTCTAAGGAACACATGGCCAAACATGTAAAATAAATCGACTATCCATACAAATCAAAGAGATCACGTGATCAATTCTCAAATCAAAACTCATCGCTCTATTTACAACACACACACACACACACACGCACACACACACTAACTCTGCACTAACTTAGTATAAATTTTTATATAGTTTGTTTAATCATCACATGTTTGTAACTAGATTGCCACAAATGTCCGACGGTGGGAGCCTGATGATCTGTGCTAACGGGTATTTACTTACCCATTTCGGACATCAGTCTCACACAAACCTAGCTTAGTACATACGATATAAGGTATAATTTAGGATTATTGTTTGTGATGAGAAAATAAAGATTTATTATTATTATTTTCAATTTAGTATGGGATGACCAAAATTTTGTGGCGAACTCCGACACTTTCAGTTGTTTAGTTAATAGACTGGACACATCCTTGAAATTTGTATGGTAAGTCCAGAATGACCAGCGGGGTAATTATGTAACGTTATTGCAATCAACTCTAACAGAAATGCAGTTACATTACTGCTTTAGTAAGGACCAATATGGAGAACTATCTTACTTTAAGCAGCAATGCAACTGCGCTTTCAATCGAGAATTGTTAGCAACAGACTTACGTCTATACGATATAAGGTCTCGACTTCTTATTCTTTTCTTATTCTTCTTATAAGTTTCTACATTTGTAATTTTCAACATGGATTTTAGACTTTTTGGTAGCAATAACCAATCTTATTTTTATATTAGAATATTGCAAACATTTGTCGCGGCGAATTTTCCCTGCATTAAAGCTGTACGGTAGCAATTTTCAAACCTGTATATTGCGCGATTTTCTAGACCGGTTCAATTGGCATGGTTACTTGTGATGTAAGCAAACTGGGCGATAGTATATTGGTATTAATATCAATTACTAGTTGAAAAATAATAACTAAATTGATTTATACGGACGATCGCATGGGAATCAAAAATAATGCGACACATCATAATTTATTTATTGCATAAAAAACATGGTACAATTAGGTTTTACAAAATAATAGTCTCACATATTTTACTGTTGAACAGCGCATGCAGTGAAAATATTTTTTATGAAAAAACTAGTATTTTTAGTTAAAACTGATAGGTTTCATAATCTTCCTTTAATTTAAGATAGTATGTTTCTTAGAAAGATTTAATTGTTACGAGTGACCCTATTGATTGGTATCATAACAGTACAGGGTGTAATTTTTTGAATCAGTGTCGGTTCGTTTTCCAGATTTTCAAAACGCTTTGAAAGCAGTTTTGCTTCTTTTTCAAAATAAAGTAACGTCTCTCTTGAGCAAAAACTCCTATCTCCTTTATTTAGAGTACTTTCCCTCTAGGTTTACATATAAAAATCCGTCCTGTATATGAATAAAAATTAAACATGTACTTAGTTACTTAATCTTAATACCTACTTAGCAAATTTTTCACATCTCGTTGGAATCAATATTCGTTGGAAATTAAAAACTTTTGCCCAATTTGCGATTTTATTTTATAATATTTGGGGGCTTACAGCTAACGTTACGGAGTAGATACTTAAATAAAATATAAGAAGCCAATTAAAAGCCTCCACAGATAACAGTGAATATAACTTATTAAGCGCTAACTTCGTGATTAAACAGCTGATTGCAATCTCAAATATTAAATGAAAATTAAATTTCTACAGCTGACAGACTATCACAAAATAGGTCTATAATAGAGATGTCCCGCTTATAAATGCTGTTAAACAAATTACATGAACGAATATAAAAAAACATTTGAAAGTTCCAGTTGCTAATAGCACTGCCAATAAACTGACATTGTCAAATCCATAATCGCAAAAAAAAACACTTATTTCAGACGAGAATTGTTTCTTATTATTTCTTTTTTACACTGGCCTGCAAAAGTAAGTATCACACTTTTCAATTTTTTTTTTCTTAACTATAGAAGGTAGAGGTTTAAGATTGCAAATTTTGTTGCAAATTTTATAGGCTTTAATTCTTAGAAACTAAAATTATACATTAGTAACATTTTTGACTTAAAAAAGATAAAACAATGAAAATAGACATTTTTAGTTTAGTGTAAAAAAAATTAACTAAAATGTATTACATGTTATTTAATTTTTAATAACTGGTATTGCCTCCAGGCAGACCAGATTTAATACCAGTTATTAAAAATTAAATAACATGCAATACATTTTAGTTGAATATTTTTACACTAAACTAAAAATGTCTATTTTCATTGTTTTATCTTTTTTAAGCTAAAAATGTTACTAATGTATAATTTTAGTTTCTAAGAATTAAAAGCCTATAAAATTTGCAACAAAACGTTTTTAATCTTAAACCTCTACCTTCTATAGTTAAGAAAAAAAAATTTGTAAAGTGTGATACTTACTTTTGCAGGCCAGTGTAGTTTGGCTAAAAATATCTTGTGATGACCTTTACTGCAACTTACTGCAATACTGCATGGCAATCACACATTGCTTTTTAGACGCCTCAGAACATCTCTCCACTTAAGGCGAGGCCAGTTCACGATTTGATGAAAAGATCGATTTTTGAACTTCCAATGTGAAGAACGGATGTAGAATTCTACTTCACAAAAAATACTGTAGACTGAACATTATGTCATGAAACACAATAACCGAACAGAATATTGAAAAATAGCATGGTTACTCTGTAAAAAAATCCTGAATAACACCATAAAATTAAACTTCAAATCGTCAGATTTCGTTATTTTCAACGACAGTGATATGATCTTTTATGCAAAAAGGATAGCTTATTTATCGATCTAACACAATAACCGAGTACATTTTAAATAAATGATCTAGTATTTCAGAAATCAATAAAAATGTACTAAATTTCGTCAAATTTCTGGCGAAGCGTCAATTAAAGCTACGCAATATTCAACCTTATTCTAAAGACCTAGTGAAAGAGTAAATTTCGGGAACTGCCCCGCATGTTTTCACGCTGCTCTTCAAAATCCTGTATGACCCTAGATCCCCGCCTACCTCAAAGAACGTTTCCAGCCTCTCAGTGTGGATCATAACCGGGCACTCAGGAGCAAAACTGATAATCTCCTGAAAATTCCTTTAACCCACTCTGGCTACTACCAAGATTCTTTCACAATTAAGGCTGCAAGTCGATGGAATAACCTTCCACCCGAGGTTCGACACTCCGAATCCCTTGCCGCATTCAAGAGGAATCTGCATGCTATCTTTTGTCAAAATCCTAGTTTGCAACACTTTTTATTATTTAGATATATGTAGGTAGTATATTCTATTATTTGCTTTGTATCTGTGTAAGTTTATTAGGTTATAATTTTAGTAGAATTGTATTATTTGAATGTGTATGTTACTGGCACACTGCCCTTCACATATCTCTCCAGCTATCCAAAGTCTTAAAGGTTGTCTGGAAGAGATCGCTCTTAGCGATAAGGCCGCCTTTGCTACCCATAGTTTTAAGTATTATTTTATTGTATTTCCTGTAATGTGTGTGTGCAATAAAGTGTTTATCTATCTATCTAAATCTACTCCTTATACCATATTCTGTGACCAAAAACTAACCAAACCCACGGCACCTAGCTTACTGCACATTTCTTACACTATGTCACCTCCCTCCCTAAAAGTAGGGGGCGCCAAGAGAGATGTAACCCTCCATGTCGATTCGCACATACCGATAGTGCAGTTGTGCCAATAAAATATTTATTTTGCAACTAATTCCAGTGCCGTGTATTTTTTTTTGATTGGAGAAAATGCAACAAATACCTTTGGTCTGTTTCCTGTCGCTAATACGTGAGTAATTAAACTATTAAAGTCAAATTCAAATTATCGTTATCAAATGAACTTAAAAAAAACCGGCCAAGTGCGCCACGCGTCGTAGGGTTCCGTAGTTACCTTATACCATACTATATATCATTTTTCGTCTATAAAAATAACTTTGTTTTTCACAGTGTTGGTATGAATGACAAAGTTATATTTGCGGTTTTGGAAAATATGATATTTCGAAAACTAATTACTATATCTCGTTCAAACCAATTTTCAGTGAAATTTTTTATTAAGATCTATAGCATATATTTTTTTTAGATTTTTCACTCGCCTATTTCAGAAGTTAGAGGTGGGACACACACATTTTACCACTTTGGCAGAAGTGAAAATTTTTCTCAAAGTCAAACGGTTGACTTTGAGAAAAATTTGTCTTAGGAACCTCAATATCATTTTTGAAGACCTATCTATAGACACCCCGCACGTATTGGTATGAAGAAAAAGTGTTTTTCAGTTCCATGTATGGGGAGCCCCCCTTTTTAACCGACTTCCAAAAGAGAAGGAGGTTCTATGTTCGTCTGTATATTTGTTTTTTTTTTGTGTATGTCCACCGATTACTCGAAGACGGCTGGACCGACTGAAATGATTCAAACGTTATTACATTAGGTACACTCCCAAGTTGGTCCCATTTTTTTAAATTTGGAAATCGGTTCAGTACTTTTCAAGTAATTTTGAAAAAAAAGCACGAAAATAGTATGATTTTGTGTGAATTACCTCGATGATTGGTCGTATTACTTCTTTGTTTATGAACTGAATAAGATAATCATTTTTTTGTTGGAAGAGGGATATCTTAAGTGTAGTTTTTTAACCGACTTAAAAAAGGAGGTTCTCAGTTTGACCCGTATTTAAGTATGTTTCTCCGCGATTATCTTACGTTTGGCTGAGCCGATTTTTCTACATATATAATATACCTTACCTACAAGGTACCTACAATAAAAATAAAAAAATAAAAAATTGTTTAAAAAAAACAAAAAACCGACTTCAAAAAATCTACCTCTAAAAAGCAAGAAATAATATTCGTAATAATAAAAATACGTCTATTGAAGTCGGGTGGGGCTTTTAGAATAAAAAAAAAGGAATTTGTACTCCAGCCCCAGTCTGTGGGTTAACTTTACGCAGCGTGCATATGGCGCTCTGCGCGTCCAATACAATAACGCGTTTAGGATATTGTTTGGGCTGGCGCCATACTGTAGTGCATCAACAATGTTTGCCGAGGCGCGCACAGATTGCTTTTATGCAATAATGCGTAAGCGCAGTTGGTCGCTGCTATCGCGCGTGCGCGCCAGCCCGAACAGTATCCTGTGCGCGTTAGCTGAGCGCTGGGACTCGCCACTGCTGATGCGCTGGGTACGCCTACACGCGCCAGTGGCGAGTTACTAGAGTACCATATAGTTAAGTATGTCTTAGGTTTAATCACTAACACTAGATATAAGCTATCTTGTTACTAACATATATGGATGATTTCCGAAATAAATTTTTTATTATTATTATATTATTATTATTAACAGAATACATCTACCTACTTAGGTTTAACTGTGTAATTTTAATACTTTCGGAATAAAATGGCTGTGACATACGGACGGACAGACAGACAGATATGACGAATCTATAAGGGTTCCTTTTTTTGCCATTTTGTCTACGGAACCCTAATTAAGGTCATTTTTATTCGGCTATATTTTCATACGTTTCAGACTTTTTTAAATTTTAATTATTATACAACACCAAATAATATACTAGAAAAAATATGACTCGGACTATCAATTTTCGGACAGGAATCGAACCCGCGACCTTTGGATGTCCGGTCCAATGCACTGGGGACTATTACGAAAATAACGTACGCAACTGCGTAACGCAGTCACTTGGTCACGATACTGCCGTCCGTTAACTAAAAGGTCGCAAAGCCACAAAATCAAATTTTGAAATATAAGCGAAAAACGCGGGAAATATTTGAAAAATATGCCACTTGAAAACCATAGGTCGTACAAAATAAAATTAAACGTTCAATTAAAGCTTGTTAAATTTACAAACTTATGATCATAATCATGTTTAAATACAATTTGTTAAAATTTGATTTTGTGGCTTTGCGCCCTTTTAGTTAACGGACGGCAGGATAGTCGTCCGCAGTTCGTCGGTTGTAGTTATTACAAACATTTTCAATGTAGCTATCGTGGTCCATAGTCTATTGAACGAATAATTTATTTATTTTATTTTAAGATATTTGGGTTGACAACAGCTTAAAACTACTTAAATTACTACATAAAAATTACATAAGAGTAAAGCCAAAAATGTCATCCTCGAATTACTAAAAAAGCATAAACAAAATTACCTAAAACAAAAGTAAAGATTTTAAACAATTTTACAAACGAACCCAAGCAACACGTTTAAGATTATGAGTATTACTAAATTTATTTAGGGAGAATATTAGAATAAAATATATAATGACGGATCCACTAGAGAGAAACTGTCAAATTTACGCAATCACTTTGCAATATCGCATACGCAAGTGCTTTGTAATAGGAATCAATCAGAACGAAGCACGGACGCAGCTGCGTGTATCGCATCAAACTTTTCTGACTGACCGCTGGTCCAATGCTTTGACTTGATGTCAGAGCATTGGACCAGACATCCAAAGGACCTGTCTGGTGCGATTCGTATTTATTCTAGAATATTATTTAGTATTGTATAAAATGTCACAAGAACATCGATATCTTCCAAATAATTTCGACAAATAGTACAATACGAAATTCCTTACTTTGATTTCTCTGTTTTAAGTTGAAGCTCGGCAGACCCGTCGAAATTCGTAAAGTTAGCCGGTAGGGCCCCTGATTGGGGGCCCCATTTTTTTATGTGAACAATCAATATTTTACCATTGAAAATGGTTATCAAGTGCAAATCGCCTAAGACGTATTTTTGGCCATATCTCCGAGGATTTTGGGAGGATCGAGATGTGACTAGTACCAAAAGTTGAGCAATATATCGAGACACGTGTAAACGTTTGAATTTTGTAAATCTACTGGTAACTTTTTTTGAAATTATACAAAATTCGGGTTTTTGGAAAGTGTTTGTTTACTAAATTGTAAATATTTCGGAAAAAACCGACTTAAGAAAAAATTAAAAAATGTGTCCTAGGGTATTAGTTTGGCTACAAAATGGCTAAAAATTGCCTACGTTGGCAACACTGCCGACATAATGTGCGCGAACCTAAGGATACCAATTGTATAGTCCGAATTTCGGAAAAGAAATAAAAAATCTCTTGAAATTCCAGTTTTCAGAGACAAGTGCACTGGCGCAAGTGCATTGCATCAACGCGAGCAACCGGACACGGTCGACGTGTCGGCTATTCAGTGCAAAGAAAACTATTTCAATAATCGCTTGTGCTTATGTAAGCGTGCATGTCTATTACATTGTCATGTTGATTGATCAAAAGATGGACTGGAGTCGAGCCTTTTTCACGAATGTCTAAGGCCGCGTTCCCTTTTGAGCCAATAGTACTGTTGGCGCTGTGAGCGCTAAAAGCTGTTCCGTTTTGATTATCGCGCTGACAGCACTGTTGACGCGATTTCAATTCGGAACGGCTATTATCGCACGCATCGCGCGCCGAGCTTTGTTTTGACGTTTTGTAACGTCAAAACAAAGTAAATAACGAATCAGAAGTGTGAAAGGACATCAAAACGTCAAATATGACAGACTGCTCACAGTGCTAACGCTCGAGAACGATATCACCGTGATCGCAAAATGGCGGCGATAGTGACGTCATCCGTGACGTAAATACTGCTATCGTTGGCGCGCTCACAACAAATCGGAACGAAGTGTGAGCGCGATATCAGTGATATTATCGCTGTTGACGCAAAAGGGAACGCGGCCTAAAAAAAGGAGTGTATTGTGTTCTTTTTTTATGCACAACGGGAGGGATAGTGCTTGGCCTTCACCTTACCTGATGTTAAGTGACGATAAGGCCAGGTGGAAGCGCACTACTCCCGGAATCCTCACCATCGACGAACTGGCTATCTTACATCTAACTGCCGGAACACAACATTTTTTTAATTGTTGTTATGGCGTCAGATTTAGGTAAGATGGTGGTAGCTAGCCAGGCGGACTTGAAATAAGCCCTACCTCTACAAAAATACATCTACAAAAAAATGTGTGTTAAAAAAACCGGCCAAGTGCGTGTCGGGCCACGCGCCGTAGGGTTCCGTAGTTACCTTATACTATACCATATTTAATACCACTATCATTTTTCGTCTGTAAAAACAACTTTGTTTTTCACAGTGTTGGTATGAATGACAAAGTTATATTTGCGGTTTTGGAAAATATGATTAATTACTCGTTCAAACCAATTTTCGTTGAAAGTTTTTATTAAGATCTATAGCATATATTTTTTTTAGATTTTTCACTCTCTTATTACAAAAGTTAGAGGGGGGGGACACATTTTACCACTTTGGCAGTGTTTATCTTTCAAACGGTTGACTTTGAGAAAAAAATGTCTTAATCTTTTTTTGTGTTGAAATCGTTAAGCGGTTAACAGAATACATCTACCTACTAAGTTTCAACTGTGTAATCCTAATACTTTCAGAATAAAATGGCTGTGACATACGGACGGACAGACAGACAGACATGACGAATCTATAAGGGTTCCGTTTTTTGCCATTTTTGGCTACGGAACCCTAAAAAGAGCAGTCTAGAAGGTATGTAGAGGTATAAAGAAGTGACAACCCTAAGTAATAATAACCTTTCCCCACTAGCACATTACGGCTACATAACATCCCGACTAAGTCAGGTTTGTGCCTTGCCATACTGGTATGCGACAGTTTACATAACTGGACACTTGTTTATAGCTATTTCACTGAGTTAAGAGCGTTTATGCGCTATACTAGCGCCGCCAATCGAAAAGAAATCATAGTGCACAAATAAAGGAAAAATTGTGAATAGCGCATAAACGCTCTTAAACACGGGTTTATAACATACTGCAACAAAATCTTTTTAACTGCCTCCGTGGTCTAGTGGTTCGCCCACCCGTGTAAGACGCAGGGGTCCCGGGTTCGATTCCCAGGAGGGATACAATTTGCACTCGGTTTGGTTGGTGGAAGGGCTTATTTCAAGTCCGAATGGATAGCTACCACCATCTTACTTGAGTTTGACGCCATAACAACATTTTAAAGATTATTGTGTTTCGGCAGTAAAGCGAGGGTTTCCTAGGATGACGGTGCCGTCATATAACTGTAATTTAGCGGCGTAGAACGTCGTCTATGTAAACAATATGGCGGCGAAAAAATATAATACGGCGCGCCATATTGTTTCCGTAATATGACAGCACCGTCATCAAATCAAATCATTTATTCCACCTTGTAACATGGTAAAATACAGCTGTTTTAAAAATTGAATGATCACAACATATTACACTAAAACTAGTTTGTAGAAATTATAAGAATCATCTTAGGTGAAAGTGAAATAAGTGAAAGTGAAAGTTGTAAAGGTTTGTTTCCTCCAGGGTTATAAAATATATAAAATGTTGTTTCAAAGTTAACATAATGAAATGTAATGACGGGGTGATGAAATCAAAGATGGTAGTTGTCTCAAAGCCAGCTCATTTATTCCTATTGTTTCTGCATAACTATTACATACAGAGATTACTCTTTGTTCTGCTTTATTCTATAATTATGGACTTAGAAATATTATTGTTAATCACCCTATTTTATTACATATTCATTACTTTACTGGAGAACCTTTATTCATTTAAATTGTATGCAAAAGACTAAAACTCTCAAGGTCGCTTTATGTTGATTCGCGACTGTGATCAGACTATCCCAATTTATAGAACGAAATTTTATATAGAAGTTACACCATTTCTATCATGAGGACTCTGCCAGAAGATCCAACTCCAGAACGGTGGCGGCTCAGCGAGATATAACACAAGTTATACCGGGCTGAGCGTCCACTGATCGAACGAGGTGACTGACCTGATGAAATCCTTTAGTGATGATGAAGCTACCTGATTGCCATCTTATAACTCCAAGCGGGTACCTTCAGTTTGTAGCCAACACGGCTAACCCTTTCTTACTAGAGCCATTTCAACGACAACAGCATCAATTGGTTGGAAGAAATGTGTCTTCTCTTCAGAAAAATGGAGGTGAGTGATTGTAAATAATTACATCACAAGGTAGTATTATTAAATTACATTATAAAAATTGAGAAATGAAATATAAAATATGATAATTCAAAAAATAAAATATGAAAATCCCATCTGAAACAAAACCACATTGAGGTGAGAATAAAATCTATGTTTCAGATCTTAAACTGAAAATTTAGAAAATCGTTGCACTTACTGCAGATGCCTCCTGATTATATTGTATTAGGAATATCTTCATCAGAACATCATGCTATCCACAACCCACCCTGCAATTAAAAGGCGCATGGTCGTGACAAAATCCACTATGGAAATAATGAAAAAATATACCACAAAAGGAAATGGATTACTTACCAAAATATTTATTTCACATCCATTTTAAACTTATTTTGGAAGGCATGACGGATCCCACCGGATTAGGCCTTCTTCAAATTTTTAATGGGGCTCCACCCTTCGACAGACTTGGAATCCAAAATGCTCTTCCTATTACATAGACAAGCTCCTCATCTTCCTGACAGCTGTCATGCATGTCAGTCGACTTTTTACTTTTTAAAATAATAGGCTCAGACAAAACAATATCGATCAGTATCGAATTACTAAGTTTTGGGAGACTGCTAGCGCCATCTATTGAGGCGTTTTGGAACTAAACTCATTGAAATTAAAGAATTTGGTTTATTGTCAATTTAACCATTTTGTAAGAAAATGTAACGTTAAAAATTGCAACGTTACAATACCCCCCTACCAACGAAAGTTTCGAACGCAGCGAGAAACTACGCTGCCCTCAGCGTCACTAAAGAAAATCCTACCGGAGGTGAACAAACATTGAACAACCTCAATAAAAAAATGGACCTAACTGTCGAATACCGAATAGAACACATCTGTAAAAAAAAATCTAACTCATGGCAATGAGACAAAACTTAAAAACTAAATCCCAACACCAAAATAACCTACGGCATGGTGGGTAAAAAAATTACCATAAAAGCACCATAGCCATAAAGCCAAAAAAAAATACCAAACAAAAAAAATACTCAAAACAAACTACGGCATGGTGGGTAAACAAATTACCAACAAAATCACCACACTAGTAGCCTTAAGTGGAAACCCATGACCTATGAAAAAAAAAATCTATGATAAATAAATAAATATCAAAGAAAAATAGATATAAATACCAGCACTGCACCATCAAAAAAAAATATCGCCGCACCGATTATTGTCCAATCGTGCGCATGAAAAAAAAAACCTAAAGACAATCAATCCAATACCCCGCCATCATCAGGACTATTCTCAACCTATCTTACCCCGCTGTCCAGAAATACCCATACCAATTTCATTCTCCTTACATTCATCACCTTGTTTCCATCAACTACCAAAACTCAATCAAACTCCATCAATCATCCTTCATCTGTCCTACCCGGTAGCAACAAGCTTGAAAACTGCCGTCGCCACTATCCTTTTATTCACCCCTGAGTTTTTATTATAGAGGTACTCGATAAACTCTCTTATCTCCACCCCTGAGTTTTTGTATAGAGAGGGTACTCGTAAAACCCCCTATTCCTTAGGACGGACAAGCGGTCACTAAAGGGATCGACAACCGTCGTCAGGTAAACCCTCGAGTTGCGATACAAAAGAATCTACAACCGTCTTCGCAGTATGAAAAAACCGCTCGAGTTGAGATAAAACGTACCAATTTAAGCTAGGCCGGTACAAAACAACAACCGTCTTCGCAGCATAAAGCCCTCGAGTTGAGTTAAAACAACAAAAAAAAACACTACCCTATTCGCAGTAAACTGAAGAATAGGCGTGAAAAACAGCACAAAATGAACCGTCTTCGGGAGATAAAAACCCTCGGGTCATACATACATAATTACATACATTTATATAAGTATATAAAATAAAATAAAAATATAAATGTACAAACATATATACATGTGTACATAGAAAAATATGTGGGGTACATAAATAAATAAAGAGTGCAGTGCTAAAAAAATTTAAAATAAATAACCTAAGCCAAACCCTAGTGGTTTCGCTTCGGCATCGCCGTGTCCTTATAAAGACGCCGACATCCAAAAAAAATGGCATAAGGCATGGCGGTTAATAATTGCCACCCCTTTAAAAAAAATACCACCTAAAAAACAAATACGCAAAAAAAACCGTGTTGCTGCGGCATGAATAGGCGTGCTGTATCCCGTTCTACTAACCGTAAGAAAGAACTTAACGAAAAAAAAATCGAAAGAATTTTTTTTTTTTTTTTTTTAAATAAGTTTAAAACAAATAAAGTTTTGTTATTTTAGTTTTAACGTATTAATTGTTATTCAATTCTCCACTAAAGTAGCACAAACAAAAAAAAATTTTTGTCCTAAAAAAAAAATTTTTACAAAGTGGTGGTCACCCTACTTTATGAACTATAAAATATTTTCACAATTTATGTTTGTGACCACTACAAAATCACTTTTAACCTGTTTCTGAACACTAAATACTTACTTATTCTAATTTATATTTTTTAACAATGTGTTAACTTTCAATGTTAATTGTTAACATTTATTTATGTTAAGCATTATTTTTTACAAATATTTCACTGCTTAAACAATGTTTGACTAAGACCAATAAATTTAACCACACAAAGTTTTAATAAGAAATAAATCACTTTTATTATTTCCTTAAAATGAAATAAATCAACCAATTTTAAACAACACTTTGTTGATTTGGAATAACAAAATAAAAGTATAGTTTGTGGACTAATGAGACAAAACCTAATAAAAAGTGTTTCCAATTTGTCTCAAGTGAAGCAAATTACAAAATAAAGTTTTGAGTTTGCAAATTTAAACTACAAAACAAGTTACTTCTGTTCACAAACCATGACTTGTTTACACTTCAATGAACAAAATTAAATTTCACATTAAACTATTTTGCAAAAAAAAACAATAAATATCATAAATTGGGATTAATTTGATCACAATTAGGGGCGCCATTGTAAAGGTTTGTTTCCTCCAGGGTTATAAAATATATAAAATGTTGTTTCAAAGTTAACATAATGAAATGTAATGACGGGGTGATGAAATCAAAGATGGTAGTTGTCTCAAAGCCAGCTCATTTATTCCTATTGTTTCTGCATAACTATTACATACAGAGATTACTCTTTGTTCTGCTTTATTCTATAATTATGGACTTAGAAATATTATTGTTAATCACCCTATTTTATTACATATTCATTACTTTACTGGAGAACCTTTATTCATTTAAATTGTATGCAAAAGACTAAAACTCTCAAGGTCGCTTTATGTTGATTCGCGACTGTGATCAGACTATCCCAATTTATAGAACGAAATTTTATATAGAAGTTACACCATTTCTATCATGAGGACTCTGCCAGAAGATCCAACTCCAGAACGGTGGCGGCTCAGCGAGATATAACACAAGTTATACCGGGCTGAGCGTCCACTGATCGAACGAGGTGACTGACCTGATGAAATCCTTTAGTGATGATGAAGCTACCTGATTGCCATCTTATAACTCCAAGCGGGTACCTTCAGTTTGTAGCCAACACGGCTAACCCTTTCTTACTAGAGCCATTTCAACGACAACAGCATCAATTGGTTGGAAGAAATGTGTCTTCTCTTCAGAAAAATGGAGGTGAGTGATTGTAAATAATTACATCACAAGGTAGTATTATTAAATTACATTATAAAAATTGAGAAATGAAATATAAAATATGATAATTCAAAAAATAAAATATGAAAATCCCATCTGAAACAAAACCACATTGAGGTGAGAATAAAATCTATGTTTCAGATCTTAAACTGAAAATTTAGAAAATCGTTGCACTTACTGCAGATGCCTCCTGATTATATTGTATTAGGAATATCTTCATCAGAACATCATGCTATCCACAACCCACCCTGCAATTAAAAGGCGCATGGTCGTGACAAAATCCACTATGGAAATAATGAAAAAATATACCACAAAAGGAAATGGATTACTTACCAAAATATTTATTTCACATCCATTTTAAACTTATTTTGGAAGGCATGACGGATCCCACCGGATTAGGCCTTCTTCAAATTTTTAATGGGGCTCCACCCTTCGACAGACTTGGAATCCAAAATGCTCTTCCTATTACATAGACAAGCTCCTCATCTTCCTGACAGCTGTCATGCATGTCAGTCGACTTTTTACTTTTTAAAATAATAGGCTCAGACAAAACAATATCGATCAGTATCGAATTACTAAGTTTTGGGAGACTGCTAGCGCCATCTATTGAGGCGTTTTGGAACTAAACTCATTGAAATTAAAGAATTTGGTTTATTGTCAATTTAACCATTTTGTAAGAAAATGTAACGTTAAAAATTGCAACGTTACAAAGTGAAATAAGCTTTATTCAAATAAACTTAATTATTAAGTACTTTTGAATCGTCTATATTTTCCTACCACCCGTTCCAGACTTTTTTAGCTGACAAGAAGAACGGGCGCAAGAAACTTATCAGCTGTAACAGCCATAAGTAACGATATTTACAAACTTGAATATATCGTTACCAGATAATTACAACAGGGTGACAGGATTATTGGCAACAACATAGACTTATTATATTACTTCAACAAAGTTCTTATATTAGCAAGTAAACCCTAGCTTTAGAGGTAAGATATCCAGTTCCTCAGTGATGATGTGATAAGGATTCCGGGTGTAGTGCGCTTCCACCTTCGGCCTTTTAGTTACTTGATGGTTAATCAAGTGAGGTGAAGGCCAAGCACTATCCCGTTGTGCATAATAAAATATCAGGAAAATCGGCTTAAAGTGCCTTCCGAAGCACGGGGGAGAAAAAATACGACAAGCTAAAGAGGTTATTTAGTTGCTTTAAATATTAAATTGTGTATTAACTTTACAGATTGTTAAAAAAAATCGAAAATCACCAAATGCGCTTGCGTAGGTTCATCTTCAACTAAAACCGGAAACGTATTGAATTCTACATCAAACAAATAATCACTTTAACGTACTGTGAAGTTGCTTCAATTACTTTTTCAATACAGTTGCTCAAAAATGTAAGTTTACGATGACAGTAGAGCGTGCGGTAAGTTGATTTTACCGCACGCCGTGCGTTTTTGTTTACGGTTTAGTACAGCGTGCGGAAAGTTGATTTCACCGCACACCGGCGCCGTGCGTTTTTGTATACGAACGTTTTTTTTTAATTTCTACTAGATTCCGCCCGCGACTTCATCCGCGTGGACAGTAGAAAAATATAGCAACCAGTTTAAAATGACCCCTTTAGTGTATGAAAGCTAGTACTACGGAGAGTTCAAGCTGTTCCTGGTTCCACCCACCTGAATTTGATGAAACATAGCTTAGATTTTAAGTTGGACTTCAATCTACTAAATTTTGAAAAATCCATCAAAATTCGTTTAGCGGTTTTTGCGTAATTCGCGCACAAATATTTAGAATTTACAGTTTTATCTTCTTCTTCTTCAATATATGTATAGATTACAATTTCAAGAAAGATCATTGTGATAATGATGAATTAAAGGTTATTTTCCTTACTCTTTACTTGTACATAAAAAGACAAACACAAATGTTCCAGCGTAGCCGAGCCGTAAGTGATGTAACTATTGCGTTGCGATATCGCTGTTGGCAACTAGTGATGTTCCATTTCGAATATTCGATGATTTATGCTGATTCGATGCGGTCACAGTGTGGTCGACGCGTTTATAAGCCATTGTTTAGGTTACGAAATGTGTGGTGAGTGGGAAAACAGGATATCAAATAAATATATAATTTATTTACTTTGAACTGCAAACAAGATGTTTCGTGATAATATGTTATTTATTTCGTCAGGACGAGTAGTGCACCCCTGCGTAGCCAGCCATGGGCTCAGGGTGGGGCAGCAGTCTAAAATAATATGTAACTAGCAAACTATACCCGCGGTCTTACCCTGGTAATTTTTTTCTATGCACTTTCCATGCATATTTTGTATTGCTACGGGCCTATCTCATTAATTCCACGTCATTTTTTATATTTTCTTACTTAGGTAAGATTAGGTAGGTACCTCACAGGTCAGAGCCAGGGTGGGGCAAGCGCCCCACCCTGCCCCACCGTGGCTACGCCCATGATTGCTCCTTGTCATACCTACTATACAGGGTGTATTTGTAACGACTCTCCTTTTAACGATGTGTTCAGTCTATGAAACTAAACAACTTTCTCCATGAAACATGTGTCGAAATACGCCAAAAAATTTTGGTTACCCATACTAAACTGATCACGTGATCTCTTTGATTTGTATGAAAAGCCATTTTTTTTTTACATATTTGACCCTATGTTTCTTAGAGAAAGTTGTTCAGTTTCATGGACTGAACACATTCTTAAAATTTGGAGAGTGGTAACAAATACACCTTGTATACAGGTGTCCCAAAATTTTGCCACACGGGGGGAAAGTGCCTTAACCACAGCGCCTGAAATATTGAAGATAGGAAATTTTACCGAAAGAAGACCATTTTTAGGGTTCCGTAGCCAAAATGGCAAAAAACGGAACCCTTATAGATTCGTCATGTCTATCTGTCTTTCTGTCCGTCCGTATTATATGTCACAGCCATTTTATTCCGAAAGTATTAGGATTACACAGTTGAAACTTAGTAGGTAGATGTATTCTGTTAACCGCTTAACGATTTTAACACAAAAATAAAAAAAAGATTAAGGTGGGGCTCCCCATACATGAAACTTAAACTGAAAAAAAAAAAGTTTTCTTCATGCCAATACGTGCGGGGTGTCTATAGATAGGTCTTTAAAAATGACATTGAGGTTCTTAAGACATTTTTTTCTCAAAGTCAACCGTTTGAAAGATATTCACTGCCAAAGTGGTAAAATGTGTCCCCCCCCCTCTAACTTTTGAAATAAGAGAGTGAAAATTCTAAGAAAAATATATGCTATAGACCTTAATAAACACTTTCAGCAAAAATTGGTTTGAACGAGATATAGTAATTAGTTTTCGAGAGATATCAAATTTTCCAAAACCGCAAATATAACTTTGTCATTCATACCAACACTGCGAAAAACAAAGTTATTTTTACAGACGAAAAATGATTGTGGTAATTAAATATGGTATGGTAAAAGGTACCTACGAAACCCTACTTAAGGCGCGTGGTTGGTATTAAAAGGGGTAGATGCGCTACCGAGCGACCGGGTGTAAGGGATAGATATATTATGACGTCAAAATATGGGGTTGCCATGATCAGAAAAAGTACCCTTAACGGGGTAGCATCCGTTAATGTGCAGATTACTGGTTAAAGCACGGAAATCGTCTACTTTAAGAAAAATTTCGGTACTATTATGTATTCTGTGCTTTAAGAGGATTGTCAACCACGTGGTCTCCATACAAACGGCGATAACGTTTCCCACCCTCTAAACCTTAACCTACAGCAATGAATTTTTGGTATGTTTTTGAAATGCCTAAAAACTAGGGCTGTACGTTTTGATTTTTTAAATATTCATTGTAGATTTGAAAATATTGGCACTTCTGTGTTTTGTATGAAATCACTAAAATGCAAATATTTCGAAATCTATTATAAATATTTAAAAAATCAAAACGTACAGCCCTAGTATTTAGGCATTTCAAAAAAATACCAAAAATTCATTGCTGTAGGTTAAGGTTTAGAGGGTGGGAAACGTTATCGCCGTTTGTATGGAGACCACGTGGTTGACAATCCTCTTAACTGACTCGACCAGTTAATCTGCAGATTAACGGATTCCGTACTTTAACGGTAACATACGTATACATAGAATAGAAATGGAAATAAACTTTATTCGCAGTAATTGTGGTACAGCAGAGATATTAATAAAATGTTTAGACAATTCGCCATTTCCAGCATGTAAAAACTCAGTATAATTATAAATGGTATTAAGAAAAATAAAAACACGTCTTCCCTGCTAAAATCGAACTAAAGTTAAATAACAATCGTCATTGCAGTCGGGACGGGAGTACACACAACTGCCCTGCTAAAAAAAGAGAGATATAGTAAACTAGCTGGGGTTCGCTCAGGTAGTTGATATTGAGATTGTGTGGTTAATGGAATAAAAAGATAAACTTTAAATTAAAACAGGTAAAGTCTTTATTAAACGTTGGAATACAGAACTTTTATTATTAACGTCAGTTTTTCTGTTTTTCGGAAACAATTTTTTTCAAAATGTTTTGAACAAATTCGTGTGTGGCACCCAATTCTTTTTTCCATTTGCTTCTATCCATTTTTCACGAGTTTTATCTTCCGTCGGAAATCTGGAAAAATGAAATCGCTAGAAATTCCCTGAAATATGGGGTAATTTTTGGGGAAAATTTTCTATATAGTAGGCATCCGGAAATCGAATTATAAACCTACTGATTTTAGTGGACGTCAAAGCTAAGCTGACTTCTACTATTACGTAGATGTACGCAATTTTACCGGTTTGCATGTCAAATGTTTACGAGGTTATTTTTAGAAATAATTTTTAGATTTTTCCTATTTATCAGGTTTTTCATGATATAACTAATGATTTAGCTCAGAAACTTGGTTCCTGTGAGATTTGAGAAAGAAATACGTGATCAAAATATAGAAAACAGTGTACTCACGCATGAAATGTAACGCCCGCTTCTTTCCTTTGATTGTTGCTTTTGCAGCCAAATATCGAACATCCCACCATTTTGAATGCTAGACACAAACACTACACATTCGATTTATAATAAATCTTCAATATTAATTAGGGAGTTATCCACAAAAACTTTAATTTCTCTGGCACTTTTGGTATAACCCCACTTGTTTGTTTTGCTTAGTTGATCTCTGCCTATAACCCGACCATGAAAAAAAGTCCGGTCGGTGATAGAGAAAAAACATGACACTCTTCTCTATTTCCTCCTATAGGAATCTTAATAAGACGATCTCGCTCTATCAAAGCATGTCAGACCCTTGCTCTAGACAGACTAGAAACAAACCACAGATAATCGAACTATGATGCATTCACATTATCACATTGTATTACGTCACTGACCCTAATGACCCTGTCAGAATAACAGCGCCTTTGTGTCCATTCTGCCCAGCTGAGATTGACACAGAGCCATAAAGCTGAGGCAGGGTTTTTATTGGCCACACATATTTTTTCTTCTTTGTTTCCTAATTTAATTTAAGTGCTGTTTTCTGTAATTTAATCCTATTCCTTTATTGTTGTTTTTTCGACTGTAGAGGCAGATTCCCCGAAATTATTTTAATTTCCATTCGCTTTATTCCCCAAACTTTTTTTTAACCAATTGAACAATTTCCTACATCATTTTTCTACATAATCATGAATTTCTAGTCGTTTCTATACCAAAAGGCATTTTTACCCATCGAAAATTTTCCCTAATATTATAAATTGCCAGTCGCATTTTTTCAAAATGGGCACTTACTTTTTTTAACCGACTTCATCAAAAGGAGGAGGTTCTCAATTCGATTGTATGTTTTTTTTTAACCAATTGAACAATTTCCTACAGAATTTTTCCACATAATCATGAATTTTTAGTTGTTTTCGATACCAAAAGGCATTTTTACCCATCGAAAATTTTCCCCAATATTATAAATTACCTACCAATCGTATTTTTTCCAAAATATGCACTTACTAGGTCAATATAATATGCGCTATATCGCGAACTTCGTCCTATCGTGACTTATTCTATGACAGGGATGGCGAACCAATGTTTTGCGCACGTCACCGATCACATAATTGATTAGTACGCGACAATAAATTAGATGGCACGTCTATGACCTCATTAAACATTAGAAAAATGGCACGTTAATAGGTACATAAAGGTTCGCTATCCCTGTTCACAAAACATTGGTTCGCCATCCCTGTCATAGAATAAGTCACGATAGGACGAAGTTCGCGATATAGCGCATATTATATTGACCTAGTAAGTGCATATTTTGGAAAAAATACGATTGGTAGGTAATTTATAATATTGGGGAAAATTTTCGATGGGTAAAAATGCCTTTTGGTATCGAAAACAACTAAAAATTCATGATTATGTGGAAAAATTCTGTAGGAAATTGTTCAATTGGTTAAAAAAAAACATACAATCGAATTGAGAACCTCCTCCTTTTGATGAAGTCGGTTAAAAAAAGTAAGTGCCCATTTTGAAAAAATGCGACTGGCAATTTATAATATTAGGGAAAATTTTCGATGGGTAAAAATGCCTTTTGGTATAGAAACGACTAGAAATTCATGATTATGTAGAAAAATGATGTAGGAAATTGTTCAATTGGTTAAAAAAAAGTTTGGGGAATAAAGCGAATGGAAATTAAAATAATTTCGGGGAATCTGCCTCTACAGTCGAAAAAACAACAATAAAGGAATAGGATTAAATTACAGAAAACAGCACTTAAATTAAATTAGGAAACAAAGAAGAAAAAATATGTGTGGCCAATAAAAACCCTGCCTCAGCTTTATGGCTCTGTGTCAATCTCAGCTGGGCAGAATGGACACAAAGGCGCTGTTATTCTGACAGGGTCATTAGGGTCAGTGACGTAATACAATGTGATAATGTGAATGCATCATAGTTCGATTATCTGTGGTTTGTTTCTAGTCTGTCTAGAGCAAGGGTCTGACATGCTTTGATAGAGCGAGATCGTCTTATTAAGATTCCTATAGGAGGAAATAGAGAAGAGTGTCATGTTTTTTCTCTATCACCGACCGGACTTTTTTTCATGGTCGGGTTATAGGCAGAGATCAACTAAGCAAAACAAACAAGTGGGGTTATACCAAAAGTGCCAGAGAAATTAAAGTTTTTGTGGATAACTCCCTAATTAATATTGAAGATTTATTATAAATCGAATGTGTAGTGTTTGTGTCTAGCATTCAAAATGGTGGGATGTTCGATATTTGGCTGCAAAAGCAACAATCAAAGGAAAGAAGCGGGCGTTACATTTCATGCGTGAGTACACTGTTTTCTATATTTTGATCACGTATTTCTTTCTCAAATCTCACAGGAACCAAGTTTCTGAGCTAAATCATTAGTTATATCATGAAAAACCTGATAAATAGGAAAAATCTAAAAATTATTTCTAAAAATAACCTCGTAAACATTTGACATGCAAACCGGTAAAATTGCGTACATCTACGTAATAGTAGAAGTCAGCTTAGCTTTGACGTCCACTAAAATCAGTAGGTTTATAATTCGATTTCCGGATGCCTACTATATAGAAATTTTTCCCCAAAAATTACCCCATATTTCAGGGAATTTCTAGCGATTTCATTTTTCCAGATTTCCGACGGAAGATAAAACTCGTGAAAAATGGATAGAAGCAAATGGAAAAAAGAATTGGGTGCCACACACGAATTTGTTCAAAACATTTTGAAAAAAATTGTTTCCGAAAAACAGAAAAACTGACGTTAATAATAAAAGTTCTGTATTCCAACGTTTAATAAAGACTTTACCTGTTTTAATTTAAAGTTTATCTTTTTATTCCATTAACCACACAATCTCAATATCAACTACCTGAGCGAACCCCAGCTAGTTTACTATATCTCTCTTTTTTTAGCAGGGCAGTTGTGTGTACTCCCGTCCCGACTGCAATGACGATTGTTATTTAACTTTAGTTCGATTTTAGCAGGGAAGACGTGTTTTTATTTTTCTTAATACCATTTATAATTATACTGAGTTTTTACATGCTGGAAATGGCGAATTGTCTAAACATTTTATTAATATCTCTGCTGTACCACAATTACTGCGAATAAAGTTTATTTCCATTTCTATTCTATGTATACGTATGTTACCGTTAAAGTACGGAATCCGTTAATCTGCAGATTAACTGGTCGAGTCAGTTAAGAGGATTGTCAACCACGTGGTCTCCATACAAACGGCGATAACGTTTCCCACCCTCTAAACCTTAACCTACAGCAATGAATTTTTGGTATTTTTTTGAAATGCCTAAATACGCTGTACGTTTTGATTTTTTAAATATTTATAATAGATTTCGAAATATTTGCATTTTAGTGATTTCATACAAAACACAGAAGTGCCAATATTTTCAAATCTACAATGAATATTTAAAAAATCAAAACGTACAGCCCTAGTTTTTAGGCATTTCAAAAACATACCAAAAATTCATTGCTGTAGGTTAAGGTTTAGAGGGTGGGAAACGTTATCGCCGTTTGTATGGAGACCACGTGGTTGACAATCCTCTTAAAGCACAGAATACATAATAGTACCGAAATTTTTCTTAAAGTAGACGATTTCCGTGCTTTAACCAGTAATCTGCACATTAACGGATGCTACCCCGTTAAGGGTACTTTTTCTGATCATGGCAACCCCATATTTTGACGTCATAATATATCTATCCCTTACACCCGGTCGCTCGGTAGCGCATCTACCCCTTTTAATATACTATATCTATGGTCTAGAGTGCTTGACTGACTGACAATGGAACAAGATTGACAGCCAACTATGACAGGACTTTACTATGGGACCAACTCTGAAACCGCAAAAAAAAATCAGCTGTTTCATACAAAAATTAATAACGAAAATATCAAAATGTATGGAACAGCGTTTTTTTTCTCGCGATTTCAGAGTTGGTCCCATAGTCAAAGTTGTTCAGTTTGATGGTCCCTACCATTTTCGGCATTTTGTAGCATGTTGTAGAATGAATTAATATTTAATTTTAAACAGCGCTATCTAGCCCCAAACTAAGCAAAGCTTGTAATATGGGTGCTAAAAAAATTATACTTTTTAAATAAATACTTATTATACATAGTAACACCCAGACCCGTCACAGAAATTAAAATTCATCATTTCAATTTCTGCCCGGCCGGGAATCGAACCCGGGACCTCTTGCGTGGTATGCGGCATGTCGACCACTGCACCACTTAGGTCGTCACTCTCAATTTTAATTGTAATATTTGTTTATTTTTCAAATTGCAGGACCTCCAGGTGTGTCCTTCGAAGATGGCTACCTCCAGATCTTGCCGGTGGACAAAGCCAAGTGTCCTTTTGTGAGGGACCACAATGACATCACCTTTAGATTGTATACAAGGTAGCTTTATACAATTAGACTAATATCAAAAAAGATAATAAATAGTACTAGCGTACAGAAGTTGCACTCTGCAAAATCGTTTAAATAAATTGTAAATCTTGCTCCGACACAATAAAGTGCAATTCAGGTCGCACAGCGCTCCCTTCGCTCCAAAACATTCACTTAGTAGTTGCCTCTCTTTCTATCGAGTAGGTCTTATCTTTTCTGACGTATGAAATTAAAAAAAAGTACAAATCCAGATTGCACAGCCTCGTGCGCTGGCTCGACTGAGTCGGCCGCGAGCAGTAGGTTAATATGAAAGTTAAAGCGCGGAGTGAGACCCCCTGTCCAAAGACTAATTCCTAGCAAAACAAAATTGTAGGAAGCATCGAGGTTGCCGATGTAGGAAATGTAGTAGGGTAGTATGGAGGCAGGTAGCCATTAATAGGAAGGCCAAATAGAAGATCTTCCTCCGGACTGGGTGGTATTAGTCCGGGACCGCGATCCAACCGATGATGGTTGGAAGTTGTATAACGGATGTAACAAGACACTCGACGAAGCCGAAGTACACGTATTCCGCCCATCATCAGGATCATTTTTGTCTTTTATAATATACCTTGGAAACTTATAGCTACGAAATTATTGAAGGTCAAAATCAAATATTTTTTTTTATTTTTTTATGAAATCTTATTTTATTCGTTATTTCCTACTTTTGTCTAAAGAAACATTATTAAAATATTAACGGCCTTACCACAAAAGATTCAAAACGCCGTCACTCGATGTATCTCATGAGCACGCACATAAACGCTGCCTTTCAACTCGGCCGCACGCAGCTGTGTAGCATACACTCGCAGGCGCGGCCTGTTGTACGCGTCACATTGCGTGGTAATGTATACAATGCTTTTTTAACACCAAAAATCAAAATAGTCTCCCAGCCATAATTTTGAACAGAAATGGTCCTGATGATGGGGAGAATACGTAGACCTCGGCTTCGTTGAAGGTCTTGTTACACCCGGTATTCTCTATACTACGAGTTGCTATTCCATACTGATCTTAGTGTTCCTACGATACTAGCGCTATCTAGAAACACGGTGACGACGGTACGGTGACACGTAAGTTGTAACTGTAAGCCACACAAACATCTCCCTTCTTTTCAGACACAACCCCATAATGTTCCAAGAGCTGAAGATCGATGACGACGAGAGCCTGTTCGCGTCCCACATGGACTTCCACGACCCCACGGTGATATACTTCTCCGCGTTTCTGGAGCAGCCGGACGATGGCAGCGGGCTGCAAGTTAGGGAATGTGAGTGGGACTTTAAGAAAATCCTCAAACGGTTATAGTGCAACATCCATTTTTTTCATCCGCAACGGAATAATGCTTGGCTTTCACCTCACCTGATGTTAAGTGACGATAATGCCGAACTGGAAGCGAACTACACCCAGAATCCTCACCTGGCTAAACTGGCTGTTTTACCTTTCACTGCCGGATCACAACAATCTATAAATTGTTGTTATGGCGTCAGACTTAGGTAAGATGGTGGTAGCTAGCCGGGCGGACTTGAATTAAGGCCCTACCACCAACCAAACCGAGTACAAATACCCCTACGTAAGGGGACATCCATAAATTACGTCACACGAATTTCATGATTTTTTACCCCCTCCCCCGTCCTTGTCAGCTGGTCACATTTGTGAGACCCCCCTCTCTAGTGTGACGTCACATTTGTGAGACCCCCCTCTCTAGTGTGACGTCACATTTGTGAGACCCCCTCTCTAGTGTGACGTCACATTTGTGAGACCCCCCTCTCTAATGTGACGTCACATATTTTACAATTTTACATCTAGAAATAATTATTGAATTAAAACGGCAGTTCCGAAATTTGTTTTATTTCAATTTTAATGATTTTTAAATGCGACGTCACGAAATTTAGGACCCATCCCATCCCCTTGTCACACAATGTCACACTTCGTCGACCCCCTCACTCCCCCCTAACGTGTGACGTAATTTATGGATGGCCCCTAATAGGGGTCCCTATAGTACCCCTGCATCTTACACGGGTGGGCGAACCACACCACTAGCCCACAGGGACGGTTAATACAGTTAAGTTTTACTCTAGATTATCTAGCTAGATCAAAACTTTCAATGCACGATAATAAAGGTCATTGGGCACATTTGACCAGCTTGATGAAAGTTCGCGTACAGAAACCAAACCAGTTTTAAATTGAAGAATTCAATCCCAGTTTTCAAAATATGTATTATTTTTTATGTACGGACCGGCAGAAAAAAGTTATTTCAATGTGTGTGAGTATGTATAGTGTTATTAAACTTTTGTTAGTAACAAACAAAAAAAATTGCTTTCCGCATTGTGAAAATGTGTGGTACAAGCATAATAAACGTTTGTTTTGTCTTTATTTAATTTATTATTTTATTTATTATGGAAAAGCTATGATATAATGTTAAAAAATGAAACATGTCCTGCAAGAATTCTACCAATACCACTGTGTAGCAGATACATTTATGTACATACCTAGCCCTATTTCGTTTGTGTACGCCGTAGGTTAAATGTCCGAACAAAATGCCCAATGACCTTTTATTCTCATTGACAGCGTACATGCTCCGCGGCGACACCAACTTCATAATCCTGGACCTGAGCCGCCTGGAGGCCGGGCCGTGGTACTTCACCGCCGCTGAGAACACCTGGTACATCGGCAACTTCGCAGCCAAGTTCATCGACTACTTAGTTTCCAGGTGAGAAGAAAATATTTGTCTTCGGAATCAGTAAGTTTCAACAGTAATGAAAATCTTGGTGCGTAATACGGGCTTGGCATTTTTTTCGCAGCAACGGGGTAGTGCTTAGCCTTCACCTCACCTGATGTTAAGTGATTGATTTATGATTATGATTATGATTATGACGAGAATTATAAGCGCACCACACCCGGAATCCTCACCACTGAGGAACTGGCTATCTTACCTTTAACTGCCGGAACAAAGTTTTAAATTGTTGTTATGGCATCAGACTTAGGTAAGATGGTCGTAGCTAGCCAGGACTTGGAATAAGCCCTACATGGGAATCGAACACGGGACCTCTGCGTCTTACACGGGTGGGCAAACCACTAGACCAAAGAGGCTGTTAAACATTTCAAACCATTGAACCAATGATGTGCTAGAGTCCTGACACTTTATCTTATCTATCAGCCATTTTTGATGTCCCCACTGCTGGGGCACAGGCCTTCCTTATGGGTGGTGAGGATGGGCCATTACCCACCACGCGGGCCCAATGCGGCTTGGTGGGTGTTAACGACTGCAAATGTAGCCGGGACCAACGGCTTAACGTGCCTTCCGAATCACGGAGGAGCTCGAGATAATATATTTTTGGTCACCCATCCCATGACCGACCCTTGCGAACGTTGCTTAACTTCAGCAATCGCTGGGCAAGGCGCTAAACCACTGCGCCACCGAGCTCCTTACACACCGACATTTTATCTAAGATGTGAGATCTCATTACTGATTCGATCACGAAAGAAAATCCAAGCATTGCTCCTCGCTCCTCAATGAGGGTGAGGCTAAGGATATACTGCTCACAGTCAATGTGAGTGAAAGAGAGAAAACGATAATTTACTATAGCGAAAACAGTTTGCATCAACTCATGGTAGGGCCACTTGTCAGCTGCATTTTCTCCGCTAATAGGAATAGTAAGGAATTTATAATTTTACATTGCAGAGGTCTGGACTTGAAGAAGACTCACTTGGTCGGCCACAGCTTGGGGGCACAGTCGGCCGGTGTCGCGGGCTCTGTACTTAAATCAGGTAGAATCCTATTCACTAACTACAGTCCGCAAACGCGCCGACCATATTTGTGTACCTACCGGGTGTAACAAGACCTTCAACTAAGCCGAGGTCTACGTATTCTGCCCATCATCAGGACCATTTCTGTTCAAAATTATTGCTGGGAAACTATTTTAATTTTTGGTGTAATAAAGCATTGCATACATTACCACGCAATGTAACGCGTACAAAAGACCGCGCCTGCGAGTGTGTGCTACACAGCTGCGTGCGGCCGAGTTGAAAGGCACCGTTTATGTGCGTGTTCATGAAATACATTGAGTGATGACGTTTTGAAGCCAATGTTTGTTACGAAATACATAAAATTTTGAAAATGTTTCTGTAGACAAAAATTAGGAAATAACGAATAAAATAAAATTTCATAAAAATTTTTTTTTTTACTTTGACCTTCAATAACTTCGTAGCTATTGGTTTCCCAGGTATAGTCTAAAAGACAAAAATGGTCCTGATGATGGGCGGAATGCGTGGACTTCGGCTTCGTTGAGTGTCTTGTTACACCCGTTATTTAAAGTTTATCCTGAAAAACCACTTGGCCTAACTAACGATGTATTCTATACCCACAGGGCGAGTATCACGCATCACCGGCCTGGACCCTGCGTTCCCGCTTTTCGACAAGCTCCCTCTCAGCCAAAGGTTGGACCCCTCCGATGCCGACTTCGTGGACGTTATACACACAGACGCTGGTATATTTGGTGAGTCATTAGAGGATAGTTGAAAAGTATTGGGTTGCTTTCTGGTTTATTTGTTTGTCCACAATTTTTGCAAACGATTTTATACTAGCTTCCCGATGAGCTAGAGATTTGAAACCTTGAACATAGGTCATAACTGAAAGACATTGCAATATTATGTCATTGAGCTGATCTGATGATAGAGCCGGAAGAAGGCCACAGGAACTCTGTAATACCTACAGAGTTCCTGTGGCCTTCTTCCGGTTCTATCGTTTGCTAAAATTGCATTGCTATTCCGCCCCATCGAGTTTGGGCTCGTTAGAATAGTCTTCACAAGTACTCTGACGGGAGACGAGGTCCACGGTCTGAATGCGGACCAACGGCGCGGGGTTTAATATTAATTTGTTGACCCAAAACAGCCAATTCGAATAACAGTTTAAACTAGTCAGTAGCCGAATACGGACTGCAACAGAATACGGCCCAAACAAATAATGTATTGTGTGAATGTGCCATTTTCAGGTACTATTATGTAATAAATATTTGTATATAGTTTCAAATAACATTCCAAAAATTGATCCGCAGGCTTCAACAGGCCCACGGGCCACGTGGACTTCTATCCCAACGGTGGGATCAGCCCACAGCCGGGATGCGAGCTGGAGGTGGTGTTGCATGAGCAGAGGTTACTCAATAAATGTAAGTAGAAAACTATCGGCATTACCACAAAAGATTTTAAAACACTGTTTAGTAAAAACACTGTTTAAATGTGATGCTGTCTCTTTCAAACAATATAGTCAAAAAAGTGACAGCATCACATTTAAATAGTGTTTTAGTTAAACACGTGTTAAACAGTGTTTTGTGGTAATAAAATTCCATCCAAAATCAGAGAAATTGATAATTTCAACAGATTTCGATGTAAATTGTAAGACATATTAGTTGACAAAGCTTAAGAATTTTTAGAGGATAAACATTAGTAACTTTAAAATTTATTGTTAATTTGCATGCCATGTGGTAAAATACGGATTAAGCTACATACAATATAATATATTAAATACCTCTGTACTACCTGAATTTGCAAATAAATGGAATTGAATTGAATTGAAGGCCGTATGTTTGGAGATATATCAACAGCCATTCCATTCCATCCAAAGGTTTAAAAGTGGTACTTAACCTAGTTCCACTTTTGACCACTGGCTCAGTAAGTTTGTATGTGTTAAAGTTAAGGTTAAGTCAAGATGGTGCAACTCAGCCTTAGTGTTTTGCAGCAAATTGGCGTTCCTACCATTTTTACAGCGAGTCTGCGATCAGACTTAAGGGGATTGTCAACCACGTGGTCTCCATACAAACGGCGATAACGTTTCCCACCCTCTAAACCTTAACCTACAGCAATGAATTTTTGGTATGTTTTTGAAATGCCTAAATACTAGGGCTGTACGTTTTGATTTTTAAAATATTCATTGTAGATTTGAAAATATTGGCACTTCTGTGTTTTGTATGAAATCATTAAAATGCAAATATTTCGAAATCTATTATAGATATTTAAAAAATCAAAACGTACAGCCCTAGTATTTAGGCATTTCAAAAAAATACCAAAAATTAATTACTGTAGGTTAAGGTTTAGAGGGTGGGAAACGTTATCGCCGTTTGTATGGAGACCACGTGGTTGACAATCCTCTTAAGGCGTTGACCTACAACAAGACCAGTAGAATTTGTTTTCTCTTGTAACCAACTAACAAACTTCTCCAGCATTCTTAACCAACTAACATACTTCCCCAGTTTTCTGCAGCCACTGGCGTTCCTACCATTTTAACAGCGAGTCTGCGATCAGACTTAAGGCGTTCGTGGCGACCTCCTGCGACTCTTGGTTATTATGACCTATAACAAGACCAGTAGAAATTGTTTTCTCTTGTAACCAACTAACAAACTTCTCCAGCATTCTTAACCAACTAACATACTTCCCCAGTCTTCTGCAGCCACTGGCGTTCCTACCAATTCTACAGCGAGTCTGTGATCAGACCTAAAGCGTTCGTGGCGACATCTTGCGACTCGTGGCGACACTACAAGAGCGGGTTCTGTGCGAGGCAGGAGAACACGCATATGGGATTCGGGGCTGATCCAAAGTAAGACTTCAAGGGGTGGATTTAAGGCACATTTTGCTTTGCAATTGCAACCACAATCTTTTATAAAAATGTGACACACGCGTCACTGGCACTTCACTGCACTTATATTGGTTTTAAAGGTCAATTTCCGTTGGAACTGACCCGAAGTGAGACTTGGAGGGGTGGATTTAAGGCACAATTTTGCTTGACAATCATTTTCGGTACCTATAATATTTTGTCTCAGATGTATTGGAAGACATCCGTCGTATAGTACACGGTTGTTAAAGTTTTTTTAAACTCGTAACGATTATAAAACGTCATCACGTCTTAAAAACCTCTCTACCAAACTTGTATCATAAACTACTATTACTGAGTACCTGTAGAAAGTACTAGCATAACAAAACAATACATAAAAATAAGCTTTCTGCACTATTACAGGTGAAATTGACGCACAACCGCACGGCTACTACAAATTCACATTAAACATCAACGACAAGAAACCGAAATTTGAAGACAGCCTAAAACAATACTTCTCACACATCAGAGAATTAAAAAACATAAAACAAAATACCGAAACACCAACAAAGAAAGATGTTGCAGAAAACAAACCGACTACAACAGAAAACAAACAAAAACTTAACAAACTATTTAAAACCAATGACAAGAATAAATATATAAATGATAAAACAAATAAAAATGACGACGCTACAATATTTGAAGCGAATGAACAAACTTACAAAAGGGCAAAACGTGTGAGTACAGACAATATTTTTACAATAGAAGCTAATAAAGTTACAAAGGAAAACGTAACTACAAATGACAGTATCAAAACTGACACACAAGAACCAAACAACGATGAAACTATCAACAACAATCCAGATAAACAAGTAACAACAAATATCACAAACAATACAACATATATCAAGACAAAAACCACTACCAAGCGATCGAAACGATTCATATCACTCTTCAGAAACGATAACGACGACAACTTCCTATTCAAAATGCTCGAATTCTTAACGAAAAATCGTAGACACATCATACCAGTGGTAACTGTTATGAGAGAGATTAACACCTTAGTGAAGAATGCTAATGGGGAACTGAGCCATGTTTCTAAAGAGAGAAACAACTATATAGGAGCACCTCCTTCAATAATTCCGATTGCAGTAGACTTAGATATTGGAGGTGAATCTAAGGTGACCGCTTTTGTAAAAAGGCTGCTGGGTTTGGGCAGCAAAGGTGGAAGATTGAGCATAAATGGAAATGGGAAATGAGGTACTGTTGCTTTTTAGTTTGTTTTTGGTGATGTGTTTTATTCTTTAGTTTCCTTACGAGCAGAACACTGGAATCACATGCCTATTTTCATACAAACGAGATATCTTTGAAGCCTTTCTACTCCGTCAGGGATCGAACGGGGTGTGATCTGATGATGGCCATTAAAAGAGTGAATGGAGGAGATTCAGATCGCTATACACACACAACTGATCTGATCAACATTCTAAGAGATATAGGGATAAGTAAGTTAGTAAAAATTAGTATAAAAATATGTGGAAATCCTGAAACTGAAAACTCTGATCTTTATATCTCTTAAAATACTGATCAGATCAGGAAGGTGTGTAAAGCGATCTGAATCTCCTCCATTCAGTCCCTGGATCCATCATCAGATCACAGCCATCATCAGATCACAGCAGCTAGGTCAATCCCTGGCGGAGAACCAAGGCTACAAAGATACCTCGTTTGTATGAAATTCGACTGGTGTCCTTAATTATCTGGCCACCACTGTACATGTTTATGTATGAGTATTTCTGTGTATAAAGTCAACATTTATGCTTTCAGAGCCCGCGGGATATTCTTTTTGATGACAAAACGTCAATCGCCATACTCCATAGAATAAGTTTTAATCAAATTATTTCTGTTAATATTGAGAGAGATCTTTGTTGAAAATATATGCTAATATAAGCCATTTGTCAAGAAGTTGTTCCCCATTTGTTGTTTTCTCCAAAATTGGTCAAGCAAGACAAAGTAAGTAGTTTATGTGTCAAGATTATTTTAATTAAAATGTTGTTAATTAAGTAAAATAGATAAATAAAATAACGTAGAATAGTATAACGAAATTATTAAACTTAGCCGAGTATAGTTATGGAATAAATAATATTAGTTATTACATTGTTTCTATTCATTTAATGTTAATTTCGAAGAAAACACCAAAAATACGTTAGCAAAAGTTACGAAAAGAAGTCACATTCTGCGCGCGGCCATTTTATTTTACATGTGTGTTAGAGTAACATTATTGTTTAAAAACTTATTTATTAGTACATTATGAGACAAGTTAGCTTAGGTTGCTCATTGCACACAAGGCTGTGGGTTGCAGCCCGAGCCGCAGGCGAGGGCGTAACTCAGCCGAGTGTGCAATAAGCAAGAGCTCACGAGTTTCATACGACGTTTTTCAACACATTTGCGAGGAAAAAACAAAGTAATTTATCACACAGCAACAAATATGGCAAAAACAAAATATGATAATTGACAACTTTTAATTTTTTGCAGGGGAGTTAAACCCGAAAACCATTTCGAGATTCGAAGTCAATAAACATAAATATAATATTTTTAGATTTTCTGGTTGCTTATTTAATGAGATATTTAAAAAAATGTGTAAAATGGTCGATATAGGTCTTCCTAGTGTGTATGCATTTGCATTGAATCAATCACAAAAAAGAAAAAAAAAGTCATTGTAACTTGACACTCCAGCTGGCTAGCTAGTCTGTTGTATGGTTTGTAGTCATTTTGTAGTCTAGTCTGTCATGTCAATGTCAAAATGTCACATCCTCAACTCAATAGTGTTGTTGATTGACTCAGCTCAAGTATCGAATTATTATCGACTATTTTCAATGGAAAATGAGTAAGGGTTGAGTTCACCAACTACAACGTAATCATTGATTACCTAATAGTTCCATTAAAATTTAATTTGTATTTAAATCAACTACATTTTATTTAATAGAGTAACATTTTATGAATAACAATGAACATTTTTACAACATATAATCAGGCAGTCTTCCCTCATTTAAGGCGGTTGTATGACCGAAAGTGGCGCCCTCAGAGGTTTTTATTTATTCAATAAATTATTAATAGTAAAAGATTTTAATAATGTTTTACGTGGAGCTTTTAGGGTCCATGGTTACACCACTTACACCTAGTAGAAAAAAACCACGTAAAACATTATTAAAATTGTATTTTAGAATTATAATATTGAATAATATTCACCGCTATGGTAAATATTCTGTAGTCCTACATTCTTTTATGAAATAGGCCCCTTATTCTTTTTTAAATACTGATGGATCACAGTAACATGCGTGTAGGGTTCTCCTAATAAACAAAAATACCATTATTATCGATACAAAATACTGGCGTGCCTACATCCCTATGGACATCACATCATAGACAATTTTTTTTTAATTTGTCGTTTTAAGAGGCATGGCAAAGGAATCGCTTATATTTTACCTATATCATGTACTTACGTCCTTTTAGAATAAACTGTTTTCTATTAATTAATATCTCAGTAATGTATGAAAATAAATGGAAAAGAAAAAATACGTGTTGCCTAAAAAACGATAAATTTTCATTATATTCATAAAAACAGGTACCTTAAAATTTTGAAATGTTGTCAATTATGGGAAAAGGCGCGCATGTTTTTTTTTGTTTTTTTTTCACACGCCCAACGCATGATTATTTTGCGAACAAAGGGTTGAGGAGCATACAGCCTACTTACTAATACTTCAAAATTATAATTTTAAGTGACAAAATGCAAATATTTTAATATTTAACTAAATATTGTGAATTATAAATAATTTGATAATAATTATATATTTATTTGGCTTAATTAAGGTCTTACACATTTATTTATTCCAAAAATGTATATGAATTTTTAGCAGCATAGAACCTCTTTGTTGTCAAAAAAAAATAACTGTATTACCCGGCTAAATTGGGAATGCTCGGTTTACTCGCATAGAACTTGCAGTAAGGTACTAATTTAACTTTGTAGGGTTAATTCTATTACGAACTAGTGTTTTATATATTATTGCACGCGTTTGTTATAGCTCGGTTTATGGCCCTAAAAGCGATGTATTAGGGCTCACTTTACGAGCAAGTGTGTTGAAAACATTATTATGATGCACGTGCAACAAAGACCCGAGTACCAACGAGTGCAAGTACACAGAGGCCCAAGTCTGCTAATGTTATCGTCAAAATCGTGGTTCAATGGTGTTTCAATGATATTGCTTTTTGACACAGTTCTTGTTTCTTAAACTCAAAATCGAGACACAATGTGTTTCCGTTTTGGGTTTAAGAAACATAATGTGTTTCGGTTTTAGGTTAAAGAAACAAGAACTGTGTCAAAAAACATTATCATTGAAACACCATTGAACCACGATTTTGACGTTAACATTAGCAGACTTGACCCCCTGGTTTGATGACTCGCGATATAGATAGCGTCAGCCATTTTGAAATATTGCAAATAACGTTGAAATATAAGCGTAGGTACTCTACTCATATTTTTTAACTATTTCTCAATGTTATTTTGACGTGGCAAGATTCGACAGTTCTTTTTAAACCACTCTTCAGCCATCTTGGATTATTTTGTACGCCAAAATATAAGCACGGTTGTATTCTAGCACTAATATGTGACCTTATTTTGAAGGAATAAGTACAAAATAAGCTAATAATAGCCAGATGCAAATGGATTACGAAGTTAAATTCCGCACGCGGTCATTTTGTTTTACATGTGTGTTAGAGTAACATTATTATTTCAAAACTTACCTATACATATGATGCACGTGCAACAAAGACCCGAGTACCAACGAGTGCAAGTACACAGGTTTGATGACCCGCGACAACAGCGCCCCCTGGAGCCCTACGACGCACCAGCGGGCCACTTTGTCCGAACAAGACATCGTTAGGAGGCGTTCACCCTGTGTGACAAGAGGTGAATTTTTAATAAATAACCGAAAAAAGACAAGCAATTTTAGCCTTTACGAACATAAGATAATGAAACTTTCCACTCTCCCTTCCCTGTCTGTGGTATCTGTCAACCAAATGTCAGATCAATGCCAAATCAGAAGTCAAATTGACATTCCGTTTTCTTAATTTCGAAAAAGGGAAAAGAATTATTGTTTATGCAGCCACGCTTTTACATTTCTTACTGACTTTTCTGCCCTTTAAAAATTTAATATGGATAACGGAACGTTTATCAAATGACATTGTTTTTGTAGTGTTTCCATATCAAAAAATATTCATAATTAAATAACTTTATTCTACATGCGCTAAAAATTAGACCGGACTTAATAAATGTAGCAAATATTATTGGCTTATTTTAAGACCAAAAATTGTATACAAGTTAAACATTTATCATTTTTTCTATGGCGAGAGCCGCTTATCCTTTCCAATATACAAGAAATTAGTTATTATCAATAATTAAATAAGATAAGAGTATCAATAAATCGAACATACCTGCATAACCCCATCCCAAGTCTGCATGAGGTTGCTGGTGTTTTTAACCGGGATGGTTCCTTCCCCGGACTCGATTTTAGTCCTCAGTTGGCCGCGAGCGAGTCTGTAAACAAAGTTATAATAAGTCTGTTTGTCCTTATTGTCCTATTTAGTAAACAGCTATATTTTCTTTCATCTTTTTAGATCGTTATTTAAAAATATCCTTCAGGTTCAAAATGTTCACTTTAATTCACATGAAACCGTTTATTGAGAGCAAAACATTCGACACAAAAGTAAAAGTGAGTCACAAGTAGCCTCATGTATTAATCTTATTCACCAACAAGATAACCTGCTGGTATCTACCCACATTATAATCTACTATAAACTTTATTACATAACACTTTCCATAATGTACAACGGTCCCAAAAGGTATGCACATTACCCGAAATGTCCACTTCCCAAAAAGCACCTCTCCCAAAATGTACAATTTCCCAAAAAGAACCTCTCCCAAAATTCACAATTCCCAAAAAGCACCTCTCCCAAAATGTACAAATTCCCAAAAAGCACCTCTCCCAAAATGTACAATTTCCCAAAAAGCACCTCTCCCAAAATGTACAGTTTCCCAAAAAGCACCTCTCCTAAAATTCTCAATTTCCCAAAAAGCACCTCTCCCAAAATGAAAAATTTCCCAAAAAGCACCTCTCCCAAAATGTACAATTTCCCGAAAAGCACGTCACCCAAAATGTACAATTTCCCAAAAAGCACCTCTCCCAAAATGTACAATTTCCCAAAAAGCACCTCTCCCAAAATGTACAAATTCCCAAAAAGCACCTCTCCCAAAATTTACAATTTCCCAAAAAGTACATTTTCCAAAATGCATCTCACAAAATGTTGGTTTGTGTTTATCTTTATTTATTATAATTACTTCCCTTACTTTGAGCCTTCTCATTTCCCTCTCCTTAACATTACACTCTAAGAACAGATATTATATTATATATATTATATATAAGGTGGTACCGTTTTAACTGTGAAAACTTTAAGGGGTTGTCAGGTGACGTGTTTAGAACACAATAAAAATAATAAAAAAAATCTAAAAATTATTTTATTTTTTTAATTTTTTTATTATTTTTTTTATTTTATTTATCATCGTCGTCGATTCTTCCGATATTTAACCTAAACAACCACAAAATAATAATAAATACGAACATAATTAAATAAAAGATTACTATGGTGTATTCCCTTGTTTTACTCACGCATTAAGCCATCCATACGCGGCCGCCGCGCCGCGCCGCGCCGCGCCGGGGAGACAAACAGCTGACGATATGTTGTACCACTGTACCTACCTCACTTCACTACGCTATACGCACACGAACCTCCTACAACTGGCTTTCCTACAAACGAATGTTGTTGCCTACGCCATATGATTCTACTATGCCTACGCTTTTTAAGGTATCACTAAGTTCGATGACCTTTGATAAACTCGAACTTAATTTAATAGGTAGTAAAAAACGTGACTACCTAAGTACCTACCTAATAATCTCTATTACTTTAAATTGGTAAGTGTACTTACATGACCCCGAATTAACCCCGAACAGCTGTTGGATTTTGTTTACACTGCACACCACACCACACACACAAGAAGGTGATAAGCTTCCCATCACACTTGATAAGCTTTGGACTTTCGAACTAATGTACTTAATAAAAACAGTCAATCTTTTACATAAAATAACTAAAACAAGTTAGGTACCTACTTATGGGTGAAATGGTTCCAATCAAGATGACTGATCTGATCACCCACCCGGCTTCGCTGGCGTCCCCCCTTCTAAATAATAATAGGTACCTACTTGTTATTATTTTATTATTACATTAATTTGACGTGTTTAAAAGTTCATCACCTATTAACAAGTTCTATTCACAAGTCCTATTTAAACTTTTAAATAACTATCTACAGAACTGCTGACCCGATCACCACCTCTCTCAATGCACAAGTACGCAGTAGGTAGGTACTCACAAACACAACACGATAAGAGAACACACGGAAACAGACTGCAGAGCAGAAAAAATTAGAAGTGCGTGCGGGCGGACTGCGGACTCCAAGAGAGAGAAGAGAGAGAGACGGCAGGCGGGCGGGGGAGGGTTTTGTTTTAGTTTAAAGGTACACACTAGACGGACGGAATCTCAACTCCTAAAAATAGTTTGTGTAAGTACTTCCTTTCGCATACATTACGTAAGCGAATTTTAAATTATTATACTTTACTATCATCGCCACAAAACTACAAAATCGAGTCATCAA
Source organism: Agriphila straminella (assembly GCA_950108535.1). Classification (NCBI taxonomy): domain Eukaryota; kingdom Metazoa; phylum Arthropoda; class Insecta; order Lepidoptera; family Crambidae; genus Agriphila; species Agriphila straminella. The sequence continues at coordinate 1,842,298 of OX467328.1, forward strand.
AACCATAATTTAATCACAAAAAAGGCGTGTGGTTGTGAACTTTAAACTTACCTAATCGAATGATTCTTTACATTGTTAATAGCCATTAAAAAGTAAAATTAAAATGGGAGATAGATAGTGGCAGATAATCACATTCTATTTGATTCATGTTTTTTTCTTTTGTAAACTGTTTTATAACTTAAAAAATCCCAACAACAATAAAAAAGATGCTCTACTTATCTTAATAAAATCTTAAAAAAATTAACGAGCATAAGCTAGCGAAATGTTACGTATTGTAAGTGTTAAGTAGCGAAACTTACTCATCAAAAATCAATATCACAATATCTAAACGTCTGTAGAACCCTTTATCGGTCAATTTTTGGCGCTTTCTTTGTAGATGCGCCGACGACGACGCGGCACGCGGCACCCCGAAAGGCGCGTGCGGCCGCGGCGGCACGGGCAGCGGCAGGCAGCAAAGGGCGCCGCCCGCCTTGCCGCCCGCCGCCCCGCGCCGCCGCCGCAGATTTTGATTTAAGTTTAGTTGTGTCGTCGTACGTGACCGTGACGTGCGTGACCTGTTGCACGCGCCACCGCCGGACGCTTTGTCGTGATATTTCACGCATTTTGCCGATCTTTTAATGTCATGTCACAGAATAACGTGACATGACATTAAAAGTACGTAATCACGTGTATACACAAAGTCTATGAAATGTCGTAACTCGTAACACAAAGTGATGTGATGTGTGTGTGTGTGACTGTATTGTACCTACCTACCTACATTATGAATCAGTGTGATAGTTGACATTAAATTTACGAGTTACGAGTAGGTAGGTATTTAGTCTTTTTGTGTGATTATCTTGCATCGATTCTTTTGTGGACAAGTAAAAGGATTTCCAGTACAGGTATACTGACTGGTCATGTAATAATGGACATCAATGAACTTTAGAGTATGAGTGCATTGTGATGTGATAGTGAAAGAGTCAGATATGATGTGTGAAGCGAGACCAATGGGGTTTCGTTCTAATTCTAATGAGAATTGAACTCGTCCTCATAGGTAAGTAAGTAATTTACTAAACACGTCATAGGATAAACACCTTAAATTGATGTTATCAAAGGTCATTGAACTTACTTGTTAGACTAGAAATGTAATGGAAAGCGGGATCATGTAATTACAATTACTAATTTAAAGTGACCGTTCATTATAACTAACATTACTACTACTTTAATAAAGTTGAGTTCATCAAAGGTCATCGAACTTACTGATAAGTACCTACCTTAAATAAGAGCGTAGGTAACATTCATTTGCTAGGAAAGCCATGTATAAAGTAGTAGAATTAGTAGCATATTTCGTAAATTCTATGGCGTACCTATGTACGATACGTGTGCGTATAATCGTCTCAGCTGTTTGGGTTGATGACCGCGTGCGGCCCGCGCGCCGCGCGCGCGTGCCTTGTGGATGGATGGCGTGATGCGTAGTAAAACAAGATAATACCATAGTTATTCGATTATTGTTGTGTTTATTATTGTTTTGTGGTTCTTTAGGTTTAATAACGGAAGAATCGACGATGATAATAATTATAATAAAAAAATAAAAAAAAATTAAAAAATTGAAAATAATTTTCTGAATTTTTTTATTATTTTTATTGTGTTCTAAACACATCACCTGACCACCCCTTTAAGTTTTCACAGTTAAAACGGTACCACCTTATATAAATGAAATTGGATACATTTTTAAGTACCAGGATTACATAAATATGGAGAAGGTTAACTGCTATTATTAAAAAAAATGATTTAAAAATCATGCAGATGTTTTAGATCTAAATTGTTTAATATTAATAATAGTATAATATTAATATAATATACGTATAAAATGCACTTGACGATGATAATCATGATATTATACTAATGTTGATACTGATATTTATATTGACTCTACATATTACTATTCGTGAAATTGATATTGATAATGATGCTAATTACATGTTAAGTAGGATGGCATTAATGATAATGACGATAATACTGATGATGCTAATATTGATAACGATAATGATGATAATACTGATAATGATACTGACAAGGATTGACACCGATAATGATACTTATAATGATACTGATATTAATATTAGCTCACCTATTCGGATGCCCATCCGGCTCCGGTTCCGGTTGTTCATGCTGACTGAATATCCGGCTATCCCCGCAAGGGGCGGTAGATACGTATAAATGTACATGGCGATGATAATCATGATTTTTTAATGATATGATAATGATAATTTGCTCATAATGTACCATTTTGTTAAATCTAAGACCGAACAACCATTGTGGAATAGCAATAAAAAATTGAATTGAATTGAATTGAATTGATATTATATTAATGTTGATTCTGATATTTTTATTGACACTTGCTCGTGAAATTGATATTGATAATGAAACTACTCACCTGTTAAGTAGGATGGCGATAATGATAATGATGATAATTCTGATATTAATAATGATGATGATAATACTGATAATAATAATGATGATGATAATACTGATAATGATACTAATATTGGCTCACCTGTTCGGATGCCTATCCGGTTCCGGTTCCGGCTGTTCATGCGGACTGAATATCCGGCTGTCCCCGCAAGGGGCGGTAGATACGTATAGATGCACTTGGCGATCGCGCTTCATCTGATAACCGCCGCCTGCGACCGGCTCGAGGTCGGATTCCGGGATGGGTGACCGTGGATCTGTTGACAATGTCGTTTTTTAGATACTTATCAGTATCACTGGATATCATGATTCATGAGCAATAAAAATTTATATTAATGGAGTTCGAAGGGGTCAGATGGGAATAAAGGGTATTTTTTTGTAATGAGCGGTTTACTGACAGCTGAGAATTTTAGTTTATTTTTATGTTGATAGATGGCGCTATTCAACTAGGTAGTTTTTTTTTTATTTTTCCTAGCAGCTGGGTATACCACTTAATTATTCAACACTTGACACTGGCAAAAATTACTCCCTGAAGAAGAGTACATTGCCATAACAACGTCAAAAATTGGCATTGACTCCTTTCATCCTTTGCTTTTTTTCTTAAAAAGTTACATACTTAGTTGAACAACGACATCTAGCCGTCTTTTAGGTACTACTTTTTTCTACTGCCTTTTGAAAACCGCTCATTCTACAATAAAGGTGAGTCCACACTTTGGCAACATTTTGGCGTGTCAGAACACCCTGTCTTTATCATACGAGGGTGGATTGATGAGTCCATGACTTTGTAATAAAGAAACACTTTTTTTCGGAAAATTTCGTTTTAATTTCTCTACATAATCTTATTGTAGATCCGCGTATTCAGTCAAACGAAGTTCCTACCTCTTTAACCCATTATTTTTTTCTTTCATCGCCTGAGAACTGGTAACTGAAATGAGGGCCCATTTCAGACACCACCTTTTGGCTTGATGAAAACCTTTGCCCGCCAAGACATTTATTCATGTTTGGTAGGAGAAAAATCTCAGTGGGTTGAATCTAGAGAATAGGAAGGATTCGCATCTTCATTCGATGAGTTTTGATGTCATGAGTGCCGCCGTGTTGAGTTGATGTAAACGTAATGAAATCTATAATCTGTGGTATCTGTCATGTGACATTGACAAGTGACTATCATTAGAATATATGCAGAACATCCGTTTCCGGTCTCTTGCTCTTGTGTGCCCGTAATGGTCGATCGATCTTGCTGTTTAATCGTATTATATCCCTGTGAATCTTATCAAAATCTTTTATTTGAGAGCCCTGAACCCTTCACGCCGAGAGGGTCGACAAGGTCATTAGGAAAAGTTATAAGTCGCTCGAGCTTTTTGTTTCCAAAAGTAATAATCTTTTGCCAAATATGAAAAAAATGTAGTGTAAATATTCCTTAAGGAGTTTCTTTTTAAGATTAAAAAATAAATTATGAAAAAAAGTATTTCTTCTTTTCAAAGTCATGGACTTATCGTACATCGCTAGTTCGATTGGGCGTGCGCTATGGAAATACAGTAACAAAGAGGCGATGTATGATAAAGACACGGTGTTCAGACTGAATATTTATATAAATTTACCTGTCGCTGAAGCGTACTTCAGAAGTTGCGCGTACAGATGTCGCTGTAGGCACCTTCTAGCTGCCACCTAAGAATAAATAAGTAAAAAAAGTTTTTTTATGTAGGAATATTCAAATTGATTCATAATGAAATGTGATAATTAAATAATGTTATTGTTTTGTTGATCTATGTTAAGATAATGTCTGGAAACGATATATACTTATATATTTGTAAATACCGTTCCATCTGATAAAGCTGGCAAGTTTTTTTGCAAGACAAAATGTCAAAACTTTTTTTTTTTAAATACGTGTTGTGGTTGTGGCAGTTAGCGGCAAGGTTTTTTTTTCAATACAAAAGAAAATTTCAACAATTTATATTTTTAATATATTTTTTAAGGTATAATCTCGATTCTGCTGTTACTTTCATACATTTGTGTAGTTGAAGAGACTTTGAATTTTTAAAAAATTCGCGCAACCAAAAATTCTGAAACTTTATTCTATTACTCAGGAGCTCGGTGGCGCAGTGGTTTAGCGCCTGGCCCAGCGATTGCGGAAGTTAAGCAACGTTCGCAAGGGTCGGTCATGGGATGGGTGACCAATAATATTTCAATTCAGTGCCTTAGGATGGGTAGCCTAAGTATGTCATGCTCTCTTTAATCATTTCTGCGGTGGTGTCGTGTGGGGCGGGTCGTTACGTTCCCTCAAATATGGTTGAGCGAAGCGATGGCTGGTCCACGCGTCATGCTCGTGAACGGGTGCTGCCAGTGGGAATGGGTCTGCTTCTGAGTACCTATCTTAACGCATATTGAATTGTAAGAATTGCGTTTTTTATTGTTATTTTTTATGTCTTGTCTCAAGTATTTTTTGGTAAATTTTGCCTACTTAGGTGCACTTTCGAGTAGCAGACATAGTGATTACTGATTTCTCAACTAGTTGAAAGTTATTTACTCTCACAATTACCTATCCGATATGTAGTAGGTATTTAATTTCAACCTACCTACCCATTGTGTACAAACTTTTGTTAATTATTGTGATGGAAAATGACCTCACTTTAAATGTGGAGCTCATTTTTCAATGTTGACGACTCTGTATGAAATATACAGGGAGAAAAAAGCAGCCCTTGACGAGTTTGTTGCCGGTTCTTCTCGTTACAAGGTCTTCCGCTCAGGGTTTGCGAACCGATGGCGTAGCTTCTTTGACATTCACAAGTGCTTGTAACAGCCTAGACTGAATAAATGATTTTTTGATTTTGATTTATTATCTCGAGCTCCTCCGTGCTTCGGAAGGCACTTTAAACCGTTGGTCTCGGCTGCATTTGCAGTCGTTAACACCCACCGATCCGCATTGGGCCCGCGTGGTGGGTTATGGCCCATCCTCCTTACCACCCATAAGGAAGGCCTCTGTGCCCCAGCAGTGGGGACATCAATAATGGCTGATGGGCAACTATTTTTAATAATAATAATAAATAATTATTTGACAACATCACATACATTGCTCCGACTCCAAGGTAAGTAGCTAAAGCACTTGTGTTATGGAAATCAGAGACAACGGTGGTATCACAAACACCCAGACCTGAGACAATATTGAAAAGTTCATTTTCTACATTGACGCAGCCGGGGATCGAACCCGGGACCTCAAGAGATGGTGACGCCTTGAAAACCGGCGTGCAAACCACTCGACCACGGAGGTCGTCAAAGTTTTTCATGTTATATTTCCTCACTCACCTCCGCGTGGCAGTCGTTCATTGCGCGTCCCCTCACCGACATGTGTTCACCAGACACACATTTCGTCCCCGTTGTAACTGCTATCACCTGTATTTTTATTAATTAAATAATAATAATAATAATAAAGACTTTATTGCACATGATAGAAAAACGATACAATCAGAAAAAACAAGAAAACATACAATAGGCGGCCTTATTGCTACATAGCAATTTCTTCCAGGCAACCTTGGGCGAAATAAAATAAGATAAATAGGATAAAAGGGGAATAGGTGCACTTTAGAGGACAGAATATGAATATACAAATATACTAAAGGATAAAAACATAATTCCATGGTATAGGATATAAATATAAACAAGAAATATTAGTCGCGGGAAGAAAAAGACTCCTAACTTGTTCTCTAAATGACCTTGGAGTTTGAGCCTTTCTGATGCCCTCCGGCAGAGAGTTCCACAAACGAACAGCATGGACGGAAAATGAATAGGAAGCAAAGTCGGTAGCGTGGCGAGGAATATTAAGGGTAAGATTAGAGGAAGAACGCAAAGAAGAAAGTGAAATTGAAGAACGAAAGGTGAAAAGTTCTTTAAGGTAAGGAGGGGAAGTTGGTAGGAAAAGTATGGAGTAAAGAAGGGTAAGAGTATGCAAGTCCCTGCGCCGGCGAATAGGGAGCCAGTTGAGCTTATTACGAAAGTGAGACACGTGGTCAAATTTACGAAGATTGAAAATGAAGCGGATACAAACATTCTGTAGACGCTCTAGTTTGTTAAGTAGTTCCTCTGACAGATCAGTGTAGCAGACATCAGCGTAGTCAATAATGGATAATAAAAGAGATTGCGCCAGAGTGATTTTGGTGCTGGTCGGCAGAAAATTACAAAAATTAATAATCATTATTTTACACAATACTAAATAATATACTAGAAAAAATACGACTCGCACCAGATCAATACTCAATCTCAAATTTAAAAATTATATAGCTATTTCATCTAAATCGATTGCCAAATATCTGGAAAGATATTTCAATTGAATGTCGAGGTAATTCCTCACATTGGTGAAATAACGCTGTCTTGCAGCGTAAGAGTGGGATATACTAGAAGAAATTCGACGATGTCACTAGTGACTCGGTAGCTCAGCGGCCAGAGCATTGGACCGGATATCCAAAGGTCGCGGGTTCGATTCCCGTCTGAGTATTGATCTGGTGCGAGTCGTATTTTTTCTAGTATATTATTTAGTATTGTGTAAAAATAGCATTGTGAATGCAAAAATCTCAAATTTAAAAATCATTATTTTATCACACAATGTAACAACTTTAAATCGGAAAATCGGTTCATCCGCTTAGGAGCTACGATACCACGGACAGACACACAGACACGTTAAACTTATAACACCCGTCTCTTTTTGCGTGGGGGGTTAAAAATTACTTCCAGCTCCACCCGACTTCAATAGACGTGTTTTAATTAATCGATTTGATTATTTCTTGCTATTTTATAGCTGTTTTTTAAAGGTTTTTGAAGGGTTTTGCTTTTTTTTAAAAGCTTTTTTTCAGTCGTATGATTAAAATCAACTATAATTTATTTATATGTATCTATATTTATAATATAGGTTTAATATGTATGTATGTATTATAGGTAAAGTAGGTATATTGTAGGTACTACTATATTTTAGACTTTAAATTGGCAGTTTTTCTTGTTTAATATGTATGTATGTATGTATTATAGGTAAAGTAGGTATATTGTAGGTACTACTATATTTTAGACTTTAAATTGGCAGTTTTTCTTGTTTAATATGTATGTATGTATGTATTATAGGTAAAGTAGGTATATTGTAAGTACTACTATATTTTAGACTTTAAATTGGCAGTTTTTCTTGTTTAATATGTATGTATGTATGTATTATAGGTAAAGTAGGTATATTGTAGGTACTACTATATTTTAGACTTTAAATTGGCAGTTTTTCTTGTTTAATATGTATGTATGTATGTATTATAGGTAAAGTAGGTATATTGTAAGTACTACTATATTTTAGACTTTAAATTGTCAGTTTTTCTTATTTAATTTTTGCACTTTATGTCACCCGCTTAATATTGAAATCTCGAACACGTTCTCAGGTTGGCTGGAAGAGATCTCTTTTAGAGATAAGTCCTCCTTTGTGTACATAGCTCAATTTATTTTTGTGTAACTGTTTTTATGAGTGCAATAAAGAGTATAATAAATAATAATAATAATAAATAAATTCTTGGACAATTTCACACAGCGCCATCTAGCCCCAAACTAAGCACAGCTTGTAATATGGGTGCTAGACAACTGATATACTACATAAATATTTTTTAAATATATACTTATTATACATAGTAACACCCAGACCCGTCACAGAAATTAAAATTCATCATTTCAATTTCTGCCCGGCCGGGAATCGTACCCGGGACCTCTTGCGTGGTAGGCGGCATGTTGACCACTGCACCACTCAGGTCGTATAATAATTTGATGCAATCTGTAAAATGATCACCTTAGCGCCCTCTATGCGGTGGTTGGTGGTAATCACGATGCCCGCTAGAACCTTCCTCTTAGAATGCACCAAATCGCCGCGCATTACATCGTTGAACTTTTCGTTCACCAATCTGGGAACAAAAACGTTATTGTTATTCAAATGTTCTATTCGTATTACGTAGTAAATTCCAAATACACGAATAAAGTGAATAAAGCCTGGCTCTGTCACTCCGCGCGCGAGTCTGAACCGCTCGGCGTCCAGAGGACAAATTTCATACATCAGAAAAGATAAGACCTACGCGATAGAAAGAGAGGCAACTACTAAGTTAATGTTTTGGAGCGACGGGAGCGCTGTGCGACCTGAATTGCACTTTATTGTGTCGGAGCAAGAGTCGCAATTTATTTAAACCATTTTGCGGAGTGCAACTTCTGTACGCTAGTACTATTATCTATTCTGTGATAATGCATAAAGAATAACCAATTCCATTGAATAAGTTGTAAACAAACTCATTAGCGTAGATGTCTTTTGTTCTCGGCCGCCGGGTGCAGGCCATCCTTTTGTATTCGTTCGATGAATAGGCACAGGTGTCCTTTGGAATCCGGCTCGAAGGACCATATGGAGTTGTAATAAGGTTCACTTTAGATTAGCGAGAAGAAATCAGACAAACGTGGTTTTTCTTTAATAATAACGGGTGTAATAAGACACTCAACGAAGCCGAAGTCCACGCATTCCGCCCATCATCAGGATCATTTTTGTCCTTTAGACTATACCTGGGAAACCAATAGCTACGAAGTTATTGAAGGTCAAAGTAAAAAAAAAAAATTTTTTTTATGAAATCTTATTTTATTCATTATTTCCTCATTTTTGTCTACAGAAACATTATCAAAATTTTATGTTTTTCGTAACAAACAATGGCTTCAAAATGTCATCACTCAATGTATTTCATGAGCACGCACATAAACGTTGCCTTTCAACTCGGCCGCACGCAGCTGTGCAGCATTCACTCGCAGGCGCGGTCTTTTGTACGCGTTACATTGCGTGGTAATGTATGCAATTCTTTTTTAACACCAAAAATTAAAATCGTCTCCGAGCAATCATTTTGAACAGAAATGGTCCTGATGATGGGCATAATACGTAGACTTCGGCTTCGTTGAGTGTCTTGTTACACCCGGTATGTTTCGGTCTAAAAAGTCATTCCAATAGATTCACATTGAATAGCAGTCACACACACACACACACATTCATACCTGTAGTGCTGCGTTCACGCATACAGACAAATTCCCTACAGTTAATTGGAGTAAACAGTTATGAAACTACCGATGAGAAGCGATTCACACATTGAGTTGATTTTAGCCGCGGCTGTGTCTAACCCTATCTACAGGGTGTTTGGTAATAGCCTTACAAAGCCGAATATGGTAGAAAGGGACCATCAAACTAAACAACTTATACTGTGGGACCAACTCTGAAATCGCGAAATAAAAATCAGCTGTTTAGTAAGTAAGTAAATCGTTTATTGGCCACAAAGTAGGAAACAAAACAGAAAAACGAAAACAAAGTGTGCGGCCAACTAGTCCCGAACACGATTTGGAAAACCATTTTACCAACTGACAGTTCCCATAAAAATATTACCCATTTATAATAGGCTAGTTGACAAAATTTCAATAACTGCTTAATATTTTAGCTTATTAGGCATTTTATCGTAAAAAAAGGTTTATTTATTTTTAATCGAGCGTTTACATTATAAATTTCGCGTTTTAAAAAACCAATTTTAATTTGGATCCAAAACGCACAAGACTGTCATGGCGTCTTGAATGACGTCACGCCGTGCAAAACAAACAAAAGAGCGATCGTGTCTTCGTACGTTATAGCTAGTTTTTATCGTTTAAAAATGAATTTCTCATATTATAAGTACTGTATAGTGCCCCAGTGTGATAGCACGACTATAAAAACGCCCAACCAGTTATTTATATATGTTCCAAACAATGGAGAAATACGGAAAAAGTGGCTAAAACTTGCGTTCGGTTGTGGTTAGGTTGCACTCGGAGTGTAGGTTTGGAACGCGCCTCCGGTAGTGATACTCGAAACGTCAAAGACAAGATTGGAGTTTCGCACGGCGTGACGTAACGCTTTCTGATTGGTGTTCACTGTCACGTGACTAAAGGTTGCATTTTACGAAATTTATTTTTAAAAAATATTATTAATCTTTAACGCTTTTAATAATTAAAATTGTTTGTTATTTTCTCCATAATATAATTAATCATTATAAACCCCTATCCATTATATTTATTCTTAATGGAAACAAGCCTATTCTTACCGAATGAACTACAGACCAATGAACGTTTGACCAACGCATCGTTTGTGTTTCCTGCAGTTCACCGATAGTACCATTGACATTACGAACAATTTCCTACGTTGCTTTTGACCGCAGGCATCATTATCCGATCAAAATATATTATAAAAAGGTAAGAATATGAAAATATTTATTATAATATCATGTGTGTCAACCTATCTTTATATTTAAGGCGAGGCCAGTTCACGAAATTTACTCTTTCACTATGTCTTTATAATAAGGTTGAATATTGCATAACTTTAATTGACGCTTCGCTACAAATTTGACGAATTTTAGTACATTTTTATTGATTTCTGAAATACTGGATCATTTATTAAAAATGTACTCGGTTATTGTGTTAGATCGATAAAAAAGCTATCCTTTTTGCATAAAAAATCATATCACTGTCGTTGAAAATTACGAAATCTGACGATTTGAAATTTACTTTTATAAGTTTTTATGGTGTTATTTAGGATTTTTTTACAGAGGTACCATGCCATTTTTTTAATATTCTGATCGGTTACTATGCTTCTTTGTTTCTTTTTCAGTCTACAGTAATTTTTGTGAAGTAGAATTTTACATCAGTTCTTCACATTGGAAGTTCAAAAATCTGACTTTTCATCAGATCGTGAACTGGCCTCGCCTTAATATCATTGGGTTTAAATGATTTTTAACCGACTTCTAAAATAGGAGGAGGTTCTATTTTCGTCTGTATATTTGTTTTTTTTGTGTATGTCCACCGATTACTCGAAGACGGCTGGACCGATTGAAATGATTCAAACGTTATTACATTAGGTACACTCCCAAGTTGGTCCCATTTTTTAAAATTTGGAAATCGGTTCAGTACTTATCAAGTAATCTTGAAAAAAGCACGAAAATAGGATGATTTGTGTGAATTACCTCGATGATAATGGTTGTATTACTTCTTTGTTTATGAACTGAATAAGATAATTATTGTTTTGTTGGAAGAGGGATATCTTAAGTGTAGTTCTTTAACCGACTTAAAAAAGGAGGTTCTCAGTTTGACCCGTATTTAAGTTTGTTCTCCGCGATTATCTTACGTTTGGCTGAGCCGATTTTTCTACATAGGTACAAGGTACCTACACTAAAAATTAAAAAATTGTTTAAAAAAAAACAAAAAACCGACTTCAAAAAACCTACCTCTAAAAGCAAGGAATAATATTCGTAATAATAAAAATACGTCTATTGAAGTCGGGTGGGGCTTTTATAATAAAAAAAATGGAATTTGTACTCCAGCCCCACCCGACTTCAATAGACGTATTTTTATTATTACGAATATTATTTCTTGCTTTTTAGAGGTAGGTTTTTGAAGTCGGTTTTTTGTCCTTATTAATGTTACTTACTTGCCGATATGGTCCGCTAGAGTCTGCGGCAGGAACCCCGCGTGTGTGGCGGCGGGCGCGGGAGTTTCCGCGCGCCCTTCCTCTAGTACCGCGAGGGCGGAACGGGCGGCGGCTAGCTTGGCTAGCTTCTTGCTAGAACCTATGAGGAAATATAGGGTTATTTGTTAAGGCGAGGCCAGTTCACGAAATTTACTCTTTCACTATGTCTTTAGAATAAGGTTGAATATTGCATAGCTTTAATTGACGCTTCGCAAGAAATTTGACTAAATTTAGTACGTTTTTATTGATTTCTGAAATACTGGATCATTTATTAGAAATAGTACTCGGTTATCGTGTTAGATCGATAAAACTCATATCACTGTCGTTGAAAATTACGAAATCTGACGATTGGAAATTTATTTTTATAAGTTTTTATTGATGAGCTCGCTGGCCCAGCGATTGCAGAAGCTAAGCAACGTTCGCAAGGGTCGGTCATGGGATGGGTGACCAAAAATTTATTATCTCGAGCTCCTCCGTGCTTCGGAAGGCACGTTAAGCCGTTGGTCCCGGCTGCATTTGCAGCCTTACAAGAAAAATACTTTTTGATGTAATTTTATTAGAAACAGCTTCTCAGTATCGACTGATTATATTAATTTTTTTACAAATATAAGTGAAAATTAATTATGAACACTGTTGCAAAGAGATGTTAAGTAAGTAGTTACTGAAATCACTTACCGTATCCTTCAAACTTCTGTTCCTTAATCTGGCAAACTACTTTGAATCTCATGCTGTGGCTTAATTGCAGTGGAGCTAGAACAATAAACATTGGAAATATACAGGGTGTAACGGAAATAGTGTATCCATCCGAAACTAACCACCTTCCAACAGAAAAAAGGCGGCAAATTCAAATTTTCTATGGGGAGTCTGAACTTTTTTTTTTTGATTTTTTTCTGTTGAATGGTGTCCAGATTCACGAGTACATTGACCTCCCTTTGGATGGATACACCGTTTCCATTACACCCTGTATAGTGGCGGTCACATAATTAAAGACACCAGTAAATTTTCATACAAACGAGGTAACTTTGAAGCCTTGGTTCTCCGCCAGGGATTGACCTAGCTGTGATCTGAGGATGGCCATCCAGGGAGTGAATGCAGGAGATTCAGATCGCTATACACACCCAACTGATCTGATCAGCATTCTTAAAGATATAAAGACATGCTTTAAATGTGTGACCGCCACTGTATACTACTAACAAGAAAATGGAGGCCACTAAATGGTTTTCTATACAAATAAGCTAATTTTTTAAAGATTTTTTAATGCATTTTGACTAGCCAATGTCTGTATACCTACATCGCAAAAAAAATTAAGAGTATATTTAAGGGTAACCAAAAAAGGTTTTTAGGGTTCCGTACCAAAATGGTAAAAAAGGAACCCTTATGGTGCGACTCAGTCTGTCTGTCTGTCACAGCTGGATATTTTCCCACACCACAAAATTAAATAAGTTATAAATCTGGTGCATATTTTATCTTGATAAGCGGTTTTTTTTTTATTTATATTCAGGCATCGATGGCCCATAGATATATACCTTAGAAACTAAACATATATAATTTATAAAACAATGTTTTATTTTTTTTATTTTTATTTTATTTATTTAGATTTACCAACGTTTGTTTACATTAATTCTTATAATAAGTACAAGACTATTAATTAATATCTTAAGTTAAATGTAACAAACACTTATAGGTAAATTCAACATGCATTTAAAGGTACCTAACCATAATTTATCTAAAAGACTGAAGAACAAAGAAAAAATAATTATTATTAAAAGAAAGGATGATCAAAATCAAATACTAATTATTGTTGGCGATAATCTTACGGATACTACCAAGCGAGTCAAAATTTAGTTGTTAGTGTTGTTAGTAAATAACTTAAAAACTTTTGTGGAACGAAATCCTAAAAATAGGTACACATAAACAGCAAGAAAGAAAAAATATTAAAAAAATAACATACCTTGCGTAGCATCCAACGGCGAGCCATCTCCAAAAGTGCAATTAAAGCTGAGTCCTGGATAGTTCTCATACAGCACGTTTATAGGACTCTTGCTTGCTGTAGAGGGGTTAGTGACGCCGAATAAGGCCGTGGCGGGAGACGCGACCGACGACGGCGGGGTGCTGCTAACTGTTGGTTATTTATATAGATTAAGAATAGTAAGGGGCCTAGTATTGATCCTTGAGGGACTCAATATTGATCCATGGGGAACACTCAATGTGCTCGTTTATATAGGACTCTTGTTTGCTATAGAGGGGTTAGTGCAGCCGAATAAGGCAGAGGCGGGAGACGCGGCCGACGACGGCGGGGTGGTGCTAGTGCTAACTGTTGGTCATTTATATAGACTAAGGGTGGATTCGTCCAAACTTCAATATAAACGGGAATAACTATACCAAGAATACATCTATTCCACGATTTTTTTCTCGAGTAAAGAAATGGTCATTTTTCCATGCAATCCAAAGATAAGTTACTCTTGGGATTCTTATTCCTTCATTAGTGAGTGAATATGTGAATGAACGTATTATCCTGCCAATTGTCATTGTTCTATAAACAAACTATTTAAAAGGCAAAGTCTTGTCAACTCTATTTTGTCGCCTTTTACGTATCTGTAGCGGTCAAAGTCAAATGTCAAGCATGTCAATGACATTATGGCACGCGGACGCCATTAAAATGAAAAAATAATAAATAAATACTCGCGGATTAACTTTGTTATTCTCCGCGAAATGGTGGTACAGCGACTATTCCCGAATAGGCAAAATACTCTGAAAATAGTGTGTGGTAAAACGTAATTTCGATTTACTCTTGAATAACTGGTCATTTTATCTAAGAATAACAGTTATTCTCTCTTGGTCGAATCCGCCCTAAGAATAACAGTTATTCTCACTTGGTCGAATCCGCCCTAAGAATAGTAAAGGGCCCAATATTGCTCCTTGAGGGACGCCTATACTAATGGGGGGGCTTTTGGATTGAATGGAAGTAATTGAACTTACCCGGGCTAGCTTCTTTGGTGTTTGTTATAATCGGAGGCGGTGGACGCATTTTTGTCTCCAAACATTGGAACTCCGATACTGTCAACAAAAGAAAGATAATTTAATGCGTAGCAAGCAGCTGGTAAAACTCTTCCAGTGCGCGCTAACAACGCAATAAGACAAGTACAGAAACGTTATTATCTATAATAATAAAACAAAATAGGCCCTAAAACACCTCCCTAAGGGACACCTACCTGGGTGTTTAGCAGGCTCATCGCTTGTAAAGTCTTGGTGAGGCGTAGGTGCTGGCAAAACTCGTCCCGCGCGCGCTAACAACGCAGTAAGACACGTACAGGAACGCTATACAACTTAAAACTATCTATTATAATAATAGAACAAAATAGGCCCTAAAACACGTCCCTAAGGGACACCTACCTGGGTGATTAGCAGGCTCATCGCTTGTAAAGTCTTGGTGAGGCGTAGGTGCTGGTAAAACTCGTCCCGCGCGCGCTAACAACGCAGTAAGACAAGTACAGGAACGCTATACAACTTAAATCTATAATAATAGAACAAAATAGGCCCTAAAACACTTCCCTAAGGGACACCTACCTGGGTGTTTAGCAGGCTCATCGCTTGTAAAGTCTTGGTGAGGCGTAGGTGCTGGCAAAACTCGTCCCGCGCGCGCTAACAACGCGGCAAGACACGCGCGTGCGGCGGCCGCGCGCGCCTCGCGTTTACTGTGGCCCCACCCTTCAAACGTCATGTCGGCCACCTGAAAGATGGCTTACTTTTAATTTAAGACTATATGCACATAATATACACATTATACACTGGCAAGGGCGTCGCCAGGGGTGGGCAGGGGGGGCAGCTGCCCCCCCTAGAGGCTAAAAAATGTAGCCAACTGCAAAATAACCAAAGTTCTAAGGCCGTGCAATTGACTTGCTTTTCTGATAAATCCCGCCCCATCTCAAAACTTAAATAAATTCACTAGGTGCTCTTGAGTCTTGACTGTACAATAGGGATGTTGACTTATGAATAAAATAACGAAATACTAATAAAAATCGTAAACATATTTAACTTTTAGAGTAGCTTGTATACCTCTTGGTTTTATATATTGCGTATTATTTGTTTTATGACCCTTCAAAGTTGGGTGGACAAGTCCATTTAAAAAGTATACAATTTATTAAAATAAATGATACCTTTAATTAGTCCGTAAAATGTATAGCAAATTTGTCGAAGAAACCATTTTGATAAACACAATATTTAATATAGCTGCTGAACAAATTTCCTATGCGTTGCATACAAACTAGCACGGCGTGACGACATAACGTGCAAGCCATTAGTATGGAGCGTTTTTGATCGAGTCCATTTGTGTGCATTTCACACTGTGATATCTCGGGCAGTTTTCATGCTAGCGAATTAATTCTTTTACCAATGTTTCTTTTTTTGAGAGGTAATTTATGTAACATAAAATAAAAAAAATAGTCAACATCCCTATTCATATTTTTCTCATCTTCATATCTTTAGAATCTTGCGATTTCATACACGATTTGGAATTCTAATTATTCAAAAATCGGCCCCCAGCACGTTGGGCTATCACAGCACCAATCATTTTAAACATACAGAAACTCTATAGTTTTTTTGAATTTGAGATTTTTGCATTCACAATGCTATTTTTACACAATACTAAATAATATACTAGAAAAAATACGACTCGCACCAGATCAATACTCAGACGGGAATCGAACCCGCGACCTTTGGATATCCGGTCCAATGCTCTGACCGCTGAGCTACCGAGTCACTATCACTAGTGACATCGCCGAATTTCTTCTAGTATATCCTACTCTTACGCTGCAAGCCAGCGTTATTTCACCAATGTGTTTCAACTGAATGTCGAGGTAATTCCTCACATTGGTGAAATAACGCTGTCTTGCAGCGTAAGAGTTGGATATACTAGAAGAAATTTGACGATGTCACTAGTGACTCGGTAGCTCAGCGGCCAGAGCATTGGACCGGATATCCAAAGGTCGCGGGTTCGATTCCCGTCTGAGTATTGATCTAGTGCGAGTCGTATTCAAATCAAATCAAATCAAATAACAAACAATTTTAATTATTAAAAGCGTTAAAGATTAATAATATTTTTAAAAAATAAATTTCGTAAAATGAAACCTTTAGTCACGTGACAGTGAACACCAATCAGAAAGCGTTACGTCACGCCGTGCTAAACTCCAATCTTGTGTTTGACGTTTCGAGTATCACTACCGGAGGCGCGTTCCAAACCTACACTCCGAGTGCAACCTAACCACAACCGCACGCAAGTTTTAGCCACTTTTTCCGTATTTCTCCATTGTTTGGAACATATATAAATAACTAGTTTGGCGTTTTTATAGTCGTGCTATCACACTGGGGCACTATACAGTACTTATAATATGAGAAATTAATTTTTAAACGATAAAAACTAGCTATAACTTACGAAGACACGATCGCTCTTTGGTTTGTTTTGCACGGCGTGACGTCATTCAAGACGCCATGACAGTCTTGTGCGTTTTGGAACCAAATTAAAATTGGTTTTTTAAAACGCGAAATTTCTAATGTAAACGCTCGATTAAAAATAAATAAACCTTTTTTTTTCGATAAAATGCCTAATAAGCTAAAATATTAAGCAGTTATTGAAATTTTGTCAACTAGCCTATTGTGCTTACCTCAACCTCCATGCAAAATAAGGGTCGGTGTTGCACGCCCATTTTATACAAATAATGGAATTGGAAACCAGAGCTGAGCTCGTTCAATATCGATATTGGGTTCTTGCATTGCAAGTCCATATCACTGATAGATCGGATGTCCATTTTTGGACCACTTCACTTGAAACAGTTTTTTACCATCGGTCACATAATTTATGCTAAGTTAAAAAACATAAATACTACGCGTTCACTTCATCATTGCCGCTACCTCCCGGCCCGCTTCGTCATACCGCACCCCCTGCGTCGCCTTTCTGGTACGGCTAGCAATGCAAAGCTTAATTTTTGTTTCTGTCGATTTAATCATTACGTTCGTTATTTGTGTTGTTATGATGATTAAAAGATTAAAGTTCCTACATAATAGCGAACCTAACTTGTAAGATAAATAAATGAGACTCTTTGAACAAGAAAAAAATGAAAAACAGTTGAAAAACATGATTACTTTTTTGTCTTCAGTACCGTTAGCTTTGACGTCATAACGGTCGTCGACGGCAATGACGATGTGAACGCGGAGTATGTATAATTTAAAAACACATTTTAACTAACACAAATATCAAAACATACACTTCACTCTGCCACTACAATATCAAATATGTGGTCACTTAGTAAGAACTGAATTAATAACAAAGAGTACAGTATGAATTATTTTGTTATCTTGAAGATAAATCCTTGAGACTGATAAAACAAGTAATGCACAATACTTAGTAATACGTATTATATGTACTTATGTAAAATCATTTATGTAAAAGTAACACTGTTTTAAGGCTCCGTTACGCGAAATCACTTGTCTCTGTCTTTTTCTTTATGTGTAAAGAGTATGGAAAATAACCTCACTTCTGCACTTTTTCGATGTTTTTCGTTGTTTTTTCATCATAATCTTTAGCACAATTATCTTTCTTAAAAAAAAGTTATTGGAGCAACTGCTCAGTACGTTAAAGTGTATTTTGATGTAGAATTCAATACGTTTCCGCTATTATTTACGCCAAAGAAATGGCCCGCGACAAGCGATTTGATGATATTCTGTTTTTTTTTTACAATCATCTGTGAGGTTTATACGCAATTTAATACTTGTAGGTACTAGATAATCTCTTTAGCTTGTCGTATGTTTTTTTTGTGGCTACAACTTTGCGTTTTCTATATAAAAATATGGCCCGCGCAAACCATGTTTTCACTCCGTAGCGATTTTGCCGCTGACTGCTGCTCTCTCGCTCGCACATATTTTCTCAAGTTTTTTTTAAATCTGAGTGCGTAAATGAAAAATGTGTCTCGGCCACTTTTCGCAATATAAGAATACGGACATTTCAACATATATTTCAGTTTCGAGTTGCTGAAGTACAAAAAGTTATTGTATTTGCCAGTTCAAATAACTGTTAGAAAAACGACAACTTTTTGTACTTTAGCAACAAAAAACTTAAATATATTTTAAAATGTCCGTAATCTTGTATTGCGAAAAGTGGCCGAGACACATTTTTCAATTGCGCACTCAGATTTAAGAAATCTTGAGAAAACATGAACTGTTCGAGCCAGAGAGCGGCAGTCAGTGGCAAAATCGCTACGGGCTCTTAAGGCGAGGCCAGTTCACGATCTGATGAAAAGTCTGATTTTTGAACTTCCAATGTGAAGAACTGATGTAAAATTCTACTTCACAAAAATTACTGTAGACTGACAAAGAAACAAAGAAGCAAATTAACCGAACAGAATATTGAAAAATGGCATGGTAACTCTGTAAAAAAATCCTGAATAACACCATAAAAACTTATAAAAATAAATTTCAAATCGTCAGATTTCGTAATTTTCAACGACAGTGATATGATTTTTTATGCAAAAAGGATAGCTTTTTTATCGATCTAACACAATAACCGAGTACATTTTTAATAAATGATCCAGTATTTCAGAAATCAATAAAAATGTACTAAAATTCGTCAAATTTCTGGCGAAGCGTCAATTAAAGTAATGCGATATTCAACCTTATTCTAAAAACATAGTGAAAGAGTAAATTTCGTGAACTGGCCTCGCCTTAAAACGCTGAACCAATTTTTGTATAGAAATAGACAGAACACTTCAAAAAAAGGAGGCGGTTCTCAAGACGACGGTATTTTTTTTATGTATGTTTTAACATAACTTGGTCAGTTGTTTACCGATTTATACAATTCTTTTTTCATCTCAAAGAACATAGTTCGTGTGTTGTGCTGAACCAATTTTGACGAATTTTTGTATAGAAATAGACAGAACCTTATTTTCATAGTAATAAGCAAAGGCCGGATTTGCGGTAGCAAGAATACAAACTTGCTAGTGATTATCAAATTATCGTAAATGTTTACAATACATATTAATAACCGACGACCTCCGTGGTCGAGTGGTTTCACCAATTTCACCATCTCTTGAGGTCCCGGGTTCGATCCCCGGTTGGGTCAATGTAGGAAATGAACTTTTCAATATTGTCTCAGGTCTGGGTGTTTGTGATACCACCGTTGTCTCTGATTTCCATAACACAAGTGCTTTAGCTACTTACTTTGGAATCGGAGCAATGTATGTGATGTTGTCAAATATTTATTTTATTTATTTATTTATTATTATCGATGTTTTGAAAATATTTTTGAAGTGGAACTTCTTTGATCGAGTCTGAATATTTTTTGTATTTTCCCAAGGACGTATTTTTGAAAAAAAAAATTACATTGTACCTGATACAAAGATACCAAAGTACCACTTTGACTTTGGTATCTTTGTATCACGAAAACTGCAGTGGATTTTATCATTTAGCTACATTTCACGATTTTTACTTTTCATATACCAATGTAGGTAGGTAATTTCCACTATTTCCGACAGTACCTATGTCTATACATATATCACGATACTTAATTATATTTTTTATCGATACATTACACAAACAAATAATTAAGTTGTCCACGCACTATTAAGGCGAGGCCAGTTCACGAAATTTACTCTTTCACTATGTCTTTAGAATAAGGTTGAATATTGCATAACTTTAATTGACGCTTCGCCAGAAATTTGACGAAGTACATTTTTATTGATTTCTGAAATACTGGATCATTTATTAAAAATGTATTCGGTTATTGTGTTAGATCGATAAAAAAGCTATCCTTTTTGCATGAAAAATCAAATCACTGTCGTTGAAAATTACGAAATCTGACGATTTGAAATTTAGTTTTATAAGTTTTTATGGTGTTATTCAGGATTTTTTTACAGAGTTACCATGCCATTTTTCAATATTCTGTTCGGTTAATTTGCTTCTTTGTTTCTTTTTCAGTCTACAGTAATTTTTGTGAAGTAGAATTTTACATCAGTTCTTTACATTGGAAGTTCAAAAATCAGACTTTTCATCAGATCGTGAACTGGCCTCGCCTTGAACGTCATTTTATTCGTGCTACTGCGAATCCGGTGTCTGTCTATAAGACTTACCGTTACTGCGACAGTGAAACTGGGACAGTGGGCAGGGCCCCCTTGGCGTAGGATCGTGTACATGACCCTTACTCCTAGCTCGTTTAAAGCGGAAACCGGAGATTTTCCGCCCGATTCCACGGCATCCGCTGCGTTCGCCAATGCCTGTTTAAACGGAGAAATATTCGAGTACAGTTCAGTTACAAAGTATGAAAAAAAATGCAGAAAACCCTCTCGGAATAAAAAGCTATTTTGCAGGCCAAACTAGGACTCAATACAATACAGTCACGTCTTTAAATATAACGGGTGTAACAAGACACTCAACGAAGCCGAAGTCCACGCATTCCGCCCATCATCAGGATCATTTTGGTCTTTTAGACTATACCTGGGAAACCAATAGCTACGAAGTTATTGAGGGTCTATATTTTTATGAAAAAAAAAATCGTTATTTCCTAATTTTTGTCTACAGAAACATTATCAAAATTGTATGTATTTCGTAACCAGCAATGGCTTCAAAACGTCATCACTCAATATATTTCATGAGCACGCGCATAAACGCTGCCTTTCAACTCGGCCGCACGCAGCTGTGTAGCATTCACTCGCAGGCGCGGTCTTTTGTACGCGTTACATTGCGTGGTAATATAAGTAAAGCTTTTTTAACACCAAAAATTAAAAGACGTTTCCCAGCAATAATTTTGAACAGAAATGGTTGATGATTGGCAGAATACGTAGACCTCGGCGTCGTTGAGTGTCTTGTTACACCCGGTATACAGGGTGATTTTTTGAACACTGCACAAATGTGGTGTACCTTAGACTGAACAACTTTGTCTATGAAACCAACTTAATCAGAGCAAAAAAATATTCCTCTTCCATACATTTTGGTCGAGTAGATATGGACGTTTTCTATGCAACAGCTGATTATTTTTTGCTCTGATTAAGTTGGTCCCATAGACAAAGTTGTTTATTTGACGGTCTAAGCCACACCACAAAATTTGTGCAGTGTTCAAAAAAACACCCTGTATACAGAACTTTGTCACTCTAATCTAAAACCTATTACTTTTTTGAACAGAAATCAATGTAATGACATGCAACTACAATAAAGTGACAAGTTCTAAATTGTATACCTATATTTAGACGTGACTGTACCTACTACATGCAGCAATTCCCAAGCAGCTAATAGTACAACTAGCTATTAACTTACAGATAGATAGTGAACTATTAATATTAACTAACTAAAATAATAATAATCAACGTTTATTTCATCGCGCAACGCCAAAACAACCCATATTAAGGCCTTAAGGTGGGTATTCCAATATTCAATTCAAATTATTGAAATAAAAGATTACGCGCGTGAAGTTACGAGTATCATGGAAAAAATATATAATGTACTTGAAATAATACACAATAGATTTAATTGAAAGCATTTATAAAAATGTTACCACCTTTGATGTAAAAAAATATTCCGTGGACCCTGTTTCTGGTCTTATTTGCACAATTTCTTGGAAACAGAACATTCGTTTATGTTAAATAAAACCAACCATACAAATCAGCGATGTTAATACCTTCAATCTTAATTGAACAGATTTTTTTAACTAACTTGAAAGCGAAGAAAAGTAATAACAACATGTAAAAATTGAGAATTCGGTGCAAGATCTCAAAGCAAACGCCGTGTTGGAACGCGCACTGATTTGAACCCAAAGTGAGTAGAGTTACGTTCGATTTCACTCCATCACGGATTACCCGCTCGGATTGACGCATGTTAAGGCCTTAATACTCACTTGTAAGTTCCATTTGAAGCCAGCGCCGAGTCGGATGGTCGGTGCCGATCTCTTAGTTGGTGGTTCTCCATCTAAAAATAATAACAAGAATTAAATGACGCAAACTACTGTTACAAACAAAATGAAGTTGCTTCCTAGGTTTTATAGAAATAACTATTATTTATTTTTAGATAATTTTTCTGTTATTCTTCTTAGCGTGTCGACTCGGTATATAATTAAATTTGTGAGGACCAGAACTCAGCCACTGATACAGCATTATCAGTGTCCTTGTAAAGATCCTCGCGTGTGCAGGTGTTGGGACACGCGGGGCATGACCATGACATAAGATGTGCCATTGTCTGGGGGGCAATACCACACAGACTTGCGCTCTCCGAGCCAGGGATTGAAATACCGTTAAAAAAAATAACGTTAAAAATACCGTTAAAACCTTTTATCGGTAAATTTACCGGTAAAAATAACGTTAATAATATTGTACCGGTAAAATTACCGTTAAACTTTACCGGTACAATAGTACCTACCGGTAAAATTATCGGTATTACGTTATTAATTGGAATAACGTTAATTTTAAAGTAAAGGTAGCAAAAAGTAAGAAATAACATTAAAATTAACGTTATTGACTGAAATAACGTTAATTTCAATGTAACGTTATCTAAAGTAACGTTATTTAGTGGCATAACGTTGATGTTAAAATTAACTATAAAAAAGTAAGAAATAACGTTACATTTAAAAATAACGTTATCATTCCCCGCTCCGAGCTGAGCATGATGCTGAGCACCTGAGCATGTTCTCCCTGCTTCGGCCTACTTGAGTCCTTAGTCTATTTAAGGACTGCCAAGTTGCCCAAGGTAGATCATGGCCAGGTGGGAGTTGTTCCGCCAGCTCAGTATTTGGGTCTGTGAGGTATTTCTCCTTCCAGAGCTGTAAGCGGGTGTCTTTAGCTTCCCCATCCGGAGGTGGACCTTCCTTGAGGAAGTTGTGGCAACTTTTAAGCCTCTGCGTCACCGGCACGTGGTGGTGTAAGGGGTGCCGTGGGTCATGCTCTTTTTTAAAGCGCTCCAGAGAGCTAGCCACATCCCTGCGAACGTCCGGGGGAGCAATACCAGCCAACAGATACAGCAAATCAACAGGAAATTTCTGTTATTGAAAATTATAGTTTGGTTAGTTATATAAAATTAGTGGCATATTTAGTTGCACCGCGAAACCATAATAAACACCCCACGAAACATCTTAAATTATCAACATTTTTCTATATCTTAAACCTATACTAGACTTGCAAGGCTGCAAACAATGAATGAATGAATAAATACTTTATTGTTCACCATAATAAATACATACAAGGACAGAACAAAACTGGAACATTTGGCGGCCTTATCGCTGAAAAGCAATGTCTACCATGCAACCATTTATTTACACAGAACAGAAAGAAAAATAAGGAATGGGCAGTTTATGGTGTTTTAAAAGTAGGAACAAAAAAATGTACCCGTGAGAAGACTCAATTCTATAGACGGAGTCGCGGCCAGAAGCTAGTTTTTTTTAACTAAAATTTAATTAAAAAATTTACCTTCCACTTCCTCAATCTTTAATTCTATGTTTCGCACTTCGCACATTTGTAAATCGTTGGTAAAATAACCGAATATCACACAGACACTCAGACAGTCACACAGACAGTTGTTACTTTTATATACGGATGCAATATCCTTTATTTTCACGACACACAAATCTTATGAGGCACGTTACATCGAAACTAACAGAAAATGCTCCATTGATTTTTGAAGGGAGTAATGAATTTTTTTTTACAAATACCCTACTTTTTGTAACATTATTTTTAAGCAGGGTTGGCATGATTAAATCACATTGATTTAAATCAAGTGATTTTTTGAATAAAAATCATTGATTAAATCAAATTGCCTTTTTCTTTCCTATTTGTAGAAAAATATAAAATTCTTAATTTTAAATAATTGATAGACACATAAAAATGTATATTAAATGCAACTTTGTGTTAGAATTACTGCTTTAAACTGTTTTTTCATCTAAAAAAACTGCCAAATCATCTGTCCTAATATTTAACTTTCACCAGGAATTTTTATTTTGAACTGTTTTATTGATCTTTTTATTTGTTTCTTCCGAATTAAAGTGTTAAATAAGTCGAACAAAAGCGCGTTGTGGTTTCACGCACTATATTAAGTGGATTTTAAAGGCTCTTAAGCAAAAAATCGAAAAAAATCCGATTTTTCGATTTTTTGAAAAAAATCAGTGAATTTTGATTTTTTGCAAAAAAAATTTTCCAACCCTGTTTTTAAGGCAAAGGAATATGGAACGTGAAGCTATTTTTTACGGCATTGTTTCTATTTTTATAATTATTAAAGTGTGTGTATGTTTTTTTATCGTTGTAGTTATGTAATCTTACCTATGAAATTGTCTTTTATTACACACTATTCAACTCTCATGCATGGCGGAACTTGACAGACTGATCGTACACGATCACGTTTGTTAAGCAACGCTCGGTCCGGCCAGGTGTCGGATGGGTGACCGTTAAGTGGCATTACAACTGAGCGCTTCCGTGCTTCGGAGGGCACGTTAAATCGTCGGTCCCGGCTGTTGTCATATGATAACAGTCGTTAGGCCAAGTTAGAGGCCTTACAGGCGGCTTGGTAAACTCTTAACACCAGAGGTGGCCACTAATCCTTATTCGATGAAAGAAAGAAACTCAATAATTATGGTTTTTAATAGCATAGTCAGTCACAGATATACTAAATAGTAACGCCAAGTGTTCATTCAGATATTAGAATCATTTTAAGATTTAATGGTTAGTAAGTAAATTTAAAAAAAATACTTATGAAATAATGCAACTTCTATTAAAAGTAAGAATAGAGATGGGCAAAGCCCCAGTTTATTTAAACCAGACTACTGGGTTAGGCTGCCTGTCCATTGACGCGGAGCTAGGTGGCGGCGGAGCGGAGAAACGAGGAAATTAACCAATATTGATTGCAGAGCGGAGATTTTATGCAATCCTTTTGGTTAATATTTATTATAATATTGATTTATAAACTGCCCACTTCTTATTTCTCTTCTTCCAGTCTTACAAATGGTTGCCCGGAAGAAATTGCTTTTTAGCGAAATATCTATTTTTTTCTTGTAATGTTTTTCTATTATGGTGAACAATAAAGAGTCTATCTATCTAATACGCTAATAATAATAATAATAATATGGTCGCAGACCAGCATTATGCTGAGTTGGGACCGTTTTGAGACAAATAGTGTTTAAGTTTTATTGTACTACTGTATTGTTTTATTGTGTGTCTCAAATAAACTATTTTTCTTTCTTTCTTTCTTTCTAATATTTCCTTGTTTCTCCGCTCCGCCGCCCAGCTTCTCTTCAATGGACAGGCAGCCTAAACCCAGTTAAATTCCATGAACCATTTTGTTGAACTAAATAAAATCTTTATAAATATGCTATGACTGTATTTTCCTTTGAATATTTTTTTGTATTGATTTAACAAGAAATTGATTCCATAGCAACTTCAAAGACATCACATATCAATAGAAAGAGCTGTAAAAACTTTCTATAGCCTACATTAATGGGTTTTTACTGAGTTTAAACCCTGTAGTCGGGTTTATATTAAACCGGTTCTTTTGCCCATCTCTAAGGGTAAATTCGTCCAAACTTCAATATAAACGGGAATAACTATACCAAGAATACATCTATTCCACGATTTTTTTCTCGAGTAAAGAAATGGTCATTTTTCCATGCAATCCAAAGATAAGTTACTCTTGGGATTCTTATTCCTTCATTAGTGAGTGAATATGTGAATGAACGTATTATCCGGCCAATTGTCATTGTTCTATAAACGAACTATTTAAAAGGCAAAGTCTTGTCAATTTTATTTTGTCGCCTTGTACGTATCTGTAGCGGTCAAAGTCAAATGTCAACCAAATGACACTGACATACGGCACGCGGACGCCATTAAAATACTCGCGGATTAACTCTGTTATTCCCCGCGAAATGGTGGTATAGTGACTATTCCTGAATAGGCAAAATACTCTGAGAATATGTATGTGGTAAAACGTAATTTCAGTTTACTCTCGAATAACTGGTCATTTTATCAAAGAATAACAGTTATTCTCACTTGGTCGAATCCGCCCTAAGTGAGAAGGAGGTAATAGAGATAAAATAATAAAAACTTACATTTGTTAGCATCCTTAAAATGCCTCTTCTTAGGGGTTACATCTCGAGTCATGTCGGTGGTTGAGCTTATGTCGCCACTAGATGCCTGAAAACAAAATCACTGTTTCACTCATACAGGGGTGGAAACTGTTTCCATGGCCAAAATTACTGATTTTACTGACTAAAACCTTCTAAAATACTGACCATTTACTGACCAAAACCAGTGCGCGGAGCCTGTGGCAAATTCTATCGAGGGGCCCTAGGTTTGCTATAAGTTATCATGTTTATGGTATTACTACTAGGGTTACAATTTTCGAAAGGATGGAAGTTGCCTGCCTAGGATGCTCTAAATGCCGGATTAAAAAAAATACCTATCCATAGCGAACAAAAGGTCGCGCAGCGCGAATTTTAGTCAGTTTCATCCAATATTCTTGTAATTTTGTTTATCTTTAGTACAAAAATCGGTCGCACTGCGCGGTCACCATCTACTAATGTTGTAATTTTGCCTGTGAATAGCAAAAAAGAACGGCCGCGCAGCGCGATTTTTGTCAGTTTCATCCAAAAATCTTACAATTTTGCTTATCATTAGCAAAGAAATTAGCCGCGCAGCGCGATTTTTAGTTAGTCAGTTCCATCCACTACCTACCGACTTTTATAATTTTGCCTGTCGTTGTAGTCTTAAACAAACAGCGCGTTTTTAATCAGTTTTTTCACCTCAATCTACAGAAACCAGACCGTAAACCCGTATAGCTCGTGAAAATACTGACTTTACTGACCATTTTTCGAAAAAACTGACTTTTACTGACCTTAGCCAAAAAAACTGACTTTTACTGACTTTACTGACCATTTTCCACCCCTGCTCATATGACAATTATTAAGGTGGTACCCTGAGCGAAAGTGGCGCCGCGGTAATTATATTTAATATTATAATTCTAATACACAATTTTAAAAATGTTTATCGTGGAGATTTTAGGGCCCACAGTCACAGTCTAGTATTTTTAGACGGTATCGTTACATTCCCTCGTAGTCACTGCTAGAAGTAGATAGCAAAACTGCTAAAAGTGGCCGTTTTTGACACATCTACTTCTACGAATGACTACGAGGGCATGTAGTGATACCTTCTAAAAATACTAGACCATGGGCCCTAAAATCTCCACGATAAACATTATTAAAATCTTTTTCTATAAATAACTTATTAAATAAAAACCTCTGAGGGCGCCACTTTCGGTCATACAACCCCCTTAATACAGCGTGAAATTTTAATGGTTGTTTTCCCGCAGTAGGGTAGTTCCACTCATGATTACAAGCAACTTTTCACTATGGGGTCAAATCTGATATCGCTAAAAAAAATCAGCTGAGCCATACAAAAGCCTACCTACTCGACTTTAACGTATGGAACAGCTGATTTTTTTTCGCGATATCAGAGTTGGCCCCATAGTAAAAGTTGCTTGTAATCATGAGTGGAACCACCCCACTACTGCGGGAAAACAACCATTAAAATTTCAGCGTGTATACCGGGTGTAACAAGACCCTCAACGAAGCCGAGGTCTACGTATTCTGCCCATCATCAGGACCATTTCTGTTCAAAATTATTGCTGGGAAACGATTTTAATTTTTGGTGTTTAAAAAAGCATTGCATAAATTACCACGCAATATAACGAGTACAAAAGACCGCGCCTGCGAGTGAATGCTACACAGCTGCGTGCACCCGAGTAGAAAGGCAACGTTTATGTGCGTGCTCATGAAATACATTGAGTGATGACGTTTTGAAGCCATTGTTTGTTACAAAATACATACAATTTTGATAATGTTTCTGTAGACAAAAATTTGGAAATAACGAATAAAATAAGATTTCATAAAAAAAATTCTGACTTTGACCTTCTATAACTTCGTAGCTATTGGTTTCTCAGGTATAGTCTAAAAGACAAAAATAATCGTGATGATGGGCGGAATGCGTGGACTTCGGCTTCGTTGAGTGTCTTGTTACACCCGTTATGTATACAACCCGGTCAAGTTAACTCGGCACCAGAAGCGAAAGCGACCCCTCTCCTTTTCACCTTGCGCCACGCCCCCACTGTAAATTTTTCGAAAAATTTCGATGATTAGGTATCGATAAATAATCTCTAACCGTAGGAGAACTAAAGTAACCAACATCGCTCGAAGGATAGCGAGAAGAATCGATGGCCGTTGGGACGGAAAGGTTTTTGAATGGCGACGTGGGTAGGCCCTTGACAAGGTGGACCGCCGTTAGGGTGAAGGTCGCGGTGCGCCGCTGGATGCGGGCCAAGCACGACCGAGCGTCGGTCGTGGAGATCTATACCCAGCAGTGGGTGTCGTGCGGATGATATGATGATGATGATGATGAATCGCTAGTGTACTAACACTTCTGGAGTAACGACGGTGGAGGCAAGGAGGGTCGCGCGCGCTTCAGGTGTCCAGGTAACTTCACCGGGTTGTAATAATAATTTGATAAGGCCCCGCACAGACATAATGAGTGTAGTCGTTCGAGATCTGCATTCTGCTTCTTTAATTATACTAACTGATGGTGCGTTCCGACCATAGAATAATGTTCTGACTGCCTGCACGTTAAACAGAACTACAAAGTTACAAAGGACTCCGAACAGATGAACTCTTTCTGTCTGCGCGAAGAACTTTTACATATTATATATTCTGTACCAGCCTAAAATACAAGAACCAAAATAAATTCTCTAAATGTACAAGAAGCAAACAAGTTCAAAAAATTATACAATTAAAGTTAAAAAACTATTTTTTATAAAAAAAGATACATCATTTTTTATACTAATATTAATTTCAAAAGTAGGTATATTGAAGGTGTCTTATATATATATAATATCTCAAATATTATTTCTTACGGCCAGGCCAGGCCCAATAATCAAGATAGGGATAGGCCTAAGGTTGATATTAATAAAATATTAACGACAGTTGCTTAGTAATTTGAATTAGGCATACATATCCCTATCTGTGGATTATTTGATCTAGGGGGTTAATAATAATAATAAAATGTATAACACTGTATTTCAGATACTATTGAAGGGTTACTATACCAAAACTTAGTCAGACGTACAAACCACAACCTTGCTTGCCAGTCAGTCAACACAATAAAAATATAATATAACAAAGCACCTCACTGCACAAAAAATAAACATACAAATATACAATTTTAGGATAAAAAAACAAACACAAGTTACATTGTTAATAAATTAAATTAACTAAGACCCACATTATGTTAAATTTTCTACGAAATTGAGGCAGTTTAAGAACAATAGGGTTTTGTAACTTTGATAAAGTTAAAATGAAAATACATAATTCTCTTTTATAAAGAAATTATGAGTAACACACAGTAAAAGACAGCAAGACAGTAAGGCCTGTTGAATTTATAAACCGCTTTCAACATTGAGAGCTATCTTGAGATCATATCTGAGATGCTGTTGCTTTAAGAAGAGCATCTCATGATAGCTCTGAACGTTGAGAGCGGTTCATAAGTACGGGCCTTTAGACACACACAACACACTAAGGCCCGTATTCATAAACTGCTCTCAACGTTGAGAGCTATCTTGAGATCATACTTGAGATGCTGGTGTTGATAAAGTGTCTTTTTCATGAGAAAATATCATAATGTTGTTAAATTGCTATGCACTTTGCTAGGGCCACACTTTGACTGCTTATCCATCAATTCAGAGATGTAAAAAAGAGAAAAACCAAAGAAACATTTATTGGTATCAGCACAAAGAGATCTTAAGAGGATTGTCAAGCTAATGGTCTCCATACAAACGGCGATAACGTTTCCCACCCTCTTACTAAACCTTAACCTACAGTAATTAATTATTGGTATATATTTTCAAATCAACAATGAATATTTTAAAAATCAAAACGTACAGCCCTAGTTTTTAGGCATTTCAAAAACATACCAAAAATTCATTGCTGTAGGTTAAGATTTAGAGAGTGGGAAACGTTATCGCCGTTTGTATGGAGACCGCTTGCTTGACAATCCTCTTAACAAAAAGAACTAAAAAAATTAAAAAAGAAAACAATACTGGCAAAGAAATAGGTGCACGGAAAACTGTCTCAACTGTACTTCCGCAGCATTACCCAAATGCCACAGAAGTGCTGGTTTTCAGACAACTCCCTAGACCAGGGATAGCGAACATTTTTGTACCAACGTCAGGGGGGTATCACTCCGCGCTTAAACTTTTATATTAGCCTACTGCTCGCGGCCCACTCCAAGAGGGCCATTGTCGAGGGATATCACCGCGCCGACCGAAACGCGCGGCGTCGGCGCGTGCAAGCGACGAGAGCGCAGCGCGTGAACGTCACCAACGAAACGAGTCAGTCAAGCGCCGAATGCGAAACTGCATGCACTTCGTTTTTGATACTTAATTACTAACGTACCTACCTACCTACCAAAGTTTATTGTATTTTTTGTATACATATTTACATACTTAGTTGTATCGAAGTTCGAAATATGGTACCAGTAAAGAAAAAAGCTAAAAAATACTAATTTTTTTTCACCCATCCCATAACCGACCCTTGCAAAAGTTGCAATCGTTGGGCCAGGCGCTATACCACTGCGCCATCGAGCTTCTCTAACTACTTAGAAATACTTATTATTTATGCTCTTTAAATAATATATGCTCAGCTCACCTATTAGGTAGATTTATTTTATTTTATAAGTAGGTACCTATTAGTAATTTCATTGTTTATTCATGGGCATAACGAATGTTTTCTATGATATCAGTAACTAGCGAGTAGCAACCCCGAAATGTGTCGGTTGAGACAGAGCTATGCGACAGAAAGAGACGCGTCTCTTTCTTCTTCGTAGGTGCATATAATTTTATCCACGCAGCGTTGTGCAGTTTGAAATTGTACTTTATTGCCGTGCAGCGAGAGTAGCTTATTATTTAAAGGTCCTCGCGGGGATCGACTTCTGTACGTTAGTACTATTATATATTCTGTGCCAACGTGCCATTTTTCGAAAGAAATCTTTAATGAGGTCCTAGACGCACGTCTTAAAATAATTTTGACTTTGTGATTATTGGGAAAATAATAATAATAAATACTATTATTATGTACGCTTAGGAATTCACGGGCCAAAAGTGACCCGGTCCTTTAAGGCTTGCGTGGGGATAAGGATCCAACACGTAGAGGCCATTTTTAGCGAC
This sequence comes from Agriphila straminella, assembly GCA_950108535.1. Lineage (NCBI taxonomy): Eukaryota > Metazoa > Arthropoda > Insecta > Lepidoptera > Crambidae > Agriphila > Agriphila straminella. The sequence continues at coordinate 1,874,480 of OX467328.1, forward strand.
TTTAATCTAATATGCGTGTGGTACACCTGCTGGATCTAATCTCCGACTACATCAGTTTGATATACTCAGAGACTATCCCCAGCAAATGCACAGGAACTATGGAATCTACTGGTTAAGGACTAGTGGGCTATTAGGTTGGGATTGAGATGGACTGGGATTTGGGCTATGGAAAGAGACTACCGGACACCTGCCTTATCATAGTCTCCCAGACTGAAAAATTGGCAGGCGGTGACTAGCTAAGGACTAAATGGGCTCTCCAAAATAGCCGCGATGGCAAGAGAGCAACATCGGTGTCCTCGGCTGCAGGGTGTAGAGAGGTGTGCACCGCTTTCTACCCACTGTACAAGCGACAGTGTGCCAACTCGCGTCTTATGCATGTTTCACTTCCACCCTGCGAGCGTATAGCTCTAACGACTCAACCCTAGACGGCCGTTGAAGGCGAGCCAGGGGCGGGAGTCCGCAGGCCCCCTTGGGGCTCACCCCTGCTGCGGGGACGAGGGCCTGGATCGACTCCCGGGAGCACTCGGGTCCGTGGTGTCGCTACTCACCAACAGCTCGCCACAAGCTGCCCTGCGGGCCTATTATTATTATTATTATTATTATTAAACAGGCGAGCAGTTGTTGCAACTGATAGTGCCTGTATCCTGCAATCTTTGCTCTATTCTACTTTATTTAAATTGGTGTTTGTCCAATCTATTCTTAAATTGGTTCAAGCTGTTGGCTGAGACTAATTGTTCTGGCAAATTGTTCCACGCTTGGACACTATCAACTCAAAAGTCTTAACTCACTACAAAAAATACGTACATTTTGCAATATTTTAATTATACGAGTAATCGTAGTGCATAATGAATTTTGTGATTGGTGACGTGCCCCAAATATTGTATATATGTATATATTATATATGTTTAGTTTTTAAGGTATATATCTATGGGCCATCGATGCCTGACTATAAATAAATAAATTAAAATTAAATTAAATTGTGTCGCGTGCCAAATGGTTCGCCATCCCTGCCCTAAACCCTAGGGAGCATTTCTGTGTAATGTTTCTTTCTTTCTTTCTCTTTCTTTCTTTAGCAAAAATGTCACCACCAACATCGTCTAGGACCTAAACGAATTTTGTGGCGACTTTTTCACAGAATAATGTACTTAAAATGAATCAATATAATAACATTATATTAAAATTTACCTTGCTTATTATATGCGTTTATTATTTATTACCTGTTATAAGGTATTATTATTTTTATAGCATAAAAATAAAATATATTTTTACGTATTAAAATACTAATACAGATTAAAATGTAAATTTTTTTCATACCCACTCCTCAAATGTATCTGAAATTTTAAAATAATATCTATTACAATTTTTTTTAAATAGTTAGGTAACTATCTTGTTTCAGTTTTTACCTAAATAGTTACTTAAGAGCATAAGTCGAGGGTGTAGAAGTTGAGTTCTGCAAACCTTTACCACTGTGTAAACAGGAATGGCAAGCTCAATTTTAAAACCGTTGCAGCTTGCGGAATTTGCTTGCTCAATAAATTGCAGCGAGGTTTAGACTAGCAAGTTCTTCCTGCAATTTCTTGAGTGAGCAAGTTCTGCAAGCTGCAACACTTTGAGAATTTGGTGTGTTACACAGAGGTAACAGCTTGCGGAAGTCAACTTCTCCATGTTTTATTGTTAGTCTACTGTTGCAGTTAGCGGAACTCGCTTGCTCAAGAAATTGCAGGAAATAATTGCTAATCTTAAATTTCGCTTAAATATTTAATGAACACTAGCTATTGCCCTCGACATCACTTGCCAGTAAACCTCACTTAATTATTGCCCGTGACTTCGCTTGCGTGGTATTTATTTATTTGAGAGAACTTTAGGAGCATACATTATTGTCCTAATGTCCAATCAAACTACCTACTTCAAACTATGTAGGTACCTACTCTAAGTATCTGAATCTACAAGGTATCTACATACCAAAATAAATAGGTATCAAAATTTCGCCTGCGATTTCGTATGTGTAGACAGTTACTTTACTATGACTAGGGTGTAGTATACAACATAGAAGTCTTTGTCCATAGGGAACAATATTTTTTTCAGGACCCCTGACAACGTGTAAGCAAAAAACTGATTTTCTTTACTTTCAAAAAGACGAGCCCGTCTCCGCCCGTATTTTTTGAGGTTATGAAAAACAAAAGATTCCGGTTTTGTGGAATACGTACCGTACAATTTAATCGACTATACAGTTTATGAAATTATGATAAGAATAAACTCAACACTTACCATTTTTCGTGAAATCCATCGAGTTTTCCTGCTCAGAAGCGATAACATAATAAAATATCATAAATATTATCAACTTTACTTTCTACACTAAATAGATATTCCAAACATATATATTATGTTACACACTACTCCTAGCATCTCAATACACAAATCAAAGCACAATTTCAAATAACTTACCATATTTTCACAATTTTTCGGTAAATCAGACAGATCTGCGAAATCTGCAAATTGATTTTTTTATTGTTTTTTTTTAAACAAATAAGTCAAAACCATGGACCAGTGTCTCCAACTCGCCGAGTCAAAATTACGGTGTTTCTAGTCTGAAAATACGGTATATTCCAAAAAATTACGGCAGATCTAATAAATAATTAGAATCACTCATAATAATCAAACGCCGACCATAATAACAGTGTTGCTAGTCTGAAAATACGGTAAATTATAAAATATTACGGCAGATCTAATAAACAAGTAGAAAACTATTTTTTCGATAGAATAATCAAAATTCACAGAGTACTATTACTATTATCATTGTTATAGATGTTTATTGTTGAGGGAAGTAATTAACATTATAGTCGACTCATTTCATTTTAACATTTTATCATTTCATAATTTTTTTTTTCATATAACTTATTTAATATCAACATAGTGGTACTTTTATTATCACATGTCATGTGTACACATTTTATAACTTTTTTATTTCATCTTATACTTTCTTCATAATATAACAATACAGGGACGTTATTTTAAGGTCATACTCTGACGCTGCGTAGCTCGCGCACCTTCGTCATCAGTCGCCTCCAACTATTCTCACAGAGAAATCTCGTTTCTGCTATGATCGAATGAAGGATCAGAACCCTTATTTCGTACCACTTATAACCACATATTCATTTTCAATAATTCTCATTTAATACATCACTTCATATTCACCTATAAAACTTCTACTTATTTCACTTTTACTTCATCTCGATCCCAAGCCAACCAAAAAAAATCTATTCATCTGTCCAAATCATTACTTGATCAGAATTTTAACTAAAGGATGATCAGTCCAAAAAAAAAGATTCCGATTAATTAATCATCTTACTTTAAAAAAACTTATCCTATCGATTCCAATACCTTACATTTTATCCAATACTAATTATAAAATTTCATTCGCTATACCATACACTTTAAAAATACCTACTCAATCCTAAAAAAATCCATCTCTCCCTAAAAAAACAATCCTAAACCTTACTCATATTTCACATTATTATAGTTATTTTCTCATTTCCATGTTTATTTATGTTTTTAATCAGGTAGGTAGTTACAAATCATAAATGTTTCTCTATTACAAACTCATATCAAAACTTAGTCAAGTACTTCAATTCAATATTGTTTAGGTACTTATGTAACAAGACAATCAAAGTCAAGTCAATAATAATGTTCCTGAGATTAAAATTACATTCCTTTAACTGATACTTATAATGATACGAAGTAGCAACATGAATTCAATTCTAATAATTTAACTTGATACTTCTAATAACAATCTTGCATTCTTGCCACATATGAACTCCTTAAATGAAGTTGTTGCGCCAACACGTTTTCGCTGACACAATGAAATATAAAACAAACTGACGAACTTTAGACTCTGGGTCTCTCTATCATAAACTATATTTAGAACAATCAATTATTCAATTTGGAAAAAAAAGACATTGTCGCTTTCTAACACAATAACATTGAATTTAAGTAAGGTTTCGTTTTATGAAACCAAATTAATTTCGATCACAAAAAAAAACATAACAGTTTTTTTTAATTCTTTGAAAAACAAATCAGGAACACGCTAAACTTTCATTAAAAAAATCACTTATTTTTAACTAACATTTAAAACCATATTCAAATAAAAAAATACCCTTATCTTCTAGTCAATTTACATCGTCAACAACTGTTCTGTATTTCTGTTATTGAAGTATATTCAACTCATAGTGATTATATTGTCGATATAAAATTATAATTAAACTTATACGATTTCAAAAAAAATATACGAAAGGCAATTAAATTCTTCAATACAAAAAAATCTAAGTATAAAACCATTTCCTTTTTATATTGATTACTTACACAAAATCAAAAAAGGCATATTTTATTTTAACAAAAAAATGCACTACCTAACATTTATTTTAATGAGAAACAAAAATATCAAAATTTTTTTTTTCAACACTGAATTAGTCTCTTGACACATTTTTCCGGAAAATTTTCCAAACTCTAATAGACTGGAACATCTCGCGGCTGCATCCTCATCAGACACCTGCATCACCCGGCGCCCAGCTCTTATCACCTTTCATCATCACATCACCTCGACACCAGCACGCAGAAATTACAGTTTATTTCGCGTTAGTTTTTCAATTTCATTTTAAGTTTTTTTTTTAACGTCCATTTTCACCAGTAGTTTTATTTTGTTTCACGTGAAGAATTTAATCACATAAAATTAATAAAATAAAACTTAAGTTCTGAATAAAGTTTTTTAGTCACTAATCTGGATTCTTTCACTTTAATAAAGTCACATTTTCACATCGTTAAAGTCACATAATATTTTTAGTACACTTTAGTACCATCTTTAAATTGTCCAAAACCATCTGCCCAGCGCCGCCGATGGGCAGCACTGGCAGGGTCGCCATGCGATGTTGGATGGTCGCGCAACGGATTAGTAATAATAAGACAGTATTTCAGTGTAGTAATGAGCCTTTATTTGAGGCATACAGCGCCTTATATACTGGGAGAAGGTAAGTGTGTGTGAGTACATGGTACACACACTACATATCGGACCTTCACGATGGAAGGTCTATGGTACGTTCGAATATTAAGTCAGTATTATTATGTCAATCCTTGCACATGCGCGACAGCTATAGGTTTGACTCAGTCTATTGTGATCCGTGGTACCGTCAAGTGATAGTAAAGCTTAGTTAAGCATTTACTTAAATGTCTGTTATTTATATTAGTTATGTAGAAGATAGTAAAAGAGTTAAACACAAGTCTCCTGGTCTCATTCCCACAAGTCTACAGGTTATGGGCCCCTACAGGTTATGGGCCACTACAAAAGACTGTAGAGACCGGGAGTGAAGAAAGAAGAAAACTTTACTTTTCAGCTTTGTTTTCAGAAATAACGTAACTGATTATAATGCCTAGCAACGCATTTTGTTTACAAAATAGTGTAACCAAGGGAAATAAAGTACAACGAAAGTGTAAAGAAATTTAGTAAAAGTGTTGAAAAACAGATAAGAAGTGAAGTGAAATAAAATGAAAAGTTTGGAAATAATAAAATAATGGTGTTTTAAATCCTTGAAAAGATAAAATCAGAAAAATATTTTGCCAAAAAATAAAATTTTGTTGTTGACATGTATGGCCGGAAAACAAAAGAACATTGAAGAAAATTTATTTGAATCTGAATTTCAACCTGAATTAAAACGTGAATTTATATGAACTTTTCTGAATTACACTTTTGGCCATGGAAAACATAAATAAATTAAAAAACCCTCAAAATTATAGAAGATGGAGAAAGCAGAAATAGAAGTAGAGATAGAAGCTTTAGAGAAACAAGAGAGGGTAGAACAATCGACAATCGAATAAATGAAGACAGAAAAAATGACGGTGGAACAAATGACGGTGAAACAAATGACAAGGAAAATGAAGAAAGGAAATTTTTTATGTGAAGAATTTTTTTTTGGAACAAGTTTATTTTGAAGATGTATTTTTGGCGAGTATTTTATGATGAAGAGATCGAGCATGATGATGAAGAAGAAGGAGGTTTCTTTGTGGGAGAGAAATAGAAGAAGTTGTTAATGATGATGAATCGAGTGGGAGAGAAATCGAAGAAGTTTTTAATGATGATGATGATTCGAGTGGGAGAAAAATAGAAGTTTTATAATGTTGATGATGTCGAGTGGGAGTAAAGGTTTATAATGAAGATGATGTGAGGAGAAGAAGTTTTATAAAGAAGATGATATCGAGTAGGAGAAGGTTTTGTATTGATGAAGATGTCGAGTAGGAGAATTTAAGGATGAAGTAGTTTGAGAAGGAGAAGTTTTTATAAAGAAGATGTCGAGAAGGAGAATTTATATAGAAGATGTTGAGAAGGAGAATTTATATAGAAGAGATAGAGAAGGAGTTTATAATATTGGAGGAGTTGAGTTGGAAGGAAGTTTTGATAAGAAATAGAAGATAGAGATATTTATGAAGAAGTTTAGTAGAAGGTAGAATAGATTAAAGAATTAAGGGGGTGCTTGTTGTTCGTTAAGGGGGTGCTTTAATTAAGGATTCATTTAAGGGGGTGTGGGATTAGAAAGGATTAGAAAGTAAATGAATCATCATTTAAAAGCAATAGAATGTTTTTGATATCCGAATGTATTGTATTATGTATTGTATTTTGATAATTCTTTGGTTGAGTTAGTTAGGTCTGGTTTGGATTGTGTAATTGGATTGTCTGTGTAGAAATTCTGTCGTCTGTGTTAGTTAATGTAACTGTTGGTAGGATTTAAGATTGTATAAGAATGATTAGGCAGATAATTCGAAATTTAGTAGTGCTGTACAGGAAGTTAGAAAACTGGTTTAGGTCAGGATGGTCAGCATGTGCAGCGGATTGAGGGGGTGTGTTAAGGGAAGTATCGGACCTTCACGATGGAAGGTCTATGGTACGTTCGAATATTAAGTCAGTATTATTATGTCAATCCTTGCACATGCGCGACAGCTATAGGTTTTGACTCAGTCTATTGTGATCCGTGGTACCGTCAAGTGATAGTAAAGCTTAGATAAGCATTTACTTAAATGTCTGTTATTTATATTAGTTATGTGAGAAGATAGTAAAAGAGTTAAACACAAGTCTCCTGGTCTCATTCCCACAAGTCTACATTTATTAACTTTGTAAGCGATAATAGCGATTTATCGACACTCAACTGTCAAAATTAACTGTCTTTTAACAGTTAAAAGCGGTAAATCGCTATAAAAGATTAGCTAATTCTATGAGAAACGAAATTACGGTAGAATATAACATGTCTACGGTAGGTGGTAGATTCATAAAAAATACGGTAAGTCTACACCGTAATTACGGTGCAGTTGGAGACACTGCCATGGACAAAACATTTTTTGCTTCTCTCATTCTTGAAAGGGCAGAGCAAAAGAACCTCTGTCCATACAGCCCACTCTTCAGAATGTCATTCGATTCAATGGGGATTGATTTGAGATTGGCATAATTATGAATATAAAGCGGCCTACACAAAGCCGCTTATCGTATTGTTGCCTACGGCTCTACAGCCGATTACATTGTTTTCGTAATCGCTTTATATGACAGATAGATGTGACACATATTGCTACTTCTATAATTCTATTCTATTCTAATGTAAGAGCCCTTGCCCCCTAGCATGACCACCGAAACTCGATACCACGATGATATAGCGTTTTATCGACACTCAACTGTCAAAATCCATTGTCCTTTGACAATTTAACGTAATAAATCGTTAAATCTTAATATTCATAATATCGCGTTTCAATGGTCATGCTAGAGGACTGTGCACACAAGAATCTGTGTGCTTCTTGCTTAGAGTATTCAACCAAGGCTTCTTGGTAGCTTAAAGAATGATTAGAATAATGGCAAGCAGCAAGAATCTTATAGTGGGTATTTATAGTCTTAATCATGATTTTGTATTGAACTGCATTGTAATATTCTAATAGAATATATTATTTCAACCGTCAATTTCTATCAAATTTCTCACTGTACATACCTACTATCTTAAAGTAAGACAAGCCGCGATGCTCGAAGCCTACTATAGTTATTGTAACCATAGACAGGAAGATCATCATTGACTGGATAACATGCAACCGTTTCAATAAAATTCAAATATAGACAAGGATTTAGCGAATTTTTTTAAAAAAAGAAGAAAAAAACCGGTCAAGAGCGAGTCGGACTCGCGCACCGAGGGCTTCCGTACCATCATACTTAACAGACCATACAACAAGTAACTGTACATCATAATAAATACACTGCAGAGCTGTAGAATAATAAAATTATTATTGCAGTATGAGGTCAGCACCATCTGTTGGCCGATAGTGGAACTATTTTTTTTCTTAGGCCAGCGCCATCTCTTGACCGATAGTAAAACTAAATATTTTTTCTTAGGTCAGAGCCATTCTGTTGACTGGTAGAGGAACTAAATATTTTTTTGTTTGTTTTTTGAATTTCTAAAAAACCGGTCAAGCAAGAGCGAGTCGGACTCGCGCACCGAGACTTGTACTATTATGTATTCTGTGATCGAGGGTTTCCGTACCATCATAATATACACTGCAGAGCCTGCTGTACAATAATAAAATTATTATTGCAGATACTATATCGATTGCAGTATTAGGTCAGCACCATCTCTTGGCCGATAGTGGAACTTTTTTTTTTCTTAGTCCAGCACCATCTCTTAACCGTTAGTGGAACTAAATGATTTTTTCTTGGGTCAGGGCCATCTGTTGGCTGGTAGAGGAACAAATATTTTTTTGTTTGTTTTTTGAATTTCTAAAAAAGTGTGTTATATTTAAAAAAATAAAAAAATAAAAAATCACTTTATTTCAGACAGTGTCCATAAATTTCATATCATACACCTTTATAATAATAATTTAAATAAAAAGCAGGTAAAATTAATGCAGCAGCTACAATTTCATTACATATAATTAACTTATAAGATAAAAATAAAATCAAAAATAAAATCCAATCAATAAAATCAAAATAATATCTATTCAATAAAATCAATTTAAATTAAAATATAAATAAAATTCAGTTAAAACTTATAATAAATTCAAATTTCCTAATTTAAGTAGCGACCTCCCGCAGTCGCACCGGGTACCAGCACATGCACTTGTACCCAGTGCCTCCGCAGTGGGCAGTCCGGCTTCTCGCTGAGCACCTTCAGGATGAGGTTGGTGCTCCCGCGCACTCTGCGCTGGAGGGAGGCGATGCGGCGTCGCAGCACCGTGTAAAAACCATCTGTGCGCGCATGCGCGAACATCGCTGACGCGCTGCAGTAGCGCGGGAGCCCCAACATCGCCCTAAAGGCGTTATTATATTGTACTCGGAGAGCGTTGATGGCCCGCTGGGTGTAGTTGACCCACAGATTGCACGTGTACAAGGTCTGGCAGAACGCTATTTATTATATATATTTAGACAACGTTTTATTTTTCCTGTATTCTTTACATAAACTACTATCACATAGAATTATTTCAGATTTTTCTCTTTGCAAACTTCGGAGATAAGGGGGGGGAACAGTATTTTTTTTTACATTTTTCATCATAAGTCAAAAACTATGTGGCCTAAAAAAAAGGAAAAAAATGTTTTAAAATGTGTTAACAGCGCTCTTTCATATGATACCCCATATGCCCTAGTCGCCCCGCTCAAAATTTTTAAGACCCCTTTTCAGTCCCTGTTGTAAAAAAAATATTTATTTTTTTATTTCTTTATTATTTGCAAAATAGTTGGACAAACGTCATCTTTAACTATTTCTAATGTCAAGTTGATACCATTAGTAGTTCTCGAGATATCCAGCTGTGACAGACAGACAGACTGAGACACAACCATAATGGTTCCTTTTTACCATTTTGGTACGGAACCCTAAAAATGGATAAAATTAGGCGAAGTTATAGGAGTTGACGGTACAGGGTGACCCCAGCCAGACCTACCGGTTTCTTTTCTTTGCTTTGCCGTTTAGACCGCCGGCCAACCAGGGTCATTTCAATCTATCGCATATTGGGACCAGACCAAATTGACAAGATAGCCATTAGCTTGGTGTTATCAAATATCATCGTCTGGGTTGCGAAGTAGGAAGCTTATGGGAGCCATTAGCTTGGTGTTATCAAATATCATCGTCTGGGTTGCGAAGTAGGAAGTAGGGAGATATGCCACCCTGAACATGCTCTCAGATTGCTTAAAATAAATCGATCGCATATTTATATAAATTGTGAATAGGGTCGTGGGTGGCATCATTACCTACCTGAACAATTTTTTGTGTATTCATAACGATCGTTTAAGGAACAAAGCTCACAAGAACATACATAAAATGTGAAATGTACTTAGATTGAAAATATGCGATAGATTGAAAATGAGCCTCTTGGCCGGCGGTCCATTGCCGAACAGCAAAGCAAAGAAAAGAAACCGGCAGGTCTGGGGGGGCCCGAGATGTTTATTTTGATCTGCCATTCCCAAAGTGGTTGATATCGGTCTCTTGGGGTCGAACGAAATCGGTTTCCCAGGGGTCGACATAACCGAATAGTAATAATGTCCATCAGCCATTTTTGATGTCCCCACTGCTGGGGCACAGGCCTCCCTTATGGGTGGTAAGGAGGATGTGCCATAACCCACCACGCGGGCCCAATGCGGATTGGTGGGTGTTAACGACTGCGAATGCCGCCTTAAAGTGCCTTCCGAAGCACGGAGGAGCTAGAGATAATAAATTTTTGGTCACCCATCCCATGACCGACCCTTGCGAACGTTGCTTAACTTCCGCAATAGCTGAGCCAGGCGCTAAACCACTGCGCCACCGAGCTCCACGATAGTAATAGTAATTACTTATTTTTAAATAACACTTGATATTTGAAAGGATTTTTAAAGTAATTTGGCAATGGGGGTCTCAGCTCAGGTACCAGTTCATTTTGAAAAAGGGGTCTCTTGGCCAAACAGTTTGGGAATCCCTGCTAAATGACCCTGACTTATAATATTTTCCACGCCGAGGGCAGAGTATGCCCAACATTATACTATGTAACATCCTAATGTATACCATACTTTTGGAAATAAATAATAATTTAATTTAAATGGTTACCAAAAAAATAAATCAATTATTTGGCCAGAAAACAAATATTAGTTCAGCATTAAAATTAGGTTTGGGGGTAGGAGTATAGGTGGAAGGGGATGGATGGGGTTTTTAGGGTTCCGTAGCCAAATGGCAAAAAACGGAACCCTTATAGATTCGTCATGTCTGTCTGTCTGTCTGTCCGTCCGTATGTCACAGCCATTTTATTCCGAAAGTATTAGGATTACACAGTTGAAACTTAGTAGGTAGATGTATTCTGTTAACCGCTTAACGATTTTAACACAAAAATAAAAAAAAAGATTAAGGGGGGCCCCAAACATGGAAGTGAAACTGAAAAAAAATTTTTTCTTCATACCAATACGTGCGTGTCTATAGATAGGTCTTCAAAAATGATATTGAGGTTCCTAAGACAATTTTTTCTCAAAGTCAACCGTTTGAAAGATAAACACTGCCAAAGTGGTAAAATGTGTGTGTCCCCCTCTAACTTTTGAAATAGGCGAGTGAAAAATCTAAAAAAAATATATGCTTCTTAAAAAAAATATAGATCTTAATAAAAACTTTCACTGAAAAATTGGTTTGAACGAGATATCGAGATATATCATATTTTCCAAAACCGCAAATATAACTTTGTCATTCATACCAACACTGTGAAAAACAAAGTTATTTTTACAGAAGAAAAATGATAGTGGTATTAAATATGGTATGGTAATAAGGTAACTACGGAACCCTACGGCGCGTGGCCCGACACGCACTTGGCCGGTTTTAAAAAAAATGGTGACAATGAAAATAAGTAAAAATATGTGATAATGCTGGATTCAAACATTTAATATACTTGCCTAACTAATTCAAATTGATTTAATCTAAGTTCAAAATTATATTAAATATATCTTTGGTTATTATTACCTTATCTAACACTAAATTACAACAATAAAATTAATTTGATAAGACAAATTATAAGTCCTGCTTTAGAGTGTACAAAAATACAAAAATAAATGCAGACATGACAATACAACATAACAACATAGAAGCTTACAATGTAACAATTATTATTAATCCAATTAGTCTTCGACAATTAGTAATATAAAAAAATATAAATAATAAAAATAAATATTTAAAAAAAATTATCAGTTCAGATCAGTGGTATCACAAAGTGTTCAGTAACACTAGGTATTAAAAGCAGACACATACTTTTAATAAATTTTAGGTCATTGAAAAGTCTATAAAATGTGGCCCAGAGTGTGGCCTTGAACCAGTGTTCCCAATTAGTTTTTTGTATGTACCCTAAGAAAGACCTCAAGCTCGTGTACCCCTTATTGCACCCCCCCGCAGGAATGATATAATAAAAGTTATTGATAATAATACCTTACTTAGGTAAGAGATTGTCCCGTGTACCATGTACCCCTTGATGCTACCTCGCATACCCCTTGGGATACACATACCACTAATTGAGAAACACTGGCCTAGAGAAAACAATGTTGTTTTGAGTTAATATAACTAATACAGATCCAAACTTGCTAAATACCTAATAAACAGTAAACATGTATGTACTTATTAAACAATTGCTTCTTAAAACCCTCACTTTCCATAATTAATATTTTTTTACTAATTCAAACTATTATTTGTGTGTTTTCATATTTTGCTAAAACATGTATGTTATTTTTTTCAGTGAACGAATTGTGAATTATCAAACTACTGGGCATGTCAATAGTGTAGTAAAAAAAACACTGGTCACGCCGCCGCTGCCTTTTCACATGGCCAAACGATACTACAATAATTGATTGTTATAACAAATCTGTAACTGGATTGTAATGTAAGAAAATGACCAAGGTGACTGATCACCCGCCCGGCTTCGCTGGCGTCCCCCCTTATAAATAATAATAAGAAAATTAGTCAATGATTTTCCATTTCGACGGTTTCTCGCAAGGCCCAGAATCAGGGCACAGTCTGTTGAATGTAGTATTACTATCAAAGCCTAATATTTCCCTTTCCTCTTGGATTCGGAATGAAAATGTGCTTTCATGCGTTCCGATGAAATATGCAGCGTGAGAACAAATTATTTGATCAATAACCGCTACTTCACCTTCATTCAACTCATTTAAAGAGTCACTAGAGGTGAATGTGTAAACTTCATAATTCATGTCTTTAAGTTGTTCCTCGAGAACTTTTTTTTCAATTGATGATGCATCAGATGCAATGAAAATCCTCTTGATGTTTGGGACATTCTTCTTCACAGCGAAATCTATTTGCTTTACAGTATTTGATATGGACGGTACGTCATGCGGCCTGCTGTAAGCAAAATCTTTACGTCTCCAATGTACACTTAGATAAGTTGAACACTTATCTGTTCTGCAATTTAAGTTGGCAGAAGTGTATTCTTTTGCTGTTTTGATCAGTTTTTTGTTGAACTTCATGCTTTTACGGCAATCCCAGTAAGTTTTTGTGCCATAATTGTCGTGTAAAGGTATTTCTCCGTGAGTAAACATTACTTTTCTGTCTGAGGGATGTTGGAAAACCAACTCCCACAACTTTGAGATTTTCCCTTGAAACTTTACACAGACCGTCTCCTTAGCCGTAATGTTCTTATATCCCCAATAATTACCTTCGTATTCGCAGCCACTACTCATCTGCCATTTCTCCTCAAAAACACCGTTTTCAAATGGATTCTCAAAATTTTCGAGAATGTAAAGTGTATCGGTTTCTAGAGTTTTTGACTTAGTTTCGCTAAATACTTCGTGAAGTTCCACTACTGGTGCGAAGGATTTGAGAGAGTCGACTTCGAAGAAAGAAGACCATGGTTGAGGCTTCGATTTATCCGATGACGACCGCCAATGATACAACTTATGCCAAGGTGGTAAAACTAATCGCCAGTCCACTCTACCGCGTTTCCGAGCGTCAGACAGCATAATAGCAAACCTCATATACACGTCCCGACGTAAATTGAAGCCTTCAGGTGGATTTACATCGTAGAAAATCGATTTATAAGCACCTGTCTCCTCGACTTGGTTCTCACAGTTATTGTTTGAGGCAGCGTCACAGAAACCGACATCAGAGTTCGGCTCCGCTGCAGTAGTTAGTAAATTTATTAAGAAAAGATTCAAAAAAATCATGTTTCTATTTTATTACAGTAGTGAAAATAATTTAGAACGCCGAAATAATCCAAAATATTTTTTTAAATCGATCGATCGAAGTTTTTTTTTGACAATTCCGCACTGATTAGATAAACTTTTGACATTGACACTTGACAGTCGGTAGGTCAGCCATAGACAAAGCAGAAATAAATACGTTCTGTTACAATCGGACAACGTTACGCAGAAAGAAAATTCAGATTTTTTTTTTATTTTCTGGCAGGGCATTTTTAGCCAATATTCATCAATATCTGGCATATATCTGCTTATAGCAAGTGTCCTTTAGAGTTTATGGTTAAAAATAAACTCAAAAATTACATAAGAAGTTGAATACGGGTAAACGTTTCGGAACAACATTTTTCTTTCATTTCATGCTGTCTGTCTCCATAATTTATTTATATATTCTGTGAAAATCTGATGTCATTCTGAAAGCTGTCCGAATGTGTTCGCGACAGAAAAATATAGTAAAAATTTATTAAAACTAGCTGTAATTACAGATAATCTTACCATAATGGAGCTCAATGATGTTATAGTCAACCAACCAGTCGTTATAGACAACGTAAGTAGTACAAAATTCCATACAATACTTTCTTTTTGTTGGCACACCTAAGTTGGAATGGAATGGAAAAATCAATTGCATACATTATTTTATAATACTACAGAAATTGGGTCGTTTGTTTTACAATTGTGGAATCAAAAGCCACCCAATACTCATTTAACTTAATTTATTTATTCAGATAAATGACTCATAATGTTGATGTTTGTATTGCCTTATTTGTGAATATTTTTTTACTGTTACCGGCGTTTTGCAGGGCTCTGGAGTCATCAAAGCTGGTTTCGCTGGCGACCAGATCCCAAAATGCAGATTCCCAAACTAGTAAGTATTGTTCTTAACAACACTTCAGCCAATCTTATAACTAGATAGTATCGGCCTTACCACAAAATATTTTAAATGACTGTTTAGTAAAAACACTGTTTAAATGTGGTGCCGTCTCTTTCAAACAATTTTGTCAAAAAAGTGACGGCATCACATTTAAACAGTGTTTTGTGGTAAGGCCATAATAGTTTATAGTAATAGTTTATTTGGAACAAGTTACAGTGTTACACTTAGTATTGTACTTTAATGACTGCAAAAGTTATAAAAACTGTGTCGCAGCACTAACGCCCATCTCCGGTAATAACAGGGACAGTGTTCCAATAAATAAGTAACACAAACTCACTTTAACCCTCAAGCAGACAATTGGAACATTGATCTTGATAGACTAAAATCAACCCAATATCAGTATATGACAGATTGTTGTTTGTTTGTTACACCTTTACATTCTTACTACTCAACTGATCATCATCATGAAATTTTGTATACACATTGTCGTTATTTTTACGATCATTCACTTCCAATCCAAGTCCAAAAATTAATAGCAAACAACAAAATGCCAGGTCTACATCTACACTAGTGCCAAATTGGCAGTAGTGCCATAGTACTATTATATATTCTGTGGTAGTGCACCGACCAGCCTGCCTAGCATGACCGATTTATATAGCGTGATATAGCGTTTTATCACGTTTAACTGTCAATAAGACAAAAGAGTTTGACAGTTGAGTGTCGATAAAATGCTATATCACGCGATATAAATCGGTCATGCGAGGCCGGCTGGGGACGATTTGTGACACAGCCAAATTATCCTGCCATTGCAATAGCATTAAAAAAAATAGTAAACATTTTATTTTATTTTATAAACATAAACATACTCAACGGTGGGCTGATATGCACTAAAGAAGAAACATACTAAAAATATATGTTAAGTAGAAATAAAATAAAATTAAAACCCAATCGGTTTGAAAATCTTTGCCACTATCAAACAATGGGTGCATTCCAGCAGACTAATCGCCAAGTCATCGACACCATGAAGTAAATTTTAATGATGGACTACAATGTATTGAGTATATGACTGCCTCCAAAAAAAAAATCCAAAGCGTAAGATAATTTGATCACTTATGACTTTAAAAAAAAATTATGTAGCTTACTTCCGCAAACAAAATATGCAAGATGCACCGCCCGCCCGCGGAAATCGATTCGGTGTTGGTTTACGCTCGATCTAACTCCTGAGGATGCTCCGGGTTGGGGCGAAACACGTGTAGAGTAGCCTAATTGGTGAAGGTGCAAGGTGTGTGCTGTCTTGCTAAATGCAGGTATTGTGCACTTATATTTTGTGATGTGCATGTGCATATTTTTGCGGCCGGGCGGGCGGTCCATCTTGCATATTTGTTTGCGGAAGTAAGCTACATATATTTATTTTTTCAAAATGGTTTGGGACTTCCGCCAAGTGACGCCTGATTCAATCAAATACTTATGACTTTAGCAATAGTTTTCTACAGTTGTTTTCCTTTTTCTGTAGCATCGGGCGGCCGAAACACATCCGTGTAATGGCAGGTGCCCTAGAAGGAGAACTATTTGTGGGCCCCCGCGCTGAAGAGCACAGGGGACTGCTCAGCATCAAGTACCCCATGGAGCACGGGATTGTCACCGACTGGAACGATATGGAGAGGGTGTGGAATTATATCTACAGTAAGGTGAGTTTACCATATTACACATACACATTAAGAGCCCTATAAGGGAAGTTATTAGAAGTACCCACGCTGAGGAACTCAGGGGAGAAAATATTTCATAGTAAAGAAAGAATATAAAATCCTGGGTAAGCACACTATGATAAAATCAGCGCCATCTATTAGGCCCAAGTGTCGAGTCTAGTGTTGATGTTTAACCTTAAGTTTATTTGTTTAAAGATTTTTGAGTTCGACTATCCGTTTGCCCGCAGGACCAACTTTCCACCTTCTCCGAGGAGCACCCAGTGCTACTGACCGAAGCGCCCCTCAACCCGCGCCGCAACCGCGAGAAGGCTGCCGAAGTGTTCTTTGAGACCTTCAACGTGCCAGCGCTGTTCTTGTCCATGCAAGCGGTGCTGAGTTTGTAAGTATTCATAGTCAGGTTTTATTGAACACTAAGACTGGACAAATTACAAAGAAAAACAAGAAACCATTTTTTTCACAACGGGCTGTAACCTAAGTGTCCAAGTACCAAAGAAACACAAAATTACTACACGAAAAATAACAAACCAAAAATCTATAGTGCCTAAAACCAATAATACCTATGGTCGGCCAACCAGCGCATATTAATTTCATCTCTTAATAAACAATCTTGACCTAGAACTAAGAAATAATATAACTCATAAAAATATAAAACTAAAGTTAAAACAATACTTTCTACAAAAATTGTAACAGCCTGTATGTGTGGCTACACTATCTCCAGCGTCTGCGCCACCATCGCATGGCGGCGCTCATGTCACTCCTTGTCATTCTATTGTTTGCAGCCTTCGAGCATCGCGGCTTCGTACCGAAGGGAGGCGCCTTCAATTCAATTCAATTCAATTCTTTATTGTGAAATAAACAAGGGTCAATACATAGCAGATCTTAAGACTATTATTTGTATAGGTACTTTCACTTCCACCAAGTTTTACCTTTGCAGGTGTATTCACATATTTAACTATTATAATATTACATGCAAGATTTTGTACATTTTTTATCTAATGATTTTTCTTATAATTCATAAATTCTCCCAAAGTATAAAAACAATTATTTATTAACCATTGTTTTAAATGCTTTTTATGAGTACTTATATTAATAACTAATCAAGAATAAAATATACGAATTTAATGTTTAAATGTAATAACAAATAGCAATAATACGATAAAAAAATACTTTCATGTGAAATGTAACACCGTTTTTTTGTATACTTGATGTTCCAGACCTCTTTTAACAGCAAAAAACTCATCAATTCGACATTTTAAACGCAGCAGCGTTCACATGCGCGACTGGACTCGATCTAGAAAGAAATCCGGGCGCAACTGGTTTTACTAACGCGTATGAAAATGAAAATGAAAATGTGTTTATTGACAGAAATGTTGTACAAATTTAACTATATCTAATGGCCCCACAATAGGCTAAGCCTGTCCTGTGGGTACCGGTTACGTTTAACAATTTCATTTTGACCAAAATTCAATTTGTTCGGTTCGGTTATCTAAAACACAAGAAAAAAGGACTTATGAGTTTAAGTAAATTAAGATGCTAATTTATAATAACATATTTTTCATAAATGTAAGTAAAAAGAATAGATAAGTATACATGTAGAACAATAATTAAGAAATATATATAAAATATATGTATACAATATATATATATATATATATAATATGAGTAAACAATTTAAATTATAACATTTTTGATGTCTCAACTCAAACCTGCGATATATAGCTGTTCAATTATCTATCCGATTTTAACCATAAGACTTTCCGTCGCGTCATATGACATAGTAGTCAGCCACTGTGTGACTTTCTTATTTGCTGCTTTTACAGTGCATCTTTTAATATCACAGTGGCTGATCACTCTGTTATAGACAAGGTGATCTTTAAATGGACTGAACCGTCTAGCAAAAGTTGTTTTTATTGACGGATATTCAACTTTAAACACACGACGGTTGAGCATTTTATGATAATCGGTTCCATTTACAACTGCACGGTGTAACTTTAAGGATGTTTTTAATATAAACAACTGGCGCACGCTAAGAACTTTACTTTCCTCGTACAATATTTGAGTTGGGTACCCAAAAGGTTTTGCAAACATGGTCTTTAGCACTAATCTTTGGGCTCTTTCTAGCTGAATAAGAAAGGATTTCAGTGCACTTCCCCAACAAGTTATGCAGTAGGTAATTATCGATTGGGTCAGGGCAGCGTATACCGTTTTTAGGATAGCTGATGGCGCAGAGGATCGAAGCAGCCGCATTATGCTTGCCGTTTTCCTAACTCGACTTGAGACTGTGTTGATATGTGCTTTGAAATTTAAATTTGGATCAATGATCACACCCAGATATTTAGTAGTGCTAGCTTTTTGTATGGTGTCACATCTACAGGATCCCGCGTCTTTACACGTGTGTAGTTTAATTACGGACGAAGCAGGAGGCGCCGATGCAGCTGTCTTGTAAAAACATACATAATTGGTTTTTTGCGTGTTTAATGTTAGCAGATTGTGCTGAAGCCAGGTTGATATCTGCTTCATTCCCATCTCTGCCTTTGAGAACGCTTCTTCCCAAGAGCTACCATCGAATATTATTGCCGTATCATCTGCGTAACATACTATTTCTGCGTTAGTACTATTATAAATATCGTTCATGTACAGGGTGAATAATGTCGGCCCGAGAATACTACCCTGTGGAACACCAAAATTAACAGCGTGTACTTTACTTTTATAGTTGCCAACCCTAACACACTGTTTTCTTTCAGTTAGGTAACTTTCAAACCATTTTAGTGCAGTGCCCCGTATACCAAACTGGTTTTCTAACTTTCGAAGTAGGATCGGAGTGGACACAGTATCGAAGGCTTTTGATAAGTCAAGGAAGACACCTACACTAGCTCTGTTTCTGTCAAGATGATTTGCAACTGTTGATGTGAGTAAAGTAACTGCGTCTTCAGTCGATTTGCCCCTTCGAAAGCCAAACTGCCTAGAAGAAAGTAGATTCTTAGTCTCGATATATTGAGAGAGTCTTTTATTTACGATTTTTTCCAGGAGTTTAGAGAAGGCAGTAAGAAGCGAAATTGGTCGATAGCTTTCCGGGGTGTATCTAGAGCCATTTTTATAGATGGGCGTTACAGAAGCAGTCTTCCAGGCATCGGGGAATGTTCCAGATCGTAGGCTGTGATTAAATATTTCGACTAACGGTGGTACAATAGCAGTCCTAATATGTTTTAGGAGGCTATTAGACAAGCCATCAATGCCTGGAGCCTTGTCAGTTTCAAGTGACAGAATTAGGGAATCCAATTCAAATTCATCGGTTGGCTGCATGAAAAAGGATTCCGCAATCGAAGTACGAGGAACTCCAGCTGTAAGTGTATCTTGGTTTGTGTGTAAATTATGTAATATGTTGTTTGCTAGCTTTTGTCCTACAGATGAAAAATATTCACAACAAATGTCAAGTGAGCTTTCAGCGTTTAGCGCACCAGGCAGCTCCAAAAGTTCTTTAGACTCTTGTTTACTATTGGTGAGATGGCATACCGATTTCACTGTTTTCCACATTTTCTTAGGGTCTTTGGAACAACTGGAAAACTCCCTGCTTTCATACTCTCTTTTAAGCTTTCGTAATAAACTATTGCAAAAATTCCTGTAACGGGTGAATACTATGTGCAAAGTCTGATCATTTGGAGATTTCTTTGATTTCATTCTAAGCCGGTCCCGGTGTCTCATGCATCTCAACAATCCAGGAGTAATCCACGGCTTAATGTTAAATTTTGAATGACTTACGCGAACAGTCCGTGTGTGTTTATGTACAATTTGTGTTAATTTAGCACAAAAATCATACACTATTTGATTAGTGTCAGAATTTTCTAGTAGTTTCGACCAGTCTACCTGAGAAAGCTCGTTTTTGATGGCTTCCACATCCCTTTTTGTAACGAACCTACCTACAGGTTTTTTCTTAGATGTCTTAGATGCATCTAAAGAAAGTCCAAGCAATACTAAGTCATGATCAGTTATGTCAAAATTACCAACCACACCAATAGAATTGATCACTGAGTTAACATAAATGTGGTCAAGACAAGCAAGTCCTCTCGTTGGTTTAGATATTGCAGGGAAAAGACCATGCTGTGCAGCAAGACAAATGTATTCCAACTCTTGATTATCCGGTGCGAGTATATTAACATTAATATCACCTGCAAGTACGAGGGTATTATTTTTGTTATTAGTAGAACTGGCAAGTATACGGTCAAGAGAAAACAAAAAATTATTAATATTGCCAAAACATGGTGGACGATATATTCCAAGAATAGTTACTCCGTTAGATAATTTTAATTGCAAACAGTTCGCGTCGTCGATATCTGGTTCTAAGACACAGACACCAAGGGAATCTCTTACATAAGCCACTACACCACTGTTCTGATTGATTATCTTCAATGTTCTATAGCTAGTATAAGACTCAATTTGCGGTATTAGTGTGTGATCACTTAGCCATCACTTAGATCATTATGCCCATTTGGGCTTGTACTTCGGCAGAGGGAAACTTTTGTATTTTTGTGTTTATTTGGTAATAAAAAAAATGTGACGTTAAGGCCGAAGGTGGAAGCGCACTACACCCGGAATCCTCACCACTGAGGATCATTGGTATTGGTATTGGTGATGGGCAATATAATAAAATAACAAAAAGTGACGTTAAGGCCGAAGGTGGAAGCGCACTACACCCGGAATCCTCACCACTGAGGATCATTGGTATTGGTATTGGTGATGGGCAATATAATAAAATAACAAAAAGTGACGTTAAGGCCGAAGGTGGAAGCGCACTACACCCGGAATCCTCACCACTGAGGATCATTGGTATTTGTATTGGTGATGGGCTCTTTTCTCCGCATTTAGACTCCCATTTGGTCCGTTATGCGTGTCACCACTGAGGAGCTGGCTATCTTACCTCTAACTGCCGGAACACAACAATTTTTTAAATTGTTATGGCGTCATTCAGACTATGGTATAGTCGATTCAAGAGGTTAAAAAGCTAATTTCTATCAACAGATATGCAACCGGTCGCACCACAGGCGTAGTTCTGGACTCAGGAGACGGAGTAACACATGCGGTTCCAATATACGAGGGCTTCGCGATGCCTCACAGCATCATGAGGGTCGATGTGGCTGGCAGAGATGTGACCAGATATCTGCGGTAAGTAAAAATGATGTGTGGACGTTTGCCCCTTTGTGGACGTTTGCCCCTTTTGTGGACGTTTGCCCCTTTGTGGACGTTTGCCCCTTTGTGGACGTTTGCCCCTTTGTGGACGTTTGCCCCTTTGTGGACGTTTGCCCCTTTTGTGGACGTTTGCCCCTTTTGTGGACGTTTGCCCCCCTTTGTGTACGATTGACTTTTTGTGGACGTTGGCCACTTCTGTAGACGTTTGCTCCTTTTTTGGACGTTTGCCCCTTTGTGGACGTTTGCCCCTTTGTGGACGTTTGCCCCTTTGTGGACGTTTGCCCCCCTTTGTGTACGATTGACTTTTTGTGGACGTTGGCCACTTCTGTAGACGTTTGCTCCTTTTTTGGACGTTTGCCCCTTTGTGGACGTTTGCCCCTTTGTGGACGTTTGCCCCTTTGTGGACGTTTGCCCCCCTTTGTGTACGATTGACTTTTTGTAGACGTTGGCCACTTCTGTAGACGTTTGCTCCTTTTGTGGATGTTTGCCCCTTTTGTGGACGTTGGCCCCCCTTTTGTGGACGTTTGCCCTTTTGCCTCTTCTGTAGACTGTGGTCCTTTGAGTACGTTTGCTCCTTTTAGTTGATATTTGCCTCTCAAACCCATCAAACTGAACAACTTTCATTGAAACCAACCTTGAAATCGCGAAAAAAAAATCAGCTGTTTCATACATTTCGATGGAGTAGGATTGTACTTTTGTATAGAACAGCTGATTTTTTTCTCGTGATTTCGAGGTTGGTTCCATAATGAAAGTTGTTCAGTTTGATGGTCTGATCAACCCCACGAGAGGTTTTGTATTAACTAAAACTAACCTTGTATTTCTCTCTATTATTCAAACAGCTTTTTTGTAATTTTCTGATAAATTATATAAGTTTTCATTTAAGGGTGCGGCGCAAGCGTAATAAACCGACGGTAGAAAAAAACATTTGATTTTAAATCTCAATTTAATTGCATTTTTTTCATTCCACCAGACTCCTCCTCCGCAAAGAGGGCGTAAACCTCCGCACTTCCGCGGAACTAGAAATAGTGAAGGGAATCAAAGAACGCGCCTGTTACTTATCGCCCAACCCTCTGAAGGAGGAAACATTGGACACAGAGAGGGCGCAGTACACTCTACCGGACGGGACACAACTAGAGGTCAGATTATCATTGCTAGTTATAATTATATAGTATAGAAATAGTGTAATTATCGCCTGTTACTTATCGCCCAACCCTCTGAAGGAGGAAACATTGGACACAGAGAGGGCGCAGTACACTCTACCGGACGGGACACAACTAGAGGTCAGATTATCATTGCTAGTTATAATTATATAGTATAGAAATAGTGTAATTATCGCCTGTTACTTATCGCCCAACCCTCTGAAGGAGGAAACATTGGACACAGAGAGGGCGCAGTACACTCTACCGGACGGGACACAACTAGAGGTCAGATTATCATTGCTAGTTATAATTATATAGTATAGAAATAGTGTAATTATCGCCTGTTACTTATCGCCCAACCCTCTGAAGGAGGAAACATTGGACACAGAGAGGGCGCAGTACACTCTACCGGACGGGACACAACTAGAGGTCAGATTATCATTGCTAGTTATAATTATATAGTATAGAAATAGTGTAATTATCGCCTGTTACTTATCGCCCAACCCTCTGAAGGAGGAAACATTGGACACAGAGAGGGCGCAGTACACTCTACCGGACGGGACACAACTAGAGGTCAGATTATCATTGCTAGTTATAATTATATAGTATAGAAATAGTGTAATTATCGCCTGTTACTTATCGCCCAACCCTCTGAAGGAGGAAACATTGGACACAGAGAGGGCGCAGTACACTCTACCGGACGGGACACAACTAGAGGTCAGATTATCATTGCTAGTTATAATTATATAGTATAGAAATAGTGTAATTATCGCCTGTTATTTGTCGCCCAATCCCTTGACAGAGGAAGCATTGGACACAGAGAGGGCGCAGTACACTCTACCGGACGGGACACAACTAGAGGTCAGATTATCATTGCTAGTTATAATTATATAGTATAGAAATAGTGTAATTATCGCCTGTTACTTATCGCCCAACCCTCTGAAGGAGGAAACATTGGACACAGAGAGGGCGCAGTACACTCTACCGGACGGGACACAACTAGAGGTCAGATTATCATTGCTAGTTATAATTATATAGTATAGAAATCGTGTAATTATCGCCTGTTACTTATCGCCCAACCCTGTGAAGGAGGAAACATTGGACGCAGAGAGGGCGCAGTACACTCTACCGGACGGGACACAACTAGAGGACATATTATCATTGCTAGTTATAATTATATAGTATAGAAATAGTGTAATTATCGCCTGTTATTTGTCGCCCAATCCCTTGACAGAGGAAACATTGGACACAGAGAGGGCGCAGTACACTCTACCGGACGGGACACAACTAGAGGTCAGATTATCATTGCTAGTTATAATTATATAGTATAGAAATAGTGTAATTATCGCCTGTTACTTATCGCCCAATCCTCTGAAGGAGGAAACATTGGACGCAGAGAGGGCGCAGTACACTCTACCGGACGGGACACAACTAGAGGACAGATTATCATTGCTAGTTATAATTATATAGTATAGAAATCGTGTAATTATCGCCTGTTATTTGTCGCCCAATCCCTTGACAAAGGAAACATTGGACACAGAGAGGGCGCAGTACACGGGACACAACTAGAGGTCAGATTATCATTGCTAGTTATAATTATATAATATAGAAACATCTCTTAGACTATTGATCAGATCAGTTGGGTGTGTATCTAAATCTCCTCCATTCGCTCCCTGAATGGCCATCATCAGATCACAGCACGGTCAATCCCTGGCGGAGAACCAAGGCTTCAAAGTTACCTCGTTTGTATGAAAATCGACGGGTGTTCTTAATGAGGATCAGTAACGATTTTTGTTTAGTGGCTTATCAGAAAGCTTGTGCCACCACATGATTAACTGTGAAGTAATTTTTACGATATCTCTTAAACCTGAGAAGCTATACGAGCTAAAACGTGCTAAAACACTGGTATTTTAGGGGGTCCTTACCTTATGACGTCATCGAGACGTACGCGAACCTTATGTCGTACGTGATAAAGCACATATTGCATTGAACTTGGCATTTCCTTAAAACCCTTATAACTCAACCATTTCTAAACGGATTTTACCTAGTATTTTATTTGAGTTCACTTTATTGAAATGTTATACAGGGTGTAAGGGACAGCCCTCCGCAGACTGATGGGGTGAATTCAGTATATTATACTAAGATGACAGGCACTTGAAATTATTTCAGGAACGTTATGGAAGTTCAAGAATCCCGATTTGTTTGATTACCTCACACGCAATGTATCGCAAACATTGCGGGCCCGTCGCACAGCGAGCGGGCCACCGCTACGGGGTCAATGCGCTCGCGCCACGTGATCACATGCGACCATTTATTGGGTAGATAGCCGCGCGAATGTTACGTAGATACAAAAGAACAATTAAAATTTCAAACACAGTGTCCACAGATAAAAAAAATAAGTAACGAAAATTAAGGTTAAAAAATCCTACCTTAAAATCGTTCCGGTCGTATGAGATACGGCTCAAAGTGGCCACCCCCGAGGCGTTCGCATACAGTGGCACGGCGCAAGGTCTCCGCGTGTAGGCGGGGCAACAACGTAGGGTCGTCGTTGCAACTGTAGCGCAGCTGCTCGAAGGTGTTCCTGATGCGGTCTCGCATTTCCTCTTCACTCGCGCAGGCACTGACAAACACTCTTTCCTTCACGTAGCCCCACAAAAAAAAGTCCAATGGCGTCAGATCTGGCGATCGTGCTGGCCACGATTTAGGTCCATATCTGCCAATCCAGCGATTCGGAAAGGTGTCATTTAAATGGGAACGAACTGCCAGCGTTATGTGCGGAGGAGCGCCATCGTGCTGAAACCAGATCATTGGTAAGTGCGCAAGCGGTACATCATCCAGGGCTTCCCATTCACTGTCCAACTCGTCACGCAGGGTCTCTAACTCTCTTTCTAAGTCATCGCGAAGGAACTCGTGATAGCGCGTTCCGTTCATACGCTGGGGAAGAAACACAGGCCCCAGGATTTTATTACCGTAAATACCTCCCCAGACATTTACCGACCAACGCGTTTGATGTCCGGACTCTTGGATCACGAATGGGTTGGTTTGTGACCAGTAATGCGCATTGCGTCGATTCCACATACCGTTTCGCGTGAAAGTCGACTCGTCGGTCCATATCACATGAGCGATAAAATTTCGATTTCTTTGCTCTTCAGCCCGCAACCACCGGCAGTGCGCTACTCGATCCCCACGATCACGAGGCAATAGGGCTTGAACCTTGTGTATCACATAAGGACGTTGCCGATCCCTTCGCAGCGTTTTGTGCACAGTCCAGTGTGAGACGCGGGCTCCATGATGTCGCTGCAATAATCGAGCTGCAGTGCGTGTGCCTAGCCGTGAATCACGATGGAGCAAGTCTAAAATTCTTTCTTGAGTTGCACCCCGAACTGGTCTTCCGGCGCCTTCCTGAACGTTAACTACGGGCTGGTTTTCTAGCAAGCGTTGATAGGCATTGGTAATTATCCGGGAGTCTGATGGATGCCGACGGTTAGGATACCTATCAATGTAAATTCTGAGCGCCGCCCTAGCATTTCCCCGGGCTTCGCCTAAGCACATGATCATTTCCCCATACTCACGAGCACTAAATCTAGCCATTTGTCACAAGTCACAAACTACAATAAACACTAAATGAATGTCACAAGTCACAAACTACAATAAAAACAAAATGAATGTCACAAGTCACAAAATGCGCGAGCGATAAGACCAACATGCGCTTACGACACGATAGCGGCGCAGACTAATCGATCGCGGCGGCAGCGATCAAAGAAGAATCGGTGCGATGCGGCGGCGCGTCGGCAGCTATCAAAGAGGAATCGGCACGAGGCGCGACGTAGGGATGAACAAGCAATTAGGTACATACTCGATACTTTTCATTCGATACCAAGTACTGTTGGCTGGCACTGACATCGATACTTTAGAACTGAGTAACGTAGTATCGTGAAGTAAGTAGGTACTGAACTAACTGGTACTTATGATTTCCGTCATTCTTATCGGTACTCGGCCGGTCACCCATTGATGAGTGATTATTAATTGTCAATTATGGTTTTTAGGGAGCACATCGATAACCCCTCACCTGTTAGCCTTTTAATAATGACAGAAAAATGTAAGCGGACGTTTGACGAGCCTTCATTTATGACAGCAGAATGTGTGCGGACGTTTGATGAGCGTTCATTTATGACAGCAAAATGCAGATTCGTGCCTGTTATTTAGGATAAAACACATTTTCTTAAGTTACCTACAATGCGGGCATCTCGTTACCGGCTATCATAGCAGTGGCATGGTACAAGTATTGTAATTTGTATCAATATCTTAGTTAAATTAATAAGGTATTTACTGTACAGGAAGGCCACAAAATCCAAATCGCGACACCCTTGATTCGTAACCGTATCAACAAGTGCTCACATCATCGTAAGTTACATCAAGTGGCGCCACCCGCGGAGTATCAGATGACTTGACTCTTTGTATTTTATTTTTATAATTAGTAGAAACCGTCTCGTTAACAAGGGGCTTAGTATTCTCTTTTTTTGTTGAGAAATGAAACGATTAATTTTGACAATTTGATTTTAATTTTTTCGTAAGTAAATTAATTTTAAGGTTAAATTAAAGCTTGGTGGCAGATGGTTGCAAGACGGATAAGCAGATTGGGACAATGAGCACTAATCTCTAAAGATTAGCTTAAGTGAGCATCTGTAATTGGTTTATTAAAATGTAAAGTAGGTAAGTAATAGTCATAAATTGTAAAAAAAAATAATGTTCTAATAAAAAATCATAAAAAGCTGGTCTGCGTCCGTCCGCGATATCGCGGACCGTGGTAATCCAGCTTAATTTAGACGATTTTGATAGCACATAAGCTAAAATTATCGAATTCCATTTAAATTTCGTAAAACTCGATTGTGCATTACCGTGTAGGTACGTCTGGCAACACTGTCGTTGCTGTGAGTGTGGGGTCATGACCTGCGTGAACTCGTAAGTGAACAGCTGATTCCTCGCGTCGTCGTTTGTTAGAAAATTTTAGAATACATTGCTGCTTTATTCATTTTAGCTGTTTTAATTAAATTAATGGAGTGTTGCGTCTTGATAATGTTATTTTACATTGAAATAAAGTAATATTAACTAAAAAAACGATAAAAAAATCGAAAATTTTCCTGAGGAAATTTCCGGTGAAATATGGTTCAGAATAAGGAGTTGAATGTACCCTGTCAGTTTGCGGAGGGCTGTCCCTTACACCCTGTATACTGTTGTGGAAACTGTTTTGGCTTTTATAATAGTCATTAATCATAGTTTTTGCTTATTAGTGGCTTATTATTATTTATTTTGGTATTAATTGTTACAGATTGGGCCGGCGAGGTTCAGAGCGCCCGAAGTACTGTTCAGACCAGATCTCATTGGTGAAGAGTGCGAAGGTATGTTGTTTTTTACCATCGCCACTCAAAAAAGTGCGTCTTATTCATTGATAACAGTGAATAAAACGCGTTTTTATTCACCGAGTGAATAAAAATATTTTGAATTTGGAACAAGCGCGCATCGTATGAATTAGGTACAAAAAAAATAAAAGGTGCTGAAAGTATGGCGCTATTCCATAGATAAAGATATTATATAGTTCTACAATTAAATGACAAAAATAATCCCGCCAATTTTATTTAGGTTCTTTTTAGTGTCTTATCTTTGGGTTCTTTTCTAAAAAATATCCCGCTAAATCAATTAGGTCCTTTTTAGTGTCTTATCTTTGGGTTCTTTTTTATATATTTGAGGGAGATTAGTTGTTCAGCCTTGCGTCAGTCCATTCCATCAGTCTGGTACGATCTTCAGTCTGTAAAAATT
The DNA here is from genome assembly GCA_950108535.1 of Agriphila straminella. Classification (NCBI taxonomy): domain Eukaryota; kingdom Metazoa; phylum Arthropoda; class Insecta; order Lepidoptera; family Crambidae; genus Agriphila; species Agriphila straminella. The sequence goes on from OX467328.1 coordinate 1,903,406, forward strand.
CAAAGTCTATACAAACTGATGAAGTGCACTGATGCCAGACTGATCATGTAGTTTCCCTCTTAGTTAGCTTGGTGGCGCAGTGGTTGAGCGCCTGGCCCAGCGATTGCGGAAGTTAAGCAACGTTCGCAAGGGTCGGTCATGGGATGGGTGACCAAAAATGTATTATCTCGAGCTCCTCCGTGCTTCAGAAGGCACGTTAAGCCGTTGGTCCCGGCTGCATTTGCAGTCGTTAACACCCACCGATCCGCATTGGGCCCGCGTGGCGGGTTATGGCCCGTCCTCCTTACCACCCATAAGGAAGGCCTGTGCCCCACAGTGGGGACATCAAAAATGGCTGATGGACAACTATAAATTCTATAGGTACTGCTATTTTTTTTCTCGCAGTCAATGGTAAAAAGTAGAGTACACAACTCGTGAAAAAAAAATTTCATCTCGGTCCTTTGTATCCCTCGCTTCGCTCAGGATTCTACTTTTGAATCCCGAGCGTAGCGAGGGATTCTAAATTATCTATATTACTATTTTGTAACCCCATATTGTATCCTCTTTGTTCATAATAAATAAATAAATAACGACTGCAAATGCAACCGGGACCAACGGCTTAACGTGCCTTCCGAAGCACGGAGGAGCTCGAGATAGTAAATTTTTGGTCACCCATCCCATGACTCTCATGTCTTTAATTCTTCAAAAAAAAATCGTAATGAGGATCAGTAACGATTTTTGTTTAGTGGCTTATCAGAAAGCTTGTGCTACCACATGATTAACTGTGAAGAAATTTTTACGATATCTCTTAAACCTGACAAGCTATACGAGCTAAAACTGTTATTTTGGGGGGTCAATATGACGTCATCGAGACGTACGCGAACCTTATGTCGTACGTGATAAAGCACATATTGCATTGAGCTTGGCATTTCCTTCAAAACCCTTATAACTCAACCATTTCTAAACGGATTTCAAAAAATCATTCACTAAGTTTCAAAGCTATGAATATGTTTTTATATTATACCAATAAAACTATAGGATTCAAACCTCATTGCAAAAATCATCAATTTTACTCGGTTCTACTTAAATAAATATTAACTAAACAATATTCCTTAGGTCTCCACGAAGTGCTGATGTTCTCCATCCAGAAATCGGACATGGACCTCCGTAAGGTGCTGTACCAGAACATAGTGCTAAGTGGTGGCTCCACTCTGTTCCGAGGGTTCGGAGACAGACTGCTGGCCGAGATCAGGAGGCTCGCGCCAAAGGATATGAAGATTAGGGTATGTAATGACCGATTCTAGCTGATTCTATTTAATATGACAGATTCTATAAATAATTGATTTTATTAATGACTGATTCTGTCACTGATTCTATAAACGACCGATTCTATGACTGATTCTATAAGTGACTGATTCTACAAATGACCAATTCTAAGACTGATTCCACGGCTGATTCTATAAACGACCGATTCTATGACTGATTCTATAAGTGACTGATTCTACAAATGACCAATTCTAAGACTGATTCCACGGCTGATTCTATAAACGACCGATTCTATGACTGATTCTATAAGTGACTGATTCTACAAATGACCAATTCTAAGACTGATTCCACGGCTGATTCTATAAACGACCGTTTCTATAACTGATTCTATAAACGACCGATTCTGTGACTAATTCTATAAATATCCAATTCTATAACTGATTCTTTAAATTATTCTATATGACTGATTTATACAACGTGTTACAAAATACCCCTGAAATCGCGAAAAAAACAATCAGCTGTACATACATTTGATAATTTTCGACACTTATTAATTTTTGTATGAAGCAGCATTTTTTTTTTTCGCGATTTCAGAGTTGGTCCCATAGTAAAAGTTGTTTAGTTTGATGGTCCCTATCTACCATACGGCATTAGGAGTTTTTTGTAACACGTTGTATAATAAGCATGTCGGAGTAGACCTATGGGTTTCTCAAGTATTTCTTGCCGATATCAGTTATTCTTGAGTGTGGGCATATTTTTCTAAAATAAACTCGCAGGCGTTTTCTCTAATCATATTTTATTACAATTTCACAATTAAAGTTGACTGTTGACTACAGCACGGTCAGGATGAAGACTGATTAGAGAAACGCAGTGAGTTCTGAGGGCGATTCTCCATGAATGAATCACAACACAACTCGCAATAATCAATAATCTCCATTTTCCAATATAAACCTCCATCTTTCTACACTGAGCTCACAGAATAGCTATACGAGGGAGACGACCCATCCACAGACCACACTCCAACGTTATGTCAAAACTGACGTAACGCTTGACATTTCTCCAACCAGCCAGTCAACCATTACCATAATCAAAGGAGTTCAACAACATAAGGTTTAGTCGTATTCAGCCTGCACCGATTCTGTTCCGATTAGTCACCAGCATTACGCTCTCGCTCCGACAAGCATTTTAACTAAAATTTTATGTAACCCTATTTCAATGAAATGAAATAATTCTTTTTACCATCGCCACTCAAAAAAGTGCGTCTTATTCATTGATAACAGTGAATAAAACGCGTTTTTATTCACCGAGTGAATAAAAGTATTTTGAATTTGGAACAAGCGCGCATCGTATGAATTATGTACAAAAAAAAAATAAAACGTCCTGAAAGTATGGAGCTATTCCATAGATAAATATCCCGCCTATTTTAGTTAGGTTTTTTTTTAGTGTCTTAGCTTTGGGTTCTTTTCTATCTATTATAGGGAGATTACATGTTCAGTCTGTGGCATCAGTACTTTTTTTGACGATCATCAGGTCTGGAAAAAATTCAAAGTCTACAGATTGATGGCATGGACTGATGCCAGACTGACTGATCATGTAATCTCCCTCTTATCGTGGTTGTTGTTTTATGTAATTGAAAGATTCTAATTTCATATACACTTCTAAACAGTTCGTCGCATACAGTTTATTAGAATATTTCAAAATTTCTAATTTCACTATTTAATTTTTCTAATGTTTTAAATATTATCGATTTCCTACCTAAATATCAAAATCTGATAACCTATAAATACCTACTATAGGTTTAGGTACTGCTATTTGTTTTCTCGCAGTCGATGGTAAAAAGTAGAGTACACAACTCGTGAAAAAAAAATTCATCTCGGTCCTTTGTATCCCTCGCTACGCTCGGGATTCAACTCTAGAATCCTTCGCTACTCTCGGGATCCAACTTAGTCCCTCGAACTAAATTCCCTTTTTTTCACTTGTTGTATAATCTACTATTATTGCTTTAAATGTGGTCAGTACAAGATTATAACATTTATTGGATTTGTTTCTCACATTTAACCAAATAACATTGGTATGCAAATTAGAGATGGGTCTTGAGTCTAATAATAAATTAAAAATGTCGCGAAATAATCATAAATAAAATGAAAACCAAATTAAACCACAAAAATAAAAATAATTAAATCATGTCCAAAAGTAATAAACGAATTGAAATGAGACCTAATACATAATATATATATATAAAAAAAAATGGTTTGATAGTGTTCAAATTTTGCAATTAATAAATTCCTTAACGCTATAAAAACATTTGTCAGTCAGTAATCGATACAACGCACATTTAAATTGTTCCATTGGTAAGTCTTTCATTGCCATTGGTAGTTTATTGAATAATTTTATTGACATGAGATAACAATTCCTTTGGCAACACGTTGTTGAGCAAGATGGCAACACTAATTGATTTGAATATCTGGTTGAGAATGTACACACCTCATGCTTCTTTTTAAACAAATTCAGATTACTTTTCGTAAAAACACATAATTCAAAAATAATAATAATAATAATAATAAAAATATTTTATTGTTACAAAAAATATTACATAGCTTAATAAATTGACACTTAAGTACACTAAACTAGGTCGAACCTGTTCTTATAGGCACTTATGCTCTTTATTAACAAATGGTTTGTGTGCGCTGTGCGTTTGTATGTTGAACGTATGTTTGTGTGTGTGTGTGTGTGTGTGTGAGTGTGTGTGCGTGTGTGAGTGTGTGTAAGTGTGTATATGTAAAAGTTACTTTCGCTACAAATACATTGATGGGACTGTTAATAGGTCAAGGTTTTTTTTAATGTATAAGGCGTTAATATTTCAATTTTCCTGTATTGTTCTCAGATCTCAGCGCCCCAAGAGCGTTTGTACTCAACGTGGATCGGGGGTTCGATTCTCGCTTCGCTCGACACTTTCCGCAAGATGTGGGTGTCCAAGCGGGAGTACGACGAAGAAGGACACAGGGCGGTGCACAGGAAGACGTTCTAGACTCTATTGGTATAGGATTAAAGTCGAAAGTTGCGTGGAGGTGTTGAAAGAGAATTTTGCTGTTATAGAAATAAGGGTGAAAATTCAGTTCTAATTATGACACTAGCTTCCGACATTCGGAATCTACTTAGATAACCTTTGATCGGGATTAAAAGTGTATGTTTTAATTCAGGGGCTCTATTTTTGAATCGCTCGTATGACATAGTTTTGTCGTATGCGACTTAAGTCACACTCGTCTTCAAAGTCGCATGACGCCGATTTTCCGTATTTTTGAATCATTCGATTCCGGTGCTGCCAATATAAACGAAATGTTGGATTTTATCCGTTCCACGCAGAATCAAGAGAAAACTGGTAATTACCGCAACGAAAACGAAACGTAATATCCATGTTTCTATTCTATTGGCTGTTACATAAATATCTTTGTTTTTTAGTAGAAAAGAATATCGCTCGCCTTACCGTATCGCTCGACTGTTAACGAGTGGGTAGGGGCACTCGTTGCGGTCGAGCGATTCAAAAATATGGAAAGTCAAATGTCGAACGAAAATCAGTAGAAACAAAGCGCTCGACGCCAGTCGAATGATTCAAAAATAGGGTCCCAGGCTATAAACTAAACTGTGTCTCATCAAAATCAGTTAAGCCGTTTTTGCGTGACATCCAAACTTTCACATTTATAACATTAATAGATAATTATTCTGTTATACTTAACCCCATTGTTAATAAACGAAGAGCTATTTACACCTCGTTTAAGGCCAGTATTTTCGAAATTATCGAAATTAGCCTATATTTGATTCAACGGTAAACAATCAAATATTCTTTATTTTGAGCAGATAAAAATATTATGTTGAAGTTTCAGAAACGATCTTGATTATTTTACGGTTAAAAATACGATATTCTTATCTTCACTCGACTATAAAAATAAGCAAAGATAAAGAAAATTTTCGTTAATTTTATATTTTTTGGATAATACTTTAAAGTTTAATAAAGTTTATTAATCCCTTATTCACGAATAATATATAGAAAGATAGGTAATGACATATAGAATAATCAACGGTTACTTTTTCAAAAAGTGACTTTATGCTCAAAATAACAACAAAAACATTAAAAAAATGAAAAAGTGGTTATTTTCATTACTCTTCACACGTAAAGAAAAAGTCAGAGACAGAGTTTTTGAAATATACTGGCCTTAACCAAAGTTTAGGACTATCATAAAAGACAAAGTTTGTTCTAAGATTTTTCCGAAAACTGACAAAAAAAAATCGATAAAATTTCATGCAAAAATATTAGAAATATTATGATGTTAGTATAATCTACTCCTGCGAGGTTGTTGATGTTTTACAAGAAACCCTGTATATCTAGATAAGCATCCTTATTTCTATATACGTAAAGTTGAATATCGCGAACAATAGCAAATCATTGTATTAAGAAAGAGATATTTATATCTTAGTTTATATCAAAAAATAATTTATTCGCTTCGATCAAGAATATCCTAGATAACGCAACAGCACTACAATGTGGCACAAACTGACAAATAAAAGCGATTAGAAATATTTATGTTCTAATCCATATATTAATATTTTTTACTGAGTACCAATTACTATTCTTTCCAAATATAACTTTAAATAGTAAGAAACAAAGAAGAGAATACTTTGTACAAAATATGCTCCCAGTTTGAAAGTGGGGCGTTATTCCGAGGTGCCGTTTTTTGTGACTGAGCGGACATTTAGACTCTAGATGTAGATTCTAGAGTATTCTTGATCGAAGTTTATTTGCTATAAATGTGTGGAATAATAGTGAAGTACCATTCCAATATTAGTATTGAATGAGATTATAATGTAACACTAACTTCACCCGGTTTTACTCGGGTTATAACAACTAAAATCTGAATGTTAACACATTTTTTTATACTTTTGCTGGTAAAAGTATATTAAAAGTTAGGAGAAACAGCTAACCTTGTATTGTATAAGATCTTAAAAGACCATAACGGGGAATATACAGGGTGTAACAAGACCTTCAACGAAGCCTAGGTCTACGTATTCTGCCCATCTTCAGGACCATTTCTGTTCAAAATTATTACTGGGAAACCATTTTGATTTTTGGTGTTATAAAAGCATTGCATACATTACCACGCAATGTAACGCGTACAACCGCGCCTGCGAGTGTATGCTACACAGCTGCGTGCGGCCGAGTTGAAAGGCAACGTTTATGTGCGTGCTCATGAGATACATCTAGTGACGACGTTTCGAAGCCATTGTTTGTTACGAAATAATTAAAATTTTGATAATGTTCTTTAGTCAAAAAGTAGGAAATAACGAATAAAATAAGATTTCATAAAAATTTTAAAAAAAAATTTTGACTTTGACCTTCAATAACTTCGTAACTATTGGTTTCCCAGGTATAGTCTAAAAGACAAAAATGATCCTGATGATGGGCGGAATGCGTGGACTTCGGCTTCGTTGAGTGTCTTGTTACACCCGTTATAAATGCACTTTAAAAATAATGTAACACACTTAAAAATGTTTAGCTTCAAAATTTATTGAATGAACTATAAAAATAATGGTTACCACTATAAATATGCTAAGCTTTAAAATTAATACTTTGCACTATACAATTTAATTGCATAGCTTTAACTCTTCAACGCCCGGAAAATGAGACACAATAGAAAATCTATTGTGTCTCGGTCGCCAGCGACCGCTCCGGCGTTAATGAATCAAAATTAATAGGTACTTTGCACCATACAAATTAATTTTATAACTTTAGTGCTGGTAAACAGACGACTAGGTGCGACGACGAACGGGCGCAGCGAGAGGAGCCGAGGAGTAAGTTAGGTTCTATTGTGACCAGCAACACCAGAACCGACCTGCTGGCGTGTATGCATTATGCCACAAGTTGTTATCATCTTGCCTTCTCATTTTAACAGTGGTCAGTCTGACATAGTTGGACAGAAACTAAATGGTTTCAGAGTTGGGACACAGTTAAGAGCTAATTAGATCATCCTAAATATCGGACCCGATATGAAGTCGCTCCTAAATTCAGAGCAGTGTAATTGCATTCAGGAAGCTAGGATCCGATTTAGGATCCTAATTAGGATAGAAATTGTCTCCGACATAACGGATGCTAAATCGGAAGCACTTAGGACAGTGTAATCGCATTCAGGAGCCTGTTTCTCGAAAGCTACAAGCCTTGTAATACAAGTGTGTAACCATAGAAACGCTTGTAGAACAATAAAATTACAAGCGTAGCGTTTCACGAAACTGTAGTATACACATATGTAGAATAAAATCTTACACAAGTGATCAACCTTACAAGTAAATATTTACACGTGTAACGGTAATTACGTTTCTCAAAAAAATATGTTGACACTTGTAACTTGTGACTTTCAGAAATTTAGCTAGCAGTGTCGGGGGACTCTTAATTTTTACGTACCGCTAATTATATATGGTACTGAAATGAAACTAGCGGGTCAAAATGTGACCTTCATTGTTCAAACATTGTACATGTTGAAATTATAAATTATTGTCCATTACATATAATAAAAAGGGAAATAATTAAATGGTGCCTGTATCACACTCGTGATGTTTTATGTTAAATTAAATTTGAAACAAAATATAATACGTCTATGGTTTGAAATCTTATTCAACGATTTCAATCATGTGAAAAGTGTCTGTGAAAAGTTCTCATATTGGTCAAGTTTTCAGAGAGATCATCCAATCGAACTTGTAAAATGGCATTTTATTATAGTAAATTTTACAAGGCTTGTAATGTTTATGTGAAACACATTTTCCATGCACTTGTATTTTTACTCTTGTGAAATACCAGAATCACAAGTTGGCGGCCATTTTAGTGCTTTGATAGTTGTCAATTTGCTGTCTTTTAGAGACTGTCAGCGACATTGACAGACATTTATAAAATATTTATCTTATCAGCCAGTACATTTATGTCATTATTACAATCTTAAATCAACTATTTTGTTAAATTTTGTTCTGTGCTTGTTATTTTCAATATTTTCCTTCGTGAAACAGAATTTACAAGTCCTTGTGACATATTGAGGCTTGTAAACTTGTAACTTTCGAGAAACAGGCCCCAGGACGCTCGGCTCCGACACAGTAGTAACACAGCATAAAGAGTACAGTCAGTCAACGCCTTTTATGTTGGCGAAAAAAAATCCGCCGCGCCGCCGTTCGTCTAGAATCTAGATAGACAGTTGGCGCAACGACTAAAAGTATATAAGGGTTGTCACTCTGTGATTTGCTTTTTTTTTGACCTACATCAATATAAAAAACAAATAAACCGACTTCAAAAAATCTGCCTCTAAAAAGCAAGAATACAAAAATGCTAATAACAAGAAGATTAGCGTTGAAAATGACACGTACCTACCTAGCTACCTACATATACCTCATATTTACCTAGCTATGTATTTTTACGGCTACAAGAACATTCGTTTAACAACTGTATGATCGTAAAGCTGTGATATCGGATCCGACATTCAGGACGGTCTAATTGGCGACTGAATTTCCCGTCCTAAATCGGACACTAGATTCCGGATCCGACATTCAGGATGGTGTAATAAGCGCTTTATAGATCTATTATTATTTTAAAGTGCTGACAAAATTGTTAAAGTGCAAACCATTATTTTTGTAGTGTTAGTATTAAATTATAGATCTATCATTATTTTAAACTGATGATATACAATTTTAGTGCTGGTTTCATCAAATTTAAAGTGCAATTAAATACATCTCATTTTTAACAGACTTCATAAAAGAAGGAGGTTCTCTGTTTGTTTGTCTGTACGTATGTGTTTTTATTGTTGACGTGGTATTATACAGGCTACACAAAAATAAAAGAATTAAAAAAAACATACAAAATATCTGTGCCTGTATGAGTTTGCGTTTATTTATTACAAAAAATTACAATTGTCTTATTCCAAAATCTATCGCAATCGCTTTCAGGTTGTAACACATTGACGCTTCTTTTTGGCATAAATAAAAACTTACCAAAGAAATGCAGCAATGTGTCACATCCATCTGTCAAATGAAAGCGATTGCGATAGATTTTGAAATTAGACAAATAGCCCCCAGGTTTTAAAAACCGGTAAGTACAGCTTGACCATAAAGAGTTGAAATTAAATAAAATGGAAATAAAAATTTTCAGTACAAAATATAGTCAGTGTTGCCAAATTATTCGTGATTTTGACGTATTTACATAGACAGTGGCGCCCTCAATTTTTGTCCACTCTTTATGGTCAAGCTGTACCTACTTATACTTACTTACACATAAGTAAAAGATTCCTGCAGCTTTTTTAAGTATTTATTTTAAATGCAATATTAGGTCAACGCATTTTATTGTAAAACTTAAGAATAAACTAGATAAGACAGTTCATTTTGTATTTATTTTTAATACGCAGACTGTTCAATAAATGCTTTAAAAGTATCAATACTTTTATTTATTTACTATAATTATAAATATTATATTATAAGCAAAAACAATCTTATTTTCCCCCCACTCCGTCCAACCACTATAAATAACGTGCACAACGCCAAGCGGGCCTCACTTTGCTCTTGGCATTTGGCGCGGACGGATCCCTGCTCGAGTTGCTGTCGGGTGACGTTTTATTCATTTTCCTTCTTAAAAGTGTTATCAGTGTTAGTTTATTGGTTTAAATGTGATTAGTGTGAGTGAGCAATCTTTTAGTTCTGAAATTATTAATAAAGCAGTCGTTTCAATGGTAATTTTGTTAATTTTCATCATAAAAAGATAATTACAGTGTTTAGTGTTCTTTTGTGTTTTTTTTTGGTCTTTTTCACTTCTGGTGCTAAAATCAGAAGTGGTGTTCGCGAGAACGCCTTCGATAGCCCGAGCAACAAAAAAGGTCACCGATCCATTGTTTCTAACGGTACAGCTCAGGCATAGTAATTCCTCATTAAGGGGTGAACCACTTACCCTTGACGCCGACAGCTTTGACAGGGTTGAAACAGCAACCAAATCCAGATGTCACCATGTGCTCCGCTTTTAACGTCCACCGCACTATCACAACTCCAATTGTCAATGTTTCCTTTTTTTGAGAGGTAATATAAGTAACATTAAAATAAAAAAATAGTCAACATCTCTATTGTCCGAACACTTCACGCCGCCGACCGAGAGGTGAGTGAGGCGGGCGGCTGGTCTTCACCGCAGGGTCGCGGATTTCGCGGTTTACCCACATAATAAAGAAAAAACTATGCCTGAACATCCCCCCCCCTAACCAAGGTCCGCCTTGGTTCCTAAGGATCAGCGACAGGCAACCGACATAATTTAGAAATAGGCCGAAGCAAAGTACCGTTTTGCGTTCGAACCTCCGCGACCCTAACGATTCCATCTTTACCGGGAAGAAGTTTAACTAGCAGACCGCGTTTCCATTGAAGAGGATTAGTATTGTCTTCTTTGATCAAAACTAATTCGTCTAATTTAGGAGGTTCCGTAACCGTATTCCACTTATACCGCTGTTGCAAAGTGTGTAAATATTCAGTTTTCCACCGAGACCAGAAATGTTGAGACATTTTTTGAATCTGTTGATAGCGAGACAACCGATACAACTTAACTTCCTCATAAGGATATTCGGGTAGAGCAACCAGAGGTTGTCCGATTAAAAAATGACCGGGTGTTAACACTTCAAGGTCCGCCGGATCCGTACTTAGAGGGCACAAAGGTCGTGAATTCATGACTGCCTCTACTTTATGAAAGAAAGTTGCCAGTTCTTCGAACGTCAACTTAGTCTCGCCCAACACGCGCCGAGCATGATTTTTTGCCGATTTTACCGCTGCCTCAAATAAACCGCCCTGATTTGGACTAGATGGAGGGTTAAATAACCATTTAATATTTTGTTGAACCAATTTCCGTTCCAATTCCGAACTATTATCCCGTAAAAATGTGTATAATTCCTTAAGATATCTATTTGCACCGGTGTAGTTAGTACCGCGCAGTCCGATCTGATTAATGAAGGAAGTCCGCGCCGAGAAACAAATCTTGTCAAAGCCGCAATGAAAGCTTCAACCGACAAATCCGAAACAATTTCTAAATGAACCGCTTTCGTAGATAAGCATACAAAAATGCACAAGTAACATTTTTGAATTTTAGCATTCCGTAATGAATTAGATTTGATAAAATATGGTCCCGCGAAATCGGTTCCGGCTCCGGCAAAAACTCGCACGCTATTAACTCTATCCCGAGGTAAATCTGCCATAAATGGTTGTGTACACCGAAACTTAGTCCGATAACATTGAATACACCGAAATGTGATGCTTCTAGTAACTCTTCGTGCCGAAATTATCCAGTAGTTTTGATAGAGACTAGCTGCTAAAGTGTTAGCTCCGACATGACAGTGAATTTTATGGAAGTGAGTAACTAACAATTCCGTAAAATGTCCATGACCAGGTAATAAAATCTGATGTCTTGCATTAAAAGACAAATCCGCAGCTCCGATCCGACCGCCGACACGTAAAATCCGATCTTTATCAATAAATAAATTTAGTCTAACCAATGATGATTTAATTTGTTTTTGATTTGACAAGGCCTCAATTTCATCACTAAAATATTTATGTTGAACAGTCCGAATTAAAAATGAAATTGCATTTCTACGCTCACCGATAGAAATATTTCCGCTAAAACGTGAAGATTTATTCTTACAATTATGAATGAACCTTCTAATATAAGCCGTAACATTAATTAATTTTTGAAATGAACTATATTTTTCGATTAACTCAAATTCCGAATTTAAAGTGCCTATATTAGCTACCTTTGCCTTAATTCCGGGTAACATTTCTTCGGGGAACTCTAAGTAATCCCGTGGCCAGGTAGATGGTGATTCACTCAACCACTGTGGCTGCCACCAAAGATGATGCTGCAGCAAGTCCGACGCCAAAGTACCGCGTGACGCTACATCCGCGCAATTCATGTCACTTGGGACATGTCTCCACCGAATTACAACAGGCTGTGATGTTATTTGTGACACCCGATTAGCTTCATATACCTGAAGGGTATGTACTGGTCGCCTGAGCCATGCCAAAACAATAGTGCTGTCGCACCAACCAACGACATGATCAAATACAATGTGGTCTCTCATAGAGGAGACGACATGATTGATAAGTTTGGTGAGGAGCAGGGCACCTTCCAACTCCACCTTTGGGATCGTTAATTTTTTTCTCAGTGAGGCTACTCGCGATTTAGAAATAAGTAGTCGCACGAGAACATTTCCGTCCGATAACTCCGACCGAATATAAACCGCTGCGGCGTAGCCCAGCGAGCTACCGTCACAAAAACCGTGTAGACTATATCGAGCAGGTCCGTTTCCGTCAGGCTTCAAACACCGAGGGATCCGTATGTTACGTAAATTAGGTAAGTCCGAAACAATAATATGCCATTGCCGTTTAATATCGTCCGAAACAGGTGCGTCCCAATCAATTTTATTAGAATTGTCACTAGTACCGAGTAATTGTTGTAAAAGAATTTTAACTTTGAAAATGACCGGACAGATCCATCCTTCGGGATCGTATAGACGAGCCGATAACGATAATATAGTACGACGCGTCACCGTTGACTCCGCAGTCAAATTAACATGATAAGTAAAACTATCCGAAATTGGATCCCATAAAATACCTAAAACTTTTATAAGTTCCGAGTCGCTTGAGCCGTCGAAGCTTTTAGGTATCTCTAAATGAGTAGATGGCAAACCGTCCAAAAGCTCCGGTACATTGGAAGACCACTTCCGCAATTCATAACCGGCCGTATCCATAAGTTTTATTAACTCATCGCGAAGTGCAATTGCATCGGAGAGTGTATCCGCACCGCCATTGAGATCATCCACGTAACTTTGCTTTAATAATAAATTCGCCGCCGATGGGAAATTCGCTTTTTCGTCCTGAGCAAGCTGATGCAAACACCGAATAGCCACGAAGGGACTAGACTTTAAACCGTAAGTGTTAGTCGTCAACTCGAATATTTGTAAGGGTTCCGAAGGCGACGATCGCCAGAAAATGAGCTGATATTTACGATCATCCGGATGTATCCAAGTTTGTCTAAACATCATTCGTACGTCAGTAGTAAAAACTATGCGTGGCCACCGAAAATTTAATAATATCTCCGATATATCCTTTTGTAATTTTTCACCCGAATATAAACAATCATTTAAACACACGCCCGTACTACTGGAAACACTACCATCAAAAACAACCCGAATTTTACTTACATCACCCGATTTTTTAAATACCCCATGATGAGCCAAAAAATAATGTTCTTCATCCGAATTAAATTTTGAAACCGCCATATGCCGGAATTTTATGTATTCCGCCATGAATTCTATATATTTCAATCTAAACTCCGAGTCACGTTGCATACGTCTTTCAATCGACAAAAATCGTTTTAAAGCAGTCTGCCTAGAATCACCCAACCGCTGGTGATCCGGTATCAGCGGCAGGCGCACAGTATACTTCCCGTCTGCGCCGCGTGCAGTACTAGAACTGAACAAACGCTCGCATTCTATGTCCGCCGGACTAATAAATTTACATTGAGGTGGTTGTTCATAACGCCAAAACTTTTCAACCGCTTCCAATAACTGGATAGCCGAGACATTACAAGCAAAGTTCATAGTATCCGAATTAATTTCTTGACTTGGCCCGAAAACCGCAAAATCAAAAATAGTACTTAAGGCATAAGGCCCACCTGCGCCTAAGTCAAGTTTCTCGCCGTTCAAGATTTGTCCTAAAATATCGCATCCGAAAATAATATCTATATGTCTCATGTGAGAAGAACCGTCATCCGAAATGTTTACATTTTTATCCGAAATATTTAATTTCTGAACTAAATAAGAAGTAGGTTTCTTTAAAACAACCGCCGTAACCGATAACAAAATATTTTTAGAATTAATTGGCCGAAAATGAATTTTAACAATATTATTACTTTCACTATCACTAGTGTGAACACCGCCTATACCTACAATAGGAACATTCGAGTAATGTCGCTTTAATCCCAAATTTGTCACCAAATCACTTTTAACTATAGATATTTGAGAACCGAGATCGAGTAAAGCCCGAATCTGTAGGAAAGTATTTTGAGATGATTTAACTTCAATTATAACCGTTGGCAAAATTACATTATCGATTAATTTAGGTTGTGAAGCGACATTACATAACTGTAATTGCTATTCCGAAGTAGTACGCTGATTTCGCTGATGTTGTGTGTCCCTAGGGCTCGCACTCCGTATGTCCTGCTGCCCGTACCGTGACCTTCCGGCATCCGCCGATAAATTATTATTACCGCCATTGTTATTATCAATGCGCTCCGGCCGTTGATAACGCGAAGAAAATGAATCGTAAGTAGGACGCGCATGCATACGACTTAATTGTTCCTGCACTTCGGGAGGACTGGCGCTCCGCACGCGCCGGCCGCGGCCCGCCGCCGCCGCCGTGAAATTAGAAAACCGGTTTGATGTTTGAGAATGATAACGCGCAGGAGATTCACGCGAAATATGCATCATGCAGATTAACTTGTTGTGACCGATATTACCGCATTTATTGCATGGGACTTTACTAATACAAGACCCAGCATTATGTTCTCCGAGGCATTTAAAACATAAACGTGAATCCTTAATGAAATCTTTACGACCGATATTAGTTAATTTGTTAAATTTAAAACACTCAAGTATAGTGTGCCCCGTGAACTGACAATATAAACAACGCTTCGTTGCCACGACGTTATTACCATGAGTGACTAACCCAGTACGTGGTACGCGATGCCCGCGATCCGAGTAGCTGTTATTGTTATTTCTATTTAATGAATCCGAAGCTGCCGTGTCTAATAATCGACATTCATTTTGCAAGAAATCTATTAATTGATTGAAGCTAGGTAAGGTAGCCGTATTTCCGCCGTATTTATGTTCAAACCGTGACTTCATATCTAAAGGAAGTTTCGTGAGACTAATAAAAAATAATAAATAATTCCACTCATTTATAGGAAAACCGAGATTATTCAATGCGCGTGTAGATTCTAATAAAGGGTTAAGTATTTTTGTCCTAAGACCCGAAATATTATTCAAACATGGCAAGTTTAAAATACGCGAAATATGAGAATCCGACAATAATCTTTTATTTTCGTATCTACTTTTAAGAATATCCATAGCCGTGTCCAATGACTCATCAACCATTGGTAAATGTTTTATCAAATCGCGAGGTTCCTTTTGAACATTAGAAAATAAATAATGAAACTTTTCCGTTTTAGAGATATCTTTCCTACACATCACCAACGAATTGAACAAACTAATGAAACTAGTCCAACCGAATATGTCTCCATCATACACAGACAGGGTGATTGTTGGCAAGCGAGCGTTTTGCGCGCTTTCGGTGGGTTGGTGTGTGCCGTCCAAGTTCGGGTAGGCAGATGAAATTGCCTCCAACTGATAATACATTTCTTCCGCGTTTTTAAATTGAGTATCAAATAAAATAATTTGTTTTTCATCCGTTACCGAGTTCAATATTGCTTCGTATGCCTCGCTCAACAACTTATACCTTTCTTCAATTTTACGCAACCGAGCCGATATTACCCCCGTTGTTTGAGTTTTATTGATGACGATTTCGTTAGTATTTACGAACCAATCGCACTGTATTTTAAATTTATTTTCTACGACCTTAGACGCCATTTTGAAATAGTGATACAGAACGCAACGTGAACTTTACGAATTAAAATAACAACCGATTAAACCGAAACAAAAGAAATTACCGATATTTTATATTATAAAGCTTACCGAAATTAATACGAAACAATGATCCGACGAGAGGGACCAAAATAATTATGTTCGCGAGAACGCCTTCGATAGCCCGAGCAACAAAAAAGGTCACCGATCCATTGTTTCTAACGGTACAGCTCAGGCATAGTAATTCCTCATTAAGGGGTGAACCACTTACCCTTGACGCCGACAGCTTTGACAGGGTTGAAACAGCAACCAAATCCAGATGTCACCATGTGCTCCGCTTTTAACGTCCACCGCACTATCACAACTCCAATTGTCAATGTTTCCTTTTTTTGAGAGGTAATATAAGTAACATTAAAATAAAAAAATAGTCAACATCTCTATTGTCCGAACACTTCACGCCGCCGACCGAGAGGTGAGTGAGGCGGGCGGCTGGTCTTCACCGCAGGGTCGCGGATTTCGCGGTTTACCCACATAATAAAGAAAAAACTATGCCTGAACAAGTGGGATAAAGAACCTGTTTAGATAAATCAGCCCACCTGTAAATTTTATTTTGAGGTTAGATTGCTTACTCACATTTTCATATTTATTTTTGTTCGTGTATTTTTGTGCATTAAGTAGTTTAATATGGTCCGATCAGGATCATGCAGCCGTCAAAGGCAAAGTACTCGGAGTGTCTCGAGCGGTCGGATAGATCTAAAAATCGTCGTAATCATGATTCGCATGGTAAATCTAGTGATCGTAGCCGAGGTAGCTCGAGACATTCTCCGATTAGCCAGAAACGGCGACGTGATCTTCGCAGTAATTCTCGTGGCCGTGATCCGTCTGGTTCGAGCAATAGGCAACGACGCCGCTTGCGTCACGCGGATAGAAATCGTTCTCGAAGTGTCTCTCGTGTTCGGTCGCGATCACGAGGTAATACTAGGAATAACGTTCGTAAATCTCGATCTCGCTCGCGTCGTTCCTCGCTTCATCGAGGCCGCCGTCCGCATAGTAGACCTAGAGGCCCGGTGACCAGGGGGCTTACCATCAGCAAATAAGAAACCGTTCAGTTCAGAAGCAGGCCTTAAACAGGACTTTTAAGGCCAGCTTTCATACTAACCGTTGAGGTCATAGTACGAAAAAGTAATGCAGTTCAATATAAGCCCTGCTATAAGAGCTCATGGTAAGGCCCCTGAACGCTAAGTCCCATACCCTTTAGTAATTCACGCGCGAGCCGTTCTATTGAATCTGTCGCTCCACCCTCTGAGGCGTCTACCCTCGCTCACGCTTTGATGCAAGCCATAAAAAACGCTACAACCGACAAAGGTCTCAACACTATTACGTATCTAATTTCGACCCATTAATAAATAACATCGAAGCGTGGTGCGAGGAGGTGGACCGCGCCAGGGACGCGAACTGATGGAGTGATCACGAGTGCTTGTCCCGCGTGGCCTCTTGCCTTAAGGGTGATGCTAAGGTTTGGTTGGGCGAATGGGTGACGAATGACAGGACGTGGTCCAATTTTAAAAGGGAGTTCAAACCCCTTTGCCCAAGCAAACTAGACTACGCAAATATCTTGTTTGAAGCGATGAATTCGACTTCAGATAAATACGCTACGTACGCAGAATACGCGCGTCGGACTTTATTACGCCTTAGAGTAGTTCAGGGACTTAGTGACGAGTTGAGAACGCTTATCGTCATTCGTGGTATCGATAGTCCCCAAGTTCGCGCAGCTGCCGCCAACGCCGAGTTGACGCCAGATAACATTGTCTCTTTTCTATCGATTTACACAAAGCCGAGTAGGATTAGGACCGATAAGTCCGTTAATTCCAAAAAACCTATTCATCACGGTTCGAACGTTCGTTTTGGCCCCAAGTGTTTTAATTATGGTTTGAGAGGTCACCTTGGTAAAGATTGTAAACGTCCTAAATCAAATGCTGCTCCTGCCCCGCAACCGGGCGTAAGTAAGTCATGTACATTCTGTAAGAAGCAGGGACACACAGAGGATACCTGTTTTGCGAAAGCACGATCGGAATCTCGCAATCCGCGTAACGTTAACCTTTGTTCTCATCCAACGGATTATAAAAACAGTAACGACGTAACTACCGCGGTTATAGATGGCGTACCGGTTGATGTACTAATTGATAGTGGTGCCCTCGATGTGTCCCTGATTTGTTCAGATGTCTTAAAATATATTTCGTGTCAACCAAAGTTAAGACGTTGCGTTTTAAAAGGTATAGGTGACAAAGAAATTGTAACTTTCACTTACGTAACTGTTACCATAGAATTTAGTGATATCTCCATCGAGACCGATCTCGTAGGTTGTTCCATCGGCGTTTATGAATACTCCTATCATAATAGGCACAGATGTCTTAAATCGCGACGGTATTTAATTACTTACGTGAGAACTAAGGATAGGCAATACCTTACGCATGCTAACAGCCGTACCTGTGTTAATTCTGTCCAGTCGCAGGACAAGCTTTCGGTGAAGACGCCTCTTCAAGGCAATAATTTAGATAAGCTTATGTTAGTGATACACGAGTTTTCGGAATTTTTGATATCTAGTACCGCTGCAACGACCGTAAAGACGGGCGAAATGGAGATCAAGCTCACTAGTCCCGTACCAGTGGTATACCGGCCGCACAAGCTCTCCTATCAGGAAAAACTTCGAGTTAGGGAAATCACTAAAGATCTTTTAGACAAAGGGGTGATTATGATTAGGCGGTCTAACTCCGAGTTCGCTAGTCCAATTATACTAGTAAAGAAGCGTGACGGTTCTGATAGGTTTTGCGTCGATTTTAGGGCACTCAACCGAATCACAGTGAAGGACCCCTAACCTTAATTGACGATCATATTGATAGCTTGGGCAGCTACAAATTTTTCTCCAGCTTTGATATGGCTACTGGGTTCCACCAGATTCCTTTGAAAGAAAGCAGCATCCACCTTACTGGTTTCGTCACGCCCGAAGAGCATTTCGAGTATACCAAAATGCCCTTTGGATTAGCTAATTCACCGATCGTATATCAGCGCATCATAAATGATACCTTGCGAGAGCTTATAAATGAGGGTAATGTGCTGGTCTACGTCGATGACGTGCTCCTTTTGAGTAACACCATTGACGAGGGCATTTGGTTGCTCCGTAATGTGTTAGGCACCCTCACTCAAGCAGGCTTTTCCATTAACCTTCAGAAGTGTTCTTTCTTGGTGATCGAGGTAGAATATCTAGGCAGGGTAGTAAGTCAGGGTCAGGTTAGGCCGAGCCCTCGTAAGGTCGAAGCCCTAGCTAACACCACCCCTGTCATACGTTCGCTGGTGCGAGATATAGCAGTTGAAAGCTCAACACCCAACCGTGAGGCTCTCCGTGAGATCACCAGGGGCAGAACGCGTCAACTGTTGGAAGACAATATGAGCAAGCAAGATGAGCGCGTTAACCGGCGAAGGCAGGCGCCACGTCAATTTAAAATTAACGACTGTGTCTTTGTATCAAGTTCTTTCAGTCAACAGGGAAACTCGATCCAGGCATGCGCGGGCCCTACAAGGTGACTGAGGTGTTACCTAGTGGTCGTTACGCGCTCCGCCTGATCAGCGGCGGCTATGGCAAAACAACGCAGGCCGCGGCTCAACACATGGTGCCGTGGCAGGGCGAGTGGTGCCCCGAATGTGCTGCGTTCTTCGAGAGCAAGTTGAGCGCTGTGGCGTTTGTCGCCTTGAATGTGTTATGTTGGGTGAGGGAAGCTATGCAACCCGAGCGTTTGTCGCTACACCCTGGCGTGTGTCGCCTTGAATGTGTTATGTTGGGTGAGGGAAGCTATGCAACCCGAGCGTTTGTCGCTACACCCTGGCGTGTGTCGCCTTGAATGTGTTATGTTGGGTGAGGGAAGCTATGCAACCCGAGCGTTTGTCGCTACACCCTGGCGTGTGTCGCCTTCAGCTCTTGGTGGGCCCCAAGTTGCTGCATAGCTTGACCAAATTGGTTAACCTATGTTGTGTTTCTGCGCACGTGTGGAAGACGTGCGTTGACCAGCCCGTCAGACTGTGGTGCCGGCATTGGCCAGCGCAGCAGCCTCCATCTCTCAGCGAGAGAAGACACAAGATGGCTCAAAAGTCCTAGGCTTGGTTTGATATTTTTAAGAGACGTCTCTGCCTTATTTTTAGAATGATGAATGCGAAGTTTCTTTGTATGATGAGCGTGTTAGGTGAAGCATAAATAAAGTAAATGACGATCGAAAGGAAGGATATTGGGGTGTGAGGATGAATGACATTTATTGTTAAGTTGGTTATCAAACACTTATGACATATTGTTTACAGATGAAAACGAAGACGATGTTCATTCGGCGCCGACAGCATCTACCTCAGCAGCCGCACCTTCCATTCCATTGCTAGAAGATGACGTGGAAGATCTCCATACTACGCCACCAGCAGAGTCTACCTCTGCAGTTCCTTCTATGCCACTACTAGACGAGGACATGTAACCTTGTACAACCCTGAATATTGTGCCGAGGACGACACAACGTCAGGAGAGGCCGTATAAGCAAAAACAATCTTATTTTCCCCCCACTCCGTCCAACCACTATAAATAACGTGCACAACGCCAAGCGGGCCTCACTTTGCTCTTGGCATTTGGCGCGGACGGATCCCTGCTCGAGTTGCTGTCGGGTGACGTTTTATTCATTTTCCTTCTTAAAAGTGTTATCAGTGTTAGTTTATTGGTTTAAATGTGATTAGTGTGAGTGAGCTATCTTTTAGTTTTGAAATTATTAATAAAGCAGTCGTTTCAATGGTAATTTTGTTAATTTTCATCATAAAAAGATAATTACAGTGTTTAGTGTTCTTTTGTGTTTTTTTTTGGTCTTTTTCACTTCTGGTGCTAAAAATATTATATAATAATAATATACTTAATATATTATACGGGTGTAACAAGACCTTCAACGAAGCCGAGGTCTACGTATTCTGCCCATCATCAGGACCATTTCTGTTCAAAATTATTGCTGGGAAACGATTTTAATTTTGGTGTTAAAAAAGCATTGCATACTTACCACGCAAAGTAACGCGTACAAAAGACCGCGCCTGCGAGTGAATGCTACACAGCTGCGTGCGGCCGAGTTGAAAGGCAACGTTTATGTGCGTGCTCATGAGATACATCGAGTGACGACGTTTCGAAGCCATTGTTTGTTACGAAATACTTAAAATTTTGATAATGGGTAGTTCTTCGGAAAAGTGTTCTCCGTGTAATTTCCACAGCATTTTTGAAATCACTAAATTAAAGTGAATTACACAAAAAAAATGAAAGCTTATGCAAATTCAAACATTCTATCAAAATTCGCCACGTAGCGAATGCATACTTTTGCTAAAAAAAAATATAGAAAATTTGCGATCCATGGAAATTACAGTAAAGACCACGGAAATTACCCAGCAGATAAAATTTTGCTCAACATCATGTCAGATATGAAATTAAAGCTCAAATAAAGTTAGTTGGGGTAGTATTAAGAACTACATTGTATTATAATTATATTTAACAAAAATAGTAGATTAATAAAAAAAAACTTACAAAGGAACTCAATGTAGAAACATGAAGGTAATAAATAATAATGTTATTAATTAATAAATTTCTTTTAGAGTATATTATTGATTGCATATTATGGATGCGCATCATAATAATAAAAATAACAAATATTTGGTAAAAAGTATCAACAATCTGTACGACCTAGGTCAATACTCGTTTACTAAAGACTACTTTTCACTAATTGTGTATGGTCTTCAAACAATAACGCTGACTAAGTTTACCAACCTGCTCTGTATAACGATACAAGTTCTAATGCAGATCAGTTGGACTGCAAGCCCCGGGCACAGACTCCTAGCCCGGCAGAAGTACATACTTCCCTTTTCGCTGAATATACGACGTGACCTGCCGTCCTCAACAATGGTGACCTGACCACCGACACTGGACAGCAGCAAGGTATACCACCCCTCATGAGTGAAGATTGGAGTTAGCTTTCTAGGTCTGCAATCAAATGCAACTAAGCCCTGCAGCAGCAACTCGGCAACTGGCGGACGACGGTAACACGGCAGCCCACAGCCAGGTGATAATGCGACCTACACCGGTGTGGCAGTTCTGCATACGAAGCCATACCGCCCGTAGAGTAGAGCACATATCGTCATATCGGGACACTGGAGTGTAACTGACCTATGTACGAGTATTTCAATCAAAAGCAAAGCCACTTGCTTTGCTTTTGATTTTCTTTTTTGAGTAACGAAGAAATTAATACAGGATCGACGAAAGCCAAGCTCACCCGACACTTTACCAAAGATATCCAGGACGCCAGCCTGAGAATAGTATGGCCCTCAAACAGCTAAAAAAGAACAAGGTGGCGGGTGACGATGGAATCACTAGAGAACTTCTGAGAGCTGACGGAAAGCCGATACTCAGAGGTTTCTAGAAGCTATAGGAACAGTGTACTCAAATTATCCAGACTATTAATTATACCTAGGACAGACAGTCCTAGTAAAGTGAGTCCAATTTCGAGGAAGAGATCTCTCGTCAGATCCAACTCAAAGCTTCGAAAATTGTTTGCGTCCAACTTACTTCAGTGTCTCAAAACGACAGTGTGTGTGTTGTTGCCAACTTGCCTTGTTTGGCGACAGAAATGAAGAGATCCGTAGAAGAACTTAAGTAACCGACATCACTTGAAGAATCGCACAGCTGAAGAGTAACCGACATCACTTCAAGGATTGCACAGCTGAAGTGGCAGTGGGCGGACATAGCGAGACAAACCGGTGGCTCTGGAATAGTGATCGCGCACCGGATGCCTCCACCCCTGACAAAGTAGTCCGACGATCTGGTGAAGGTCGGAGGAAGCTGCTGGATGTGGGCAGGACAGGGCCAATCGTTGTGGAGAACCTTGGGGAAGGCCTACACCCAACAGTAAGTGTCGAGCGGCTGATATAATAAACCAAAAATAAAACAAAGTAATTTCCATGGGCTTTATGTAATTTCCATGATGTTTTATACATGGAAATTACGCCATGGAAATTACCAAAAAGCATTAATTTTGAAATTTATCGGCATTGAAAAGATATAACCTGCTACTTTGTTACTGGTTAAGTACATTTGTGAGTAAGGTATTGCACCTCAGAACCCGTTTACAAAAAATAGCACAATTATATTGCAAAAATGTGACATGGAAATACATTAGAAATGAGAACCAAAATTTTTAAAATCGTAGAACTTAGTCTTGCACCAAAAGCGTGGGAAACAGCAACACAGTCATCTTACCTGTCAGTAGCGGTGTAACTGTCGATTCGAAAACATCAATCACTATTTGTCTGTGCCTAGCCAGTCCAGAGCAATGGCCTTCGCAAGAGGGCGCAGTGAAAAAGTAGCTAGGCGTGTGACATACTTACTTAGGTCCATAAAATCAAAAGTTTCCCTCCGATAGGATTTAAAATTTGATCAGTATATAACGTGATATGTCTATTTTAAATGTGTGTACAAAACTGATTAAAAACGTGGGTGATTTCAAAAATATCCGCGATTTCTCATAAGCCGGCGCCCGTGTGACACGTAAAAACGTGCAAAATAACCCCGTTTTTGAGGTGTTGAGGGTGAGTTACTCCGATCTACGTAGTTTTTAACCAGTGAAATCTATATGACACGATGCTTAATGAAATGTAGAAACGATGTAATGATAGTTTTAATCATAATTATTTGTTTTTATAGGAGATATGAGTCACACACACTCAAAAATTGCTCTCCCAAGAACTACCCTAATGTTTCTTTAGTCAAAAATTAGGAAATAACGAATAAAATAAGATTTCATAAAAAAATGTTTTTTTTTTTTACTTTGACCTTCAATAAATTCGTAGCTATTGGTTTCCCAGGTATAGTCTCAAAGATAACAATGATCCTGATGATGGGCGGAATGCGTGCCCTAATAGCATTTATTGTTGGCATTTGGTCGGGCCACGTGCACGTCGTTAGTTGGACAACGGTTGGAATTGGCCATCTTATTGTGGCAGGCCCTTCTTCGAAGGGCCATTGTAGAATTTCCTTCTGAAGGGCCATAGGTTGTTTTGCATTGTGGGGCCTTCCTAAAAATATTTACCTTCACCCTACAGTTGGCCATCGGTTGTTTTTCATTGTGGGGCCTTCCTAAACAATATTTACGGTTACCCTACAGTTGGCCATCGGTTGTTTTGCATTGTGGGGCCTTCCTAAAAATATTTACCTTCACCCTACAGTTGGCCATCGGTTGTTTTTTATTGTGGGGCCTTCCTAAACAATATTTACGGTTACCCTACAGTTGGCCATCGGTTGTTTTGCATTGTGGGGCCTTCCTAAAAATATTTACCTTCACCCTACAGTTGGCCATCGGTTGTTTTTCATTGTGGGGCCTTCCTAAACAATATTTACGATTACCCTACAGTTGTTTTGCATTGTGGGGCCCTCTGACACAATATTGACAGTTACCCTACAGTTGGCAAACGGTTGGAGTTTGCTTAAAAGTGGCTGGTCAAACCGAATGCAGCACAGCGCGTAACAACAAGCGACGTTGTAATGTATGAAATGCTATGGTATATGACAGTACATGTCATAACGAACGCAGCACGACTGGCTGCGCATCAGTCATACCATAGCATTCATACATAAAGTCGTTTACCGTCACACTCTGCGTTGCTACAAGCTGTGCTGCATCCGTTTGACCCACGCTAAGGATGAATAATCCCTTCAGTCGTAGAACTTCAAAAGCGCATGACGTTTTGCGATGGCTTGTGATTTTGCGCTTTTAGCGTTCTGCGTCCGAAGGGTATTCCAGCTGTGGAGCAAATAAAAAATGGTATTATAATAATACATAACTTTTATTTAAAACTTTTTTATAATCATATTGACTCACGAGGGTATCTATAAGCTGCAGAACTAGCGCCTACTTCTTTTTATCAAACTAAACGGCAACGGCCACGCCAGCCATTGCCGCTTGATGAGAAAGGAAAGTGGAAAATTGACCCATGATTGCATCCAGACAATTTATTATTTTGTTTGACACTAAAATTTGACATTTGTACCAATATTTTTTCTCGCAAATGTATTGAAAAACTTTCCTTTCTCATCAAACGGCAATGGCTGGCGTGGCGTCCAACTTGAAAATTAAGAAAAGTAATTGCTGAGAAAGTTTTTGATTTGTTATGTATAAAAATCTGCATTTCCTTAGTGAAAAGTGCAAGTTACATGTTATTATTGTGATAAACAATTTACGTACATTCTTTTCACATCATAATTTTGAAAAGTGGTAAAAACAAAATGGGTCTTGCTGTAGGTAGAGTAGTTTTCCTGGCAGGACCCAATAAAATGATTAATTATAATCAAACTACAATATAAACAAATTTTATTACTATGTTACAAATTTAAACACATTATACCTACTTAAACATTTTATTCCATGAATAAAATTTATCAAATCTGACTGTGTCCTGCCAGGAAGTATCACACATTTAATGACTTCGCGTCATATTAACAAATGGCAAACATACAAATGATTCATTGTCATTAAAATTAGGTAGAAGTAAACATTTTTTATCCAAAATAGATGAACAGATATAAACATTTTCGGAATGACAAACCTTAAATATACCTAGGCGACTACTTTCAATAGGTAATTTGTAATAGTCAGTCTTATCCACAAAACAATCACAACCCAATTTAAATAAGGAACTATCACAAATCTTTTCAATGGTTTTTATCCTAACAATATCACCCTCTTTGGTATTGAAGCACGAATTTATATTTACACTGCAATTATTTTCTAAAATTATCTTATGTATTACATTTTTTTTTTTTACAATGGTTGATATTTGAGACTTTTCACTGACACATTTCAATTCACCCGTTCTTTTGGCTACTTGTTCTAATGGGTGGTTGTGCGATCGAACCATTTGTTTAATTTTAGTCATAAAATTTTCAAAAGGAAATGCAGAGAAGTTATCTAGCATTCCAAAGTTTTCAACATCTGCTGTAAGATGTAAAAGATTGTGAAAATTGTACACAAGAAGTTCTTTCGTGTATAGAATTGGTACGTTACGAACAAAACAATGCAACAAGTTATTTGCGTACTCTCGCCATTCAAATTCGGCACACAAATCACCACATAATATATAAATAGAACAATGCAGTGTTAAAAAATGTTCAAACAATTTTTTTGATAAAATGTTAGATAAAACTACAGGGCCGAGGTATAAAAGGAAAGACCTAAGTTCTGTAGCCTTCCAATATTATGACTTTAATCAATTCTAAATTTTTCAAACTGAACTTATTATTCTTTCCAGTCCAGTTACATTGTATTGCCAAAGAGTCAGTGAAAACTCGTTCCAGAATTCTTCTTGTAATTGAGCCTGTTCCTTTCCCACCAATATAGCTCAAATTATTTATCTGTAGCAAAAAGTCAATATTTCAATAATAAGCAATGACAAATAAAAGCAAAACAATAATGTACACTCAACAGCACGTCAGGTTATACAGTTAAACTGCGAAAACAGCTTTTATTACGTAGGACATAAAGGCAGTCTCAAACAGTCTAAATCGCTATTGTGTGTACACTATTTAATTAAATTTTATATAATACTAGTATTATAACTACATTACATAGCATATTATTTATTATACATCATCAGTGCCTCCAATGGTCTTGCTTCCTTGTAAATTTCTATTAGAATTTTAATAGGCTTACCAATTGTTCTTTGTGTTCTTGTTCTGAATCAAGCCAATTTTGAATGTTTGTTAAATCTTCAACTGATTTAAATGGTATCTCTATTTCTAAAGTGGGTAGTGCTGCAGTAGTATGTGATAATTTCAAAAGAATATCATTTTGAGTTTGTTTAAGATCTTCAACTTCAGTTTTCATGTGTCCGAGACAGTCTGCAATGACATCTAAAATAAAAAAGTTATATTCTTATTATAGTAGATTCTAAAACAATATACGTACTTAAATAAAATCTATCAAATTAATTATCAAAGTCATCATGTCTCCATTCTCTAGAACTCCGATGTGAAGATATAAAAATAACTATTTAGGTATTATTGTAATTTTTATTTACCTAAAGAAGAATTTATTTTTTCCAATACTGTTTTTTGTGCATATTTTGACCGCAATGTTGTTGGTGTGGTTTCCGCAGTATTAGTTGGAGTTGGATTATGTGACACTGACGATATCGGAGAATCTGTAAAGTGGGCACTATTATTATTATAATAATTAATTATAAACAATCTTACTTGACACTTCATGTATATATAGTATGTAGAAATTTACCAGACAATAAAAAAAATGTTACCATTTTGAATTAAGGGACAAGAACTCAGATGCTCAGACTAACTCGGACTCTATTCTTGTAATATTTACCTAAAGAAGCATTTATTCTTTCCAGGAACGTTTTCTGGTTATGTTTCGACCGCAATGTTGTTGGTGTGGTTTCCTCGTTAGTGGGGTTATAAGATATCGGAGAATCTGTAAAGTGGGTACTATTATTATTATTATGATAATGAATTATAAACAATCTCACTGGACACTTCATATAAATGTAAGAAAACTAGTTAGCCAGTTCTGATACTTCTGATTAAATAAATAAATAGGTACGTATAACCTAATAAATAAATATACCTAATTCACAATCTTACAAGTAAGAAACTTTGTTTTGTTACTTACCAACATTAAAATCTTCTAACAATCTTGGTGACGAACATGTCCGTTTACATACAGGTGGTGGTGGTAAAATTGATTTTGGTGGAATTGGATATTTGATTTGACATTCATCATCACTTTCTTCATGGTCATCAGCATCACTATCAATTTTACGAGGACGAACTTTCCTCTTCCTTTGCCATTTTTCGGCGGTATCTGGTTCAATATCAGTTGAAGCTAATTCCGATTCACTTTCAGCCTTTTTACACTTTTGTCTGGCTTTAGATATGTCATCTGTAAAATAATATTTTATGAATTATAATGTGGATTATAATAATATAGGAATACGCTAAATTACCTACCTCTGAAACATTTTGACAATAAATCGAGTAGGTATGAATCAGTTGTTGAAACTTTGGCTAAATAGGTACCTACTGCAACTGCAAACAAATATTAAATCTGACGATGTCTCTCCGACCGCCGCCGACCGCTTCGCTTTCAGTAGTTTTCTTCTCACACCACACCACTGGGGCGTAAAGATATCAAAGGCGCCGATAGAGCTTCGACGCGAGTGCCGATTGCCGACCGGCTGGCCAGCGGACCGACTCTATCTATGGCTGGCTGGCTAGCCAGCGGACCATCCGCGTCAGTTCCAAAAAAGCTCACATCACATCCCATTCTTCGTTACAAACCATTACCAATTCACATAAAGTAGTGCATCAAACGCATCAAAGAGAAAAATACGTAGGTAATATAATTTCACCACAATTTTTCGTGACTCGACACAACACGCACCAGCAAGCAATGAGATAGTTGTACAACTTTAAGTAACCATTCTACAAAAATAAAGGTACCCTACATACATACCTACGCTTTTAGGTTGTTAGGCACTCACCGGTTTCATAAAAAGTACGTCTGATGGCGTGCACTGCCCAATCATCATCCGGAACCGCTTGTGTTAATAGGGATTTATTATATTTGGATAATAACTTGTGAGGTGGCCACAGACACTGCCTCTTTCTAGGCGTGAGCCATTCTTGGCGAATAATGCCAAGACTGGCATCTTCAAATTCTACAACTTTAAACATTTTTGAAAACAGAAAATGTCGCTTGCGACGCGGCGCGAGCGAACGCGCGCGAGTCCACAACAAAAATGGCCGACCGCCGGGCCGCCGGCCGCCGCCCGCCGGCCGAGGGCCGAGGCGCGCGTTCGGCGGTCGGCGTTCCAAACCTAAGGCGCGTTCCAAACCTACACTCCGAGTGCAACCTATCTACACAACCGAACGCTCTACGGCGTTCCAAACATTTGAGCGTGACGTTCGGTTGACATCAGAAATGATGGTTGTAAAACGGTCTGACGTTTGTCTATAGAAAAAATGTCAATGTCTTTTGACATTATTTTGTATTTTTGATGTTTTTATGTCTAATTTTTAAAATGATCATGGTAGATCGTCAAAAAACGGATTTTATTTGATTTAGTATAAAGAAAAGTTTAAATTATTCGTATTCCAAATGGAAAATGAAGAATTTGTATTGACATTGACATTGATAGTTCGTGGTCGTTCCAAACCTTAGAGCGAGTTAAAAAACAACCAAACAACCGACGCTCAAACGTTCTGAACGCAACCCTACGCTCCGAGTGCAACCCAACGCTCTAACGGCATTCCAAACATTAGAGCGTGACGTTCGGTTGACACAACCTTCCTGTTCCAAACGTCAGAGCGTTGCAACTTTTTAACCATCAAAATATACTATCTATGATCAAAATGGATGGTTGTAAAACGCTCTGACGTTTGTCTATAGAAAAAATGTCAATGTCAATTGACCTTATTTTGTATTTTGATGTTTTTGAGTCTAATTCTGAAAATAATCATGGTACCTAGATCCTCAAAAAACGGATTTTATTTGATTTAGAATAAAGAAAAGTTTTAATTATTCGTTTTCCAAATGGAAAATGAAGACTTTGTATTGACATTGACATTTAAAGTTCTTAGTCGTTCCGAACCTTGAGTGAGATAAAAAATAACCAAACAACCGCGCTCTAAGGCTCTGAACGCAACCTTGCCGTCGTTCCATCGCTCACCTCGTCTCGCCGGGCCTCCCTCGGTCGGCCGCCACGGATCCAGAGGGCCTAGTATGAGTTGGTTTTTTGTACTCACTTCACTTTGCGAATAGTTAACTATCGTCTTCTCTCTATCACTCTTTCACTCACTCGTATGATTATCTCTCTTTCACCCGATACTATTCGCAAAGTGAGGTGAGAAACACAACTCGTACTAAATAGGCCCTCTGAGCGGGTGCACAGAATACATAATAGTACAAAGGGGAGGGGATTGTACAGTCGCGAACACAACTTCTTTTAATAGACTGAGCGGTCACGGGATTTTTGGTAACGATCAAGGAAAAGGTTAGATTCATTTTCATGGGTTGTAAAGTGGTCCCCTAATGTGAATGATGTCGGTCTGCCTGCTCTCAGTGGTTGCAACATCGAGTTATAGCGCTTACAAGAGGCATCATTGTTACGAAAAAAAAACGATCAAAGAAATGGTCAGTTTTAGTACCAATTCAAAGTATGGCGTCTCCGTAGCTGAAATGATATGGTCTGCCAGCTCTCAGTGGTTGCATTTCAGAGCTATGACGCGCGCAAGTTGCAACTAAATATTTTTTTCGTCAAATTGTATTTTAAAAAAATACTAATCGATAGAGCTCTTTATTCTAATAAAAAAATGTCTTTAGTCATTTTTGTCTAAAATGAATAGTTTGGTCGGAAAAAAATATTTTGTTTTTTTTGTATGGAGTGAGATATTCAATGTGCTCTTACGGCCAATTCCTAATTTTTTCTGCCTCAAAACTACTTCTGCGTCAATGTTTCAAACGTTTAAAATAATCATACACTATCAACGCGCGCCCAAAATTGTACATTTACACAGCTTGGATTTCGAAACAGTATAAAATCGTTTTTTTTAGTAAAAACTGGTTGTTTTGTCATTATTTATTACTTTCTCATCAATTTTAACACAATAAAAGCCAACAAAGCTTTCAGTCACTAATGTTACTATTATAACTATGGGTAACTTTATTACCATAATAAATAAAATAAAACCGAAACAAAAAATGCAGCGGGATGTTAAGTAAGGCCCAGGCGGGTTATTACAAACTAAAATAGTATTATTATTTTACAATAAAGAAAAAAGTTTTCATCAGATTAATGATTAATATTATATTCAAATAAATGAAGCTTTTAAAATTATAACGATAGAAACTAAATATTATTATTATTTTTAAAAACCTTTATTTTGGGCTTTACTAAAAAAAAAATAAGGCTCGTTTATTTTTCACAAAAGTAAAGATTTTGAAGATATATTAATATTATAATTGTATTTATGAACATCGATAGAAACAAGCAGAAACTAAAATCATCAATATTTTATTATGCGACGGATAATAAGAAGCTCCAGTTAATTAATTTTCATACAAACGAGGTAACTTTGAAGCATTGGTTCTCCGCAAGGGATTGATCAAGCTGTGATTTGAAGACGGCTATCAATAGAGTAAATGGAGGAGATCCAGATCGCAATATACACACAACTGATCTATCAGGATTGTAAGAGCTGTTTCGATAAGTTTAAAAAGTCGCGTAAATAGCATGCATAAGTATGGAAATACTAAAACTGAGAACTTTGGTACATACAGCTCTTAAAATGCCGATCAGATCACTCGGATGTATCATTATATCAGGCGCACGACACCCGCTGCTGGGTATAAGCCACCCCCAAGGATCTCTACGACGAACGGTCCTGCACTGCTCGCATCCAGCGACTTCCCGCGACCTTCAGCAGATCGTCGGTCCACCTTGTCGGGGGCCTACCCACGGAGCGTCGTCCGGTCCGCGGTCGGTCGCCATTCCAGAACCTTTCTGCCCCAACGGCCATCGGTTCTTCTCGCTGTATGTCCAGCCTACTGCCACTTCAACTGAGCAATCCTTCGAGCGATGTCGATCACTTTAGTTCTCCTACGGATCTCATCATTTCTGATTTGATCACGCAGACAAACGCCGAGTATGACTCTCCATTGCACGCTGGGTGACCTTGAGCCTCCTTATGAGGCCACGTTTCACTGCCGTAGGTGATCACTGGCACTGGCAACACACACTGGTCATAGACTTTCGTCTTGAGACACTGAGGTAAATCGGACGGGAAGATGTATTCGAAGCTGCCCGAATGCCAAATACTGGTGGCACCCGTACTGGATTCGAAGAGAGATCTCTTTCTCGAAGTTGGACTTGCCTAACTGGACTGCCTGTCCTAGGTACCTATACGTAATGGACTGACGAACTCTTAGTGTTCCCAACATGAACTGGAGCGGGCACAACATGGGCATTCGATATGTTTTTCGTCTAATCCATGTTCAGCCTGAGACCCACTCTTTGGGAGAGTTTTCTTTCATTAATCTTGATTCTGAGTCCTTTCCAGTCTAAGAGTTTAAAGATGTCCTCCAACGCAGCTGTGAACAGTTTCGGGGAAATAGCATCTCCCTGTCTCACACCTCGCTGCAGTTGGATACGATTTGTGCTCTGGTTCTGTACTCGGATCGGTATCTGATCGAAGTCGGATCGACATGTTGGCATTTTCGTATAAGTACCACATCACCTCGATATACCTGTAGTCCACTTGGCAACTTTGGTGAGACTGCACCGCCCAGGTTTCAATCACCTGTAGTCCACTTGGCAAATTTGGTGAGACTGCACCGCCCAGCCTGCCTAGCATGACCGATTTATATCGCGTGATATAGCGTTTTATCACGTTTAACTGTCAAAAAGACAAAGGAGTTTGACAGTTGAGTGTCGATAAAATGCTATATCACGCGATATAAATCGGTCATGCTAGGCAGGCTGGTTTCAATCAAATCAAAGGCTTTCTCATAGTTCACGAACGCCAAACATAGTGGCAGATTATAGATGTGGTCTATGGTGCTAAAGCCTTTTCGGAACTCAGCTTGTTGGAAGTCGCCGAACTTGCGAGCAAAACGATCAACGCATCAAAGTTGCCTTGTTTGTATGAAAATTGAATTGTATTTCTAATTATCCATTAATTAACATTATACATTGGGTCTTATTGCATGTCTCTAGTTTAGAAGCTATGTGTAAAATAAGCCCTGTAAATTTTAGTAATCTTTATTTAATATTAATTGTGTTAGATAGTCTATTCTTTAATATTAGTTAAGTCATGTTACGTGTGGTAATAAAAAGTTAATTTTCTTTAAATAAAAATAAATTGACTTATTATATTCGTTGTGTTTATGGATGAGTTTTTTGATGGTGATGAGATCTATTGTATTGTAGTTTTTCCTGAGCCAGCCTGTTCGATTGGTTGATTTTCATCAGGATTATCAGATATTCTTTCTAGTATGACCTTTGCAAAGACTTTGTATATGTTTGAAATCAGTGAAATGGGCTTATAGTTTCCTATGTCTTCTCTTGATCCTTTCTTATGTAAGAGTATTATGTGTGACTCTGCCCATTATCTAGGTATAATAACCATGCGTAGTGTTTCGTTAAAGACTTTAGCTAGTATTGGTTGGCCCCATCTCTTCCGCAATACCTCTTAAGAGTTCTTACACAATACTAAATAATATACTAGAAAAAATACGACTCGCACCAGATCAATGCTCAGACGGGATTCGAACCCGCGACCTTTGGATATCCGGTCCAATGCTCTGACCGCTGAGCTACCGAGTCACTAGTGACATCGCCGAATTTCTTCTAGTATATCCTACTCGTATCCTACTTAAGAGTTCGTTAGGAATTTGGTCAGGTCAAAACAATTTAATGAAACAATTACAACTCAGATATTTATGGTTTTTGTTGGGAACATTTTAGCTTTATATTTTAGTTGCGTTGTAATTATGGTAAAAACAATTGTATAATAAACCTTAACTGAACGTTTTGTTGGTTTTTCTAGTGTTAAAATTGATGAGAATGTAATAAAGAATGACAAAAAATCAGTTCTTACTAAAAAATTACGATTTTATACTGTTTCGAAATCCAAGCTGTGTGAATGTACAATTTTGGGCGCGCGATGATAGTGTATGATTATATTAAACGTTTGAAATATTGACGCGGAAGTAGTTTTGAGGCAGAAAAAAATAGGAATAGGCATGTTGACATAAATTACCTCTCAAAAAAAGAAACATTGGTAAAAGAATTAAGTCGCTAGCATAAAAACTGCCCGAGATATCACAGTGTGAAATCACACAAATGGACAAATGCCCAAATACGCTCCATACTAACGGCTACTAAGTGATGACGTCACGCCTTGCTTGTTTGTATGCAACACGTAGGAAATTCGTTCGGCAGCTATACATTTTACGGACTAATTAAAGGTATCATTTATTTTAATAAATTTTATACTTTTTAAATGGAACTTTGAAGGGTTATAAAATAAATAATATGCAATATATAAAACCAAGAGGTATACAAGCTACTCTAAAAGTTTAATATGTTTACGATTTTTATTAGTATTTCGTTATTTTATTCATTAGTCAACATCCCTATTGGCCGTAAGACTCGTAAGAGCACATTGAATATCTCACTCCATACAAAAAAACATAAAATATTTTTTTCCGACCAAACTATTCATTTTAGGCAAAAATGGCTAAAGACATTTTTTTATAAGAATAAAGAGCTCTATTGATAAGTATTTAAAAAAAATACAATTTGACGAAAAAAACATTTAGTTGCAACTTGCGCGCGTCATAGCTCTGAAATGCAACCGCTGAGAGCTGACAGACCACATCATTTCAGCTACGGAGACGCCATACTTTGAATAGGTACAAGAACTGACCATTTCTCTGATCGTTTTTTTTTCGTAACAATGATGCCTCTTGTAAGCGCTATAACTCGATGTTGCAACCACTGAGAGCAGGCAAATCGACATCATTCACATTAGGGGACCACTCTACAACCCATGAAAATGAATCTAACCTTTTCCTTGATCGTTACCAAAAATCCCGTGACCGCTTAGACTAAGACGACTTACTTATTTGATTCTACTATGGGACAAGTGAGCAGAGGGGCGCCACACGCCCGTCGCCGTACCTACAAGCGCGGCATCTTACTGCACAAGTAGATATTGCCTTTTTGTAATAGTAACAATGTCGAATCGACATTACTGTGCCGTGTACGAATTTAAAAATCAAAAAACCAATAAACAATTTGTCGTTTATCACAATATGATATTATATGCTACGCAGTTCATTTCAAAGAAGATAACCCTAACGTTGCGTCGCCAGAAAAGGTAAGAGCACGCGATAGAAAGAGAGGCAACTACTAGGTGAACTGCTCGACCTGAATTGCACTTTATTGTTTCGGAGCAAAAGTAGCTATTTATTTAAATGACTTTGCCGCGTGCTGCTTCTGTACTTGTACTATTAGTTATTCTGTGCTATTGTGATGAGCGACTGTACATGTCTACTTCACATTATTTTGTCTCCACAAAATCACAAACACCTAAAATAATAGTGTTTACATAAAAATAATAATTATAAATAATTTATATTAATAACAGGCCATAATGTATCTTTTCCCGTGGAACGTCACATGTTTGCATGGACGATGACGATGTTCCACGGGAAAAGTTACCTTATGGCCTAGACATAAGATACATTTTCCCGTGGAACGTTGTCGGCTACGTACGGCTCGTACCGTACCCCGCTAACGAGACCTAAAAATGCTTTTTGTCTGCGCATAAAATTTCAACGCTCAAGATCCGTGCCGAGGCCTTGTATCTGCGATTTGTATTGCATTGGTGACAATGTGGTATTGTCTAATTATAAAGAAGCTGTCAGTTTTCATAAAAAGTAAATCATGATCTTAATCGTCTAAACGGTTGCAGTGGCCCAACGTTGGTAATAGCTTGGGTGTAATGATAATATTTTACTGCATTGGGTGAATATTAGTTGATATCCAATAAGGCCAACGATAAATACACTGCAGAAATGCCAACAGTTTTTTACTAACGGTAGTAGTAGTAGCATTGGCCCAACGTTGGTAAATGGTTGGACGTAATGATAATATTTTACTGCATTGGGCCAAAGTTAGTTGATAACTAATAGGGCCTACTATAAATACACTGCAGAAATGCCAACAGTTTTTTACTAACGGTAGTAGTAGTAGCATTGGCCCAACGTTGGTAAATGGTTGGACGAAATGATAATATTTTACTGCATTGGGCCAAAGTTAGTTGATAACTAATAGGGCCTACTATAAATACACTGCAGAAATGCCAACAGTTTTTTACTAACGGTAGTAGTAGTAGTATTGGCCCAACGTTGGTAAATGGTTGGACGAAATGATAATATTTTACTGCATTGGGCCAAAGTTAGTTGATAACTAATAGGGCCTACTATAAATACACTGCAGAAATGCCAACAGTTTTTTACTAACGGTAGTAGTAGTAGCATTGGCCCAACGTTGGTAAATGGTTGGACGAAATGATAATATTTTACTGCATTGGGCCAAAGTTAGTTGATAACTAATAGGGCCTACTATAAATACACTGCAGAAATGCCAACCGTTTTTTACTAACGGTAGTAGTAGTAGTATTGGCCCAACGTTGGTAAATGGTTGGACGAAATGATAATATTTTACTGCATTGGGCCAAAGTAAGTTGATAACTAATAGGGCCTACTATAAATACACTGCAGAAATGCCAACCGTTTTTTACTAACGGTAGTAGTAGTAGTATTGGCCCAACGTTGGTAAATGGTTGGACGAAATGATAATATTTTACTGCATTGGGCCAAAGTTAGATGATAACTAATAGGGCCTACTATAAATACACTGCAGAAATGCCAACAGTTTTTTACTAACGGTAGTAGTAGTAGCATTGGCCCAACGTTGGTAAATGGTTGGACGAAAAGATAATATTTTACTGCATTGGGCCAACGTTAGTTTCATGTAGGCAATCCAACTAACTATATCCCAACGGATTCCCAACTGTTGGCCAATGGATGCCATCACAAAATGCTACTAGGGTGGACTTCGGCTCCGTTAAGGGGCTTGTTACACCCTTGGTATTATTACAGTCACTTTAATTTTTTACTATTTCTCATATTTCTTGCCAATGACATACCTATTCAGCGTTGTCCCATTAGTTTGCGACGAGTGATTAAGAGTAATTAAAATGATAAATCATTTATTCACAAATTAAAAACTAGGTTAGTATGCATAAACAAATAAATAAGCAATTAGTTTCTATATAATAGGTAGGTAGGTACTAAATAATATGACATTCTGTTTACTGCCGTAAATTTTTTTTTTGAATGCGCTCAAGATGAAGGGAATGTGTGGCGTAATGTGGCCTCCATACAACTGCACAATACTCTTAAGATGCTGCGCACTAAGGCATTGTATAACAGTATTTTCGGTTTGTTGCTGCGGAGCACTTTCCCATTTCTTATCACAAATCCCAACATCTTCGAAGCACGGCTTGAAATGGATTCCATGTGGGATTCAAACGTAAGTTTTTTTATCAAATATAACTCCTAAATCGCGAATTTCATTCACTTCTTTAATAGGGATGTTGACTAATGAATAAAATAACGAAATACTAATAAAAATCGTAATCATATTAAACTTTTAGAGTAGCTTGTATACCTCTTGGTTTTATATATTGCATATTATTTGTTTTATGACCCTTCAAAGTTGGGTGGACAAGTCCATTTAAAAAGTATAAAATTTATTAAAATAAATGATACCTTTAATTAGTCCGTAAAATGTATAGCAAATTTGTCGAAGAAACCATTTTGATAAACACAATATTTAATATTGCTGCTGAACAAATTTCCTATGCGTTGCATACAAACTAGCACGGCGTGACGTCATAACGTGCAAGCCATTAGTATGGAGCGTTTTTGATCGAGTCCATTTGTGTGCATTTCACACTGTGATATCTCGGGCGGTTTTCATGCTAGCGAATTAATTCTTTTACCAATGTTTCTTTTTTTGAGAGGTAATTTATGTAACATAAAATAAAAAAAATAGTCAACATCCCTATTATAGCTTGGCCTATACTGTACTGATGTGCGATTAAACTTTATAAAATATTATTGAAAAAATAAGCACGTGTTCGTTACATCCTTTTTTGTTACTTTGCCGCGGTAACGTATAAGCGGAAATGTGAAAAACAAAAACAGAAATTATAAAGCTATGTTTGCATTTTAAAAAAAATAGCAAAAAGCTTGGAAATCATTCGTGTAGTACCTACCTAGTATTTTTTTATGGAATCATTAGAAGACATGAATAAAAGTTTCCTCTGAGTT
Source organism: Agriphila straminella (assembly GCA_950108535.1). Classification (NCBI taxonomy): domain Eukaryota; kingdom Metazoa; phylum Arthropoda; class Insecta; order Lepidoptera; family Crambidae; genus Agriphila; species Agriphila straminella. Next base: position 1,941,360 of record OX467328.1, read on the forward strand.
TGTACTATTCCTGTTATGTACGCAACATCGTTTAATATTAGGTATTAACTTGGTTAAACCCTGTGCACCCGTGGCCTTATATTTCCTCCTTTGTTACTGCCCAAATAGCCATTTTCGGTCGCAGAATTTCCAAAGTAGTTACAAGTTGTCGCCGTTCCGTAATCGGTACTACACATGGCGACTGTGTTAGCTTTGGTTATTAAGTGTGGTAACCGTTCATACACAATGCGACCGAAAGAAGTTTTAGTAACAATGTGTGGTTGCTGTGTACACACGTTACTAGATCTTTGCGTACACTTAATTTCATACACCTTTGCCACAGAATATATAATAGTACTAACGTACAGAAGTCCGTCCCCGCGAAGACCATCAAATAATAAGCTACTCTCGCTGCACGGCAATAAAGTACAATTTCAAACTGCACAACGCTGCGTGGATAAAATTATATGCACCTACGAAGAAGAAAGAGAGGCGTCTCTTTCTGTCGCATAGCTCTGTCTCAACCGACACATTTCGGGGTTGCTACTCGCTAGTTACTGATATCATTGAAAACATTCGTTATGCCCATGAATAAACAATGAAATTACTAATAGGTACCTACTTATAAAATAAAATGAATCTACCTAATAGGTGAGCTGAGCATATTTAAAGAGCATAAATAATAAGTATTTCTAAGTAGTTAGAGAAGCTCGATGGCGCAGTGGTATAGCGCCTGGCCCAACGATTGCGGAGGTTAAGCAACTTTTGCAAGGGTCGGTTATGGGATGGGTGAAAAAAAAATAGTATTTTTTAGCTTTTTTCTTTACTGGTGCCATATTTCGAACTTCGATACAACTAAGTATGTAAATATGTATACAAAAAATACAATAAACTTTGGTAGGTAGGTAGGTACGTTAGTAATTAAGTATCAAAAACGAAGTGCATGCAGTTTCGCATTCGGCGCTTGACTGACTCGTTTCGTTGGTGACGTTCACGCGCTGCGCTCTCGTCGCTTGCACACGCCGCGCGTTTCGGTCGGCGCGGTGATATCCCTCGACAATGGCCCTCTTGGAGTGGGCCGCGAGCAGTAGGCTAATATAAAAGTTTAAGCGCGGAGTGATACCCCCTGCCTTTGCGCCCATTTTGTAACTAGTGTATATGTTACAGTCAAAACCCTTAACCAGTCAAAAACCTTATTGACCGGTAAAATTAGTCAATAAGGTTATTGACTAAAGGTGTCGGTCAAAACCCTTATTGACTGATTTTATCTGGTAAAATCAGTTAATAAGGTTATTGACCGACACCCTCAGTCAATAACCTTATTGACTGATTTAAAGTCCAGACATTTAGTCAATATAGGTTTTGACCGACGTGCCCAGTCAAAACTCATAAAAAGTTAAGGACGTTAGTGAAAATTATACTTGAAAATCATTTTAAAAGGTTCATTAAACTTTTTTAAGTGCAATATTTAAGAGTTTTGTGTTTAACCAACAATTACCAATTACTATTATAGTATCCTTCACAAGCTCGGGACTCAATATTTCAAAGGAAAAAACAATGTTTATTCTTATGTTGGTTAAATAACTGTTTTTAGTTTAGTATTTTAAATAGAGAAGTATGTTGGTTTGTATTGTTTCATGATAACAGTATTAATGATTACGTAAAATGTTAATGATTCCGATTTTGGTTTTATTAGGTACTAGTTTTAGTACCGGTTCCGGTACAGGAATTGAAATCAGAACCAGTACCAAACTGCCCCTAAGGTGTTTCCTTCGGGCTTTAACATGGGGTCCTTCAAAAGGCGAGCTAACATGGCTCTCATAAGTCGGCAACATATTGGTGAATCTCTGACATCGCAGGTGCCCGTACCCAAACTCCTCAAAGTACAGTCATACTTCCCTCTAACTTAAACACTGCAATCAACCAAAACTGAAACCACTCCCAACTTTTTAAGAGTTTTGACTCAACGTTTGACTTTCTAATCAGTCCATATCAGTTTTGACTGGGTACGTTGGTCAAAACCTATATTGACTGAATGTCTGCTCTTTTAATTAGTCAATAAGGTTATTGACTGAGGGTGTCGGTCAAAATCCTTATTGACTGATTTTGTCAGATAAAATCAGTCAATAAGGATTTTGACCGACGCCCTTAGTCAATAACCTTATTGACTAATTTTACCGGTCAATAAGGTTATTGACTGGTTAAGGGTTTTGACTGTAACATATACACTAGTAAAAATGTGTACCTAGTTATTGTGTGGTCATTGTGTAGTAACTGCATCACTAGAATTAATATAATGTGTGGTAACGTTCCGTAACTGTTACTAAACATTGTCCCTTGTGATTTGAATACAATCATTATTTCGAGTCTTTGCTTCTCAAACTGTACCGACAGCGTACGCGAAGGTTTGGTTATAATTTAAATAAAAATGAGCGAAAACGCATCTAAACGATTTCGTTTGACGTCGAACTTTTATAGAAAAGTTGATGCATTAGTGAATTAACAAAATATATCTACGAGTAAGTATGTTTGTCTGTAAATTACATGCTATTTACCTATGAAATATGTAGATTTTGCTGGCAATCACAGTTAATAGTGGTTTGTTACACAAGTGACGTAAGAGAGCTATTACAGAACAAGATACAAGATCCAATTTGGCGCCCAAGCGAGCGTAGCTCGCAAAGGGCGCTACGGATCGAGTGCACCCGAGATATTTAGAATATAGTTCGAGGGTGTAATAGCTACTTACAACCGAGGTAAGCATACTACTTTACATCATTCATGCGAGGTAAATAAAACTTTTATATTGGTATGTCAAAATGAATTTTTCATTAGAGAGAAAATATTTATAAAAAAAATATTTATTAAAATTAATATTTACATTGTTACAATTATTAAAAGGCAGTGATAATGATAAACGTTTTAAATTTTTACCCACAACACTGTTTTCTGTCCTCTGCAAATTTTCTAATTCCGATTTTTTTTTATTCTTGGCCAGGCAAGTAGGTACATTCTCCTCAATAACCCACTGCTCTGGCACCACACATAAAAATTCTGACCCACCCTCCTTGGTCAGCACGAGGGAAAACGGCATTTTAAAAAATAATGAAAACTTTGAGAATCGCTGTAAACAAAAATATACAATGGCACCATTTTGGAAATTTAGTAACAAGTAGACACATGTCGACACGAGTAGACACAATTAATTACGCCGTTTTTTCTTAACTTTTGATAACTGAAAATGTACAGATTTCTTCAATTACAACAAGCACACTATCACTATATTAATTAAAATTACAATTTTGAGGTGGCCCTTTGATATATTTCAAACTATTTTACCATATCACACGATCATTTTGATTTCCCACGAAAATTGTATCTATACAAAATCTTAAATATGTATCAATAAAAATGTAAATAAAAACTATGATGGCGAAATAAAATACTTTACCTATATAATTTATCGACTGTCACAATAAAATTGTACATTGTACGTCCATAAGTTTGAGCAATGAATGAATGATTGAGTGAATGTGAGCGAATGTTTTGTAATATCTGGTTGTAAACTGGGAACAATGTTTATACACGGCGACGTAACCGTGTGACCAAATGTTACTGTGTCGACTCTTCCCCCTTTCTGGACTACGTTACGGAACAGCGACCAAAAACGCGACTAGAAAAAATAAGTTACCACACAAAAGTGTCGACAAGAGTAGTAACGGCTACCAAAAATGGCTACTTGGGTGATGATTCCTTTTTTGTTAGTGTCCCAAAAATCTTCCCATCTTTCCATTTAAAATCTCTTTATTGATCTAAAATAACCGTTTGATGGTCCATTTAATTAGTTTAAAAAATATATATAATAATTTATAGCTTTTATCATTCAAATGTATTTATTTTTCTTTCAATTAAACATTAATCTTTATTTAGCATTCTTACATGGTAATAAAATAAAAATATATTTAAGTTTTAGATGTATAAATAAATGTCTATTTCTTAATCTTTCTTTGGAACAATAATTAATTAATTGATCGTATAATTTTAGAAAATCCATTCCAAACGTAGATATTTGCAACTAAAATGCACTTTTTTTGTTAAATTAGGAGTAACAAAATAAGAACCTTCGGGTTTCCCTCTTTCCGTTTTTGGTATTTTATTCCATAAAATCGGTAAAAAAAATAAGATTTCTTATTAAAATTAGAATAATAAATGAAGAAACTAGGTACTTTCATCAACATAACAGCATTTTACTTATATTTTTTATGTTTGTAAATTTTTGAAACTGGTAAACAAGTACCTACCTACCTAGGTCAACGATATATCAATTTTGATATATCGTTGACCTAGGTACGAACTTTCAATAATGAAGCACAGGTAAGTAGGTATGGCACGGTCGGAACCCGCGGGCACCCGCGCGGCGGCTGATCCTCACAGAATAGGTATCGTATCGTAGGTACCGTCTATCGGCAGGCACTGTCTTATTGAAAATACAAAAAGGTTTGGATTTGAATGCAATGTTTTGTGTCTTATGGCGTTATGAAATTTCCTTTCCAACGGATAAACCCATAGAGGAGTGAATGAAATAGTTGCTTGTGCCTATCCTATGAGGGAGGGAGTAGAACTACTTACTTGTCATGTCAGTCCAGTCCAGTCAGTCAGTCAGTGTGTTTCGGTGCTTGTACATCTGTCCGACGAATTTTTTATAGTATTGGTCTGACGCCACACGTGTTAAATACCTACTCTTTGTGTGTGATTTAAAGAAAAAAAGTGATTTTGTTTTAATTTGCAAGAAAATAGTAAGTATTAACTAACTAATATTATGTTTACAGTGATTTTTGTTGTCTTTGTGAATTTACTAGGCACGCGTTCATTTCACCCCTCTGCGGGTTGGGTTGCGTTCAGAACGTTAGAGCGCCGAGGCGCGTTCCAAACCTACACTCCGAGTGCAACCTAACCACAACCGAACGCTCTAATGGCGTTCCAAACATTTGAGCGTGACGTTCGGTTGACACAACCGTGTCGTTCCAAACGTCAGAGCGTTGCAACCAAACAACCATCAAAAATGATGGTTGTAAAACGCTCTGACGTTTGTCTATAGAAAAAATGTCAATGTCATTTGACATTATTTTGTATTTTTGATGTTTTTATGTCTAATTTTTAAAATAATCATGGTAGATCGTCAAAAAACGGATTTTATTTGATTTAGTATAAAGAAAAGTTTAAATTATTCGTATTCCAAATGGAAAATAAAGAATTTGTATTGACATTGACATTAAAAGTTCTTGGTCGTTCCATACCTTAGAGCGAGATAAAAACAACCAAACAACCGACGCTCAAACGTTCTGAACGCAACCCCGGTTGTTTGGTTGTTTTTTAACTCGCTCTAAGGTTTGGAACGATCAAGATCTTTAAATGTCAATGTCAATACAAAGTCTTCGTTTTCCATTTGGAATACGAATAATTTAAACTTTTCTTTATTCTAAATCAAATAAAATCCGTTTTTTGAGGATCTACCATGATTATTTTAATAATTAGACTCAAAAACTTCAAAATACAAAATAATGTCAATTGACATTGTAATTTTTTTATTATTTAGGTATAGGCACGCACGACAGCACGCTAGGTTAAACAGTTTGAACTACGAAAACAGCTCTTATTCCTCTTATTACTACGTACCTATGTACTTACTACTACTTATTAGCTTCTTATTACGTAAGGCATAAAGGCGGTCTCAAGGTCAACATAATCTTACTGACGTGCTGCCGACTGTACGGTCGTTATTTGTATTGCTATAAGCATTATTATTAAGTTAATAGGGGAAAGAAATATTTTAAATTGGGTGACTGAAAATAATAAAAAGCGACACGATTGTGATAGATACTTACTTAAATTAGTTATTTTGTTGGCGACAAAATAACTAAACGGGCGTCAAACTGTGGATAACCTAGGAACCTATAAAAAATAGGTAGGTAATACACACACAGTCCATCAGCCATTTTTGATGTCCCCACTACTGGGCCACAGGCCTTCCTTATGGGTGGTAAGGAGGATGGGCCATAACCCACCACGCGGGCCCAATGCGGATTGGTGGGTGTTAACGACTGCAAATGCAGCCGGGACCAACGGCTTAACGTGCCTTCCGAAGCACGGAGGAGCTCGGGATAATAAATTTTTGGTCACCCATCCCATGACCGACCCTTGCGAACGTTGCTTAACTTTCGCAATCGCTGGGCCAGGCGCTAAACCACTGCGCCACCGAGCTCCTAATACACAGTACAACTAGGTATTCAGTTTTTGTAGTTGGATGGAATATATTAGCCATATTTTAGCGTAATGCTCTGATAGGTAAGTAAGTACCGAATCTAAGGTATTTCCGATTTCTTAGGCTAAAGTACCTAGGTCTAGGTACCTACCTAGGTACGCCATAATTATTGGGGCCATCTTTGCATCATTATTGTAGTTTAGGTCGCGTTCCGAATTAAGCTGATAGCGCTGTTAGCGCGAATCCGACCAAATTAAATAGTCATAAAATATTACACAAATAGGGTATTTGTGTACCTACTTCATTTAATGGATTATACGCTAACAGTGCTGTTGGCGTGATTCGGAACGCGGCCTTAGTCTATCTAGACTCGATTCTATTCTAGTCTGTCTGGGCCGCCATCTTGGATAGTTGAGAAAATGCCTAGGGAGGAGAACAGAGAAAGCATCGACATTTTATATCGATAATTTTATTGTAATGCGGAAGGCAGGTCGAAATTAGAGTTTGTTTTTTTGCTGTTCGTGTTATGTTTTATTCATATAAATATTAGATAAAATGAACAATAATAAAAAGAATCTTTCTTTATAAATAGGTAATAAAGTATAGGTAAGTATATAATTGATTGATTGATTTGATTTTTACAGATGTCGAGGTTTTGGAGACACGAGGATGACGAGGCTGCGCCGGCGCCGCCGGCTGCCTTCTACGACATACTCAATCAGAGCGATGATGATGAGGGTGCGTCTGACGTGGAGGCAGAGGTATGGATTTTTTTATGCACAACGGGATAGTGTTTGGCCTTCACCTCACATGATGTTAAGTGACGTTAAGACCGAAGTTTGCAGCGCACTACACCCGGAATCCTCATCACTGAAGAACTATACTCCGACTTTTAATTCGGTGCAGTAATTTGACAGCTCCAGTGTGCCCACGTGGTGACAGCCACGCAAGTTTCTAATCACCCCAGTGGGCACTGGTATCTTACTTTTTTATTATTGTTGTTATGGCGTCAGTCTTAGGTAAGGTAAGATGGTGGTAGCTAGCCAGGCGGACTTGAAATAAGCCCTACCACCAACCAAAATATAAAAATAGTAGGTATACCTAGTAACAAAATACTACATAAAACAAAGTATACTTACGAGACGAGAACACGAAGGGATGGAGCGTGAAAGTTGTATAGCGCACAGCACGTCCCCGTCCCGTCCGGGGCTTTTCCCGTTATACCTATACAATACAATACAGTGACCTGTTATAATAAATTGTTTATTCGATTAAGGTAAACAAACACAATAAGTGAATTCAAATAAAATGCTTTGTACCTACCCTACCTATGTTGAATTAAACCGAAAACTAAGGTTTTATAACTTAGTGCAGTAATAAAATTTAATCAAAAAGAATGTTTTTTTTTATAAAATTATAGGTACCTACTATATTACTTGTACCTACTATATACTTATACTATCTAAGAGATATAAGGATAATATGTTTATAAAAACTGCAAAATTAGCATAAATACCTACTTATGAATGAAATCCTGAAACTCTATATTTATAATGCTGATCAAATCAGTTGGGTGTGTACAGCGATCTGAATCTCCTCCATTGAGTCCCTGGATGGCCATCATCAGATCGCAGCTAGATCAATCTTTGGCGGAGAACCAAAGCTTCAAAGTTACCTCGTTTGTATGAAAATCGACTGATGTCTTTAATTGGCCGCAGCCTGTGACCACCACTGTTATCTTTGCCGGTCCCGGTCCGGTCCACACTTTTCATTGATTTTGTATGAAGGTGATTGATTTCTCTTGGCAGCTAAGATCCTATACCGCTTATGTATCTTACGTACTTACATGGTGTTTTCCAGATCTTGTTTATGATGGATGCGGAGGGTCAGCAAGATAGAGATACAGAGGACGAGGAAATGCTCGAGTCGAAAGAAAGGTATGCCGTCAAGCTAGTAAATTACACATATTATTATAGAATACCGACTCAAGTGAATATACTAACAGAACTAATATTTTCTAGCGGCCCACCAGTCGTGCTCTCAACATTTTATGATAGCAATGGCGAAGTACTTTACCAATTGTCCCCGACGGTTTCGTAAGTACATTTATGTTTAATATGGTTAGTTGCATAATCCAATATATCATAATATAATATATTATACAGGGTGTCCCAAAACTTTGCCACACGGAGGGAAAGTAGGTACCTTAAATATTGAAGATAGGACAATTTACCGAAAGAAGACTTAATTTTTTAAAAATCATGGTAACTGCATTCAAATCAGCAAAAATAGCAGCTGTTTCATACATTTTGATATTTTCGTTATTCATTTTTGTACAAAACAGCTGTTTTTTTTAAACAGCGATTTGGTCGCATTGAAAAAGTTGTTCAGTTTGATAGTTCTTATAACCCATATTCGGCTTAAGAGCTTTTTGTAACACGATTTATATATTTTACGTCTTTACTTGTTTATAGAAGAGCTTCTTCTCGCGCTGCTCGACGCTCGTCTTCATCCTCTTCATGTATCTCTAGTGGGGCCATCTCACCCATCACGTAAGTGCTTAGTCCATTAGGAATATTATTAAACACAAAATCTTTTATTGTTATCATGGTTTTATATATATATACCTACGGTTGTTTCCAGAATTGCTTCTGGCGGTCATCGATCGCCTTCACTTGTCCCTCCGACAACTTATCGATTGCGTACGTTTATTTTGATGTACACAAAAATGTTTGATTGCATTATCTACTGTATCTACCTATGCACAGTCAGCAGCATATCAGGCTATAAAAAATTGACAATAATCTAGAATTAATTTTGAACCTTAAACTACTGGATTTAAAGTTTAAAAATGATTGAAGAAATTTGACAGAGACAGATTTTCGCAATCGTCCGATATGTTCAGGAATTTTACAAACATCTAGATTAAGAAAAATCGCAATCCCTTTGCGGGCGCTGATTGGCTGATTTCAACGTAATAGATTAACGGATGCTCTGGTTGGCTAACGACTACCTATAGACCTTAAGGAAGAGTCATGTTCTGACCAATCAGACTAAAGATGCTATAAATCCACTCTTACATTATCCAATCAGCATTCAAGTTTCCAATTTTATTGTCCAAAACATTTTTACAAGCATCCTTAAAATTGTTCGGACGAAATGTAGTTAAAAAGATTCCAACCGGTCTTATACAATGGACATAGGATTTTTGCAAAGATCCGGTTTATACGATTATCCTACGACATACCTACCTATACTATTTGCTTGTTTTCAGCTCGGAGCGAGTGGTGGTAACGGTTGGGCATGACAGGGGTCGCGGTGGTGGGAGTGGCCGCACGCGGGGTGGGGGACGGGGCCGGGGAGGGGGCCGTGCTGGCTTGCACGGTGCCTGGCAGCGCGGCGACCTTATCACGGAGATACACGTCACAGACTCCGACGTGCCGGCGGATTTACAGGCCGCCATTTTAGATGTCATTGCAAAGCGGCAGGCCCGCCAAAGGAAGAGGACTGCTCAAGCTTTAGAAGACGACGAGTTTCATGATGCGGAGGACGGTGACGCGGCCCTGTTTCCAGGGGACGAGAGCGCTGTTCATTTTGAATGGCGCACAATGGACACCTTCGCTTCCCAAAGGGAGTCGTTTGTTCCCCGAAAGACAGGGCCTACTACCGCTCATAAGACCGCCCTTGATGCTTTCAGCCAGTTTTGGGGCAGGGACATCCTAGAAAATATTGTCACCGAAACCAACCGCTACGGGTCTACTAAAGCTTGGGCAGATTGGTATGACACCAACTGTCATGAAATTCTTGTTCTGTTCGCATTTTGGATGATGCTTGGAATTATTAAAATGCCGAGCATCAAATCATGTTTTTCAACTAACTATCTTATGTCTACCAATTGCTTTCGTTTGATGTTTTCCCGCAAAAGGTACGAGCGCTTGTGCTCTGCGTTAAATTTTAACAATAACGACCTTAGAACTCCCGAATCCTCCAGCCTTTTCCCGATAGAGCCGATAGTTGCCCACCTAAATGCCAAGTTTCAGTCCGCATATATACCACGCCAGGAGGTTTGTATTGACGAGAGTTTGATACTGTGGAAAGGCAGCCTCTCATTCCGGCAATACATAAAGACCAAAGCGGCCAAGTTCGGAGTTAAAACTTTTGAACTCTGCGAGTCCGCAACTGGCTACCTTTGGTCTTTTTTCGTATACACCGGGAAAAAAACCGCTTATGACACATCTCTGCCGCCATCGTTGCTGAAAAGCACGGCGACTGTACTTTCCCTCATTCGCCCTCTGCTCAACAAAGGCTACACCCTCTTCACAGACAACTGGTTCAACAGTCCGCTGTTGACCAGATACCTAAAGAGGAACAAAACAGATGTGGTAGGTTCGTTGAGAGAAAATTGCCAGCATTTGCCACCATTGGTCAGGCACTGCGAATTGAAAGCCGGTCAATTTGCAGCACGGCATTCGGGGGACATGACGGTAATGGCCTATCATGATAAGAAGAAAATTGCACTCATTTCTACATATCATGGTACGGAGATTGCCCAGGCTCCCCCGAAACCCTTCTGGTCTTCTGCCTGGAAGCCTCAGATAGTACTTGACTACAACAAGAACATGGGGGGCGTTGATTTAAAAGACGGCATGCTAGAGGCCTATCTGTTAGAGAGAAAACGATGTAGCAAATGGAGCATGAAGATCTTCAAGCGCCTCCTGAATTGTTCCATTTTAAATGCACGCATTTGCCTTAAGGCTGCGACTGGCGTACATCTTGACCACATCGTTTTCCGCCTCGATCTAGTCGAGCAAATACTTGAAAATAATTTGAACCTAGTCCCAAGACCTCGTCAGACAACTAAGCAGCTGCCAGAAGTTCCTAGTTTTTTGCGGTTTACGACAAACCGTCATTGGCCGTCGACGGTGGCGAAGCGCAATGCAAATGGTAGGGTCATGCGCCGCAGATGCGCAGAGTGCCGCAGGCAGACCTCAAATGAATGCAAATTGTGTAACGTTGGTCTCTGTATGGAGCAGTGCTTCGGGTCATACCACACTAGACCCTAACCCCCTGCAGCGGGCAGCGGCGCTAGCTACAAAGCACTTGTGTTATGGAAATCAGATACCTTGCGCGGCGGAAGTGCTTCCTTTTTCGCTAAATCAACAGCCCCATGTTCTTGTTGTTGCTAAAGCACTTGTGTTATGGAAATCAGTGGCAACTGGCGTGGTAGTTAAAGCATTTGTGTTATGTAAATTAGAGGCAATGGTGGTAACCGGGAATTGAACCTGGGTCCTCAGAGATAGCGACACCTTAGAAATCGGCATGATTTTTAAGTTTTTTTAAATCTTTTAGTTCCTTGATCATTCGTTACACACAACACTGCTGTGTTCAGTGTTTAGCATATTATTATGTATGTAAAACGATCCATACATTGTCATATAGCTGCGCAAAGCAACACACGCACATACACTCACACACATTCTAACACGCACATACACTCATACACATATACACACTAACACGCATAAACACTCGCACACTCACTAATAATTCCAATCATCATCCAAAATGCGAACCGAATAAGAATTTTATAACTATGTTTCCCGCCTACTGCTGCCACTTTAGCTGAGTAATGTATTATTTTTGTAAATTGTAATTGTATAGTAAGTAAGCATTTATTTGCAAGAAAACGGTGGCTACATGAGTTATTACTTTGAAATTATGCTCTAACATATTATATCGTCCATTTGACTACGTGCAAAATAATCAAAAATCAAAATCAAAAAATCATTTATTCAGTCTAGGCTGTTACAAGCACTTGTGAATGTCAAAGAAGCTACGCCATCGGTTCGCAAACCCTGAGCGGGAGACCTTGTAACGAGAAGAACCGGCAAGAAACTCGTCAAGGGCTGCTTTTTTCTCCCTGTATATTTCATACAGAGTCGTCAACATTGAAAAATGAGCTCCACATTTAAAGTGAGGTCATTTTCCATCACAATAATTAACAAAAGTTTGTACACAATGGGTAGGTAGGTTGAAATTAAATACCTACTACATATCGGATAGGTAATTGTGAGAGTAATTAACTTTCAACTAGTTGAGAAATCAGTAATCACTATGTCTGCTACTCGAAAGTGCACCTAAGTAGGCAAAATTTACCAAAAAATACTTGAGACAAGACATAAAAAATAACAATAAAAAACGCAATTCTTACAATTCAATATGCGATAAGATAGGTACTCAGAAGCAGACCCATTCCCACTGGCAGCACCCGTTCACGAGCATGACGCGTGGACCAGCCATCGTTACTTTAATATATTTAATATTAGTTTATTAAATATATTAAAGTGACCCAGCCTACTTTAGGCCACTTTCTATATAAACCAGCACTTAGTAAAATAACATTTCATTTTTAAAAAGTACCAGCTAAAAATTAGAAAACCATTTCGAGATTTTAGTGTCCTTACTAAGCTCATAGTCATAATTGTAATGTTTATGTATACATATTATATATTTTTCTCTGAATTGGTAGGACAGTATTTTTTGCAACAATAAAAAAATCTAAAATCTAGCCCAAATTGAGAAAGACAGGCATTTTGATTTGAATCACTTTGCTTGGTGGTACCCTGAGCGAAAGTGGCGCCGCGGTGAATTATATTTAATACTATAATTCTAATACACAATTTTAAAAATGTTTATCCTGGAGATTTTAGGGCCCACAGTCTAGTATTTTTAAACGGTATCGTTACATTCCCTCGTAATCACTGCTAAAAGTAGATAGCAAAACTGCTAAAAGTGGCCGTTTTTGGCGCATTTGCTATCTACTTCTAATGCTATCTACATTTGCTAAATACTAGACCATGGGCCCTAAAATCTCCACGATAAACATTATTAAAATCTTTTCTATTAATAACTTATTAAAGAAAAACCTCTGAGGGCGCCACTTTCGGTCAATACAACCGCCTTAATAATAAATAAAATCAATAAAATTGTCGACAGTTGGTGCTTGCATACCAAACTAGCTACTAACTACACCACTATAGAGTATCAATATTTATATCAGCTAATGCTGCTAAAAAGAACAAGATGTTAATGAGGGCTTTTCAAAACGACAAAACACTGTAGGCTCGATAGATGGCGTTGATAAAAAGATAAGTGTCAACTGTAAAAAACGTAGGAAAAACTTGTCTAAGCACAGGCTGTTTATTTTTCAAAGCCAACTTTGACACTTCACTTGACCATCAACGCCATCTAGTGAGTCTATAAGTTATAATAGTTACTATGTATTTTTTAAATGTCACTTTGAAAAGCCCTCATTGTATTGTATCTACGAAACCAACATAGCAGCATAGCCTGCGCTGCGGTGGAAGCGATATTTTAGGTTTTTTGAAGTCGGTTTTTTAGTTTTTTAAACAATTTTTTTATTTTTAGTGTAAGTACCTTCACTACCTTCTGTATTAGGTAGTGTAGGTATATTTAGGTAGAAAAATTGGCTCAGCCAAACGTGAGATAATCGCGGAGAAACATTCATACATATACAAACTGAATACCTCCTTTTTTTGAAGTCGGTTAAAAAGACTACACAAAGGTATCCCTTTCCCAACAAAAACAAACATCTAATTCTGTTCATAAATAACTAAGTCGTCAAGGTAGTTGTTGTAAAATCATAGTATTTTCAGGATTACATGAAAACTACTGAACCGATTTGAAAAAAATTTAAATCATCCATCATCCAAGACCATCTTGCAAGAAAACTCAATCGAACAAAAAAAGAATCATCAAAATCGGTCTTAAATGTCAAAGATACGCGCGAACAACGATAAAAAAAAGTATACAATCGAATTGAGAACCTCCCTCCTTTTGATGAAGTCGGTTAAAAATAGAAAACATTACAGCCAGCTAGCTAGTTTTCTTATTAAACTTTAATAAAAATTACTAACAATAAAACGGCTATCGATATCATTTACAGAAATCTCACTGCCACATCACTATTGTTAGTGGATGACTTTGTACTATTATGTATTCTGTGGTGGATGGATGACATCAAAATATTAATAGGTCCAGCGGGTCTACCGGCTAAAAACAATGAAGTTAATGTTAACTGTAAGTATGTGATACATTGCTACTTCGTTTTGGCACAAATAAAAACTTACCAAAGAAAAGAAGCAATGTATCATATACTTACAGTTAACATTAACTTCATTATTTTTAGCCGGTAGACCCGCAGGGGTCTGACATTAATATACTATATCTATGAATAGGTCTAATATACTATATCTATGTAATAGGTTTATGCATAGACATAGAAAAATTTTCGCTGCGCTCAAGAAGATCAACAAAGCGTGGAAAAGAGAAGTTAACATTATACGGACACGGTGTCACGCTCACGGTCTATGAAAAAAAAGAGACAAAGGATCAAGTGACAAGACAATGACTGTGCCAACATTTTTAAAGTAAGAGCCCCTATAGCGTCCCGCCTAGCAAAAGAGCAATCACAATTTCAACAAAATGTTCAATGAATGTTGATCAATGTTTCAACGTTTCAGTTTCCTTTTTCGCCAATTCCTGATTCGCCAATTACTATTGAATTCTATAAAACCTATTTACTTGGATCAGCGGGGTAATTATGTAACTTTATTGCAATCAACTCTGACAGAAATCGCAGTTACATTGCTGCTTTAGTAAGGACCAATATTTAAAGCAGCAATGCAACTGCGATTGCAATCGATTTCAATCGCAAATTGTAAGCAACAGAGTTACGTAATTCGCTAGCTGGTCATCGAAATAATATTACAACTATATATATTTATCTCGATGGATCAGGTTTTAAAAACCGGTAAGTACCTACTTATACTTACACATACTTAAGTAAAGCTTTTTTAAGTATTTATTTTAAATGCAATATAAGTCAACGCATTTTATATTGTAAAACTTAAGAATAAACTAGATAAGACAGTTCATTTTGTATTTATTTTAATACGCAGACTGCAATAAATGCATTAAAAGTATCAATACTTTTATTTATTTACTACTCTATTACTAAATAATAGTACATTATGAGACAAGTTAACTTAGGCAATAAGCAAGAGCTCACGAGTTTCATACGACGTTTTTCAACACATTTGCGAGGAAAAAACAAAGTAATTTACCACACAGCAACAAATACGACAAAAACAAAATATAATAATTATGGGAAAAAGCGCGCATGTTTTTTTTGTTTTTTTTCACACGCCCAACGCAAGAATATTTTGCGAACAAAGGGGTGAGGAGCATACAGCCTACTTCAAAATTTTATTATAATTTTAAGTGACAAAATGCAAATATTTTATAACAAAATATTGTGAACTATGAATAATCTGATAATATTATATATTTATTTGACTTAATTAAGGACTTACATATTTATTTATATTCCAAAAATTGTATATGAATTTTCAGCAGCATATAACCTCTTTGTTGTCAAAAAAAATAACTGTTTAACCCGGCTAAATTGGGAATGCTCTGTTTACTCGCATAGAACTTGCACTAAGGTACTAATTTAACTTTGTAGGGTTAATTCTATTACGAACTAGTGCTTTATATATTATTATTGCACGCGTTTGTTAAAGCTCGGTTTATGTCCCTAAAAGCGATGTATTAGCACAGAATATAGTATTAGGGCTCACTTTACGAGCAAGTGTGTTGAAAAAATATATTATAATATTATACAGGCTGTTGTTAATGTACTCTATGTGTTTGGTAATAGCCTTATAAAGCCGAATATGGTGGATAGGGACCATCATTGTCCATCAGCCATTTTTGATGTCCCCACTGCTGGGGCACAGGCCTTCCTTATGGGTGGTAAGGAGGATGGGCCATAATCTATCTATAGGTATGTATAATATCTAGAAATGTAGTAAATTACGTTATAGGTTTTTTTCTACAAGGCTCTGAAAGTAAATAATTAAAGTGAATACCATTTAATTCCTCAAGCAATTTTGTTTTGGTTTCTTACTATCTTTTATACCTTAAACTATTTATTTATTATTTTTATTTGATATGAAGTGAAACATGAGTTAAATGAGTGTTTGTACTTGTTAAAATGGTAGCGATGAGTAATTAATAAAAGAGTAAGTATATATTTAATTACAACAATCAAAACTTTAATTTGTTCAAAACTTCTTATTTTATTTTATTTAATCTTTATTGCTTAAAATAAAACAGCAAATGGCGGACTAAATGCCCAAGGGCATTCTCTACCAGTCAACCGGTAAGTTGTTAAGGAGAAAAATCGTGGCGGCAATAAACAAAACTTATTAAAAAAAACCTAAATAAAAAAATACAAAATTATACATAAAGTATATACTAAATCCTAATAAAAACATAATTAAATACATATATACCTACATAAATCATACATACATATAAGAAGGAGTAGCAATGTCAGATACGACGAGACTAGCGTAAAGAACTCAAGTAGTGCTCACGGACCAATTTTTTTAAATTCGTACTTGCTAAGTAGGTGCATTTCGAATATTTAGAGGTAAAGCGTTCCAGAGTGGTATAGCGGAAAGAGTAGGAGACGAAGCCAGAAGTATGTGCAGGTGTTAGTAATAGAAGGTTGCTACAAGAGCGAAGGTCACGTTGATGATCTTATCAAAATAACAGACACAATAAACTTAGAATATTTTAAACAATACTTAGAGCAAATAGGTACCTACCTACTCCTGTACCTATTTCTCAAAGATTATAATCAGTCTTGCAATAAAATATGCTCCTATGGAGGTATCAAAACTATCTAGTTTTGGTAGGTATTATTTTAAATTCAGAAAGTTTGCATTAATTATTTATTGAAAAATACTTTAAAACTAAATCATTTATGAACACAATATTTGAGATTTATTATTCATCGCTATTTCAACAAGTACAAACACTCATTAACTCATATTGTTTCACTTCATATCAAACACAAATAATAAATAAATAGTTTTAGGTATAAAATATAGTGAGAAACCAAAACAAAAATTCTTTAGGAATTAAATGGTATTCACTATTACCTACATACTTTCAGAGCCTTGTAGAAAAAACCAATACGTAATTGACTACATTTCAAGGTATATAATTATATAGATTTATTATTTTTTTATTATTTTTATTCTAAGCAATCAGTACAAATAAATAAATCAGCTTGCAAAGTATTGGTTGACATAAAAGCAGTAAGTGTGATTACTGCTGACATTCTAAGTATCCAATAGTTCATTTAAACAACAGTATGTTCACTTACTGTTGTTATTATTAGCATAATAAAACAAAGCAGTATTATTATTATTTGAGTGTTAGGGGCTATGCAGCTCAAAATGAGGCTGTAGTCACTGCGACCTAAAAGATCTATTGTAACTCGCCACCTAATTATAGTAACTCTTTGAGCCCAGCGGCTTCCAAGAAGTCGAGAATCTTCCTGGTTTTAAGAGTTTTTATTTCCTCCGGGTCGATAACATGTCGTCCCAGATGGATACTACGCCTGTGGATTAGAGGTCCACAGTCACATATGAGGTGCTTGGGCGTTTCCTGCTCCTCGTGACAATATCTGCAGATGTCAGTATCACTCAATTTCATATGAAATAGGTGTCTGTTTAGTTTGCAGTGTCCAGTTAGGGCTCTAACAGTCGCGCTGACGTTCGATCTACTGAGCTGTATAAGCTCATTCGTCCGTCTTTGCGAGTAGCCTTCTACCAAGGATTTGGCGTGTCTCAGTCCTGGCTGTTTTAGCCAGAATTTTCTCGACTCGACCAAGAGATTGTCTTTAAGGAGTTGCATAGCCTGGTTTTTTGCGATGCCGCAAAAAGGTTCTGGGCCGATCTGTTTGCCTTTCGCTCCAGTTCTAGCAAGCTCGTTGGCTTTTTCGTTACCGATGATGCCTGAATGACCAGGGACCCATCTCAGAATAATTTTATTCTTGTAGTAAGTAGCGTAGAGCAGTAAGTATATTTCCTGCTTTTATGCTAAGGAAAAAAAACATTTCATTGTCTTACTGCTGTTATGCTTAATGGTATTTTTAGGTTCCAGTGAAGCTAGAAAAATGGGAGTAAGACCAGTTTATAGAGCATTACGTGGTGATCCAGGATATTTACTTAACTCATTTTTGATAAAAATCGACTTACTGCTCTTATTGTTAGCGCGGCAGTATAATAAGAGCTGTTACTGGGGTTTGATATAGTTTTTGTGATCTAAAATATTAATTTTGTTTTTGTTTCAAGTTTTTTTTTTATAAAACATGTAATACTTACCTATAAGTTTATAAAAAGAAAAACATGTATTAAATGAATTGTACCATACGACTCTTTTTCCTACATATTAATTTCTGGTCTATCTTTCTAGTTCACGACGGCTAACCCAAAATATGTTTTTTTGCTCTCCTATAAAATTTGGTCAAAAATACTTAAGTAGGTAGGCCTCATTTCAAAACCTAGAGGCAGCCGACTAGGTACCTACAGTAGAAAGAACTTTCAATAATGAAGCACGGTATGTATAGCACGGTCGGAACCCGCGTCCACCCGCGCGGCGGCCTATCGTCACATTCGTCACAGAATAGGTATAAGTACTACGGTCTATCGTCACGTCAGGCACCGTATTATTGTTAATTAAATAAGGTTTGGATTTGAATGCAATGTTTTGTGTCTTATGGCGTTATGACATAACCTTTCCAATGGATAAACCCATAGAGGAGTGAATGAAATAGTTGCTTGTGCCTATCCTACATAGATATAGTATATTAAGGGAGGGAGAGAGATAGGTATAGATACCTACCTAGTAGTAGGCAAGGCAGGCAGGGTTCATACATTTGTCACTCAGTAAGTCAGTACTCAGTGTGGTGTGGTGCTCGGTACTTGTACATCTGTCTGACGATTTTTGATAGTATTGGTCTGACTTCACGTGTTAAATATCTACTCTTTGTGTGTGATTTAAAGAAAAAAAGTAATTTTGTTTTAATTTGCACAAAAACAGTAAGTATTTTAACTAACTAATATTATGTTTACAGTGATTTTGTTGTCTTTGTGGATTTACTAGGCACGCGCGTTCATTTCACCCCTCTGCGGGCTGCGTCGCTCGCCGCCATTACACTAAATTAGTTGTACCTAACCTAATATTAGTTTAGTCACGGTTTAGTAGGGATAGGAAACGGATAAAAACAACGCAAAGCTTAATTTTTGTTTCTGTTGATTTATTATTTATGTAGGCACTAGGGTTGCCAACCGTACTATAATATATAGTATTGTACTATTTTTCCTAACTTTTTTTTTAACAATATACTGTTGAAGAAATATATAAGTAGTACAAAAATACTATATTTTTAACAAAAGCACATGCGTATGCGATATCGCAAAGTGATTGCGTAAGTTTGACAGTTTTTTCTAGCGTATCCGACATCATTCGTTCAATAGCCTTTGGGCTACGATAGCCAAATTGAAAATGTGTTTAGCCAAAATAGGCACGCACGACAGCACACTAGGTTAAACAGTTGAACTACGAAAACAGCTCTTATTACGTACGGCATAAAGGCGGTCTCAAGGTCAACATAATATATAGTCTGACGTGCTACCGACTGTACGTTCGTTATTTGTATTGCTATAGGTATTATTATTAAGTTATAGGGGAAAAAGATATTTTTAATTGGGTGACTGGAAATAATAAAAAGCGACAGTTAATGTGATAGGTAGGTAGGTAACTTTACTTAGATTATTTATTTTGTTGGCGACAAAATAACTAAACGGGCGACAAACTGTGGATTACCTATAGGAACCTATAAAAATAGGTACAGTCAGCAAAGCTATGAGCTGAACACCTTTAGGTTCTATTCATTTTTACCGACTTCTTAGATTGAGTAGTCTGTATTGTGTTGCATTTACCCAAAAGTCACAAAAGCATCTTTTGTAACTATAAAAACAATGGAGGCAGTTAAAAGACGAACTTTTAGTGCCATCCTTGCAAGCGATTTGTTTTCAAACTGTTAAGGTCATAACTTTGCTGACTGTACCTACCTAGGTAGGTACCTAGGTAATACCATAAAGTTAATATAGGTAGGTACCTAGGTATATTAACTTTATGGGTAATTAATACACAGTAAAACTACCTACCTACCACCTATTCAGTTTTTGTAGTTGGATGGAATATATTAGCCATATTTTAGCGTAATAAAGCGCTTATTACACCATCCTGAATGTCGGATCCGGAATTTAGTGTCCGATTTAGGACGAGAAATTCAGTCGCCAATTAGACCGTCCTGTATGTCGGATCCGATATCACAGCTTTACGATCATACAGTTGTTAAACGAATGTTCTTGTAGCCGTCAAAATACATAGCTAGGTAAATAGGAGGTATATCACATGTAGGTAGCTAGGTAGGTAGTAAGTACGTGTCATTTTCAACGCTAATCTGAACTAGTTTTTAACCGACTTCATCAAAAGGAGGAGGTTCTCAATTCGATTGTATACTTTTTTTTTATCGTTATTCGCGCGTATCTTCGCATTTATGGACCGATTTTGATGATTCTTTTTTGTTTGATTGAGTTTTCTTGCGAGATGGTCCCATTTATTTATTTTTCAAATCGGTTCAGTAGTTTTCAAGTAATCCCGAAAATACTATGACTTTTCATCAACTACCTTGACGACTTTGTTATTTATGAACCGAATCAGATGATTGTTTTTGTTGGGAAAGGGATACCTTTGTGTAGTCTTTTTAACAGACTTCAAAAAAAGGAGGTATTCAGTTTGTATATGTATGTATGTTTCTCCGCGATTATCTCACGTTTGGCTGAGCCGATTTTACTACCTAAATAATATACCTACACAACCTAATACAGAAGATACTTACACTAAAAATAAACAAATAAAAAATTGTTTAAAAAACAAAAAAACTGACTTCAAAAAACCTGCCTCTAAAAAGCAAGAAATAATATGTAAATCATTAGATACGCATTATAATAAAACGCATATCATTGTTATAATAAAACACGTCTATTGAAGTCGGGTGGGGCTTAAAAAAAGGAAGTTGTAGGTACTCCAGCCCCACCCGACTTTAATAGACGTGTTTTATTATAAGAATGATAATCCGTAGCTAATGATTTATATATTATTTCTTGCTTTTTAGAGGCAGGTTTTTTGAAGTCGGTTTTTTTGTTTTTTATATTGATGTAGGTCAAAAAAAAAGCAAATCACAGAGTGACAACCCTGATATACTTTTAGTCGTTGCGCCAACTGTCTATCTAGATCTAGACGAACGGTGCGGCGGATTTTTTTTCGCCAACATAAAAGGCGTTGACTGACTGTACTCTTTACGATTTAGCATCCGTTATGTCGGAGACAATTTCTATCCTAATTAGGATCCTAAATCGGATCCTACCTTCCTGAATGCAATTACACTGCTCTGAATTTAGGAGCGACTTCATATCGGGTCCGATATTTAGAATGATCTAAATAGCTCGTAATGCTGTAAGTAGGTAAGTACCGAATCTAAGGTGTTTCCGATTTCTTAGGCTAAAAGTTAGGTAAGTACCTACCTAGGTACCTACGCCATAATTTATTATTGACTTGATGCCTTGCCGTGCCGCCATCTTTGCATCATTATTAGGCCGCGTTCCGAATCACGCTTTTAGCGCGAATCCGACTAAATTAAATAGTCACAAAATATTACACAAATAGGGTACCTATTTGGATGGATTATACGCTAACACTCTTAGGCTCGTATTATAGAATTAAACTCAAATTCAAATCTCTGCTTGAGTACCTACAGTTAGAAAGGAATGGTGCTATTCACCGCATATAGCGCCATCCCTTTCTAACCGTACTCAAGCAGTGATCTGAGTTTGATTCTATATAATACCAGCCTAACAGTGCTGTTGGCGTGATTCGGAACGCGGCCTTAGTCTATCTAATTCTCTATATCTATGCTAATTCTAGACTAGCGGGTCTACCGGCTAAAAATAATGAAGTTAATGTTAACTGTAAGTATGTGATACATTGCTACTTTGTTTTGGCACAAATAAAAACTTACCAAAGAAAAGAAGCAATGTATCACATACTTACAGTTAACATTAACTTCATTATTTTTAGCCGGTAGACCCGTAGATTCTAGTCTGTCTGGGCCGCCATCTTGGATCGTTGAGAAACTGCCTAGGGAGGAGAACAGAGAAAGCATCGACATTTTATATCGATAATGTCGATAATTTTATTGTAAATTGTAATGCGGAAGGCATGTCGAAATTAAAGTTCGTTTTTTTGCTGTTCGTGTTATGTTTTAGTCATATCATATAAATATTAGATAAAATTAATAATAATAAAAATAATCTTTCTTTATAAATAGGTAATAAAGTATAGGTAAGTATATAATTGATTGATTGATTTGTTTTTTACAGATGTCGAGGTTTTGGAGACACGAGGATGACGAGGCTGCGCCGGCGCCGCCGGCTGCCTTCTACGACATACTCAATCAGAGCGATGATGATGAGGGTGCGTCTGACGTGGAGGCAGAGGTATGGATTTTTTTATGCACAACGGGATAGTGTTTGGCCTTTACCTCACATCACACACTCAACCGAAGTTGGCAGCGCACTACACCCGGAATCCTCATCACTGAGGAACTAGTTATCTTACTTTTTTTATTATTCTTGTTATGGCGTCAGTCTTAAGTAAGGTAAGATGGTGGTAGCTAGCCAGGCGGACTTGAAATAAGCCCTACCACCAACCAAAATATTAAAATAGTAGGTATACCTAGTAACAAATACTACATAAAACAAAGTATACTTACGAGACGAGAACACGAAGGGATAGAGCGTGAAAACTGTATGGCGCACAGCACGTCCCCGTCCCGTCCGGGGCTTTTCCCGTTATACCTATACAATACAGTGACCTTTTATAATAAATTGTTTATTTGATTATAAGGTAAACAAACACAATTAGTGAATTCAAATGAAATGCTTTCTACCTACCTATGTTGAATTAAACCGAAAACTAAGGTTTTTTAACTTAGTGCAGTAATAAAATTTAATCAAAAAGAAAGATTTTTTAATAAAATAATAGGTACCTACTTACTTAGGTAAGTAGGTACCTATTATTAGGATAAGCACCTGCTTAACCTATAATTTTATTAGGATATATTTTATCAGGGTTTCATGTTTGATTGCTGTCTGTATTTTAATATATTTAAATTTTAATAAGATATTACAGTTACTTACCTACAGTCAACAAAGTTATGACATTCACATTTTGAAAACAAAATCGCTTGCAAGAGGACACTTAAATGATGGCGGCAAGTAACTGCCTCTCGTTTTTATAATACAACTAAAATATGCTTTTGTTATGTCAATTATAAGGCTTTTGGGTAAATGCAAGACTATCGGAATACTGGATCTTGATTCTGTATAAAAACAATGGAGGCTGGTAAAAGACGAACTTAGTGCAATCCTTGCAAGCGAATTTGTTTTCAAAAAAGGTCTTAATTTTGTTGACTGTAGATAGCAGTGGCGAAGGGTCCATACAAACCGATTTCTATCGGCTTACCTTCTAGAAATCCCAATCCACTATAATAATCAAATCATTTATTCAAGCGACCAAGGGCTCACGTTGTGTTAGTATACCTACTTAACCTATGTTATTAAAAAGTAGGAGGGTAAAAATTATTACAATTATTCACTTATTTAATTAAAATTACAATTTTCTTTGGATATGAGGCACTGGGCCATGTAAGGATAACCAGTGGCTCATAAAGTGACCGTCCACGCGGCCTGCGACCACGGTCAGGAGGCTGTTGCTGCTGTCGCGTGTCCGCCGCGCCATCGAGGCCGCCCTTTTTCGAATGATGGCGAAATAGTACATTATGAGACAAGTTAGCTTAGGTTGCTCATTGCACACAAGGCTGTGGGTTGCAGCCCGAGCCGCAGGCGAGGGCGTAACTCAGCCGAGTGTGCAATAAGCAAAAGCTCACGAGTTTCATACGACGTTTTTCAACACATTTGCGAGGAAAAAACAAAGTAATTTACCACACAGCAACAAATACGACAAAAAAAGGCGCGCAGGTTTTTTTTGTTTTTTTCACACGCCCAACGCAAGAATATTTTTCGAACAAAGGGGTGAGGAGCATACAGCTTACTTCAAAATTATAATTTTAAGTGATAAAATGCAAATATTTTAATATTTTATAGCAAAATATTGTGAATTATGAATAATTTAATAATATTAAACATTTGTTGGACTTACACATTTATGTATTCCAAAAATCTATATGAATTTTCAACAGCATAAAGGATCATTCACACAGCTGCGGCGCGTCAGCGGCGCGTCAGCGGCGCGTCCGGCAACGTCAAAAATGTGTGTGAACAAGCAGTCCACGGCAGCGGCGGCGGCGCGGCACCGGCGGCGGCGCGGCAGCGGCGGCGGCGCGGCACCGGCAAAACAAACAGGGTTGCTATTTTTTTGTTTTAATAAATTATTAGTTGCTATAATCGGTAGAAAAAAAGTACATTGTGGTATGGAAATAAAGTATTATTTATATATTTCAATTTTAAAAACAGTTTTATTTTTTAATTTTGTTAATATTTTGGTAATTTTTTGAGACTTAATTTCACCTGTTCCACTAAGTTCTAGCAAGGGAACAATTTTTCGAATTTTAATAAAAATACAATAATGTGTGTGGATTTCGGGTAAACAATGAATGTCGGAAAAACAATGTGAAGGTCAACAATTTCTTTTTGAGATATTGCTGTTTTAACTTTGTCAGCTGTCATCTGTCAATCTTAAATCAGCAATATATCTCGAAAAATACTCATCTTAAACTGGTGGTGAAAATTAAGAGTATTACCAAAATAAAAATAAATGTTTTTCAAAGTTGAAGTAAATAAATAATACTTTATTTCCATACCACAATGTACTTTTTTTCTACCGATTATAGCAACTAATAATTTATTAAAACAAAAAAATAGCAACCCTGTTTGTTTTGCCGGTGACGCGCCGTGCCGGTGCCGCGCCGCCGCCGCAGCCGCGCCGCCGCCCACTTCCCCGGCAAGGCAAACAGGGTTGCCACTTATTTGTTTTAATAAACTATTGGTTGTATTATAATAGGTAGAAAAAAAGTACATTGTGGTATGGAAATAAAGTATTATTTATTTATTTCAATTTTAAAAACAGTTTTATTTTTTAATTTTGTTAATATTTTGGTAACTTTATGAGACTTAATTCACCTGTTCCACTAAGTTCTAGTAAAGGTAGTTTTTTTCAAATTTTAATAAAAATACAACAATGTGAGTGGATTTAGAGTAAACAAATGAATGTCGTAAAAACAAGTGATGGTAGGAAAACATAGTCTAGTGATCTGTAATTAAATTATGACGTCATCCGCAACGTACGCAAACCTCAACAATTTCTTTTTGAGATATTGCTGTTTTAACTTTGACAGCTATCATCTGTCAATCTTAAATCAGCAATTTATCTCGAAAAATCAAGGGTCTGACATGCTTTGATAGAGCGAGATCGTCTTATTGAGATTCCTATAGGAGGAACTAGAGAAGAGTGTCATGTTTTTTCTCTATCACCGACCGGACTTTATTTCATGGTCGGGTTATTGGTACAGTTCAACTAGGTCAAACAAACAAGTGGGGTTATATCAAGAGTGCCAAAGAAATTAAAGGTTTTGTGGATTACTACATAATTGATACCCAAAATTTATTATAAATCGTATGTGTTGTGTTTGTGTCTAGCATACAAAATGGTGGGGTGTTCGATATTTGGCTGCAAAAGCAACAATCAAAGAAAATAAGCGGGTGTTACATTTCATGCGTAAGTACACTGTTTTCTATATTTTGATCGCGTATTTCTTTCTCAAATCTCACAGGAACCAAGTTTCTGACCTAAATCATTAGTTATATCATGAAATACCTGATAAATAGGAAAAATCTAAAAATTATTTCTAAAAATAACCTCGTAAACATTTGACATACAAACCGGTAAAATTGCGTACATCTACGTAATAGTAGAAGTCAGATTAGCTTTGACGTCTACTAAAATCAGTAGGTTTATAATTCGATTTCCGGATGCCTACTATATAGAAAATTTTCCCCAAAAATTACCCCATATTTCAGGGAATTTCAAGCAATTTGATTTTTCCAGATTTCCGACGGAAGATAAAACTCGTGAAAAATGGATAGAAGCAACTGGAAAAAAGAATTGGGTGCCACACACGAATTTGTTCGAAACATTTTGAAAAAAATTGTTTCCGAAAAATAGAAAAACTAACGTTAATAAAAAACGTTCTGTATTCCAACGTTTAATAAAAAAATTACCTGTTTTAATTTAAAGTTCATCTTTTTATTCCATTAACCACACAATCTCATATCAAGTACCGGAGCGAACCCCAGCTAGTTTACTCTATGTATACGTATGTTACCGTTAAAGTACGGAATCCGTTAATCAGCAGATTAACTGGTCTAGTCAGTTAGTGTGCGAAATTATTCTTAAAGTAGACGATTTCCGTGCTTTAACAAGTAATCTGCACATTAACGGATGCTACACCGTTAAGGGTACTTTTTCTGATCATGGCAACCCCATATTTTGACGTCACAATATATCTATCCCTTACACCCGGTCGCTCGGTAGCGCATCTACCCCTTTTAATATACTATATCTATGCGAAAAATACTTCTCTTAAACTGGTGGTGTAAATTAAGAGTATTACCAAAATAAAAATAAATGTTTCTCAAAGTTGAAATAAATAAATAATACTTTATTTCCATACCACAATGTACTTTTTTTCTACCGATTATAGCAACTAATAATTTATTAAAACAAAAAAATAGCAACCCTGTTTGTTTTGCCGGTGACGCGCCGTGCCGGTGCCGCGCCGCCGCCGCAGCCGCGCCGCCGCCGCAGCCGCGCCGCCGCCCACTTCCCCGGCAAGGCAAACAGGGTTGCCACTTATTTGTTTTAATAAACTATTGGTTGTATTATAATAGGTAGAAAAAAAGTACATTGTGGTATGGAAATAAAGTATTATTTATTTATTTCAATTTTAAAAACAGTTTTATTTTTTAATTTTGTTAATATTTTGGTAACTTTATGAGATTTAATTCACCTGTTCCACTAAGTTCTAGTAAAGGTAATTTTTTTTTCAAATTTTAATAAAAATACAACAATGTGAGTGGATTTAGAGTAAACAAATGAATGTCGAAAAACAAGTGATGGTAGGAAAACATAGTCTAGTGATCTGTAATTAAATTATGACGTCATCCGCAACGTACGCAAACCTCAACAATTTCTTTTTGAGATATTGCTGTTTTAAGTTTGACAGCTGTCATCTGTTAATCTTAAAACAGGAATATCTCGAAAAATACTCATCCTAGACTGGTGGTGTAAATTAAGTCCAATAAATTTACCAAGATATTACCAAAAGTTGTAAAAATAAATGTTTTTCAAAGTTGAAATAAATAAATAATACTTTATTTCCATACCACAGTGTACTGTTCTATAACGATTAAAGCAACCAATAATTTAGTTAAACAAAAAAGTAGCAACCCTGTTCTCCTTGCCGGTGACTCGCCGGCGACGCGCCGCACCGGTGACGTGCCGCACGGCGCGTCAGCGGCGCGGCGCCGGCATGCCGTAGCAATATGCGTTTGACTTGCCGGTGACTGGACGTTGACGTGACTGATGTGTGTGAACAGTGTGTACAACTTGTATGTAACTATATTTTTGCCGTTGACGCGCCGCTGACGCGCCGCAGCTGTGTGAATGATCCTTAAAACCTCTTTGTTGTTACTAAAAAAAATAACTGTATTACCCGGCTAAATTGGGAATGCTCTGTTTACTCGCCTAGAACGTGCAGTAAGGTACTAATTTAACTTTGTAGGGTTAATTCTATTACGTACTAGTGTTTTATATATTATTGAACGCGTTTGTTATAGCTCGGTTTATGGCCCTAAAAGCGATGTATTAGGGCTCACTTTACGAGCAAGTGATCATAACATTTTTGTAGAACGGCTTCACTTTGCCATAATTTCACCCCTCGCCACTGGTAGGTTAGGTACCTATGTCGGCTTGGTGTTTGGTGTTCTTTATACCACCATTGCACTAGTTTTATACCATTACACCATTAAAAATAGTTTAACATACACATTTATGAAACGCATTTCTGCCACTCCTGCCAGTCTTTTCACATGCAGTAGCGGTCACATAATTAAAGGCACCAGTTGATTTCGTACACACGATGGTAACTTTGATGCCTTGGTCTCCAGCAAGGATTGACCTAGCTGTGATCTGATGAAAGCCATCCAGGGACTGAATGGAGGAGATTCAGATCGCTATACACACCCAACTGATCTGCTAGGCGATTGCGTAAAGTCAATCGTATTCATTTGACAGTTCATATTGTATCATAATATATGTCATCCTACTACAAATTGTAGCCGATGGAATACGATATGAACTGTCAAATGAATACGACTACCTTACGCAATTCCACCCCTGATCAGCATTATAAATATAGAGTTTCAGGATTTCATACATAAGTATTTATGCTAATTTCGCAGTTTTTAAAAACATATCCTTATATCTCTTAGAATGCTGATCAGATCAGTTGGGTGTGTACAGCGATCTGAATCTCCTCCATTGAGTCCTTGGATGGCCATCATCAGATCACAGCTAGATCAATCTTTGGCGGAGAACCAAAGCTTCAAAGTTACCTCGTTTGTATGAAAATCGACTGATGTCTTTAATTGGCCGCAGCCTGTGACCACCACTGTTATCTTTGCCGGTCCCGGTCCGGTCCACACTTTTCATTGATTTTGTATGAAGGTGATTAATTTCTCTTGGCAGCTAAGATCCTATACCGCTTATGCATCTTACGTACTTACATGGTGTTTTCCAGATCTTGTTTATGGTGGATGCGGAGTTTGCGGAGGGTCAGCAAGATATATCTCTCTATAGAGATACAGAGGACGAGGAAAGGCTCGAGTCGGAAGAAAGGTAAGCCGTCAAGCTAGTAAATTACACATATTATTATAGAATACAACACACTTACAAACACTCAAACTTACACACTTATTATTATTATTAATTAGGCGCTAAGTACCTACTTAAACTATAGTATTAGTGCATGCTGCGTTCACCTATCAGTAGTTGTACATTAAGTTTATTTCTCGTAATAATATTATGTTTGCAAAAGTATAAATATATCAACTGTTGGTGATCCAAATAAACTAAAAAAAACCGACATTACTGACTCAAGTGAATATACTAACAGAACTAATATTTTCTAGCGCCCCACCAGTCGTGCTCTCGACAATTTATGATAGCAATGGCGAAGTACTTTACCAAATGTCCCCGACGGTGTCGTAAGTACATTTATGTTTAATATGGTTAGTTGCATAATCCAATATATCATAATATAATATATTATACAGGGTGTCCCAAAACTTTGCCACACGGAGGGAAAGTAGGTAAGTAGGTACCTTAAATATTGAAGATAGGAAATTTTACTGAAAGAAGACTTAATTTTTTTTAAATCATGGGAACTGCATTCAAATCAGCAAAAATAGCAGCTGTTTCATACATTTTGATATTTTCGTTATTCATTTTTGTATAAAACAGCTGTTTTTTTAAACAGCGATTTGGTCGCATTGAAAAAGTTGTTCAGTTTGATAGTTCTTATAAACCATTGTATTAAACATTAAAAGTACTTACCTTAACTGCAATGTACATCCTGGAAATAGGAATGTTTGTACGACGTCATTCCCAACTCTTTCAAAAAAAAGACGTGTCGATCGTCTCCAACGACAAACTTGTAACAACGCGCTTTATCAGAAGAACTGCTACAGTATGGCTATCCAGGTTTATAATAATATTCCCGTTGAAATAAGACGGCAACTATTTTATCACTTTGTCTCCAAATTGCGCAGCTTGTTGATTGACCTATGTCCATATGACTTAAATGAATATTTTAGTTTTAAGTAAAATGACATAATTAATAAATGGGTACACTCTCTATTTTTTAAATAAAATACCTACTCCTAGATTTGATTTATTGCGCAAGTATTGCGCTGACATATCCAATTGCATTGTTGACATTGAAATTTCCATTGACATAATTATCCATGAAATGTAATGTTTAGTAGGCAAAGATATTAAATTCTAATATCTTTGTTAGTAGGTATATAATAATAATTTATTTCTTAATTTAATTCATTCTTTTAATAATTATTAAAAATTTTATTGTTATGAAGTTTTGTACGCCAAACTTTGGTAAAACGTGTTGGTCTATATCACTAATGTACCACCTGTAATATCAATGTTTTGAACAAATATTTTTTTTCATTCTTATATTCATATTCGGCATAAGGGCTTTTTTGTAACACGATTTATATATTTTACGTCTTTGTTTACAGAAGAGTTTCTTCTCGCGCTGCTCGACGCTCGTCTTCATCCTCTTCATGTATCTCTAGTGGGGCCATCTCACCCATCACGTAAGTGCTTAGTCCATTAGGAATATTATTAAACACAAAATCTTTTATTGTTATCATGGTGTTACGGTTGTTTCCAGAATTGCTTCTGGCGGTCATCGATCGCCTTCACCTGTTCCCACCGACAACTCATCGATTGCGTACGTTTATTTTGATTTACACAAAAATGTTTGATTGCATTATCTACTGTACTATTAAAAATTATAACTAATATAGACTACCTATGCACAGTCAGCAGCATATCAAGCTATAAAAAATTGTCAAAAATCTTAAACTACTCGACTTAAAGTTTAATGAAGTCGGTTAAAAATGATTGAAGAAATTTGACAGTTTGTAGAAGCCCAGCGTGCCGCCTAATATAGATATACATTACGTCTTAGAATATTTGTACAAATCAGATGTTTTAAAAAAAACTTATGATTGAAAATAACCGGATAATCAGAATCTGAGACAGATTTTCGCAATCGTCCGATATGTTCAGGAATTTTACAAACATCTAGAGTAAGAAAAATCACAATCCCTTTGTGGGCGCTGATTGGCTGATTTCAACGTTATAGATTGACGGATGCTCTGATTGGCTAACGACTACCTATAGACCTTAAGGAAGAGTCATGTTCTGACCAATCAGACTAAATATGCTATAAATCCACTCTTACATTATCCAATCAGTGTAACAGTTCAAAACTGAACATGTTATTTTTTATCTCAAATATTACTTAAATTGTAAAGAAAAGAAATATATTAAAGGAAGGTTGTCACTGACCTTGTTCTCAGGAACTTATCGGCATTTGATTATGCAGTTATTCATAAAAAACACAGGTTTTGTAGTAAATCGTAAGCACTTCAGATGTCAATCAACAATTAATAAAATGTTCATTATTTTTTAAAGGAGCTTGTGTTAAACATTACTTGGACTCATAAATTGTTGTACTTCACAATTTGTTTGTCATAATTTGATGATGAGAAAGAATAACATAATACCTATTAGCTTAGAAGGTTATAAATTAATAACAGATAATTACAGAAGATTATGACAGATAGGATGACGTAAATCTGACAGCTAGTGATAAAAATCGGAACTATTTAGCAATTGTGAATTTTCTGTAAGAAAGGCAAAGGGTTTTAACCTTACTGCCAATTTTGAAAAACAAAACGAATTAATTTCATTTCCACAGATAAGTTCATGTGATAAATTAATAATGTTTAAAAGCATAAATTGTTGGGAAAAACTTAAATAAACATATTGGTTTGCATAAATGTGAAACTATTTTATTCTCGTTCAAGTTTGTTTACCAAGAGATAAATGTGACTAAATAATGCTGAATTGTGTTTGTTTATTTTACTGAATAATAATTAGTAAAATAGAACATGATTAAGTAATTAATTGTTATAATAATCTGTCTAAAGAGTAATTTAAGGTCATAAAAATAGGCGGAAGTTTCTTAATTCTTTCTTGGCGCCAAGGTTTAAATATTAATCCTCGTGACGTTCAAAACATGGATTAAGTTATAATTCATTCATAATTATTATTGATTATATTATTAGTTTTATTAGCACTCATCAGTTATCGTCATAATTGTTTATTTCTAAAAAACACTTTAAAGAGGAATGAAAATTTGGCGATTAATTAGGTTTAGTAAGTTGGCAGCCATGGTACGGTTTGCACAATTGCACAATCACGATTAGGCTATCTGCACAATTTATATTTGCAATATGGTAGCACCGACGCGTCGGATTGATGGCGACGGATTGTCGCGGGGGTAAAATAATAAAGAGTGTTGCTAACTAAAATTGCAAAGTACCCATTTTTGTATGTGTGTTTAGTTAGAGATAATGAGTTTACTGTATTTTAAGCAGGTGGAAAAGCGGAATATTTGCATTAATTAGTACTCAGCAATAGGTATTTTGGCAATTTAAATTATACGGGATTAGGTAAAGCAAAGTGAAACGATTAATTAGTTAAAATCTAAATGAAGTTGGTTTGAGGGTATTAGTTTATGTAAGGAAATTATATTAATCGTATTATTAAAGATTGACAAGACAAAACTGATTACGTAACTTTTAGTAATATTATTGTGAAATTTTATTATTCGAAAATGATTTTCTCAAAGTGTTGCGTTTCGAGGTTATGACGAATTATTGAAACTGTTAACGACTTCACATAAAATGAAACTTATAGTCTTTGTTGATTTAAATAAGATAATTATCAAAATGTAATGTAAGTAATTTTTAATATCTCCATTAATAGGGTTAGTGAAATATTTTCATAAGCGGGGAACACTGAACGAGGGGAGGAGTTAGAAACAGGGCACCAATAGGAGTCGGCTAAAGTGCACAATGTAAATTTAGCGCGGGAAATTTTAGCTATTTTGATGAAAGAGGCGCAAATTACTTGGCGCCGTTTTGGGTCGCGTCATGACGCTAATTTAGTCTTTATAAGGGGAAGGATCAGAGAAGCGGGGATCGTTTCTCCGGTGTCGAGCGAAGCGTCAAGACGTAATTTTTGAAGAAACTCCACATCCCTCTGTAAGATCGCGTTACTGAAAAAGTTTATTTTTAAATCAAGCAAATTTCAAGAAGTCAGCAAGAAAGTGGTCGAGGTTTTCTGACGAATAGGGCCGCATTTGTCCCGCGAATCTTTTGCATAAATGCTTTAATTTGAGCTTATCTGGTATAATTAAGTTCATAATTAAAGTATGTAGATTTTGTTTGCGATAATCATAAAGTAACGTAGCTTTCCCTGTAAATTCTTGAATTAGTATAGTAGGACTACTAAGAATTGAAGTTCATAATTAAAATATGCAGATTTGTTAGTGAAATCCTATAGAGTGATGTAGTTCTCTCGGTGGGGTCAAGAGGTAATACAACTGTATTGGTTCTTGAGTCTGTTGAGGTCGGGGCTGCATTATTTTGTGGGATGAAAGCTAACTAGATTTGCTAGTATTATTATACAATGTTGATTTTAGATGAGTATTCATTTAGTTTTGTGTCTTTTTGGGGCGATTTGTCAGATCCTCGCGGGGGGTTTAGGTAGAAAAGTCTAACCATGTGGCTGGTTAGATGGGTTTCTGTTTTTAAGATACCTAGATAGTCACATAAATGTAGCAAACGTGGTATAGTTGGCCAGATTCCCGCTCCAAGAAGGAAGTTGTAAATCTGATTTCGCTGGCCCGCTCATATCCTTAGTGTTTGTTATATTTATACCTCTGTAGGGGCCCAGTTGTTCCTTCCCCATCAACTGTGGACACGTCCAAGCGATAGGAATTTAGGGAGTTATGCTTGCTCAAACTGTAGAGAATTGGGCAACAGGATTGAGGGTAAGCAATCCAAGAATTGCATAGGAAATTCTAAATTTAGACGCAAATAGGCAGGTAAATTCATTAATAAGGTAGGAATATTATTATTAGGTGAATTGAGCAAAAGTAAAAGGTAGCATTTCAAGAAGGTGGGGTATTCTTTGAAGTGAGATCTGTGTGGGCGTCAAAGATGTCGGGAAACATCATGGGAGTCGCATAGGAATTCAAAAATTTAGTAGTTGTTAGGCAGGTAAATTCACTAGGTAAGATTCCATGTCTTAAAGTAGGCGCCTTAACAGGAATCCATAGGTAGAAGCCTTAACAAGTATCCGTAGGTAGGTGCCTTAACAAAAATCCATTTAAACTATAGCTCGGTGTAGTGAATATTCACAATGTAGCATTAATTGTGTTGGTTTTACCAGTTTCGGTGAGTACATATTAATTAATTACTTCAGTGAGTGGAAAGTGAAAGTTGATTTATTACTACTTATAAAAGAAAGTTCCTTTATCTTTGAATTGGATTGGATTTATGATGATTTTGTGTGTAGACTATTGATTTTAAAAGAAATATTCTATTCTAGTAATCTAGAAGGTGTACTGAAATCTAGATCTGGGTGTATGAAATAAGCCTGCGTTTCTATATATGCTAAGGTTGATTCACGGCTATTAGAACGCTAGATCAAAAAGTTTGAGTGGACTTTTTCTATTAATAGAATAGTTTTGTATAATATAGAAACAATACTTCAATTATGTACTATAAAAGTATCAAACTGTTTAGTGAATATATCCAAATTCTCAAATGGTTAAACTAAAGTACTTTCTCATCAATATTTCAGCTAAGTTTCATTTACCAATTCAATTGGAAGTTGTTTCAATAGAATTATATTCCACAATTGAATTTAAGTACTTATTGACAAACACAATTAATGTACAGGTTAGATATCATTAGAAGACTAAACTGAAATTACCATAGTTCATAGAAGTTATGATAGTTTCCGATGTTGAGATGCGGAAAGACTGCGACCAAATAATACATTCCCTTTGAATTAAATTGTCTTTCCTTCAGAAATTGGATCTATCAGGCCCTTTTGAATGGATAGTAATGTTGTGTCCATAATTAAGTTATAATGTTAAACAGTTTCGCTAACAATAAATATATTTTTAAATTAAATTAAAATTGTGCAAAGCCGCCATCACAATAGAAAGATAATTCTTCATTGTGATAAGCTGATAGATCGCTTGAAGCACTTTGCTTGTCCTCTTTTATTAAGACAGACATACTAAGACTAAATAATTCAACTAATTTATTAATTAAAGTTGTCATGAAAGAAAATGGTGGTATCCAGGAGAGGTTTGCCCAGTCCGGTTAGACGAGAACCATCATACAGAGCGGGGAGGTGCCTGTATCTAGCTGGCAAAGAAACCATTGTTTACTTAGTACTTGACTATAGCACAATAGTATATTTTATATTTGACAAAAAACACTAGAACAATTATTAAGTAACGATGATAGATTTTCTATATTCTGAATTAATACAACGTTAACTTCTATATTTATTACCATTTTACCTTCTTTTACTCTATTCCTAAGCCACTAACCACATAGGATAACCTAAATTAAATAAAATAAGAAAGTAAGAAAATAAAATCATAATTAGTAGCGGTGAACAATTTTCTATATCTGACTTTTGGTGATCATAGCTTTTGGTTATTTCATTCATTTCTTATTATTGTAATATCTATTAGCATTCCATCATACTAGACTTTTATAAACATACTGAGCAACTTATCCTAAATAAGTAGGTACCATATTGAATTTCATATAAGTACAGCGGGTAGACATAAGAGTAATTTGTATACCATTTAAAAGTATGCAGTAAACTAAGTCAGTTATTAGAATAAGAATCTCCATAAAGCAATAACAACATTCTAGTATGGGTAAAGATTAGGTAGTTTCATCTTAAAGAAGTACTTAGGTTGGCTGAAAGAGATTTCTTTAGAGATAACTCTTCATTACTCACAGGTCTTGTTATAATTTAGGTAATAATAATTATAAGTGCAATAAAGATTATATCTATGTAAAATTTAATATCAAATTCTATTAACAATTTACTAGGGTAACGGCTAATTTGTGATATTATCATTTAGTAACAGTCATAGTAACAGAATTAGTTAGGAATGAATAAGGAAAGAATGATAGCGTTATAGTCGGGAAACAAAACAATGATTGCACTTCTGAAAAGAATCTAGGTTACTATTATTCACAATCAGGGACCGCCCTAGAAATCACGAGCCCTTTCAGACCACATAAAAGCACGTCAGTAATGTAGGTTATATCTATAGGTAGGAAAGGTTAACAAGGAATAACTAAGTAGACGATAGGTTTGAATATTTAATCGGAGCAAAGGATAAGATTTGATACATAAAAAACATTGGGTAGGTAACTTACATAATATAAAGAAATAGGTAGTTAATTGACATACATCGTTCAGCATTTTAGTATGGTAGAAGTAGGGGTAGGTAATGGGGGGTTACATCAGCATTCAAGTTTCCAATTTTATTGTCCAAAACATTTTTACAAGGATCCTTAAAATTGTTCGGACGAAATCTATGTTAAAAAGATGACAACTATCCGGTCCTGTACAATGGACATAGGATTTTTGCAAAGATCCGGTTTATACGATTATCCTACGACATACCTACCTATACTATTTGCTTGTTTTCAGCTCGGAGCAAGTGGTGGTAACGGTTGGGCATGACAGGGGTCGCGGTGGTGGGAGTGGCCGCACGCGGGGTGGGGGACGGGGCCGGGGAGGGGGCTGTGCTGGCATTCACGGTGCCTGGCAGCGCGGCGACCTTATCACGGAGACACACGTCACAGACTCCGACGTGCCGGCGGATTTACAGGCCACCATTTTAGATGACATCGCAAAGCGGCAGGCCCGCAAAAGGAAGAGGACTGCTCAAGCTTTAGAAGACGACGAGTTTCATGATGCGGAGGACGGTGACGCGGCCCTGTTTCCAGGGGACGAGAGCGCTGTTCATTTTGAATGGCGCACAATGGACACCTTCGCTTCCCAAAGGGAGTCGTTTGTTCCCCGAAAGACAGGGCCTACTACCGCTCATAAGACCGCCCTTGATGCTTTCAGCCAGTTTTGGGGCAGGGACATCCTAGAACATATCGTCACCGAAACCAACCGCTATGCGACTACTAAAGCTTGGGCAGATTGGTATGACACCAACTGTCATGAAATTCTTGTTCTGTTCGCATTTTGGATGATGCTTGGAATTATTAAAATGCCGAGCATCAAATCATGTTTTTCAACTAATTATCTTATGTCTACTAATTGCTTTCGTTTGATGTTTTCCCGCCAAAGGTACGAGCGCTTGTGCTCTACGTTACATTTTAACAATAACGACCTTAGAACTCCCGAATCCTCCAGCCTTTTCCCGATCGAGCCGATAGTTGCCCACCTAAATGCCAAGTTTCAGTCCGCATATATACCACGCCAGGAGGTTTGTATTGACGAGAGTTTGACACTGTGGAAAGGCAGCCTCTCATTCCGGCAATACATTAAGACCAAAGCGGCCAAGTTCGGAATTAAAACTTTTGAACTCTGCGAGTCCGCAACTGGCTACCTTTGGTCTTTTTTCGTATACACCGGGAAAAAAACCGCTTATGACACATCTCTGCCGCCATCGTTGCTGAAAGGCACGGCGGCTGTACTTTCCCTCATTCGCCCCCTGCTCAACAAAGGCTACACCCTCTTCACAGACAACTGGTTCAACAGTCCGCTGTTGACCAGATACCTAAAGAGGAACAAAACAGATGTGGTAGGTTCGTTGAGAGAAAATCGCCAGCATTTGCCACCATTGGTCAGGCACTGCGAATTGAAAGCCGGTCAATTTGCAGCACGGCATTCGGGGGACATGACGGTAATGGCCTATCATGATAAGAAGAAAATTGCACTCATTTCTACATATCATGGTACGGAGATTGCCCAGGCTCCCCCGAAACCCTTCCGGTCTTCTGTCTGGAAGCCTCAGGTAGTACTTGACTACAACAAGAACATGGGGGGCGTTGATTTAAAAGACGGCATGCTAGAGGCCTATCTGTTAGAGAGAAAACGATGTAGCAAATGGAGCATGAAGATCTTCAAGCGCCTCCTGAATTGTTCCATTTTAAATGCACGCATTTGCCTTAAGGCTGCGACTGGCGTACATCTTGACCACATCGTTTTCCGCCTCGATCTAGTCCAGCAAATACTTGAAAATAATTTGAACCTAGTCCCAAGACCTCGTCGGACAACTAAGCAGCTGCCAGAAGTTCCTAGTTTTTCGCCTAGTTGTTCGCGGTTCACGACAAACCGTCATTGGCCGTCGACGGTGGCGAAGCGCAGCAAAACAGGTAGGACCATGCGCCGCAGATGCGCAGAGTGCCGCAGGCAGACCACATATGAATGCAAATTGTGTAACGTTGGTCTCTGTATAGATCAGTGCTTCGAGACACACCACACTAGACCCTAACCCCCTGCAGCGGGCAGCGGCGCTAGCTACAAAGCACTTGTGTTATGGAAATCAGATACCTTGCGCGGCGGAAGTGCTTCCTTTTTCGCTAAATCAACAGCCCCATGTTCTTGTTGTTGCTAAAGCACTTGTGTTATGGAAATCAGTGGCAACTGGCGTGGTAGTTAAAGCATTTGTGTTATGGAAATCAGTGGCAACTGGCGTGGTAGTTAAAGCATTTGTGTTATGGAAATCAGTGGCAACTGGCGTGGTAGTTAAAGCATTTGTGTTATGGAAATCACAGGTAGTGGTGGCGTGGTATAGTTAAAAAAGCACTTGTGTTATGGAAATTAGAGGCAATGGTGGTAACCGGGAATTGAACCTGGGTCCTCAGAGATAGCGACACCATGGAAATCGGCATGACTTTTAAGTTTTTTTTAATCTTTCAGTTCCTCGATCATTCGTTATGTGTGTGTACACACAACACTGCTGTGTTCAGTGTTTAGCATATTATTATGTATGTAAAACGATCCATACATTGTCATATAGCTGCGCAAAGCAACACACGCACATTCACTCACACACACACTAACACGCACATACACTCATACACATATACACACTAACACGCATAAACACTCGCACACTCACTAATAATTCCAATCATCATCCAAAATGCGATCCGAATAAGAATTTTATAACTATGATTCCCGCCTACTGCTGCCACTTTAGCTGAGTAATGTATTATTTTTGTAAATTGTAATTGTATAGTAAGTAAGCATTTATTTGCAAGAAAACGGTGGCTACATGAGTTATTACTTTGAAATTATGCTCTAACATATTATATCGTCCATTTGACTACGTGCAAAATAATAGTTTATTAAATATATTAAAGTGACCCAGCCTACTTTAGGCCACTTTCTATATAAACCAGCACTTAGTAAAATAACATTTCATTTTTAAAAAGTACCTACCAGCTAAAAATTAGAAAACCATTTCGAGATTTTAGTGTCCTCTAACTAAGCTCATAATTGTAATGTATATGTATACATATATATTTTAAGTTACTTAATATAATTGAAAAATACAAGAAAAAATCGACTCACCCGTAGCAGCTCAGACGGGAGCGGGCGGACTACGGGTGAGTCGATTTTTTCTAGTATTTTTCAATTATATTAAGTAACTTAATATATAAAAATAGCATTGTGAATTCTAAAATCTAAAAATTCAATACATATATATTTTTCTCTAAATTTGTAGGACAGTATTTTTTGCGACAATAAAAAAATCTAAAATCTAGCCCAAATTGAGAAT
Source organism: Agriphila straminella (assembly GCA_950108535.1). Taxonomy (NCBI): domain Eukaryota; kingdom Metazoa; phylum Arthropoda; class Insecta; order Lepidoptera; family Crambidae; genus Agriphila; species Agriphila straminella. The sequence continues at coordinate 1,981,193 of OX467328.1, forward strand.
GACAGGCATTTTGATTTGAATCACTATGCTTTGTGGTACCCTGAGCGAAAGTGGCGCCGCGGTGAATTATATTTAATATTATAATTCTAATACACAATTTTAAAAATGGAGAAAAATGGTGGAGATTTTCGGGCCCACAGTCTAGTATTTTTAGACGGTATCGTTACATTCCCTCGTAGGTAGTCACTGCTAGAAGTAGATAGCAAAACTGCTAAAAGTGGCCGTTTTTGACGCATTTGCTATCTACTTCTACGAAAAATACTAGACCATGGGCCCTAAAATCTCTACGATAAACATTATTAAAATCTTTTTACCATCGCCACTCAAAAAAGTGCGTCTTATTCATTGATAACAGTGAATAAAACGCGTTTTTATTCACCGAGTGAATAAAAATATTTTGAATTTGGAACAAGCGCGCATCGTATGAATTAGGTACAAAAATAATCCCGCCAATTTTATTTAGGTTCTTTTTAGTGTCTTATCTTTGGGTTCTTTTCTAAAAAATATCCCGCTAAATCAATTAGGTCCTTTTAAGTGTCTTATATTTGGGTTATTTTTTATATATTTGAGGGAGATTAGTTGTTCAGTCTTGCATCAGTCCATTCCATCAGTCTGGTACGATCTTCAGTCTGTAAAAATTCAAAGTCTATACAAACTGATGAAGTGGACTGATGCCAGACTGATCATGTAGTTTCCGTCTTAGTTAGCTCGGTGGCGCAGTGGTTTAGCGCCTGGCCCAGCGATTATGGAAGTTAAGCAACGTTCGCAAGGGTCGGTCATGGGATGGGTGACCAAAAATGTATTATCTCGAACTCCTCCGTGCTTCAGAAGGCACGTTAAGCCGTTGGTCCCGGCTGCATTTGCAGTCGTTACACCCACCAATCCGCATTGGGCCCGCGTGGTAGGTTATGGCCCGTCCTCCTTACCACCCATAAGGAAGGCCTGTGCCCCACAGTGGGGACATCAAAAATGGCTGATGGACAACTATAAATACTATGGGTACTGCTATTTTTTTTTTCTCGCAGTCAATGGTAAAAAGTAGAGTACACAACTCGTGAAAAAAAAATTTCATCTCGGTCCGTTGTATCCCTCGCTTCGCTCAGGATTCTACTTTTGAATCCCTCGCTACGCTCGGGATTCAACTCTAGAATCCTTCGCTGCTCTCGGGATCCAACTTAGTCCCTCGAACTAAATTCCCTCTTTTTTCACTTGTTGTATAATCTACTATTTTACCATCGCCACTCGAAAAAGTGCGTTTAATTCAACGATGAGAGTGAATAATACGCTGTTTTATTCACCGAGTGAATAAAAATATTTTGAATTTGGAACAAGCGCGCATCGTATGAATTATGTAGAAAAAAAATAAAACGTGCTGAAAGTATGGAGTTATTCCATAGATAAAGCCATAACTATACAAATAAAATAAAAAAAATATCCCGCCAATTTTATTAAGGTTCTTTTTAGTGTCTTATCTTAGGGTTCTTTTCTAAAAAATATCCCGCCAAATTTATTAGATCCTTTTTAGTGTCTCGTCTTTGGATTCTTTTCTATATATTAGAGGGGGATTAGATGTTCAGTCTTGCATCAGTCTGGTACGATCTTCAGTCTGTAAAAATTCAAAGTTAATTTATTTATACAAACTGATGAAATGGACTGATTCCAAACTGATCATGTAATTTCCCTCTTAGCGTGGTTGTTTTATGTCATTGGAAAACTCTAGTTTTACTATTTTCTAATGTTTAAATACTTATTACTGATTACCTACCTAAATAATAAAAAGGTGATAACTATTTAATATATAGAGCTAATTAGGTACAAGTACCTACTGCTATTCGTTTTCTCGCAGTCAATGGTAAAAAGTAGAGTACACAACTCGTGAAAAAAAAAATTTCATCTCGGTCCTTTGTATCCCTCGCTTCGCTCAGGATTCTACTTTTGAATCCCTCGCTACGCTCGGGATTCAACTCTAGAATCCTTCGCTGGTCTCGGGATCCAACTTAGTCCCTCGAACTAAATTCCCTCTTTTTTCACTTGTTGTATAATCTACTATTTTCTATTAATAACTTATTAAATAAAAACCTCTGAGGCGCCACTTTCAGTCAATACAACCGCCTAAATAATAAATAAAATCAATAAAATTGTCGACAGTTGGTGCTTGCACACCAAACTACCTACTAACTACACCACCATAGAGTATCGATATTTATATCAGCTAATGCTGCTAAAAAGAACAAGATGTAAATAAGGGCTTTTCAAAACGACAAAAAACTGTAGGCTCGATAGATGGCGTTGATAAAAAGATGTGTCAACTGTAAAAAACGTAGGAAAAACTTGTCTAAGCACAGGCAAGTAAAAAAGGTCACGAATAAAAAGACGGCTGTTATGTCCTATCAGGCTTACGTAGAATCGGTCTTGCGGTACGGTCTTATTTTGTGGGGCAACAGTACAGACTGGAAAAGAGCCTTTATAGCTCAAAAAAAATGCATCAGAGCAATCTGGGGAATTCCGCCAGATGAATCGTGTAAACCATTGTTTAGAGATCTTGGTTTATTGCCGCTACCCTCACTGTACATTTTAGAAATCTGTAACTTTGTGGTCAGAAACAGACATTTATTTAAAAAAGCTAGCGACTGCTCAAACTCTAGACAACGCAGATACCCTCATACATTAGTTCTGAATGAAATTCCTAAATATGTTCGTTACGGGAAAAATTGTTTAACAATGAGTGTCAGAGTGTTTAATAAAATTCCTAATGAATTCAAATCATTAAGACCTGAACCATTTAAAAAGGAATTATTTAAGTGGCTTATTAATAAGAATTTTTATAGTGTTAATGAGTTATTTGACCAACGAAGTTTTTGACTAGGTATAAAAATTATATTTGACTATAAATAAAATAAAATAACCTTATAAGCATGTATAATGTTACTGATAATTTTAATACGAAATATGACTTAATTTGAATTATTTTATTTGTGAAATTGTTTTGTTTAGGTTCATTCATAATGTCATTTGCTTGCCATATTAAAATTGGTAAAACATGAGGCCATTTTAAACACCTTAACACCTTTATACCATGTTTTGTGCAAATAAAGATTTCTTATTCTTATTCTTATTCTTTATTTTTCAAAGCCAACTTTGACACTTCACTTGACCATCAACGCCATCTAGTGAGTCTATAAGTTATAATAGTTACTATGTATTTTTTAAATGTCACTTTGAAAAGCCCTCATTGTATTGTATCTACGAAACCAGAGGGCCTAGCCAAAGTTACATTGGCAAATCTTCGTTATCGCTTCGCTTCGACACATGTATGGGATTGACATAAGGTTTCGTTAACAATCGAATTTTAAAACGTCAAATCCATACATGTTTCGAAGCGAAGCGATAGCGAAAATTTGCAAATGTTACTTTGGCTAGGGGGGCTGCATAGCCTGCGTTGCGGTGGAAGCGATATTTTCATTCCACATTTAATTTTGCGCTTTCGCTAATCATTTTTGTAACAAAACTCATCGATATATCAAAACAAAGTTTAGATGCGTTATGCGCCAACATCATGCAATTTAAAACAGCGACAGGTACTGCAGATACACACATTGACATATTTCATCAATAGTGGGACAAAAATGAACGCCACCATACGGAATCCCTGTCGTTAGAAAGAGATAAACAGACATCATAAGTTTCGTCTGATACGCTGCATGCTCATTGGCGCGTCTCGCTCTTTGTAAAAAAATGGCCGATTAGAGTAATACAAAATACGAAAATACATTTTACGGTTAAATACAGTACTTACGTGTGAAATGAAACATTTTTCCGATCTCTGACTGTTGCTGTATAATTTGCACATCGTTTATAGACGCAGGAAGGCATTTTTGATCAGAATGTCTGACTGGCGAGAGTGGTGTGTGTTTACGTGTCACGAGCCTGTGTCTGACTAATTGAAAGTCGGGCAATTACCTTACTTTCGTCTTGCCATTGTGGAGTGCGGGTAACGCATCTAAACTTTGTTTTGATATATCGTTGAACAAAACTACAAAACACTAACAATAACCATAAGCCACACTTTTTTAAATAAAAATAGAAAACATTACAGCCAGCTAGCTAGTTTTCCTATTAAACTTTAATAAAAATTACTAACAATAAAACGGCTATGCTATCGATATCATTTACAGAAATCTCACTGCCACATCCCTATTGTTAGGGAATGGATGCAAGGAAATAAGTACGAAGTACTTATAATTTCCTTAAAATTTCCTTTAAATTATAAGTACGAAGTACTTATATTTTCCTTGGATGGATTACATCAAAATATTTATGATTATTGATTTATGATTATTGGATGACATATTTGTCATTGTCACAGATTAGAGTTAGATTTTTTTTATGTTAAATTGACAAAAGCGCAATGCATTTAGAAGATTTCAAACAGTGTGTGGGCGTATTTTTATTTTTTTGTACCTTGCATTTTTTCACGTGTCACCTCAATTGTGCAATTTTTTTTTGTGATCATTAGCAATATTCACTATGTGAATAACAAAATTAAGATTAAGTGTTTATTTTTGTTTTGAATTATGATGTTTATTTTAAGGTTTTCCTTAAATTGTATTTTTTATGATTTTTTGAAAGTACTCGTAAGCTTTTCGTTAGTACTAAAATGTTATGTAACTCACTAAATGTAGTGGTTTAATCTTACGTTTATCATCACTGTTGCCGCCAAAACTTTGAATTTTTACTGACTCCAAAGACAGTTGTATATTTCTGAACGTTCAAAATGCCTTTCACGGAAATATCAACTGTAAATATTGCAAAATAAGAGTTTATTTCTCGTAACTCAAATCGATCTTAGTGGAAATTTCCTACTGAGTGACGGTAATTTCTAACCATATTTTATCTTTTCTACCGGATGTAAATATATTTTTCAATTTGGCAACACCAACTTAAAGCGTCATAACTGTCAGCCATTTTGTATACCGTAACGAGAAGCTCATACGTGTGGATGTTAGTTCGGAGCAGTTGAAATTTTCCATTGATAAACGGAAATATTTAAGGCAAATCCAAGGTAAGAATCATTACTTAAGTGTTTATGTGTTATTTTTTAGAAAGGTCAAGGTATACACTCTAAATTTAAAATAAAGTTTAATGCAAAGGCAAAAACAATAACCTGTGAAATATTTTTTGTAATTTCACTGACATGAAAGCGTTACGTCGGCTGAGAAACATTTCACTCATTGGAATGAATTTGTAACTCAGTGGAAGGTAAGGGCGTGTGCAAATTGTAAATTGACTAGTGACCCACCCAGGCTTCGCACGGGAGCAACTAAGAGTTGTAATTTTATCGTGAAACGATAAATTAATATGTCATTTTCATTTCAATCACCTATAAATATTTTTATAGGTTCGTAGTTAGAGTACCTTCCTATTAAACATCATCCGTGTTATTACAAAAGATTTTTAAACACTGTTTAACTAAACACATGTTTAAATGTGATGCTGTCACTTTTTGGACAATATTTCTTGACAGAGACAGCATCACATTAAAACATGTGTTTAGTTAAACAGTGTTTTAAAATATTTTGTAATAACACGGAATATGTGAGTGTTTCTTGTGAGCAAAGCTTTACTTTTTCCATTTAGTTATTTCGTGATTCCATTGAGTGATGTCTACCAAATCTAGTGTTAAGAAATTAAAGATATTTTATTAAGTTCCTTAATTAACGTGCCATTTTGTTACCAAATAAATATTTTATAATTCCTTTATTTCACATTTGTGTTAGATTTTATCGTCTAATTTATCTTAAAATACGTTATAAGCATAAAAAAGTATAGGTTTATGACCAATCTGTAACTCAAAGGAGAGCATTTAGAGATTTTTATTGCTCAAGTTGTGTTTAAATGTTTATTATCTAATAGATAATTGTAGTATTGACTGATTATGTTCCAAATAAATATTATTTTATAATTACTGGCCTATTTAATTTGTAAAAATTCTATTAATTTTTCGTAACTCAATGGAGCCTTTTATCAGGTCTAGCACATTAAACTATTTTTTATTTTAAAAGATATGGTACTAACTTTAAAACATATGAATATTCAGTTAATTTATATATTTATGATTAGAAAAAAAAATATCATATAGTATTTTATTGCAGTTTTATATTTATGAACTATGGTACAAGAAAATAAAAATACGCCCGTGTATGGTGGTGTGCCCCGAAGGAATAAAATATATATTTCGAATATAACTGGGAGTTTATTTGTATGTGTTTATAGGTACGTTGACTCAAGAGAAAGACACCTGCGTATGGCAGGAAGACACGAACTGCGGACGTCTATCGTGACCAAGTTTCGTAATAGGCCCCCAGTTTCTCAATTAAAAAAGGTACCATGGCGCGAAATCTTTAGAATTTTTTATAATTACCAACTGATTGAATTGTGTGACTGTAATAGGAAAGAAATTATTTTAATCTTCTGCCGTCAAGCACAAATCATTTATTTAAATATTGTACAAAAAGTTTATGAAGTGGAGGACAGAAAAACGAGTGGATTCGTTTACGGAAGTAAGTAGGTATAAACTATTTAATATTGTATTTTATTTTCTCGCAATCGTAGTAAAAAGTATAGTGTAACACACGACGCTAAAACCCATTGTAACTCGGTTTCTATTTATTCCCTCGCTAAAGCTCGGGAATAAAAATACCTCGTATGCAATGGGTAATTTTAGCGTCTTGTATAACAATCTACTATTAGGCATAAACAGCTCATTCATGAATACTTTTTTAAAGCATAGCTCTATAATGGGTAGACTTTAGAGCATTCAAGTAGGTATCGGAAATTTATACCCACCACTCCACGAATGACGAAGTCCACGATAGACCTTGGGCCAGCCGGCTATCTCAGCACTAGAGATAAGCGCTTATTAATATTATTTAAGTTAAACAACTTTTCTATTACGATATCTGAGTGTTACAAATTGTTAGATAAGTTTAACCCGGCCATAGTAAAAATTAAGAACGGTATTGGATATCGGATTACATATTCCAATCTAGCATACCAATTTAGAGTTGCCACCCATATAAACAGTTAAATTTTTAACAATTAATTTAAACAAATAACGCAAAGGTCAACATTGTTTATGTTTTTTTTTATTTTCAATTCTCATCTCCAATCTTATACAATGTTTATCTTTTCGCTAAAGGGTATATTCACTTTTAAAATCGAACTTATTATACAATATTTTATGGTCAAGTGCGAGTGGCAACCCGCAATTGGTATGCTAAATCAGCGTATGTAATCGCGGCTTTAGTGACGTAGGGTACCGTGGAGGCGCACTACACACGGAATCTTCATCACTGAGGAACCTTTACCTATAGGTAACTGTTGTGTTCATTGGGAGGGGAGGTGAATTAAATAAGTTAATTTTCGAACTAAACAAGTTTTAAGGTGCTGCGGGCACATTTGTCTGATGCCACGCGTTAACACGTGTTAACACGCCGTCAGATGACATCGGTTTTCATAGTAAAATAGTAAATGTATGCACTTGGATCACACTTATCTGATAACACGTCCATACAAATACGGCGTGTTAAGACGTGGCGTCAGACAAATGTGCCTGCACCTTTATTCCTACTTGCTCTACTGCATTCTCGTATATACTGTTTTACAAGTTTAGCAAGGTCATCATTATTACGTGTTCTATAATCTCTTGTTTTATTTTATTTAGCTGATAGTTCAGTTCGCGCTTGCACGTTGAAAGACGCTTATTACGTGTTGTCGAAAGTTTATGAAAATGGCGCCAAAAGTACCAGTGATTACGTTCAATAACGGCCGAAAAATTCCCGCCCTCGGGTTAGGAACATGGAAGGTAGGTATCGTACAATAAAAAACGAAAATGTTCATGGATAAATTAATCAGCGGGTCTACCGGCTAAAAATAATGAAGTTAATGTTAACTGTAAGTATGTGATACATTGCTTCTTTTCTTTGGTAAGTTTTTATTTGTGCCAAAACGAAGTAGCAATGTATCACATACTTACAGTTAACATTAACTTCATTGTTTTTAGCCGGTAGACCCGCAGCTAGGCGATTGCGTAAAGTCAATCGTATTCATTTGACAGTTCATATTGTATCATAATATATGTCATCCCATACAAATTGCAGCCGATGGAATACGATAAGAACTGTCAAATGAATACGATTACCTTACGCAATTCCACCACAGATTGCAAAAATTGTGATCTACTTATGTATGTATGTAGTGTATGTACTCCTAGCTTCTGACATCTAGTAAGTAAGAACAGCTATTCAATCAATAGTGAAGTAAGTAACCTTGACCTCCATATTTTTGCACAATTGCACGGTCAGCCTGGCAACGGCACATCAGACTATACATGCTGACCTTGAGACCGCCTTTATGCCGTACGTAATAAGAGCTGTTTTCGTAGTTCAACTGTTTAACCTAGCGTGCTGTCGTGTCGTGCGTACCTTGTGTTTTTGCAGATAGGTAGGTAGTCGAGTTCATTAATATGTTGGCATTTTTGACAGGCTGTTGACCTTTATTATAAAGCCATAAAGGTTGATGAGCTGTCAAAACGCCATCTATCGAGTCTACGGTTTTTTGTCATTTTGAAAAGCCCTCATTGTTGTAAGTTTCGCGCACATTATGTCGGGGCGCAGCGGGTCGGGTCATCGAGTCATCGGGTCGCAGCGCATTTTTTTATATAAATTATTGTGGATATGCGGCCCGCTATTTTTGTTAAATATTTAAACTTGCGCATACCTACGTATTTGTCGTAACAAGTATATGAAACTTTGCAATGGCGTTAAGTTCAATGAAATATTTAAATATTCAGCGCTCGGCAGGCGCCCCCGGGCGCGAGCGCCCGGGTGCACCGCACCCCTTACACCCCAGGGTAAAGACTGCCCTGAACCTATGAGATCGAAGTACCTACCTAGATGGCGATCGATGATTCGTCTAAGTATTTGCTTTCTCTGTGGATTCGTCAACGATTAGTCTTCTGAAAATCAGCGTCGTGACCCTGAGTGGTAATGATATTGTTTGCTGAGCTGGTTGCCTTTTTGGTTACCATTACATAATTATTTATACCTAATTAATTTAGAATGCGATTAAATATTTCTTAAGTGAATGTTTTTGTAAACCATTTTGTTTGTAATTTGTAAGTAACCAAATAAAGTTTTATTCATACATATTTATTCATTATTCATTAATAGTCTGTTGGAATGCACCCATTATGTATTTAATCTAACCTGTGTTTCTGCCGCCGGCCGGCTGTCAACGTCAATCAACATCAACAGGGTTGCGTTCAGCCGCCGTACCGCCTAACTCTATCGCTTTGACTCTGGCTTTGGTTTATGACGTCAGTGCACTGTCCGTCCTTGTCATCGTGTTATGATATGACAAGGACGGATAGAGCATAGCTATCGCTTTGGCTATCGCTTTGAGTTAGGCGGTAGGGCCCCAGAACGTTCGAGCGTCGGTTGTTTGGTTGTTTATTAACTCGCTCTAAGGTTTGGAACAACCAAGAACTTTAAATGTCAATGTCAATACAAATTCTTCATTTTCCATTTGGAATACGAATAATTTAAACTTTTCTGTATACTAAATCAAATAAAATCCGTTTTTTGAGGATCTACCATGATTATTTTAAAAATTAAACATACGAGGGTGGGTCAAAAAGTTCGCGGAATGGGGAGTATGGAGGGGGAAAAGGTCACTTTTTTTTACCTGCACTAGTTGTGCCACTCATTAAGGGTATAAATATATTTTTTTATTAAAAACAGGTCATTATTCACTGAGATACACGTCAATCAACAAGTCAATCCGGAAGAAAATTTAAAACATGGAAAAAATTGAATTTCGTGCAGTCATAAAGTTCCTTACCAAGCAAGGAAAACCTCCTCAAACCATTTGGAATGAGATGTTTTCTGTTTATGGGGATGCTTGTCCTGGTAAAACCATGATTTCCGTGCATACGGTAAAACCGTAAAGAGCTTCGAGGGAAGAAATTTTCCAGCGATGAAGAGGTGAAAAGCGCAATTTCGGCCTATTTTGACGACAAAGATAAAACATTTTTTTTCGAGGGTATTAATAAATTAATTCACCGATCTGATAAATGTATTAGAGTTAAGGGAGAATATATTGAAAAGGAAAAATAATTTTGTGTTTAATTTCTTAATTTTTCCCCTCCATTCCGCGAACTTTTTGACCCACCCTCGTAAAAACATCAAAATTACAAAATAATGTCAAATGACATTGACATTTTTTCTATAGACAAACGTCAGAGCGTTTTACAACCATCATTTTTGATGGTTGTTTGGTTGCAACGCTCTGACGTTTGGAACGACACGGTTGTGTCAACCGAACGTCACGCTCAAATGTTTGGAACGCGTTCGAAGAGCGTTCGGTTTGAAGAGCGTTCGGTTGTGGTTAGGTTGCACTCGGAGTGTAGGTTTGGAACGCGCCTCAGACAGACAGTGTGTTGTGTTGTGTGTGTGTTTGTGTGTTGTTTACTTTTGTCTTTTTACTTTTATTTTCACTCTAAAAGTTTGTTGATCGCTCGAAAATTAAATAAAATGGCTGCAAAAGTACCCAAAGTAAAGTTCTACAATGGTCTTGAGTGTCCCATATTAGGTTTGGGAACGTGGAAGGTATAATTAACTGTAACCAATATACAAATAGATTATCTACTTGTAAATTACGTACCTTGGCTCAAACTACTAAATTAGTTAGTCCTTCATTCTCAGAAGATCCATCGGCCAGATCCACAATGGATTAATATTATATGCTACTAATATTCTAACATTGATGTCACGGTAAAGAAATGTATCAGAATTATTCTGTCCTTGAAAAAATTACCAAGAAACGCGTGGTAACATCAATACGCGATAGGGCCCGCCCGGCTACAGTATTTTATTTTCATCTAAGTACTTTCGTATCTTTCTGGTTTTTTGATTGTACGTAATATTTTAGAATCCATATTATAAGTTTACCTTCGGCGAGAAAGCAATTTCTAAGCAATAAAATACCTAGGTTAACATTGGTAATGGTGAAATCCTTCTGGCCATAGTTAGTTGGTAATACCTACCTATATAATAATCTTTATCTTATTTTTCAGACTTTCTGGGTATTTAAAAATGTTATGTCTGGATTAATTGGTGAATTAAATATAATAAAAACAGACAGCACAATCTGCACTTTGCAATAGTAATTACTTGTATTTCAATCAATAGTATGTAATTCTTTCATTCGTCACTGCAGCGCATTCGCGACTGTTGTGTACCGAGTGCAGACTGAACTTGAGGCGCATAGGTATGGCTCGCATTTCGACCCTTTGTATTAAGTTAAAATACTGATACATTTCTTTACCGTGTTGATGTCTTTCTAAAGTTTTACACGACACTAATGTTGACTGGAAAGTATGTACGGTCAGCAACGAAAGTTGTTTAACACTTTAGTACTTTGTCATAGTAACTTTTTAGGGTTCCGTAGCCAAAATGGCAAAAACGGAACCCTTATAGATTCGTCATGTCTGTCTGTCTGTCTGTCCGTCCGTCCGTATGTCACAGCAATTTTTTAACTAATGTTTCAAACCGTGTGTTGGTGAGCTAAAATAGACTGTAATTGGAGAATGATGGAAACACTTAGATAGTATAACAATTTAATTAGTAAGCAAATTGGCACACACAAGAAAAATGACAACAACTGAAACCCAAGAAGACCATAAGGCACATTTGAAAGAAAACGTCATTAACAAAAATATAAAACTGAAAGTATCTAAAAGGTGGCATCTCAGCCAGTCGCCAACACCGTGAGACATCTGTCAAAAAAGTTGCTATGACAAAGTACCAAAGCGTTAAGCGACTTTCATTGCTGACTGTTCCTACCTAAGGTAGATTTCGAATAATTTCAATTTATTGCAATCCACAATGATAACAAGATGGTATAGTTTCGGAATATAGTGGCTGTGACATACGGACTGACAGACGTGGTTTCGATTTTTGTCATTAGGCCCATTAGGCTACGGAACCCTAGAAACAGTAGTTTGTTAATAAAATATTTATGGCACAACTTACACCACAGAATACATAATAGTACAAGCTACAACTCACTTCACTATACATTACTTTAGGTACTCTCAAGCTTACAACATTATGTTGATAATGAAGTATTTCATACAGAGATAATGCTATCTTGACTGTCCTATTTTTATTTATTTTATTTTTTTATTTTATTACTTTGGGAAACATACAGCTTAAATAATACATAGTAATAAACAAAATATTAGTGCATCCGCCAATAAAGTTTCCACCACCAAATAGTACAATACGTTGAACAGACTATTATGTGAGCAAACAGATGTAAGAAATTATTAAGTAAATAATTACATTACAACAAAAAAGTCTTTTTTTTTTCTTTAAAAGTTTTGAATGTAGCAAATTTGGTATTTAAAATAAGTAATCTAATAACATTTTAACAAAAATGGTTTAGACAAGGTAAGTAATAAAAAACATTAAGGTTGTAGTTTATTAATACAAATTTTGAAAGTTTCATTTTTAAATTTAGCAAATTTGGTATTAAATAAATCTATATCACTAAAATTCACATTATAGTTTTTCATAGCTCTTAGTACCTATGTATCGGTTTTTACCGTAGTTGGTACTACAATAAGGTACCGAGAAAGTATCACATGAACGCAGTCTAGCTCCAGAACATTTAAGATCTTACTTAACAAATAATGTGAATCGATATTATTCAAGACTTTGTACAAAAAGGTTTGATCTCGTACTTCTCTGCGCGATTCAAGAGGTATTATCATATTATGAAAGTTATAGAACTTATATCTAAGCCTTTTAATTAATTTATTCTGTATTTTTTCCACCATCTTTTTGTATTCAGAATACTGCGGGTTCCAAACTGTGGATGCGATATTATAAGCTATGAATAGGGATGTTGACAATTTTTTTAATTTTATGTTACATAAATTACCTCTCAAAAAAAGAAACATTGGTAAAAGAATTAATTCGCTAGCATGAAAACTGCCCGAGATATCACAGTGTGAAATGCACACAAATGGACTCAATCAAAAACGCTCCATACTAATGGCTTGCACGTTATGACGTCACGCCTTGCAAGTTTGTATGCAACGCATAGGAAATTTGTTCAGCAGCTATATTAAATATTGTGTTTATCAAAATGGTTTCTTCGACAAATTTGCTATACATTTTACGGACTAATTAAAGGTATCATTTATTTTAATAAATTTTATACTTTTTAAATGGACTTGTCCACCCAACTTTGAAGGGTCATAAAACAAATAATATGCAATATATAAAACCAAGAGGTATACAAGCTACTCTAAAAGTTTAATATGTTTACGATTTTTATTAGTATTTCGTTATTTTATTCATTAGTCAACATCCCAATTGTAGATAAAGAATTTTATTAGTTACTTATTTTTTTAACAACTTTTGAACTCATGTGGAATGGAAATTTATTTGAAAATAACGGATTTTTCATATATTTATTGATATTACCATTGTCCCCCACCTTTATCCCTCACTGGGGGATATCGGGAAGAAAAGTATAGAAAAAATTCACAGATTTTACAGTTCCCGCAAGAATCGGAGGATTGAAAATGATCCCAAAAATTTACGAAAAACCAAAATCAAATCAAATGCAACATCCTTTTGGGCAGTACCTACCTATTTTATTTTTACGAAAAGCGCCCGCTGACTGCCTCGACGCGGCTGAAATATTATAAACCTATTTTCGAAATTCCAATGAATGCTTTTCTCGTCTGCGTCTGCATCTTTTAACACTATTACCATGACGATCGGTCAATAATCATAGAAGCCACATCACTTTTTATGTACTGAAACACCCGTTTTTCTACAATTCCAAATCTAAAGGGACCACCTACAGGTCAAACTAATACCCTAGGAGCCATTTTTTAATTTTTTCTTAAGTCGGTTTTTTCCCCGCAATATTTACAATTTAGTAAACAAACACCCCCTAGAAAACCCTTAATTTGGCTTAAGTCCAAAAAAAGTAACCAGGAGATTTTCAAAATTCAAACGTTCACACGTGTCTCGATAAATTCCTCAACTTTTGGTGCTAGTCCCATCTCGATCTTCCCAAAGTCCTCGGAGATATGCCCAAAAATACGTTTTAGGCGATTTGCATCTGATAACCATTTTCAATGGTAAAAAAACTCACATACTCACGAGCAGCTTTAGTTATTTATTTACTCATGTGGTTTTAGTCCCCTCCCCCGTGACCACAGCAGCTGCAAAGGTGCCGAAACGTCGGCAAAATAAAAAAAAAAAAAACAAATACCACCTAATTACCAAAGTACTTTCAATAAAACTGAGCTAGTATCCGTTAAAGTCTAGTGAGAGTGTAAGCTTGAGAAGTTAATAAAAAAAAACTTTTTTCCCGATATCCAGGAGTGGGGCACAACGGCAGGCTGATTATATAAATAGAAACTATTTACGACCAGTTTCATTTGACATACATTGCTACTTATCTTTGGTATGTTTTTTTTACCCCAAAAAGAAGAAGCAATGTATCACATTCATCTGTCAAATGAGACCGGTCGCTATTCGGTTTCTAATTAGATAATCAGCCTGCGGGAATAAGCCGATCAAACATCCTCGATCGCATCGCAGACCATACAATCCACTGTGTCATCAAGGTCATCAACGTTAATATTAACAAGTCTAAATTTCTATTTTTGGACGGTAGTACAGTACTAGGCAAACATCTTGAATCGGGTGGGGATTGAGCGGTACGCGTATTTTGTGTATGCGTAGCGGTGAGAGGCGCGCGCTATTGGTCGCTCTCAAGAGCACATTCGCGAATTACTTATCCCCACCATAGTCTACTATGTCCACACTCCGTCGAAAAAATTTCAAAATGTTTGCCTCGTACTATAACTGTCCTCTAAAGTGCATCTATTCCCTTATTATCCTATTTATCTTAGTTCTAATTCGCCCAAGGTTGCCTGCCTGCCTAGCATGACCGATTTATATCGCGTGATATAGCGTTTTATCACGTTCAACTGTCAAAAAGACAAAGGAATTTGACAGTTCAGCCTGCCTAGCATGACCGATTTATATCGCGTGATATAGCATAGTATCGACACTCCTTTGTCTTTTTGACAGTTAAACGCGATAAAACGCTATATCACACGATATAAATCGGTCATGCCATGCTATAGGCAGGCTGGAAGAAATCGCTATGTAGCATAGGGCCTATTGTATGTTTTCTTTTTTTTATTGTATCGTTTTTTTCTGTCGTGTGCAATTTTTATAATTTTTATTAGTATTATATCTATTCTATGATTTTAGTCCAAACCCGGTGAGGTGACGCAGGCGGTAAAGGATGCCATTGATATCGGCTACAGGCACTTTGACTGCGCGTTTGTTTATGGTAACGAGAAGGAGGTGGGAGCGGCCCTCACACAGAAGATTGGGGAGGGAGCTGTTAAGAGGTTTGTCTAATATTTTTCCCACTTCGAAGTCAGCCATATATTTTTTTTTATTGAAAATAAGTGAGCATTGGGTCGCTAACTATGGGTCTCATAAGGAGGCTCAAGGTTACCCAGCGTGCAATGGAGAGAGCCATGCTCGTCGTTTCCCTGCGTGATCGAATCAGAAACGAGGAGATCCGCAAGAGAACTAAAGTAACCGACATCGCTCGAAGGATTGCTCAGCTGAAGTGGCAATGGGCGGGACACATAGCGAGAAGAACCGATGGCCGTTGGGGCGGAAAGGTTCTGGAATGGCGACCGCGCACCGGACGGCGCTCCGCGGGCAGGCCCCCGACAAGGTGGACCGACGTGAGGGTGAAGGTCGCGGGAAGCCGCTGGATGCGGGTAGCGCAGGACCGATCGTCGTGGAGATCCTTAGGGGAAACCTATACCCAGCAGTGGGTGTCGTGCGGCTGATATGATGAAGTGAGCATTTGTCCACAATCACACCTGGTGTTAAGTGATGATGCGGACTACGATGGAGCATGCTCACTTAGTAAATCCTATTCACTCTAGCCTTGGAAGCGTCCAAGTTATAACTAATTGAGAAACACATGGGCAGGCAGCCTGTTCCACCCTTTTGGAATGAAAGTTCTTATTTCAATATTTAATGTCCAATTGCTGGAGCACAGGCCTTCCTTATGGGTGGATAAGGAGGATAGGCCATAATCCACCTCGCGGGCCCAATGCGGATTGGTGGGTGTTAATGGCTGTAAATGCAGCCGGGACCAACGGCTTAACGAGCCTTTTGAAACACGGAGGAACTCAAGATAGTAAATTTTTGGTCACCTATCCCATGACCGACCTTTGCGAAAGTTGCTTAACCTCTGCAATCGCAGGGCCAGGCGCTAAACCACTGCGCCACCGAGGAGTTCTTATTTCAGGAAAAATAGACTTATTTTTTTTTATCTATCTATCTATTTATTATTCTACTGGCCAGTTTTACCTAATGAGACTTTTCTCTCATTAGTGCTATCACAAAGTTCCAAATCGTAGCACTAATAAAAAAAACATAGTTCTACAGTAGAACATGTAAATATTACCAGCATTATCTTAAGGTGGTACCCTGAGCGAAAGTGGAGCCGCGGTGAATTATATTTAATATTATAATTCTAATACACAATTTTAAAAATGTTTATCGTGGAGATTTTAGGGCCCACAGTCTAGTATTTTTAGAAGGTATCACTACATGCCCTCGTAGTCATTCGTAGAAGTAGATAGCAAATGTGTCAAAAACGGCCACTTTTAGCAGTTTTGCTATCTACTTCTAGCAGTACTCCACGATAAACATTATTAAAATAATTTTCTATTAATAACCTATTAAATAAAAACCTCTGAGGGCGCCACTTTCGGTCATACAACCGCCTTAATGATACATTCTTATCAAATGTGAAAGGAAAAACGCTCAAAGCGTTAATTTAATGTATAACTATAATAATGTGCATACGTGCGTAACCTCGAGTGCATGCAGACGCACACTAAAACAACGTGCATATGCACGCCAAACAACATTCATAGCCGAACGGAATTCGTGAGATATTAACAACTGTAATGGATTTCTCATCATTCCATCATCACCAGGAAGCAATTGTTCATCACCTTCAAGCTCTGGAACACGTTCCACACTGAAGACCACCCTCGACAACCTCAACTGTTGGATCTTTGTGTACAAATATTTATATACTGTGACTGTGCTGTGCTCAGTATTTTAAATATATATAAATCGAGATCCCAAGACACTGTCGCAGGGCTGAGCACACACACACACGCACGCACGCACACACACACACACACACACACACACACACACACGCACGAACACACTCACACACCCACACACAAAAAAATAAGAAATTTTGTAATTTAGATTTCGTACTAAATTCGGATATAGGACTGCTATAATTTATTTAAAGTAGTACATCCGGGCTTTACATCTGGGGCTCTGGTGATCCTGGAACACAGGCTTTTGCTTATCCTAGGCATCAGACTCCACAAGTACTATGTTACATATAAATGTACCTACTAATCATAAGTACCTATCTTAAGTCCTACTTGTGGAAAACGCAAATAAAATGATTTTTATTTATTTATTTATTTAACTGATATGTTGTCTAATATATAACCAATCACCTTCAGGGAGGAACTCTTCATCACCTCCAAGCTCTGGAACACGTTCCACCGGCCGGACCTGGTCCGCGGCGCGCTGCAGAAATCCCTCGACAACCTCAACTTGAAGTACTTGGATCTATATCTGATCCATTGGCCGCAAGCTTATAAGGTTAGTAGAATTATAAATATAGTCAACTCTTTGGCAGGGGGCAATGCCAGTTTGACCTATTTAGATGCGGTTTTCTGTAATGAGTTTGTAGGTTATCGGCGATGGTTCCTAGATAGGTGTTTAGCCGCTAGGGGGCGCTAAAAAGTAATCATTTCCCAATTTGACCGATCAAGATGATGATGATTGAAAAAACCCATAGTTAATTACGAAAACACCCCGACTAAAAGTGATGAAGAAAAATACTAAACGATTATAAATAAAAATATTAAGCGAGTATTGCATTGTATTGACCGTGCTAACTCGCATCCAGTGTGTACACTCCCATAGCACTCTGAAGTAGGGATGCAAATATCGAAAGCAAGAACATCGATGTACAAAAAACATCGCCCAAAAACCATCGATGTATTTCGATACATCGATGTTTTTTTCTCATTTTTATTAATAATCTATTAAAAACATTAATTGTAAGTATATTATCTATAACAATATTATCTTTTGAATAGGAAAGTCTTTAGAATAAGGAAGGTGTAGAGTAGAGGCAAATTTAACAGCAATATTTTTTTATGAAGTAAAGTTATTACAAACTTACGTTAACTGCAGCAAGTTATTTAGAAACAAATAAAAATTAAAAATAACAGTTTGGACAGTCGTTTTCCTTTCAAACGGTACCTTTGTTAGGCGGTTGTAGCTCCAGCTTTTGAAAAAAGTCTGAAAGAAATATAGATGGCAGGCAAAACATCGTATAATAACATACTTAGATACATCGATGTTTTGCAATAGTGAACATCGATGTTTTTTTTACTGAAACATCGATGTATCGTTTGCATCCCTACTCTGAAGATCGGGAAATCGGGATCGTTCGTGCATATAATACGTGTTCGCAGTGAAATTCGTACGAAAACGCGTCCAAAGTGCTCACGGCCTTACTATCACGGTGGCGTTACTGTGCCGGAACTGTGACTTCACTGATATGTGTGAATCTGCCTTTATTCCTATGGAGTCATTATAATTTTTTTTTTCACAGGAAGAAGGCGATCTCTTTCCCTGCGACGAAAACGACAAGATCCTATTCTCAGACGTAGACTACGTAGACACATGGAAGGCTCTAGAACCTCTAGTCGGTGAGGGTCTGGTGAAGAGCATCGGAGTGTCAAACTTCAACTCTAAGCAGGTGGAGAGGCTGCTCCAACATGCTACTATCAAGCCGGTGACCAATCAGGTAAGATAACAGAAGTGCAGCGATCTTGGGCGTGGTTGGGTTTGGGATGGGTGACCGATCTTTTTTATTAAGAAGATTGTCTTAAGAATCTCTAGTCGGTGAGGGTCTGGTGAAGAGCATCGGAGTGTCAAACTTCAACTCTAAGCAGGTGGAGAGGCTGCTCCAACATGCTACTATCAAGCCGGTGACTGAGCAGGTGAGATAATGAAAGTGCAGCGATCTTGGGAGTGGTCGGGTTTGGGATGGGTGACCATTTTTTTTTATAAGATAATGCTAGTTAAAAGTTAGCGAGGCTGTTGCGATATGCTACTATCAAGCCGGTGACTAATCAGGTGAGATAATGAAGGTGCAGCGATCTTGGGAGTGGTCGGGTTTGGGATGGGTTGCCGAAAATAATTTTGCTAAAACTTTTAGAAGATTTTAAAGCTGCTCCAACATGCTACTATCAAGCCGGTGACTGAGCAGGTGAGATAATGAAAGTGCAGCGATCTTGGGAGTGGTCGGGTTTGGGATGGGTGACCAAATTTTGTTATTAAATAATTTTGCTGCTGTTTCAACATGCTTCTATCAAGCCTGTGACTAATCAGGTGAGATAATAGAAGTGCAGCGACCTTGGAAGTGGTCGGGTTTGGGATGGGTGACCGAAAATTTTGTATAACAAATTTGATTTTTATTTCCTTAATAAATATATCTATCAATCAGAATCAAACGAAAAATCGCCTTTCCATACTAAACTCGATCAGCTGTTTGAACATTTGTTTTTGTATGGAGTCTTTTTATTCCGAAAAGGTAAAAATAATAACAAACGTTATTATTTATAATGTTAGTAATCTACGAGGTTGTTGTTGTTTTACAAAACCCTGTATATAATCATTAAAATGTATTTTTAAAAACTTGCCTTACTAATTCATTGAGTTTTCTCTCTTGTTCTAGGTGGAATGCCATCCTCACCTAAACCAGAGTAAACTGAAATCCTTCTGCGAGTCCCGTAGCATCTTACTAACGGCGTACTCGCCCCTGGGCTCGCCGGACCGACCGTGGGCCAAGCCGGGAGACCCACAATTACTGGACGACCAGAAATTGAAGGAAATCGCCGATAGGCTGAAGAAGACGGTCGCTCAAGTGCTCATTAGGTAAGAATACAGTTTCACTTTTAGGTTTCCAGAAGTCACTTTTAGGTTTTGAGACGTCACTTTTAGGTTTCCAGAAGTCACTTTTAGGTTTCCAGAAGTCACTTTTAGGTTTCCAGAAGTCACTTTTAGGTTTCGAGAAGTCACTTTTAGGTTTCCAGAAGTCACTTTTAGGTTTTGAGACGTCACTTTTAGGTTTTGAGAAGTCACTTTTAGGTTTCGAGAAGCCACTTTTAGGTTTCCATAAGTACCTTTTAGGTTTCCAGAAGTCACTTTTAGGTTTCCAGAAGTCACTTTTAGGTTTTGAGAAGTCACTTTTCGGTTTCCAGAAGTCACTTTTAGGTTTCCAGAAGTCACGTAGGTTTCCAGAAGTCACTTTTAGGTTTTCAGAAGTCACTTTTAGGTTGCCAAAAGTCACATTTAGGTTTCCAGAAGTCACTTTTAGGTTTTCAGAAGTCACTTTTAGGTTTAGAGACGTCACATTTATGTTTCGTAAAGTCACTTTTAGGTTTCCAGAAGTCACTTTTAGGTTTCCAGAAGTCACTTTTAGGTTTCCTTAAAAAAAAGGTTTCCAGAAGTCACTTTTAGGTTTCCAGAAGTCACTTAAAAAAAGGTTTTCAGAAGTCACTTTTAGGTTTCTAGAAGTCACTTTTAGGTTACCAAAAGTCACTTTTAGGTTTCGAGAAATCAATTTAAGGTTTCGAGGCATCATTTGGTTTTGCGACGTCACTTTTAGGTATCGAGATGTCACTTTTAGTTTTGAGACGTCAATTTTGAGTTTTGTTAAATTTAGTGATGCCCTGTGATCTGTGATGTGATGCTATCTCTAATTTGTATGGTCACAGTCACAGATTCGCTTCTCAGTCATCTATTTTGCTAGTATTTTGCCCAGATTCTTATAGCTACCTAAAGTCTCCAGTTCGAATTCCAGTTGCGTCATTATAGACACTTGACACATTAGTTGCTGGACGACCAGAAATCGAAAGATAGAAGAAGAAGCCGATAGGCGATAATAAAATAAATTTATTTTTCATTTGCACCAGTTACAGTGTATGAATGAAATAAGTTGGTGTCTCTCCATTTAAGCTGCAAGCCTGTTTGTGAGACACCGCTCTTCCCTACTTAAATAACTAAACAAGTAAACTTATAGTATAACTAATTAATATTTTACTACATTATTGTGTGTGTGTGTGTGTGGGTGGTGAGTATGGATGATTAGGTATACCATACTCATGACACACGATGCAGTAAAGATTCGGTTTCTTCGAATGTTTTGAGCTGAACCCATTTTAATGAAAGTTTCTTACATTCATGATGAGTTTTATCGTATATGTATACAGGGTGTAACAATACCTTTAACGAAGCCGAAGTCCACGCATTCCGCCCGTCATCAGCCTTTAAGACTATACCTGGGAAACCAATAGCTACGAAGTTATCGAAGGTCAAAGTAAAAAAAAAATTATGAAATCTTATTTTATTCACTATTTCCTAATTTTTGTCTTAAGAAACATTATCAAAATTTTAAGTATTTCGTAAGAAACAATGGCTTCAAAACGTCATCACTCAATGTATCTCAAGAGCACGCACATAAACGTTGCCTTTCAACTCGGCCTCACGCAGCTGTGTAGCATTCACTCGCAGGCGCGGTCTTTTGTACGCGTTACATTGCGTGGTAAAGTATGCAATTCTTTTTTAACACCAAAAATTAAAATCGTTTCCCAGCAATAATTTTGAACAGAAATGGTCCTGATGATGGGCAGAATACGTAGACCTCGGCTTCGTTGAGGGTCCTGTTACACCCGGTATATCTTTGTTGACTATGTTTGAACACTTATCGTCCACATCCACAGATACCAGATCGACCGCGGCAACATAGTGATACCCAAGTCGGTGACTAAATCGCGCATCGCCAGCAACTTCGACGTGGTCGACTTCAAGCTGTCGGCAGAAGACATCAAGTTGATCGATAGCTTCGACTGCGCCGGCAGATTGGTGCCGATGACTGCGTGAGTATATTACTGATACACACACACGCATACACACAGACTAACACACAACTTCACACAAGTACACAAAAAACGGGCACACACCAGGGATTGATAACGTTATTTTTAAATGTAACGTTATTTCTTACTTTTTTACCATTCTTTTTAACATTAACGGTATTTTTTTAACGTTATTTTTTACGGTATTTCAATCCCTGGCACACACAAATACACACAAGTATAAAAAACACGGGTAATTTAGGTTTTTAAGATACTACTAACCATTAATGTAACATGTTTATTGGCAAATGAATAAATAAAAGAAATTAATAAATATAAAATGCTTGAGTGTGAACAACACATACATAATATGCTTTGCTTATTATTAATAACCACACACACATTTCCTAAAATACTAAAGGCAAACATGCACACAAACCCATACAAATAATAACACTTATAATCTATAATATAATAAATTAAAATCTTTAATTGGCAACTAATTAATAATGTATAATAATAATATAGGTATTTTATGTAAGTATGTAAAATTAATTAATATAGCTTCACTATTGCATTAGGTCTAGACCTGTAATAATAGTGTTAAGCTTGTGCAAATAAAATAAACATCTATACACAAAACATATCCAGTACAAAAACACACGTTTAGTTATATACTTTATAGTCTCATCCTCTCACACAAACACAACACTTACAAAGCACACACAAAATGCGGGTATAGATGTGTTACTATAGCTTATGTTATGACCCTAGATCAGCGGTGCGATTGCGTAAGGTAATCTCGTATTCATTTGACAGTTCATATCGTATTCCATCGGCTGCAATTTGTATGGGATGACATTATGAATGATACAATATGAACTGTCAAATGAATACGATTGACTTTACGCAATCACCTGGCTGGGATTCCCAAACTATTTAGGGCAAGAGACCCCTTTTCTAAAGTTAACCTTTATCTCAGACCCCAATAGCCAAATTACTTTAAAAATCCTATCAAATATCAAGTGTAATTAATAATAATTATTACTCGTTTATGTCGACCCCTGGGAAACCCATTTCGACCCCAAGGGGTCGATATCGACCACTTTGGGAATCCCTGCCCATGATAATAAATAAATAACTAAACTACCTCAAAATGGTACATCATATTTTAATTGATATATTATATCTTTTGTAAATTTGAGATTTTTGCATTCACAGTGCTATTTTTACACAATACCAAATAATATACTAGAAAAAATATACTATAATTATATACTAGAAGAAATAAGATATACCAGAAGAAATTCGGCGATGTCACTAGTGACTCGGTAGCTCAGCGGCCAGAGCATTGGACCGGACATCCAAAGGTCGCGGGTTCGATTCCCGTCTGAGTATTGATCTGGTGCGAGTCGTATTTTTTCTAGTATATTATTTAGTATTGTGATATATATATCTTTTTTTTCAGGTCATTCGGCCACAAACACCACCCGTTCGAGAACGAAGAGTTTTAAACGCATTTAAAGTCAGTGCCGTTATTCCAATATTTAAGTATTTTAACAGTTAAGTCATCTAATAAATTCACAATTTTAGTTTTACTGAATTACTTTCGCAGGGCGATAGTATTGATCATTTCAATTGATTAAATAAACAAAACACTTTCAGTTTTTTTGCTTAAAACTGTGTTTTTTTAGTTTAAGTTGTTGTAATAAACACAATTATTGTTAAATTGATTCTTGTTTTACTTCACACTCCTGTAACTAATAGAAAAAGATGAGAGTCAAAATGGCTGGTGTATCATGGCGAATTGAACTGTCTCATATATGCATACATAGTACCTGCTGTACGTATCTATAGATTCTATGAGAACTACACAATGCCGAGCGAAAGCCGGCTTGCCTCCGAAGTTCGCTCAGTTCGGTAGACTGCACAACGCGCTGAGCAGTGTGAAGTTGTTTCAATCTGTGACGACAGCTGTTTTGAAACAACAAGTGTTTTGCCTATAATAGTGTTTTTGTGTTAAAAATGAGTTTAAATTTCAGTTTAATTATTGATAATTGTTTTTTGTGATGGACTAAAATGTTTATTCACTGTGTGATCTGTGAAAGTGTCCACGAGTCGAGTCGAGGGGAAGAGAAATACAAATAGGTAACCGGTTTCCTTGCAGTCCGGTAATAAACCTTTTCATTTGAGTATTTTGCAAAGAAATATAATATTCTTCAATGTATCGTAATTTTGTTTACATTGTTGGTTGTTCTTATAAAAATAAATAAGTAAGGTTAGTTTTGCGTCTTTCATTTGAACGACAATAATGTTTGATTGGAATTATCTAGCAAAAGCTCAGGGACGCTATTATTTTGTGAATTGATTTAGATATTTATTATGAGGGACACACGAGAAATTTAGTTTTGATTACACAATTATATAATTCGATAAAGTCACGCCATCTAGCATTTTGTGAATAATTAAAGTAAGTTTAAGGAGTGTGATTTTGGTGATTTTTTGCGAGTTATCTATGAATCAGTCTAGATGGCGCTGGGGTGTGTCGCATCGATATTTTGGTAAAGATCATCGTATGAAAAAAATCTTAAATTAGTAACGAGAAATTGTGAGATGCATTGTTTGTTTGCTTGTATTGAGCTGGTAAAAAATTTGCTTGATTCGAGGGTTCGGGCTTGCTCTACCCTGTAGGCCTGGGCACGCCACTGCCTAGAATGTACTATTTAGTACCTGGATTTAAAAAAATAGTAGAACGAAGTTATATCGAAATTAAAGGTACACCCGCCATCTTGATGTCAATATGGCGGGTGTACCTAAATAAATCAAGCCATAATCGTCTTTCGTTTTCGTTTTCCAACAAAAAAGATGTGATACCTAACCTTAAAAAAATATTTTTAGTTCTAGTATGAATAAGTATATTTTGGAGGTCCACGTGCATGTTCTACGACTAAAAGTACAGGTCCATCAGAACGAGGACAATCAAATAATAAGCTACTCTCGCTGCACAGCAATAAAGTACAATTTCAAATTGCACAGCGCTGCGTGCCTATTATTATAAGCGCCTCCGAAGCTTCTGTCGCGTAGCTCTGTCTCAACCGACACATGGCACCCCTCGTGCTTTGGCTCGACTGAGTCAGCAGCGAGCAATAAGCTAATGTAAAAGTGAACGGAGTGAGACCCCTGCCTCGGTAATACCCCCACAGAATAGATAATAGTACTAGCGTACAGAAGTTGCACTCCGCAAAATCGTTTAAGTAAATTGCGACTCTTGCTCCGACACAATAAAGTGCAATTCAGTTCGCACAGCGCTCCCTTCGCTCCAAAACATGCACTTTGTAGTTGCCTCTCTTTCTATCGCGTAGGTCTTATCTTTTCTAATGTATGCAATTTGTCCTCTCAGAGGACACCGCGCGCTTCAGACTCGTGCGCGGAGTGACAGAGCCCTTTTTTTTTTTTGTATGCCGTAGAAAAACGCATTTATGCGCTTCCCTTCCCGCTGGTGATCGGGAAGGGGGTATGTGGGACTCGCCAGGAGGGGGCCGGCCCCCTCCACGACTGCCTCCCGTGATCCCACCCAACCAGATGGTTCGTTGGGATCTCGGGAGGAGGGAATACCCACTAAAAACCTACGGCACTTGCCCACTCGCCACCGGTTGGTCATACGGGGGGTCATGGGTGGTAATCACCCCACTTGACCCGGTGGCTCGCCCGGCTCCCGGGCCTCCTCGCGGTCGGGAGATGGCCGGGCAAGTTTGGCCATCTGGAGTGACAGAGCCCTGGTAATACTAATAAAAATCAGATATTTAGATAAATTGCGTTTAATTATACACTAATATAAATACTTATACAGTAAAAAGACGGCCATTTCGTTTATACAGCTTCCTCGACGTGGGCGATTACGAATCAAATTTATTATTAACTTTTCAATAACTTATTGATAGTAAATCTATCACCAGTTTAAAAAAAGACAAAGATATTTTGGTTTTATTGATAATAAGTAACTTTGATAAGTAACCAAAAACAATACGGTTTCTTTTGCTTTGCAAAAACAAAATACGTAATAAAGATTACGTTGACATTTAGAAATGCATTTCATTTTCGACCTTATCGAACTCGTTTTAGGGACAATTAATAAATAATTAAAAAGCCCTATTTCCATTGTACACCACTTGTTGATATCGAAAAAAACCAAACAATTTTCCGTCAGTACCTACTTACCGTCCATACTTTATTTCAGGGATTGAAATACCGTTAAAAAAATAACGTTAAAAATACCGTTAAAACATTTTATTGGTAAATTTACCGGTAAAAATAACGTTAAAAATATTGTACCGGTAAAATTATCGATAAAAAAGTAACGTTATCAATTGGAATAACGTTAAATTGAAAGTAACGGTAGCAAAAAGTAAGAAATAACGTTAAAATAAACGTTATTTACTGAAATAACGTTAATTTCGTAAAAATAACGTTAAAATTAACGATATATACTGAAATAACGTTAATTTCAATGTAACGTTATCTAAAGTAACGTTATTTATTGACATAACGTTAATGTTAAAATTATTGGTAAAAAAAGTAAGAAATAACGTTACATTTTAAAAATAACGTTATCATTCCCTGCTTCATTTCCCGATATTGGCCAACGGGAATAGGCCATTAAAAACTTGATTCATAATCGCCGACTTGACTTAGTCACAATTTTATTCCAAACAATCGATAAAAAAAGTTCAACAATAAAAAAACAGTGCTACAAGAATATATTACAACATTTTTACATCGTTCGATTGAGGTCAGTTCTGCTAGCGAGCGCTAGATGGCGTTAATATGATAGAAAATTAGGTAAACAATATCATAACACTAAGTAAAAGCACTTTATTACGGATAATGGACCCCCTAAACGATCAAAACTGCTTGTCAATCATTTACATTGCATTTACCATTTGGGGGTGTGGCCTACTTTTGATTGGCCACGGTAATCTATCTATTCTGTGGTGCTTGTCAAGCGTCGCTCCTAGACGACCAAAATGTGATCGACAAGCAATGCAATGTAAATGATTGACAAGCAATTTTGATCGTTTAGGCCCTAAACGATCAAAATTGCTTGTCAATCATTTAAATTAATTGTTACCCTTAAACTTCAGGGAGTCCATGAGAAACGAGAGTACCTTTTTAAAGTTGCCACAAATAAATAAATTAATTAAAGTAATTTCTGATGTTTATTTTTGTTCTGGTAACACTTACGCTGACCTACGTATTTTTTTTTAATAAAAAACACGATTGTGATGATGGGTTTAAATGCAATTTCTTACTTATAAAATAGTTCTTACTTAATAACGCCATCTAGTAGTTGACTAGCAGAACATACCACATTCTTGTGTCTAATAATTTTCTATGTCCACCAACTTTTTTTTTATATTGGTACAAATTATACAGGGTTATGAAACACCAACAACCTCGCAGGAGTAAGTTATTATATTTAAATTAATGTTAAATTTTGACTATTTCTGTTGAACATACAAAATTAACAAACATATTCATTTCTTTCCTAGTTCGATCACATTTTGAGCAATATAAAAATATATTTATTGCTTACCCAACCGCGAACAGTACACCCATATTGAAATAGTGAAGTTTCTACATTTTATAAATAAATTACATGACAATTTATCACATATGAGTACATACAAGTACAACTATACAGCTAGAATGACGTATACGACAATTACTTCGAAGCAAAATTTAGACATCGGTGTTATTACTAAAGATTTTTAAACACTGTTTAAATGTGATGCCGTCACTTTTTTGACAATATTGTTCGAAAGAGACAGCATCACATTTAAACAGGTTTTTAGTTAAACAGTGTTTAAAAATCTTTTGTAAAAACACGGTGTGTACCTACGGTGACAGTTTAATTTTTAAATTTGACAATTTTGCATTCTCAATGCTATTTATATACAATACTAAATAATATACAAGAAAAGTGCAAGTCGTATTCTTTTTAGTATATTATTTAGTATTACAGTTTAATCTCTAACAACTTGGATAAAAGTTTGCTTCACAGTATTCTATCACCCATATCCAAGAACAATACTCAAACGACCCTTGCCTAAGCGAACGCACTGCGTTGAAATAGAGCTCAGTGATTGGTTCGTTTGTTTTTGGTATTTGTGGTTAGTATTTGGGATTGGGATTATCCGATATGTAGTAGGTATTTAATTTCAACCTACCTACCCATTGTGTACAAACTTTTGTTAATTATTGTGATGGAAAATGACCTCACTTTAAATGTGGAGCTCATTTTTCAATGTTGACGACTCTGTATGAAATATACAGGGAGAGAAAAACAGCCCTTGACGAGTTTCTTGCCGGTTCTTCTCGTTACAAGGTCTCCCGCTCAGGGTTTGCGAACCGATGGCGTAGCTTCTTTGACATTCACAAGTGCTTGTAACAGCCTAGACTGAATAAATGATTTTTGATTGATTTGATTGATTGATTTGATTTGATTGGGACGCTGTGCGTGCAAGGCCACTGTGAGACTTCATAGTAATGTTAATGAATAGGGGTGTAGATGCCGTTGCAAGATTATAAAAGGCCTTTTTAAACATGAACAGGTTTTAGTATTTTTTTATTAATTTGGGAGAACTTAAAAATAATACTTCGTACAATCAAAAAGATACTTAAATTATTATTTTGGTTAATTTGTTATTAAAATTACGATGACTTGAATAATTAATACAATGTGTTACAAGATAATACCTTATGCAGAATATGGTAGATAGGGACCATCAAACTGAACATTTACTATGGGGCCAACTCTGAAATCGCGAAAAAATAAATCAGCTGTTTCCAGGGATTGATAACGTTATTTTTAAATGTAACGTTATTTCATACTTTTTGTTACCGTTACTTTAAAATTAACGTTATTCCAATTAATAACGTTACTTTTTACCGATAATTTTACCGGTAAGTACTATTTACTGAAGTAAATTTACTGATAAAATGTTTTAACTGTATTTTTAACACGTTTTTTTACGGTATATCAATCCCTGGCTGTTTCATACATTTTGAAATTTACGTTATTATTAATCTTTGTATGAAACAGCTGATTGTTTTTCGCGATTTCAGAGTTGGACCCATAGTAAAAGTTGTTCAGTTTGATGGTCCCTATCTACCATATTCAGCATTAAGGGTTATTTGTAGCACGTTGTTATAGTAAGGATTAGCATAGCTTTTTATTAAATGCGTATTTTGATGAAAAATTACAAGCCAACTAAAATGACTATTTTGTGCAGGTTTAAGAGGATTGTCAAGCAAACGGTCTCCATACAAACGGCGATGACGTTTCCCACCCTCTAAACCTTAACCTACAGTAATTAATTTTTGGTATTTTTTTGAAATGCCTAAATACTAGGGCTGTACGTTTAAATTTTTTAAATATCTATAATAGATTTCGAAATATTTGCATTTTAGTGATTTCATACAAAACACAGAAGTGCCAATATTTTCAAATCTACAATGAATATTTTAAAAATCAAAACGTACAGCCCTAGTATTTAGGCATTTCAAAAACATACCAAAAATTCATTGCTGTAGGTTAAGGTTTAGAGGGTGGGAAACGTTATCGCCGTTTGTATGGAGACCGCTTGCCGGACAATCCTCTTAAGAGCCCGTAGCTATTTTGCCGCTGACTGCAGCTCTCTCGCTCGCACATTTCATGATTTCTCAAGATTGTGGAGCTCGGTGGCGCAGTGATTTACCGCCTGGCCCAGCGATTGCGGAAGTTAAGCAACGTTCGCAAGGGTCGGTCATGGGATGGGTGAGCAAAAATTTATTATCTCGAGCTCCTCCGTGCTTCGGAAGGCACGTTAAGCCGTTGGTCACGGCTGCATTTGCAGTCGTTAACACCCACCAATCCGCATTGGGCCCGCGTGGTGGGTTTATGGCCCATCCTCCTTACCACCCATAAGGAAGGCCTGTGCCCCAGCAGTGGGGACATCAAAAATGGCTGATGGATAAGATAAAGTGTCAGGACTCTAGCACATCATTGGTTCAATGGTTTGAAATGTTTAACAGCCTCTTTGGTCTAGTGGTTTGCCCACCCGTGTAAGACGCAGAGGTCCCGTGTTCGATTCCCATGTAGGGCTTATTCCAAGTCCTGGCTAGCTACTAGTCTAAAAATGGCTGATGGACAAGTTTTCTTAAAACTGAGTGCGCAATTGAAAAATGTGTCTCGGCCACTTTTCGAAATATAAGATTACGGACATTTCAACATATATTTCAGTTTCGAGTTGCTGAAGTACAAAAAGTTATCGTATTTGCCAGTTCAAATAACTGTTAGAAACGACAACTTTTTGTACTTTAGCAACAAAAAACTGAAATATATATTAAAATGTCTGTAATCTTATATTGCGAAAAGTGGCCGAGACACATTTTTCAATTGCGCACTCAGTTTTAAGAAATCTTGAGAAAACATGAAATGTGCGAGTGAGACAGCTGCAGTCAGCGGCAAAATCTCTACGGGCTCTTAAGGCAAAAAACTTATTTAATTCAACAAATAGGACATTATTAAGACATTTCTTAATATACTGAATTTAAAGATTCCTTTAAAAATATTTATTAATTTAATATACTAGAAAAAATTTACTCGCCAATACAACATTGCCTCAGGTGGGACTCGAACACGCGACCTATCCATGTCCGATCCGGAATTTAGAGTTTTCTAAAATGCATCTATGTTACTGTAAAAACCCGTTTTTAGTTAAAACACGTTTTGACTAGTCAAAACTAGTTTGAACTAAGTACCTTTGTTGCAACTAGTATTTACTAACTAAGGTTCTCAGTAAGAACTAGTTTTAACTAAAATTGAAATACACTTTGAAGTAAATTCTAGTTTTATTATTATTTAGTTTTTTCTTTTTTTTTCTCAGCTTACGCTATTATTATTATTATTATATATTCAATTTTAATTTTTTCTCTCATTACTGAGGTAAATTCATGACTATGCGGGTTTATTATTATTATTAATTGACAGGCAAGCAGTTGAGACAACTGATAAGAGCCTGTATCCAGTTTGGCTAGGTAAAACTAGTTAAAAAGACAACGACAGATTAGTTCAAACTAGTTTTGACTAGTCAAAACAGGTTTGACTAAAAACGGGTTTTTTCGTTAACACATATTTGTTACAAATATGATATGATACGAATCTCACAAAAACAGATAAATATAGGCCATTAAAATCACTACATTATTACATTAAATGTGCGACACATATCCTTTAAGTTTATATTATTACTCTTATATTACATTTGACATAGCCATAAAAACAGAGATTACGGATTTGGTAATATTTTGTACAATTCTGTGTGTATTGCCGAAATTGCCGAATATAAAGGGTTATTGGTAGAGACCGGATTATATGCAAATGCATATTGCATATCTAACCCCTTTTTACAGGTAGTTGCATATTTTAGCAAAAAAAAAATGGAAATCATGCATATTTACGCTCGATCTGCACTCAAATTTAAATTCTGCCCAGTCACCACCTCAATGCATGCCTCATTGGACGTAGGTATTCTGTGGTATAACGGACCTTTCCGCTTACAAAATCATATTGAGCGAATTTAAGCGATTGTAGACACAATTTGTCTGCAGAACATTTGGAACAGTACTTAGTCGTAAACATTTTGAATGTAAATTTTAATGTCAAATAAATTTTGTAATTTATATTTTCGCAAATAAGATTGTTATCGTTGAGTAATAATACCTTTTAAGAATAAAAAACGTCTTTTTATTATTTTTGTTCATATTTTAACACTTTTATGGATTTTTGTGCATATTTTAGCTATTTTACTTACATGCATATTTTGGCCTTTTTTGATGCATATAATCCGGTCTCTAGTTAATAGTAAAACATCAACAACCTCGCAGGAGTAGATAACTAACATCATAAACAACAACGTTTCTTGTACGATTAGGACAGAAAAAACCGAAATACCGAAATGTTATGACCCTAGATCAGCGGTGCGATTGCGTAAGGTAATCTCGTATTCATTTGACAGTTCATATCGTATTCCATCGGCTGCAATTTGTATGGGATGACATTATGAATGATACAATATGAACTGTCAAATGAATACGATTGACTTTACGCAATCACCTGGCTGGGATTCCCAAACTATTTGGGGCAAAAGACCCCTTTTCTAAAGTTAACTGTTATCTCAGACCCCTATAGCCAAATTACTTTAAAAATCCTATCAAATATCAAGTGTAATTAATAATAATTATTACTCGTTTATGTCGACCCCTGGGAAACCAATTTCGACCCCAAGGGGTCGATATGGACCACTTTGGGAATCCCTGCCCATGATAATAAATAAATAACTAAACTACCTCAAAATGGCACATCATATTTTAATTGATATATTATATCTTTTCACTCCTCTTGCTCAAAAAGTGCGTCATTGTAACGTACAAGAGTCGAGATAAAATAGCATAATAAGCCCTAGGGGATAAATTTTTTTCTTTTTTAATGTTTGTCTATTACCAATGAGCGTACTAAAACGAAAAAGTCTTTATTCTTAATCACGAATAAAAACTCGCTCGACTTAATACTGGGGGCCTATTACGAAAAGTTTAATGCGATACACGCGGCTGCGTCCGTGCTTCGTTCTGATTGATTCCTATTACAAAGCACTTGCGTATGCGATATTGCAAAGTGATTGCGTAAATTTGACAGTTTCTCTCTAGTGGATCCGTCATTATTCGTTCAATAGACTATGGACTACGATAGCTACATTGAAAATATTTGTAATAACTATAACCGACGAACTGCGGACGACTATCGTGACCAAGTTTCGTAATAGGCCCCCAGTTTCTCATTATTATTTTTGAAAATGGAACTAAAAGCATCTCTTCGGTAAAATCATAGACTTATTTAAACTCTGTGTACAGAGTGAATCGTAGAATGCGTGTTTGTGTTGCTTAGCTGCTACAACAGAAATTAAAAAAAGGTACCATGGCGCGAAATCATTAGAATTTTTTTATAATTACAAACTGATTGAATTGTTATTGAATTGTGACTGTAATAGGAAATAAATAATTTTAATCTTCTGCCGTCAAGCACAATCATTTATTTAAATATTGTACAAAAAGTTTATAAAGTGGAGGAAAGAAAAACGAGTGGATTCGTTTACGGAAGTAAGTAGGTATAAACTATTTAATATTGTATTTTATTTTCTCGCAATCGTAGTGAAAAGTATAGTGTAACACACGACGCTAAAACCCATTGTAACTCGGTTTCTATTTATTCCCTCGCTAAAGCTCGGGAATAAAAATACCTCGTATGCAATGGGTACTTTTAGCGTCTTGTATAACAATCTACTATTTGTAAATTTGAGATTTTTGCATTCACAATGCTATTTTTACACAATACTAAATAATATACTAGAAAAAATATACTATAATTATATACTAGAAGAAATAAGATATACCAGAAGAAATTCGGCGATGTCACTAGTGACTCGGTAGCTCAGCGGTCAGAGCATTGGACCGGACATCCAAAGGTCGCGGGTTCGATTCCCGTCTGAGTATTGATCTGGTGCGAGTCGTATTTTTTCTAGTATATTATTTAGTATTGTGATATACAGGGTGTAACAAGACCTTCAACGAAGCCGAGGTCTACGTATTCTGCCCATCATCAGGACCATTTCTGTTCAAAATTATTACTGGGAAACCATTTTGATTTTTGGTGTTAAAAAAGCATTGCATGCATTACCACGCAATGTGACGCGTACAACAGGCCGCGCCTGCGAGTGTATGCTACACACAGCTGCGTGCGGCCGAGTTGAAAGGCAGCGTTTATGTGCGTGCTCATGAGATACATCGAGTGACGACGTTTTGAAGCCATTGTTTGTTACCAAATACTTAAAATTTTGATAATGTTTCTTAAGTCAAAAAGTAGGAAATAACGAATAAAATAAGATTTCATAAAAATTTTGAAAAAAAAATTTTGACTTTGACCTTCAATAACTTCGTAACTATTGGTTTCCCAGGTATAGTCTAAAAGACAAAAATGATCCTGATGATGGGCGGAATACGTGGACTTCGGCTTCGTTGAAGGTCTTGTTACACCCGTTATATCTTTTTTTTCAGGTCATTCGGCCACAAACACCACCCGTTCGAGAACGAAGAGTTTTAAACGCAATTTAAGTCAGTGCAGTTATTCCAATATTTAAGTATTTTAACAGTTAAGTCATCTAATAAATTCACAATTTTAGTTTTACTGAATTACTTTCGCAGGGCGATAGTATTGTTCATTTCAATTGATTAAATAAACAAAACACTTAGTTTTTTTTGCTTAAAACTGTATTTTTTTAGTTTAAGTTGCTGTAATAAACACATCTATTGTTAAATTGATTCTTTTTTTACTTCACACTCCTGTAACTAATAGAAAAAGATGAGAGGCAAAATGGCTGGTGTATCATGGCGAATTGAACTATCTCATATACCAAAAAAATGTACCTAGAATGTACTATTTAGTACCTGGATTTAAAAAAATAGTAGAACGAAGTTATATCGAAATGAAAGGTACACCTGCCATCTTATCTTGATGTCAATATGGCAGGTACCTAAATAAATCAAGCCATAATCGTCTTTCGTTTTCGTTTTCCAACAAGAAAGATGTGATACCTAACCTTAAAAAAATATTTTTAGTTCTAGTATGAATAAGTATATTTTGGAGGTCCACGTGCATGATTTACGACTAAAAGTACAGGTCCATCCGCGCGAGGACAATCAAATAATAAGCTACTCTCGCTGCACAGCAATAAAGTACAATTTCAAATTGCACAGCGCTGCGTGCCTATTATTATAAGCGCCTCCGAAGCGCTTCTCTTTCTGTCGCGTAGCTCTGTCTCAACCGACACATGACACCCCTCGTGCTTTGGCTCGACTGAGTCAGCAGCGAGCAATAAGCTAATGTAAAAGTGAACGGAGTGAGACCCGTAATACCCCCACAGAATAGATAATAGTACTAGCGTACAGAAGTTGCACTCCGCAAAATCGTTTAAAATAAATTGCGACTCTTGCGCCGACACAATAAAGTGCAATTCAGTTCGCACAGCGCTCCCTTCGCTCCAAAACATGCACTTTGTAGTTGCCTCTCTTTCTATCGCGTAGGTCTTATCTTTTCTGATGTATGAAATTTGTCCTCTCAGAGGACACCGCGCGCTTCAGACTCGTGCGCGGAGTGACAGAGCCCTGGTAATACTAATAAAAATCAGATATTTAGATAAATTGCGTTTAATTATACACTAATATAAATACTTATACAGTAAAAAGACGGCCATTTCGTTTATACAGCTTCCTCGACGTGGGCGATTACGAATCGAATTAATTAATAACTTTTCAATAACTTATTGATAGTAAATCTATCACCAGTTTAAAAAAAGACTTGATATTTTGGTTTTCTTGATAAATAAGAATAAGTAACTTATCAAAGTACACAATAACAATACGGTTTCTTTTGCTTTGCAAAAACAAAATACGTAATAAGATTACGTTGACATTTAGAAATGCATTTCATTTTCGACCTTATCGAACTCGTTTTAGGGACAATTTCAGCGTGTTTTAATTTAATAAAAATCGGAACGGAATTTCAGTGAAATTACCTATTTGTCAAGCAGTCAAAGTAAGAAATAACGTTACATTTTAAAAATAACGTTATCATTCCCTGCTTTATTTCCCGATATTTGCCAACGGGAATAGGCCATTAAAAACTTGATTCATAATCGCCGACTTGACTTAGTCACAATTTTATTCCAAACAATCGATAAAAAAAGTTCAACAATAAAAAAAACAGTGCTACAAGAATATATTACAACATTTTTACATCGTTCGATTGAGGTCAGTTCTGCTAGCGAGCGCTAGATGGCGTTAATATGATAGAAAATTAGGTAAACAATATCATAACACTAAGTAAAAGCACTTTATTACGGATAATGGACCCCCTAAACGATCAAAACTGCTTGTCAATCATTTACATTGCATTTACCATTTGGGGGCGTGGCCTACTTTTGATTGGCCACGGTAATCTATCTATTCTGTGGTGCTTGTCAAGCGTCGCTCCTAGACGATCAAAATGTGATCGACAAGCAATGCAATGTAAATGATTGACAAGCAATTTTGATCGTTTAGGCCCTAAACGATCAAAATTGCTTGTCAATCATTTAAATTAATTAATTACCCTTAAACTTCAGGGAGTCCATGAGAAACGAGGGTACCTTTTTAAAGTTGCCACAAATAAATAAATAAATTAAAGTAATTTCTGATAATTATTTTTGTTCCGGTAACACTTACCAAAAAACCTACGTATTTTTTTTATAAAAAACACGATTGTGATGATGGGTTTAAATGCAATTTCTTACTTATAAATAGTTCTTACTTAATAACGCCATCTAGTAGTTGACTAGCAAAACATACCACATTCTTGTGTCTAATTATTTTCTATGTCCAACAACTTTTTTTTTATATTGGTACAAATTATACAGGGTTATAAAAGACCAACAACCTCGCAGGAGTAAGTTATTATATTTAAATTAATGTTAAATTTTGACTATTTCTGTTGAACATACAAAATTAACAAACATATTCATTTCTTTCCTAGTTCGATCACATTTTGAGCAATATAAAAATATATTTATTGCTTACCCAACCGCGAACAGTACACCCATATTGAAATAGTGAAGTTTCTACATTTTATAAATAAATTACATGACAATTTATCACATATGAGTACATACAAGTACAACTATAAAGCTAGAATGACGTATACGACAATTACTTCGAAGCAAAATTTAGACATCGGTGTTATTACTAAAGATTTTTAAACACTGTTTAAATGTGATGCCGTCACTTTTTTGACAATATTGTTTGAAAGTGACAGCATCACATTTAAACAGGTTTTTAGTTAAACAGTGTTTAAAAATCTTTTGTAAAAACATTAAATTTTACATTTTTGCATTCACAATGCTATTTTTATACAATACTAAATAATATACAAGAAAAGTATTTTTTCTAGTATATTATTTAGTAATACAGTTTAATCTCTAACAACTTGGATAAAAGTTTTCTTCGAAGTATTCTAACACCCATATCCAAGAACTATACTCAAACGACCCTTGCCTAAGCGAACGCACTGCGTTGAAATAGAGCTCAGTGATTGGTTCGTTTGTTTTTGGTATTTGTGTGATTAGTATTTGGGATGGGGACGCTGTGCGTGCAAGGACACTGTGAGACTTCATAGTAATGTTAATGAATAGGGGTGTAGATGCCGTTGCAAGATTATAAAAGGCCTTTTTAAATATGAACAGGTTTTAATATTTTTTTATTAATTTGGGAGAACTTAATAATAATACCTACTTCGTACAATAAAAAAAGATACTTAAATTATTATTTTGGTTAATTTGTTATTAAAATTACGATGACTTGAATAATTTATACAACGTGTTACAAGACTATACCTTATGCCGAATATGGTAGATAGGGACCATCAAACTGAACAACATTTACTATGGGACCAACTCTGAAATCGCGAAAAAATAAATCAGCTGTTTCCAGGGATTGATAACGTTATTTTTAAATGTAACGTTATTTCTTACTTTTTTACCGTTACTTTTAACATTAACGTTATGTCAATAAACAACGTTACATTAGATAACGTTACATTGAAATTAACGTAATTTCAGCAAATAACGTTATTTCTTACTTTTTGTTACCGTTACTTTAAAATTAACGTTATTCCAATTAATAACGTTACTTTTTACCGATAATTTTACCGGTAAGTACTATTTACTGAAGTAAATTTACTGATAAAATGTTTTAACTGTATTTTTAACACGTTTTTTTACGGTATATCAATCCCTGGCTGTTTCATACATTTTGAAATTTACGTTATTATTAATCTTTGTATGAAACAGCTGATTGTTTTTCGCGATTTCAGAGTTGGACCCATAGTAAAAGTTGTTCAGTTTGATGGTCCCTATCTACCATATTCAGCATTAAGGGTTATTTGTAGCACGTTGTTATAGTAAGGATTAGCATAGCTTTTTATTAAATGCGTATTTTGATGAAAAATTACAAGCCAACTAAAATGACTATTTTGTGCAGGTTTAAGAGGATTGTCAAGCAAACGGTCTCCATACAAACGGCGATGACGTTTCCCACCCTCTAAACCTTAACCTACAGTAATTAATTTTTGGTATTTTTTTGAAATGCCTAAATACTAGGGCTGTACGTTTAAATTTTTTAAATATCTATAATAGATTTCGAAATATTTGCATTTTAGTGATTTCATACAAAACACAGAAGTGCCAATATTTTCAAATCTACAATGAATATTTTAAAAATCAAAACGTACAGCCCTAGTATTTAGGCATTTCAAAAACATACCAAAAATTCATTGCTGTAGGTTAAGGTTTAGAGGGTGGGAAACGTTATCGCCGTTTGTATGGAGACCGCTTGCCGGACAATCCTCTTAAGAGCCCGTAGCTATTTTGCCGCTGACTGCAGCTCTCTCGCTCGCACATTTCATGATTTCTCAAGATTGTGGAGCTCGGTGGCGCAGTGATTTAGCGCCTGGCCCAGCGATTGCGGAAGTTAAGCAACGTTCGCAAGGGTCGGTCATGGGATGGGTGAGCAAAAATTTATTATCTCGAGCTCCTCCGTGCTTCGGAAGGCACGTTAAGCCGTTGGTCACGGCTGCATTTGCAGTCGTTAACACCCACCAATCCGCATTGGGCCCGCGTGGTGGGTTATGGCCCATCCTCCTTACCACCCATAAGGAAGGCCTGTGCCCCAGCAGTGAGGACATCAAAAATGGCTGATGGACAAGTTTTCTTAAAACTGAGTGCGCAATTGAAAAATGTGTCTCGGCCACTTTTCGAAATATAAGATAACGGACATTTCAACATATATTTCAGTTTATCGTTTTTGCCAGTTCAAATAACTGTTAGAAACGACAACTTTTTGTACTTTAGCAACAAAAAACTGAAATATATATTAAAATGTCCGTAATCCTATATTGCGAAAAGTGGCCGAGACACATTTTTCAATTGCGCACTCAGTTTTAAGAAATCTTGAGAAAACATGAAATGTGCGAGTGAGACAGCTGCAGTCAGCGGCAAAATCTCTACGGGCTCTTAAGGCAAAAAACTTATTTAATTCAACAAATAAGACATTATTAAGACATTTCTTAATATACTGAATTTAAAGATTCCTTTAAAAATATTTATTAATTTAATATACTAGAAAAAAATTTACTCGCCAATACAACATTGCCTCAGGTGGGACTCGAACACGCGACCTATCCATGTCCGATCCGGAATTTAGAGTTTTCTAAAATGCATCTATGTTACTGTAAAAACCCGTTTTTAGTTAAAACCCGTTTTGACTAGTCAAAACTAATTTGAACTAAGTAGCTTTGTTGCAACTAGTATTTACCAAATAAGGTTCTCAGTAAGAACTAGTTTTAACTAAAATTGAAATACACTTTGAAGTAAATTCT
This sequence comes from Agriphila straminella, assembly GCA_950108535.1. NCBI lineage: Eukaryota > Metazoa > Arthropoda > Insecta > Lepidoptera > Crambidae > Agriphila > Agriphila straminella. The sequence continues at coordinate 2,020,915 of OX467328.1, forward strand.
AGTTTTATTATTATTTAGTTTTTTCTTTTTTTTTTCTCAGCTTACGCTATTATTATTATTATTATATATTCAATTTTTATTTTTTCTCTCATTACTGAGGTAAATTCATGACTATGCGGGTTTATTATTATTATTATTAATTGACAGGCAAGCAGTTGAGACAACTGATAAGAGCCTGTATCCAGTTTGGCTAGGTAAAACTAGTTGTTAAAAAGACAACGACAGATTAGTTCAAACTAGTTTTGACTAGTCAAAACAGGTTTGACTAAAAACGGGTTTTTTCGTTAACACATATTTGTTACAAATATAATATGATACGATCTCACAAAAACAGATAAATATAGGCCATTAAAATCACTACATTATTATGTTAAATGTGCGATACAATATCCTTTAAGTTTATATTATTACTCTTATATTACATTTGACATAGCCATAAAAACAGAGATTACGGATTTGGTAATATTTTGTACAATTCTGTGTGTATTGCCGAAATTGCCGAATATAAAGGGTTATTGGTAGAGACCCGATTATATGCAAATGCATATTGCATATCTAACCCCTTTTTACAGGTAGTTGCATATTTTAACAAAAAAAAATGGAAATCATGCATATTTACGCTGGATCTGCACTCAAATTTAAATTGTGCCCAGTCACCACCTCAATGCATGCCTCATTGGACGTAGGTATTCTGTGGTATAACGGTCCTTTCCGCTTACAAAATCATATTGAGCGAATTCAAGCGATTGTAGACACAATTTGTCTGCAGAACATTTGGAACAGTACTTCGTCGTAAACATTTTGAATGTAAATTTTAATGTCAAATAAATTTTGTAATTTATATTTTCGCAAATAAGATTGTTATCGTTGAGTAATAATACCTTTTAAGAATAAAAAACGTCTTTTTATTATTTTTGTTCATATTTTAACACTTTTATGGATTTTTGTGCATATTTTAGCTATTTTTCATGCATATTTTGGCCTTTTTTGATGCATATAATCCGGTCTCTAGTTAATAGTAAAACACCACCAACCTCGCAGGAGTAGATTACTAACATCATAAACAACAACGTTTCTTCTACGATTAGGACAGAAAAAACCGAAATACAAATTTCCGAAACCTGATCGAGTTTTGTATGAAAAGTCGATATTTTTTTGTCTTTTTCGAAAAGATTTTTTTATGATGTTAGTTATCTACTCATGCGAAGTTGTTGATGTTTTACAAATAACCCTGTATATGAATGTTGGTTGAAACGCACATAAATGTTTAATAATAGGGATGTTGACTAATGAATAAAATAACGAAATACTAATAAAAATCGTAAACATATTAAACTTTTAGAGTAGCTTGTATACCTCTTGGTTTTATATATTGCATATTATTTGTTTTTGTGTTGCCAGTGATGACTTACGGCAGTGAAACGTGGTCGCTAACTATGGGTCTCATAAGGAGGCTCAAGGTCACCCAGCGTGCAATGGAGAGAGCCATGCTCGGCGTTTCCCTGCGTGATCGAATCAGAAACGAAGAGATCCGCAGGAGAACTAAAGTAACCGACATCGCTCGAAGGATTGCTCAGCTGAAGTGGCAATGGGCGGGACACATAGCGAGAAGAACCGATGGCCGTTGGGGCGGAAAGGTTCTGGAATGGCGACCGCGCGGCGGACGGCGCTCCGTGGGTAGGCCCCCGACAAGGTGGACCGACGATCTGGTGAAGGTCGCGGGAAGCCGCTGGATGCGGGCAGCGCAGGACCGATCGTCGTGGAGATCCTTAGGGGAGGCCTATACCCAGCAGTGGGTGTCGTGCGGCTGATATGATGATGATGATTTGTTTTATGACCCTTCAAAGTTGGGTGGACAAGTCCATTTAAAAAGTATACAATTTATTAAAATAAATGATACCTTTAATTAGTCCGTAAAATGTATAGCAAATTTGTCGAAGAAACCATTTTGATAAACACAATATTTAATATAGCTGCTGAACAAATTTCCTATGCGTTGCATACAAACTAGCACGGCGTGACGTCATAACGTGCAAGCCATTAGTATGGAGCGTTTTCGATCGAGTCCATTTGTGTGCATTTCACACTGTGATATCTCGGGCAGTTTTCATGCTAGCGAATTAATTCTTTTACCAATGTTTCTTTTTTTGAGAGGTAATTTATGTAACATAAAATAAAAAAAATAGTCAACATCCCTATTCTGTTTATCAATGATATTGATTGATTCACTTGTATGTTTACATGATTCGATGGTATAAAAATACACGCTCAAATTTTAATCATTTGGTTCCCGCAGTGGGGTGGTTCCACTCATGATTACAAGCAACTTTTACAATGGGGCCAACTCTGATATCTCGAAAAAATATCAGCTGTTCCATACAAAGACGCAATACTAATGTATGGAATAGCAGATATTTTTTTTTCGTACAAATTATTAAGTTTTTCTGGATAAAGATATTTTGATATTGACTTTGACAATTAAGTTGATTCATACAAAGTAAACCATTTTTTAAGTCGGTTTTTTCAGCTTTATTACGATCAATTATCTTTACACACAGGATTAATCATTATTATATTACAAATCCATCTTATACAGAGTGTTAATGAATGTAACCAACATCAAACTGAACATTTACTATGGAACCAACTCTGAAATCGCTAAAAAAACTCTTTCATACATTTTGATACCTATTTTAGTTAATATTTTTTTCACCTCTCCAGCACGAAAAGGGAGCTTTTGGCGCGTAAAAACTAGCAGCAAAATCGATTTTTGCTGCTTTTTTAATTTCTAACATCAACTTTTAAAATAATAACAGATAAATAAATAAGATAGGATAAAAGATAAATAAATAAGATAGGATATTAATAAATAAGAGAAAAACAAAGTAATTTAAAACAAAACGACGGGTATCTAGATACTTTATGAATAAAAATTTTCAGCATAGGTTTGATCAAACTATTTTTGTAATAAATTACAAAAACTGAGTGCGTCCAACAATGAAGATACATAGTTGTCTAACTCCAAAATAGTTATGTGAACATGTTTCTAATTTTGAATTTAGCTTTTTACTAAGAAAGTCACGTGAAAATTTTCTCGCTGGTAGAGGTGAAAAGTTGTATGTTTTTCAAAATTTTGTTCTGCCTCGTGCCTTTAAATCACTCACTGTGCTCAGTAGTCTATATTAGAATCACTCGCTACGCTCGTGATTCAATTCTAGACTACTTCGCTTGTTGGTGATTTAAAGTCCGAACTCGCAGCACAAATTGATTTTGGTCACTTGTATAACAAATAACTATTGTATGAAACAGCTATTTTATTTGCTATTTCAGAGTTGGTCCCATAGTAAAAGTTGTTCAATTTGATCGTCCGAAGAAATGGTTTTTTCTTTTTCGGTTCATTAACAAATTTTCTATTTTTTAATTATTCTTCTCGCTCACTCACTAACCTAATAAACTTCAATATTTCAACTCGGCAACCATTCAATAGTCACAACACTAAATCACTTAGTCACTGCTCCGAGAGTCATTATCGTGTCACTGATATTTGTCACAGGTATATCTACTCGTTTATCACTGATATTTTGTCACAGTGATTTCTACTCGCCTGTCACTGATATTTGTCACAGTGATTTCTACTCGCCTGTCACTGATATTTGTCACAGTGATTTCTACTCGCCTGTCACTGATGTTTGTCACAGTGATTTCTACTCGCCTTTTAATCTTCTACTGAACTCTTCTTGTTGTAATTCTCTCCATTCCTTCTTCGCCTTCATTCGTTTTAGTTGGCCGTCCCTAAAACAAATAATAGTTTTAAGATTATTTACCCCCTCCCTAGGTGGACATTTACCCCCCTAGGTGGACATTTGCCCCAATAGTGGACCAGTTTCCGTTTGACCACATTTTCTTGTTTTGCCTTAAATTCTCAATTGACCCCAATTTTAAATTAAGTTGATCCATCCGAGCCCAAGTTTTGACCACGATTCCCAATTGGCCACGATCTCTTAAACTTCAAGTTCCCATTAAACCCCAAGTTCCCGATTGACCCCAAAGCGCAGTTTTCACTCACCATTGTAAATCCACAAGTCCCCCCCTCCTCGCCACCACAGCTTTGACCCTATTCGCGAAGTCCACCGCGTTCTCTTCGGGCGCGCGTCGCATACTAGGCAGGTACCACACGTCGCAGACTATCGCCCATGACGTCATCATGTTCAGGAGATAATGCAGCATGCCATAACGCGAGCTGTTCCAGAACGCGTCGCCGAAACGGGGGTCGTATCTGTAGATAGACAGTCAAAGTCAATAATATTTATTGAACTTTTAGATTTTAGGCATTCACAATGCTATTTTTTTTTCGGAAGGCACGTTAAGCCGTTGGTCCCGGCTGCATCTGCAGTCGTTAACACCCACCAATCCGCATTGGGCCCGCGTGGTGGATTATGGCCCATCCTCCTTACCACCCATAAGGAAGGCCTGTGCCCCAGTAGTGGGGACATCAAAAATGGCTGATGGACGAATGCTATTTTTATATTAAGATAATTAATATAATTGAAAAAATAGCGTAGCTAAAATATCTTTACTCAAATAAACTTAAAAATTAAGTGCTTTTGAATTGTCTATATTTTCCTACCACCCGATCTAGACTTTTTTACTCACAGAAACCGACTTATAGAAGAAAGTAACTTAATAAAAACCACGCTTGTATCCGCAATGTGGTTCAAAGTAAAATGAGAAAAAACCAACTTAAATTGAAATATTTGGAACCAAGCAAGGCTTTGGCCTGGGGGGATGGCAGGCCGTGGTCTCCTTCTGCGAGGACGTTACCTCTCAGAAGGAGGCCGCGGAGAGGGTTCGCGAGGCGGACGTCGCAGCGAGCCAACTCCGACGTGGGCGGCGGGGGAGAACGAGACGCCAACGTGCGCGTCTCGATCTCCCCTAGTCGCAAGGGGGGGCGCAGTTAGGCCCAGTCTGCCCCCATAGGGTGGAACCCTAAAGGGCCACTCTCCCCGGGTCAAGTGGAGCGTGCCACCGCGTACCCACAGACCCGCCGGAAAGGCGAGAGGAGTTTAGTTGGTAGTGGTGCCTTCTCCCGTTCGCCCCATCTGGCCTGCCCACACAAGTGGGTAGCCTTATGGGAGGATGGGGAGGAAGCTCCCTCCCTCCGCCCGGCCCCCTCTCGATCTTTCGAGATCGTTAGGGGACAGGGCAGGGGTGAGAACCGCCCGGCCCTGACACGAAGCCTATTAGGCTTGGTGAGAGGGTCGGGTGCGGCGAGGGACATGCTCGGGTTTCCCCGAGTATGACCGAGTCCAACATGCCGTTTGGTATGCGTAAAGACTGCATTCTCCTCTTGATACAAAAAAAGGCTTTGGCCTATGAATTAAGCCCGTTTGACCTCTACCTATGTCCCCTTATTGATTGTTAAGTTAAGTACCCATTTGACCGCCAGTGCCCGTCTGACTTTTAGGTCCGTATTTATAAACCGCTCTACGTTGAGAGCTATCTTGTGAATGATCACAAGATAGCTCTCAACGTAGAGCGGTTTATAAGTATGAACTTAAGATGCTGTTCTTATAAAAATCAGTTTCTTAAGTAGGTATGATCTCAAGATAGCTCTCAATGTTGAGAGCAGTTTATAAATACGGGCATAAGTTCGTTTGATTCCAACTTTTCCATTTGATATAAAGTTCCGATTTAGCACCAAGGTCCTTATATAACTACAAATTCTCATTTGCTCTCAAATGCCCTCCGGTAATATCAGGATCGGCGGGTTGTCTGGCACTGAGATGTGCTCCCCATCGCCAAGTCCCACTTGACCCCAAAATTCCCATTTGACCCCAAATTTTCATTTGACCCCAAATTCACATATGACCCCAAATTCCCATATGACCCCTAATTCCCAATAAACCCCGATTTCCCACCAAACCCTAAATTCCCACCTGACCCCAACTCACTTGATGGCGACCGGGTATATGGTGCCGCCGACCTCGAAGCTGCCCTTCTTGAACTGCATCACGGACGTGTTGTTGATGCAGGTGCCCTCCGGGAATATCAGGATCGGCGGGTTGTCCGGCACTGAGATGTGCTCCTTTAGTCTGTGGAGTAGGGATAAAGAAAACTTCAATGCGTTACTTACTTCAAGATAGAGATTGGGCGGGCATCGGCTAACTTCGTGTTTTTGCTTTTCTTAGAAATTACGTTGAATGACGGTGATTTCATTGCAATAAGTATTTTTTGTTGAGTTGAGAAGACGATTGTTTCCGATGTTTATATTATATGAAATATTAGCTACAAAAAAATGCTTTACAAAAAAAAAATACAAAATGCTTTATTTCGGTAACAAACCAAGTGATTACAAAATTGAGATGACATTCCTAGTAAGTATAAAAAATACCTGTATCAGGAAGCCATCGCTCTTCCATTTTCATTATCTGTCAGGTAAGTTTAATTTAAAACAAAGCAATGGAGAAAAGTAAATAAAAAGGTAAGTACATAGCAATATAAAAGAAAAAAATACTTATATAATTTTTGCATGCGTGTGTGTGTGTGTGTGGGTGGGTGCGTGTGTGTGTGTGTGTGGGTGGGTGCGTGTGTGTGTGTGTGTGGGTGCGTGTGTGGGTGTGTATGTGTGTTTGTTAAATGGTCTGTATCTCATATTTATTCATGCCAATCATTATTAAATTGAGCTACTAAAATTAACTTACTTACATATTTCTTTCATTTATTAATAATTTTTCAGTATTTATGTGATCGAGTGATTTAATATCTGTATCTTAATTCATAACAAATTCAAACGCTTAAGAGGCCGGCGAAAAGTGTGCTTCCCATACAAACGTAATGCCAAAATGATTTGCAATTTGAGTATAATTCTTGTGATTCTGATTAAAACAGTATTCTATTATGTCTAGGGTTCTATTAGCCTATTGCTCGCGGCTGACTCAGTCGAGCCAGCGCACGAGGGGTGCCATGTGTCGGTTGAGACAGAGCTACGCGACAGAAAGAGAAGCGCTTCGGTGGCGCTTATAATAATAGGCACGCAGCGCTGTGCAACCACAAGAATACATAATAGTGCAACTTGAAATTGTACTTTATTGCCGTGCAGCGAGAGTAGATTATTATTTGATTGTCCTCGCGCGGATAGGCTTCTTTCTGTACGTTTAATACTAAGATATTTTGTAGTAAAAAGTTTAAATTGTGAAAATCAACTTCTATCTCACCTTTTAGCGACAGCATGCCTGTCTTTAACCTCGGACCTCTCAAACCATATATGGGGCGAAGCCCTAGCGAGTGCGCGCTGTAGGAGCCCTAGGAAGCCGCCGTGCCTTTGGCCAATCTAAAAATGATTAAATCCCATTAATTTATTTCAATAAATAAATGTTTACAACGGAACAAAACAATAGTCCCAAACGAGAGTTAGGTTTTAGTAATCAACTTCAAAGGAGTCATCTATTTGTCACATAGGTATATTTTTTTTATCTTATGTGTCCATCAGCCATTTTTGATGTACCCACTGCTGGGGCACAGGCCTTCCTTATGGGTGGTAAGGAGGATGGGCCATAACCCACCACGCGGGCTCAATGCGGATTGGTGGGTGTTAACGACTGCAAATGCAGCCGGGACCAACGGCTTAACGTGCCTTCCGAAGCACGGAGGAGCTCGAGATAATAAATTTTTGGTCACCCATCCCATGACCGACCCTTGCGAACGTTGCTTAACTTCCGCAATCGCTGGGCCAGGCGCTAAACCACTGCGCCACCGAGCTCCACAATTATTTATATTACAATAATATGAGCTCTTTAGGTTTTTACAACACACTGATGGCCTTACTTCTACGCCACAGAGTCAAAAGTATTTAAAAATACTCAATGGATGCCCTGTAATTTATTTTTACAGGGATATTGTGTTGTTGGTGGTGTTTTGTTTTATAACCCCTTACTAATAAAGATTGTATAGCACATGTATAGTTACACAGTGTTTTGTCACTTATGTCAAACTCAAATAGTTTGACAGAGAGTAACCATTGTGTAACTATACATCTGTTATACTATCTTTATTAGTAAGGGGTAAAAATATTTTTATTTATAGGTACCTACAGTCAAAAAAACAATGACACATCTACGCGGCAAAATTGTGTAATATAATAACAAGGCCAGGGGTCACACAAATAAGCAATAATCACACTTTGAAACTGCGATGTATAATATTTACATATTTATGTCGTAGGATGTTCGTATCGGATCTTTACAAAGATCCTAGTAAGATTGCAAAAAACAGGATAATTATAATCTGAGACAGATTTATGCAATCGTCCGAGTGATGTTTAGGATTTTTAAAAAAATCCAGCGTATATCAGGTAAATCGCGAAATACTATCACTTTGCGCGCGCTGATTGGCTGACGTCAACGTTATGGACTGACGGATGCTCTGATTGGCTAGCTACTTATAGTCCTATAAGAAGAGTCATGTTCTAACCAATCAGACTGAAGATGTTATTAATAGATTCGTAGATTATCCAATCAGCATTCAAGTTTCCTATTGACCTAAACATACTACGATTTTTACAAAGATCTTAAAAAATCTCGTACGATTACGAATATCTCCCTTAGATTCCAATGAGCGGTTTTCTGACAGCTGAGAGTTTTAGTTTATTTTTATGTTGATAGATGGCGCTATTCAACTAGGTAGTTTTTAAAAAAAATATCCTAGCAGCTGAGTATAACACTTAATTATTCAACACTTGACACTGGCAAAAATTACTCCCTGAAGAGGAGTAGATTGCCATAACAACGTCAAAAATTGGCATTGACTCTTTTCATCCTTTACTTTTTTCTTAAAAAGCTACGTACTTAGTTGAACAACGACATCTAGCCGTCTTTTAGGAACTACATTTTTTTAAACTGCCTTTTGAAAACCGCTCTATATCCGGTCCTTTACCTAGGATTTTTGCAAAGATCCTGTTTAAACGATCATCCTACGACATAACATCGACAGGTGCGCATTAGGTATAGTCAGCGCATAAAATTTAATATTGTACCTAATGCCATTAAGATTTGTCTATGCGTTTCAGCTTTTTGCTGGGGCACAGGCCTTCCTTATGGGTGGATAAGGAAGGGCCATAACCTACCAAGCGGGCCCAATGCGGATTGGTGGGTGTTAACGACTGCAAATGCAGCCGGGACCAACGGCTTAACGTGCCTTCTGAAGCATGGAAGAGCTCGATATAAATATTTAATTTTATTAAAAAACGAAATAGTGACACAAAATAAAAAAAAATTAAAGATATGTAAAACCCATTTGTTGTATTACATAACATAATAAAATTTAAAGCCCCAACATAGCATATTTATACAAGCACATAGAATGATGGGAATCGAACCCCCTATTATGTAATGCAATTTTTTTAAGACCCATGTAAACATGCTTTAAACAGTCACATAAGCAACCCATTAAAATTAAGTTGATAATCTAACTTATAATTAGAAATAACATTTAATATGTGGGTCATAAAGTTGCAAGATTTGAGACGGTTGCAAATACCTGACTAATTAAGTACAATCGCCACAGAGATGCGACTCACTATTAACATTACATTGACTGTAAATTGATCAAAAAGCCATTTTTTGCATATATATTACCTGTTATCTTGTTGCTTGTCCTCGATTACTATAATATTATAATGACGATGATGCTTACTGGTCGAATATGCCTGCTTACTGGTTTAATATGCCTGCTTACTGGTCGCATATGCCTGCTTACTGGTCGCATATGCCTGCTTACTGGTCGCATATGCCTGCGTACTGGTCGCATATGCCTGCTTACTGGTCGAATATGCCTGCTTACTGGTCGAATATGCCTGCTTACTGGTCGCATATGCCTGGTTACTGGTCGCATATGCCTGCTTACTGGTCGCATATGCCTGCTTACTGGTCGCATATGCCTGCTTACTGGTCGCATATGCCTGCTTACTGGTCGCATATGTCTGCTTACTGGTAGCATATGCCTGCAAACTAGTAGCATATGCCTACTTACTGGTCGCATATGCCTGTTGACTGGACGCATATAGCCATTTCTACGTCCTTAACTTACCAATGAGTAACTATTGTCGCACATCAGCACTAGCACATCTATAGGGCTCGTATGGTTCGCGACACATATCCCGCCACTCGGGCGATTGTGGCAGTCATGGTAGCTGATAACCGCCGATATGCAGCGGGATAGGAAGTTGAAGCAGACCAGAGATACTGCTCTGTTAGTCTTCTGCTTGAGCGGACCGTCGGGTAGGGTCCCGATCACAGCCGTGCTTATAAGCAACCACCATACCTAAAGCACCCGGGACATGGTTCGTGAATTATGCAACCCAGAGGAAGGAGAATGCCTTTGTACAAAAAATTATAGGTCTTTGAAATTGCCGATTAAAAAAATAAAATAAAAAAAACATTTATTTCAGGCTTGATACCCATAAATCAGTTTGAATCTATAATCAATCGATATGTATGGAGAATGTCCAAGAAGTTCCATTTTTCATTTTCTTTGATCATTTAACAAACGTGAACAGTCGTGTAACAAAACTTTTATATATACAGGGTGTAAGGGACAGCCCTCCGCAAACTGACAGGGTACATTCAACTCCTTATTCTGAACCATATTTCACCGGAAATTTCCTCAGGAAAATTTTCGATTTTTTTATCGTTTTTTTAGTTAATATTACTTTATTTCAATGTAAAATAACATTATCAAGACGCAACACTCCATTAATTTAATTAAAACAGCTAAAATGAATAAAGCAGCAATGTATTCTAAAATTTTCTAACAAACGACGACGCGAGGAATCAGCTGTTCACTTACGAGTTCACGCAGGTCATGACCCCACACTCACAGCAACGACAGTGTTGCCAGACGTACCTACACGGTAATGCACAATCGAGTTTTACGAAATTTAAATGGAATTCGATAATTTTAGCTTATGTGCTATCAAAATCGTCTAAATTAAGCTGGATTACCACGGTCCGCGATATCGCGGACGGACGCAGACCAGCTTTTTATGATTTTTTATTAGAACATTAATTTTTTTTACAATTTATGACTATTACTTACCTACTTTACATTTTAATAAACCAATTACAGATGCTCACTTAAGCTAATCTTTAGAGATTAGTGCTCATTGTCCCAATCTGCTTATCCGTCTTGCAACCATCTGCCACCAAGCTTTAATTTAACCTTAAAATTAATTTACTTACGAAAAAATTAAAATCAAATTGTCAAAATTAATCGTTTCATTTCTCAACAAAAAAAGAGAATACTAAGCCCCTTGTTAACGAGACGGTTTCTACCCGGGCCGGCAGACACGGTTTAAAACCGTTTCTAGACCCGGCGGAAAGCCATCACATCATCATCAGCCAGGCGCCAAAATCATAGAGTACATTGACAAAATGGAATTTACTAAAAATTTTACTTTACTAAAAAATTTGCACAAGATTGTGCAAATGTCGTGTAGTTGGCAACACACGACACTTGCACAATCTTGTGCAAAATTCCTGGCCGCGGTAGGGATGATACCATCTTTAGAGTCGATACTTTTACTCGATACCGTATCTATCAAAAGGTCTACCTACTCGATATTTAATGAAAGTCTGGAAACAATACTAACTTGTATCGGGCAGCATTTTCATTGAAGTATTAGAGGCAAATAAGAACAGTGAGTACATGGTCTAATTATAAAAATAAAATACAAAAAGTCATCTGATACTCCGCGGGTGGCGCCACTTGATGTAACTTACGATGATGTGAGCACTTGTTGATACGGTTACGAATCAAGGGTGTCGCGATTTGGATTTTGTGGCCTTCCTGTACAGTAAATACCTTGTTAATTTAACTAAGATATTGATACAAAATACAATACTTGTACCATGCCACTGCTATGTTAGCCGGTAACGAGATGCCCGCATTGTAGGTAACTTAAGAAAATGTGTTTTATCCTAAATAACAGGCACGAATCTGCATTTTGCTGTCATAAATGAACGCTCATCAAACGTCCGCACACATTCTGCTGTCATAAATGAAGGCTCGTCAAACGTCCGCTTACATTTTTCTGTCATTATTCAAAGGCTAACAGGTGAGGGGTTATCGATGTGCTCCCTAAAAACCATAATTGACAATTAATAATCACTCATCAATGGGTGACCGGCCGAGTACCGATAAGAATGACGGAAATCATAAGTACCAGTTAGTTCAGTACCAGTACTTACTTCACGATACTACGTTACTCAGTTCTAAAGTATCGATGTCAGTGCCAGCCAACAGTACTTGGTATCGAATGAAAAGTATCGAGTATGTACCTAATTGCTTGTTCATCCCTACGTCGCGCCTCGTGCCGATTCTTCTTTGATCGCTGCCGCCGCGATCGATTAGTCTGCGCCGCTATCGTGTCGTAAGCGCATGTTGGTCTTATCGCTCGCGCATTTTGTGACTTGTGACATTCATTTTGTGTTTATTGTAGTTTGTGACTTGTGACATTTATTTAGTGTTTATTGTAGTTTGTGACTTGTGACAAATGGCTAGATTTAGTGCTCGTGAGTATGGGGAAATGATCATGTGCTTAGGCGAAGCCCGGGGAAATGCTAGGGCGGCGCTCAGAATTTACATTGATAGGTATCCTAACCGTCGGCATCCATCAGACTCCCGGATAATTACCAATGCCTATCAACGCTTGCTAGAAAACCAGCCCGTAGTTAACGTTCAGGAAGGCGCCGGAAGACCAGTTCGGGGTGCAACTCAAGAAAGAATTTTAGACTTGCTCCATCGTGATTCACGGCTAGGCACACGCACTGCAGCTCGATTATTGCAGCGACATCATGGAGCCCGCGTCTCACACTGGACTGTGCACAAAACGCTGCGAAGGGATCGGCAACGTCCTTATGTGATACACAAGGTTCAAGCCCTATTGCCTCGTGATCGTGGGGATCGAGTAGCGTACTGCCGGTGGTTGCGGGCTGAAGAGCAAAGAAATCGAAATTTTATCGCTCATGTGATATGGACCGACGAGTCGACTTTCACGCGAAACGGTATGTGGAATCGACGCAATGCGCATTACTGGTCACAAACCAACCCATTCGTGATCCAAGAGTCCGGACATCAAACGCGTTGGTCGGTAAATGTCTGGGGAGGTATTTACGGTAATAAAATCCTGGGGCCTGTGTTTCTTCCCCAGCGTATGAACGGAACGCGCTATCACGAGTTCCTTCGCGATGACTTAGGAAGAGAGCTAGAGACCCTGCGTGACGAGTTGGACAGTGAATGGGAAGCCCTGGATGATGTACCGCTTGCGCACTTACCAATGATCTGGTTTCAGCACGATGGCGCTCCTCCGCACATAACGCTGGCAGTTCGTTCCCATTTAAATGACACCTTTCCGAATCGCTGGATTGGCAGATATGGACCTAAATCGTGGCCAGCACGATCGCCAGATCTGACGCCATTGGACTTTTTTTTGTGGGGCTACGTGAAGGAAAGAGTGTTTGTCAGTGCCTGCGCGAGTGAAGAGGAAATGCGAGACCGCATCAGGAACACCTTCGAGCAGCTGCGCTACAGTTGCAACGACGACCCTACGTTGTTGCCCCGCCTACACGCGGAGACCTTGCGCCGTGCCACTGTATGCGAACGCCTCGGGGGTGGCCACTTTGAGCCGTATCTCATACGACCGGAACGATTTTAAGGTAGGATTTTTTAACCTTAATTTTCGTTACTTATTTTTTTTATCTGTGGACACTGTGTTTGAAATTTTAAGTGTTCTTTTGTATCTACGTAACATTCGCGCGGCTATCTACCCAATAAATGGTCGCATGTGATCACGTGGCGCGAGCGCATTGACCCCGTAGCGGTGGCCCGCTCGCTGTGCGACGGGCCCGCAATGTTTGCGATACATTGCGTGTGAGGTAATCAAACAAATCGGGATTCTTGAACTTCCATAACGTTCCTGAAATAATTTCAAGTGCCTGTCATCTTAGTATAATATACTGAATTCACCCCATCAGTCTGCGGAGGGCTGTCCCTTACACCCTGTATACTAATGTTTGAACACAATGCTAACTTATTCCATTTACGATAAGCGAAAAAAATAAGTTTTAGCTAAGTTACAAAGTTTCCGGTCACCCGTTATTTGCTCACAAAAAAAAGTAAATTTCAAGAACTTTTTTAATGTTAAAAAAGCTAAAATAAGAAATTTATTTTTACTAACAATTGACTATCATAAGATATTGTTATAGTATATTTCATTATTACGAGTTCCGCACATGTACTGAACAACTATTTTTAATACAGTTGCGAAAAAATGAAGCAATTTAATATAGATTTTTTTTGGAAAATGGCGCCAACCGTAAAAGAATATAAGCAGAGAATTTTTTTGTTTTTTTCACCCATTCTGGGTAGGCAAAGGGAACTTTGCCCATACAGCCAAGTCTTCAGTAGATTTTTTTATAGAAAATTAAGAAATAAGGTCCGTCTTCTTTTCACTTACCCGCGCAAACTCATATAAGCAGAGACTATGGCAGTGCACGTCATACAGCCAACTTTTTGATATTTATAAATTTAATTTGGCCGATACTAATATCTCTGTATGTGACAAAATATCAGCAATTTCATATGTAAAGACCTAATAAATAATTATTTGTGCCAGATGTTATCGTTACAGAGAACGACAAATAGATAGAAAAATTGATTCTTGTAAAAAAACATTTAAGTACCGGTTTTTTATTATGTTATGATTGTTTTTAACGATTAAAAATAAGATGGTTTTAACCCAATGTATTTTTTACGTTTGGAGCTTGACTAGAAATAATTTTGGTTAAAATTGTTACTTTTAAAAGCCTATAGCTATTTTTTTACTGTATTTTATTAAGATATACAGTAAAAAGGTTTGCTGACTCATTATAATGAAGACTTGAATAAACAGAAGGTATAATTTTCGTATACGCGTTGTAATAACGAATAAATAAAGAAATAACTGGGCATTCTCCTTTTTAATACATGTAAAACATCATGATTATAATGTAAAGACACATTCACATAATACACAAAAATGCTTTTATAAAAACCCAAGTTGTTAGGGACATCACAAGGGTGAGAAACTCCAAATATTTTTTATAAAAAAAAAACATTACTTTGGGTATTAAGGCCCACACACACTATAAAAAATATTTGAAGATTTCAGTTTAGTATAGAATAAATAGTAGACAGACACAACCGTGCAAACAAAACCCAAAAAACACGTACTCCGAAAATAAAAAAAAACTACTACCAAAGAGAAACACGTGTGGACACTCAACATCGACACGTCAATCGGACTCGTGTGGTTGGCAACACAGAAGCCATTGGTTTTCGGCATATATTTCGTGTCATGAAAATTAGCAACCAGCGATACACTTCTCATCAGAATTCTGAAGGACATCATATATGACACTTCGCCGAGGTAACGCCTTATTTTCCCTTCTGGCAATAAATTTATCATTGACGTGTTCATCAGCATCGTCGCCACCTGGTGTTGCCAGGTTTGGTAGATTTTGTAGGTTTGGTAGTTTTCGTTGTTGCCACACGGGAAATTGGAAGGAGAAACAAATTAGTAAGTGGAAAGTGTTGGATACGTAAAATTAATATGTAAGTAACTAATTAAAGAAAATAAACATTAAACAAACTAGGGATAAAGTGGAGGTCCATCTATAGTCGCGCACAGTTCTTTTACTATATTTTCTTTAAAAAATATTATTGATTTACAGATAACGTTAACACAGATTATAGAAAAGTTTATAATAGGGATGATGACAACTTTTTTATTTTATGTTACATAAATTACCGCTCAAAAAAAGAAACATTGGTAAAAGAATTAATTCGCTAGCATGAAAACTGCCCGAGATATCACAGTGTGAAATGCACACAAATGGACTCGCCCAAAAACGCTCCATACTAATGGCTTCCTAGTTATGACGTCACGAATAAGTAGTTTGTATGCAACGCGTAGGAAATTTGTTTGGCAGCTATATTAAATATTGTGTTTATCAAAATAGTTTCTTAGACAAATTTGCTATACATTTTACGGACTAATTAAAGGTATCATTTATTTTAATAAATTTTATACTTTTTAAATGGACTTGTCCACCCAACTTTGAAGGGTCATAAAATAAATAATATGTAATATATAAAACCAAGAGGTATACAAGCTACTCTAAAAGTTTAATATGTTTACGATTTTTATTAGTATTTCGTTATTTTATTCATTAGTCATCATCCCTATTATAAGCGAGTAGGATTTTTTGAATACAACATCAGTATAAAATAAAATTAATTAAATAAAAAAAAAACCCTGAAAAATCATGTGTTTTTAATATTTTGACACTTTGACCCGACTGCCAGGGTAATATTTTTTAAACCGATTTCTATTTCCTACTAATTACTGAGATTTAATTCAAGAAATGCAAATTATGGATGGATCTCGTAGTTAGTAAAAAAACACAAGTGAAGTAAGAAAAAAGTATAAAAATTATTAGAAAAAAAAAACAAAAATAGTAAAAAAATGTGAAACTAAATATTTATAATTATAATCTTGATGTGTCTTTTTAAAATACTTTTTTATGTTGAATTTTTAGATTTTAGGAATTCATAATGCTATTTTTATATTAAGATAAATATTTTAAAAGAAAAAATACTAGAAAAAATCGAGGGATGTCGTCCCGATCGAGTGAGTGAGTGGTGAGTCGATTTTTTCTAGTAATTATTCTATTAAAATATTTTTTATGTTGCCATAATAAATGAAATTCTGGATAAGTCATACCACTTTTGACTATGGCAATTAAAACTATTTTATTCTATTCTTTCAAGACAAGAATTGATAATAAATACAGTAGTCGGCAAACATCTTGAAATCGGGTGGGGATTGCGCAGAACGCGTAGCAGTGAGGGGCGCGGGCGGCGAGGGAGGGGCGCGCGCTATTGGTCGCTCGCGAGTGCACATGCGCGAACTTATCCCCACGAAAAAGTGTCAAGATCTTTGCCTCGTCTATACTATGGTTAGAAATAAAATATCCTCACCATTCATTATTAAATTAATAAAAACATTTTTTCAACGGATTTCGTCAAAACACATCATGATTATAAAATAGTCTTATCTAAAGTAGTCTGTTTTTCCTTACTTGTCCTATTTAGTAAACAGCGTTTGACAGTTGTCATAAATCTTTTAAAAATATGTTGCCTTGACAGTTACTGTTATCATAAGTCTTTTAATAATATGTTGCCTTGACAGTTGTCATAAGACTTTTAAAGATATGTTGCCTTGACAGTTGTCATAAGTCTTTTGAAAATATGTTGCCTTGACAGTTCTCATAAGTCTTTAAAAAATATGTTGCCTTGACAGTTGTCATAAGTATTTTAAAAATATGTTGCCTTGACAGTTGTCATAAGTCTTTTTAAAAATCTTTATCTAAAAATATGTTATGTTATTAAATCAAATTGTCACTAATAGTTAGATATTTCTTTTGTAATCTATGTGTGGAAAACCATTTGTTGTATTTCATAATTGTTTTTTTTCAATAAAGAGTTGGGTGAAGATTGTTTACCAAATAGTAGGACAAGTAAGAATAAACAAATTGTACAAAAACTCACTATGCGATAGGACAAGAAATGTTATATGATTTGGATGGAAAATACAGTGGCAATCTATGGAACAAGCATTCCGCTCAAAAAATGGCACCACGCACAATGACAACCAAATGGGCGGGGCTAAAAATGCTGGCATTTAGTTATGCAGCACAAAGTCAAAGTCAAATAAGCTTTATTCAAATAAACTTAATTATTAAGTACTTTTGAATCGTCTATATTTTCCTACCACCCGTTCCAGACTTTTTTAGATGACAAGAAGAACGGGCGCAAGAAACTTATCAGCTGTAACAGCCATAAGTAAAGCGAATGAACACTGGTTGCATAATAGCTACCATAATCTGTATACTCATAGATATTTTCTATATTTAACGAAAAAAATATTTAATACTTATGATACCTGCAACGTTATCTCTGCATCATTTTGCCTACTTTGCCACTTTTACACTATTTGACTACACAGCACAGGACGTCATTTTTAACTTTCTCTTTTCTTTAAAATACAAACTGCAATTACTGTAAAGAACGCTTACGTCTGTCACCGGGCACGTGGCTCAGGGATTGATAACGTTATTTTTAAATGTAACGTTATTTCTTACTTTTTTACCGTTACTTTTAATATGAACGTTATGTCAATAAATAACGTAACTTTAGATAACGTTACATTGAAATTAACGTTATTTCAGTAAATAACGTTAATTTTAACGTTACTTTTTGCTACCGTTACTTTAAAATTAACGTTATTCCAATTAATAACGTTACTTTTTTACCGATAATTTTACCGGTAAAGTTTAACGCTATATTTAACGGTAATTTTACCGGTACAATAATTTTAACGTTATTTTTACCGATAAAATGTTTTAACGTTTTTTTTTTTAACGGTATTTCAATCCCTGACGTGACTGGCCCGACTAAATGTTGTACGAGTTGGCATTTTTTAGCTCCGTGGTGCCATTTTTTTTAAAAAAGGTTTGCAATCAAACTTCCATAGATTTTAGTCCGCTGCACTATGTACTCATTCGAGTGAAGTGTTTCCAAAGCCATTCTTATTCTTATCGCATAGTATAAAATAAATATTTTTTTTATACACATATAAAATAAAAATGTATACAAATATTTCTTACCCCAATGACGAATATCATGACCCTCAGGGGTAGCAGGAAGAAGTATCTGACCACAAAACCCATGGCCCATATGATGGTCAGCCGCCACGTCAGGAATTCGTACTGCCTGCAAAAAAGGTTCATTTTTATTATTATTCAGTTTCATTTTTCCATTTATTTTCAACGCAATTTTTGTGTGTTAGAAGGATTTTACCAAATATTTTTCAATTTTGGGTTTGTTTGTTTTCTTTTGAATTTTGAGGGTAATATTTCACAATGTGATAATATGATAGACATCACAACGTCAGTAACATATTAAAGGGCATATTATAAGGATTTAAAAAAGGTATATCATGACCGTAACGTAATATATAATACCTAAAAAGAGATAAATAAAAAAATAAATTAAAAAAAGTTTGCCCCTCCACTGGGAAATATCGAAAAAAAGGTTATTTCTATACAACGGGAATAGACTTTCCTACTTTATTTCCCGATGTCTACCAAAAGGGGACAAACAGTGGGGAACAACGGGAATAGACCCTAAATTACAAGCCGTGTTATTACAAAAGATTTTTAAACACCTGTTTAAATGTGATGCCGTCACTTTTTTGACAATATTGTTTGACAGAGACAGCATCACATTTAGAAATGTGTTTAGTTAAACAGTGTTTAAAAATCTTTTGTAATAACATGGAAGGTGTTTATAAAGTCAAGTGACACACTTTCCGGGTGTTCGGTCAGTTAAACTGAACAACATTTTCTAAAAACATCTAGGTCGAAATAGGTCGAAAAATTTGGGCTACCCCATACTAAGCCGATCACGTTATTAGAGCCTAAGGCCCTCCGCTGTGTCAAGCGCGACATAGATTAGAGCTTACTCATGCACTGCGCAAGCATCTGTCCGTCAAAAACCAGCAATCTATATTCCCGCGCCGTGTACCCGCGGCGGGATCCCGCTTGACGCAGCGGAGGGCCTTATCACACTGGCCTTTGCCAGCGAGTTCAAAGCATAGCGAGCTTCCCACGATTACGCAGCGAGCTCGCGGCGTGCGATCCGCGGTTTGAAGAGCCAGTAAACCGTAAGGTTCGAACGGCTTACTGACAGTGAACCGTAAGGCTCGAACGGTTTACTAACAGTAAACCGTAAGGCTCGAACGGCTTACTGACAGTAAACCGTAAGGCTCGAACGGCTGACAGTAAACCGTAAGGCTCGAACGGCTTACTGACAGTAAACCGTAAGGCTCGAACGGCTTACTGACAGTAAACCGTAAGGCTCGAACAGCTTACTGACTCTTCAAACCATCTGCGATGCTCGTTGCGCAATCTTAGCAAGCTCGCTTCGCTTTGAACTCGCTTGGCAAATCGCCAGTATGATAAGGCTCTAACGTGATCGGCTTAGTATGAAGTAGCCCAAAATTTTCGATATAGTATAGACCCAGAATAGTAAAAAAAAAAAATTCGTATATCAACCCTGTTTCTTAGAAAAAGTTGTTCAGTTTCATGGACTGAACACATCTTGATTAAAAATTTGTCGTCACTTTAAAACCACCCTATAGTTACGCGGCAAACCCACTGATGCTGACCTGTTCGTCCTGGTGAGGAGGTTCCAACTCCTCAACTCTTCGGCCTCGAACACGGACGTGACCTGGTCTTCGATGATGGACTCCATGCCAGCTTTGACCAAGTCCAGGCAGTGAGATAGGTTGAACTCTAGGCTCACCTGTGAATGAAGTGCAAATGTGTGATTTATTTAGCATATGTTAATGGTTTGTTTGTACTTTAGTCCGTTCAGTAGTTCAGTCCAAGGCCGTAGGGGGAGGGGGGGGGGGGGGGGGGGGTTGGGGGATCTCCGCCAAGGAATCAAATCATGTGCGAGTGAGACAGGCATAGCCGCACACCGGCGGCGCTACATCCGTCTCACTCGCACATTGGTCGATCTCGATATCGG
Organism: Agriphila straminella; assembly: GCA_950108535.1. NCBI lineage: Eukaryota > Metazoa > Arthropoda > Insecta > Lepidoptera > Crambidae > Agriphila > Agriphila straminella. The sequence goes on from OX467328.1 coordinate 2,041,603, forward strand.
TATTACTATAGCCTGTATTACTAAAGGTATAGTTCTTGCATTTGACGAATGCGCGCGTCAACACTATTAAGGCGAGGCCAGTTCACGAAATTTACTCTTTCACTATGTCTTTAGAATAAGGTTGAATATTGCATAACTTTAATTGACGCTTCGCCAGAAATTTGACGAATTTAAGTACATTTTTATTGATTTCTGAAATACTGGATCATTTATTAAAAATGTACTCGGTTATTGTGTTAGATCGATAAAAAAGCTATCCTTTTTGCATAAAAAATCATATCACTGTCGTTGAAAATTACGAAATCTGACGATTTGAAATTTAGTTTTAAAAGTTTTTATGGTGTTATTCAGGATTTTTTTACAGAGTTACCATGCCATTTTTCAACATTCTGTACGGTTAATTTGCTTCTTTGTTTCTTTTTCAGTCTACAGTAATTTTTGTGAAGTAGAATTTTACATCAGTTCTTCACATTGGATGTTCAAAAATCAGACTTTTCATCAGATCGTGAACTGGCCTCGCCTTAAGGCAATGCAATAAGGTTGAAACTCGTTAAACTAATGAGATGCAAGAACTATACTACCGGTATTTTGTATACCGGTATAGCAATAATACCTGTATTTTTATTACCGGTTGAACAAATATACCGGTTTGTTGTCCAAGCCACTGATACCGGTATTGCAAGACCTAGGCTTTGCCCTGTTAATCAAAACTTACAAATCTTGTACTTTTTAAAAAGAAGCATTTTCCTTATGAAAATAATAATTCCAGAAATCCGTTTATCAAAACACGTTAAATTAAACGCTACAAATGTTTTTGTTTATTTAACTAATATGTTTTCACCCTTAATATTAGTCATTTCGTTAATAAAAAAAAATCAAAACTTGTAAAAAAACTTACAACTTGTAAAAAAACTCAATGGAAATTTCTGAGTATTTCTGAGGGTGTCCGGTGTCCATTCCGTCTGACAATTTTTACAAGTGTCTTTCATAAATTATTTGGAAAAAGACAATTTACAATTGAACTTGTAAAATTTTTCATGTTACTTGTAGCTTGTAAGTTTTGATAAACAGGGCACAGGATCGCGATTCGCGTCACAACCATGTTTGAGAAGCTGTAGCCCATACCCTTTCTTCCGGTGTCCTGTGTCCGTTCTGCACTCGTTCCTGACTACTGCTTCGCTTGTAGTTCAGCTCCGGTGAAGGTCCTAGGATCTCAGCTCTTTCTATCACCGTGGTTTTTGTTCCTGTGGACAATGACAATGATGATTCTCAAAGTAGTCTGTTAAATCCCAAGGGGTCTACGGTTAAGGTGTGGGAATCTGCACCATTTTAACACGTTTTTATTAGGTTGCTTTCGGGTTTGTTTGTTTGTCCGCAAAGTTTGCGAACGATTTTATACTAGCTTCCCGATGAGCTAGAGACTTGAAATTTTAAATATAGGTCAGGGGTGGAATTGCGTAAGGTAATCGTATTCATTTGACAGTTCATATCGTATTCCATCGGCTGCAATTTGTATGGGATGACATATATTATGATACTATATGAACTGTCAAATGAATAAGATTGACTTTACGCAATCGCCTAGCTGATCTTGAAAGCAATGCAATATTATGGTATCATTGAGCTGATCTGATGATGGATCCGAAAGAAGGCCACAGGAAATCTATGATGAAACCATACAACCCCACACGGTAAAAACAGATTTCTTAAAAAAAGACAAATTGCTTTGGCTTAAGACATATTTATTGAATCTAAGAAAATGATCCTCTCCCTATAGACGCTAGACAATAATTTCTTCGTAATAGTAAAAAATACTCTTAAAAATATTTAGTTGTTACAAGAATAATACATTTATTCCAAGACACGTGTTGTTTCATTCAAGACAACGTTATTTTGTACAGTCAAGTAAATGTATTCTTGATACGAAAATCTTCTATATCTCTTGTAGACTAACCTTACTTAGAGTAAATTATTATTTTACTCATAAGTAAATGTTTAGTTGGCCTAAGTAATTACTGATTTTTGATGAAAAAAATTAAATGGAAAATTGAGATTTTGTCTATTGAATGAAGATGTATATTTTGTTGTTGTTGTATATTAAGTGGAGATAATTGGAGAACACCGATGACTTCCTTCCTTTAAAAGTACAGATTTAACTTTTCTGTCCAAAAATAACAACGTGGGCGCGGTCTACAAAAAATCAAGGTAAATAAAAGTGCTCGAAAGAGGAGTGGAGTCCGGGAAGCCGTTCCAAGTAGGACGCGACACCCAGAGGCAACCAACAAACAAACCCGATTGAGCTTGACAAAACAAAATTAAATCCGACTACTTAAAGAACTAGATAAAAATCTTAACACCGCGGGTCAGACCATGATGTATGGATAAATTTCTCAAAGTAAAAATGTTATCGTGTTTATCGAAAACTATGATTCCGTTGTTTCGAAATTTTTGTATTTCTCTGTTTAAAACAAAATTTCTATAAGCCGAACAAAATCATTTCTTAGAACAAGAAATAATACTTCATAAACAATAGACTTTCTCTTAATAGAAGAACATGATTTTTTGAAAAAGGTTTATCTAAATTCAAGTAACTTGTAGTTGATTTCAGATAATTTTAATTTGATGCAAGAAGATGGACATTTCTTGATTTAAATTAAGTCAATTTAATTGATATAAGTTTAAATAAGCCTTGAAACAAAAATATTTCTCTTAATCATTAAGAAAAATATTGTCTGAGTAAAAGATGAGCACTATTTTTGTTTTAAAAATATTGCATTGGCTTAAGTAAATATATTTTTAGAATAACCAAATATTTCAAGAAATTGGTCTTTCTTATTTAAAGAAATCCTTTTTTACCGTGCATCGTGTTTGGGTTCGTTAGAATCGTCTTGACGAGTACTGTAACGGGAGACGAGGTCCAGGGTCTGATGATGAAGCTGGAAGGCCATGTCATAGGAACTCAATATTGAAACCGTGAAACCCCATCTAGTTTGGGCTCGTTTGAATCGTCTTGACGAGTACTTTGTTGGAAAATAGTTTAGTATGATGGAGCCGGATGAAGGACACAGGAACTCATTCATGAAACTACGCCATCCCATCGAGTTTGGGCTCGTTTGAATCGTCTTGACAAGTACTTTGATGGGAAATAGTATCTAGGGTCTGATGATGGAGCTGGAAGAAGGCCACTGGGACTCTGTAATAAAACCATGCAACCCCATCGAGTTTGGGCTCGTTTGAATCGTCTTGACGAGTACTCCGATAGGAGATGGTATATTTTTAGTCTTAGCTCGTTAACTAAAAAGCAGAAAATAATAATTTACTGAAAAAAAATCTTTTTTAAGCAAAGTTCTGTAGGTATAGGGTTATAAATATTTACAGATAAATTTATTTTTTACTTTTTAATCTGTTTTTACTAGTCCGCTTTAATGTTTTTAGTCCGATTTTTTTGTAATAATTTAGTCCATTTTAAAAACGTGTTTCTAAAAAAGATTTTTTTGTCCTGTTTTGTGCTGCATCAGTGCACCATTATGTCTAAACGTTTGCGAATGCCTATTGTACACATACACACTATGGCTCTTTGGCCAAAGTTTTTTTTTTTACGGCGCACTCAGGTTCGCGGAGCGCGTAGGTTCGCAGACCTAAGTGGGTATACAATGTGTTAATGTGTCGTAGGATATTCGTTTAAATCGTATCTTTACAAAAATCCTAGTATGATTGTAAAACATTGTAAAACACCGGATAGTTAGAATCTGAGACAGATATATGCAACCGTCCTAGTAATGTTTAAGGTTTTTACAAAAATCGAGCGTATATTAAACAAATCGGGATTGAGATGACGTCAACGTTACGGACTGACGGATGCTCTGATTGGCTAACGGCTACCTATATGTTCTGACCAATCAGACTAAATCGACTCTAAGATTATCCAATAAGGATTAAGTTTCCAATTGTCTGAAACGTACTGAGATTTTAACAAAAATCCTAAAAATTGCTCGGGCTGTGATAAACTATCATATTCCAATTATCCGGTCCTTTACAATCGATCTAGGATTTTTTCAAAGATACTGTTTTTATGATTATCCTACGACATGGATGTTTCAGAGATATTTTTTTCAGAGAGACCCATTAAAAGCCTCAACACTAACCATTGCTGCCATTCTCCTTGATGATGGCGGAGGGCGGTTTATCATCCGGTATGGGCGGATCCTCGTCTTCATCAGAGCTGTCGCTTCGTTGGATCTTCTTGGCAACTTCGATGTGTTGTCTTCCATACTAAAACAATAACATTACATAAGTATAAGTACAGTCCAGTCCATCAGCCATTCTTGATGTCCCCACTGCTGGGGCACAGGCCTTCCTTATTGGGTGGATACGGAGGACGGGCCAAACCCACCACGCGGGCCCAATGCGGATTGGTGGGTGTTAACGACTGCAAATGCAGCCGGGACCAACGGCTTAACGTGCCTTCCGAAGCACGGAGAAGCTCGAGATAATAAATTTTGGTCACCCATCCCATGACCGACCCTTGCGAACGTTGCTTAACTTCCGCAATCGTTGGGCCAGGCGCTAAACCACTGCGCCACCGAGCTCCCCGATAAGTACAGAATATTATAATATTATAATAATAGTATTAAACATACAGAAGCCCATCCGCGCGAGGACAATCAAATAATAAGCTACTCTCGCTACACGGCAATAAAGTACAATTTCAAATTGCATAGCGCTGCGTGCCTATTATTATAAGCGGCTCCGAAGCGCTTCTCTTTCTGTCGCGTAGCTCTGTCTCAACCGACACATGACACCCCTCTTGCGCTGGCTCGACTGAGTCAGCCGCGAGTAGGGTTACCATTACCACATCTAATAATGAGATTTCCTGACTTTTCCCCTGACTTTTCAGTAAATTTCCTGACATTTTGTAACCCACATCTACATTCTTCATTTAGTTGACGTTTAATATTTTTTTCTCACCAAAATGATTGACAAATCAATCTTACACTTTTTGGGATATCAAAAATTCCTGACAACTACTGTTTTTCCTGACAGATGCCTTAAATTCCTGACATGTCAGAAGAATTATGAAAGATTGCAATAAAAAATAATAATCTATACTTTGGCCCGCAACAAATTTCCTTAATCTGATTAAATTAATCACTGCGTGATATTGAATACAATAATATCGCATAAGCAATATTAATTCTGATAAAATCAGTTATTGATGTTAGGTATTTATAGCCGTTTAGATTACTTTCACCTGAAAATATTAGTGAATTTTGAGGAAAAATTCGGAACTTTACGATGTAAAACGTACTATTATGTATTCTGTGGCAAAACCACAGAATAACTAATAGTACAAGTACAGCAGCAGCACGCGGCAAAGTCATTTAAATAAATAGCGACTTTGGCTCCGACACAATAAAGTGCAATTCGGGTCGCGCAGTTCACCTAGTAGTTGCCTCTCTGTCTATCGCGTGCTCTATCGACGAAACGTTAGGGTTGTCTTCTATTAAATGAACTGCGTAGCATATATCATAATGTGAAAAACGACAATGGGGTTGGTAAACTTTTCCAAAACAGTTGTGAATTATATATTTTCTGGTAGCTTTTGGCTTTGGAGTCAGGAATAACAAATTGCGGAATTATATAATGCTTCTTTTTAATTTAAATAAAAAATTATTTTTTTAATTTACAGCATAGTACAATAAATCACTATTACGGCTGTATGCGTAGGTTATGCCTTTGCTCCAAAGACTTTCTATGTTGTTGCTCAAAACAAAAATACAAAGGTATGATTACTCTTTGTCACTGTCTGTCAAATCTGTCAATCAGATTTTTAAATCAGTAAATGCAAAGGAACTTCGTGTTCAGCCGTATGTTTGATATTTTATCGCGATAATAATATAAAAAAATATATTTAGTTAACAAGGTAAAATAAAAAAATCATAATATTATTTTCTTTATTCTTCAAACTTGTGCTATCAAAAAATATCAAACAATAGGCTTGTTTCCATTAAGAATAAATATAATGGATAGGGGTTTATAATGATTAATTATATTATGGAGAAAATAACAAACAATTTTAATTATTAAAAGCGTTAAAGATTAATAATATTTTTAAAAAATAAATTTCGTAAAATGAAACCTTTTGTCACGTGACAGTGAACACCAATCAGAAAGCGTTACGTCACGCCGTGCGAAACTCCAATCTTGTCTTTGACGTTTCGAGTATCACTACCGGAGGCGCGTTCCAAACCTACACTCCGAGTGTAACCTAACCACAACCGAACGCAAGTTTTAGCCACTTTTTTCGTATTTCTCCATTGTTTGGAACATATATAAATAACTGGTTTGGCGTTTTTATAGTCGTGCTATCACACTGGGGCACTATACAGTACTTATAATATGAGAAATTCATTTTTAAACGATAAAAACTAGCTATAACGTACGAAGACACGATCGCTCTTTGGTTTGTTTCGCACGGTGTGACGTCATTCAAGACGCCATAACAGTCTTGTGCGTTTTGGAACCAAATTAAAATTGGTTTTTAAAACGCGAAATTTATAATGTAAACGCTCGATTAAAAATAAATAAACCTTTTATTTCGATAAAATGCCTAATAAGCTAAAATATTAAGCAGTTATTGAAATTTTGTCAACTAGCCTATTCTTTTCGAAAAAGTTTGACTTGAGGCCTGGTAAAACAGCCTCTTTGGTTTACTGCATGTCTGCCCACCCGTGTAAGATGCAGAAGTCCCGGGTTCGATTCCCAGGTGGGGGGTACATTAGTACTTGGTTTGGTTGGTGGTAGGGCCTATTTCGATTTATGAACAACGGGATAGTGCTTGGCCTTCACCTCACCTGATGTTAAGTGACGAAAAGGCCGTCAGTGCAAGCACACGACAGCCGGAATCCTCACCACTGAGGAAGAGGAACTGGCTATCTTACCTCTAAAGACTGGTTTACATTACCTTCGTCTTTAGTAGAGTGTTTTAGTTGAAACATGTAAACATTTTATCTATTTTATTTTTGATTCCGATTTTTTTACATTATTTTATAGTTGATTTGCTATTTATTGCTGATGTTTCGTTTGCTGTAATTGACTTGTTTGCGTTTTGGATTTTGTCTGTAAGCTTACAAGTGTAATTATAAATTAACAAATAAATAAACGGTCGTCTTATGACTAAAGAGAGTAACTTTCTAGTAGCCTTTCAACTGGAATCATGCTCGCACTGGAAGCATGTAAATCGACATTTTAGGTAGTAGCGTATTTAGTAGAGTGCTTTAGTCAAATGACACTGTACTGGAAGCATGTAAACGCTCACTGGAAAGGCACCAAAACTACTAAAGCACTCGCATTCGAATCTACTCGCACGCTACTAAAGCTCTCTACTAAAGACTAAGATAATGTAATCCAGTCTTAACTGCCGGAACACAACAATTTTTAAATTGTTGTTTTGGCGTCAGACTTAGGTTAGATGGTGGTAGCTAGCCAGGCGGACTTGTAATATTGTACTCGAAACATAGAAATCGATTTCAAGTCAAATTATCTTTCGCACCTAGTAACCAAGTATTCGCATAAGTCTTATCAGTCTTATCAGATATTTTGGCATAGATAGTAATCTATCTTTGGCAAAACTGAATATTTAGTAAGTGAGGGCATGGATTTTATCGCCTTAGTACATATGTACTAATAAGCCAACTCAGCGACCGTGTAGAATCTACATACATGATCGCTAAGTTGGCTCGTACTAACTACACAGTACACACATCTACACTGTAGCTGTAGATGACACCGGAGTCCGTCCCGACGTCAATCGAAACTCGACCGGAGCTAAGCCGGAGTACAACTGGAGCACGCTTCAACGTTTTCACCATCACACGTAAAGTGGCGGTCACATAATTAAAGACACCAGTCGATTTTCATACAAACGAGGTAACTTTGAAGCCTCGGTTCTCCGCCAGGGATTGACTTAGCTGTGGCCATCCAGGGAGTGAATGGAGGAGATTCAGATCGCCATACACACCCAATTGATCTGATCAGAATTCTAAGAGATATAAGGATATGTTTAAAAAATCGGTTTAATTAGCATAAAAATGTACGGAAAGTCTGAAACTCTGATCCTTATAAGTATCTCTTAGAATGTATATTTATTATAAGTAATATTATAAATGTGAAAGTTTGTAGGTTTGGATGTTTAGATGTTTGGATGTTTGTTCCTCAATCACACAAAAACTTCTGAACGGATTTGGATGAAATTTGGCACAAAGATAGTAGATAGCCTAGATTAAAACATAAGATAATTTTTATCCGGATATTCCTACGAGAACGGGAACCACGCGGGTAAACCGCGGGCGGCCGCTAGTAATGTCATATTTAATTAGCTTATTTTAGTGTTGTGTTGTAGTTAACTCATAGTTTTAAATTGATATAACCTATCACGTTGGATTTGCTTATTTGACTTATGTAATAACATGTAAGTGACATGTCGGAATAACATTTATGAGAAACAAATTAAATCGGTGTAAAGATAAGTAAGTGCTAAAGTCAATTGTGTTATCTTGCTTTTTCTAAAACGAAATAAACTATTATGTATTCTGTACTAAAGGTACAAAATGCGATCAAATTAACAATGTACAACAGAAGTGACCAACTTCAGAGGGCTTGCGGTAAAAAAGACATTTTAATCTGTAAAATTTTCTCTTTTCCATACTATGTCTAGCTACATTGTTTTCCAATCTCTGATATGATGCCAGTACTACTGTAACTCAAAGCTAACCACCTGTCAATAAAAATTCATAACTTATAGGCTTTAATTGTCCGATTTCATTGAAATAAAAAAAAAAATTTATCATTTTCTTGCCGTTTTATTGCTATTACCCCAGAATTCAATCTCTTAAGATTTACAGATATAGGTACTGGATTGTAAAAATCCTAAACCAAACATTACTTAGACGATTGCGAAAATCTATTTTTTAGATTCCAATTATCCGGTCTTTAAAAGCGACCTAGGATTTATGCAAATGCAGTTTATACGATTATCCTACGACAGATATATCTAAGCGCTAAGTAGGGTTGCCTTGCCAACATGTCTTTGGCGAAATATAGTATTTTTCAAATTAAGTTATAAAAATATAGTACTTACAATTAAAAAAAATATAGTATTTAATAGGCAAATATAGTTTTTTTTACTTATTTATTTTTATAAAAACCATATTTTTTCAGTTTTTGCATTATTCAACAAGTTTTGGATATTTTTGGAGTCTTTTTTTGTATCTTTCGCTATTTAATCGCACTTGAATTGAACTTGACGCACTTTCGTTATCGCTACCACTTTCCATAACTAATTTATCTAAGACTTGAGTTATATTTCTCAAAGAAAGAATAATGTTATATTTTGCAGATGATTACCAACAAAATCTCAAAACAAAAATAGAGCAGACCAACCAATAGCCAAACTATCGTTTAAAGCTTTTGAATTTGACATTGATGCGAGACAGATACTTTCAGAATTCAGATATGATATACACTACACGCTATCGAATCAGTCAAAAACTCAAAATGCACGATCACAAATTTTAAAAATTTGTTTCTTAGCGTTCGATGTTAAAAATATAGTATTTTTGCGTACTATATATTTCTTCAACAGTATATAGTACGCAGACCCGAAATATAGTACAATACTATATATTATAGTACGGTTGGCAACCCTAGCGCTAAGCTTGTCGCTTAGCAAGCCACCTGTCAGTGCATACGCACCCTTATTTAGGTGCAGTGAGTGACCCGCGATGAAACTTCCATTTCCTCACATAAATAACGAGATAACTCGTTTCTGATAATTGGCGAATGGGAATGAGTTAGGTCTTAGGTATTGCATTAAAATCTGACTAAAGTAGAGCACTGGTTAGTCAATAGTTTTAGACTAGTCAAGGGGACTGGTAGAATAACGATTTAGGTTAGGCGATATTACAACTTCTTAAAACTTGTCAGTTTTCTGAAGGGCTATCAAATCGTCTCTTTTTCGCTGTATAGGAAATAAAAGAGAGCGGGTGTGTACCATGTACAGTACATTGTACACAACTTGTGTGTATCCATAGCCTTCTTCATTTACAAGCCATGAACATAAGTTTGGCAACGTCTGTTAGTGTCAGTTCGTGGTCATGGCGTCGGTTAGTCTCCATACTAAATGTATGGGAATATTTCAATTTAAAAAAGTCGATATTTTCTTTCGTAGTAATCGTGCGGGGTTGAAAATATGAAAATAATGTATATAGTTCTTTTATTGAAGTTCTTTATATATTAAACAATAAGAAAAATTTCAATTTTAACCAGGAAAAAATGGCTGTCAAAGATGTCATCTTTTTTGTTAATTTTTTGGCAAAAAGTTTTTTTAACGAAAGCCATAGAGGAAGTACACTTCCTATAATTTATTGCAGTTAAACATACAAAAAAACCGTTGACTTGAGAACCTCCTCCTTTTTTGAAATCGGTTGAAAAGAATCATTCCGAAGCTAGGTATTTCTTTTACAATATTTTTTTTCTCTTGTTGAACAATCCTATATTCCTATAGGTATCAGTGGCGAGGCTGTTGTTTGAAATAACTTCTAGCAGTGACTACGAGGGAATGTAACGATACGAAAAAATATACTAAAGAAATGCAGCAATGTGTCACATCCATCTGTCAAATTAAAGCGATTTCGAAAATCAGACAATAAGGACTCAGGTACTATAAACCACTGCGCCACCGAGCTCCTCAAGTACTTGCGTACATATTTAGTTACAAATCTCCATACTAAATCACGTAAAGTGGCGTTGCAAGTACCGAGATAAGCAGCTGGAGCGGCGCATGCGCATCGCGTGAGTAAAGGTCGAGTTTAAAGGTCAAATTAAGTGTAGTACTGTATGTTCACTAACTTCCTACAAAACAGGTTATATGTAGGACAGAGCATAGACAAAATGAGCAATTTGGTTTACATCAAAGGTAAAAAAAAGTTAGAAGTTTTGCTCTTTTTGCGTTTTTGAAGGCGATACCGGCTGTATTTAAAATTTATTTTTCTTCGGCAATCAGCAGATTTAGAGATTGAGGAGCTCGGTGGCGCAGTGGTTTAGCGCCTGGCCCAGCGATTGCGGAGGTTAAGCAACGTTCGCAAGGGTCGGTCATGGGATGGGTGACCAAAAATTTATTATCTCGAGCTCCTTCGTGCTTCGGAAGGCACGTTAAGCCGTTGGTCCCGGCTGCATTTGCAGACGTTAACACCCACCAATCCGCATTGGGCCCGCGTGGTGGGTTATGGCCCATCCTCCTTACCACCCATAAGGAAGGCCTGTGCCCCAGCAATGGGGACATTAAAAATGGCTGGACAATCAGCAGATCAATCGAAACCTTGGTTTCCTGCAACGGATCTGATGATGGACATCCAGGGAGTGAATGAAGGAGATTCAGATTGCTATACACACCCAACTGATCTGATCTGCATTCTAAAAGATAGAAGGGTCAGAGTGCTCAGTTTCAGGATTTCCATACATTTTAATGCTATTTTCACGGTTATTTTAAACATATATGTCCTTCTATCTTTTAGAAAGCTAATCAGATCAGTTGGGTGTGTATAGCAATCTGAATCTCCTCCATTCACTCCCTGGATGGCCATCATCAGATCACACCACGACTCCACGACACCACCAAGACTTCAAAGTTATCTCGTTTGTTTGAAAAAAATAGCCTGGTCCCTAGACAAAGTTGAGGTGTGTATTTCGGGTAAGCATTTCTTAAATCTTTGGTATTTCCAAAGTTTTTTATGCTATGACCTTCATTAGAAAAATCTTTGTAACACAATATAACACATGAGTAAGTGAGTAAAGTGCGCAAAACCATCATTAATGGATGATTTTTTGCAGCTTGTTCCAAAGGTTTTTTAAATCTTTCGTTACTTCTTGTTATACAAGGTCAGCCTGCCTAGCATGACCGATTTATATCGCGTGATATAGCGTTTTATCACGTTTAACTGTCAAAAAGACAAAGGAGTTTGACAGTTGAGTGTCGATAAAATGCTATATCACGCGATATAAATCGGTCATGCTAGGCAGGCACGTTCATCACCTGCTTTAGATAAAACGATGTTTAAGAAAATTTGAGTTTCATTACATCAAAGAAATGGACTTTTAAATGTATTCAGTGCCTTTACTTTAACGCAGAAGGAACGGACATGAACTCGTGCAGTTTTTTATTGGTTTCTCAGTGGTCAGGTCATAAGGTCTCTAGCTCTACGCGACCGACACGTTGTCCGTCCAGCCAGATCCAGAGGGTCATAGCATAGAACATAGAATTAAGCACGCATAGATAATTTAATGTAATTTTATCGAGGGCTTTTCACAATGACAAAAAACTGTAGACTCAATAGATGGCGTGATAAAAATGGGTGTCAATGTGATTTTTTTACTAAGAACTTCGAAGAGTATCAAATCAACACCATCTAGTGAGGCAAGTAGTTACTATTTTTAAGGTTCGAAGAGTATCAACACCATCTAGTGAGGTAAATAGTTACTATTTTTTTTTTTTAAATGTCACTGCATAATCTCACAACATAGGTCCATTTTAAATGTTAAAAGTTATAGACTTAAAATGAATGCATTGCAATTTTTTTTATTGGCTAATAATGGACGTGTGGCAATATTTTATGATATAAGTAATGCGTTATTTATAAGATGTCAAACTACTCAATGTACAAAGTTAACTGTAGGTACTTAAGATGACAACATTACGTACCTACTTACGATGTAAATTAATTCTTGTTTTCATCGTTTTTGCAGTCCTTTCAACATGTCGATAAATAATTTGAAATTATTTTTAATATTAAACCACAGAACAGAATATTAAAAATAATTAACCTATAGGTACTATGTACAGAAATTACCTCACACCACCCCGCGAGTTCATGTGCTGAATCGTGTGCTCGGTTAGTCGCGTGTGTCAACAGCTGTCAACTTTCGTGCACGGCAGAGTGAATTTAAAGTTGCAAAAAGCAAAGCAATATATTTATTTATTGTTTTTTTTTTATCTTTATTTAACGAGCTTGATTACTGAGTGAACATGTCGCTCAATTACATTTTCTTAAGAGGATTGTCAAGCAAACGGTCTCCATACAAACGGCGATAACGTTTCCCACCCTCTAAACCTTAACCTACAGTAATTAATTTTTGGTATTTTTTTGAAATGCCTAAATACTATAGTCCAGCCAACTCGTGGAAAGAATGTTTACCAACAAACCGTATTAGGGTTATCATAACTTCGATTTTCAACAAAACATTCTAATGACATAATTAGGGCACATAACACTATAAATGTTTAGTAATGATTGCTTTTGTTACACATACCACTAGATTAATTCACACAACCTCTATTTTCTTGTGTTAAAACAAAAATGAATAAAAAAATCGTAATTTCTTTTAATTGATACCCCTACTCATGCATTACGATCAGGCGGCAATAACATTTCCTTGATTTGTATTATCCTTCCAAATGAAGTGGTAATGGTTCCTATATATTATAGCTAACCACAAACACTTTTTAAATTGGCTGTCTAGCAATGGCATTATAACCCTACCTTGTTGAGTGGCACTATGTTTCGTTCCACGCAGCAATTATTTAAAAAACAACTTGAAATGGAATATATTTTATTGTGTACTATTTATTGTTTTGATTTTTTTATTGTTTTAGTATAGTCCAAAGTAATATTTTATTATGAATTTAATTTAAAATAGTTGTTATTAAATTTTTGAAAGAAAATAGTGCGAAACGGATCGCAGCTATATAATTTGGTCGTATTATAAGATGTTTACAAAATGGCCGTCATAACATAACCTGCTTGCTTCCGAGTCTGTCAGCGTTGTGTTTATTGAGTTCTTTCGTTTTTGTTATTATTCTCAGTTGTTATTCGTTAATTAGTTTTAGATTGTTGAGTTTTATCGTTAAGTTTTAGTTGTTGTTGTTATTTTTGTTGTTGTTAAGTTTTTGTTGACGATGAGTGAACCACAACCCGGTCCCAGTGGTTTACAGAAGTTTCATTCTCCAAAGAAGAAACGCACAAGAAAAGTGGCTCTGTCTTCCGCTGAGAAAAAAGTTATATGCAATATTTACAAACTTATTGAAGAATCGTGGCCGAAAGACCAATATTTTTATCCAAAGGATGTTGCTGTAAAAACGGCAGAAACTGCCGGTGTACACCTCAGTACAGTGTATAAAATTATAAAAGAATATAAAACCAATAAACTTGTTCGTTCACCTACGAAGAAAAAACCAAGAACCGCTACTGTAGCCATGTTGGACGATTTAGATCTTGGTGGTATTCGCAGAAAGATGCACACATTCTTCTTTAACAACGAACCTCCAACAATTGACAAAGTATTAAAAGCTGTCAATGATGATGACTCGCTACCAAGTTTTAAAAGAACAACTTTTCAAAAAGTTTTGAAAACACTAAAAGTCAAATATTTGACAAGATCGAGAAAAAGTACCTTAATAGAAAAACCTGAAATTGTAAGATGGAGGTTCTTATACCTCCAAAAAATTAAAAAGTTTAGGGAAGAAGGAAGGAAAATTTATTATTTGGATGAGACTTGGGTGAACGAAGGTAAATATAATTTGGATATTTTTGTTTATTTCTACGTCAAGATTATAACTTTAATGACACTATTGGATACCTCGTGTTATAAAAGCAATACCTACCAGTTTTGTGTCAATTGTTATGAAATTGTTTGTCAATTTATTGTGAATTACCAATAAAATATGTTCATGTATTAACAAATTTATTTATTTAATTCAAGGACATACACAAAGTAAGGTATGGCAAGACCTATCAATTGAGACTTCACGTCAGGCATACCGGGAGGGACTTTCTTCCGGTTTAAAAGCACCTTCTGGCAAAGGAAAGCGTTTAATAATATTACACATTGGTATGTACATAATCTTTTATGAGAAGATTCCCACTTTCACTGGCTAAACCCAGTAAATGATTGCACAACATTATTAAAATTGAGGTTTTTTTGTAGGAAATGAAGATGGTTTTGTTGACGGTGGAGACCTAATATTTGAAAGTAAAAGAGGTGACGGGGACTACCATCAAGAAATGAACTCTAAAATGTTTGAAGAATGGTTCACAAAAATATTAGATAAATTGGAACCACATTCGGTTATTATTATGGACAATGCACCCTACCATTCTCGGCGCTTGGAACGTGTACCAACAACGGCTTGGTTAAAAAAGGACATATCAGCATGGCTAACGGAAAAAGGTATCTCATTCCAAGAGAACATGATAAAAAATCAATTGTTAGATTTAGTGAAACCGGAAAGGGAAAAATATATGGACTATGTGTGTGACACAATGGCAAAAAACAAATCTATAGAAGTACTAAGATTGCCCCCCTATCATTGTGAACTTAACCCTATAGAATTGATATGGGCGCAAGTAAAGGGCCATGTTGCAGTCAACAATAAAACTTTTAAAATGGCAGAATTAAAAATATTATTAAATGAATCAATGCAATTAATAACTGCTGCAACATGGCAAAAATGTGTAGAACATGTAATAAAAGAAGAAAAAAAAATGGCAAAACTTGATGGCATTGCGGATACCGTAATAGATTCGTTTATAATACAAGTAACAAACTCGAGTACATCATGTACATCTAGTGAAAGTGATGAATCAAAATGAATCCGTACACATTGTTTTCATGACCAACGACCAACCCATGTCGTGAAAACCAAGTGTGAAGTTTCATTTTGATTCATCATCATTTTGACCATGGATCATTTTACTTACTGTTAGTCAGTGCTAGTCACACTATAGATCTCTTTTTCATCACACTTTTAGAAAAGAGTTCTATAGTGTCAGTAATGGTAAATAAAATGACCCTTGATCACACCGACATTGACATTAAGTGTGACCACTTTCTTGTTTTATTTCGCCATATTCAGTATGTATGCATTTAACATGACTGTCTATTTATTGTACAATAAGTACGAGTCATTTGTATTTTATTTAAACTAGTAATAAATATTTCTTATGTGAAATATTGTTTTACATTAAATTGCCTTTGATTTCTTAACACTATTTTTGTGTAAACTTGTAAAATATGCTACCTATTATGTTGTTATAGAAATATGGCAGTGAAAATTCATGGTAGATAAGGCAAAAACAAGATAAAACGAACTGTACTACACATATCATTGTATTCTTTATTTACAATATTTAAATAAATGGTTAATAAAACTGATACTTTGTTGTTTCATTTCATAATATGAATCAATATTGCAAAGCTCTATTAAATAAGACTCTCAACAAGCATAAACGTAGCGTCACAGAATTCAATAAGTTACATTTTAGGCGAATGCAAAGATAACAGATATAAAGGTAGGTATCATAAAAACCATTCATACAATACCTACATAATTTGTATTTCCATTAAACTGTTCAAAAAACTTTTTTTTATAAATTTGTATCAAAAAAGGTTTTGAACACATGCCTGTCATTGGTTGCTAGGCAACGGTTTGTCATTAAACATTCTTTCCACGAGTTGGCTGGAGTATAGGCCTGTACGTTTTGATTTTTTAAATATCTATAATAGATTTCGAAATATTTGCATTTTAGTGATTTCATACAAAACACAGAAGTGCCAATATTTTCAAATCTACAATGAATATTTTAAAAATCAAAACGTACAGCCCTAGTTTTTAGGCATTTCAAAAACATACCAAAAATTCATTGCTGTAGGTTAAGATTTAGAGAGTGGGAAACGTTATCGCCGTTTGTATGGAAACCGCTTGCTTGACAATCCTCTTAAGACTACATTATTTATTGTTAAAATAGTGAAAAACCAATAGGTTTGTGAGTGAGGCGGCACGAGTAGTAGCTCTAGCTTTACACACACAGTTATGCGCGTACAAACCGTCAACTGTGTAGTGTCTGTGTAATGTAATAGGTAGGTAGTTATTTATTATGGAGCGGTTGTATGGAATGGCTGATCCCGCCTGCATTTGCAGTCGTTAACACCCACCAATCCGCATTGGGCCCGCGTGGTGGGTTATGGCCCATCCTTCTTATCCACGCTTAAGGAAGGCCTGTGCTGTGCCCCACCCCCAGCAATGGGGACATTAAAATGGCTGATAGCTAAATATTAGCAGGGCTCAGTCACTCCGCGCGCGAGTCTGAACTGAACCGCTCGGCGTCCTCTGAGAGGACAAATTTCATACATCAGAAAAGATAAGACCTACGCGATAGAAAGAGAGGCAACTACTAAGTGAATGTTTTGGAGCGAAGGGAGCACTGTGCGACCTGAATTGCACCTTATTGTGTCGGAGCAAGAGTCGCAATTTATTTAAACGGATTTTCGGAGTGTAACTTCTGTACGTTAGTACTATTATCTATTCTGTGATATTAGTTAAAGGATGTGGACTTGTGGACGCTATTTAGCATAACTAATAATCGGCTTAATTACTTACGCAATGACCTACTATGATAATCGAGATTTAATATCTAATGCCAATATAAACAATATTGTTAGTAAACAAGTCTGTTTACTCTCTAATTGAGTGCAACTTATAAATTATATAATTAGAAAATATTCCATCTATGTTTGTGTCACCGGGATACCGGACTGAAAATAAGCCTTTACAATACCGGTATTTAATTTTTAAATACCGGGATTTACGATATTTTCTGTATTCATCACAGAACGACGCAAATCGTAAATCTTGTTTAAATTTTCGCTTTATCTGATTTAAAAGGTGATTTTCTTAAACTTCCTAATGCCTAGACATTAAATGGTGTCCTATTATTAATATTATTTAGAAGGGGGACGCCAGCGAAGCACTGATCAGTCACTTTGATCGGAACTATTTCACCCAGTTCCCCAAATCCCCTGAAAGCTGAGACCAGAGGGATGTGGTTTAGCGTTTACCCCACCGGCGTCGGACCCTCGAATCTACCTGCACGCTTACAGTATCTCAGTAGATCTAAAGCAGTTAACGATAAGTCAACTACTGAGTTGACTTATCGTTAACTGCTTTAGATCCTCTTCTATAAGCTTGTCCGCCATAAAGAGCTCCCAGCGCAGTGATGCGAAGATCGGGCATTCTGCCTTCTTTTAGTTCATTTAGTTCTTCTCGCTGTGTGGACCGCCCACTGCCATTTCAGCTGAGCTCTCCTCGTTTCTGATTCGATCACGTAGGGAAACGCCGAGCATGGCGCTCTTCATTGCACGCGGGGTGACCTTGAGCCTTCTTATGAGACCCATAGTGAGCGACTACGTTTCACTGCCATAAATCATCACTAGCAACACACCCTGTCTCCCTGTCTCACACATCGGTGCAGTTGGATGGGATTTGTGCTCTGGTTTTGTACTCGGACCAACACATAGTGGCATTTTCGTATAAATTCCTCAACACCTCGATATACCTGTAGTCTTTTTGGCACCTCTGAAGAGACTGTAGCACCGGCACCGCCCAGGTCTCTATAGAATCAAAGCCTTTCTCATAGTCCACGAACGCCAAACAATATGGCAGACTCTTCGGTCTTCTGTATAATCTGCCGCAGCGTATGGATGTGGTCTAGGTACTAAAGTCCTTGGCTTGTTCGGGAGGTTGGATGTCGGTGTTACTAAAGTCTTTTCGGAACCTGGCTTGTTCGAGAGGTTGGAAGTCGTCGAACCGGCGAGGGAGACGATTAGTAAATCATAATAATGACTTTAACTGCAAGGAAAACTAAGAAAACAAATATATTTATCTAAATATCGAAAATACCGGAATCCCGGTTTCGTCTAGTCGAGTCTAGAGAATACCGGTTTTGCAGAGAGCTAGTCAAGCCATCCCAGCTCCTTTCAGAAGCGCAGAAGACTCGTGGGGCGTTCACAGGCTTCTAGGAGCGACCATTTGAGGATTTCTGCCCATTGTGCGGCCAAACCCACGCACTCCAGGATCACGTGGGCGGCTGTTTCCTCTGCGTCCAGGCATCCTCTACATAGGGGACTGTCTGTCGCATTCATGATGAATAGTTGTCGGTTTAAAGCTAGGTGACCTGTAAGTGTACCTACAACTATTCGGAGGTCTGGACGATTAAGGCTGAGCGCGATCTACAGGTCAACCGCGGCGAGACTGCAGGCATTGCCAGCTTGGACTGTCTACAGCTTGTTAGCTCTACCCAACGAATATTATGTGCAGCACGAGTACGTTGCCTTACCCATGAGCGCAGTTGGCTGAACGGGAGTGGCAGAATGGGTATGGGTCCTGCCACTATTGTGGAAGATCTCCTTCTAGCCAGCTCCTCGGTGGCGTCTGGCATCGTTCCCGTGTGATCCACTATGACATTTAATCCATTGTAGGATTACTCTGTTGTTGGATGCTAAACGATCAAAAACTCGGTGGCATTCACAGATGATACTGGAGTTGATCGTGTTGGCCTCCAGTGCTGTTAGGACGGCCATACTGTCTGTCAGTATGCGGATGTTTAGTTTTTTCATACCTCTAGACAGTAGCCCTACCACTACTAGTTTTTGAGGTGGAAACAGTGGAACCAATGATTTTGTCAACTTTCTATATAGGAACTTTTTAATGGCGGGATGTCACAAAAATTATCCCACTTGGTGGCGCTACTGCTGCTGGAGACTTTTGTATGGGCATTTACCCCCGATTTTCCCATTTATTTTAAATTATATCTAAACATGATTGATAATAATCATAATTGATATTATGAACGTTTGACAGGAAATTAATTAAAGATTGAAGAAACCCAAAATATCTTTGATGAAAAATAGGTATTTACGAAAATTCGCTTCCAACATCCAAGAAATGATAACAATTACATAGAAAACAACAAAATGACAGGTCTACATCTACACTAGCGCCAAGTTAGATGTAGTGCTCCGACTGGTGGACGATTTGTGAACCAGCCAAACTATCCTGCCATTCTCTCCACTGTCGTGTTTCCGTTTCACAGTTCTATTTTCATTTCATAAGAATACAAGCTTTTGTAGTTGCTGAACTTCCCTTGACTTCATAAACACTTGTTGCCAACTATGTCAAAACTTCAGTAAACAATAGTAAACAAGTGTATTGTTTCTGGGCCAAAAGTGTCAACATTGTTGTATTGTAATAGTGTTGTAGTGTAGAGTATTTACTTAAGTTTAAAATAGTTTAAACATAAAGATGTATTGTAACAAAAGCGTATTCTTACTAGAGATGTTAACTAAGAGATGTTTATATTCTTCACTTTTTTTGATAATAGGTCCAAGGAATGTCAGTTATTTTATAATTATTATTATTATTAAACAGGCGAGCGGTTGTTGCAACTGATAGTGCCTGTATCCTGCAATCTTTGCTTTATTTTACTTTATGTTGGTGTTTGTCTAATCTATTTTTAAATTGGTTTAAGTTGTTGGCTGAGACTATTTGTTCTGGCAAATTGTTCCAGGCTTGGACCACTCTGTTGCTCAAAAAGTGCCTGTGAGGGTTGTTGTTGGATTTTGTGGGAAAAAAAATATTTTTACGCTCAGACATTCCTTGTTATAAGTTTATTAGCAAGTCTTTACAAACTTAATATCTCAAAGAACTTATTTTTTTATTCTTCGGTTTTTTCCTGTGTGGTTATTAGTTCTTGTGAGTATATAGTTCTTTCTTATTGACATAAACAAGCTGAGTTTTCTGTCTGTTTGCATTGGATAACTTGTTAATATTGACAAAGTACGCGCCGGTCGTCAATGACGGCGACGCCAAACGACACTTTCTTGATCAACTGAGATTCAAAACAAACAAAACGGATTCCTACAAAACGTAAAATACGCATCGCGCCATTAAACATTAACTTTTTTTTAAGGCTAAGGCGTAAAAGAACACATAACATACAGCTTATCTTTGTTACATACAAAATACATCTAAAACAATACGTAATTAATCCAATGAAGAAATCCTAAGATTTCGATTTAATTTATAGCCTCATAAACAAACAGCTGTCGTTATGAAAACCTTATCGGATAAGAGTGAGGTTATCTTCATTAATCAATGTTATAAACGATTTTTAATCCTTGCACAATTCTTTGTACTGATGGACAAAAGTAACCAAATTTTAAAGGTGACTCATACGACTAGAATGTGGGAAGAATTTAGAATACACGTATGATAGGTACACACTTTGTATTGTATCCTTCTATGCGAAATGACAAGATATCAATCTTCTAAGAACTTGCAGGATTATAAACATTGAAAATGCATGTTGTGCTAGGCTTTGTGAATAAAATACTTTTGTCGAATCGTAGATAGAGGTTTTGTTATTTTTTTATTATTTTGGTAAAGGACTTACCTCGAATAGTTTGAGTAGTATGTTGACATACAGCCTCCTTACACCAAGGGATTTGCCGATTGATGCCAAGAAGATCACACACAGGATGAGAAGGAGAAACGGCGTGTATAATATTGATACCGCAACCGACACAAACGACATGATTAAGGCCATTTTCACAACTGATTTTTCGTGAAAATGACATCAAATACATCAATGACAAAAGATTGATTGTGAATGACAAGAAAAATGAAAGACGTCATTCATTATAAATGGGTGCATTCCAACACACTAATCGTTGAAATATCGATCGCCAAATCGCTATAGAGTACATTTTAATCATGGAAAGTTAAAACAAATTACATTTCATGGTTAGTCCGTAATAAGGCCAAGTCAATAGTCATCTATGGATCAGAATGTTGGGCTATGAAGAAGATGGATGAAAGGAAATTACATGTAGCAGAGATGAAAATGTTGACGTGGATGTGTGGTGAGTGTGACGCGAATGGATAAATTAGGAATGAGTAGGTATGTCAGAGGAAGTCTGAAAGTAGCTCAGCAGTAACAGAGAAGTTGAAAGGGAATCGTCTGGCTTGGTTTGGGCATGTTATGAGAAGAGATGAAAGGCATGTTACTAGAAGAGTAATGGATAATATGGATGTTGACGGCTGGAAAGTAAGGGGAAGACCGCAGAAAAGATGAATGGATTTTGTGCGGAATGATATGAATTGTGAAGGGAGTGGATGAGGAGATGACGAGTGACAGGAAGGAATGGAAGAGAAGGACGCACTGCACCGACCCCAAATAAATTGGGATAAGGGTAGGGGGATGATGATGAAATTACTTTCCATGGTTAAAATGTATACTGTGGCGTTCGATGGCTCAGCTATTTGTCTGTTGGAATGCACCCAATGTCAAGAAAAAATAATTTATTGCTAGCTGTAAAAAAAATCCTGTTCCTTTCTACGCAGTTTATTACAAGTTTGTTTTAGTCCAAGTAGTTTTTACTGATTCATTATTTTTAGAGTAAAGACAAATTAAAATATATAAAGGCAAAATAACGAAAAATAAATACCGCATACTTACTAATAGCTACAATGAAAATAAAACCACCCGAATAATGTTAATTGATATTTTTATTTACGTGTGGCATGGAATGGCAACACTGTTATCACTTAAAAAGAAAAAGAGGATCATTTTAGGATTTTGTAATAAAAATCCTGTTTGGAATTTATTTCCTTAAAAATAAATCAAAATGTCTGATCTTCCTTACGGACCTCCAGTGCGAGTATCGCCACTCATCCGGGTAATTATTTTTTGCTATATTTTAAAACAATTCATACATTATGTAACACAGTGTTTTTGAACAGTTTTTCCATTTTTAAACATACATTTGTATTTATTTTTCTATTAGATTTAATGTCGTTTGTCATCGTCTCGTTTATTGGCCAGTTTGACGTGATTTAATCAAAAAAGTTTACACTTACTACAGAAGTTAACCTCTAAAGTTATTTTTTATAATAGGTACCTTTTTATGTATAGAGTTCCGGTTCCTATAAGTTATTTAATTTGAAATTGGAACTGTAAATATCTGTGAATTAAATTAATTTGGAACTTATCGGGAACCTGTGAAATTAGCCCATAATATTATTATTACTTACTCAGAAAGAAATTAAAAATAATATCTATTTGCAACAGTATTGAGTAGGTACCTACCAATATATTTGCAAAAGTACAACATAATTTGTCAAAAAATAATTTACCTAAATATGCATAGCTTCTTTTTAACCAAATCTTAAAAAGGAGGAGGTTATCAAGTCGAAGATGTTTTACCATAACTTCACCAGTTGTTTACCGATTTAAATATTTTTTTATTCTCTTTATTGTTTAATAATAAGTTTTTTGTAATGAATTTGATTGTAAGATGTGTTTAAATTCGGTTTTCCTATTTCCAGTTCGGCCGCTGGTCGTTCCTGACAGCTGGCATTCTATACGGCGCTTTCCACCAGAACAGACTTTCAAAGAAAGAGAACAAGCTCCGTGAAATTGAAGCAAGGGAAAAACCTATTAGGGATGCCAAGCTGAAGGAAGAAAGAGCTAGAGCTGCAGCTGGTAAGAACAAACCTAAACTTAAAGTTTTAAGCTGCGTTGACATGATCAAAGTACACACATCAACTTTGTCTAGGGATACAGCTGTTATTTCCATACAAACGAGCCTTGAACTTTGAAGCCTTGGTTTTCTGCCAGGGATGTACTGTGCTGTGATCTGATGATGGCTATCCAGGCTATCCAGGGAGTGAATGGAGGAGATTCAGATCGCTATACACACCTAACTGATCTGACCAGCATTCTAAAAGATTAATGGACATGTTTAAAATAACCGCGAAAATAGCTCTATATCAGTTGGGTGTGTATAGCGATCTGAATCTCCTCCATTCACTCCCTGGATGGCCATCATCAGATCACAGCACGGTACATCCCTGGCGGAAAACCAAGGCTTCAAAGTTACCTCGTTTGTATGAAAATAACACCTGTATCCCTAGACAAAGTTAATGAGTATACTTGGACCAAGTAGTTTGGGGTTTGTAAATTACGTCACACGAATTTTATTATTTTTGACCTCTCCTCCCCGTCTTTGTCACAGCTAGTCACATTTTGTGAGACCCTCTCTCCCTAGTGTGACGTCACATGTTTTACAATTTTACATCTAGAAATAATTATTGAATTCAAACAGCAGTTACAAAATTTGTTTTATTTCTATTTAAATGATTTTGAAATATGACGATTGTGTTAAGATAGCAATGTAAGGGAGGCAGTAGTGTAGTGCCGCAACTCCTTATCTGTCTACCAGCCAAATTTCATCCAAATTGGTCCAGCCGTTATATTATAGATAACAACAATATGAGTAGGTATCACATGATTGTGTGTTGTCTTGTCTTGTCCATCAGTCATTTTTGAAGTCCCCACTGCTGGGGCACAGGCCTTCCTTGTGGGTGGTAAGGAGCATGGGCCATACCATAACCCACCACGTGGGCCCAATGCGGATTGGTGGGTGTTAACGACTGCAAATGCAGCGGGGACCAACGGCTCAATGTGCCTTCCGAAGCACAAAGGAGCTAGAGATAATAATGTTTTGGTCACCCATCCTATGACCGGCCCCTGCGAACGTTGCTTAACTTCCGCAATCGCTGGGCCAGGTGCTAAACCACTGCGCCACCGAGCTCCGTGTGTTGTCTATTCTTCTACTATTGTTATGAAAACGAAAGAAAACAGTAGGTACTAAGACTTTAGCACTGTTTTCTTTCGTATTGCATTTTCGCATTGGAGATTGGAAGGGCAATAGAAAAATATATCAGGTTTTTTTCTGGGGTGGGGTGGGCACCAGACTGTTCTGGGGTGCTCCCCCCCTTTCTACACCCATGTGGCAATGGACAACCTTTGCACCAGAAACCACCTTGGGAGGTGGTCACAGATTTATGTCTCAGCCTTAAATTACTTTTTTGGTTTCAGCCGAAATCAAAGAATTGGAAGACATGGTCAACAAGAAATGAACACCCTCCAAACACTAGTTTTAAGTTAATAGTGATCACCATCTTGTAATAAATGCCATTTTGAATTTGTAAGACCTCGTATATCTTTTACATGCAGGAGTAGACGAGGTCAATTTAAAATGGTGCTTTCCATCAACTTTTAATTTATGTTTTAAAAAATATAGTTGATTATATAAATTGCTGTTTGTTTATATTATTATAATCCATAGACATAATTTGAGATAACATTTGACGGGTCTGGGTGTTACTATGTAGGTATAATAAGTATATATTCAATAAGTATATAAGTAGTATATCAGTTGTCTAGCACCCAGCTTTGCTTAGTTTGGGGCTAGATGGCGCTGTGTGAAATAGGCTTGTTTCCATTAAGAATAAATATAATGGATAGGGGTTTATAATGATTAATTATATTATGGAGAAAATAACAAACAATTTTAATTATTAAAAGCGTTAAAGATTAATAATATTTTTAAAAAATAAATTTCGTAAAATGAAACCTTTAGTCACGTGACAGTGAACACCAATCAGAAAGCGTTACGTCACGCCGTGCGAAACTCCAATCTTGTCTGACGTTTCGAGTATCACTACCGGAGGCGCGTTCCAAACCTACACTCCGAGTGCAACCTAACCACAACCGAACGCAAGTTTTAGCCACTTTTTCCGTATTTCTCCATTGTTTGGAACATATATAAATAACTGGTTTGGCGTTTTTATAGTCGTGCTATCACACTGGGGCTCTATACAGTACTTATAATATGAGAAATTCATTTTTAAACGATAAAAACTAGCTATTACGTACGAAGACACGATCGCTCTTTTGTTTGTTTTGCACGGCGTGACGTCATTCAAGACGCCATGACAGTCTTGTGCGTTTTGGAACCAAATTAAAATTGGTTTTTTAAAACGCGAAATTTATAATGTAAACGCTCGATTAAAAATAAATAAACCTTTTTTTTTCGATAAAATGCCTAATAAGCTAAAATATTAAGCAGTTATTGAAATTTTGTCAACTAGCCTATTGTCCAAGCATTTATTTATTATTTTATTTCTTTATAGGCCCATAGAAACACTTTGTGGTCGCAAATATTGTCTTGCAGTTGTAATAAAGTTAGCGTTATTGTTGTTTGTGGCGAGCGGTTTTAATCTAAATTATGTTGACCTGAATGGTGCAGTGGTCTGTGGTCTATCAAGCAAGAGGTCCCGGGTTCGATCCCGGCCAGCCGGGCAGAAATTGAATTGATTAATTTTAATTTCTGTGAAGGGTCAGGGTGTTACCAGTTACCATGTTATGTAATAATTAAGTAAGTACCTAAGTATACATATGAGTAGCATATCGAATCTAGGCAAATACCGGGATCCCGGTATTTACGGTATTTTCGACATTTAGATAAATATATTGAAATTTCTTAGTTTTCCTTTCTGATAAAGTCATTGTTATGATTTACTAATCGTCAACGACATTCAACCTCCCGAACAAGCCGGGTTCCTAAAAGGATTTAGTACCTAGACCACATCCATACGCTGCGGCAAGTTGTACAGAAGACTATGGAGTCCGCCTCTTTGCTTGGCGTACGTGGACTATGAGAAAGCCTTTGATTCGATAGGGACCAGGGCTGTGCCAGTGCTGTAGTCTCTCCAGATGTGCCCAAAAAACTACAGGTATTTCAAAATGTTAAGGTATTTATACGAAACTGCCACCATGTGTTTGTCCGAGTACAGAATCAGTGTTTTAATCCCATTCAACTGCAGCGAGGTGTGATAAACGGAGACTATTTCTCTGAAACTGTTCACATCACAGCTGCGTTGGAGGACATTTTTAAATTCTTGGACGGGGATTGGACCAGAACGGACTCGATATTAACATTAATGACCAGTACCTAACACACCTTCGTTTTGCCAACGATATACCAGTTCTTATGGCTGAGACCTTGGATTTGAAGACCTGACAATGCTCGAGGTGCTTCTCAAAAAGTGGGTCTTAGGATGAACATGGATAAGACGAAACTCATGTCGAATGCCCATGTTGTACCCACTCTAGCTCATGTTGAGAACACTACACTCGAAGTTGTTGACTATTACGTTTACCTTGGACCGGCGACTGCCTGTTCAACTGGATTTAAGTAAGTTCAGCTTCGAGAAAGAGATCTCTCGTCGAATCCAACTCAGATTCAGGAAGCTTCGTTTTTCCTATCCAAATTACCTCAGTGTCTCAAGAGACGAAAGTCTATGACCAGTATGTGTTGCTTGTGATGATTTACGGCAGTGAAACGTGGTCGCTAACTATAGGTCTCATAAGAAGGCTCAAGGTCACCCAGCGTGCAATGAAGAGATGCATGCTCGGCGTTTCTCTAAGTGATCCTAAGAGAACTAAAGTATAATAATGACCGACATCGCTCAGCTGAAGTGGCAGTGGATGGGACACATAGCGAGAAGAACCGATGGCCGTTGGAGCGGAAAGGTTCTGGAATGGCGACCGCGCACCGGACGACACTCCGTGGGTAGGCCCCAACAAAGTGGACCGACGATGATCTGGTGAAGGTCGCGGTACGCAGCTGGATGCAGGCAGCGCTGGACCGATCATCGTGAAGATCTTTTGGGTGACCAATACCCAGCAGTGGGTGTCGTGCGGCTATGATGATGATGATGAAAGTCATTATAGTATAGTGAAATCCAAAATTTAAAAGGTTTTATAAGTTTAAGTACCTATTTAAACCAAGTTAAACAATAAAAGAGGATTTAACCTCGTCCTACCAGTACTTACTTATAGGTATTTACCAAAGTAATTCAGACCCGTCCCTCCTAGACGCAATGTAGTGTAGTTATTACGACTCAAGGGTTTACCAGTAGGTAATACGAATAAGTTAGTTGTTTAATTTCATTTGAAGTGAAGATTATTATGAAACAAATAATATTAGGTACCCCACTAATGCCTGTGTCCTACTACCCATAGTGCAATAAGCACTATAGGTAGTAGGACACAGGCATTAGACTAGAGTTTAGAAAAAAATGAACCAAAACCATATATCCCCATAAGCCCTGAATTTATAACTTCAATAGGATTACTTTATCATATAAGAAAACAACTCTGAATTTCTTGGTACTGAATGACTATAAAATATTAGTACCAACACTACCAACCACTAGCTAGTACGACGTTGGGGATGCAATGATTAGGACACCATTTAATGTCTGAGCCTTAGGAAGTTAAGGAAAATCACCTTTTAAATCACATAAAACGAGAATTTAAACGAGATTTGCGATTTGCGTCGTTCTGTGATGAATACCGAAAATATCGTTAATCCCGGTATTTAAAAATTCAATACCGGTATTGTAAAGGCTTCTTTTCGGCCCGGTATCCCGGTATTTTCGGTATCCGGGATCCCGGTTTGCGACCCCTACTCATATTCATAACTAAATAATATACTAGAAAAAATACGACTCGCACTAGCGGGTCTACCGGCTAAAAACAATGAAGTTAATGTTAACTGTAAGTATATGATACATTGCTACTTTGTTTTGGCACAAATAAAAACTTACCAAAGAAAAGAAGCAATGTATCACATACTTACAGTTAACATTAACTTCATTGTTTTTAGCCGGTAGACCCGCAGATCAATTTCAATACTCAGACGGGAATCGAACCCACGACCTTTGGATATCCGGTCCAATGCTCTGACCGCTGAGCTACCGAGTCACTGTATAAAAATAGCATTGTGAATGCAAAAATATCAAATTTAAAAAGCTCATAATTCATTGCTTAGTTTAAGGCTAGATGGCGCCGTGTAAAATTGTCCACGCATTTAATTTAAGGCGATTCCCTGACCGAAAGTTATATTGTTCTTGCAGTACTCGTGACTAGTAGTGTAGTCAAATAAGGTGATTTTTTAAAAAAGATTGGAATAAATTCTCTGCAGAGGCAAAAACGTTTCTGATGGTTTTGTATAAGTGAAAAATCGTGTATAAAAAATAATTGCATTTACCACCCTTACGGAAGGGGGTGAAATTCGGTGAAAACTGTTTATTGGTCATAACTAACCAGAGAATACAGGTGTAGTCAGCGTAATTTTTTACACGCTTAATTACACCTCAATCTACATTATCCCATTTTATTTATTTTAATCGGACCAACGTAGCGTTAGAAAAAAAATAAAATAACCAAAAATATGTTTTTGACCATTGCCGCTTTGGGGAAAACTGTGTAGTTTTGTAAACTGGGGAAAGGGTTAGACATTTTGACCTAAATACCTGACTGATTTTGCACCCTAGTGTGACGTATGGAAATTAGTCTTTCACGTTTTTCTGCCACTGTACTTCGGGGGAAATTTTGGTAGTTTTGAAAATCATCG
The DNA here is from genome assembly GCA_950108535.1 of Agriphila straminella. NCBI lineage: Eukaryota > Metazoa > Arthropoda > Insecta > Lepidoptera > Crambidae > Agriphila > Agriphila straminella. Next base: position 2,070,820 of record OX467328.1, read on the forward strand.
CAATCATTTAATTTGGTTTCCTTTATATTTGCACCCTATAAAAAATTAGCATTTTTATATGGAACACATATTTTTTTAGTATTGTAGTAATTGCCATAGAGCTATCATGCCATGGAAGTGACAAGCGTGCGACACGGAATAATGAACTGACAAGAAGAGATAAGCGTCGTGGTCACGTATGCGCGTTGTGAGATGTGTTTTACGAGGAAGGAGTATTTTCTGATTGTGAATCTGTTCTGTTAGTAAGTGATGGTACACAAACATATTTTTTTAAATGCAAAAACAGCTTATGTTTAAACGAAAAACAGCATTGTGATTTGTGACTATTGCAAACCTATTATATATCCATGACCGGCTAGACATACACAGCGCTGCTTTTTTTTGTGTATGTCCACCGATTACTAAAGACGGCTGGACCAATTGAAATGATACAAACGTAATTAAATTAAGTAAACTTCCAAGTTGGTCCCATTTTTTAAAATTTGGAAATCGGTTCAGTACTTTAAGTAATCTTGAAAAAAGCACGAAAATAGTACCTATGATTTTGTGTGAATTACCTCGATGATAGTCATATTACTTCTTCGTTTATGAACTGAATAAGATTTTTTTTTGTTGGAAGAGGGATATCTTAAGTGTAGTTCTTTAACCGACTTAAAAAAAGGAAGTTCTCAGTTTGACCTGTATGTATGTATGTTTCTCCGCGATAAACTCACGTTTATCGGATATTTCTTGTGGAAAAAGCACTTGTTTTTGGCCGGGCGACCGACATGCGACACCGTATACGCTCGGGCGACCGACATGCGACACCGTATACGCTGCCTACCGGCCACGTATGTTTTCTATGGTGGGATGCTCAGAATGTATCCCAATTATAAACCAAACAAATGTTTCTCTTGTGTTCTTTATTTTTCCTTCATGAAAACCAAGGAAAAATCGGATATTTGAATTGAAGAATATTTGTCATAATTTTTTTTTGCTAGAAGCGCCTATGTCATGAAAATAGCAAGTCTGGTTATTTCCACGATAGTTATGTATGGTAACGCCTTAAGTATGTAAAATTCCACAACTTGCCTTCGAGAGTTTTTCTTCTTGCCTCAATGTGAAATGAAAGCTGAGCACTTCGTCATTTAAAAGTCAGTCCATGTTGTAAAAAAAAAAAAATATTTTTTTATTTCTTTCTTATTTGCAAAATAGTTGGTCAAACGTCATCATAAGCTATTCTAAAATATCAAGTTGATACCATTAGTAGTTCTCGAGATATCCTGCTGTGACAGACAGACGGACAGACAGACAGACAGACGGACTTAGTCACACCGTAAGGGTTTCTTTTTACCATTTTGGTACGGAACCCTAAAAATGCCTTAGGTTCGCAGACACGCCTTTATAAATTAGTTCCAGCACTAGTGCGGGATGTAGTATTCCAAATTCAAAAGTAGAACTCATCAGCCAGCATTATTTTTATAAAACTACTAGGCGGCGCCCGCGACTTCGCCTGCGAGGAAAGTTTTTTTGGTATCCTTCGGGAACAATAGTTTTTTTCGGGATGAAAGGTACCTACCCTATGTCCTTCTCTGTACCCCTGACAATGTGTATGTAAAATTTCATGATGATCGGTTAAGCCGTGAAGGCATAACAAACAAACCGACTTTCCCATTTATAATTTATGGTTGCTTGACTCATTTAACATGGCCACAGATAATAATACTTAAACTATTCGCAGTGGCCAACGAAATAATTTTTTTACTTAGATTTATTTCCTCGCATTTCTTGAGAAAAGCATTGGTTGACTGGTAAGGAATATCTAATGGCGTAAGTCTGCTATTAGCTGCATTTTTGACTACAATAAAAATTAAATAAGTAAATATTTTATGTTAAAAATACAAATACCTACATAAATTTTTTTGACATTAGGTCTTGCCGCGCTTTTTATGCGCCAACTTTTCCTCACTTCCGTTTCCGTGTATAGGCAATTTGTGTGGAGTATACAGACCATTCAGATTTAACCGGTAAACTGGGGTGATTAGCAACTTGCGTGGTGATTATCAACAGCGACATTATTATAAATAAATTCAAAATTACCAAGAATCTTAAATAAGATTACCATATTAGTTTTATAGAAAAGTTATGGACGGGCCCAAGCGGTTCATTCTGAATTTTTGTTATTTTTTCTACCTATCGAAAATGTGGAGAACAGAGGCGTGTTTTCGTTTAGCTAGCGGCCGCAGCGATGCGCAGCTCATGACGTCACAAACTGCTGCGCATGTGCTGCGGGAAACGAAAACGGGTTTTTATCAAGCGATAGTAACCAACCAAGTTACTTTTTTGGCGCGAAGTGAAAATGAACCGAAATACTAAAAGTGCTTTAATAGGTCTTCTGACAGAAGAATTCTGTAATGATTTTATATAATATACATAATTTAGATAATTTACCGAACTGGATCAACAACAACAATACCGCTGACAGTGACATATAAATTACTCTATGACAGCAAGCAGCGATGCAAACCACCTTTGGAGGAGGATTGCAGATTGCGAGCTGCGACCTGCCGATCGGCAGCAGCGTGACGTCACTAGCATAAACGAAAACAGCACCGGTAGCGCCAGCTAGCAATCGCTCGCTGAACGAAAACACGCCTCAGTACCCTTAGCACGAACAGCTATCGAGAAAAAAACGTGCGTAAAATTACTCGATAGACAATTCTCTATGGAAAATTTAATTTCGTTTATCGGCGATAGATGGCGCTGTCCAAATTTCCAATACAAAATTTAACTATCGAATGATTTTACGCGCGTTATTTTTTTCGACAGCTGTTCGTACTAAGGGTACAGTAGACGGAGAAAAAACTGAAGGACGTCCGAGAGCATTTCTTCCCAAGCTGAAAAGGACACACTTCGCACTGGCTAAAGGGGAAAGCGTACTAAATTATAATGATTATTTACTTTCAATGTAGGTAGTTCATGATCCTCATAATCTGGTAATGGCTACATGCACCTCGCCGGACAATCTGGACAAGTTTCATTTTAAATCTTGGCTCCGCGCCAACGCGATACGCTTCGCTGACGGAGGTGTGTTATTCCAAGATTATTGATTTAATTTCATATGCGAGTGTGGAAAGTGGAAAAATATTGCTCACTGACTTTGCTGATTGTTGCCTTGTTTGTAGAGACACTAGAAAGTCACGACTGCAAATGCAGCCCAAGGCAGGAGCTCGAGGTAATGAATGATCACCCATCCCATCACAGGCACTTGCGAATGTTGCATATCTGTCGCAAGCGCAAAGCGAATGCGCCAACGAACGACCAAATTCTTCATATAAGTTTATTTAAAATAATAATCATCGGATACACTGGGTATTTTGTAATAAGCCGAATATGGTATAAGTAGATAGGTAGAGAACCATGTGCATATGTCGTAGGATTATTGTACAAACAGGATTTTTACAAAAATCCTAGTACCTATGATTGTAAAATACCGGATAATTAGAAACTTAGACAGAGTTTTGCAATCGTCCGAGTAATGTTTAGGATTTTTACAAAAATCCAGCGTATGGTAAATCGCGAATTACCATCCTGTTTGCGCGCGCTGATTGGCTGACGACAACGTTATGAACTGACGGATGTTCTGATTGGCTAACGGTAACATAATTATCTGCGTCCATTGTTATTGTTGTGATTATTGTCAAATATTTCTCTAGTGTTTTGTTCGAATTTTACGTTTTTTTATTTTAAAAAAATTGAGTGCTCACATCAATTAAGTGACATTAATGTACGATGAGTGAATTGGATGTAATATAAGTGCTAGGCTCGATCAGTTCAGACAAGTTATAAGGTTATATCCAAAAAAAAAACTTTTCTATACAGAGCTAAGAAAGTTCTACAGAGCGCTTGTCAATATGGTTGTGCAAAAACTTTCGAATGAATTAATGATGTTAAAACTTCAACTGAAGAATTTAATTCGGCAAAATTACGAAATAACCCCAAAACCCATCAGCAATAATGTTATGACCAATCAGACTGAAAATGTTATAAATCGTCTCTTAGATTATCCAATCAGCATTCAAGTTTACGATTGTCCGAAACATACTAGGATTTTTACAAAAATCCTAAAAATTACTAAGACGATTGCGAAAATTTCTCTTAGATTCCAATGGCAGCTATGTCCGCCTTTTCTCCCGATAGGGTCGCTAGTGTAGTTGGAGGCATGTCATTCTGACAGCTCCATAGAGTGTGTATGGGGTTTTAGTTTTGTTATTTAATTTTGTTAAAAATGGCGGGAAAATACGGATCGTGGTCCGTAAATGAACTAAAAAAGGGATTGGCAAAAAGAAATGCAAGAATAGCTGGCAAAAAGGAAGACCTCATTGAAAGGTAAACATGAATAATAATCCCTGAATGTTACAGTTTGTCTTTTTGAAGCAACACCATCACACTTTCATCAACGATTATTTTTGACTTTCATATTATTTTTGTTACAGATTGGCTGCATAATATGATAGAAATAACAACTTTCAATACAATATTCTAGAGGACACTGTAGCGGAACCATTATCAAACATTATATGGCCTCCAAATGAGGATTTCGTTACACTACATCAAATGTCTACAGTGCCTCCAATAGATATTGTCAATATAAATAACCATTTCCTAAGTGTTTATTTACTAAATGAAGGAATGAGCATGTGTGCAGCAAATATAAATCAAATATCAAATTTAAATGCCAGTTCTTTATTTACCATATTGCGCCTTAACTTTACAATAGTAAGTAGAAACTCATTAGCCGGAGTAAGAACACGAACATTCATTTTGCATCCAGATGGATAATACAAGAGATGGTTTACCGCATGCCCATATATTAAAAACAAGCCAGAAGTGCTCACAACTATCAAATCCAGTATAAAATTTGAGTTCACTAATCTTTGAGGCAGATTACAAGTTTTCAATACAAAATGAATTAAGCTGAGTGCTAGTTTACAATACAAAATGAATTAAGCTGAGTGCTTGTCATATTATGCACCTCTTTTTGTTCATATTCATTTGATTCCAAAGTTTTCATCTCTATCTCTACTTCATTGCATGGCTCTGGTGCGATAGGCATTGATGAACTAGACACTGATGGAAAATGCAGAGTCCTTTCTGAGTGCTCGTTTTGTAATGCGTTCTTGTCTCTGTTTTACAGAATCTTGATTTTTTTTGTCCAATTAAACTGGCTTGGCACGGCATCTTTCTTAAGTCTAGGCTTTGCTGTAAATAAAACAAAAATTTTGTTCAAAAGAAAATTGAGGTTATGTTAGAATTGAATAAAAAAATATCAATCTGAGTATTTCAGCTTGTTTATTAAATACTATGTATATAACAAATACACACTACTTACGATTTTTTACAACAGAATAGCATTGTGTAATCTGTTTCAACAAAATGTTTTTTACAAATTCGTGTATTTTTTGTGAGCGTATATTTAGGTCTTCTTATAGCTACGATCCACTTTTTTCTCAACTGTATATCTTTGGGAAACCTGTGTCCCGATGTTCTCGATGAGCAAAATGGCACTACACAACCCTGAGGCATATTAATTTCACAATTAAAAGTGCAACACCCAAATTCACCCAATATTTACATAGAAATAAAAGGAGTTTGACAGATAGCATGACTCCAAACTCACTAGCGCCATCTGCTTTAAGCTTTTGAGATTAGCTGCCATTATCCGGTTCTTTAAAATCGACCTAGGGTTCTTGTAATGATCCGGTTTATACGATTATCCTACGACATATACAACCCCTGAAAATGAGTATGGAAAACAAAAGTCTGTTTGCGTCTAGTCTATGGTATACAAATATAAAAAAAACAAAATTTCTACGCCATGTGGCGGTTTCCAGCGGGTCTACCGCCTAACTGTATCGCTTTGACTCTGGCTTTGGTTTATGACGTCAGTGCACTGTCCGTCCTTGTCATCGTGTTATGATATGACAAGGACGGGCAGAGCATTGCTATCGCTCTGGCTAAAGCTTTGAGTTAGGCGGTAGGGCCCCCGGGCTTATAGTTACTCATTTCCTGGGGTTGTATACGTACTTACCCTATATCTACCATAATTATTCGGCTTTATAAGGCACCCTGCAAAAGGCACCCTTCCAAGCACCCTGTTTAAGTAATAAGCTAATAAGTATCATTTTAGAATATTATTCTAAAACGGTTTAAATGTTCAAAATATTATCGCACATTGGTGCGCATCTGCGCAGCGTCAATGGAATGGCGGGCTGTCACATAAAAGCAAGATCTCGTTCACGTCAATTTTGCCTAGGGTTGTCAAAAAAAATTGAAGAAAAATTAAGTAGATTTCCATTTAAATGGGGTCAAAAAACAGTAGGTAGGTAATGTAGGTATCCATAATTATAAAAAGATAGTAATTCAATTCACTTTATTGCATTCCACAATGATAACAAGATGAGTAGGTGAAATAACAAAGCCACAGCAAACTTTTAGTTTTTAGTAACTTTTATTTTTTTAAACCTTTATATTCGACCTACGACCCTTAGGTCGAAGGGTTTTTTTATTTTAAGGTTTCCGAACGAGGTACTTAAGCCGAAATGGAACGGAAACTTTCCAATAGTATAATAATATGTATATTTTTATTATATGTTTAGTATAATAGTATAGTAATATGTTTGTTTAGTATCTTGGTCCAAAATACACTTGGATACTATATTATATACCTACCTACCTATAGTAGATTGGGCAACCCTACTTTTGTCTTACATAAAACTTTCATTATAAGTAAAACACTTCTTTTCAGAATGGAGGGAAAAGTATTTTTTTGTTTTCATGGTCAAACAGATGACTATTTATATTTTGTTAGTCATCGTAAGGTTTTTGCATTATGCTGTGTATATTTTAGCACGAGAATAAATAAATAAAATAAATGAAGAAAATAACAAATTGTTTAACAGAAGTCTAAAAGATATGTTATTAAATGAATGCTACTATAGTGTAAAAGAGTATTTGAATGATAAAATAAATGCCTGAAGATATAGGTACTTACATACTTAATATAAACGTAAAATAATAGAAAAATATTATACTAATACACTTAAACAATATCTACTTATATTATATTGTGACTTATATGTGATACACAGTTCAAAACTATGTATTTTTTGATATAGTAATCATTGTAATTTGTTTTTAATAAGGCGTCCTCTCCTACTTCAATTGCTATACCCTACCAAGGTCCATAATGTTCTCTTTCTATAAACTACCACCTATGTATTCACTTTATGGTATGCAATAAAATATTGAATTGAATTGAATTGAATTAAGTATAGAGGAATACCGAATACAAAAAAAAACCGCTTTTAGGGGGGGCCAAAACTATTTTCCGTATTTTTTTTGGTGACAATATTGTGACATCATTTTCATATATTTTTGGGAGCATCTCCTCTATTAAATATAATAAAAATAATCAAATTTTAAAAGAGCAATAATAATTTACCTATTTATTTACACGAGTCGACTTGACAGGCAACTTGGAGTTTTTGGCGCCATTTTGTCGGGTTCAGTTCGGTGGCTATTTTATTTATTTGCAAATTGTTTCAAAGATTGTGTCTTAAAATTGGTGCAGTTTTGTGGTACAAGTGTCTACGCATCTGAACAATATGTGGGATAATTGAAATAGGTGCGATCTTGGTTGTGTGAAGCTGAGACTTTTATTGTAGTGGTGGCTACCTCGGAAGAACTTACCGAGTAAACTGTATTGATATAAATTTAATACCAAATGATCCAAGCAGCATTGGAAGGCGATGCACCCGCATTCTAATGTAAACTGAAACAATACCACTGAACTATTTAACACTTGACACTGGCAAAAATTACTCCCTGAAGAGGAGTAGATTGCCATAACAAAAATAAGAAGAAGAAGACAGGCAACTTGGCAGGCGATTTTAATCAATTAGCGCTTTTGATCGACAATCGCTTGTAAAATCTAACCGCAATATGAGGTGGCGATTCAATTCTACAAGCTATTTGTCGATAATAAGGGCTAATTGACTAAAATCGCCTGCCAAGTTGGTTGACCTACCTATGTAAATACGGGTAGGTATTAGGTATAAGAATTAATAGACAATTTAGGTAGATTATAAAATAAAACCTTTGTGCGCAGTAAGACACTTTCTCGATTCGTCACATGAGGTATTGGCTACTTTATCAAATAACAACATTAGGTTTAGGACACTTTCAGAATTGGTCATAATATCTCGTAGTTGCATATTGTCGTATCTTTCTATTTTGTAAAAAACGTTTGGAAAACATAATAGGTTACAGTTGATTGATATTTCCAAATATTTTGCTGACCCAAGGTTGTAAATGTTTTCCCGCGTCTGGCGCCCGCCATTTTAACGGTCCGTCAAAGAGGAAAAACGCGCGATTGTCTATGGCGTATTTATTTTTCTTTTCGGCAGTACAGACGATCAAACGGAAATGTACTAAGGCCGTGCATTCACAACCATGATAATATTATATTTTCAAATAGATTTAATTATTTTAGTACCTATAGGCCTTATTTCATATTTCAAATACCTATCTACCTATTCATGATATAAAACACTTTTAACGGATACTAGCACCACGTGACCACGGCAGCTGCAAAGGTGTCGAAACGTCGGGAAAATAAAAAATAAAACCAAATTCCAACTAATTACCAAAGTACTTTCAATAAAACCGCGCTAGTATCCGCTAAAAGTGTTTTATTTCATGTCTAGTAAGCGTGTAAGCTTGAGAAGTGAATATACCTACCTATTGTTTTTATTTATTAACTCAATAAAAATATATAAATCGTATAGGTAGGTAACTACTAACATAAAATATCTAACCTAGAAATTATTTGATTTGTCTTAACTTTTAAAATTTCCTACGGCTACGACGAGAATCAAGATACTAAACATTATGGAAGATCTTAATATTAAAAGCGACCAAGTCAGAAGACATTTCCTTTCACCGGTCTAGCATCCTTCTTGGTTCTTATTTCCTCTCCTATTTTTCTCTTTAATTTTATTTACATTATCTGTCCTTTCATTCTACATATTCCTTTCTTATTTGCACCCATTCCCCCTTCCCAGCTCCTTCCTCTTATTCTTTTAAATACTCAAGATTGCCTGGAAAAGATTGCTATTTAGCAATAAGGCTTTCTTTTGTGGGCTGTTCTGTTAATTGTGTTTTCCTGTACTATGTGTTCTGTATTTGTGTGCATTATTATTATTATTATTAAATTGATGTAAAAATCTCTTATCAAAATTAAGTACCTACCTATACTATTACTTTCACCGAGGGTTGCACATTAAAATTTACAAACCTCAGTATTTTTTTGTGTAACAATAACTAATATATAAAGTAAGTACTTACTCAAGCAAGACGCAAGATCGCCGTCTGTTTAGCTAAACGCTTTATTTATATTTTTTAATGTTACAAAAAACCCAAGCCGACTTACTTACTTAACATTATGTAAACTTACGACTTACCTACTTAGGTACTTATTACCACTTACCACACAAAATATCTTCTTTAATTATTCTGTGTAGCTACCGCTCTACCTTCTATGCGCGCTTTATTATAAACAGAACAACCAAAGTGTGCGAGTTTGTTTTCTTTTTTTACAAACATAAAGAACTCTTTGTTATTTACCTTGGCTTTGAAATAATCGGAAAGTTCTAAAATTGAATTTGGTAATACTTTTATGAATGTAGGGTGCCCATCAAACCGTAATTAATTAGGACTGGCAGAATGAAAATTATCTGCTCTAAAATAGGTAGTTACAATAATAAAGTTAAGTTAAGTTACAATATAAAGTAAAATAAGTAAATGAGGAGCTCGGTGGCGCAGTGGTTTAGCGCCTGGCCCAGCGATTGCGGAAGTTAAGCAACGTTCGCAAGGGTCGGTCATGGGATGGGTGACCAAAAATTTATTATCTCGAGCTCCTCTGTGCTTCGGAAGGCACGTTAAGCCGTTGGTCCCGGCTGCATTTGCAGTCGTTAACACCCACCAATCCGCAATGGGCCCGCGTGGTGGGTTATGGCCAATCCTCCTTACCACCCATAAGGAAGGCCTGTGCCCCAGCAGTGGGGACATCAAAAAAATGGCTGATGGACAATAAGTAAATGAGGCTGAGTTTATTAAGTTGGTATGTAGGTATATTTACGTGTTACAAAAAAAAACCCCTAATACCTGATATAGTAGGTAGATAGGGACCATCAAACTGAACAACTTATGCTATGGGACCAACTCTGAAATCGCAAAAAAAAACAGCTGTTTCATACAAAAATTAATAAAGGAAAATATATCATTAAGTATGAATCAGTTAATTTATTTTCAGAGTTGGTCCCATAGTAAAAGTTGTTCAGTTCGATGGTCCCTATCATTCGGCATTACGGACTATACGGACCTCTACGAACTTTTTTGCAGCACATTGTATAAATGAAAGCTAACGTGACATAATACCACCATCTATTGTGTGTCTATGGTTCGAATTGCCAGAAGTGTCAAAAGTTGGCAGTAAAATCACGTAAACAGCTATGTGTTTCATGTGTAACCTAAAAGCATTTATGTCCTTTACTAAAATACATAGTATCGCTGAAAGTGCTAAAAAGACTTGCGTCACTGATCAGCGCGCTCCAAGTATCGCCAAGGATACAATATAGATAGTTATTATAGATAGATAAACACTTTATTACACACACACACATTAACATAAATCTTAAAACTATGGTGAGCAAAGACGGTTTTATCACTGAGAGCGATCTCTTCCAGACAACCATTGAGACTTTGTAAGTAGGTAGCAATATTTCTAATCGTTTAAACGCTAAGTTTGAAAATATCTATCAATTTGAAACATGTAATTTAATTTTAATTTTTTATGTAGTGTTGGTAATATAAATATACTAGCACCCGTGCGAAGCCGGGGCGGGCCGCTAGTATAATATATGTATATATATATATATGTGTGTGTGTATATATATATACAACGTGTAACAGAAAGGGGGTATCAACCCGAAAGGAGGTCAATGTACTCGTGAAACTGAACACCTTCCAACAGAAAAAAAATTCAAATCGAAAAAAAAAATTTGGACTTTCCATAGAAAATTTGAATTTGCCGCCGACATTTTGTATGGAGAGTTCAAAAAAAATTATTTATTAGATTTTTTTTTTCTGTTGGAAGGTGTTCAGTTTCACGAGTACATTGACCTCCTTTCGGGTTGATACCCCCTTTCTGTTACACCTTGTATATATATATATATATATAAATGTTGTGGTAAGTATTACATCTTCCAGATTGATAGACACCCCATTGGGTCTACTGTATGTAAACAGAATCCACGTTTATTTTCTTTGATCGTTGTTAATTAAAGATGCTTATTTATAGCAGCTATAAAAAGCTAAACAGTAGTACAATTCTACGCGGAAATAGATCAATCCATCTTTTGCAAATGAAGATTTTGTATTTTGATTTATTTTTAATTTTAATATTGTTATTTTTAATATTATAAATGCGAAAGTTACTCTGTCTGTCTGTTACGTTTTCACGCATAGACTGATTTTGACGAAATTTGGTACAGATATAGATTGAACCTTGGGGAGGGACATATATTAGGCTATATAACCAGAGGGCCTATTACAAAAAAGCATCACGATAAGCGTACGATATTCGTCGCACACCGTGGCACTATTCACTCACAAATAAGGTTCAATATCAAGTAAATTGTACGACGAATTGTGTCCGACTATCGTGATTATGTTTTGTAATAGGCCCTCTGTAGTCCACGCGGGCAAATAGAGAGCTATCTTTCATAATTACATCTTAGTTAACAATGTTTTCCTAGCTGATGATGTTATTCGGCAAAAAGCTGTTTTATCGCAATAACGTTCCAGGTATTATAAAACATTCTAACACTAACATCCTATTAGATAAAGCAACATAATTATGATTCACAATGGCTGACACGAGAAAAATTCAAAAAGAAATATTCCAGCTACATTTTTACGTCGACATCATATTTTATTGACGCTCGAAACCGTTAATACCTAACGCCCCTTCAATATTCTAAAAATATACGCGTCTTGCAGTCTGTATTACGTATTCCAGTAGACTGGACTCGGCCATTGCTTTGACAGCTAAAAAACTGTTCCCGCGCTTTTTCCGCGCGAACTTTTTCTCAACTTCCGTGCATAGACAATTTTTGGAGTACAAAGATAGTGGATTTTATAGTTTTAAAAAATGGCGGGCCCCATTTTTAGAATTTACGTGTTAATTTTGTTTGTTTCACTGTGTGTTGAATGTAGATCTAAATCAACTGAAAGCGATGAAGAGGTTTCAAAGGTTCCTGAAGTGCAAGAAAAAAAGCCGCAAAAGGTAGGTAATATTAATATATTAAGTACTTTATTATTGAAATAAAACACTTTTAACGGATACTAGCGCGGTTTTATTGAAAGTACTTTGGTAATTAGTTGGTATTTGGTTTGATACTTTATTATTATTACATTTTAGATGTAAGTACCTAATAATTAATTAATTAATTCAGTTAAGTAATAAGTATAAAAAACTTGAAAGTAAGTAAGTACTTGAAAAGTTTTTTGATAGACATTTTTTTTAATAAACTGTTTTTTTTGTTTTTGCCAAAAAAATTATTTGATTTGAAATAAAATGTTTAAAATAAATAAATAAAAAATTTACAACGTGTCACTAAATAACCCCTAATGTCAAAGGAAGATGGGACCATCAAACTGAACAACTTTTACTATGGGACCAACTCTGATGTCACGAAAAAAAAATCAGTTGTTCCATACAAAAATTAATAACGAAAATATCAAAAAGTATGAAAGAGCTGTGATTTTTTTTCGCGATTTCAGAGTTGGTCCCATAGGTAGTAAAAGTTCATCGTTCAAAGTCCATCAAAATAGGGACCTCCCTATTTACCAAAATATTCGGCATAAGTATAGGGATATTTTTGTAACACATTGTATATATAGGGTGTTTGGAAATAGCCCAAATTCGAATATGGTAGATTAGGACCATGCTTATGTACAACCCCGGAAAATTATTATAAAGGGCTGAAAAATTAGTGTCGTTTTTGTTTGTATGGAAAATTGCTAAAGTGACAACTTTAGACTATTGTTTTCGAATAATCCAAAGCAAAACACAATTTCGGTCTAGGATTGCAAAACTATGCAGTTTATCATTAATTACATTTTTTAAAGTGGTGATTTCAAGATTTATAATAATTTTCCGAGGTAACGATACGATACCCTATCCAACCATAATCGGTTTTTTAAGGATATTAAAATTTCCAAACATCTGTATGAACATGAGATTTCCTAGGGAACGGCGTTTTACTTATTTTCTATGCTTATTAAATTATTATGGCATCATTTGTGTTGTTGTGTTAATTATTATATAAACTCTGAAAAATAACCACTTTTTTTTAAAGAAAAACTTTTTATGGTAAAGTAACGTGCATAGTTTTGCAATCCTAGACCGGAATAATTTTGAGTTTTGCTTTGGATTATCGAAAACAATAGCATTAGAATAAAAGTGTATGGAAAATTGCTACAGTGACCTTAGACGCAAAACATAGACCATTGTCATAAGAATAAATAAAAGTTTTATTTAGAGCTAAATGACATTTTAATTTGTTATTTCGATATTATTTTGCTGTTTACTTCAAAACGAACGCGCCTCTACTATCCTCGGATTTTCCCGCTTATTTTAGAAACCATAGACAAACGCAACTTTCAGTTCAGAAACCCATAATGAAATCCCGACGAGACGGAGTCAAACTCAAAAACGACATTTCGATGTAGACAATTCCAATTGTCTAACTTCAAAATCTATCGTCATCGCAATCGCTTTCATTTGACAGATGGGTGTGACACATTGCTGCATTTCTTTGCTAAGTTTTTGTTTGTGCCAAAAAGAAGCATCAATGTGTTACATCCTGAAAGCGATTGCGATAGATTTTGTAATTAGACAATAGAAAGGCGGGTTAGAGCTTTAAATAACTATAGGTAATGTACGTATAAGACAACCGACGGCACCTCTCGGATTCATGCATATTGATCGATCTTGAGACCGTCTTTATACCTATCTATCAATTATAATAGGTACCTACCTACCTACTCTGTTACGTAATAAAAAAAATGTTCAGTTTTATGGAATGAACACAATCATCCTGAAATGTCATGTGAATGAAATCATCCTGTAGAGATACACGTGCGAATCTAGAATCCACAATAGTAGATTGTTATACAAGACGCTAAAAGGACCCATTGCATACGAGGTAGTTTTATTCCCGAGCTTTAGCGAGGGAATAAATAGAAACCGAGTTACAATGGGTTTTAGCGTCGTGTGTTACACTATACTTTTCACTACGATTGCGAGAAAATAAAATACAATATTAAATAGTATACCTACCTACTTCCGTAAACGAATCCACTCGTTTTTCTATCCTCCACTTCATAAACTTTTTGTACAATATTTAAATAAATGATTTGTTGACGGTAAAAGATTAAAATTATTTCTTTCCTATTACAGTCACTTCAATCAGTATGTAATTATAGAAAAATTCTAAAGATTTCGCGCCATGGTACCTTTTTTATATTTCTGCTGTAGCAGCTAAGCAACCCAAACACACATTCTACGATTCACTCTGTGCACAGAGTATAAATAAGTCTATGATTTCACCGAAGAGATGCTTTTAGTTCCATTTTCAAAAATAAGAATGAGAAACAGGGGGCCTATTACGAAAAAAACGTACGCAATCACTTGGTCACGATAATCGTCTGCAGTTCGTCGGTTGTGGCTATTAAACACATTTTCAATTTGGCTATCGTAGCCCAAAGACTATTGAATGAATGATGTCGGATACGCTAGAGAAAAACTGTCAAACTTACGCAATCACTTTGCGATATCGCATACTCAAGTGCTTTGTAATAGGAAACAATCATAACGAAGCACGGACGCAGTTGCGTGTATCGCATGAACCTTTTTGTAATAGACCCCCAGTATTAAAGTCGAGCGAGTTTTTATTCGTGATTATGAATAAATACTTTTTCGATTTAGTAGGCTCATTGGTAATAGACAAACATTAAAAAAGAAAAAACTTTAACCCCTAGGGGTTATTATGCTATTTTATCTCGGCTCTTGTACGTTACAATGACGGACTTTTTGAGCAAGAGGAGTGAAAAAAATATAAAATCAGTGTTCGAACTTCGAAGTAACATTTTTAAATAGTACAACGGCATTGGCTCAGATACCTATTTCAGATTTTTATTATTAAAAATACAGTGAAAATATAATAAACACACCACGAATTGTCGCATAAAAATAATGTGCGGCCGTAAATTTGGCAGGCGGACTTTTTTACGAGTTTTTAGTATCGAAATGTTCAAGATTATTATAACTTTGTGTTTTCTAATGACGTCTTCGCAATAAAGTCAACCATGAACAAACAAACAATACTAACAATAGGAGTTTTTGGCGCCATTTTGTCGGGTTCAGTTCGGTGGCTATTTTAATTATTTGCAAATTGTTCTATAGTGGATACTGTGTCTTAAAATTGTTGCAGTTTTGTGGTACAAGTGTCTACGCATCCGAACAATATGTGGGATAATTGAAATAGGTGCGATCTTGGTTGTGTGAAGCTGAGACTTTTATTGTAGTGGTGGCTACCTCGGCAGAACGTACCGAGTAAACTGTATCGATATATTTGATGCCAAATGCTCCATGCAGCCAAGGGCGGATCCAGGATTTAAATTGGGGGGGGGCCATCGGAGCCTCGGGTCTGGGGTCTATGTAAGAGATCCCTGTCTAGGATGCACAAAATGCCTGATTTAGAAAAAAATACTGCCTATAGACAAAACGGCGATTTTTAGCCACTAATTTAGTGGTGTTGTCTATAGTAAAATAACTGCCGCGCAGCGCGATTTTAAGTCAGTTTTATCCTACTTATCCTAGTTATCCTAGTTTTAGTACTCTTGGATACCTACCTCGTGGGGGGGGGGGGGCATGGCCCCCATGCCCCCCTCCCTGGATCCGCCAATGCAAGCAGCATTGGAATGCGATGCGATGCACCCGCATTCTAATATTCTGAAACAATACCACTGAATTATTTAACACTTGACACTGGCAAAAATTACTCCCTGAAGAGGAGTAGATTGCCATAACAAAAATAAGAAGAAGAGGAATATACCTGTAGATAATGCATCCTACCTGTATAAAAATGTGAAAGTTTGTATGTTTGGATTTCAGTTTAAAAAAACAGTTGGTGGTTTGGATATTCGTTACACAATCACGCAAAATAATAATAATAATCATTTAATTCTCACCATAATCCTTACAATTTAACATTAATGTAGGTACTTTAACATTAGCAGTATGATTTGACAGGTTATGGTGGACTGATACGATAACTAGGTACCTAGTACCTGTATGTCAGGTTACCAGCCCCCACCTCGTAAGAAGTAAATAGTTGAACTGGTTTAAAAGTAGGTAGGTAGGTACCTATACGGGGTGTTTGGGAAAAGCCTTAAGGCGGTTGTATGACCGAAAGTGGCGCCCTCAGAGGTTTTTATTTAATAAGTTATAAATAAAAAAAATATTTTAATAATGTTTATCGTGGAGATTTTAGGGCCCATGGTCTAGTATTTTTAGAAGGTATCACTACATGCCCTCGTAGTCATTCGTAGAAGTAGATAGCAAATCTGTCAAAAACGACTACTTTTAGCAGTTTTGCTATCTACTTCTAGCAGTGACTACGAGGGAATAAATAAATAAATAAATTCTTGGACAATTTCACACAGCGCCATCTAGCCCCAAACTAAGCAAAGCTTGTAATATGGGTGCTAGACAACTGATATACTACAAAAATATTTTTTAAATATATACTTATTGTACATAGTAACACCCAGACCCGTCACAGAAATTAAAATTCATCATTTCAATTTCTGCCCGGCCGGGATTCGAACCCGGGACCTCTTGCGTGGTAGGCGGCATGTTGACCACTGCACCACTCAGGTCGTCAAATGTCGCTACATAACTGTGTCGCTACAACCGCGGCGCCACTTTCGCTCAGCGTACCACCTTAAAAAGCCGAATATGGTAGATAGGGACCATCAAACCGGTTCTTCTCGTTACAAGGTCTCCCGCTCAGGGTTTGCGAACCGATGGCGTAGCTTCTTTGACATTCACAAGTGCTTGTAACAGCCTAGACTGAATAAATGATTTTTTGATTTGATTTGAAACTGAACAACTTTTACTATGGGACCAACTCTGAAATCGCGAAAAAAAACAGCTGTTTCATATATTTCGATATTTTCGGTACCTACCAATTAATTTTTGTATAAAACAGCTGATTTTTTTCACTATTTCCTGTACCAACTCTTTGTTACAGGCCAATGTTTACTTTTAATTAACCGACTTCATCAAAAGGAGGAGGTTCTCAATTCGATTGTATACATGTTTTTTTTTTTTTTTTTTTTATCGTTGTTCGCGCGTATCTTCGACATTTATGAACCGATTTAGATAATTAATATTTGTTTTGTTCGATTGAGTTTTCTTGCGAGATGGTCCCATTTCATTTTTTTTTCAAATCGGTTCAGTAGTTTACAAGTAATCCTGAAAATACTAGGTTTTTTTTAACCTCTGCAAGTAAGCGCTCGCTAAAGCCGCGATTACATATTCCAATCTAGCATACCAATTTAGAGTTGCCTTGCCACCCGTTTAATAAGTTAAATTTTAACAATTAATTTAAACAAATAACGCAAAGGTCAACATTGTTTAAGTATGTTTTTTTTATTTTCAATTCTCATCTCCAATCTTATACAATGTTTATCTTTCCGTTATAGGGTAAATTCACTTTAAAAATCGAACTTATTATACAATATTTTATTGTCAAGTACGAGTGGCAGCCCGAAATTGGTATGCTAAATCGGCGTATGTAATCGCGGCTTAACTGACATCTGCCCAAAGAGAAATATTTAAGGGGTTCATTACACATCTGCCGATGCCAGCCTACCTGAGTACTCTTCGAAGCTTAGTAAAAAACAACCACATTGACACATATTTTTTTATCAACGCAATCTATCGTGCCTACAGTTTTTGTCATTTTGAAAAGCTGTTTTGTAGAGCATCGTCATCGTCGTATCGTCACAAAACGGACCGACGCGTCGGTCCGTCGCGATCGCGACGACGAGTCCGAGAGTGGTTTTGTCCACATCGAAATGTCAAAAATGACATGTCGATGTAGACAAACATTTTGAACTCGATGGAAAACCACCTTCGCTTGTTTGTTGATGTAGAAATACATTGTATGAATGACGTGCTTTCTAAAGTGCATCACTTACATGAATCATGATTCATGATTGATATTCTCACGATCAGCGTTGAAACGTAGAATGCAAAATTAAAATAAATCAGTTTATTATAGGCAACTGAAGGAATATATCAGTGAATCAGCGAATATAAATAAAAATCAGACGTAAATATTATGATAGCTCAAAAATAATACTTTACGTTGAAAAAATCCAATTAATTTGAATTGGATACAATTGATATTTTTCTTGCGTTTATTCTTCGTTTATTATGGTATAGGTACAAACTATAATAACTACACGGCACTCAGCGCTCTTGATGCTATTTTTATGTTTAAATGTCGATAGAAAAACAATACATTTGCCTGATTACGTCGTGACTCGTGCCGCCGCGCCACCGCCCATAAGTACGCCACCGTGGAAATGGTAGCACTTAAGTATTTGGTATATTATCCTGTAATAAATGTGATATTGCTAAAGATTAGTATTATTACCTAGTCAAAAGTATTAAAACTAACTAAATAAGTATGTTAGGTAGGTAATGCAAGTATATTTCTCTTTTCCGTGCCTTAAGAGGCTTTGCTTGGAGACAAAAAATTTAGACCTCGGCCAAATAATATCTACGTAAAAACAATTTCCATTTTGTTTCATTTTTATTTTTCATTTTATTTTTTTTATTTAACATTGTTACCACAGCATATACAGAGCATTAACGCAGGTATAAATACAATACATAAGCCAATTACGGAAACAACACTTTGTAAACAAAATATATAAATGGTTACAAAAAAATGATTTTAAACAAATATTAAGTTTAACGGATTTGAAAAAGACATTTAATAATAATGAGAATTTCGAAATAATTTATTATATTGTCTCATGATAGGTGTGTGTGAATGTGTGCGTGTGTGTGTGTGTAGGTGTGTGTGTGTGTGTATTCTGTGACATTATTACGAAAGCAGGGTGACCCATATTCTTGTAGGTATCCAACATAAACCAAACACAACTATACTTACACCGAATTAATTTCTCTCCGAAACGGCCGCAAATAGTTACGCCGATATTTTCTCAACACTTGTAACTAATATTAATTTTACGATACCAGAACAGGAGTGGAGTAAGGGCATTTGACTTTTTACCCGACTGCAAAGAAAGGGTTATGTGTTTCGCGCGTATCTTGTAAGTATGTTTGTATGTTTGTATGTATGTATGTATGTATGTATGTTTGTATGTAATATTCTTTATTACCTCATATCTTTCAAACGGCTGAACGGATTTCGATGATTAAGATATCGTTAGATTGGTCTTTTCAGCCCAAGTGTTCTTAAGAAGGTGGCGTTATAAAAAAACCAACATGGCGGCTGTACGGTGCTATTATACGTAGTGAAAAAAAAAATTTTTTTTTTAGAATACTGCAATATGGGTGTCAAATTAAAGGGCTTATTATAAGGATTTCAAAAAGGTATATCATGACCATAATATAATTAAAAAAAAATCAATAAAATAAAAAAAGTAAATTATATTACGCAAATGCGAGCGGCCGCTATAAACATGTCAATGAGAAATTTATATTTTGTTTGTGTATGTTAGCCACATTCATGATGGAAAAATAGGCTATAATATCATCCCAAAATCCCTCGGGATCGAAGCCTCAGGCTATGCCGCAGGGCACGGCTAAGTTAATCAATAGATGGCGCTGTAGCCGAGTACATCGCGGTATGGTTTTGTATTCATCATCAATAGATTTCTAGTTGCATAGACCATATCAATAGATGGCGTTGTAGCCAAATACATCTCGGTATGGTTTAGCTCTCTGTAGATTATATAAGGTCTTTTGTGTATACTGAAAATATAAAGATAATAATAAAAGAATCGAATAAAAGATAACGAGAAATAAGAAGAAACGATTCTCGATTATGGTCTTTATAACAATTAACAACTTTTTTAATTGATAATTATTTTAATACGATTCCATCTAGCCAGCTAGAGTACATTCATTATTTATTATACTAGATTCCATCTGTAGTAATGAGTTTTTATTGAATTAAAACAATATTTTCTGTAAGTAACTATGCACTTTTATTCAGTACTTTATAAAAACTGACATTTGCAACCAGTGTTGCCCACACATCAATTCTACTTTATACTACATCTTCCCCTTCAGAATTACACACATAATCCTTTAAATATTTTGGAGGCCTAACCATCCTGGTAGGTCTTTTATTACAATCTACATTCTGGTTGCCATCATTATCAATAACATCAACACTATGGTCATTTTTATCTAATAACTTATCATTTATATTATTACTGTGGTTGTCATTACCAACAGCATCAACATAATCATCATCACTCTCTAATAACTTATCATTTACGTTCTCACAATCTTGATTAACATTATCCATATTAACTTTACTGATAACAACAGATTCTTCATTATAAATTGAAAGATTGTTTGCACTTAATTCAGTTTCATTAACAATATTATTATCATTTACGTTCTCACAATCTTGATTAACATTATCCATATTAACTTTACTGATAACAACAGATTCTTCATTATAAATTGAAAGATTGTTTGCACTTAATTCAGTTTCATTAACAATATTATTATTATCTACCTCATTTTCTTTATTTAACAAAACAAGTTCGTTACTATAATTTGGCCTATTATCTAGATCACCATCAACTCTTACAACTAACTTCTTGTTAACATTTTGATTTAAATCTGAACATTGTCTTAAATTGTGGTGTATTAAATCTGATTCCCTACTTGTCACTATTTCAGACATTGATGGCTTTACATGAAACGTATTCCTTCTAAATTGGTTTCCCCGAATATCTTCAATAATCAAAGACCTAGGAGAATTGTGAAAAGCAACAACTTTACCTTTTAACCATACATTGTTTTTCAAATAAACTATACTTTGGCCAATATAAAATTGTTCATTGTATAATTTTGAGTTTTTATCATAATTGTTTTTGTTACTCATATCCTTTTTTATTTGATATTCACAAAAATTTTCAACAACTTTTGGTAATAATAGATTGTCATGTACAGGTATTTTAGATCTGAGCATTCTACTAGACAACAGTTGGGCAGGTGAGTATGGTGATGCCATCACAGGTGTATTCCTATACTCTAAAAGTAAATACTCAAAATCTATCTTACTTTCATAACTCTTTTTTAACATATTTTTGGCAATTCCTACAAACCTTTCAATAAAGCCATTTGATTTTGGGTAATAAGGACTAGAGGTTATTATCTCAAATCCCCACAACTTAGAAAATTCTTTAAATTCCCATGAATTAAAAGGCATGTTATCAGCTCTAATTATTTTTGGAATCCCATGAATAGAAAACAAATTTTTTAAAATATTTTTAACTGTAAGTGCTGACAGAGATGTAACTTTAACTAGATCAAACCATTTTGAATAATAATCTGCTACTATAAGATAATTACTGCCATTAAATGTTAGGAAATCACACGCTATTTTTTCATAAGGAAGTTTACATGGTTCATCTATTATCATGGGTTCTTTAGTTTTCTTGACACTATATTTTTCACACAAACTACACTTTGAGACTAAGTTTAAAATATCTTGATTTAATGAAGGCCAATAAAATAAAGAATTCGCTCTAGATTGTGTTTTCTTTACCCCAAAATGAGAACTGTGTATCTCCTGCAGAATTTTTTTTCTAAGAGTAACTGGTACAATAATTTTATGGTTTACATATAAAATGTCATTTTCAAAATAAATCATGTCTTTAAATTTGTAAAACGATTTTATACAATCAGGCACCTTGTTAATATTATTTGGCCAACCATTTTTACAAAATTGTACTAAGTTTTGAAGTGAACTATCTTTTTGTGTCTCTAAAATTATTTCATTTAAATAAGAATCCGAAACATTGACAGTGTGAACTACTCTGTCAAGAGACTGTTCTAGCTCTGTTGTAGCAGCGACACTTGAAGCTCTACTTATTGCATCAGCTATCAACATCTGAGAACCTTTAATGTACGTTAACTCAATATCATAAATAGCTAATTTTAATCTAATTTTCCTTAGTCTTTGAGAGCTAATATCATGTATTTCTTTATTCATCAAAGCTACTAAAGGCAAATGATCAGTTTGCACTGTAACATGCCGGCCATAAATATAGTAATGAAATTTACGACACGAAAATAAAATAGCAAGAAATTCTTTGTCAATTTGTCCATATTCACATTCATTTTTAGTAAGACTCTTGGAACCAAAAGCAATTGGATGATTATTTTGTAAAAGAACACAACCAATAGCACTCTGTGAACTATCAGCTTGTATTACAATTGGCAAAGATGGATCAAAATTCTGAAGTACAGGAGGACTAGTGATAATTTGCTTTATTTGATTAATACATTTAGTGTGAACATTATCATTCCACTGGAAAACTGTATTTTTCTTTAAAAGTTGCCGCAAAGGAGTAGTAATTTCAGATAAATTAGGAATGAAGTCCCTTAAATAATTAACCATTCCCAAAAATCTTTGCAAACTTTGTCTGTCTTTGGGAATGTCATAATTATTTATAGTTTCTATTTTTTTAGTATCTGGTCTTAAACATCCATTAACAATTTCATGTCCAAAATACCGAACAACAGAAGGGAGGTATTGAAATTTTTTTATATTAAATTTAATGTTTAGTTCTTTAGCTCTTAACAATACATTTTGTAATGCAATATCATGTTCCTCTTTTGTATTTCCAAACACTAAGAAGTCATCGATATATATAAACAAGTTTTCAATATCATTAAAATGTTTTTCACAATTTTCTTGGAAAACTTCAGCAGACACATCAAGACCAAAAGGTAAAACATTGAAAGAATAAGTCCCGAATATTGTAGAAAATGTACACAGATTTTTACTTGTCTCACTTAAACCAATTTGCCAAAATGACTCTTTCAGATCTAAGACTGAGAAATATTTAGCATTACCAATTTTTGCTTTTAAATCATTAATGGTTGGAATTTGATAGTACTTTTTTAATATACATTTATTTAACGCTTTTGGATCTAAACATACTCTGATAGAATTTTCATCTTTTTCTACAATTACAATACGGTTAACCCATTCTGTTGCCTTGTCTTGTTTTGTAACTACTCCCAATTCACACAATCTGTCCAGTTCAATTTTAAGTTTTTGTTTCAATTTTAATGGCACTCTATGAGGTGGTTTTGATACAGGTACAGAATCTGGTTTAAGTTGGATTTCATATTCATTGGGGAACTTCCCCGAGCCTGAAAAAACATCAGTATATTTATTAACAATTTTATCCTTTTCATTCTGCAAATTTTCACTATCTACCACATTAATTTGTTTTCTGATAATCAACCCTAACAACTCACATGTATCCTTCCCCAAGGTAGGGTGGTAACCTGATTCTGTTACAATGAATTCAATAAAGCAAGATTTAGTTTTCAATTTGACTTCTAATAGAACTGTTCCATGAACTCGAATATGTGATTTATTATAAGCAAATAACTTTATACTACACTTATTCAATTCTAACTTCTTGGATTTTGACAATCTTTCATACACACTGTATGGAATTAAGTTTACTTCCGAACCTGTGTCCAACTTGAAATTAACAAACAAAGTATTTTCAATCAATAGCTTCTGCGACCAATCTGTACTTGACACTAACCCACAATAGAACTCCTCCTCCTCATCTGAAGAATTTGATTTTCCGACCATCTTTACAGCTCGTTTGATTTTTGTTCGGCACACTGTAGCAAAATGGTTGAGATTCCTACATTTGGAGCATTCCTTTCCCCGAGCTGGACACATCTCTAGTCTGGCAACATGCTTGAGACCACACCACTTGCACAAAATGATATTCCTCATTTCACCAGCCTGTGCGCCTTTTTTAGAAATTGCATCGACAGTCACAGAGCCGCCTCCGCCATCCAACTGCACATGCCTATCTTGAGCCAACTGTACATTTTTAATTTGCTCCTTGTCATACTCTGATATTCTTAACTTTTTTATAACATCAGTTAAGGTTATTTCTTCTTCGACCAGGAGTGAACTCTGGCATTTTTTATCATTTGTTCCGAGCACTAATTTATCTCTTAAAGCTTCTTCCTCGCTTTGGAAACAACAATCTCTCAACAACTTTTTCACATCAGAGAGAAAACTATCGAACGGCTCACCAGGTTTCTGTTTTCGTTCATAGAACAAAAATCTCGCGTACAATAAATTTCTTTTCGGATTACAATAATTGTGAAATTCTTTTATCACCCTTTCGTAGGTATTCTCCTCTTCTTTTAAATTGAAGTTATTGTATATTTTCAACCCTTCTTCTCCAACTAAATTAAGCAATATTGCTAATTTTCTCTTAGCGTCCTTTTCTTCCAAACCGGCGGCCACTACGTATATCTCCAAGGCTTGCTTGAAAACACGCCAGTTTTCCGACAAATTACCGGCCAGGTTTAATTTCTCTGGTAAATAACACTGCATTGTTCTTTTTATTACGGCTGCGCCATGTAGTAATGAGTTTTTATTGAATTAAAACAATATTTTCTGTAAGTAACTATGCACTTTTATTCAGTACTTTATAAAAACTGACATTTGTAACCAGTGTTGCCCACACATCAATTCTACTTTATACTACACCATCTATCTAATTGGAACGCGTGTTGCATTACTTTACTTGCATTAATATTGAAAAAAATATTAAAGAAGTAGATTATGTTAGGTTTTGTAGCAAGTATACCTAGTTTAGTTAGGACTAAGGAATAGGGTGTTTAGGAATATCTTATTACTGAATTAGTGATTAATTACATTCTCTTTGATATCGATAAAATATTATTTAGAAAATTGGTAGCTTCTTGTATTGGCGTTCGGATTGAACCTTCTGCGTCTGAGTTTGATGGTTTACGCGGTAAAGGCAAGATCGAGCGACGTATGCTACCTCTAATTTTATGCTGGGCGGTGACTGTGCATAAATTGCAAGGTACAACTTTAGACAGGGCAGTTGTCGATTTGAGCAGTCACCTATTTGCTAAAGGTCAAGCTTACGTGGCTTTAAGCAGAGTCCGATCTCTCGCAGGGCTTGCTGTAAGTTGTCTTGACCCTAAAAAATTCTTATTTAAACCACACGATGAAAATTCTTTTAAAGAATTAGACCGTCTACGTAATTTGTAAGGAGAATATAACTAAAAAGACGTAAATAAAAAACAACTAAATTTAAAAAATTAAAAACCCGCCTGCCTAAAAAAGACAAGTCAACAGAAAAATAAAATAGAAAAACTAAAAAACCCACATGCATCAAAAAACAAGTCAACTGAAAAGATGGAAACAAGATAATATATAAAGGCAAACTTAAAAAATATTGATGGTAGTGTTTAGATTAAAGGCAAACTTAAAAAATATTGATGGTAGTGTTTAGATTAAAGGCAAACTTCAAACATATTGATGGTAGTGTTTAGAACTTTTGTTCAACATAATAACATGCAGTCGGAGGCATAGAATTGAATGATAAGTAAAATCATTCATAATGTCACTTTCTTTATGCATGCCTCCGACTGCATGTTATTATGATGAACAAAAGTTCTAAACACTACCATCAATATGTTTTAAGTTTGCCTTTAATCTAAACACTACCATCAATATTTTTTAAGTTTGCCTTTAATCTAAACACTACCATCAATATTTTTTAAGTTTGCCTTTATATATTATCTTGTTTCCATCTTTTCAGTTGACTTGTTTTTTGATGCATGTGGGTTTTTTAGTTTTTCTATTTTATTTTTCTGTTGACTTGTCTTTTTTAGGCAGGCGGGTTTTTAATTTTTTAAATTTAGTTGTTTTTTTTAATCCGGATACTATGTATGACGATGTCAACAAACATTTTGTCTGCGTTTAAATATCATTTTTGTCAGATAATCAAAAGACAGGACCCATGGGTATGGGTAGGAAAGTACGTACTTACGTGACCCAATTACGAAGAAGTTTTACCTAAAGAGCAGTATCTACTTCTGGCACCCTCGTGGGCGTTGAAGGCCAGACCATAAAAGCCATAAAGGACTCCGAAAAACTGATTCTATCTAATATGTGCCAAAATTATTAATTCTCAAAGTGGGCGGGTAGACGAGAAATAAGTTTGAAATCCTCTGCCCTAGAGCAACAAAACAAATAAAAATGATGGTAGTGTTTTCGAATACGGACAGTAAAACACACACGGTGCTATTACAAAAGATTTTTAAACACCCGTTTAACTTAGACACTGTTTAAATGTGATGCTGTCACTTTTTTTGACAATATTGTTTGAAAAAGACAACATCACATTTAGACAGTGTCTAAGCTAAACAGGCGTTTAAAAAATTGTTTGTACCTAAGACTTAATTGTGATCCAGCTGAACTAAAACCAAGTCTGACTCTGTTATTCATAGCTGGCGCAACGCCAGACAAATTACGTGGATTAGCAGACGTCGAGAGCCGAATGTCTGAATCGTGCCCTGTCTTCAGAGAGTAGGCATCTGATGGATTACATTGCAAGCAAACTGACGTTAAATAGCTGTCAGTTAATGTGAGAACCATATTGACAGGTACCTAATTTACGAGTGTCATACTTTTCTAGCTGCTGCCGGCGTGGCATGATGACGTAACGAACTAAGTAGGTAGTCCAATAATGTCTACACCTAGGTAGCTAAAAATGTCATTTTTAATTTTTCTACGTTAGGATTTGCAGAATGTCCAGTCCAAAGTAGTCAGCCATGATGTATGACACAAATTTTAACCATGTCTCACAGAACGCAGGTGTTGTATGTAGACGTGTTTTGTTTGTTTGTTATTTCAAAATAGGTACCTACCATTATTATTTTAAGAATTCCTTAAAATCATCCTAAAAATATGTTTTATATTGTTAATTTATTTAATGCAATATGGCAGCGCAAATCTCGCACATGACCGCTTTTCAGTGTTAATGAAAGTCATTAACGCCTAACTGAAAATAGAACCAGTGGGTAGAACTATAACGAAGTAAGAATAACAAGTTTGTCTGTTTATAAACAAGATGGAACAGCGTTGTGAACTTGCGAGTGCATTCGGCATTAAAATAATACAGAAATAACAAATATATAAACAATGATAAAATCAAAGAAATACAAAAAATACATAGGTAGGTACTTACTTAACCTAATGTACGAACTATTAACCTAAAATCTATTCTTTTAATTTATCCAGATGGTTATGGAAAAAAATTTCTAAAACAGTTAATATTATAAATAAAAAACGAGAACTGTACCTAGGTATAGCCGAAAAGATACAAACATAAACAAATTACCTATGCCACTCTACGTTCGTTCGTATGAAAAAAAACTACGAAAAAATACAGATTTGATTAATTTATTGAGGAAGTTGTTATTTTTATTATAATTGCAAATGAGACATCTTCCAAGTCTTCCAACACTTGTTGTTCATTAAATTATTTTATTTCGTTATATTTAATAAATTATGATACTTTTACAATATTTATAAGACATCTGCGATGCTTACATCCGTCTCTTTAATTTAGCTAATTTTTACCCGAAAAAAGAAAGGGTTTTGTGTTTCGCGCGTATCTTGTAAGTAAGTTTGTATGTTTGTATGTTTTTACCAAATTATTATCTTGACCATCCAATAAATAATTAACCATCCTTTACCTACCTAATAATTTCTCAGATCAGCAAAATTTTTGTCAGGGATGTGATGACTGATGTGATGTGTGCCGCCTAGTGTCTAGCATGTCAAATTCGATGGCAACAATTTTGTCTACATCGGAATGTCATTTTACGTAAGTCGAATACGGTTATCACTATAAATCGATATTTCTCTCACGAGATTTTTTTCTTATGCCACATAAAATAAAAATATTTGTGTCGATTCAGTTGGCACGACACTAGAGCATAAGGCACGCACGACAGGACTAATTTTAGCAGTTTTGTCTTTTTTGATACAGAAAAAAAAGGACGGTTTAGTCCTGTCAACTTAATAAACTAGTCTTTGCCAACCATCACATCACCCGAATCGATACACCAATGTAATTTTAACCGACTTCAAAAAAGGAGGAGGTTCTCAGTTTGTCAGAATCTTTTTTTACCCGACTGCAAAGAAAGTGTTATGTGTTTCGCGCGTATCTTGTAAGTAAGTTTGTATGTTTGTATGTATGTATGTATGTTTGTATGTAATATTCTTTATTACCTCATATCTTTCAAACGGCTGAACGGATTTCTATGATTAAGATATCGTTAGATTTGTCTTGTCAGCCCAAGTGTTCTTAAGAAGGTGGCGTTATAAAAAAACCAACATGGCGGCTGTACGGTGCTATTATACGTATAGTGAAAAAAAATTTTTTTTTTTAGAATAGGTACTGCAATATGGGTGTCATATTAAAGGGCATAATATAAGGATTTCAAAAAGGTATATCATGACCGTAATATATAATAACTAAAAAGAGATAAATAAAAAAATAAATTAAAAAAAATATAAAACCCGCCTGCTTAAAAAGACAAGTCGACTGAAAAGATGGAAACAAGATTAAATAAATGCAACATGTCATAATAACATGCAGTCAGAGGCATGCATAAAGAAAGTGACATTATGAATGATTTAAATTATATGCCTCCGACTGCATGTTATTATGACATGTTGCATTTAATATATTTATTTAATCTTGTTTTTATGTAAGTAGGTACCTAGTTACCTACCTATGTTACTCAAATGTTAACTATATTACTCGAAGAGAGAAGAAGGCTGGGCGACAGGTTTGAAAAAAATATTTTTGTTTAAAATTATACCTACCTTCTAAGATGGTCCCAGGTAGATCCTGGAGAAATCTAGGGAACTCTATAAATATTTAAAAAAACCTATTTTCTGTTTCAGTTTAATGATGGAGCTGCCTTGGTTTTCGCCGATGAATTCAAACAAGTACTGGAAAGGTACCTGTTTGGCATCTGCCCTCAGACCTTCAAGGTAAATTAATACAACACTGCAAATACTTATGGACTCCCTAAACGATCAAAATTGCTTGTCAATCATTTACATTGCATTGCTTGTCAATCACATTTTGATCGTCTAGGAGCGATGCTTGACAAGCACCACAGAATAGATAGATTACCGTGGCCAATGAAAAGTAGGCCACGCCCCCAAATGGTAAATGCAATGTAAATTATTGACAAGAAATGCTTGATCGTCTAGGGGCTCCATTATGCACACACCACATAATTATTATCTCGACGGAGAGCCTATTACAAAAAAGCATCGCGATAAGCGTCGTACGATTATCGTCCCAGTCCGTGACATTATTAACTCATTTATAAGGTTCAAAATCAATTAAATCAATCAACGAACATCGTCCGACTATCGTTGTTCTTTTTTGTAATAGGCCCCCAGCCTGCCTAGCATGACCGATGTATATCGCGTGATATAGCATTTTATCGACACTCAACTGTCAAATTCTTTTGTCTTTTTGACAGTTGAACGTGATAAAACGCTATATCACGCGATATAAATCGGTCATGCTAGGCAGGCAGGTTTCCATCCACGTATGTTCTAAGCATGCCATATTTTAAAGCATTTTACGAGTAATCGTTGCTAATGAGGCGACTCCTACAGAGGACCCTCAGGGCCTATCGGGGGCACATAAGGGCAAGTATGGGTACCGGGTTTTTAGTGGTATTCCCCCCTCCGGGGTCCCATCGAGCCACTGGCTGTGAGGGACCACGGGTCGTGGAGGGAGCCGCAACGTAAAGACTGGTTTACATTATCTTAGTCTTTAGTAGAGTGCTTTAGGAGAGGAGAGTGCTTTAGGACAGGAGAGTGCTTTAGGAGAGGAGATGCTTTAGGAGAGGAGAGTGCTTTAGTTGAAACATGTAAACGGTCGTCTTATGACTAAAGAGAGTAACGTTCTAGTAGCCTTTCAACTGGAATCATCGCTTTCCAGTAGAACCCCCTACGCACCCGCTCACCCCCCGCGCGACACTTTCCTCACACTGGAAGCATGTAAATCGTCATTTTAGTAGTTCGTAGAGTGCTTTAGTCAAATGACACTGTACTGGAAGCATGTAAACGCTCACTGGAAAGGCACCAAAACTACTAAAGCACTCGCATTCGAATCTACTCGCACGCTAGCTACTAAAGACTAAGATAATGTAAACCAGTCTTTAAGGCTCTCCGCTGCGTTAAGAGAGAGAGTAGATTTTAGAGAGAGAGATTAGAGCTTACTCATGCACTGCGCAAGCATCTGTCCGTCATAAAAACTAGCAATCAACATTCCCGCGCCGTGTTCCCGCGGCGGGATTCCGCTTAACGCAGCGGAGGGCCTAAACGTTGAATGTTGCGGTGTCCTCCTGGCGAGACCCACATGCAAAGAATTTCTCTATCGCCTTAAGGAACCTTGCAGACCTTAGAAAACGGATTAATTAATTAAAGAAACAATAATTTATTATCAGCCCCGTACCTATCCCTGACAACGTGTGGGTATGCAAACATTTTTGATAATTGGTTGAGTAGTTAACTCTTCAACGCCCGGAAAATGAGACACAATAGAAAATCTATTGTGTCTCGGTCGCCAGCGACCGCTCCGGCGTTAATGAATTAAGACGTGAAGGCGTAATAATAAACAAACAAACAAATTGACCTTTGCATTTTTTATATTAGTAAATATTAGTAAGGATAGTCTAGCACTCTAGCTAGTCAGAAACCAATAAAATTTCCTTACAAGAAGGTGTGATAAGGCATAAGGTCAGTCAATAAGCCAGTCAAGTTTGAATGTTAACAGTCGCGTTGGGCACAGATGCAGCTGAACCTCAAGGGCAAGTTGAACGGCACGATGCCGGCCTGCGACCTCGACGCTGACCATGAGGAATTGGCGGGAAGGTGAGGATCATTGTCATAACAAACATCCCATTATCGTCCACTGTTAAGAGAGCCGCGAGAGAGAGCTGTTTTCACCGCCTCTGTAGTTTAAATTCAGCCAACCGTGTAAGACGCAGGGGTCTCATTATCATAACAAACATTCCATTATCGTCCACTGTTAAGAGAGCCGCAAGAGAGAGCTGTTTTCACCGCCTCTGTAGTCTAAATTCACCCACCGTGTAAGACGCAGGGGTCTCATTATCATAACAAACATTCCATTATCGTCCACTGTTAAGAGAGCCGCAAGAGAGAGCTGTTTTCACCGCCTCTGTAGTCCAAATTCACCCACCCGTGTAAGACGCAGGGGTCTCATTATCATAACAAACATCCCATTATCGTCC
Organism: Agriphila straminella; assembly: GCA_950108535.1. Lineage (NCBI taxonomy): Eukaryota > Metazoa > Arthropoda > Insecta > Lepidoptera > Crambidae > Agriphila > Agriphila straminella. Next base: position 2,102,435 of record OX467328.1, read on the forward strand.
ACTGTTAAGAGAGCCGCGAGAGAGAGCTGTTTTCACCGCCTCTGTAGTCTAAATTCACCCACCCGTGTAAGACGCAGGCAGGGGTCTCATTATCATAACAAACATCCCATTAACGACAGTCTACATTGTTTGTCTACATCAAAATGTCATTTTGATGTAGACATCGACATCGAGATGTTGTCATAATTTTAACACGTTTTTTGTTATTATTTCTCTGACTACCCGTTTAACTGGGCCGGACCTTTAATAAATCTGATTCATGATAATTCATTAAAGAAAGAATTTAAAGTTCTTGATTGACATGAACAACAAAACGCCGAAAACTTGAAGTATCACTTTTTAGTAGAAATCATGTTTTCAGGCTAGCAACACTGTCGCTGCGAGCGCACTCGGCGTCGCGCGGCGACTGCTTGCGGTTCGGCGTTGCGCTCGCGAACACTCTCGGCGATCTTGCGCGAACAGCCGCGCATCGAGCGGCGATTACAACAGGTAATTTTAATACAAATTCTGATAGATACCTACCTACGCTAGTACTATTATCTATTCTGTGCTACAGTTCATTCTTTGAAAATAACAACTTGTTAATGGTTTCCCTACCTTTAACGGTAACGATATATTCAAGTTTGTAAATATCGTTACTTATGGCTGTTACAGCTGATTAAGTTTCTTGCGCCCGTTCTTCTTGTCAGCTAAAAAAGTCTGGAACGGGTGGTAGGAAAATATAGACGATTCAAAAGTACTTAATAATTAAGTTTATTTGAATAAAGCTTATTTCACTTTCACTTTGACTTGTTTGTGGCAAATGCACAAACCGTGCGGCGCCAAATAAAAACAAATTTAGTACCTAGGTAGTTAAGTAGGTACTTACGTACTTTATTGTTTGTTTGTATTGCTGGCTGAATACATTGTTTACAAAACAATCTCTTTCATTTTCATTTGATGTTAACTTTGCAAACAACCATCGTTTTGAAGTATTTTTGTGTCTGACAGATCCGTCCGTCCGTAGTGTAGGTACAGTCAGCAGCACGTCAGATTATACATGTTGACCTTGAGACCGTCTTTATGCCGTACGGAATAAAAGCTGTTTTAGTACCTAGTTTATCGTGCGTATCATGGACAACAGAGTCGTTAACAATTCCTAAGGCACGGTAATGTTATATCTTCATAAGATTAAAATCGCTTGCACGCCTCGCCGCGTTGCGCCATCACACTTCAACATAATACAGCGTGAAATTTTAATGATTTGGTTTCCGTCGTGGGTGGTTCCACTCATGATTACAAGCAACTTTTACTATGGGGCCAACTCTCCTCGCAAAAACAATCTGCTGTTCCATACAAAAGTGCAGTAGGTACCTACCTACTCGACCATAATGTATGGAACAGCTGATTTATTTTTGCGAGGAGGAGAGTAACAATTGGCTCTATAGTAAATGTTGCTTGTAATCATAAGTGGAACCACCCCACGGCGGGAACCAAATGATTAAAATTTCAGCGTGTAGATATTGTATAGTTCGTGCATGGGCGATACGCGCGCTCATGAATTTTGTTGCTGGTTGGTTAAGCAACGCTGTTGCCCATAGTACCATAGCAATCTATCATTGTTTTGTATTTGGAAAGTTCAAAGCGTGACTTTGTGAGGAAACTCCATTGTCTCGGTGCAAATGCAAACAAACAACGTTTTAGTATAGTAGGCGGTAGGTACCGCCGCTATACCGCCTAGCGGGCGGTAAGGACCCCCTAAACGATCAAAATTGCTTTTCATTGTCAATCATTTACATTGCATCGGCTTGTCAATCTCATTTTGATCGTCTAGGAGCGATGCTTGACAAGCACCACAGAATAGATAGATTACCGTGGCCAATCAAAAGTAGGCCACGCCCCCAAATGGTAAATGCAATGTAAATGATTGACAGGCAATTTTGATCGTTTAGGGGGTCCAGTAGCCGCTCGGTAGGGGGACGTCACGCGAAAGCCTGTCCTTGGCGTAACGCGTAACCATTAAGCCGCGATTACATACGCCGATTTAGCATACCAATTTCGGGTTGCCACTCGTACTTGACAATAAAATATTGTATAATAAGTTCGATTTTAAAAGTGAATTTACCCTAAAAGATAAACATTGTATAAGATTGGAGATGAGGATTGAAAATAAAAAAAACATAAATAATGTTTACCTTTGCGTTATTTATTTAAATTAATTGTTAAAATTTAACTTATTCATCATCGGTTCCCAGCCGATTTCGGCCTCGGCGACTATTGTATGTCTCATCTTTAATAGGTGTTGGTCTGACGGTCTGCCCTCTCGTGCGCCCGCATGTGACTCGCAAAACCAACCTTTGACTGGAAGGTCCGGGCACAGATGATACACGATAGGACCCCGCCACAGTAGTTGTAGTTAATGGCCGTAGGTGCTCTGGCCTTGAGTTCATCTCTCTTAACATCCAGCTCCAACTTTCTTTCATCTTCATAATTGTTAACACTCTGTTGGACGAGCCGCCTCCATAGAGGCCTATCTTGTGCTAGCGCTTCCCATCGATTAGGTGTCGTGGCGACAACCACTCGTGAATTGGGGAAAACAGAATGGTCGATACCACGACATCTTGATGAGAATATAATGCATTACTCATGGCTCGTACCTTGATCTGATGAGAAGTAATTCCGCGTAGATTCTTGGCCCTTTCTGTCACTCTATAGAATGACTAGGCTCGCTCATATCACACGCGTCCCGAACCTGCCTCGCTTCGCCATCTGTAGAAATAGGAATGGTTGATTCTCACCGTGAGAACGACTAAGTGCCTTAGTCTAACACAGCCCGAGGGAAACCTCGCTATAGCAATATAAACACACATATCTGTATGACTCTTTGTGAGCCCAGGATTATAGACATACCTGCTCCGTATACGTGACTAACTATTTAACGACGTTCGGTACGGACTGTGGGACCCCCGCCAGGGGTCCACGTTCATAGAGGTACGCAATAGGAACGTTAACCGGCCAGGGCACCAGACCCTGGTAAACCTAAGGTCAAAGCTTCTTGCTCCACCGACCGACGGGCACAGGGTGCCCTTAGGGGAGGCGCCCCTCTTCACGGGGCTAGAAGCCACACTCCGTGGGACTACCAAGATACTCGTGCTTCTCTTCACGGGGACTAGGAGTCACTCCGTGGAATTACCTAGGCACTTGTATCCCACCTACCTATGATGCATCATGCGCAAGCGATCGACCGCAACCTTAGGCTAAAGACATTGATATCGTACATAGCGAGCAACTCATACGCAAGACCGGTATATATACGTACCCAATGTTAGTGAACCTTTCACATATAGCATTACTATCTGCATTGGCCGAGCCCCGTCCTGGTGAGTATATCATGCAATAAGTGGAGCATACTTAGCTTATACGTTATAGTACACGGCATTGAGAATTGTAATCATATCGGGTATATTAGTACAATGCAAACCATGCCGGCTCGTTGGCTCAGTGAGTTTCGCGGCAGACATGGTTTGCCTCGCTCTTATTCACTATACAATGTTTTACATAAGGGCTTAGATAAGACACTTAGCTGGGGTGTTTCTGCGTCCTGTCCGCACGACGCCGCCCTCAGCGTGAGCGCACTATAAATATTCTATTGCATCTAGGGTCTTCCTTCGTAATGGCGGAATCGTAAAAAGGCATTATCTCTTTACCACACATTTAGGTTATATTACATCAACCATAGAGTCCACAGACCATAGTGCATACCATAGTGTCTATTTAAGGGCCGTTCCACACTATGTATCTTATCTCGCGGATATCCGATATTCGCGACACTCCCGCCAGAAAAATTTAATGTGAGCTCGTTATCAAATTGTATGTCCAGAGTGTTCGCTCTTATCAATTCACGACTCAGACCACTGTAATTGTTTAGGTCTGTTTTGCTCAAATTGACTTTCAACAGATGCACTGTTCCATGTCAACAGATCCTTTGATCATGCCATCACTGGCCAGATTATTTCTAAAGTCCTCTTCCTATCCGATTACTAGTTCTAAAATTTTATTTGTAAACAACAGTTCTTCAACTGATTTTGTTTCATTATCAACGTCTAGATTTTTCAAAAAGGTATCTCAACTTTTAGCTTGAACTACACTAGCTGATCTATGAGAATTTCTCAACAAGTCTTTGCCATTCTGTACCCCTTTGATCCACACTATTTGACCTTCTTTCAAATTTCAGCCACGATACTACACATGGCGGTTTGTGGGTGGGACCATATCCTTCCTACTGACTAAGCAATACTAATTGCAAATATCTCTTTGGGTTCTTGAAATATGGCACAATCTCTCTATGGCTTTAGACTAAATTTGTTTTCTTTACAGTATCTGTCAATAACTTTCTTCCTTCGACAGTCTCAATGTAAGACATAATACTTTATTGAAGAAAATAATTATGATTATTTCAGAATGTAGTTCAACCCTATATCTACTATCGTTGAAGTTCGTATATCTATTACCGTTCCTATCTCATAGGTAACTATTGCCATTTTATATGATTATCAATTTTACTTTTAGGAACTATAGCAACACTACGTATCTATGCTTTGTTTAGCTGAGTGCTTTTATCAGATAACTCTGTCTTTATCAAAGGTTAGCTATCAAAGCAATCCGGAACGGTGATTCTTATACCAAATTACCCATATTGAATTCCCGATTATTTAGCCGTTCTATGAGCCTTTCATACATTTTTTATTTTGTTTCTACTCCACTCCAATACTATAGCAATTATCTTTATCGTTCATCGAAACCACCAAACTATGACGCACTTGAATGTAAACAGTTTATTCTAGAGTTTTAGACCTTCTCTTTAATAGACTTTTAGACCTTCTCCTTAAGACTCCGTAGGAGCCTCCCCCCTCAAAGGTATTGTCCGATATAATATTTCATTTGACTTTGCAAGGAGAAAACCCAGTCCATCAAAACGTTTGACTGGGGCAGTAAATAAAATTACTCGCTAGCTGAGCATTATTTGATAGTATCCATATCCTGTTTAGTAACTACTAATTAAGAACTTGTACTTGATTAAGTCACTGGATACTCACTGAGGGTATATCAAACAGTTCAATGATGTTTCTTTAACTAGCACGTCTCTTTTTTTTTAAATTCGTTGTGGAATTTGATCGAAACAATTCAATTCATCATTAGAGCAAAGGCATTTAAATTTTATAGCAGTGGTTACCAATCAGTTTTCTTAATTTACTCTTTCAAGAAAGATTTCAAACTTGTATACCTACTCCTTATTGTAGGAATAATAAAATAAAAATCAGGTGTATGAAATCATTGCAGATGGGATTGCTGCGCGCCCCCTGGGGTATGCTTACCACCAGTTGGGAAACACTGCTTTATGGGATCTATTAGAAAATATAAAATGCGTGTAAATGATATTATTATAATACCTAACTTGCTACTATAAGTACCTTTTGCCAATAATCCTATTGCACTTTATCTGGTAACAATATTATTTATGTTTGCAAATATGGTTAGTATTTCCGTTAAAGCTAACAAGTCTCTTGTATCCGCTATACCTAGCGTTGCTAACCCCACCATACAACACCGTATCCTCTATATTGAGGGCCTACATTCCTTTTATACCTTTTTTGCCATCTACTATTTTTACACTAAAAATCTTGAAAATACTATATTTGATGCCAAAGTTGGCAACCCTAGTTACCTGACAGTCATCTGATCGAAAATGTCAGTTAAAAAGTCCGGAACGGTGGTAGAAAAATATTAACAATTCAAGGGTGCCCAATTATTAAGATTATTTCAACAAAGATTTCTTATCAATATTTAAATGAAATCATCAAGTACACCAATTTGTTTTGTCTAAACTGTTTGCAAACTACAGATTTGAATAGTATAAATTCCAAAGTCTACTAAACATTTGGTCAGAAGATTGAGTTTTTCTACTAAGTAACATATTATACCATTTATCACATTAACTTCCAAGTCTAAATTGAATCTTTCGGATTTCTTACCGGGTTTATCTTATTCTTATGTAATCCTCTGTTGCTACAAGTCTAGCATACCTTCTCTTATGGAAAAACATTCATTTACTAAACGTCCGCTTCTAAGGCAATAAAAGTATTTGTTTTCTTATTTTAATATGTCTTTTCTATCCATGGTATTAACTTCGTCACACCTTTCACTTCTTTATGTTACATAGACTTTATGATAGATATGCTTCATTGACAACTTACTTGCTCATTTTCCATATGGAACAATGATCTAACTAAATGTATCTTTAATGTAATACATTACTACATTGTCTCTCATCATGGTAAATATGGAACTGATAGACATGTTCACTCGTGTACTAAGAGTGTCGTGTAATAAGAGAAAAACTAAATAAAAGTACTATAATCATTATGTAGTCATTAAGTTTTCTTATGCTATGATACATCGTATGTATCTATACCCACTAGTAGAGTGTCTAAAGTTGGCATTTACTCAAATCAAATCATTTAAGTATTCCACCTTGTAACATGGTAAAGTACAACTGTTTTAAATATTGAATGATCACAACATATTACACTAAAGCATGTGGTAGTATGTCTTTGAGAAGGTAATCTTTGAGATAACATTGAATAAAATAATTTTTCTCCCATTTATTCAAAAAGGACGACTTGGCTCGCCTTTATGTACACCCAAAGGTGGTGTTTTCTATATGAAACTCAATAGTATTCTACTTTAAAATGATCCAGTTCCAAATAATTTATTGTTACAAGTACACTTGTTTCAAGATAAGTTGAACCATAGTTTATTTTAAAGAATTATTTGTTCAGTATAACATTACCAGTTACTGTTGTAAGTACTCAATAGTTATGGAGATTGTATGTTTAATTAAACGGACCTGTGCACTGATTTGCCAAAATTGTACTGTAAATTAATCAATCCTTACTTAGTCTTGTTACCAAGTATCTACCTAATCTGCCTTGCTTTTGCAACCAAGAACTGTCTTAGTAGGTACATCTATCTACATATAACGTTCTCATGTAAGTGACAATGTTATATCTTTATGAGAATAAAGTTGTAGACCTAAACCTAGAATTAATCTAAGTTTACTCCTTCAATACTAAAGCATTTGAGTTTTATAAAAGTTTTTATTTTTCATATGAAACGGCAATAGGTACTCACTTTATTTCTAATTCTTTATTACGTTTACTAATTATCGAAACGTTATCATGTCATTATGTTTAACGTGATTACTGATCTTTTCATTAATTACTGATTTAGTTAAAAACAACAAACTATCGGAAAACTTAGCAAAGTTTATTTACTAATTTACATAGGTATGTGAATTCACGTTTCGTTACAACGTTCGTGTAAGATATACATAAGTATCTATAACAGAAAACTCACCCGTTGGTAATTATCATCTTTTACGGGAGTTTTAATTCACTTTTCACATAAAACAAACTATCACACTTATGACTTTGAAACTTTCATGAAGATATTATCAAATTGTCAACAAAGAGAAAATTAGATAGGTAGAGCTGTTTGGCGTAGTTACTAGTGACGGACTATCATCATAATCGATTCCCATAACTCGATTCATAGATGGACTAACTTACGTTTTAAAGAACAATGACAGCTTCCCATACAAGTAATGACGCGTTACATTGCCTCTTTGAAAGTTATTGTATAATAATAATAATATTAATTTGACTAGCTGCTTTGACCATTGAACACTAGTATTTATTGAACTTCAATTTGACAGTCTGGAAAGTATTTAATGATAAAATCAATATGTTCTGGTTTACACTAAAGGTAATTATTGACAATCCTCATTACGAATATTCTTTATTTCTGTGTTGCTGACTTTTATCTCAGTCAGCGATTTATAAGTAATAATACAACTGCAATTTAATGAGCTTAGTTATCTGTACATACGCTACAACTGATTAAATTTATATTTTGACAGGTCAAAAAGGCGTTCTTCTCCCATTGAATCGGACCACGACTCAAACTAGCTGGTTGATTCAAGTCAGAGTTCCTATTCGATCGCAAGCCATAACGAAGATCGTATGAAAACAATGCTTTTATGGTTTTCTATTATTTGATTTGTACTTGTCTTGTCAATAGCTTCATACTTATTTTAAAAATATTTCCTTATTTTCTATTAATAAGTCTGCTTAGTAATTAATGATGGGTGTTATGAATCATATATCGTCTTTGAAACTATGTATCGGCGCAATAGATACCCCAAAACCCAGAGGTTATATCATGGCTAAATCTCATTGCCATCGTAACGCTTCGACCGCAATTGCAATTGCAACATATTGCCACTTTCCCTGGCAAGTTTTTATTCGTGTTCAAACGAAACAACAATGTATCACACACGTCCGTCAAGTCAGTTCGTATCAACTGCTCTGTTTTAAGTCGACAGACCCACAGGTATGCCTTGGTTCGAGATAGAACCTTTTATCATTGAAACACGTTATTGCAACCAAACGTTGCTACGTCACACCATTGACCATACCTTATTACAATGTCATAACTTTCAATAAGTTTACAAATAGAAAACAATTTCACATAGCTTATCTATACCTTCGGACATTCGAACGATCGGAAAAATCGATTTGTCTTAACTAGTGGTCTCGGTTCCTTTTATCGCAAATACTTTACACAATATTTCGTATGAGTTCAAGAATAAATAGTTTGAAAATCGTTATCAAAAATCAATAATCAGTATCGATTTAGTATACGAACAATTCGTCATCAATCATTATTATAAAGAATCGATAATCGAGTCGAGTCACATCAACTGCTGTTCACTAGTCGAATCGAATCATTGGTTCGAATTGTTGACTCGATTCACTAACTCGATTCATCGACTCAACACATAGATATAGTATACTCAACACTATGGTGGTGCCCCTGATTAACACTGTTCATGTATGTCATAATTGACTTGCGTCAACTTCACTCTAATGAATTTCCGACCTACACCGGACAAGTGTTACCATACCAAACAATGAGGTTTCCTCCCGTTTGCGCTATTTCCGATTAAAATCGTATTCCTACGATGATCGGTACATTTCTCATAGAAAGTATCATGGGCGAAATAATCTCATCTTATAACATAGATAGATGGTCATATTTGGCACATAAATCAAGTTTCGTTTATTTCTGTGGTGTGTAAGAAATAGTTGTATCATCCAAGTATTACTGACACAAATAAACCATTAAAGGGTGACAACTTAGTCCTTTGATTAAATTAAATTCAAATCTCTAACAGAGATATCGCTATATTGTCTGATCATTACAAATTATGAATCACAGATAAAAAAATAAAGAGTGCAAGTAACTATAGCTTGATGACAAAAACGTCACTAATAATATTTTGTGTATACGTATCGTGTATCATCATCACTTGAAAAATAATAGCTATTTCTCACACATTGTTAATAAATTGACAACATACCGATATACTTCAACTTAATTCAAGAATGTACAGTCAGCGACGCATCAGACTATACGTGTTGACCTTGAGACCCTTTATGTCGTACGTAATAAGGCTATTTTCGCAGTTCACCTGTTTAACTTAGCGTGCTGTCGTGTGTCAAAAGACAACTTTGCACCGCACGCACTCGGAGGTTGTTTACTTCCGTTATCACTTAAACCAATTGCGCAGTATAAGTACAGACTGTCACACAGTCTCCCGCCTTTTTTTTTTTTTTAGTAAAGGTTAATAAGTCGAAAACCTTTTGCATGACGGTGTCGTAAGAAGGTTGAAACTCGGTCTCCCTTCAGACTAATAAAATGTCATTATGAAATGTGCAAACGAAATCGAATTTTGTTTTTAGTCCGAACTGTCAATCGACAGACAAATATGACAAATTTTAAGTAAATAGGTAGAACAGACTTAAAGGGTGAATTAAAGAGTAAAATTTTCATAAAACCTTTATTTGTTCGCATATGGAGGAGGGGAAGAAATTCATACTTCATTTCCTGTTATTATTTTTTATTGACAACAAGTAAATTAAAAATATATCTCCGTAAAATATGGTAAATAAGATATCTTTATTCTATATCAGTCGGCCATCGATGAACTTTCCATTCTTCTTGACAGGTGATTGGAAACTCCCAAGTTGGTAGTAAAACTCCGCCGTCTGGCAACACTATTTCAATGTGAACGCAGTTTTCTCGCGTTTCCGGTTCACTGACACAATTTGAATCATATTCACACCCTTTTAATAAAATTCGCTTTAAGTGCACACAAAATCGCTAAATTCGTAAATCACTTCTTGGCGTAATTACGCCTCTCATTTATGTTATATGAAATAACATGTAAACAATATTTTACTTTTGAAAAATATCGAAAAGGATTAAAATGAACTTTCATTACTGAACAATCAGATGTAAACACGAGCCACAATGTAATACAATTTACAATATTCTCATCTTTGTAAATCTTATTTTTGGGTTCATTCCGTGTGCCACCAAACTCGACGGCCACGGTAAAATCTCAGCCTATCCTCCACCATTTGTCGTGGCGACAACCACTCGTGAATTGGGGAAAACAGAATGGTCGATACCACGACATCTTGATGAGAATATAATGCATTACTCATGGCTCGTACCTTGATCTGATGAGAAGTAATTCCGCGTAGATTCTTGGCCCTTTCTGTCACTCTATAGAATGACTAGGCTCGCTCATATCACACGCGTCCCGAACCTGCCTCGCTTCGCCATCTGTAGAAATAGGAATGGTTGATTCTCACCGTGAGAACGACTAAGTGCCTTAGTCTAACACAGCCCGAGGGAAACCTCGCTATAGCAATATAAACACACATATCTGTATGACTCTTTGTGAGCCCAGGATTATAGACATACCTGCTCCGTATACGTGACTAACTATTTAACGACGTTCGGTACGGACTGTGGGACCCCCGCCAGGGGTCCACGTTCATAGAGGTACGCAATAGGAACGTTAACCGGCCAGGGCACCAGACCCTGGTAAACCTAAGGTCAAAGCTTCTTGCTCCACCGACCGACGGGCACAGGGTGCCCTTAGGGGAGGCGCCCCTCTTCACGGGGCTAGAAGCCACACTCCGTGGGACTACCAAGATACTCGTGCTTCTCTTCACGGGGACTAGGAGTCACTCCGTGGAATTACCTAGGCACTTGTATCCCACCTACCTATGATGCATCATGCGCAAGCGATCGACCGCAACCTTAGGCTAAAGACATTGATATCGTACATAGCGAGCAACTCATACGCAAGACCGGTATATATACGTACCCAATGTTAGTGAACCTTTCACATATAGCATTACTATCTGCATTGGCCGAGCCCCGTCCTGGTGAGTATATCATGCAATAAGTGGAGCATACTTAGCTTATACGTTATAGTACACGGCATTGAGAATTGTAATCATATCGGGTATATTAGTACAATGCAAACCATGCCGGCTCGTTGGCTCAGTGAGTTTCGCGGCAGACATGGTTTGCCTCGCTCTTATTCACTATACAATGTTTTACATAAGGGCTTAGATAAGACACTTAGCTGGGGTGTTTCTGCGTCCTGTCCGCACGACGCCGCCCTCAGCGTGAGCGCACTATAAATATTCTATTGCATCTAGGGTCTTCCTTCGTAATGGCGGAATCGTAAAAAGGCATTATCTCTTTACCACACATTTAGGTTATATTACATCAACCATAGAGTCCACAGACCATAGTGCATACCATAGTGTCTATTTAAGGGCCGTTCCACACTATGTATCTTATCTCGCGGATATCCGATATTCGCGACATTAGGGTCGATGTTGCATCTCTTCATATGCCTCTTTTGCACATCCTTATACCGAAGGAGCTGCCCGCCCTGCTTGCTTACGGGTGGCAACTCTAAATTGGTATGCTACATTGGAATATGTAATCGCAGCTTAAAGTTAATATACCTTTTTATTTTAGCGAACCTACCTATATTAACTTTATGCGCGTAACACAAAAAATGCGTTGCACAGTAAAGCTAAAAGCGTAAACGATTTGGAAATTGCAACGAATGCCTATTTATTATTTTGTAAGTGTGTCCGCCGAGCTGGTGGTCTGCCAGATTTCTCACGGATAATGTTAAATAATTATTACGAGTGAATAACTATTTTCGACTTGAAATATGGGCGATGGAAAAAAGTGTTTAATGCGCTCTTTGCGTCTACGCCAAGCCAAGATGTTTCTAATAGTGGAAACAACAGCAACCTCAAATACGAGTATTTAAATAAAATGTTGGTAAATTCAGCTATTGTTAAATCAATTTTCAGCACTGAGTTTAATGAAAAATAGTTTTAATCCATTCTTTGGTAGCAGAAAGACATTATTATCATAGTTAGTACCTACTAAAAAATGTAGTCGAGTAGGTACCTACCTACATTTTGAATTACCTTTACCTACTTTCAGTTTAAAATATTATTATAGTTGAATCCTTTCGCTTGGCAGTTATATAGCAGCCTAGTCCTTATCCATGATCCAATCTATCTTTATACCAAAAATCATTAAAATCAGTCCTAGTTAAAATAATACCGACACAAACAGACTAAGCAACTTTTGTACAACCCGCTCAGATTAAGAATGGGATTAGAAATGGCATCGTTCATATTCACTTCTCGCTCGCATATACACATACATATTCACGCCACACATATCGCTCTCTCAGTCACAGTCACACTCGTCGTGATAAGCGCGGTGAGCCGCCATTTTCAATCCCATTTTTTATCTTTTAACACACTTAATGGACCCTCTAAACGATCAAAATTGCTTGTCAATCATTTACATTGCATTGCTTGTCAATCACATTTTGATCGTCTAGGAGCGATGCTTGACAAGCACCACAGAATAGATAGATTACCGTGGCCAATCAAAAGTAGGCCACGCCCCCAAATGGTAAATGCAATGTAAATTATTGACAAGAATTGCTTGATCGTCTAGGGGCTCCATTAGTATTAATGTATAATCATATTATATATTCTGTGGTATAATGCCGGGTCCATGCCCTACACAATCAACAATACATCGAAACATTCAACAAAATCCACATGCTATTTTTTTGGTGAATGTTGAGATGTTTTTGTTGATTGTGTAGAGCAAAACACGCGCTATGGATGCACCCGGCATAAAATAATGAATGAATGTCATTTTGCAGCAAACAACGAAGCTAGCAAGAAACGGAAGCTATCAAAAAGCCAGAAAGCGAAGATTCAAGCGAAACAGCGGACAGCGCTCGCCGTCAAGAAGAAGGCAGCCGCCGTGGCCGCGGCCGCCGCTGCCAAAATAGCGTCCGTTTGAATTAATCATAGTTATTTCCACAATTACGATAGTGAATTCTAGCATATTATATTGTATTGTACCAAATAATATATATAGTATTAAACGTACAAAACAGAAGTCCATCTGCGGGAGGACGATCAAATAATAAGCTACTCTCGCTACACGGCAATAAAGTACAATTTCAAATTGCACAACGCCTTCTGTCATATTGTGTCTCAAATCAACTGACATTGACATTAAAATTTATACTAATATAATATAATGTTAAATAAGTGTTTGCTATCTATTATTGTTGTTGTGCCCGACAGGGTCCATAGTGATCTAAAATATTATAATTTAAGAACTACTGTAACACTGTGGAATGCAATAAATGATTTGAGTATTGAGTATTGACATCCCTCGTGCGCTGGCTCGACTGAGTCAGCCGCGTGCAGTAGGTAGGCATATATAAAAGTTAAAGCATGGAGTGACACCCTCTGATTATACTAGCGTCCAGCCGTCCACGTAGACTTTGTTTTAGTTGGCGTATCAAAATAAAACATACACCAGATTTTAAATTAGACTCTCAGAAACACAAATGTGAAAACCGCATCCAATTTGGTGCAGTAGTTTTGTACGCGTGATATATTAAAATATTAATAATAATTATTAAAATATTTGTACGCGTGATGCGCGTACAAATATTTTAATAATTATTATTATTATTTATTAATTTTTTTCTTATCTTCAATAAACAGAAGACACTGGTCAGTTAAAATTTTATTAGGTATGTAGATTTAGGTGACTAAACCACAGAATATAGGTATAAAAGTAGTAAACCTCAGTGGTTGGCTTCTGATGTGCTATAAATGTGTAAAGTACCTAGGTATAGGTACTAAGTTCCGGTTCAATTAACATTATCTAACTTATTTATCAGATGTTTAAAAACTACTCATTAGATTAAAAGTATTAAAAAATGGTAACACTGCTCTGTTACGTTGGCATAAGGTAGAGTTCCACTCATCCAATTTCTTATGGACCCCTAAACGATCAAAATTGCTTGTCAATCACATTTTGCTCTAGGAGCGATGCTTGACAAGCACCACAGAATAGAAAGATTACCGTGGCCAATCAAAAGTAGGCCACGCCCCTAAATGGTAAATACAATGTAAATGATTGGCAAGAAATGCTTGATCGTCTAGGGGCTCCATTAGTTCAATATTTGAAGATATTTTTTTTAAAAAACGGCGTTTAATAGATAAAGTCATCAATTTATCTTTGTCCAAATTACATCATTATGATCTAAGAAAGCGGATGAATTGATACCAGCTTAATAAAAAGTAGCTATGTATGTATGTATGTGGGGCATTGTGGGGGTGAGTTAATTTGAAACTCCATTTACGAAATCGCAAAATGTATTTCCGACGGGTCATCAAAGAGCTTTTGTCCAGACTCGGGGTGGTTTTAAAACCTTCTTCGTTTTCCTTAAAAATTTAGCTTATTTTGGTAAATTCTTACATTTTTTTTAAATTATTTTCTTAAAAAAAAACAACAGCCTGTATTTATTCTGACGAAAGTGGCCTAAAATTACACAGAAGACAGTTAACTAACACTAACACAATGTTTTTTTGTTAATTAAGTATTATCAATAACTACAGTTCGAGTTAGCTAAGTTTCGTTGTAAATAAAAGTTTTTATTTTGTTAATAATCTCCTTAATTTTATTCAGATGGAAGAAGTTAGGTACGTACCTACTAGTTATATTAGTTATAAGGCTATTTTAAATGGGCCATTGATGTCCAAATTATTTGATTACCTATTATTGTAATAAACCTATTAATAGTTGAAAGCTAGTTCAATCTCATAAGGTTACATTAAGTAATATACAGTAAGTACCTACTTATAAGAAATTAGTTTTTAATAATTATATAAAAATACAAAATTATAAACAGAAAACGTTTAAAACTAATATTTTATATTTATTAATTTAGTTTTGTAACTTGAATATTCTTAAGAAAATAAAAACATAAAAAAATATCTTCTTTTTATTTAAAAAACCCAGATAAACTGAATCACACACGCAGGCTGATTATCTAAATAGAAACTATTTAGTGACCGCTTTCATTTGACATACATTGCTACTTTTCTTTGGTATGTTTTTTTTACCCCAACAAGAAGAAGCAATGTATCACATTCATCTGTCAAATGTCGCTAGGTGGTTTCTAATTGATAATCAGTCCGCGGATGCGATGAAACACCATTTAGTTTTTTCCAGAAAAGCAAAACCAAATGCGGTGTGAACAGAATATAATTATTCGGTTCTGCCGTATGGGCTCTTTTCTCCGCATTTAGGCCCTCCGCTGCGCCAAGCGGGATCCTGCCGCGGGTACACGGCGCGGGAATGTAGATTGCTGGTTTTTGACGGACAGATGCTTGCGCAGTGCAGAGTAAGGTCTAATCTATGACGCCCCGCGCGCGTGTCCCGCTTAACTGTTAGCAAAAGTAATGTGGTGCTGTGGGATTGCGTAGCCTTCGCAATATATCTGTAGGTTCTTCAACTTACACGAGATGAAATAAAAAGCACAAATTCAGCCAATGCTATAATCAATATCTTCACACGATATCTTTACAACATATTTGTCGAGTTTACGTTTATAAACTATAACGATGCACATAGATTTTATTTATATAAATTCACACGAAAAAGGCAAAGCAATTGCAAGTTGCAGGGGAATCGAATGGAGCCGGAAACGTCAAAGATTAGAGAGACGAAAAACCACTTGTCATTATCACAGATAATGTAATAGGTAATGTGGGGTGTACACATGAATTTCAATATTAACGCAGCGGAGAGCCTTATACTCCGATTTGGTCCTCTATGCTATGCGTGAGTAGCGAGTCTGTTCGGCAAGAGAACTTCGTACTCGATTACCATTTTTGAAATGTTGACGGCACTGTAACGTTTTAGTGCGACTGTAATACCGACCGTAAACATGACAAAAACGATGATCAAGCACAAAGCCCGCGACGGACGGTTCTCTTTCCGAACAGACTATACGGTACGGTAAAAATCCAATCCGTTAAAATCATAGATATAGTATATTAAAAAGGTTAAAATGGACTCCGTGTGAATGATCTTTGACGAGCACACCGGTCGGTGCGGTGACGTGAGACGTCTAGAATCGCACAAATAGTAAGATCAGAAAGACGGCGATCGATGACTCAGCGGTTAGCCTGCTGGATTGCACCCATTCATTTGTCTTGTCATGTCATTTGTCAAAGTCAAATTTTGACAATTTGTTTATTGTATTGCGTTGCAAAAATAAGGAAAAATACAAAATATTGCTTTATTTAGGCCTAAAAAGCCTTTACAATAATTAGATTTAAGGTTTCTTTTTACGACTGTACTGTCTGAATCTCAAGGTTTGTTTCTGATGACCGTGGAATCAGTTAAAACCTGCGAATAGCGGTTTGGAAAGTCATGTCTTCTCGTGAAACTCAAGAAATTAAGAGTGAATACATAGAAATAGAGGTAGACCTAGACACCAGCGATATGATGGCTTTGGACACAGATCACTATAATAATACAGTCTTCGATGTTTTGGAGCCTTTACAAGACCATGATTACACGTAAGTAAGAATTTCACAAACCATGTTACCTTTCGGGGCGTTAGGACCAAGGTGCTAAAATGACCAAGGTGCTGAAATGACCAAAGTGATAAAATGACCAAATTGCTGAAATGACCAAGCTGCTAAAATGCCCAAGGTGCTGAAATGTCCATGTACAATGACCTGTCTATAGGTACTTTATCTCTGTCGCTCTCGCGCTAACATTATTGTTGTGCCTGTGTGAGCGCAATGGCAATATGTTAGCGCACGAGCGAGTATAGACGGGTCATTGTACAATTTTTTCTCAGCCTACGTCACCTATTACGGAGAAAATAAATAAAAAAGTGATTAAAAATATAAAAGTTAACCTTCTCCGTATTTATGAGATCCTGGTACTATGATGTATTGTATTACGAAAAATAAGAAAAAAAAGTTATTCAAAATATAGGAGTCATTTTGCAACTTTGGACATTTCAGCACCTTGGTCATTAGGATACGAAAATATTAGTAATTTTGCAACTTTGGTCATTTCAGCACCTTGGTCATTTTAGCACCTTGGTCCTAACGCCCTTAAAGGCCATGTTATACTTTAAATAACATCAAAATAAAATGATTACCCCATTGATGAAGTTACTAAAATTCTTCAAAGACTCATAGTGCAGACACCAATGCCTGTTTGGACTTGAAAGTTTTTATTTTGGAAGAAGAGTTGGTTATTTTATTATAGAAAAGAAAACCAATCTAAAAATGTTGTTTCATTGCATTTATTATTGCATGTCTCAAGTTTATATAGATGTTACATGTAGATAATACAGATCATGTGTGACACCCTGGAAGGGCGCAGCAATAGAGGGCTTAAATTATTTTTAAAATACTTAAATTAAATAAGATCGTAGCAGGCAGCAAAAAAAAAATCATTCCATTAAAATACAAAATCAAAAATAATCTACATCAATACAATACAAAACAATAAAGTTATTTGGTGGATAACCTTACGAAATTGGTACTTAAAAATCTCATTTTAATAAAATACTGGGACAAAAATTTAACAATTCATTATATAAAATATAAAAACGAAAATAATCAACGATAGTACACTATATAGAATCGAGTTCATGTATAAACAAAACCATTTCTAATTTTACAAAAAATTGGTTTTACGAAATAAAATGTATATATATATTTTTAAAAATCTAGTAGAATTAATGATACTTGATTATTTAAATAGTTCATTTCAATAAAATGATTTCATTTAAAAAGAGAATACTAAATAATATACTAGAAAAAATACGACTCGCACCAGATCAATACTCAGACGGGAATCGAACCCGCGACCTTTGGATATCCGGTCCAATGCTCTGACCGCTGAGCTACCGAGTGACATCGCCGAATTTCTTCTAGTATATCCTACTCTTACGCTGCAAGCCAGTGTTATTTCACCAATGTGAGGGATTACCTCGACATTCAATTGAAATATCTTTCTAGATATTATTTAAAATTAGGACAATCCTGATTACGACAGCCCCCTTTTTCTTTTTTTTTCTTTTTCTTTTATATATATATTATTACTATTATTTTTCTCTGAATTCATTAAGGTTCTTATATATTATAATGTATTCCTTTTCCCTTCCATTAATATTTTGACTTTATTTATTCATCCGTTATTGATCCGTGATTCTCGATGATATTTCCCGTCCACCCTTTAGGTTAGTTAGGGTGAAGGCTGAAAATCGGTGTTTCGCCTATCCCACGGGCGAAAATATTACACCGAGTCTAGACCCTGTTTGCTGCTGCTGCACATAGGCACATCCGCATTAGCATTAGTTAAGTTTTCATTGTTTTTTTTTCGTATATTGTTATTCTTGTACTTCCTGATGTTTCTATGTGTATTGCAACAAATAAACAATTTATCTATATTTATCTATCTATCTATCGTATTTTTTCTAGTATATTATTTAGTATTGTGTAAAAATAGCATTGTGAATGCAAAAAATCTCAAATTTAAAAATTATATAGCTATTTCATCTTAATCGATTGCCAAACATCTGGAAAGATATTTCATTTGAATGTCGAGGTAATTCCTCACATTGGTGAAATAACGCTGGCTTGCAGCGTAAGAGTAGGATATACTAGAAGAAATTCGGCGATGTCACTAGTGACTCGGTAGCTCAGCAGTCAGAGCATTTGACCGGATATCCAAAGGTCGCGGGTTCGATTCCCGTCTGAGTATTGATCTGGTGCGAGTCGTATTTTTTCTAGTATATTATTTAGTATTGTGTAAAAATAGCATTGTGAATGCAAAAATCTCAAATTTAAAAATTAAAAAGAGAAGTCTAATTCCAACATTTTAAAAATCTAAAATAAAAATGTTAAAATAAAAATAAATTCAAAACTCTTTCATATTTTAAATTACTTAATATAACTGAAAAATTATCATATTATTAAATTGTAATAAAAAATTTTTAGCGCACTTGTCAAATGTCATTTTTTTCTTCAAAAAATTCTTTAATATTATAATAGCAATTGGAGAGGAGATATTGCTTTAGTTGTTTCTCGAACTCAGTGGGTTTTTCTATGTTTTTGAAAGAATTTGGCAACTTATTATAGATTTTAATCATCAATGTGGCTAACCTAACCTAATAGGAGTGGGGAGAGGTACAACCCCCAACTGCCAGAGATGCATAGTGTTTGAGAAATATAACAAATTTTGTTCTGTCACAAAAATTTGCAAAAAATCGTAAGCAACCAAGTAATTTTGCGATCTTTAATAATTTATTTTCGAAAACTACACTAGGTTGCTTAAAAAAAACTTCACTGAAATGCATCGTGTAATTTCAGTCAAAAAAAAATGAATCTCCATACCAGCGGCCCATACAGTTTAGCTGATACCTAATATAATTATTGGCCGGAGAGTCAGGTTCGGTTGGCTTATTTCGGCCAGAGTATTCCGTTTACCAACCCCAAAACTGCCACCTTAGGTGTTCATCTGTCCACCCTATCATACTGTCAAGTATGGCTGTTGTAGGGTGGTTAGAATAATATGCCTAATTATTTTGATTTATTATTAAATTACAGATCACCTCAATCAAGCACAGAAAAAGCGCCCGCTACCAAAATAGAAAAACCACAAACCAGGAAACTGAAGAAGCTACCGAAAATGACTAAAATCATGGCCTTATACAACTGTAAGTTGTGCGGTTACTCCACAATGAAGAAGGACGTTATCGAAACCCATAGGGAAACGCACAAGAACATACAACCGGGCACGAAATACATACCGTGTGCCACTTGTAGCGTGAACAAAACTACGAAGACTGCGACAGACATTCAATGTCCACATTGCAGCTTCACTACGAGATCAAGAGGCAGCCTCAAAGTCCACATTATACGAGTACACACTCTCGGTAAGCCGTACAAATGCACAGAATGCGACTTCAATGGGAAAGATTTAAAAGATCTTGTCGAACATTATAAGACGGCGAAAAACTTTTGCGATTTCTGCTCTTTCAATAGTCACATAAAGAAGAAATTGTTAGCTCATCAAAAGTTACATAAAAATGAGGGCAAAGTATGGAACGGCAATAAAATTATTACTCTTAATATTTAAGGTGGTACCCTGAGCGAAAGTGGCGCCGCGGTGAATTGTATTTAATATTATGAAAGTGAAAGTGAAATAAGCTTTATTCAAATAAACTTAATTATTAAGTACTTTTGAATAATATAATTCTAATACACAATTTTAAACATGTTTATCGTGGAGATTTTAGGGCCTACAGTCTAGTATTTTTAGACGGTATCGTTACATTCCTTCGTAGTCACTGCTAGAAGTAGATAGCAAAACTGCTAAAAGTGGCCGTTTTTGACACATTTGCTATCTACTTCTACGAATGACTACGAGGGCATGTAGTGATACCTTCTAAAAATACTAGACCATGGGCCCTAAAATCTCCACGATAAACATTATTAAAATCTTGTTCTATTAATAACTTATTAAATAAAAACCTCTGAGGGCGCCACTGTCGGTCATACAACCGCCTTAAGCGTGTTGTCTGTAATTAGAGACAGATTATTAAGAATGGAGATAAAGGTAATGAAACAACAATGATAAATAAAACTCCCTATTCAATAGGGAGTTTCATAAAAAAAATATAGGGAGTATCAAACATGACCCGAGTTGAGGCGATGCAGATTCCTTCCGCGCTTATGTGCCGGCGTCAACCTTAAAGCCGGCGACATAAAGATGGAATTGAATTCAAATCTAATGACCTACCACCAGGGGCCCTACCGCCTATCTCATAGCGATAGCAATACTCTATCCGTCCTTGTCATATCATAACACGGTGACAAGGACGGACAGTGCACTGACGTATGAATAGTCAAAGCAATCGAGTTAGGCGGTAGAACCGCAGGGATTGAAATACCGTTAAAAAAATAACCGTTAAATATAGCGTTAAACTTTACCGGTAAAATTATCTGTAGAAAAGTAACGTCATTAATTGGAATAACGTTAATTTTAAAGTAACGGTTACAAAAAGTAAGAAATAACGTTAAAAGTAATGTTATTTACTGAAATAACCTTAATTTCAATGTAACGTTATTTATTGACATAACGTTAATGTTAAAAGTAACGGTAAAAAGTAACAAATAACGTTTCATTTAAAAATAACGTTATCAATCCCTGGGTATAAGTCATTACATTTTGAAGGTTTGAAAGAATATTTAAAATCTAATTAAATTTAAATTCTATAATAAATATAAATAAATAAAAATTTAAAATCTTTTTGCACTATTGCCACTTACTAGGTCTATCGGCTAAAAACAAAGTTCGTAATCTTTGATTTAACAGATGGATGTAATACATTGCTATTTCTTTCCAAAGAAAAGTAGCAATGTATTACATCCCTCTGTCAAATCAAAGCTAGACGGCCTTACCTCATAAGATTTTAAAACACTTTAATTTAGCCCACTGTTTAAATGTGATGCGTCTCTTTCAAACAATATTGTCAAAAAAGTGACAGCATCACATTTAAATAGTGATTAAGGCGAGGCCAGTTCACGAAATTTACTCTTTCACTATGTCTTTAGAATAAGGTTGAATATTGCATAACTTTAATTGACGCTTCGTCAGAAATTTGGCGAATTTTAGTACATTTTTATTGAATGAATTGAATTGATTTCTGAAATACTGGATCACTTATTAAAAATGTACTCGGTTATTGTGTTAGATCGATAAAAAAGCTATCCTTTTTGCATAAAAAATCATATCACTTATCTAATTACGAAATCTGACGATTTGAAATTTAGTTTTATAAGTTTTTATGGTGTTATTCAGGATTTTTTTACAGAGTTACCATGCCATTTTTCAATATTCTGTTCGGTTAATTTGCTTCTTTGTTTCTTTTTCAGTCTACAGTAATTTTTGTGAAGTAGAATTTTACATCAGTTCTTCACATTGGATGTTGAAAAATCAGACTTTTCATCAGATCGTGAACTGGCCTCGCCTTAAGGGTGCATCGCGCGTCCACAAGCGCCGCCAATCAAGAAAAAATCATTACAACAAAATAACTATGTTTAATGAAATTCTGAAAAATAAAAAAAACTAGCATTAGTTATCAACTATTTTTGTATGCGTTATATTCTTAGTTTAAATGTGTTCGCGTAGTTAAAATCTGGATTAACGCCCAAAGTGGCCACTATAGGCGTTAATCCAGGTTTTAACTGCACAAACACATTTAAATCAGAAAAAAAACGTATCTAAAAATAGTTCACAACTTACTATTAGTTTTTAATTTTTCAAAATTTCATTAAACATAGTTATTTCGTTGTAATGATTTTTTCTTGATTGGCGGCGCTAGTGCACGCGCGATGCACCCTTAAGTTAAAACCTTGTTGAACAGGGTTGCGTTCAGTGGCTTAGAGTGCGGTTGTTTGGTTGTTTTTTAACTCGCTCTAAGGTCCGGAACGACTAAGAACTTTAAATGTCATTAATGGTCTTCGTTTTCCATTTGGAATACGAATAATTTAAACTTTTCTTTATTCTAAATCAAATAAAATCCGTTTTTTTAGGATCTACCAATATCATTTTAAAAAATTAGACACAAATACATCAAATCACAAAATAATGTCAAATGACATTGACATTTTTTCTATAGACAAACGTCAGAGCGTTATATAACCACCTATTTTGATGGCTGGCGAAATCCAAAAGGGAACCGCCAAAGCACAAAAAGAAGAAGAAGAAGATTTTGATGGTTAAGAAGTTGCAACGCTCTGACGTTTGGAACGGGACGGTTATGTCAACCGAACGTCACGCTCTAATGTTTGGAACGCCGTTAGAGCGTTTTGTTGCACTCGGAGCGTAGGTTCGGAACGCAACCTAGTGTTTTAAAATCTTTTGTGGTTAAGGCCGTTACTGTTTGAGCCACCCGCTGACACTTATACACTCTTGTTACTTACTTGAACACACTTTATTTAACCAGTTTTGAATGTGATATGTGTACATAGAAAATAAATACATAATTATGCAGTAAGTACTACAGTTTTTGTCTCTGATATGACCCCTCCCCCCTCCATCCTCCTCTAGCAATGAAACATCGCTTCCAGGGAGGTAATTATGTAATTTTGTTGCAATCAACTCTGACAGAAATCGCAGTTACATTGCTGTTTTGCCAGGGCTCTGTCGCTCCGCGCGCGAGTCTGAACCGCTCGGCGTCCTCTGAGGACAAATTTCATACATCAGAAAAGATAAGACCTACGCGATAGAGAGGCAACTACTAAGTGAATGTTTTGGAGCGAAGGGAGCGCTGTGCGACCTGAATTGCACCTTATTGTGTCGGAGCAAGTCGCAATTTATTTAAATGATTTTGCGGAGTGCAACTTCTGTACGCTAGTACCTAGACTATTATCTATTCTGTGGTTTTAGTAAGAACCAATGTGACAACTATCTTACTTATAGCAGCAATGTAACTGCTCTGTTAAGCGGAAGACACACTTCACTTCCGTCTTTCCATTTTTCTGAAGCAATCAATGTTGTGAGGAGCTCGATGGCGCAATGGTTTAGCGCCTGGCCCAGCGATTGCGGAGCAAGGGTCGGTCATGGGATGGGTGACCAAAAATTTATTATCTCAGCTCCTCTGTGCTTAGGAACGCACGTTAAGGCCTTAAGGTGGGTCAAATCCCAATATTCAATTCAAATTATTGAAAGATTACGCGCGTGAAGCTATCATGGAAAAAATATATAATGTAGGTACTTGAAATAATACACAATAGATTTAATTGAAAGCATTTATAAAAATGTTACCACCTTTGATGTAAAAAATAATTCCGTGGACCCTGCTTCTGGTCTTATTTGCAAAATTTCTCGGAAACAGAACATTCGTTTATGTTAAAACCAAACATAAAAATCGGCGATGTTAAACCTTCAGTCTTAATTGAACAGTTTTTTTTTAACTAACTTGAAAGCGAAGAAAAGTAATAAAAACATGTCAAAATTGAGATTTCGGTGCAATTTTTCGGTGAATTCGAATATTGGGATTTGACCCACCCTAAGTGCTTAAGCTGTTAGATCCGGCTGCATTCGCAGTATAGTTATCACCCACTAATCCGCACTGGGCCCGCGTGTTGGGTTATGGCCCATCCTCCATACCACCCATAAGGAAGGCCCCAGTTGGGATTTGAAAATGGCTGATAGTCAACCAAATTGTAGGTAGTACGTAATTTAAACAAACAAACACAATATCCTAGTAGGTATATTTTTTTATTTATCCGTAATATTTACACTTTATTTAAATACCTAGGAACAGTTAACAGCACATTTGGTTATTAAAAAATTACAAACTATCCAGTTTTGCACTTAAAATCTTGCTATCAGTTGATTTGAAGGTTTTCTATTTGTATTTTACCCTAAATAGACACTTGCTCTATGAGTTCACTTGTAAAGAGCTTATTAGACCTTCCTGAATAACGGATTCGATATTCAGTCGTTTCTAAATTCAGTAGTAGGATCCGATTTAGCATCCGTTTTCAGGATAAAATGGTCTCCAACGTAACTGATACTAAATCGGAAGCAATTCAGGAGAGTGTAATCGCATTCGACTCTGAATATCAGCCCCCCTAGCCAAAGTAACATTTGCAAATTATCGTTATCGTTTCGCTTTCGAATCATGTATTGGATTTGACGTTTTAAAATTCGATTGATAACGAAACCTTATGTCAATCCCATAAATGTTTCGAAAGTGAAGCGATAACGAAGATTTGCCAATGTTACTTTGGCTAGGCCCTCTGATCCGTTATTCACTGAAGGTCTAATAACCGCTTTAATCAGGAGCGACTGAATTTCTCGTCCTAAATCGGACTTTAATATCGGATCCGTTATTCAAGAACGTCTCATACCCACTTAAATCGGATCCTACCTTCCTGAATGCAATTAAACTTCTCTGAATTTAGAAGCGACAAAAATTTGCAAATGTTACTTTAGCTAGGGGGGCAGAGCCTAGCTAAAGTAACATTTGCAAATCTTCGTTATCACTTCAAAAAAAAAATTCAAAATTTCATAATAATTTATTTAGTCTAGGCTGTTACAAGCACTTGTGAATGTCAAAGAAGCTACGCCATCGGTTCGCAAACCCTGAGCAGGAGCCCTTGTAACGAAACATGTATAATAACTTCACTTTCGAAACATGTATGGGATTGACATAAAGTTTCGTTAACTATCGAAATTTAAAACGTCAAATCCATACAATTTTCGAAGCGAAACGATAACGAAAATGTGCAAATGTTACTTTGGCTAGGGGGCTGATCCGTTATTTAGGAATGTCTAATCCGTCGAAATCGTGGTTTGATGGTGTTTGAATGGTAATGCTTTTTGACACAGTTCTTGTGCACTATTGTAAGGCGATTATTAATGGTAACGTAATAACCGTCTTCCCATAAGGTTTCGATTTACTATGTCAAAAAGCATTACAATTCAAACACAATTGAAACACATAATGACGTTAACAGCAGAATCGAAACCAGGTAGGGAGGTCTCACTTAGCCTACTACCGCGGCTGACTCAGTCGAGCTATGGTCGAGGGGCGCGAACGACACGAACGAGTCAGAATTCTAATTCTTTACTACTTTCAAGGTGGTACGGTGAGCTCAGTAGCGCCACCAATGGAAATAAATCATTTACGTTGTATCAAGGGCTTAGAATAAAAGTTTTGGATATTTTGCGCAAATAGAAGAGTACCTAAAGTGAAATATTTATTGATTTTTTCATGGCCTCAAATATAAACAATAAGTTATGAATGTCGATATTGCTAAATGTGGCCACTTTTGGCACTAGTGACATGCACGACTTATTGCTTAAGTTTGAGTTCTTGAAACTATATTTAGAAAATGCATTTTATTTTTTCATTTGCGCAAAATCGTCAAAACTTTTAATCTAAACCCTTGATACAACGTAACGTAAATGATTTATTTCCATTGGTGGCGCTACTGAGCTCAACGAACTTTATTACATCATCTAACATTACTAACAAATAATATAATAATAAAAATAGTATAATTTTCACACAAGTAACTAAGTACATACTTAAATAACTACTTAGAAATACATACAGGGTCATTTTGTATTCACCATCCAAATTTTGAGGATGTGTCCAGTCCATGATACTGAACAACTTTCTCTAAGGAACACATGGCCAAATATGTAAAAAAACGACTATCCATGCAAATCAAAGAGATCACGTGATCAATTTAGTATGGGATGACCAATTTTTTGGTGAAATTCCACACATGTTTCTTAGAAAAAGTTGTTAGTTTCATGGACTGGACGTGTCCTACGTCTTGGCATGGACCACGTTAAAAACCGCAATTCTGACTACATGGAAAATTTCTGCCCAATAGGCATGATGACTATTTTTTGTTACATAAATTACCTCTCAAAAAAAGAAACATTGGTAAAAGAATTAATTCGCTAGCATGAAAACTGCCCGAGATATCACAGTGTGAAATGCACACAAATGGACTCGATCAAAAACGCTCCATACTAATGGCTTGCACGTTTTGACGTCACGCCTTGCAAGTTTGTATGCAACGCATAGGAAATTTGTTCAATAAGTAGTTTGTAGGAAATTTGTTTGGCAGCATATTAAATATTGTGTTTATCAAAATAGTTTCTTAGACAAATTTGCTATACATTTTACGGACTAATTAAAGGTATCATTTATTTTAATAAATTGTATACTTTTTAAATGGACTTGTCCACCCAACTTTGAAGGGTCATAAAACAAATAATATGCAATATATAAAACCAAGAGGTATACAAGCTACTCTAAAAGTTTAATATGTTTACGATTTTTATTAGTATTTCGTTATTTTATTCATTAGTCAACATCCCTATTTATACTTAGGTATTCCGATTGCGGACATAAAGACGAACAAAAAATACAATATAACAACATAAGGGTCTAAAATTCTATACGTTTTAAATTTGATATTTTTTATGGTTCTCTTGCCTCAGCCAAGCGTTGTATTAGAATGGCTCTTTAGTTGTTTTCTGTAGGTAATTAGTTAACTTTTCGATCTGAAACTTATTGTATTATTTAAGACATGAAATAAAACACTATTAACGGATACTAGCGCGGTTTTATTGAAAGTACTTTGGTAATTAGTTGGTATTTGGTTTGATTTTTGATTTTCCCGACGTTTCGGCACCTTTGCAGCTGCCGTGGTCACGGGGGACTGAAGCTACTTGTGAGCCTACCCTCAAGCGATGAATTTTTTAAAACGTTCAGAAATTAAAATTTATCAAATTTTTAATTAGTTTAAGTTTTGGTTTGGTTTTAATTTAATTTTATATGTTAAAAAGAGAGAATCTACTGAAACTACTACCATTTCAAAAAATTGGGAGGCCCCTCCAAGAAAGAAATGGCGAAAGAAAACTTGGAGAGGAAGGCCGACCTCCGTCTTTTATATTAATTAGTTTATTTGCAAAAGGAACTAACCGTATCATTAGATCTTACAGTGTGTGTTTGGGGCTTTAGCTTGTGAATGATGGGGTCCCAGGCTGGTGGAATTTTCCAACCATCATCTCTATTGAAATTAGGATATTTATTTATTTCGATAGCCTCGCGGAGCATTCTAGGAATGAATCTACGTTCCCTAGCAAGGATTTGGGGTTTGTCAAATCTAATATAATGGTTGGGCCCCTCAAAGGCGTGTTCACTCACTGCAGACTTGTTATCGCGCCTATGTTTCATGTCAGCTACATGTTCTTTAACGCGGGTCCCTATGCTTCTCTTTGTTTGCCCGATGTAGGAGAGCCCACAGTCACAATCTAGTTTGTAGACGCCTGCGGCTTGAAGGGGGATATTACACTTGACAGGTCGTAAGAATTGGTTGATCTTCTTCGGCGGCTTGAAGTAAGTTTTGATTGACGCTCGCTTCAGAATGTTTCCAATCTTGTCAGCGACACCCTTCAAGTATGGTAGGATGGCAGGTTGACGCTCTACTGTGGCTGTTTTGGTGCGTTTTCTGTGACGAAGGCGTGGTACTTGCAACTTGTTGTTACGTAGTACTTGCTTGACGTGCTGAAGCTCAGCAGTCAGGTGTTGTTTGTCACAGATGCCGCGGGCTCTCTGAAACAAAGATTTCCCTACGGTAGCTAACTGTATAGGATGATGGTGAGAGTCACCATTATGGTATCTGTCTGTACGGGTTGCTTTACGATACACTGTATGGCTCAAAGTTTGGTTCGGATTCCTGATAATGAGAATGTCTAGGAAAGCTAGTTTATTATCTGCCTCTAACTCCATAGTAAATTGTATGTTGGGGTTTATGGAGTTAAGATGGTTAAGAAATGCAGGGACACTGTCTCTAGGTAGTATTGTGAAAGTGTCATCTACGTACCGTTTGTAGAACCGGGGAGTCACTGGCTAAAGCCCCAAACACACACTGTAAGATCTAATGATACGGTTAGTTCCTTTTGCAAATAAACTAATTAATATAAAAGACGGAGGTCGGCCTTCCTCTCCAAGTTTTCTTTCGCCATTTCTTTCTTGGAGGGGCCTCCCAATTTTTTGAAATGGTAGTAGTTTCAGTAAATTCTCTCTTTTTAACATATAAAATTAAATTAAAACCAAACCAAAACTTAAACTAATTAAAAATTTGATAAATTTGAATTTCTGAACGTTTTAAAAAATTCATCGCTTGAGGGTAGGCTCACAAGTAGCTTCAGCCCCCGTGACCACGGCAGCTGCAAAGGTGCCGAAACGTCGGGAAAATCAAAAATCAAACCAAATACCAACTAATTACCAAAGTACTTTCTATAAAACCGCGCTAGTATCCGTTAAAAGTGTTTTATTTCATGTCTAGTGAGCGCGTAAGCTTGAGAAGTGAATATGTATTATTTAAGTTTAAAATTTAGTATTTAAAAATAGAATTAGGTAGTCTACATTTTCGAATTGTTAGTATATGCATGCTGTGCTTACTTCGAGTAGGGTAAATCCTAGTAAGTTAGTTTTTAATAAGTTATTGTTAACATAGACAAAATAGATTATACCCAGTTTAGTAAGCCAAAAAAAAAAAACGCCACTTTAGAGAAAGTAAAAAAAAAAGAATTTTTGTACTAAAGGATTACGAATTTCAACGTTGAGCACATTGAAAGTACAATGGGCAACAGTGTCGCTAACCAGTTAGCAACAAAAATTCGTCAATTACTAAGGCTGAATTGCACCATCTTAACTGAACCATAACTTTAACATACAAACATATCTGACTCGATGACAGCGTCGCCGTCGTCTATGGCGAAACCTAGGTAACAATATATAATAACACTGTTACTCATCATGATCCTTTGTTTAAAATGATAATGTGAAATACGTATATATTTTTTCCCAAAGCTTGTATAGTTTGTATAGTTGACGACCTGAATGGTGCAGTGGTCAACATGCCGCCTACCACGCAAGAGGTCCCGGGTTCGATTCCCGGCCGGGCAGAAATTGAAATAATGATTTTTAATTTCTGTGACGGGTCTGGGTGTTACTATGTATAATAAGTGTATATTTAAAAAGTAAATAAGTACTATATCAGTGGTCTAGCACCCATATTACAAGCTTTGCTTAGTTTGGGGCTAGATGGCGCTGTGTGAAATTGTCAAAAAAAAAGTTTTAAAAAGATTCTTGGAAACTGTTTTGATTTGTAACCCCTTTAATGTTTGTCGGCCTCGGAAAGACCAACTTTGGTTGGTTGTGTCAGCGTTATTTGTCTATTTGTAATTTGCTTTAATTTAATTAGGTTTATCTTTCTGTTAAGTTTAAAAGTGTTCATTTGTTAATATTTTTTTTGTTAAATTTAAGTTTTTTGATTTTAATATATTTTTCTTAAATATTGTAGTAGATCTGTACCAATCCCGTATATTTAAAAGCGGGTATTTGTAAATTATACTTTTGCGAATGCTGTGCGCAGTATTTTTAGATAATACAGTTTAACACTACCTATATTTAGCTTTAAGGAACTACAAATAATGTTTTGGATTGTATTTTGTTTCTGTGCCTAATAAATAAATAAAATAAAAATAATAAAAAAAACACCTTAGTTCCACTTTTGACCACTGGCTCAGATAAGTTTGTTTATATGTTAAAGTTATGGTTAAGTCAAGATGGTGCAACTCAGCCTTAGTCATTAATTAGCCAGTTGAATCTATCTTGAGAGGTTATTAAGAGAATACAAAATTCGTATTTATGTTGCAACGATTGCAATATTTTTGTCCAAATAATAAAAAACATCATAATACAGTAGTCAGGTAATTTTGCCTGGAAATAATTCAAGGAGTTTTGATTTCTTGTGCGTCAGGCAGGTTGCCAGTTCAAATCGGTATAAAAATCGGGAGAATTTCCTTATAAGTAGATACTTATTTTCAGATATTCCCAGATATCGTGACAAAATTTTTACATTTTGGCATTTCGGTAGGAGAGGCTCCATATCGGTAGAAATACCGAAAAATCGGTAGGTTCAAACCACCGCGCAGATTTCACGAACTTCAGTTCGTTGCCCTGAGCGAAAGTTTAACCGGCTAATGAAAAATACACATATTTGCCAAACCGGTTTAAAAACCGGTTCAGAGGAACAGAACCTTTTTCATAGAGATCCACCTATAATTTCGGCGGTTCAAAAAAATTACCGGTTTCGAAGCCCTGATCAAAACTCCTTGAATTATTTCCAGGTATAGTGTAGAGTGAAGACCATACCTAACTCACCACTAGCTAGCTCTCTAGTTTTGTGATATTGAGTTTTCCAAACTAAGAAATAGTCTATTAGTTTTTACGCCTCCTCAGTATGAATAGTTTAACTATAGTTCACTCCGTACTCTACCGATCACTCCGTACTCTATCGTTCACTACGTACTCCATAGTTCACTACGTACTCCATCGTTCACTACGTACTCTATCGTTCACTCCATACTGTAACTGGAGTGATGTTTATACGTTTTTGTCGGTTCTCAGCTAAAGCACTCGCCAACCGGTCTATACTGGCAACGATTCTATTTGCTGCAGAGTCAATGTTTTCTGTAAAAGCGGCCGCTTTCCGCTCGATGACTGCAGTTTTCCGCTCAATGGTTGCTGTTTGCCGCTCAATGGCGGCTGTTTGCCGCACAATGGCGGCTGTTTGCCGCTCAATGGCTGCTACTTTCCGTTTCTCAGTTACTATGAGGCGGTCTTCTAAATCTTGCATCACTTGAGGTGCTTGTGATTCTTCTGAAATTGGTAAGGCGTTAGTTAGTTCTCTGGCAAGATGTTAGTTGGTTCCCTGGCAAGATGTTAGTTGGTTCCCTGGCAAGGTGTTAGTTAGTTCCCTGGCAAGGTGTTAGTTAGTTCCCTGGCAAGGTGTTAGTTAGTTCGCTGGGAAGGTGTTAGTTAGTTCGCTGGCAAGGTGTTAGTTAGTTCCCTGGCAAGGTGTTAGTTGGTACCCTGGCGAGGTGTTAGTTGGTTCCCTGGCAAGGTGTTAGTTAGTTCCCTGGCAAAGTGTTATAGTTAGTACGCTGGCAAGGTGTTAGTTAGTTCGCTGGCAAGGTGTTAGTTAGTTCGCTGGCAAGGTGTTAGTTCCCTCGCAAGGTGTTAGTTTGTTCGCTGGCAAGGTGTTAGTTAGTTCCCTGGCAAGGTGTTAGTTGGTACCCTGGCGAGGTGTTAGTTGGTTCCCTGGCAAGGTGTTAGTTAGTTCGCTGGCAAGGTGTTAGTTAGTTCCCTGGCAAGGTGTTAGTTGGTACCCTGGCGAGGTGTTAGTTGGTTCCCTGGCAAGGTGTTAGTTGGTACCCTCGCGAGGTGTTAGTTGGTTCCCTGGCAAGGTGTTAGTTAGTTCGCTGGCAAGGTGTTAGTTAGTTCCCTGGCAAGGCGTTAGTTAGTTCCCTGGCAAGGTGTTAGTTAGTTCGCTGGCAAGGTGTTAGTTAGTTCGCTGGCAAGGTGTTAGTTAGTTCCCTGGCAAGGTGTTAGTTGGTACCCTGGCGAGGTGTTAGTTGGTTCCCTGGCAAGGTGTTAGTTGGTTCCCTGGCAAGGTGTTAGTTAGTTCCCTGGCAAGGTGTTATAGTTAGTACGCTGGCAAGGTGTTAGTTAGTTCGCTGGCAAGGTGTTAGTTAGTTCGCTGGCAAGGTGTTAGTTCCCTGGCAAGGTGTTAGTTGGTACCCTTGCAAAGTGTTAGTTAGTTCGCTGGCAAGGTGTTAGTTAGTTCCCTGGCAAGGTGTTAGTTGGTACCCTGGCGAGGTGTTAGTTGGTTCCCTGGCAAGGTGTTAGTTAGTTCCCTGGCAAGGTGTTATAGTTAGTACGCTGGCAAGGTGTTAGTTAGTTCGCTGGCAAGGTGTTAGTTAGTTCGCTGGCAAGGTGTTAGTTCCCTGGCAAGGTGTTAGTTGGTACCTTGGCAAAGTGTTAGTTGGTTCCCTGGCAAGGTGTTAGATAGTTCGCTGGCAAGTTGTTAGTTAGTTCCCTGGCAAGGTGTTAGTTGGTACCCTGGCGAGGTGTTAGTTGGTTCCCTGGCAAGGTGTTAGTTAGTTCGCTGGCAAGGTGTTAGTTAGTTCCCTGGCAAGGTGTTAGTTGGTACCCTGGCGAGGTGTTAGTTGGTTCCCTGGCAAGGTGTTAGTTAGTTCGCTGGCAAGGTGTTAGTTAGTTCCCTGGCAAGGTGTTAGTTGGTACCCTGGCGAGGTGTTAGTTGGTACCCTGGCAAGGTGTTAGTTAGTTCACTGGCAAGGTGTTAGTTAGTTCCCTGGCAAGGTGTTAGTTGGTACCCTGGCGAGGTGTTAGTTGGTACCCTGGCAAGGTGTTAGTTAGTTCACTGGCAAGGTGTTAGTTAGTTCCCTGGCAAGGTGTTAGTTGGTACCCTGGCGAGGTGTTAGTTGGTTCCCTGGCAAGGTGTTAGTTAGTTCGCTGGCAAGGTGTTAGTTAGTTCCCTGGCAAGATGTTAGTTCGCTGGCAAGGTGTTCATTACGCCTGTGTTATATGTTTTATTTCAATAAAGTTATTTTTTTTAATGTTTAATTATGTTACCTACTCTCTGCTGATGATGAAAAAAAATTACCTGCAAATACTGCTGAACTCTTATATTCCGGCGAATCCGGCGTTTTGATTCTTACAGACGCCTTCACAAACTGAGGGTCTGAAGGTCCCGCTGATGGATCCAGGATGTATACCGGTGGTGATGATGGTGATATTGGAGGTGATGAGGGCATGTCCTCGGATGATTCTTGGACCTAAGAGGTAACAAATGCGAAGATGCTTTCATACATAAAAAACAGCAAGTAAAAAACAAAAACATCATAAAATTTTTTTAGATATATATATCTATTTTATTTCATTGATTTGATACTAGCGCCACGGCAAAACTGCGGTACGTTAGTGTAAAAGGAGGCAACTACCATTTTAATTTAGTTCTTTGTATAAACTTACAACTTTTTTCAATATCATCGATAATAATGAGTTACTCATTTGGATTAGTACCTAACTTTCGCGACCGCCAAGCGAAAATGAACTTTATGCTTGTATTTTAAGGCATGGTTTTGCGTAGAGCCACTTCTCAAAAGTATTACTAATTAGTAATACTTATTCGATTGTTGAAATTAGTATATTACTAATCTGACATTCGATTATTCAAATTAGTAGTTTATTCGATTATTGAAATTAGTAATAATCGCACATCGCTATAGGTGTAGGGGTTGGTCCTACACACTTTAGATGATAGGAGTGATAGACTGATAACTGATTGATATATGATAAAGGGATGCTGTTCTGATATTTATATGATATAAGGGAGCTGATAGGAAATGATATAGAGGAGTTCAAAATGATACAACCGTGTCGAGTGCCAACCGTAATAGAACTGATTTATTTTACTTATAAATTAAGTGCAATAAACGCGTGTAAATAAAATGCAAGTACGCAAATTACAAATGTCGCAATTAGGTATTTCTAACATCAATGTGCGGTTCATTCACCGTACAATAGGGATGTTGACTAATGAATAAAATAACGAAATACTAATAAAAATCGTAAACAT
Source organism: Agriphila straminella (assembly GCA_950108535.1). NCBI lineage: Eukaryota > Metazoa > Arthropoda > Insecta > Lepidoptera > Crambidae > Agriphila > Agriphila straminella. The sequence continues at coordinate 2,136,841 of OX467328.1, forward strand.
ATTAAACTTTTAGAGTAGCTTGTATACCTCTTGGTTTTATATATTGCATATTATTTGTTTTATGACCCTTCAAAGTTGGGTGGACAAGTCCATTTAAAAAGTATACAATTTATTAAAATAAATGATACCTTTAATTAGTCCGTAAAATGTATAGCAAATTTGTCGAAGAAACCATTTTGATAAACACAATATTTAATATAGCTGCTGAACAAATTTCCTATGCGTTGCATACAAACTAGCACGGCGTGACGTCATAACGTGGGAGCCATTAGTATGGAGCGTTTTTGATCGAGTCCATTTGTGTGCATTTCACACTGTGATATCTCGGGCAGTTTTCATGCTAGCGAATTAATTCTTTTACCAATGTTTCTTTTTTTGAGAGGTAATTTATGTAACATAAAATAAAAAAAATAGTCAACATCCCTATTGGAGACCCTAGAAAGGCTCGATAGATGGCGTTGATAAAAATGTATGTGTCAATGTGTTTTTTTTACTTAGCTTGGCAGATGTATTGGAGCCCCTAGACGATCAAGCATTTCTTGTCAATCATTTACATTGCATTTACCATTTGGGGGCGTGGCCTACTTTTGATTGGCCACGGTAATCTATCTATTCTGTGGTGCTTGTCAAGCATCGCTCCTAGACGATCAAAATGTGATTGACAAACAATTTTGATCGTTTAGGGGGTCCATATGTGGAACCCCCTGACCTAACTCTAGCCACACACATTGACCAATGAGCTGCAAGTAGTATTTTGCTCCCTAGAGGCGCGTTCCAAACCTACACTCCGAGTGCAACCTAACCACAACCGAACGCTCTAACGGCGTTTCAAACATTAGAGCGTGACGTTCGGTTGACACAACCGTGTCGTTCCAAACGTCAGAGCGTTGCAACTTTTTAACCATCAAAATGGATGGTTGTAAAACGCTCTGACGTTTGTCTATAGAAAAAATGTCAATGTCAAATTGACATTATTTTGTATTTTGATGTTTTTCAGTCTAATTCTTAAAATAATCATGGTAGATCCTCAAAAAACGGATTTTATTTGATTTAGAATAAAGAAAAGTTTAAATTATTCCTATTCCAAATGGAAAATGAAGACTTTGTATTGACATTGACAGTTAAAGTTCTTGGTCGTTCCAAACCTTAGAGCGAGTTAAAAAACAACCAAACAACCGGCGCTCAAACGTTCTGAACGCAACCTTGGAGTTCAATAAAGAAGATAAAGAAACTTACATCGAAATGTTCGAAAGAAGCCGCCGATAGATTCTGTTTCACATCACTATTCGATATGAGTGATAATATTCTCAACTCTGCTGTCGAAAACGTGATTTTTTTGGGCGGATCTTTGCCGGCCTGTTGACGCATTTTTTGCTGCGCCTTCTTACGTGCCGCATATTTCCTTTCAGTCCAATACTGTAACAGAAATATCTTTTTAAGTCTCTATATTATGCAGTAAAAACAAACATTATTAAGAGGATTGTCAACCACGTGGTCTCCATACAAACGGCGATAACGTTTCCCACCCTCTAAACCTTTACCTACAGTAATTAATTTTTGGTATTTTTTTGAAATGCCTAAATACTAGGGCTGTACGTTTTGATTTTTTAAATATCTATAATAGATTTCGAAATATTTGCATTTTAGTGATTTCATACAAAACACAGAAGTGCCAATATTTTCAAATCTACAATGAATATTTTAAAAATCAAAACGTACAGCCCTAGTTTTTAGGCATTTCAAAAACATACCAAAAATTCATTGCTGTAGGTTAAGGTTTAGAGGGTGGGAAACGTTATCGCCGTTTGTATGGAGACCACGTGGTTGACAATCCTCTTAAGAGCGTTTATGCGCTACACTAGCGCCGCCAATGAAAAAAAACATAGTACTCAAATAAAGACGAAATTGTGTTCTTCTAGTGTACTCCGAAAAAGCTTTGTGGTACTTTTAATCGCTTAAACAATATTTTATAACCTGTCGTTTAGTTGTCGTTTAGTTTATTGCCAAAAGTGGCCACTTTTAGCAATAAAACTTCATTAAACTAAACCACGGACTAGGAAATATTGTATTAACGATAAAGAGTACCACAAAGCTTCTTCGGAGTACACTAGAAGAACACAATTCACAATTTCGTCTTTATTTAAGAACAATATTTTTTTTTGATTGGCGGCGCTAGTGTAGCGCATAAACGCTCTTAAATGTAAAATTTGTAATTTTTTTATGCACAACGGGGAAGTTCTTGGCCTTCACCCCACCTGATGTTAAGTGACGATAAGTCTGAAGGTGGAAGAGCACTACACCCTGAATCCTCGTCACTGAGGAAAGCTGGCTATCTAACATCTTAACTGCCGGAACACAAAAAAAAATATTTTACATTGTTGTCATGGTGGCGTTAGACATTGGTAAGATGCTGGTAGCTATAGCTACCCAGGTGGACTTGAAATAAGCCTTAACTACCACCAACCAAACAGAGTACAAATTGTACCCCCCCTGGGAATCGAACCTGGGACCTCTGCGTCTTACACGGGTGGACGGACCACTAGACCACTGAGGCGGTTATAAAAATTAGACAACATAACATATAATACAAAGCCTAACAAAAGTTTGAACCGGTTATAACAATGTATTACATCCATCTGTCAAATCAGACTTTCATTTTTAGCCAATTTTAAAAAGTCTGTTTTCTGAATACATCAATCCGGAGATCAAACCTAGTGTACGAGCCACTTTGACAACAGTTTACAGAGAGAAAATAGCTGGTATAAGCTAGTTGTGCAATAAAATGCTTGTCCATTAGCCATTTTTGATTTCCCCACTGCTGGGGCACAGGCCTTCCTTATGGGTGGTGATGGTGAGGAGAATGGGCCATAACCCACCACGTGGGCCCAATGCTGATTGGTGGGTGTTAACGACTGCAAATGTAGCCGGGACCAACGGCTTAACGTGCCTTCCGAAGCACGAGATAATAAATTTTTGGTCACCCATCCCATGACCGACCCTTGCGAATGTTGCTTAACTTCCGCAATCGCTGGGCCAGCTGCTAAACCACTGCGCCACCGAGCTCCACTATAACACTCCAAAATAAAATGCTTACATCTCTCCATTTAGAAGCATTTTTATTCGCACCACCAACAGCGTTGAGTTGTGCGGCCAGCTGCTCCCATTTCTGACGGGTCTCTTGCTTCAACATTGGAGCTAAGGGCATACCACCGATAGCAAATCTTTGGTCGGCCTCCATGAACTCTAACAGAATATCCATCTGTTTATCGATCACTACTTTATGTGCTGGCATTCTGAAATAAGACAAATTTAGAATAATAACTAAGAAATCAAATAAACATAATCGGTGTTATTACATGATTTTTAAACTCCAGTTTAAGTTATGCCTGGTTTCTGAGATACTTATTGGAGGTTTAACTTTATCGGAGAGGTTCACTTTATCTGGTTCAAAGTTAATTTTATTACTTTAAACGATATAATGTGGCCCCTCTTATAAAGTAGGTTGTATAGCTCATAAAGTAGGTTGTATAGAAAAGTGTTGTGTGTAGGTAGATGGGCAAACTAGTGTAGTGATCGACGGATGGGCTCCCCCGAACCTCTTAATTGCCCCCCCAGAGAATTTTGACTGTAAGAAACACTGTACAGCGCTTATTACACCATCCTGAATGTCGGACCCGGAATTTAGTGTCCGATTTAGGACGAGAAATTCAGTCGCCAATTAGACCGTCCTGAATGTCGTATCCGATATCACAGCTTTACGATCATACAGTAGTTAAACGAATGTTCTTGTAGCTGTAAAAATACAAAGCTAGGTAAATAGGAGGTATATGTAGGTAGCTAGGTAGGTACGTGTCATTTTCAACGCTAATCTGAACTAGTTTTTAACCTACTTCATCAAAAGGAGGAGGTTCTCAATTCGATTGTATACTTTTTTTTTATCGTTATTCGCGCGTATCTTCGACATTTATGGACCGATTTTGATGATTATTTTGTTGTTCGATTGAGTTTTCTTGCGAGATGGTTCCAATTATTTTTTTTTCAAATCGGGTCAGTAGTTTTCAAGTAATCCCGAAAATACTATGACTTTACATCAACTACCTTGACGACTTTGTTATTTATGAACCGAATTAGATGATTGTTTTTGTTGGGAGAGGGATACCTTTGTGTAGTATTTTTAACAGACTTCAAAAAAAGGAGGTATTCAGTTTGTATATGTATGTACGTTTCTTCGCGATTATCTCACGTTTGGCTGAGCCGATTTTACTACCTAAATAATATACCTACACTACCTAATACGGAAGGTACTTATACTAAAAATAAAAATGTTTAAAAAACAAAAAAAACGACTTCAAAAAACCTGCCTCTAAAAAGCAAGAAATAATATATAAATCATAAGATACGCATTATCATATCATTGTTATAATAAAACACGTCTATTGAAGTCGGGTGGGGCTTTTAGAATAAAAAAGAAAGTTGTAGGTACTCCAGCCCCACCCGACTTTAATAGACGTGTTTTATTATAAAAATGATAATGCGTAGCTAATGATTTATATATTATTTCTTGCTTTTCAGAGGCAGGTTTTTTTGTTTTTTATATTGATGTAGGTCAAAAAAAAGAAAATCACAGAGTGACAACCCTTATATACTTTTAGTCGTTGCGCCAACTGTCTATCTAGCTAGACGAACGGCGCGGCGGATATTTTTTCGCCAACATAAAAGGCGTTGACTGACTGTACTATTTATGCTGTGGTACTACTGTGTCGGAGCCGAGCGTCCTGAATGCGATTACACTGTCCTAAGTGCTTCCGATTTAGCATCCGTTATGTCGGAGACAATTTCTATCCTAACTAGGATCCTAAATCGGATCCTAGCTTCCTGAATGCAATTACACTGCTCTGAATTTAGGAGTGACGTCATATCGGGTCCGACATTCAGGATGATCTAATTAGCTCTTACCTCAGAAACCAGGGGGTTTAAAAAACCTATACCTGTTCAGTAAATGTTGTGTATACCTATTATTGGCATGCATGTAAGAACTATACTCCTAGCTAGGGCTGCTATCTCTAAAACCTGCCGCCCCGGACCGGAAGCGTAAAAACCCCGGACTTTGGAGCCTCGACCCCGGACATTTGATTTTTTATATTCATTTTTAGCTTGGTTAAAAATACATTTTACCCCATATTTGACTGAAAAAAAATAATTTTAAGCCTTTTTCGCATAAAATAGTGTGTTTTACTAGTTATGATGTAGAGCCGGGGTGTCCAACATAATTTTTTGGAGGGCCAGGTTCTCTAGGTTTAGTAGTTTTGCAACCGTAGTGGGCTAAAATAAAAAGCCAGGGGCAGCCCTTATAACAGAAATGGCCGCGCAGCGCGATTTTTAGCCAGTTTCATTCATTAACCTTGTAATCTTGCTTGCAGCAAAGCAAAGAAACCGGTAGGTCTGGGGGGACCCTTATAGTAAAAAAGAAAATTGGGCCGCGCAGCGCGATTTTTTGCGGGGTGCGCGGTGCGCCACGCGTAGTGAAGTGAGGCACCCCCGGTAGCGCGTGCGCTGAATGAATATTGTATTTTTTTGAACGGAGTTTAGTCCAAAACCTGGATTTTAATTATAGTCCAGGTTTTACCCGGACTACAGTCAGAACCCCGCCCGGACGCTCCCCGGACGCCCTACAAACTAGGACAAATCCTGGGAAACCCGGACGGATGGCAGCCCTACTCCTAGCTAATATCTAATCTAATACAAGAAAGTATGTACATTGTACATGTTGTGCTGTTGGTGTACCTTAAATAAATTAAATCAAATCAAATCACATAAGTAAATAAACAGAATTATACAATGTTTTAATGTAATGCTGTCACTTTTTTGACAATAGTGTTCGAAAGAGACAGCATCACATTTAAAGTGTCTAAGTTAAAATCTGTTGTAATAACACCTATTAACTTTAACTAAGTAATTTGTATGCAGACATTTTTTAAATTGTAGCTGACATGAATGGGTGTTAAAGGCTCATAGCATAACGACATGACAGGAATGAGATACATATTTCGTTAAAGACGTTTTAAAATTCGATTGTTAACGAAACCTTATGTCAATCCCATACATGTTTCGAAAGCGAAGCGATAACGAAGATTTGCAAGTTGGCGAAAAAGGAAGTTGGCGAATATGATAACAGGGTTTATAGTTAACTGTTTTTGACAATATCAACTTATCTCGTAATCTGTGTGGAAAACTATTTGTAGTGTAGTACCTATTTTAAAAATGAATAGTTCATTAAATAAAGAGTTGGGTGAAGATTGTTAGACAAGTTTAGTAGGTAATAAATGGATAAATAGACTTATTTTATACAAATCAAATTCTCAAATATTCATGTCATGTGGTGCTTTCAATTAAATTACTTATGTTTTGTGCTCCAACTTGATTAAGAACGTTTAAAAACACTTACTTTAGTTGTTTTTAGTAAAATTAATATAATAATATTATTTTTCTAAACACTACACAAACCATCACATTTCACAACAAAATCAGCTGTTATCTGCGTTTAGTTCAATCAAGGTGCTACCTACTCATAATTTTTTGAGGATTATTTTGCTTGCTAAACCTAGAAAAATAATTTTAATTTCACAGCATTTAGGTATCTGATTTTTGTATAAAATTATGTGATTGGAAGCCATTTTAGAAAAATAATTAAAATATGTTATAAACTAGTGCAACAAATTAGTAATCTGTGAACAAAACGCACTCTGACGTTTACCACAGAGCTACATGACATACAAGATAAAAATAAAAAAAAGATCAAAAATGATTCGTGTTTTGCACGAGTTGTGAATGATATGCGGGTCTACCGGCTAAAAATAATGAAGTTAATGTTAACTGTAAGTATGTGATACATTGCTTCTTTTCTTTGGCACAAATAAAAACTTACCAAGTTAATGTTAACTGTAAGTATGTGATACATTGCTTCTTTTCTTTGGCACAAATAAAAACTTACCAAAGAAAAGAAGCAATGTATCACATACTTACAGTTAACATTAACTTTATTATTTTTAGCCGGTAGACCCGATGACCGTGCTTAGTAGTCTGTGGCATGTCTGTGGCAGAGTATTTTTTTATAAGTGTAGTCTGTGGTATTTTGCTGTGGTGTGTTGCCAAGTTAACGAATTTCCCGTCAGATTTAACGGATTAGGGACAGGCACTGGGACAGACAAAAGTCATTTTTTTTTACAAATTTGACCCCATGTTTCATGGAGAAAGTTGTCCAGTTTCATGGACTGAACACATCCTTAAAATTTGGAGAGTGGTTACAAATACACCTTGTATTTAAAAGTGCATAAATTTTGGCTTGAAAAAAATGGCAAGGCAAGGCATGCAACTCGTACGATTTAAGTTAATTCCAGCAATAGTGGAATGGCAAGCAGCAACTCGTACGATTCAAGTTAATTCCAGCAATAGTGGAGTAAACTTTCACAGTTATCTTATTTTTAATATATTATAATACTAATTATCTTCCATTTATCCTTAAAATACCATTAATTTATTTATTATACTTATTTCCGTAAAACTAGCACTTATGGAGCCTTTAGACGATCAAGCATTTCTTGTCAATCATTTACCATTTGGGGGCGTGGCCTACTTTTGATTGGCCACGGTAATCTATCTATTCTGTGGTGCTTGTCAAGCATCGCTCCTAGACGATCAAAATGTGATTGACAAGCAATGCAATTTAAATGATTGACAAGCAATTTTCATCGTTTAGGGGGTCCATTACATTGCATTGCATGAAGCTATCTCATACTTTATTATGAATTATGTCCGTTGCTCGATTTTCATACCTCTTTCATATAAGTTTGCGTTGTAAACGTGCCATGAACGGCAAACGCAACGAATAGTTCAATTTCTGGGTAGCTAGCGATTGTAGCTTCCGCGAACTGTCGAACAAAAACGTGGTGGTCGGGGTGGCGGAAGTATGCTTGAGCTAATCACGTTTAGTGTGTGTGTGAGATTATGCTATCAATATGCAGTTGCGTAAGTGGGCGTTTTCGTGCGAAGATGTCCCGGTTACAAAGTGGATGTAATTTTATTTTATATAATTAAATTATGTTATATAAGTGTAGAAATAATCCTTGTATTCCAAGCTAACGAATGAACATAAAAGATTCTTAGTAAATACATAAAAAACCTGCGAAAAACGGATTCAAAGATGGTTCAACACCATTTTGAGTTCCACTTTGTACCCAGGCCCATACTGTTTTCTAATTTACATGAAAACTTTAGTGTTGAGATATTTCATTTTTACTGCATGAAATTAGTTACTCAAAAGCTTAATAAATTAGAAAAAATCAGAAGCTCTAACTCAAATTTTATGTGTGAAATAAGATCCACTTTTTACTTTGTGGTCCATAATGGACACTTATTTTCTTTGTCACGTGCTCAGAACTTCGAATATAACTAAATAAAATATAATATAATATAATACAAAAATAAACATCTATTCTTGTCTTAGCATAACAAAATAAAACAACATATTAATTTTTGTAACAAATTTTTAAATTTAAGGTATTATAAAAATGAGACGGGTTACAAAATCGAGTAAAAGGGTTACAAAATGGAAATATAAAGTTTAGTTTAGTCTTCAAGCAGCGACGGCTTCGTAACGAAGGGAGCCGCCTCTTTTGTGTTACTTTTGACCCTTATTCAAAAATACCTAATCAAAAATTACACTGTTAATTACATTGTTGGCACACACACTTAATTTTGAGCCGTCTCATCGTCTGTCGTTTATTTTTCTTTTTCGTTTTCATTCTCCACTTGAAGAATAAGGAACATAGCAGTAGCACGAACTTCGATTGAAGAAACAACTTTTTTTAATAATCTTCAACCAACCGAAAATTTAAAGCAGAATAGTGGAGTTTTGTAAAGTGGTTGTGCCGTAAATAGCAAAGAGAATATAATCACTACTACTACTAAAGTTGTCCTTTACATTTACATCGCATTCGCTCCAACATACGGTCCACGGACCACCATGCGGCTTGCATAAGTCCTTTATCCGGCCGATGACCTTGCCAAAACTTTAGAACACATCAATAGATTATTATATTGCTAAAATATGCTTTAAAATGTTGGCCTTTGTTTTTATATAAAACTAACTAAAAATCACACTGTGCGACAGTTTTATTTATAATAAACAAGCAAGATTACAAGATTAGTGGATGAAACTGATCAAAAATCGAGCTGCGCGGCCGTTTTTTTGCTATAAACAAGCAAGGTTACAAGGTTACCTGAATGAAACTAACTAAAAATCGCGCTGCGCGACCGTTTATTTACTATAATCAACAAGATTACAAGATTAGTGGATGAAACTGACTAAAAATCGCGCTGTGCGGCCGCTTTGTTGCTATAAACAAGCAAAATTACTAGGTTACCTGGATGAAACTGACTAAAATTTGCGCTGCGTGGCCGTTTTATTTACTATAATCAAGCAATATTACAAGGTTACCTGGATGAAACTAACTAAAAATCGTGCTGCGCGGCCGTTTTATTGTAATAAACAAGCAAGGTTACAAGGTTACCTGAATGAAACTAACTAAAAATCGCGCTGCGCGGCCGTTTATTTACTATAATCAACAAGATTACAAGATTAGTGGATGAAACTGACTAAAAATCGCGCTGTGCGGCCGTTTTGTTGCTATAAACAAGCAAAATTACTAGGTTACCTAGATGAAACTGACTAAAATTTGCGCTGCGTGGCCGTTTTATTTACTATAATCAAGCAAGATTACAAGATTATTGGATGAAACTGACTAAAAATCACGCTGTGCAGCCGTTTGTTTTTCCTGTAAACAGGCAAGATAACAAGGTCACGGCATGAAACTCACTAAAAATCGCGCTGCGCGGCCGTTTTCTTTACTATAGACTTGCTTTGGGCCACCCCTGACTAATTGGGCATTTATTTTGGCCCAAAAGTAGGTACTACACCTAAAACCTAATGGCGCAGTTATAGAACCAGCTCGCACAGGGCGCAGAAAAGGCTATTTACGGCACTCGACAACAAATAAACCAACCACTGGTTGGTTTGTTTGTTGTATACTTGTGTGTGATATCAATAAATCGTAAGTATTAAAGTGCCATAATAAAGTAAGAGTCGATTTCTACATAAAATAAGAAAATGTTACTTTTTGAGCTGTCTTGTGTTACTTTTGACTATCGGCCACTGGCAACACCTTGATTGACGGTTTTTTTAATTCATTTTCTGTTTCTGCTTCGTTCGTTCTATTCGTCATAGAGTACATTATTATACTAGAGATAGAGTTATCAGTCAGACCTAATGATCAACGCCATCTAACGAAATGTGACAAAAAGTGTACGATATTATAATATAGGTACTAGTAGGTTTCTATAAATCTTGACTTGTAATTTTTTTGGGAGGTAACCGCTATGTCATGAAATAAATTAAAATAATTTACTTCATAGCTAATCAGCTTTGACTATATAAAACTGTGAAAGACACACGATACCGCGATTCAGCACGGGATAGCGACATCTCTCGACTGTTTGACAAACGAAAAATGAGCGCCATCTATCAAATTAATCCGCAACTAAAATCTTAGGCCGCGCTCCCTTGTAGTGAGTCAAGTACTAAGTGAAAAGCCCCTGCTATTCTGTGCTATTCGTTTGTTTGTTGAGGCGCGTTCCAAACCTACACTCCGAGTGCAACCTAACCACAACCGAACGCTCTAACGGCGTTCCAAACATTTGAGCGTGACGTTCGGTTGACACAACCGGCCCGTTCCAAACGTCAGAGCGTTGCAACCAAACAACCATCAAAAATGATGGTTGTAAAACGCTCTGACGTTTGTCGATAGAAAAAATGTCAATGTCATTTGACATTAGTTTGTATTTTTGATGTTTTTATGTCTAATTTTTAAAATAATCATGGTAGATCCTCAAAAAACGGATTTTATTTGATTTAGTATAAAGAAAAGTTTAAATTATTCGTATTCCAAATGGAAAATGAAGAATTTGTATTGACATTGACATTTAAAGTTCTTGGTCGTTCCAAACCTTAGAGCGAGTTAAAAACAACCAAACAACCGACGCTCAAACGTTCTGAACGCAACCCTTTGTTTGCGCCGCAAAGTTTTATCAGAAACTTTATAATACAAACAAATAAAGTAAGTAAGTGTTCATAATTATTCAGGATTAAATCTGGGTTATAGTTTAACAGAGAAAAGGTGTGATTGTAGAACGATCTTGACAATATTATATCATTGAAAATAGTTGTGACGGCATTATTTATAAATTGGTAACAGAATCAATGATATTAAAATTTAATATCATTGAACAGAATACCTACGCAACGTAAATGCATTTTCTTTCGCTATTTAAAAAAATTTTTTGCGCCTGAAGATGGTCTATAACTTTATACTAAATCAACTTTTTTATTGTTTCAGAATGTCAACACGAAAATTAGTGACTAATAAACAGCTGGATATGCTGTTAGAGTATATGGAGTCAGACCACAGCTTTGTTGTTGATTGTACGTCCTCTTTGGCTAACGATCCAACAGCAAGGCATGCGGTCCGTCAGAAATGGGAGCGACTGGCCATCAAACTCAACGCAGTCGGTGGTGCAAATAGAAATGGTTTCAAATGGAGGGATGTAAGTGCCTATTTTATTGCACAACTAGCTTCTGCCAGCCATTTCCTTTGTGTTAAACATAAAAAAGCCTTATGAACTTTGAGCAACACAAAAGGTAGCCTAAGATAAAAGGTATCTTGGTCAGTGGTCAAATTAACTCGGCACCTGAAGTGAAAGCCAATCCTTTTCTCCTTGCCTCGCTCCTTTTGCATGCGCATTTTTCATAATTGTTTCACAAATAGTTAAGTTTCAGAGAATTAACACCATTTATACAACATGACCAACAAAAGTAAACGTGCAATAAAAAAGTACTTTTTAGGTTAAGCTTGTCGGTTTGTTAACAAACATTCTTTTAATAAGTTGGCTGGAGTATGATAATAACAAATTTCTGTTACAGTACTGGTCTGACAAGAAACGTGCAGTACGTAAGAAGGCGCAGCAAGGACTGTGTCAAGATACCGGCAAAGATTCACCCAAAAGAAATACACTGTCCACTGCAGAGTTGAGAATATTATCGCTTGTTTCAATTGCTGTGGCTGCGTTTAAACCGGATCTGTCCGTCCGTATTCCTTTTGATGTAAGTTTTCGTAAAAAAATATTTTATAATAAAATAGCGTTAATTCCCATCAAAATAAAAATAACTTAGCTATGATGTTGGAACTTAGTTATTTGTCATCATCATCATACATAGCCGCACGACACCCACTGCTGGGTATAGGCCTCCCCCAAGGATCTCCACGACGATCACTCCTGCTTGGCCCGCATCCAGCGGCGCACCGCAACCTTCACCAGATCGTCGGTCCCTTTTCGGGGGCCTATCCACGGAGCGTCGTCCGGTGCGCGGTCGCCATTCCAGAACTTAACTTCCAGGTTCTGGAATAGATAATTGTAATTATTTAAATATAAAGAGTTTCATTCAACAGAAGAGCTTGGTGGCGCAGTGGTTAAAATTAAGTGTCTTACCCTGCGATTGAGATGGTTAAGCAACTTTCACAAGGGTAGTCAGGTCATGGGATGGGTGTCCAAAAATTTGTTACTGTGAGCTCCTCTGTGCTTCGGAAGGCACTTTAGGCCGTTGGTCCTGGCTGTTCTGCAGTCGCTAACACCAACCATTCCTCTTTGGGCCCGAGTGGTGGGTTATGGACCATCCTCCTTATCCACCCATAAGGCTATATGAATAACAAATAATAATGTGCAAATGTAACAATTAAATATGTTATATGAAAAGCAGACCCTTCTAGTACAAGTAATTCTATGCTTAAATGAAAACTGGGAGCTAATTGTCTAATTCTAAAATCCATCGCAATCGCTTTCAAGATGTGATACATTGATGCTTCTTTTTGGCACAAATAAAAACTTACCAAAGAAATGCAGCAATGTGTCACACCCAAATGTCAAATGAAAGCGATTGCGATGGATTTTTAAAATTAGACAATAGTAGCCCTGGCCACTAATGGTTCTACTGTAATATAAAATGATATTTGAAGGTAAATATTTTTTTTTATTTTCACCCTCCTCCCAGGATTATCCTGCAGACACACCACCACCAGCTCCGATATCTCCAACGTTACCACCAATGTATGAACAAGACCCACAAGCGGGCCCGTCTGCCCCTCACGTTCAGACCCCTACTGCGAGGAGCACAACGCCGGAGGAAATAAGCCCACCGCTTGGAGGTAATATTTTATTATTAGAACTGCTAAATCGTGCTAAATGTATATTATTTTCATTATTCAGTAAACAGTTAAACCAGCCTCTATTGTCTAATTTCAAAATCTATCGTGATCGCTTTCAGGGTTGTAATGTAACACATTGATGCTTCTTTTTGGCACAAATAAAAGCTTAGCAAAGAAATGCAGCAATGTGTCACATCCAACTGTCAAATGGAAGTGGTTGTGATAGATTTTGAAATTAGTCAATTAGCCCCGAGTTGCACTGCAAAGCAAAAACAGCTTTTATTAGGGTTAAGGTTGACTAGCACTGGACTCGTAACTATAGACCAATAGGTGGCGCTGATTTAAATATAGCGTGGTATCCCAGGATTTTAGCTTTTACACAATATGCTTTATTAGCGTGTACGACAACTAATGATTATTGTTCACTATGAATGAACCACTATATTAAAGCAAAATTATCTCATTAAATGCAATATGTTTGTAGTATTTATCGAATACAACTTACAACATTTGGCACTATAGCTAGTGAGTAGTTTCAAGTAGTAGTTTCGAGTACAGTGCTAGTGTTTAAGGCCAGTATATTCCAAAAACTCTGTCTCTGTCTTTTTCTTTGCGTCTGAAGAGTAATGAACATAACCTCACATTTTAATTTTTTCAATGTTTTTGTTGTTAAAAGTCACTTTTTGAAAAAGTAACCGTTGAATATTCTTCTATTTATGTCATTACCTATTTTTCTATATATTATTCGTGAATAAGGGATTAATAAACTATAAGTATTATCCAAAAAATATAAAATTAATGAAAATTTTCATTGTCTTTGCATATATTTATAATATTCGAGTGAAGATACGAATATCGTATTTTTACCCGTAAAATAATCAAGATCGTTTATGAAACTTCAACATATATTTTTATCTGTGGCCCTACCATGAGTTGATGCAAACTGTTTACGTTACCGTAAACTATCGTTTTGTCAGGGGGGTATCACTCCGCGCTTAAACTTTTATATTAGCCTACTGCTCGCGGCCCACTCCAAGAGGGCCATTGTCGAGGGATATCACCGCGCCGACCGAAACGCGCGGCCGCGGCGTGTGCAAGCGACGAGAGCAGCGCGTGAACGTCACCAACGAAACGAGTCAGTCAAGCGCCGAATGCGAAACTGCATGCACTTCGTTTTTGATACTTAATTACTAACGTACCTACCTACCTACCAAAGTTTATTGTATTTTTTGTATACATATTTACATACTTAGTTGTATCGAAGTTCGAAATATGGCACCAGTACCCTTAGCACGAACAGCTATCGAGAAAAAAAACGTGCGTAAAATTACTCGATAGAGAATTATCTATGGAAATTTTAGTTTCGCTATTCGGCGGTAGATGGCGTTGTACAAATTTTCCATACTATATTGCACTATCGAATGATTTTACGTGCGTTATTTTTTTCGATAGCTGTTCGTGCTAAGGGTCAGTAAAGAAAAAAGCTAAAAAATACTATTTTTTTTCACCCATCCCATAACCGACCCTTGCAAAAGTTGCTTAACCTCCGCAATCGTTGGGCCAGGCGCTATACCGCTGCGCCATCGAGCTTCTCTAACTACTTAGAAATACTTATTATTTATGCTCTTTAAATATGCTCAGCTCACCTATCATTGTTTATTCATGGGCATAACGAATGTTTTCTATGATATCAGTAACTAGCTGCGAGTAGCAACCCCGAAATGTGTCGGTTGAGACAGAGCTGTGCGACAGAAAGAGACGCCACTCTTACTTCTTCGTAGGTGCATATAATTTTATCCACGCAGCGTTGTGCAGTTTGAAATTGTACTTTATTGCCGTGCAGCGAGAGTAGCTTATTATTTGATGGTCCTCGCGGGGACCGACTTCTGTACGTTAGTACTATTATATATTCTGTGGTTTTGTCTCTCACTCGCACTGACTGTGAGCAGTATATCCGATAGTTTACTGTAACGTAAACAGTTTGCATCAACTCATGGTAGGGCCGCTGCTCAAAATAAAGAATGTTTGATTGTTTATCGTTGAATCAAAAATAGGCCAATTTTTGTAATTTCTAATATACCTACTTTCTGGCATTAACATTAAACCCTACTTGCCAGAGTACAATAATAATTTATTTACAACCATTTTATTTTAATTTTATTTTGTTCCATGCTTTAAATCCTCTATAAAGGGCTTTGGAAGATATCGATGTTCGTGTGACATCATGAACCCCAAGTTCGCCATTGGATTGTGTCTTGATTTATCTGTTTTAATTTGAAGCCCGGCAGATCCGCCGAAGTTCGATAAGTACAAAATAACAACCCAGTTCGAAAATGGTGCCGTTTTTGGGACTCTGACCGGACATGTAGGGTATTCTTGTTTGAAGCGTAGGTCATTAAGAGGATTGTCAACCGCGTGGTCTCCATACAAACGGCGATAACGTTTCCCACCCTCTAAACCTTAACCTACAGTAATTAATTTTTGGTATTTTTTTGAAATGCCTAAATACTAGGGCTGTACGTTTTGATTTTTTAAATATCTATAATAGATTTCGAAATATTTGCATTTTAGTGATTTCATACAAAACACAGAAGTGCCAATATTTTCAAATCTACAATGAATATTTTAAAAATCAAAACGTACAGCCCTAGTTTTTAGGCATTTCAAAAACATACCAAAAATTCATTGCTGTAGGTTAAGGTTTAGAGGGTGGGAAACGTTATCGCCGTTTGTATGGAGACCACGTGGTTGACAATCCTCTTAACAACTAAACAAATTGATTGAATGTTATTGAATCAAGTCATTTGTCTATAAATGACATTTGATATAAAGTAGCTACGAATGTGTGCATTTACTATCTTAATATACTTTGTTGAGTGTAGTTAATCAAAAGCCAGGCCGTAGTCGTAATCACTTCACTCATCACCCTTTTAAAATCTAGTGGCGGCCAGGGATTGAAATACCGTTAAAAATACCGTTAAAACCCGGTAAAAATAACGTTAAAACTATTGTACCGGTAAAATTACCGTTAAATATAGCGTTAAAATTTACCGGTACAACAATACCGGTAAAATTATCGGTAAAAGAGTAACGTTATTAATTGGAATAACGTTAATTTTAAAGTAACGGTAACAAAAAGTAAGAAATAGCGTTAAAATTAACGTTATTTACTGAAATAACGTTAATTTCAATTTAACGTTATTTATTGACATAACGTTAATGTTAAAAGTAACGGTAAAAAAAGTAAGAAATAACGTTACATTTAAAAATAACGTTTACAATCCCTGGTGGCGGCACAGTATTATAATTATAAACCACCTAGCACATAATAGATATAAGTACTACGTACAGAAAGGACACTCCCCGTCCCTCCCTAGAATCAATTACCCCACCCCACCCCGCGAGTTCGTGTGCCGAAGCATATGCTCGTTGTGACATCAGCTGTCAACTTTTGTGCACGGGTGGCGTGGCGTGAATTTAAGTTGCAAAAAGCAAAGCAAATCATTTAATATCACTCATAGAAACATTTCTTAACACCGGCAAATACATATTTATTGATAAAATGGCGAAAAACTAATATGTTTATTTGTGTGTGTGGGGCGATACAGTTGCGCGTGGTACTAAACGTCATATGTATAGTGTCTGTAATTATAATGAAGCGGTTGTATGGAGTGATTGGGCTCCGGGGGCCCTACCGCCTAACTCAAAGCTTTAGCCAGAGCGATAGCAATGCTCTGTCCGTCCTTGTCATATCTTAACACGATGTCAAGGACGGACAGTGCACTGAGGTCATAAACCAAAGCCAGAGTCAAAGCGATAGAGTTAAGCGGTAGACCCGCAGGTTGTGCCAGTAGTTCGACCCCTTTGTTGTTAAAGGTATGCCGCCACTACGTACCTACGCACGGAAACTCGGTCAAGAGTCAGGGTTGCCCCAACAAAAACTAGCTATAAATATTTTACATAAAAATCCACCTAGGATCCATTTTTATGGTCACTTATGGATACCAGTTGATTTGCATACAAACGAGGCAACTTTGGATTGGTTCTCCGCCAGGGATTGATCGGGCTGTGATCTGATGTTGAATTTTTAGATTTCAGCATTCACAATGCATACTAGAAAAAATCGACTCACCCGTAGCAGCTCAGACGGGACTCGAACCCGCACCAATTATGCTACCGAGTCGCTTAGTGCATTGGGCCGGAATCCTAAGGGTGCGGGTTCGAGTCCCGTGTGATCTGATGATCGCCATCCAGGTAGTGAATGGAGGAGATCCAGATCGCTATACACACCCAACTGATCTGATCAGCAATATAAGATCTGTTTGGATATGTTTTGAAAAAAACCGCGATAATACTATTGAAATGTATGGAAATCATGAAACTGACCTCTGATTACATCTCTTAGAATGCTGATCAGATCAGTTGGGTGTGTATAGCGATCTGGATCTCCTCCATTCACTCCCTGAATGGTCATCATCAGATCACAGCTAGTTCAACCCCTGGCGGATAACCAAGGCTTAAAAGTTACCTCGTTTGTATGAAAATCAACTGATGTCCTTATTTGTGTCACCACTGTATGTGTTTTTGTGACATCTTGGGGGGCGTCCATTAATTACGTGAGGCTATTTTGGCGATTTTCCTCCCCCCTATAAATCTCGATTCTCACGTGCGTGAGATTTTTCAAAATACTTTTTTTTATGTAAATACATTAAACTGTGCTTGCTTGCATTTATTTAAAAAAACTTTTTAGTGAGAAAAAATAGTTATTTAATTGAACCCAGTTTTCGCGCAATACTGTTTCTGTAGAAAAAAAATAAGTACGTGATATTTGCCGAGAAAACATAAACATAAAAAACACACTTAGGCTGCTTGTCCCTTGACGCGGAGCGAGGCGGCGGCGGAGCGGAGAAATGAGGAAATATTAACCAACAACTACATAAAAACTGTCCTTCTGATACAGAGGGAAATCTCCGCCCTGCAATAATATTGGTTAATATTTACTCGTTTCTCCGCTCCGCTTCCTCGCTCCGCGTCAATGAACAGGCAGCCTAAACGCCTCACGTATAATTAATGGACGCCCCTTGCCAATTACAGAAGAGCCTCCTCAATGGACACCAGATTTCGAAGAACGTCTCACCGCAGAAGAACTGAAAGAGGTATCCATTGACCAATTAACTGAATACACCGACCTCATAAAACGCGCTACCACTATGCAAATATCTAGCATCAATTCCATAGAGCGAGATCTAATACAGCTAAAAGATATCACTGGAGACCGACTAAAACTTATCATTGCCGCTATAGACAAACTGATCAAAGGCAAAGAAAAGAAATTCACACTCGACGAGGAGATAATATCAATGACCGAACAACTGAAAACGGGCACTAAACTACTTAAAGTTGCAACTGAAAGGTACAAAGCTGCTAGCGAACTGCAAAAAACTAGCATGAAGGAAATGGAGGATTGGACGTTGCAGTTCTGTAAAGACAATGAAATCGCAGTGAATCACATCGTTAAAGATATATATCGGGTGGCCGGAGCCGAACACCGGAACATTGACCCCATGGAACAGAAAATAATAAAAGCAACCGAACGACTTAAAGTAGCAATAGATAGGTTAAACGCCTCTAATAAACCTATAGAGAGAACTACGTTGATGTTCGAAGAAATAGTTGACATTTCAGTTGATCGTATCTTGAACGGTATAGATCGGTTTATGAAGGCGTTTCCGGAACTGATGGAAAGCAAACTTACTTAGCCTTGGTAATACAGAGAAAATTATTGTAAAACCAGTTTGTTATTACCCTTATAAACCGAATAGTACCGTGCATACAACACTGAAAAAATGTTATAAACTCTGAAAGCTACTACATTAGTGATAAAGGACATCAGGCACATGAGATCCAAAAGTGTATAAAGATAATTCTGTGTTCTATAAACACTTTATGTTACTAGAATCATAAAACAGTAGTAATTTTATTTTTTTACTCTACATTTAGCTTTAATTAATTATTGAAAAAAACTAAAGTATATCAATGAAACGGACATCTTTGTCAGCGATTGCACAAGTGATTGCGCATTAAAAAAAAAGAATGTCATTTGACACTATTGAATTGACAGCCATCTGTCAGTCAACTGTCAAAAGCGTTCGTTACGTGCGACATATGCACAGATTTTCCGTTTGATCAGGGTTCCAGCCCGTACATTGTGGTACTAATCTGTATCACTAACGCAGCTAACGAAACGTGTTGGGCGTGATACTGGTGTTGCTATCTAGTGTCGGGGTTACAAAAAAAAAGTTTCAAACATAAATAACTCTTAGAACATAAATCTTCGTAAAAATCTGAATATTTTCTATGGCTTACTAATTACAAGCCTACATTTTGAAAAAAACAAAAACGCTATATATTCTTTGGTTTTTTTCTATGGGACTCTGCCTGATGTCCTTTGTTTTTTTTTGTATGAAAAACGGCATTGACGACCCTGGACGCAAATAGACTATTTTCGATACCTAGTCAAAAAAATATATTTTTCAAAAATGTAGTAGCCATTTTTTATTTTGTATGGAAAACGGCATTGACAACTCAAAAAAGACTTGTGTTTTAGATAATTAATCTTATTAATGGTCAATAGCAAATCACTATTTCGGTCTAGGGTCGACAAAATTCAGTTTATCCAAAAAAAATTTTTTTTTCAAAAAGTGTGATTTTCGGGGTTCTTAATAATTTTCATTTGTATGCATAGTATCTACCTTATTTGGATGTATACTTAAGAGGATTGTCAACCACGTGGTCTCCATACAAACGGCGATAACGCTTCCCACCCTCTAAACCTTAACCTACAGTAATTAATTTTTGGTAATTTTTTGAAATGCCTAAAAACTAGGGCTGTACGTTTTGATTTTTAAAATATTCATTGTAGATTTGAAAATATTGGCACTTCTGTGTTTTGTATGAAATCACTAAAATGCAAATATTTCGAAATCTATTATAGATATTTAAAAAATGAAAACGTACAGCCCTAGTATTTAGGCATTTCAAAAAAATACCAAAAATTAATTACTGTAGGTTAAGGTTTAGAGGGTGGGAAACGTTATCGCCGTTTGTATGGAGACCACGTGGTTGACAATCCTCTTAAGGCTATTACCAAACACCCTTAGTAAATCATTCCGCTATGATACAAAGTTGAGATCTATTAATAACATACATTTAAAAAAACGTGTGTTAAAAAAAACACTTTTTAATTAAGGGCGTTTTAACAAACATTCTTTCTGGTTAGTTGGAGTATAAAAATATTTTTGTTACTTATCTAAAAAAAACTAGGTTAAGTAAAAAAAATAATCTCACAAAATATTTCCATTTTTTTTGTTTTTCTCAATTGTTTTTATTTTTAATTAGATAGTATGACCATTAGTTTTTAAGGAAAGTGAAGTTGTTAAACTAGACACGGCTCTCTTTCATAAAATAAGTATTAGTAATAAGATGTTTCTATTGATGGGTACTTGAAAACGTTATTTTTAAATTAAACTTGTTTGCCGTAATTACCGTTATTATTTTATGTTAAATAACGTTTTTTTTTCGATAAATTACGTTATTTTATCGTTGTAATACCGTAAAAAAATAATGTTAACCGTTAAATAACATTATTTTAGCGTTATAATATCGTTAAGAGGCCGTAGCGATTTTGCCGCTGACTGTCGCTCTCTCGCTCGCACATTTGGCGATTTTGCCGCTGACTGTCGCTCTCTCGCTCGCACATTTCATGTTTTCTCAAGATTTCTTAACTCTGAGTGCGTAATTGAAAAATGTGTCTCGGTCACTTTTCGCAATATAAGATTACGGACATTTCAACAATTTCAGTTTCGAGTCGCTGAAGTACAAAAAGTTATCGTATTTGCCAGTTCAAATAACTGTTAGAAACGACAACTTTTTGTACTTTAAAAAAACTGAAATATATTTGAAAATGTCTGTATAATCTTATATTGCGAAAAGTGGCCGAGACACATTTTCCTAT
Organism: Agriphila straminella; assembly: GCA_950108535.1. NCBI lineage: Eukaryota > Metazoa > Arthropoda > Insecta > Lepidoptera > Crambidae > Agriphila > Agriphila straminella. The sequence goes on from OX467328.1 coordinate 2,158,168, forward strand.
TACGCACTCGGTTTTAAGAAATCTTGAGAAAACATGAAATGTGCGAGCGAGAGAGCTGCAGTCAGCGGCAAAATCGCTACGGGCTCTTAACTACCGTAAAAATTACGTTATTTTTTGTAACGTTATAATTTTTTTACGATATTTCAATCCCTGCTACTATAGCTTGACCATAAAGAGTTGAAATGAAATAAAATGAACCTAAAATTTTTCATTACAAAATATAGTCAGTTTTGCCAAATAATTCGTGATTTTGACGTATTTACATAGAAAGTGGCGCCCTCAATTTTTGTCATCTCTTTATGGTCAAGCTGTACTTCGGCATGACATTGTTTTCTGGGACAGCCTGTATAGTATAATACAAATAAGTAAAGAAATAAAGTTAAGACTCAATTAACACCGCTGCGGAATGTTAAGTTAATTTAATGGTACAGTCAGCGCCAAAGTTATCTGTGCTGTCAAACCTACCAAAATAGCTAGCTAACCATTTGACATCCAGGGAGTGAATGGAGGAGATTCAGATCTCTATACACGCCCGACTGACCTGTACCCTTAGCACGAACAGCTATCGAGAAAAAAAACGCGCGTAAAATTACTCGATAGACAATAGGCTAGTTGACAAAATTTCAATAACTGCTTAATATTTTAGCTTATTAGGCATTTTATCGAAAAAAAAGGTTTATTTATTTTTAATCGAGCGTTTACGTTATAAATTTCGCGTTTCAAAAAACCAATTTTAATTTGGTTCCAAAACGCACAAGACTGTCATGGCGTCTTGAATGACGTCACGCCGTGCAAAACAAACCAAAGAGCGATCGTGTCTTCGTAAGTTATAGCTAGTTTTTATCGTTTAAAAATTAATTTCTCATATTATAAGTACTGTATAGTGCCCCAGTGTGATAGCACGACTATAAAAACGCCAAACCAGTTATTTATATATGTTCCAAACAATGGAGAAATACGGAAAAAGTGGCTAAAACTTGCGTTCGGTTGTGGTTAGGTTGCACTCGGAGTGTAGGTTTGGAACGCGCCTCCGGTAGTGATACTCGAAACGTCAAAGACAAGATTGGAGTTTCGCACGGCGTGACGTAACGCTTTCTGATTGGTGTTCACTGTCACGTGACTAAAGGTTTCATTTTACGAAATTTATTTTTTAAAAATATTATTAATCTATAACGCTTTTAATAATTAAAATTGTTTGTTATTTTCTCCATAAGATAATTAATCATTATAAACCCCTATCCATTATATTTATTCTTAATGGAAACAAGCCTATTCTTTATGGAAAATTTCATTTCGCTTATCGGCGATAGATGGCGCTGTACAAATTTCCAATAGAAAATTTATCTATCGAATGATTTTACGCGCGTTATTTTTTTCGATAGCTGTTCGTGCTAAGGGTACTGATCAAAATTCTAAGAAATGTAAGGATGTTAAAATAAGAAAAATATATCATTTTTTTTAATGTATGGAAATCCTGAAACTGAGAATGATCTCACAGCTTTCAAACCTACCTAAAATAGCTAATCATTTGACAAAAATTAACCTTATCTCAAGATATTAAGGTTAAATCAACACTGGACTGGAAACTTCAAGCCAAATAGATGGCGCTGATTTTAGCATAGCGTGCTTTTCCAGGATTTTAGCTTTTACACAATAACCCCCTTACTAATAAAGATTGTATAGCAGATGTATAGTTACACAGTGTTTTGTCACATTCTTTTTAATGTCAAACTCAAATAGTTTGACAGAAAGTAACCATTGTGTAACTATACATCATCAGATCACTGCTAGGTCAATCCTTGGCGGAGAACCAAGGCTTCAAAGTTACCTCGTTTGTATGAAAATCAGCTGGTGTCCTTATGTTACCGCCACTATAATATTAAAACGGAAGTGAAGTTATATCGTATATAGTTGATCATCAACTATAGGTCTGGCTTTTGACTAACTTCACTATAAAGTATATACCAACCGTGTGACTTCTACTAAAGAAACTAAACATTTTGGCCAAAGAAACATGGGTCGAAACAAGACGATTCTAACGAGTCCAAACTACAGTTGCTGTCGGGAAACATTCCGAATAATTTCATTGGAATACTTCCGAAATATTCTGAATTATTCCGAAACATTCGGAATATTTCGATTCTTGAAATACGGGAGTAACGATAAAAAAACAGCAAGATCGGTAAAAAAAAGCAGCAGAAAATGATTGACACATTTTTAAATAACTACCTAGCCTACCTAGCAAGAAAAAACTCAGTCAATCTCTGATCATAGTAAAGTAGGTATGGATAAGTAGATAGCATACTATCTAGCTCTTCTGGGTACCTACTTAATTAAGTAGGTACGTGCAAAACTAAAGTATTTTCTTAATCTTTGATAATAATAAAAACCGGCCAAGTACGAGTCGGACTCGCGCACGAAGAGTACCAAAAATGGCAAAAAAACACTAAAATAAACCAGATCGAAATATTCTCTCCGAGCGCGAATTATTCCGAAATATTCTGAAAACTTCTCGGCGGGGCGCGGTGAGCGGGTGAATACTTCCCCGGGGGGAGCCGCGCCGCCCGCCACTCCCCGATCGCCGCGCCGCGCCGCCGCCACCCGCCGTTTGTTCGTGCCGTTCGTCCGTCGTCGTCGGGCGGGCGGGTATATTTTCTATTCTAGCAAGATAGACCTATGATCTAAGACTAAAATTGATGTGAGCCTATGATAAAAAAAAAAAACTTTATTTTGAAAAATTCTGATTGAAAGAAACTTTCCGAGAAGTATTCCGGAATTATTCGGAATCTTTCGGAAGTTTTGCAACTGTAGCCAAACACGATGGGGTTGTATAGTGTCATCATAGAGTTCTTGTGGCTTTCTTCCTGCTCCATCATCAGATCATCAACGACACCATAATATTGCATTGCCTTCCAGTTCTGACTCATGTTCAAAGTTTCAAGTCTCTAGCTGATCGGGAAGCTAGTATAAAATATTAATTATAATAATAAAACGCTTTATTGCACACTAGACAAAGACATTACATAGGAGCAAACAATAAACATGGACAAGTACACAAAAGGCGGCCTTACTGCTACGTAGCAGTCTCTTCCAGGCAACCTTGAGTAGAAAAATATTAAGGGGAAGAGGAAAGAGGGGAGTGGGTGCAAAAATACTAGAAGGACAATAGATATAGATATACATAAATAAAGAGAAGAGAAAGTGTATGTATATAAAATGAAATAGTTCGCAAACTTTGTGGAGAAACACAAACGAGAAAGCAACCTAATAAAACGTGTCAAAGAGTTTTTACTTACCACGGCAGCTGCAAAGGTGCCGAAACGTCGGGAAAATAAAAAATCAAACCAAATACCAACTAATTACCAAAGTACTTTCTATAAAACCGCGCTAGTATCCGTTAAAAAGTGTTTTATTTCATTAGATTAGGAACACAGGTTTTAAAACACGTTTTTAACTAAACATAGGTGTTGGACACCTACCTTATCCCGACGTTTCGACCGAGTTGCATCGGCCGTGGTCACGGGCTGACTCATTTACAAGATAGAAAAAATATCCTTCATTATTTGCTCGTTACTATGAAGTTGCGCAACTGAATAGCAGGGGCGTGCATACCATATAGGCAGTTAGGCAGTGCTTACCTCATGGCGAACCTAATAAATATAGGTACCACTAGTCACTAGTGTTAAAGTAAAAAATAATAATTTGGTTCCGTTAATATTCTATAATAACCAAACTTCTATTAAACACTCAGTTAGTAAGCAAATTTTCCTTGCGCATCATTCCTACCTACGCGCTACGGTGTGATAAGCAGTCTCCAGAATGCATATTCGAAGCAAGGAGCGTTTCATACAAAACGCATTTAAAAAATTTCGGTAAAAGTTATACGACCACAGAAAAAAGTGCGCTCTTTGTACGTGTAAGGTTCTAAAACATGACCTTCGCAATATAACAGCGCTAGGTAATCATGCTTACTCGGGCTACCTCGGACCACCTCGGGCGGCCGCGGCCGAACGAATTTTGCCGAGAAGCCGACGACGACATTATTTGTCTCAATCGCTCCTATGCACAAACCGCTCGCTCCTAGTCCGAGATTTATTATCACGCGAGTGCGGGTGAATTTAACAAGTTTCAATCTTGTTACCTTGTCCTAAGAGTGTTGATACCCGCGCTTAATAGAATGTTTGTTTTCGGAAATAAAGATGCAAGCAATGCGGTTGTCATATTTTGTTTGTTTTTAGTTCCGTTAGTTGAAAATAATAAGAGCAAAATTACAACTGTTTAGATCTAGAGTGCCTACCTAGCTTGAAAACCAATGCACGCCCCTGCTGAATAGTGACGTAAGCAAGTGTCACTCCCGGAATGCCAGATCTTGTTTATTTGGATCATGCAGTATTACTTAGTGTACCTATGTGTTTTGTGACACTTTGCCAATTTCAACAGATCCACAGCCTCAAGAGACATACGAAGATGTTCCCAATGCAGCCAAAGAAATATTTACAAAAACCCTTGAACAAATGACAACGGTCATCAAAAAAATTGAAGCTTCAACCGAACTGCAAATATCTACAACCAAATCTATTGAGAGAAACATGTCGCAGATCTCAGAAGAAATAGGGTTTCAAGCAAATCACATAGTTGCTGGTATAGATAGGTTGATTGAAGCCAAAGAGCGGAAATTATTACCCATCGAACATATACTACGTATAGTAAAAGTCACCGGACAACTTAAAGCAGCGACCGAACGGTTAATATCGGCCAGTAAACCTTTAGATTTAGAGAGAGCTATATTGCATTTCAAAGAAATAATTGATATTGCAAATAATCGTGTTTTTAACGGTTTAGATAGGTTGGAAAACGCCTTATCGCAAATGGAGAACGGACATATTTAAGCTTTACTCTAGTCAGAATACAAATGTATCCCGTTGCCACTAAAAAGTTAGTAATTAGACTGACTATGCCATTTGAAGACGATAGTTTGACAGAGTTTGTCGCCAAGAAGTTCTTGTACGCACATGAACCAAACTTTGACTATGCCAATATTGCCAATGTCATGTGAAGTCGATAGTTTGACTGAGTTTGTCGCCAAGATGTTTTTGGACGCAAACAGTCAAATTCTAATTCTTGGCAAGAACCAGTTTGTCGTTGCGTTTAGGAGATACGTGTACTTAATTGCCACTTGAAACTCGAAAACGGAAAGTTGTAGCGAAAATCGATTATCGATTACTCGTGTGAGTAGCCCGTAGTTTGACTGAGTTTGTCGCCAAATAACAGAGAGTACTCGAGATCCGTGGCTCAGCTGTATACGAATGTAAAGCTGAGCCACACGTATCCTAAACGCACGACTGACACGGTCAAACTGATTTTTGGCGACAAACTTGGTCAAACTACCTACTACTTTATCATGGCTGTTAAAAAGTCTTACTTATAGTCGAGTTTATAAATATGTAAGCACTTTTGACAGATGTTGCAGACTTTTATTTTTTACAAAGGCATAAGGTTGATGAATTTGTCAAAAATGCGTATAGTATGCGCAAAATAACTTAGCGGCTCAGCCCCCCTAGCCAAAGTAACATTTGCAAATTTTCGCTATCGCTTCGCTTCGAAACGTGTATGGATTTGACGTTTTAAAATTCGATTGGTAACGAAATCTTATGTCAATCCCATACATGTTTCGAAAGCGAAGCGATAACGAAGATTTCCCAATGTTACTTTGGCTAGGCCCTCTGAACTTCGCGCGGAACGCTACGCAGTAGACGAATACAGGAGTGCGCGGGGACGGTGCGCGGGCGGAATCACTCGGAACTATGGAACTCGACATGTACGGTCAGCAACAAAGTTGTTAAACACTTTAGTCCTTTGTCATAGTAGCTTTGTTGACTAATGTTTCAAACCGTGAGACATCTGTCAAAAAAGTTGCTATGACAAAGTACCAAAGCGTTAAACGATTTTCATTGCTGACTGTACCCTGCGCGAAATATCACTTGCAGTCAACTACCGACTACCGTACCGCCAAGTTATTTTGCGCATACTGTACTTATTATTAAACTCGCCTGTACTTAACTTATCTTTAAAATATTTATTTTTGTTATCTTTTCAAAAATTGATTGTTATTTTTGTCCTCTAATTTTCAACTACCAATTTTTTTTGTATGTTTCGTAAAATTATATATTGACGGTTAATGTTTCTTAAGGTAAGCTGTCCAATTAGACATAGGTACATACTTACAGTACCAGGTTAACATCTTAACGCTTTTTCGACGGAGTGGGGGTGGGGAAGTACCGCGCGCCCCTCTCCGCCGCCCCGCCTATGCCTCTATGCCCCACAAAAACGCGTTCTGCGCAATCCCCACCCGATTTCAAGTTTGCCTCTTACTGTATCTATAGTATAATTAAGATGTTTGTATTGATGGGTACGATTTTACCAAATTTTTGGTCACTCTGTAAATGTAGTATAAAGTACTCTCTATAAAGTTCAATTTGCACATGGTACATAACATATAGTTATAATGAGTGGGTCTCCAGAGAAATTCTAAGCATGCCATATTTTAAAGCATAATAGCAGCAATCAAACTTCCAGTCATAATAATAGCAGCCACCAAGCTCGTTACTATGAGTAATTTTATGTGTGTAAGCGGACGACTCGTGTCTCCAGCATACACATGCCGTTAAGGCAAACCAGTGAGCTTAGGGTTTTAGACTATAGTCAGAAATTTAAAGCCTAATCTCAGCAATGAGATCCAAAAAACTAACCATCACACTCAAATACTGTTGAAACTACGAGCATAGAACTGTGTGCGAGCTGGAGACACGTGTTGCACAACTGTATTTTACGTCTTTGTTTTGTACTATACCTCAAGCATTCAAACCTACCAAAATAGCTAATCATTTGACAAAAATCAACTTTATCTCTAGAGATTGTTAAATGATTCCTTTATTCCATCCAGTCCTAGCGTTATTACACTTTAAGGTGCACTTACGTTTGTTCTCAGACAACAAATTAATTTCATAGTATCTGAACTGATTTTTTTATTTGATCAGCGATCGGAGTTATCAGTTTCCGGATTTCGATACATTTTATTGCTATTTTCTCTTTTTTTAACATCTTTACATCTCTTAGAATGTTGATCAGATCAGTTGGGTGTGGGTATAGCGATTTGAATCTCCTCCATTCACTCCCTGGATGGCCATCATCAGATCACAACTAGCTCAATCCTTGGCGGAGAACCAAGGCTTAAAAGTTACCTCGTTTGTATGAAAATCGACTGGTCCTTATGTTACCGCCACTATAATATTAAAACGGAAGTGAAGTTATATATCATAGCGTATATAGTTGATCATCGACTATAGGTCTGGATTTTCTAACTTCGCTGATTCACTCTACAACGTATACACTACAAGTTAGTCGTTTTAACCCCTAAGGAGGCTAGACAAGGAGAGTCTCGAACGCGAGCGCGAGTGGCCATTTCTTCTAGGCCAAGTAGAGGGAAGAAATCGCCACTCGCGTGAGACTCCTTGTGTAACAGACTCCTAAGGGAGTGTTTTACCAATAAAACTACATGATTCAATAAATAGGATTGTACAAAAATTATCTTCCCATACTAACTAGACAGCTAACATTGGATAGGAGAGTAAAAAAATGAATTTTTTCGACCCATGTTACTTTGGCAAATATGTTTCGTTTCATTGGTAGAACATTGACCCGGTAGATATAGCATTCCGAGACAGGAAGTCACGTGGGTGACACTTGCTTACGTCATCTCCGCTATCGGTATTGAAAATTACGTTCATTTCATCCATCTTTGCCTCTCTCTGTCGGTGCGTTTGTAGCTTTTCGTTTGCTAAGAGTAACAAATTATTAAAATGCACTATAACAATTTTGAAATGAGTGTGATGGAAAAAAAACCTTTATTATTTGCTTGTTACTATGAAGTCGGGCAACTGGAAAGTGACGTAAGCAGATGTCACTCCCGGATTGCCAGGGCCCCTATTTTTGAATCGCTCGTCTGGCGTCGAGCGCTCTTTTCTACTGATTTTCGTTCGATATTTGACTCGAATCGAGTCGAATGTCGAACGAAAATCAGTAGAAAAGAGCGCTCGATGCCAGACGAGTGATTCAAAAATAGGGGCCCAGATCTTGTTTATTTGGATCATGCAGTATTACTTAGTGTACCTATGTGTTTTTGTGACGATTTGCCAATTTCAGCAGATCCACAGCCTCAAGAGACACTCGAAGATTGCCTCAACGCAGCCAAAGAACTATATACAGAAGCCGTTGAACAAATGACAACGCTCATCGAACAAATAGAAGCTGGCACCGAACTGCAAATATCTAAAACCAAATCTATTAAGAGAGACATGTCACAGGTCTCAGAAGACTATGGGTTTCGAGCAAACCGCATCGTTGTTGGTATAGATAGGTTGATCGAAGTCAAAGAGCGGAAATTAGCACCCATCGGACATATAATATCAGCCACCGAACAACTGACAGCAGTAGCCGAACAACTCAAAGCTGCAACCGAACGTCACATAGCAGCTACAGAACGACAAATAGCAAACTTAAAATCTATGGAAAGACCGATGTTGAAATTCTCAGAAAACATTCGAAATGCAGTATGTCAAAACGTTGCTAAATTTAACTGGCTGGTCGCAGCTCGAAAGCGGGAAATTGAGCCCATGGAACATAATATAATAACAGTCACCGAAAAACTTATAGCAGCTACCGAGCTGTTAATATCTGCCAATAAACCTTTAGAGAGAGCGATGTTGCATTTCAAAGAAATTATTGATATTGCAGTTAATCGTGTTTTTAACGGTTTAGATCGGTTGGGAAATGCCTTGTCGCAAGTGGAGGAGAGCAGACGTCTTTAAGCTTTACTCCTGTCAGTATACAAATGTATCCCGTACAGCTGAGCCACTAAAAAGTTGGGAATCAGACTGACTGTGCCATGATGAAGTCGATATTTTGACAGAGTGTGTAGCCAAAAAGTTTTCGGACGCAAGACGGCCAAACTATATTTTTTACATGAACCAAATTTTGACTATGCCATGATGAAATCGATAGTTTGACAGAGTGTGTCGCCAAGAAGTTCTTGGATGCAAGGCGGTCAAACTCTGGTTCTTGGCAAGAACCAAATTGACTATGCCATTTGAAGTCGATAGTTTGACAGAGTTTGTCGCCAAGAAGTTCTTGGACACAGTCTTGTGTCCAAGAACAGCAAGAACCAGAGTTTGACTATCTAGTCAAACTCTGGTTCTTGCCAAGAAACAAACTGACTATGCTAAATGCCATGATGAAGTCGATAGTTTGACAGAGTTTGTCGCCAAGAAGTTCTTGTACGCAAGATGGTCAAACTCTGGTTCTTGACATGAACCAAACTTTGACTATGCCAATGCCATCTGAAGTCGATAGTTTGACAGAGTTTGTCGCCAAGATGTTTTTGGACGCAAACAGTCAAATTCTAATTCTTGGCAAGAACCAGTTTGTCGTTGCGTTTAGGAGAGACGTGTAATTCATCTGTAGATACGTCTCTACAGCTGAGCCACTTGAAACTCGAAAACTGAAAGTTGTAGCGAAAATCGATTATTCGTGTGAGTAGCCCGTAGTTTGACTGAGTTTGTCGCCAAGCCAAAGAGTTCTCTAGATCCAAGGTAAGCTGTCCAATTAGACATAGGTACAGTATGAGGCAAACATCTTGACACTTTTTCCCCAGATATGTTCGCGCATGTGCACTCGCGAGCGACCAATAGCGCGCGCCCCTCGCCGCTACGCATACACAAAATACGCGTTGCCTCTTAGCGTCCCCGCAGACTACAGACCAAACTGTCGGCCGATAGTTGGGTCGGGCCTTTAATCAGTATGAAGAAGTATGCATGTGCGCACACTACAACGATTTGGTATCGGCCGATTCTTCATACAAAACCAACTATCGGCCGACAGAAAGTCTATAGTCTGCGGGCACGCTTACTGTATCTATAGTATAATTAAGATATTTGTATTGATGGGAACTGCAACGGTCTTACCATACATATTTTTGGCTATGTGAAGAAAAGCTCAATTTACACTCGAATTTTATGGTACATAGTATATTATAGTAATATAGTGCAAACTAGACAAGTGCCTAGCATTCATATTCATATTCATATTCATATATCTTTATTGCGTCTTGTTGTTAACAATATGGTGTTATAAAAAAAAATATTTGGACACAAACAAGAACCCTGTAAGGGCACTGCAACATACCTACTTATTTAAGTACAATAAATAAATCTTATTTCACTAATTATAGGAAAGTACTAATATTATACACACTTAATTATGTCATAACATGTACTGACATTTATCCTTATAATATTATATTTCTTTATAGTTTTATATATCTTTATGTAACATAATAATATAATTTTACTAGGTACGTACATATTTATATTTATTCAAGTTCCTAAATTATCGTCAAAGTATTCCTTTATAGAGTAGTAAGCCTTGTCAAGAAGAAGTTTTTTTAAATTATTATCAAATTTTCTTCCTTGGAGGGCTTTTAATGAGTTAGGCAAGTGGTTGTATAACTTGACTGCCATATAGAATGGTCCTTTTTTATAAAGATCAAGATGTGGGGTTAATTGACATAAATTATTTGCTCGGCGAGAAACGTAGCGTCTAGGATTCCCTCTGAATCATCTGTTCCCAACGAGTTACACCATCAACTGTGACAACTGTCACACTTTTATTAAATTTCCCAACCAGTTACTCAGTTACATGTTATTTCACCTGTAAGTGTGACTGGTTGGGAAATTTCTAACATGCCTATTTTCATACAAACGTGGTAACTTTTTGATTCTCCGCCCAGAATTAAGGCTGCCTGTCCATTGACGCGGAGCGAAGGGGCGGAGCGGAGTAACAATAAAATATTTACCAATAGGATTGCATATAATCTCCGCTCCGCAATCCTATTGGTTAACATTTGCTCGTTTCTCCGCTGTGCCGCCTTGCTCCGCGTCAATGGGTAGGCAACCTAAATTTAATGATTGAAAATCAGCCTATAAATGGAGGAAAAAGAAATAATGAAACGATAATATCTACAAAAATGCTGTTTATTTACAAAATACTTGTACAAAAATCTTAATGTATGGTACGGTTTCTTAGTTTAAGCTAGAGTATTTGATCGTAAGTGATTGGATTAAAGACATTGCTCTGTCCCTGTCGTCTTACACTAATCAGAAAGAGATAGATTACTAGACCTGTAGAAATTAAGTGAGTGTGTGTGGCATAGACTTATTGTAATAAAACTTGCCCAACGCTATTAATTTTTGATTTTATTAGCTTTTTAATTTTGATGAACATACATTGGAATTAGATTCATACACTTTTGATAACGCTGGGTTGCGTTCAGAGCCTTAGAGCGCGGTTGTTTGGTTGTTTTTTTAACTCGCTCTCAGGTTCGGAACGACCAAGAACTTTAAATGTCAATGTCAATACAAAGTCTTCATTTTCAATTTCGAATACGAATAATTTAAACTTTTCTTTATTCTAAATCAAATAAAATCCGTTTTTTGAGGATCTACCATGATTATTTTAAGAATTAGACTCAAAAACATCAAAATACAAAATAATGTCAATTAACATTGACATTTTTTCTATAGACAAACGTCAGAGCGTTTTGCAACCATCCATTTTGATCAAGGGTCTGACATGCTTTGATAGAGCGAGATCGTCTTATTATTATTTCTAAAAATAACCTCGTAAACATTTGACATGCAAACCGGTAAAATTGCGTACATCTACGTAATAGTAGAAGTCAGCTTAGCTTTGACGTCCACTAAAATCAGTAGGTTTATAATTCGATTTCCGGATGCCTACTATATAGAAAATTTTCCCCAAAAATGACCCCATATTTCAGGGAATTTCAAGCGATTTGATTTTTTCAGATTTCCGACGGAAGATAAAACTCGTGAAAAAGGTATAGAAGCAACTGGAAAAAAGAATTGGGTGCCACACACGAATTTGTTCAAAACATTAAAAAAAAATATTGTTTCCGAAAAACAGAAAAACTAACGTTAATAAAAAAAGTTTTGTATTCCAACGTTTAATAAAGACTTTACCTGTTTTAATTTAAAGTTTATCTTTTTATTCCATTAACCACACAATCTACAAACAACCCCAGCTAGTTTACTCTATGTATACGTATCTTACCGTTAAAGTACGGAATCCGTTAATCTGCAGATTAACTGGTCTAGTCAGTTAAAGTGCGAAATTACGATTTCCGTACTTTAACTAGTAATCTGCACATTAACGGATGCTACCCCGTTAAGGGTACTTTTTCTGATCATGGCAACCCCATATTTTGACGTCATAATATATCTATCCCTTACACCCGGTCGCTCGGTAGCGCATCTACCCCTTTTAATATACTATATCTATGATTTTGATGGTAAAAAAGTCGCAACGCTCTGACGTTTGGAACGGGACGGTTGTGTCAACCGAACGTCACGCTCTAATGTTTGGAACGCCGTTAGAGCGTTTGGTTGTGGTTAGGGTGCACTCGGAGCGTAGGTTTGGAACGCAACCCTGCTGGTATAACTACCAGCGCCATAGTTTATAAAATTGTCTATGCCACATTCATATAAAGCCTAAAAAACAAAAACTACCATCCATAATGAGTCATAAATGCTCATGGAGTGATCAAAGTAAACAAGTAAGTTAAGTTAATTTTAATAAAAAAAATATTAAGTTATGTGATTATTCTTTGTGAAAACTCAAAGTGGGTAGAATTCGGGTCTCTACCGCTAGTATTTTCGTAAATTAAATACAACTAAGTTAAAATCGCCTAATCTTGACAATAAGTATCGAAAAAAGGTTAACCACCTCATAATGACAACCAAAAAAAGTTGCCAGATTAGAAAAATAAATATAAAATGGTAGTTTTCATTTTTCTGCTGAGAATTTTACAAAATGATTACAAAAATAACATAAATAAATAGAATACTATTTAAGCTGCCTCCTTCAGTCTTATAGATATAGGCACGTAGTAAAACCTGATATACATACACTCACTAAACTTATATGCGGTTAAAATAAAAATGTGTTAAAAAAATAATCTTAATGCCGAATATGGTAGATAGGGACCATCAAACTGAACAACTTCTACTATGAGACCAACTCTGAAATCCCATAAAAATCGGCTGTTTCATACATTTTGATATTTCGTTATTAATTTTTGTATGAAACAGTTATTTTGTTCGCGATTTCAGAGTTGGTCCCATAGTAAAAGTTGTTCAGTTTGATGGTCCCTATCTACCATATTCGGCAATACGTTTTTTTTGTAACATGTTGTATGTAGTTTGGCGTAATTTAAGTTTACGCTTTCAATACTCGATAGCGTATGTAGTTGTCATTTGTATGACAACTTTTAGTTTAGTGTAGTCACCGCCAAAGGCGCTGTGACAAATTGACCCCTTAAACGATCAAAATTGCTTGTCAATCACATTTTCTCTTCGGAAAAGTTTACCAACCCCATTGTATAATTTAGATGTTAAAGTCTTGTCTTAATTTAAATTTAAGTTTATATCTAAACTAAGTGTAATAGCTATATAATCTCTCCATAGTATATAACTTCATAATTGAGACATTGTAGTGTATTTCATGGTCACATCACGAGGGGGAGGGTACTGGTGCACTGAGACACAAGCCTTGCTTAGTTCAGGTACCAGTTCTCTCGCAATCTTATGTTATTATTTTAGCTGTACTCTTAGAAATTATGTTCAAATTGTAGATTGTTGGAGAAAATAAATAAATTTTATTATTATTATTATTTTGATCGTCTAGGAGCGATGCTTGACAAGCACCACAGAATAGATAGATTACCGTGGCCAATCAAAAGTAGGCCACGCCCCCAAATGGTAAATGCAATGTAAATTGACAAGCAGTTTTGATCGTTTAGTTAGGGGCTCCATAACTGAGCAAACTCATAATACAGACGCTGTTACAGGCAGTTTTTTCTGGTTTAGACTTACATTCGATAAGGTCGTAAACCTAATGTTTTATTATTCTAAGGCATTTTTTTCTTGTTTAAAATTTAATGAGTATGCTTTAAGTTTTGTGCCATCTCATTGATGTTATAGTGTTATAAGGAGTAATTGTTTTTATAAATATAATATTACATGTTTGCCTAATAAATAAGACATTTGATACTTAAAATAAAAATTATTATGTTTACGCAACACTATGTTTGATTACCCATCCATTTCCCAACCATTTTGAACGTCGCTTATCATTAACGATCAATTCTTGTATTCCAATACTTTTAATAAATACACTCAGTTAAATGCGTTACAAAATATCATGATTTCACACTAAATCTAATACTATTTACAATGTTAAACAGGGTTGCCACCTTTTATTCAGACAAATAGAGTATTTTTCACTTAGGTAGAACACAGAAAAATAAAAATAAAGTACACTGCATATAAAAATACACTATTTTATACTTATTTATTCTTAAAAATCATATTTTGTGTTACCAGTTTTCGCATTTTTAAACAAATATTTGTCTTTCATTAAGATAGTTACACTAGGTATGTAAATAGAGTATTTAGCATACTCCTGTCATAGATTTGAGTTTTATTAAAAAAATATCTATGAATGTGACATGTCGGCGTTTGGCTTTGTAATTTATTTGTGAATAATTATCTAAAAGTTTGCCTTTATATTTATAATAAATTCCCTTCCATTGCGTAGCCGCCTTTTAACTGCTAACCAGTTTTACAGTCCCTTAGTCACAGAGTATGTTACACCTACACTAAATAGAGGACGATACTCTATTTTATAGTACGAGTGGCAACCCTAATGTTAAACTACCCGCATTTCTGGACCACGCTTGACTGGACAAAGAAAAATAAGGACAGTCAGCAACACATCGAGTCAAACAAAAGTTCTCCAGTTGACTTTGAACCTTAAAAATATGTATGTTAAGTCTTAAATAGAGCAACATAAGTTGTCACTTTTAGCATGATGTTTTGAGACTGTACCTTTCTAATAAAATCCGTTAAATATGAATATAATCACATTATAGTCAAAAACTGTTTTATCACTATACATACAGTAACCTACAAAATAAACTTTAGTTAAACGTGGTATAATAAGTCTGTTTATCTTAGGATGGATTCGACCATACTATATATATACCAAGAATATATCTACTTCACGATTTTTTTCACGAGTACAGAAATGGTCATTTTTCCATGCAATCCAAAGATAAGTTACTCTTGGGATTCTTATTCCTTCATTAGTGAGTGAATATATGAATGAACGTATCGAACGAAACGAACTATGTAAAACGTAATTTCGATCTCGAATAACTGGGCAACTATTGTCTAATTTTAATAATCTATCGCAATCGCTTTCATTTGACAGATGGATGTGACACATTGCTGCATTTCTTTGGTAAGTTTTTATTTGTGCCAAAAAGAAGCATCAATGTATGTATCACATCCTGAAAGCGATTGCGACAGATTTTGAAATTAGACAATTAGCCCCCCGGTCATTTTATCTAAGAATAACAGTTATTCTCACTTGGTCGAATTAGCCCTTATCTACTTTTTAACAGCTTTTAATAAGTCTTTTATACTTATTATTAAGGCGGTTGTATGACCGAAAGTGGCGCCCTCAGAGGTTTTTATTTAATAAGTTATTAATAAAAAAAGTTTTTTTTTTAAATAAATAAATAAATTTTAATAATGTTTATCGTGGAGATTTTAGGGCCCATGGTCTAGTATTTTTAGAAGGTATTCACTACATGCCCTCGTAGTCATTCGTAGAAGTAGATAGCAAATGTGTCAAAAACGGCCACTTTTAGCAGTTTTGATATCTACTTCTAGCAGAGACTACAAGGGAATGTAACGATACCGTCTAAAAATACTAGACTGTGGGCCCTAAAATCTCCACGATAAACATTTTTAAAATTGTGTATTAGAATTATAATATTAAATATAATTCACCGCGGCGCCACTTTCGCTCAGGGTACCTAAAATTGTTTACCGAATAGAACAAGTAAGGATAAACAGACTTTTATCTAATTTTATTACTAAAGTCTCCACTGGAAGATACGCGATTTTGTTCGTTAAATCATTTATAAAGTTGGTGAAACTATAAACAACTTTAAAGTATAGGTACAGGGTGTCCCAAAAACTTTGCCACACGGAGGGAAAGTACCTTAAATATTGAAGATAGGAAATATTACTGAAAGAAGACTTCATTTTGATTTTTAAAATAATTGGAACTGCATTCAAAGATTTTCGAAAAATCGCATGCCTTAACCAGGAATCGAACCCAACAAATTAGAAAAAAAAAACAAAATTTTATTTTACGATACCGATCGATAGGGTTACATACCCTCATTATGATTATTTTTTGTTAATTAACACAGCATCTTAAACAAAAGGAAGACCACGAAATTTAACATAATTTTTTTAATTATTACTTACGTACCTATTGTATCTATCAATTTGTATAGGAATGAATGCGATTAAAAAAATCTTTGAATGCAGTTCGTAATATTTTTTTCACTCCTCTTGCTCAAAAAGTGCGTCATTGTAACGTACAAGAGTCGAGATAAAATAGCATAATAAGCCCTAGGGGATAAAGTTTTTTCTTTTTTAATGTTTGTCTATTACCAATGAGCGTACTAAAACGAAAAAGTTTTTATTCATAATCACGAATAAAAACTCGCTCGACTTAATACTGGGGGTCTATTACGAAAAGTTTAATGCGATACACGCGGCTGCGTCCGTGCTTCGTTCTGATTGATTCCTATTACAAAGCACTTGCGTATGCGATATTGCAAAGTGATTGCGTAAATTTGACAGTTTCTCTCTATTGGATCCGTCATTATTCGTTCAATAGACTATGGACTACGATAGCTACATTGAAAATATTTGTAATAACTATAACCGACGAACTGCGGACGACTATCGTGACCAAGTTTCGTAATAGGCCCCCAGTTTCTCATTCTTATTTTTGAAAATGGAACTAAAAGCATCTCTTCGGTAAAATCATAGACTTATTTATACTCTGTGTACAGAGTGAATCGTAGAATGCGTGTTTGTGTTGCTTAGCTGCTACAGCAGAAATTAAAAAAGGTACCATGGCGCGAAATCTTTAGATTTTTTTTATAATTACAAACTGATTGAATTGTGTGACTGTAATTGGAAAGAAATAATTTTAATCTTCTGCCGTCAAGCACAAATCATTTATTTAAATATTGTACAAAAAGTTTATGAAGTGGAGGAAAAAAAACGAGTGGATTCGTTTACGGAAGTAAGTAAGTAGGTATAAACTATTTAATATTGTATTTTATTTTCTCGCAATCGTAGTGGAAAGTATAGTGTAACACACGACGCTAAAACCCATTGTAACTCGGTTTCTATTTATTCCCTCGCTAAAGCTCGGGAATAAAAATACCTCGTATGCAATGGGTACTTTTAGCGTCTTGTATAACAATCTACTATTTTAAACAAAACGAAGTCCTCTCTTAGTAAAAGGACATCATCCTTGTTTCATACATTTTTAGTCCAAATATGAAAGTACCGGCCAAAAGGCAAAAGTGCTTTATTCTGATAGATTTTGTCCATCTAAGCATTTTTTATTATGATACCGAAACTTGTAGCACCGCTTCACATTTGTGTCAAAATGTATGAAAAGACAGACTTTTTGAAATCAATTAAAATCAAGTACAGCGGTGCTACAGCTTCGGTGCCATAATTATTAATAATCTCCCGTGTCTATTGTTTTATATTGTTTTGTTCTTCTCTTTCCTATTATGGATGCACAACAAGTAAACGCTAGAGGTTGGTTGGATACCAAGGATAGGATTGCTAGCATTTTGAAGGCAGACGAATTTCTTTCGCGTCTCATAACCCGTCATGCTACGATTCCTATCATCAAAGAGGAGAGTGTCAGTCATATATCTGCAGCTACGCAAATATTGTGTGGTGCCCGTTGTTGTGTTATCTGTTCTTCTGGACTATGGTTAAAAGAGTAAAGGAATTCTCGCTTGTGGACTGACACTAAAAGTTGTATTATTTCATCTCAATAAATCTTAAATTATTTTGAAGATCACAACATGGCGCAGCCGTAAAAGCGAATTTTAAGGATTTAAATTAAGCGCAAAGCAGAATAACGTATAGAGTTCATGTTGAAACCCTTTGTAAGTAAAAAAACAATTATTATTTTGTAATCTGTCAAAATGGCTGAAGATGACAAACCGATGAAGAGCCAAGATTACGTCAAGGCCCTTGTTATTGGTGAGTTGATGGCCCCGGTACTTCCATATAACCTGAGTCTTCCACAGAAGGACGCCACAAA
The DNA here is from genome assembly GCA_950108535.1 of Agriphila straminella. Lineage (NCBI taxonomy): Eukaryota > Metazoa > Arthropoda > Insecta > Lepidoptera > Crambidae > Agriphila > Agriphila straminella. The sequence continues at coordinate 2,176,522 of OX467328.1, forward strand.
AGAATTTGACTACATTTGTCAATATTTGTTGACTCATGAAACTATCTACAACCGAGGGAGAGGAGCTACAGTATTGATTGGTGAAATTACTGCTAGCAACGCACAAGTCCAAGAAGGTGACAAGATTCCTGTACCAGACCAAACTAATTACACACGAATTGACTACCAACATTATCTTTTGTGGTTCGCGTACCAGATGCCAAAGCCACAGTACATGAATGCCCTTCAGCTTGTAGTAACAAGCTATGTAGGCGTTGCCAAGAGAGGGAATGTCTCCGAACGTTTTGTAGACAAAATAGTCGTAGGGATAAAAGCGGACCTGGGGGAGGATATCAGTATCGATCCCGAAGTAATCAGTACGTCGTACAATTGTTTTGGGAGATATGTGACAGCAGACAATGCTGAAAGTATCTTTGGAACCTGGTTAGCTGATATCCCGGACCATGCCCTACGACTACGTTTGACTCTACAACAAGTTTCTGGTTCAGGCTTAACTGCATTCCTAGTGACAGGGAGAGCAATCAAAAGATTTTCTGATTTCCCATGGGGGAGACTCGAAAAACTGACTGACGGAGAGCTAACTGCATATACCGAAGCAGTAACTCTAGTTGATGGCAATCCTTATTACGGATTCAATAGGGATCTTGGTGCAGCCAAGTCCACAAAATATAGTTCAATAGCATATGTAGCTAAAGAACTATTACTACAACTATCAGGGGAGACATCACTAAAAAAATATTTAGGCTGGATTAAAAAACCTAAATCTGCGCTTGTCGTGAAACAGCTCATAGACGAGTATGTCGCAAGATATAACGACGGACTAATTAACGAGGCGGTGTCTAACCATGATCTAGGTATACAACGCAGTGTCTTAGAGCTCATGGCCTCTGAGCATAATATGAGGCTATTCGCATAACAAAAAACAAAACTGAAGATACAACAACATCTATTAAAAACTCCATTAAGATTAATTCATTATAAATACTTCTTATTAGATCTTTATTGTAAAGTTTGGTGTATACTGAGAGAATGGTCATATGAATAATAAGACCAAAATGGATGATGTCCTTTCCTATCTTCAATATTTAAGGTACTTTCGCTACATGTGGCAAAGTTTTGGGATATCCTGTATACCTAGTATACCTACTCCAGAGATAATAGGGGACACATGGCGAATAGGAGAAATTAAACAGTAAAGACAGAGTCCGCAAGTTGAGTATTACAGCTTTCAAACAATATCAAAATCAAATAAAACCAGATTAAATTTATATTAAAAAACGGCCAAGTGCGAGTCGGACTCGCGCACGAAGGCATTCCGTACCATAAAACGTAAAAAAAAACTCGTTTGTTGTATGGGAGCCCCACTTGAATATTTATTTTATTCTGTTTTCAGTATTTGTTCTTAAAGCGGCAACAGAAATACATCATCTGTGAATATGATTCAATCAGTTGATTGAAACAGTTGATGTTTAGCTATCACGATCCATGAGATACAGCCTGGTGACAGACAGACAGGGCACCTTAAGATCCCGTAGCGATTTTGCCGCTGACTGCAGCTCTCTCGCTCGCACATTTCATGTTTTCTCAAGACTTCTTAAATCTGAGTGCGCAATTGAAAAATGTGTCTCGGCCACTTTTCGCAATATAAGATTACAGACATTTTAAAATATATTTCAGTTTTTTGTTGCTAAAGTACAAAAAGTTATCGTTTCTAACTGTTATTTGAACTGGCAAATACGATAACTTTTTGTACTTCAGCAACTCGAAACTGAAATATCTGTTGAAATGTCCGTAATCTTATATTGCGAAAAGTGGCCGAGACACATTTTTCATTTATGCGCTGAGATTTAAAGACTGGTTTACATTATCTTAGTCATTAGTAGAGTGCTTTAGTAGCGTGCGAGTAGATTCGAATGCGAGTGCTTTAGTAGTTTTGGTGCCTTTCCAGTGAGCGTTTACATGCTTCCAGTACAGCGTCATTTGGCTAAAGCACTCTACTAAATACGCTACTAAAATGTCGATTTACATGCTTCCAGTGCGAGGAAAGTGTCGCGCGGGGGGTGAGCGGGCGGCGCGGGCGCGCGGGGGGTGCTACTGGAAAGCGATGATTCCAGTTGAAAGGCTACTAGAACGTTACTTACGTTACGTTACGTTAAAAAAAAAAAAAAAAAAAAAAAAAAAAAGTTACTCTCTTTAGTCATAAGACGACCGTTTACATGTTTCAACTAAAGCACTCTACTAAAGACTAAGATAATGTAAACCAGTCTTAAGAAATCTTGAGAAAACATGAAATGTGCGAGCGAGACAGCGGCAGTCAGCGGCAAAATCGCTACGGAGCCTTAAACACCTTACAGAAATTAGTTCGTTAACCATGTGGCCCCTAGTTTTTTCTTTTGAGCAGCATAATATATGTGTACGTAATATGGTTAAAATTAAAATAATACAAAATTATTTAATACTGCTTGGATTAAGTTTTAATTGTCTATTGGTTTAAAATGAAAATTATTAAAAATTGAGGTCAGATTTGTTACTACAAAGTTTAAGACGAAGATAAAGTATATAAAAAATACACTAAAATATTAAAATAAATCATAATTATATCTGATTCAAATGTGTGAAATTGTATTAAAAATTACTTATACAGGATGTTTGGTAATCCATAAGTACTAATATTATAAACGCGAAAGTAACTTTGTCTGTTACGCTTTCACGCATAAACTACTGAACCGATTTTGATGAAATTTGGTACAGAGTTAGAGTAGAGCTTGGGAAATAGGGCTTGAAGGGGATGAAAGTTTGTATGAAAGTCCCTCGGTACCGAAGCTAGGATCTTCAATTTTTGTTTTTAGAATGACGATTAATAATAATGTGTCTCGGCATTTTAGAGAATTCAACCCATGAAGGAGTAAAAAAGGGGATGAAGTTGTGTATAATAAATGCTTAATTTTCGAAGTAAAAATAACTTAATTAATTATTTAGGCCTATGGTTGGAAACTAACGCAATGCATATTGGTAGTTTTGGAATTTTCCCTTAAGAGGGTGTTAAGGGGATGATTTTGATTAAATTAAAACATAGATTACTATTTATCCTCTTCGAATATCCACGCGGACGAAGTCGCGGGCAGAAGCTAGTCTACTATAATATAGGCTTTATTAAGGCTATTACCAAACAGCTTGTATATGTGTGTCGTACCCGTTATTTAGTATACATAGTGCAAAGCATATAGTTTCGGACTAATGTTAAGTAGGTAGTTAGTCTGTTTGTACTAGTGTCAGAATAATGGAATAAATATAAAGTTTCGAACAAAATATCAGTAGTTTTAAATCCCAAAATTTCTCAGTGTCATCGGTTAAAAATATGTACACACAACAGCACATTAAGTTAAACAGTTGTACCGCGAAAACAGCTTTTGTCTGATGTGCCGTCGATTGTACATTTCCACTGAATTTAATTACTTAATCACAATTTATTTTTCACTCCTCTTGCTCAAAAAGTGCGTCATTGTAACGTACAAGAGTCGAGATAAAATAGCATAATAAGCCCTAGGGGATAAAGTTTTTTCTTTTTTAATGTTTGTCTATTACCAATGAGCGTACTAAAACGAAAAAGTTTTTATTCATAATCACGAATAAAAACTCGCTCGACTTAATGCTGGGGGTCTATTACGAAAAGTTTAATGCGATGCGGCTGCGTCCGTGCTTCGTTCTGATTGATTCCTATTACAAAGCACTTGCGTATGCGATATTGCAAAGTGATTGCGTAAATTTGACAGTTTCTCTCTAGTGGATCCGTCATTATTCGTTCAATAGACTATGGACTACGATAGCTACATTGAAAATATTTGTAATAACTATAACCGACGAACTGCGGACGACTATCGTGACCAAGTTTCGTAATAGGCCCCCAGTTTCTCATTCATATTTTTGAAAATGGAACTAAAAGCATCTCTTCGGTAAAATCATAGACTTATTTATACTCTGTGTACAGAGTGAATCGTAGAATGCGTGTTTGTGTTGCTTAGCTGCTACAGCAGAAATTAAAAAAGGTACCATGGCGCGAAATCTTTTTTTATAATTACAAACTACTGATTGAATTGTGTGACTGTAATTGGAAAGAAATAATTTTAATCTTCTGCCGTCAAGCACAAATCATTTATTTAAATATTGTACAAAAAGTTTATGAAGTGGAGGAAAAAAAAACGAGTGGATTCGTTTACGGAAGTAGGTATAAACTATTTAATATTGTATTTTATTTTCTCGCAATCGTAGTGAAAAGTATAGTGTAACACACGACGCTAAAACCCATTGTAACTCGGTTTCTATTTATTCCCTCGCTAAAGCTCGGGAATAAAAATACCTCGTATGCAATGGGTACTTTTAGCGTCTTGTATAACAATCTACTATTATTGATTCAATGCATTAGTTATAAATAAAACATAATAAGAAATGACATACTATACGCGCAAATTGCTAATGCGATGGAACCTTGTCAAAATAACATCCACTTTGACGACATGCGCAACAAAAAATGGCATGTAATAAGAAAATTCTAATAGTTAAATAGGTACATACATTATTGAATAAATTAATTATTGAATTATTATTTTCAATAACATAGGGGTAGGTATATAAAAAAATTACAATTGTTTTTCATTTTTGAGGTTAAAAACATGGGAGTAAGTAGTTTGTTCTAAGTTGCCACAGCTAAAATTAGCGTTTTTATAACATAAGACTTAATTACTAAATTATAGTCTATGATTTACGAGATCGGTATTACATAAATCTCTTAATTATTTGCCTCTTGCAAGGCACAGGGTCATAATGTACTTAAATACCTAACGCGGTACTAAATAGCCTATATCACTCTTTCAAAGTAAAATGAATCTTATATCTGAAGCACAGAATACAAATCTGTAGAATGAGGATCAACGTGGTTTTTAGTTAAATATGTATAGTTTTAGTCACATCAAAATAAATTATTTCGGTGAAAGAATTATTGAAATTGGACCAAATATGACGAAGATAGAGCGATTTTCGTGTCGCATTCTCAAAAACGCTCCTCCCCAATTCACGATTGGAAGATGACGTCATTAGCCACGTGCGCCGCTCAGAGGGCCTAGCCAATGTAACATTGGCAAATCTTCGTTATCGCTTCGCTTTCGAAACATGTATGGGATTGACATAAGGTTTCGTTAACAATCGAATTTTAAATTGTTCGGGCGATAGTGGCACGTGACGTCATCGCATGATCCGCAAGGGCCGGCCGTGTTTTTTAAACTCACTTTTTAAATCTTTAATAATTTTGTCATTTCTTGATGGATTTGAGAAATTTAAACAGAGATTTACTCAGATATTGATATTGTATTTGATGTCATATACAAAATTGATATATTCAATTGTCGTGTTGATCCTCATTGAGAAACTATAGTTTACTCCGAATCTTAAATAAGAAGCTAAATAAAGCTCTTGTGTTATGGAAATCAAATAAAACGACAGTACCACAAACACCTAGATTTAAAACAATCCTACTTCCTACTAATATTATAAATATAAAAGTTTGTGGGTTTAGATGTTTGGATGATCACGCAAAAACTACTGAACGGATTTAGATGAAATTTGGCACACAGATAGTAGATAGCCTAGATTACATACATACATATACTCACGCCTGTTTCCCATGGGGGTAGGCAGAGACTATGGATCGCCACCTGCTACGATCCTTGCACACTTCTTTCGCTTCATTAACATCCATCAATCTTTTCATACATGCCCTGCGGTTTTTGTCACTACGTACACCAGCCTTTTTTATTAAATCCTCTATTTGGTCCGCGTAGGTTTTTCTGGGACGCCCTTGCGCAATCGTTCCTTCCACATTCGCACAATATATCTCTTTCGTGATTCGCCTTTCATTCATCCTCTCTAAGTGACCAAACCACCGGAGCATTCCTTTCTCAATTCTTGTCACTATATCATCTTTCAGACCACACCTTTCACGAATCACGTTATTGCTTACTCTATCACTCAATTTGACTCCACATGTTTTCCTCACCGAACGCATCTCTACCGCATTTATTCTGCTTTCATTCTTCTTCTGCCATACCCAAGATTCACTTCCATACATCAGTGTCGGCACCAGCACTCCGATAAGAATAGCCTTCGCGCCTTTGTAGATACGATTTGGCTACTCATAATCGAGTGTATGGCACCATTCACTATCCTAGATTAAAACATAGGATACTTTTTATCCCGATATCCTCACGGGAACGGGAACCACGCGGGTGAAACCGCGGGCGGCCGCTAGTAGATTATAAAAAAAAACTGTAAATTATTCGTTATTTTACGAATGAATTTGCATGTGGAAGCAATCTTTAAATCTCGAAAAAAAATGAGCTGTTTCTTACAGGGATTGTTAACGTTTTTTTTTAAATGTAACTTTATTTCTTACTTTTTCACCGTTACATTTAACATTAACGTTATGTCAATAAATAACGTTACTCTAGATAACGTTACATTGAAATTAACGTTAATTTTAACGTTATTTCTTACTTTTTGTTACCGTTACTTTAAAATTAACGTTATTCCAATTAATATCGTTACTTTTTACCGATAACCGGTAAAGTTTAACGCTATATTTAACGGTAATTTTAACGGTACAACAATTTTAACGTTATTTTTACCGGTAAATTTACCGATAAAATGTTTTAACGGTATTTTAATCCCTGGTTTCTTACACTTTCGCAAAAGTTCGCTAGAAATTTTGTACGAAACAAACAGCTGATTTTTTTTCATTCCTTTTTTGCATAAAATAGGAACAGTGAACGGCATGATATTCAATCAATTTTATACTTAGATGCTAAGCTATTAAGGTTCAAAATTATTAACAGATTTTTGACAGTTTTGTATAACATCATGTGCTGCTTACTGTACCTACTAAACTTTTTTATAATAATCTCTAAAGAAAATTCGAACCATAATCAAGGAACCCTACTATCCTACTAGCGCCGCCAATAAAGCCACATTGAGCTAAAATAAAAATCCATTTTAGCAATTGACCTGTTTTTTTTTTTATATAACTGGACTGGACTGGACTTTTTGTCTGTATGGTTTGACGGCAAAGTTTTTGTGCCTATTTGAAACGCCACTAGCGTGCGTCTAAAGAACTAATTTTGTCATGTCATTTAGACAAGTTTGAATGGAAGTTTTAAGTTGTTTATAGGGCTATCGGTATTTGCGTCGACATAAGCACAACATTAGATTAACGGGCGAATACTCAAAGGCTTCTTAGATAAAATCTTAAGTTAAGGTCTCCTTAACTTTAAGGAAGCTGTCAGTTTCATAGAGTTTCTGTCAAATCTGACAACTTTTTTTGAATTTAAGGTGGCCTTAACTTTAAGATTCGTATGAGTATTTGGCCGTTAGTACCCTGTACGCACGCTACGTCCTACAGCGCCAAAATGGTGGAAATCAAATAGGCACAAAAACAGTTTGACAGCAGCCAGTCCAGTGTATTATAGAGGTCAATGATTTTAGCTCAAAGTGATTCAAATGGCTTCTTTTAGCTAGAATGGATTTTAATATCGAGATTTTTGAACTAATTTCTTTTTCTTATTTGGTCTCGGAAAATCGCATATTTGTAAATTGGAATTCAACCAAATGCTAATTAACATATTTATTTATATGTATGTATATTTATAATATAGGTTTAATATGTATGTATGCATGTGTATGTATGTATGTATTATAGGTAAAGTAGGTATATTGTAGGTACTATATTTTAGACTTTAAATTGACAGTTTTTCTTATTTAATTTTTGCACTTTATGTCACCCGCTTAATATTGAAATCTCGAACACGTTCTCAGGTTGGCTGGAAGAGATCTCTTTTAGAGATAAGTCCTCCTTTGTGTACATATCTCAATTTATTTTTGTGTAACTGTTTTTATGAGTGCAATAAAGAGTATATAATAACATAAGATATATTTTTCTTTGAAAGAGTAATAATATTACACCGCGATACATAAATGCATTAAATACGAGAGACTGGACGATTGTATACAGATAATAAATATTTTGTGATGATTACTACACACTCGCTTGTATATAAGATACAAAAATACTATACGTTAATACTTACTACTGGCCTAATCAGAGCTTTTCAAAATGACAAAAAACTGTAGGCTCGATAGATGGCGTTGATAAAAATGTATGTGTCAATGTGATTTTTTTACTAAGCTTCGGCAGGCAGATGTAACCCTAAAATGTTTCTCTTTGGGCAGATGTCAGCCAGCGAGCGCTTACTTGCCTCTTTGGTACAGGTCGTTTATTTTTAAAAGCCAATTTTGACACTTCTCTTTCCATCAACGCCATCTAGTGAGGCAAATAGTTACTATTTTTTTTAATGTCACTTTGAAAAGCTCTCATTTGTTTTTTTGCTATAGCAACACTAAGGCGCGCTCCAGTCTTTTACACAGATTATAACTGGAATGCTTTGTTTTTTTTTAATTCAATTGTGGCACTAGGTATTGATAAATAAAAGTACTTGTAAAAAAAAGCATTAAATATTAAGAAAATAATTGTTATTATCACATAATTATTAAATGCGTATTTGACAAAATATTTAAAGAACCATTTGTACTAAAATATTACATAATAAACTAAAAAACTTATCCAAAAAACATAAAATCGAAATTAGCAGTCTGTCATTAAAAAAAACAAAAAAGTATTGCCACTTTTAAAAAGTTTGTAAATCAAAGTTTATTTTTATAATTTAATTTTAATCTTAAATCTATCAGCCACAGCTAAAGGCGTACCTTACAACTAATCATAAGCTCTAAAATTACTATACAATGTTGCCAGTTAAAACTACTAAAAGTAAAGTAGTGTTGCCAGGGTCACCGCTCAAAAACTACTAAACTACTTACTTTTTATTAGCTGTTCGGCATTCCATCGCCCCATGTGCCGAACCAATTGGTGTTATACATTGCTGCGTATGGGTGTTTTCTTTTTTTGTGTAGGCGAAGGGATTCTTCGGACGCGTACCAGAATTGAGGGAATTTGTCGAAAGGATATTTGACGGATTCTTTGACGTATGGCTCTGAAGAGTCCGCTGTAAAACAAATGGGTAGGATTAGTAGGATATTAAAAAATGCAGAGCCATAATATTATGAGACTCTGCCAAATCAAAGAATTCCAGTATTATACAACGTGTTAAGCCGAATATGGTAGATAGGGACAAAACTGAACAACTTTTACTATAGAAAATAAAAAATACTATAAAAATAATACTGCTTAATCGCGAAGAAGAAAACGGCTGTTTCATACAAAAATTTATAACGAAAGTAACATCAAAATGTATGAAACAGTTATTTTTTTTCTGATTTCAGAGTTGGTCCCATAGTAAGTTGTTCAGTTTGATGGTCCCTATCTACCATATTCGGCTTTAGAGGTTTTTTGCAACACGTTGTATAAATTTTTATATTAGTCTATGGTTAAGGTCATCTTATTTTCAAATAAGCAGTCAGATTTGACAGATTTATAGTATGGTCTGTGACAGAAACACTATTTAGGCATGTAACGTTTTAGTATGGAGCCTGCCTGCCTAGCATGACCGATTTATATCGCGTGATATAGCATTTTATCGACACTCAACTGTCAAACTCCTTTGTCTTTTTGACAGTTAAACGTGATAAAACGCTCTATCACGCGATATAAATCGGTCATCCTAGGGGGGCTGGCATGCCTATTCGAAAAAAATCAGAAATTCATGGCAACTGATTAAACTAGTTTTAATAGATAGAAAACGTCAAAATAAACATGAATTATTGATTTTGCAACTCCAGACTATTTTGCTCCGAATATCTCTGAAAGTATAAATTTTACGACAATATGACAATCAATAATTTGTGTTTATTTTGACGTTTTGCTATCGATTGACACTAGTTTTATCAGTTACGAAGAATTTCCAATTTTTTAAAATGGCCAAAAAGGTTACATCATGGTCTTTACAGATCTTCAGCAACAGATTTTAGCTACCCTAGTTACTTTATGATTTTAGCTGAAAGTATAAAACAATTTTTTATTTTATTAGGAGTCCCGAGAGATTAAAATCTTTGGGAGACCGTCCACAATAATTAAATTGCGCAAATGGTCTTTAAGATATCTAAATCCTTCGATCAAGAATATCCTAGATAACGCTTCACGAACTAAAACAGTACGCAAAAATGGCACCTCAAATAGCGTCCCACTTACAAACTTGGCGCTTATTTTGTACATAATGCATGCACTCACTACAAAACTAAATTAAAACACATAAGTATGTGAATTAGCGCTGTAATTTTGCTTTGTTTTTTTTATTGCTAATTGAATTAAGGTTCTTATTGTATAGTCACTTGATCTCGTTTATCACGAATCGTTTTCGATAAGATTTGTCACATACCTACATATAATTTTCATAAAGTAATAATAGGCACTCTAGGTCTATAAGTTAAATAATTTAATAGTTTATATCATATTTATGTCGATGTACATGACTGTTTGTTGTCATTAAATAAATGAAAAAAAAAACACCTCTTATGTTGTACAAACTCACATCTTGTATCACTTATTTTGTGCAAAATAAGCGCCCAGTTTGTAAGTGGGACGCTATTTGAGGTCTGACCGGACATCTAGGGTATCCTTGATAGAAGAACATCCTTGATCTAAGAAATATCTGATTTAGATCGATCGAAATCGATCTAAATCAGATATTTCTTGTGGTGCTTACGGCGCGTGGACAGGACACACGGGAAGGATAGTTCCCGGACGCTATAATAACTGCATTACACTATAAGTCTCATACCAGGCGGCAGACAGTAGAGGCAGAATATCCTATGTCCTTCTTGTGGTGCTTACGGCGCGTGGACAAACTGGATAGATAGTTCCCAAACTCTATAATAACTACATTACACTATAAGTCTCATACCAGGCGGCAGACAGTAGAGGCAGAATATCCTATGTCCTTCTTGTGGTGCTTACGGCGCGTGGACAAACTGGATAGATAGTTCCCAAACTGTATAATAACTACATTACACTATGTCTCATACCAGGCGGCAGACAGTAGAGGCAGAATATCCTATGTCCTTCTTGTGGTGCTTACGGCGCGTGTGGACACACTGGATAGATAGTTCCCAAACTCTAAAATAACTACATTACACTATAAATCTCATACCAGGCGGCAGACAGTAGAGGCAGAATATCCTATGTCCTTCTTGTGGTGCTTACGGCGCGTGTGGACACACTGGATAGATAGTTCCCAAACTCTAAAATAACTACATTACACTATAAATCTCATACCAGGCGGCAGACAGTAGAGGCAGAATATCCTATGTCCTTCTTGTGGTGCTTACGGCGCGTGGACAAACTGGATAGATAGTTCCCAAACTGTATAATAACTACATTACACTATGTCTCATACCAGGCGGCAGACAGTAGAGGCAGAATATCCTATGTCCTTCTTGTGGTGCTTACGGCGCGTGGACAAACTGGATAGATAGTTCCCAAACTCTATAATAACTACATTACACTATGTCTCATACCAGGCGGCAGACAGTAGAGGCAGAATATCCTATGTCCATCTTGTGGTGCTTACGGCGCGTGGACACACGGGAAGGATAGTTCCCAAACTCTATAATAACTACATTACACTATAAGTCTCATACCAGGCGGCAGACAGTAGAGGCAGAATATCCTATGTCCTTCTTGTGGTGCTTACGGCGCGTGGACAAACTGGATAGATAGTTCCCAAACTCTATAATAACTACATTACACTATAAGTCTCATACCAGGCGGCAGACAGTAGAGGCAGAATATCCTATGTCCTTCTTGTGGTGCTTACGGCGCGTGGACAAACTGGATAGATAGTTCCCAAACTCTATAATAACTACATTACACTATAAGTCTCATACCAGGCGGCAGACAGTAGAGGCAGAATATCCTATGTCCTTCTTGTGGTGCTTACGGCGCGTGGACAAACTGGATAGATAGTTCCCAAACTCTATAATAACTACATTACACTATAAGTCTCATACCAGGCGGCAGACAGTAGAGGCAGAATATCCTATGTCCATCTTGTGGTGCTTACGGCGCGTGGACACACAGGAAGGATCGTTCCCAAACTCTATAATAACTACATTACACTATAAGTCTCATACCAGGCGGCAGACAGTAGAGGCAGAATATCCTATGTCCTTCTTGTGGTGCTTACGGCGCGTGGACAAACTGGATAGATAGTTCCCAAACTCTATAATAACTACATTACACTATAAGTCTCATACCAGGCGGCAGACAGTAGAGGCAGAATATCCTATGTCCTTCTTGTGGTGCTTACGGCGCGTGGACAAACTGGATAGATAGTTCCCAAACTCTTTAATAACTACATTACACTATAAGTCTCATACCAGGCGGCAGACAGTAGAGGCAGAATATCCTATGTCCTTCTTGTGGTGCTTACGGCGCGTGGACAAACTGGATAGATAGTTCCCAAACTCTATAATAACTACATTACACTATAAGTCTCATACCAGGCGGCAGACAGTAGAGGCAGAATATCCTATGTCCTTCTTGTGGTGCTTACGGCGCGTGGACAAACTGGATAGATAGTTCCCAAACTCTATAATAACTACATTACACTATAAGTCTCATACCAGGCGGCAGACAGTAGAGGCAGAATATCCTATGTCCTTCTTGTGGTGCTTACGGCGCGTAGACAAACTGGATAGATAGTTCCCAAACTCTATAATAACTACATTACACTATGTCTCATACCAGGCGGCAGACAGTAGAGGCAGAATATCCTATGTCGCTTGCCCTCGTGCGTTTCTAGGTGCTTCTTGTGGTGCTTACGGCGCGTGGACACGTGCGGGCAGCACGGACACGGGATGGCTAGTTCCCGAGGGACGCTGCCGTGGCGTTCGGCGGAGTGAGATAGGAGGGTAGATACTACGCGATAGCCCTGCAGAATACATAGATATATGAACAAAAATATATAGAGCCACACTATTCTTGTCACACGATTTTCGCTATAAATAAAAGATAAATAGGGTGCAGATGTCATTTTATAGTTACTAAGATGTATAGTTTAATAAGTAACATGTTTTATAAAATTGTAATGTTTTTTGTTGCTAATAAATTTATTATTTATTTATATAAATAATTTTCAAGGTCGTGCTTCGATGATGGAAGAGGTCGTGACAAAAAATAAGCCATTTCAAGTAATTTTGTGGATTTTCGAAACACTTGTCTATGGTAAATCTCCTATTATATTATCTGTGGTAGAGCTTGATAATAGAATATGAATATAAGATTCTTGGCTTGATACAAGATGCTTTTGACTTTGTATACCAAAAATTACCAACATCAGTAATTTACATATCATATTTTATAGTGCGGACACGGGATGGCTAGTTCCCGAGGGACGCTGCACACGGGATGGCTAGTTCCCGAGGGACGCTGCACACGGGATGGCTAGTTCCCGAGGGATGCTGCACACGGGATGGCTAGTTCCCGAGGGACGCTGCACACGGGATGGCTAGTTCCCGAGGGACGCTGCCGTGGCGTTCGGCGGAGTGAGATAGGAGGGTTGATACTACGCCATTTTGTGGAAATTAGGTTTGCAAAAATCCTGGAAGCTATGACGTAGATTTGGGTAGAAACAAAGACGTTGGCACTTTTGGTTTGTTAAAAAAATATTGAGTTATTTAGCTATTAGGAATAAGTATTATGCCGTATTGTTCAGCTCCTGAGTGTAATTCCATGTCTTAAGAAGAGGAACTTGCTAGCTTTAGATGTTTGTTTTTACCCAAAATGTCAAACTCTGCCATTACGTGACGTCACATTTGAACGGTCTATTAAAGGCTAGTAAATAAATAAAAGGGTAGGTATTAATCGAATGGAATTTGAGTTATTTGTTCTAAATCCATAGTTTATTTTATAATTTAAAAAAATAAGACAAAAATAAATAGAGGTAAAAATAAAAAAAAATACCTTGAAGCAGTGCTCGCATCGGTAGGGGAAGGTTTTCCACTTGGGGTTTTTCTTCCTGCTGAAGGTCATTTTGTAGGGCTCCGATGGGAACCAGTCTTCAGGGTCCAGGTTTAATTGCACCAGCTCCGTTCCTGGTTGAGGCAAAACATAAACTTAAGGACCATCAGCCATTTTAATGTCCCCACTGCTGGGGTACAGGCCTTATGGGTGGATTAGGATGGGCCATAACCCAGCACACGGGCCCAATGCGGCTTGATGGGTGTTAACGACTCCAAATCCAGCCGAGACCAACGGCTTAACGTGCCATCCGAAGCACGGAGGAGCTCGAGATAAAAAATTTGGTCACCCATCCCATGACCGACCCTAGCGAAAGTTGCTTAACCTCCGTAATCGCTGGGCTAGACACTAAAGCACTGCGCTACCGAGCTCCTCGATTTTTGTTTATTGTTATAAAAATAATGTTTTATGTATGGGTATCTACTGTAATTGTGTGTTAATACATGTATAATAAACTTACCTTTGGTATTTTAATAGTCTCTCTCGGTATAACATAATGTGGTATAACAGACGGTCCTACAGGAGGCATCATTATGGTGTTTGAGGCAGCTAGTAAACTCAGTATTGTGTTATATGTAGAATAATGCTATAATTGTGTTATTATACTTATAATAAACTTACCTTCGGGTATTTTAATAGTCTCTCTTGGTATAACATAAGTAAACTCAGTATTGTGTCATTATGTAGAATAATGCTATAATTATGTGTGTTATTATACATATAATAAACTTACCTTCGGGTATTTTAATAGTCTCTCTTTGTATAACATAATGTGGTATAGCACACGGATTGTGTTATATGTAGAATAATGCTATAATTATGTGTATTATTATACATATAATAAACTTACCTTCGGGTATTTTAATAGTCTCTCTCGGTATAACATAATGTGGTATAGCATACGGATTGTGTTATATGTAGAATAATGCTATAATTATGTGTATTATTATACATATAATAAACTTACCTTCGGGTATTTTAATAGTCTCTCTCGGTATAACATAATGTGGTATAGCAGATGGTCCTACGGAAGCTGGAGGCATCATTAGAGAGTTGGAGGCGGCTAGTAAACTCGTTAGTATTGTGTTTTGGGCCTGAAAGAAAAATATCATCATAATTTTAGGGTTAACCCACATCTGAAAAAAAAAAAAAAAAAGTCTGGAACGGGTGGTAGGAAAATATAGACGATTTAAAAGTACTTAACAATTAAGTTTATCTGAATAAAGCTTATTTCACTTTCACTTTCACTTTCTGTTTAAATAAACTTAAACACTGTTTAAATGTGATGCTGCCACTTCTTTGACAATTATTGTTTGAAAGAGACAGCATCACATTTAAACAGTAACTTAAACAGGCAGGTGTATCTTTAGTAATAACACCGATACTCTTTTTAACTGCCTCTGTGGTCTAGTGGTTTGCCCACCCCACCCGTGTAAGACGCAGTGGTCCCAGGTTCAATTCGGAGGAGGAGGTACATTGTACTCGGTTTGGTTGGTGGTAGGGCTTATTGCAAGTCCGCCTGGCTAGCTACCACCATCTTACCTAAGTCTGACGCCATAACAACAATTCAAAAATTGTGTTTCGGCAGTTAGAGGTCAGTATAGGAGGCGGGTGTAGTGCGCTTACACTTTCGGCCTTATCGTCACTTAACATCAGGTGAGGTGAAGGCCTAGCACTATCCCGTTGTAGATTAAAAAAAACTTAAGCACAACACTATGCAGTCTCTAAAGTGCATAACCTTAAGGTTCTATCATTTAAAATTCTATTAACTGGTCCTCGGAAGCAGTATCATATAATTTTAAAGACTTTTACCATGTTACGTATTTTACAATCAGAACAAATTAGGCATCACAGTAAAAAAAAACAATTACCTGTAACAACGCCATATTTGACATATTCGTCAAACTCATAGAAAGATCCGCTTTAGGTTTCCGTTTATAGCCTTTTGGTGGCCCTCTCTTCTTTGCGATCTCTCCATTTTTCTTATACCTAACTATTTCTCCGGTGTCCGTCTTCGGTGCAGGCACCGGTGTAATCGTCAACTTAGCTGGCAACGAATACCGAGATTGCAGATTTTTAACAATACTGTTGGCGTTTTTAACTATAGCACTATTTAAGGCTAACGGGTTAGCCAAGTTTAGCGGGTTGTTGACAAATTTTGGTAACGTAGACGTTTGTGTCGTGGGAAATATTGAAAGTGATTTTGGTGTGTTGAATGCTGGTATTTGGTAGACTTTGAGGTTTAAAGAGCTGTTGTAGCTGGTCTTAAGTCTTTTGGCTGACGGCTCGTCATCGCTGGATTCTGATTGGTGCGTTTGACTTAGGGGATCTTTATCCGAGTTACCGAACGGGTCCCCGTGGGGACTCTCTGTTTCTTGAATGCAGAACATCTGTAATGAGAAATGATTTGATGTTCTATTATTTTAAGTTAGTAAGGCAGTAGGTAACCTATAATAAAATTTATATTATGGAAATTGAACAAATGGTAGAAAGATGCTACACTCTCCTCTGCTTCAGGTTCAAAATGTGCACATCTCATAAATAATGTACACCAGTCTCAAAAAGTACATAAAATTTTCCCAAAATGTCCACTTCCCAAAATGAATCTTTCCCATACTGTATTGTATATTTTAAGAACAGATAGTAATAACTGACTGGATACATTTTAAAGTAACAGGATCACATGGAGACGGTTTGCTTCTGGATTTTAATTTTTTTTTTATATTACTTTTATTAAAATAATTCTTATTCCTAGTTAGGTGGCGTCCATAAATTACGTGAGGTGCTTTTTTTAAAATTTTCTATCCCTCCCTACCCGGGTGAGATTTCGTGAGATTTTATTCAACCCCCTCCCCCATCCCCCAATCTCACGTGAGATTTTGTAAAATGTGGGTTTCTTACGTAAACGCTTTGGATTGTTTGGAAAAATTGCTTCGTGCTTTTATTAACGACTAGCTGTTAAGACTAGCAATCAATATTGCTGAGAGTTATAAGTGTAAAAAATGTTTGAGTTTAAGATTAAATCTTTTTGAAAAAAGAAAAAATATATGTAGCTTACTTCCGCAAACAAAATATGCAAGATGCACCGCCCGCCCGCCCGCAAAAATATGCAACACACCACAACAGTCTTCTTTCTTCTATCTTTTTTCAAATGGTTTGGGACTTCCGCCAAGTGACGCCTGATTCAATCAAATAAGATTAAATCTTTCGAAAAAAAATTGCGTGATATTTGCCGAGACCCCCCCTCTCACCAACATAAGATTAGATGAGATATGACTCGACCCTCTCCCCCCCTTAACCCAGATGTTACTGACATATTATATTGTGTTCGAACTTAATGATTTTTTGGAGGCGGCTTTATAACTCTTAGATGACGCGGGAAAAAATAATAAAAAAAAATACTTTCCAAGTGGAAAATTGATAGTAATTGAAAAAACGCTTGCCTATCAAATAACACAAATAAAATAAAATAAAAGTACCCACATTTTCTTCAAACAACCACGTTGTTACAACGGTAGTAAAAAGTGGGTTAAACATCTCACGTAATTTATGGACGCCCCCTTATCAAAATAATTCTTATTCCTAGTTATTCCTATCTGTTCTAAGAGTGTACATTTTGGGAAATGTAGTAGTATTACGGGAGATATACTTTTTGGGAATTGGACATTTTGGAAAATTAACCTTTTGAAACCGGTGTACACTATAAGAAGTGTACATTTTGAACCTGAAGGTCTCTCCTCCGCCCCCCTTAATGAAAAATGCAAATATGTGATAAAGTATATAATTTTTAACTCAAGCGTCACAACATTGGTTGTAGAAATTGAGAAAACTAGCGGTGAAATTACTATAGAGGCTGTTGAAATGAATGTATGTGGACGTTAGTCATTAATGAAACTCAAAATGTAATAGATGTGCGAGTTAAAAATCTGGACGTACTTATGAATCTGGACAAAGGCCGGACATAGTTTTGAAATCTGGACTAAATCCGGACGTATGGCAAGCCTACATAATTATGATAATTAATTATTACAATAATTGATAACGGTACAATTCTATGTATTAGAATGAGACAGAGAGAATGAGGGAGATAGATAATACTGTATGTAAAGTAAACAAACAAAATAATAATAAAATAAATAAAATAAAAATTCATTTATTTCAGTAATCTTAGGTACAAAAGATTGCTGAGACTTCCCTGTAAGTAATCAAAAGATACTTGTATTGAGAATGACCCGCTTCTTCCCTATGGATAACAGTAGATTACAAAAATAAATATATTACAACAATAGAAATAGAAAAAGTAAACAAAAATCAAATAATAGAGCAAAACCAACTGTTTTTAATATGCGTGTTTGTTGAGGTAAGCGCGTGAGTGTGTGTGTGAGTGTGAGTGCGTGTGTGAGAAAGTGTGTGTGTGTGTGTGTGTGTGTGTGTATTTAAGCGATTCTAGTTAAAAGATCTTCAACTTCGAGATATGTAAGCGTTCCTAACCATAACGTTATACATTTTTTACACATATATAGATGCATAGGATAAATTTTAAGTATTTTGTTAAGTTTATTATATATAAATACTGATTGGGATGGGTACTGTCTTCTAGCAAAGGCAGTACGTATAGGGGGTAGGGAGGCGACAATATCATTTCTTCTTTTTCTTTGAATTGATTCTCTGAACGGTAAGGATTTATGGAATTTTAGGGTCAGGTTAAGTATGTATAATTTTCGAACTGAAAGAAGTTTACTAATTTTGTATAGGCTGTCTGTAGAGAATCTGAAAGGTTTGGAGTACATGACTTTTATCAGAGATCTTTGAGCCCTTTCCAGAGCTAAAAAGTCAGTCTTATTTGCACCTCCCCAGATTGGGATACAATAGGAGATTACTGATTGTGCTAGGGCTATGTAAATTTTATTTAAAAGAGAACTAGGCATTACTGAACGTAGTGATTTAAACACCCACATCAGTTTCCTGATCCGATTTATGACAGATTCCAGCTGTGAGTGCCAATTAAGTCTCTGATCAACGATTATACCGAGGTACTTCGTTTGGCTCACCTTGCTTATGACGGGACATTCACACGGAGTGTTTTCGGGATTTGGGCAGCTGTGGATTTTGATGCACAAGTTGTTATTTGGCTGTGATGATGTATAGGGAGCAAAGCAAATATAGTTTGTTTTTTGGATGTTTAAAGTTAGAAGGTTTTCCCTAAGCCAATCCGACACACGTACCAAACCAAGCGCGGCCACCCCGTGAACAGAGCTCCAAGTCTTGGCAGAGAAGACAATAGCGGTGTCATCCGCATACGAAAGTATCCTTCCCCCGACGTCTTGTAAATTGCATAACTCATTGATGTAGATTAAGAAGAGAGTCGGGCCAAGGACACTCCCCTGCGGAACACCGTATTTAACTTCTTTTTCATCACTGATGAAACTGTCTATTTTTACAGCTTGAGTTCTATTATGAAGGTAGCTAATAAAAAGAGAGAGTGCATTTCCTCTAATCCCTATTCTCTCCAGTCTGTTTACAAGAACCGATACAGAAATCGTATCAAAAGCCTTTTTGAGATCTAAGAAGATGGTAAGACATTTATTACCTTTGTCAACTTCCTTAGTTATAATAGAGATCAAATCCAATATTGTGTCTTGAGTAGAAATTCCTTTTCGAAAACCATATTGAAATTTAGATAGAATATTATATTTATTAAGATAATTAATCAGACGGATACTAATAAGTTTCTCAATTATTTTTGAAATAGTGGTTAACACAGAGATTGGCCTGTAATTATTTACGTCAGATTTGTCTCCGTTCTTGTAAACAGGTGTTACTATAGACCGTTTGAGGGCACTAGGGAAGACTCCCATTTCAAAACAAAGATTAGCCAATTTACAAATGTGCGGAACAACAAAGTCTCTAGCACGCTTCAGAAATGCGGTACTTATCCCATCCCAGCCGGTTGCACTACCTGAGTCCAGACTCATCAGTATGCTATCAACTTCTTCGGGGTCTGTCTCCAGCAAGACAAACGAGGTAGGATGAGAGCAGGTGTTCGGCGAGACATTTGAGGTGGGCGAACTGGGTACAGATTGTTTGGTTATGAGGTCTGCTAATTTAGCACCTATATCAACAAAATAATTGTTAACATGATTGACCGAGTCTTGTGGTTGTGATTTTATGTTAAGTAGGTCAGTATTTTTAATTTTAGGAGGTTTATATTGTGCAATCTCATTTATTGTGGACCATAATTGTTTAGGCTGATTGACTGTTTTTTTAATATTATGACTGTTATGTCTACGCTTAAGTTTAGTTATAAGATTAGAACAAAAATTACGATAACGTTTATAAGTTATTTTTAAAATTGTGTTATTGGGATCTTTGTTTAGTTTTATTTGCATGCTATTTCTAAGTTTAATACATTTTAAGGCCCCAGGGGTTATCCAAGGTTTCAGAATCCTTTTACTATTTGATACAATTATTGTCTTAGAATTTTCTTGGATAGCTGCCCTGATCATCCCTACAAACGCGTTAGCAAAAGTTTCAGGATCCTTATAAATATTAAGGAAAGTCACATCAGAAGCCAAGAGAGTTTTATAGGCATTTCCATAATCTATTACAATTTTGTAATTAGAAGAAGTGTCCTTTTTATATGCGATAGAAAATTTAACCAAAACAAGATTATGATCCGTGACGGTGGTGTTTAAAACAGCAACAGAAGCGCGGCTAGTATTAGTGTTTAGTTTGAGCATGACATGGTCAAGGCAAGAGTCACCTCTAGTAGAAAAGGTGTAGCCAGGCAAGAGACCATGCATGGATAAAACGTTTTGGTAACTGAGCCGATTTCTGCGTTCGTATGACTTTTCTTGTTCTGAAGTGATCAAGTCTATGTTAATGTCACCAATAACTGAAATATTTTTGAAATGAGAAATGGTTTCAAGATGTGCGTTTAGGGAATTAATAAAGTTATCAGCATATAGGTGAGATTTGAATTGAATAGATTGAAAATAATATTACTATTTCACTTAAATTATATGCCTGCGTGATATAAAATTTGGTTATGAAACTTAATCACACTTACATTGGTTAAAACTTATATGTAAGTTCATAAATAATAATATACCTAGTATATCTTAAATAATTGCAATATATATTTGACATATCTAATGAAGTAGGTAGGTACCTACTTATGTTGAGCTCAGCAAAAATGAGCTAAATTACTAAGTACCTATAGTAAAATCATATAAATTAAAATATGCCACATGTTATTAACCTAAGCATGTAAGTTGAAATCAATATAAAAGGTTAATTTACTGTTTCAAAATAAATGTAATTGAAAAATGATACAAATGTTATTAATTGAACAAAACATACCGAAATTAGTTAAGTTACAGGCTTGAAATAAGATAATTAGGAAATTGTGACTAAAATCTCTTTTCTAAAACTGTGAAACATAGGCCGATGTGGACGCCACTGGTTTTAGTAAAAAATATGATAATATGAAGCAGGTACTTACAATTTTCTAATCAAAATATTATAACATCGATTAGAAATGATGCACCCTTCGAAAAACTAATCTAAATCACACGAATACTCAAAATGGCGTTTTTAAATCTACTACAATGAAACAATGAGACTGATCTCGTGAAATAACTGCACATGCCAGTAAAAAGTTACGCTTACCACGAATTTGATCTAATTATGACACGAAATTACGCATAGTTTTGAATGAATAACCTACCTTTTCGTCTTTCAATCGTCAAATATCTTCATGAAACACACGAAATAGTCACATTAACACCGTTTTAAGTGAGATTCTATTGTTTGAAAATTAAAATAAAATCGAAACACAGAATAAAAGGTTATAATAATAACAAGTTCCCAGGTTCCCAGCCATTCAAGACAAGCGGTACATTTGTAAACTCGGACTTAAAAATCACGCCCTACTATGTTTAATTAATATTCGATATTATGCACTTTATTTCATAGCCGATAAGGTGCTTATTATAGTTTGTTCATAGGGTATACGTAGAAAATCTGGCGTGGTCGTTCGCGTCAAGAAGCGTCACCTTTGTTTGACGTTTAGTTTTGGGGTGGCTAGTTCGAAATTAAATTACCCCATAAGTGATAAGAAAGAATTATAAAATTACCCCACTGTACTTGTACAATTTGTTACCTAATTATTTATTCTTACGTCTCTTTCTCATCTCTTTCGTTTTTCAATTTTGTTTTATTGTTTAATTCATTAACGCCGGAGCGGTCGCTGGCGACCGAGACACAATAGATTTTCTATTGTGTCTCATTTTCCGGGCGTTGAAGAGTTAATCGAATGTACTCTAAAGATCATCTTTTCTGTACTTATCTGATTTATCTTCCCACAATTTCACCCAGTCAGTCCCCCCACATCTTCTTCTTTTTGTCTCTTTACTAGATAATCAAGGTTGCCTGGAAGATTGCTAGTCTACTTAGCAACAACGTTGCCAATTTGGCATTTTAAATGCTAAATTTAGCATATTTTCTTTCTGTTAAGCATATTATTTATTCATTTAGCATATAGCATATTTTTTGGCATAATACATAATACCTTACAAACAACACTTTTAAGAAAAAAATACTGCTGCACTGCTAAACGCTTTTGACCGCGTATTTGGTTTATAAATACAAGAGAAATATGTAGATGGCGTTGTGCAAGGAAAGCAGTGCTTTTTTGTACTCCAGCAGTTTGAAGGAAGCGTTTTGCGTTGCTTTTTAGCATGCTTTGAACTGTTTTGCTTGCTTATTTTTTTTTAAATAGTTCTTCAACATCTACAACAGTTGATGAAGATCAAGATATTGACAGTTTATTTCAAAACTTGGTGTAATTCATCCACTCACACAGCTAATCTGTTTTTTTTTTTATTAAAACTTCATAATTTGGCATATTTTTTAGCACTTTTTTTAAAATACTAGCATATTTTTGGCATTTTTTAACAGCACTATGGCTGCCTTTCATGTGCTTTCTGTCTGTTTTTTGTGCCTCTTTGTATTTTTTCTGTTTTGTGTGCAATAAAGTGCGAACTATTATTATAATAATAATAATTTTTTTTTCAAACTTAGGCACGAAAAAGCATAAAATTATTATAAAATTCTAATTAGGTGTTTTAGCATTATTTAGAAAAAACTTCGGGGTAAATTTGTAACGGTTGGTAACACTGGGGCCGGACAGGCCGCGTCGCGTCTGTGTTTTTGATTCGACAGGCGAGTCCTAAAAAAAATCTGAAGTACATTGTAATTTGTAATTGTACGTTCTCGATTTCTCAACTTTGCAATAATTTATCACAACGCCAAAATGGACAGCAGTCCACAATTTGTCGCTCCTTTTATGGAATTATACAAAAGTTTCCCGTGTTTATGGAAAGTAAGGGACATTAATTACCACAATAGACCCATGAAAGATAAAGCTTACGATAAACTATTGGCTTATTATCAAACCACAGTTCCTTCAGCCACAATTGATACAGTGAAACGAAAAATTAATAATCTGAAAAGTGCACTTCGAAAAGAATTGAAAAAGGTAAGTGTTTTTTTTAGCAATTAAAATAGTTCTTACCATAAAGGAATAGAGTCCAATTTTGACGAACAACAATTCTGTTTTGAGCTTTATTACCATGGTATAAGCAATATTTTCCTTTGTAAAAGTTTGACCTAAAAGGAATTGAATAAAATATACACGCACGAGAGAACCCAGAAAGGCCGCGCCTTTCGTCAATACCTCAGCGGGGCCGCGCCTGTGCGTGTGGGGCCGCTATTAAGGCCAAAACCACGTGCGCTAGCTAACGACATCGGTGTACCATGAGTTGGTGTTGGTGCAAACTATTTTGTTTACGTTATGCCGTGTCCATAGCGCGTGTTTTACTCTACACAATCAACAAAAACATCTCAACATTCAACAAAAAAAAAAGAAAAACATGAGAATTTTATTTCGCGAAACAATGTTTTGTTGATTGTGTAGGGCAAAACACGCGCTATGGACCCGCGGGTCTACCGGCTAAAAATAATGAAGTTAATGTTAACTGTAATTTGACAGATGGATATGATACATTGCTTCTTTTCTTTGGTAAGTTTTTATTTGTGTCAAAACGAAGTAGCAATGTATCAGTATCACATACATCTGTCAAATTACAGTTAACATTAACTTCATTGTTTTTAGCCGGTAGACCCGCCGGTCTTGAATGTTTTTCCAACAATCAACACATTTTCCATACATCTCAACATTCAACAAATACGTTTCTTTTTTTTTGGTGAATGTTGAGAATTTTTCGCTACGCTCAAATATTAAGTTTATGGTTGAGATGTTATTGTTGATTGTGTAGAGCAAAACACGCGCTGTGGACCCACTGTAATGTAAACCGGCAGGCTGATTATCTTATTTAGAACCACCTAGCGACCGGTCTCATTTGACAGATGAATGTGATACATTGCTACTTCTTTTTGGGTTTTAAAAACATGGGTACCAAAGAAAAGTAGCAATGTATGTGAAATGAAACCGGTCGCTAAATAGTTACGATTTAGATAATCACCCTGCGGATATACTGCTCACAGTCAATACGAGTGAAAGAGAGAAAACGATACTTTACGTTTACGGTAGCGTAAACTCATGGTAGGGCCACTGAAGTGACCAACTTGAGCGCTTGCGTTGCGGTATAAAAACAAAACGATAAACGACGCATTTCCACGCATTTCTGTAATACATTCGAGTGAAGCTGACGTTGCATCGGTCGGACTATTGTCAATGTCAAATAACGGTATTCATACTTTCCGATTTAGGATTGATTAAGAGTCGTGCTGTCGGTTTGGTCGGACATCTAAATCGGAAGGTGTGGATACCTCTGCGGGTCTGTCGGCTAAAAACAATGAAGTCTTTGATTTGACAGATGGATGTGATACATTGCTACTTTCTTTTGGCACAAATAAAAACTTACCAAAGAAAAATAGCAATTTATTATCACATAATAATTTAACAAAGATTAAATTTTACAGATTGACATTTTGTAGGTACCGCAAGGGCTCTGAAGTTAGCCACTTCAGTTGTACATTGTCAATTTAATCACATTGTACCTACAGCACTTTGTACTATTATGTATTCTGTGCTACAGCAAAAAATACGAATTCCAATACTAAACTTCTTCTTATCTTATATCTTTCAGATGAAGATACACCAATCAGGATCGTCCGCTGAAGAAACCTACAAGTCAAAATTATGGTATTTTGACCTCCTAATGTTTACAGCTTATCAAGGAACGCCAAGGAATAGTATTTCAAGTTACGTGGATGTGGAAATTGATGAAAATGAAACAGTTAGTATATTTTTAAAACTTTTTTATATACCTACTTAATATAATATTATTTTTATATACAAAAGGTGGTTTTGAACGAGGGCTTTTTAAAATGACATTAAAAAAATAGTAACTATTTGCCTCACTAGATGGCGTTGATGGTAGTCACGGTGTGAACTGTCAAAATTGGCTTTGAAAAATATAAACAATAAACTGCGTCTTTTTTACAGGGTTGCGTTCAGAACGTTTGAGCGTCGGTTGTTTGGTTGTTTTTTTTACTCGCTCTAAGGTTTGGAACATAGATATAGTATATTAAAAGGTTTGGAACGACCAAGAACTGTAAATGTCAATTTAAATACAAATTCTTCATTTTCCATTTGGAATACGAATAATTTAAACTTTTCTTTATACTAAATCAAATAAAATCCGTTTTTTGAGGATCTATCATGATTATTTTAAAAATTAGACATAAAAACATCAAAAATACAAAATAATGACAAATGACATCAACAAAGTTTCATCGACTGAGATTTTTATATAAGTCTTTATACAAAAAATCGGTTCGTTTCCTAGAACAGGAGTTCCCTAACTTATTTGGAACGGGCCCCCTTCTACCTAAAAAACCGCCCCCCCCCCCCCCATCTACCTAGACAAGTACCCAACGGTCGTTATTTAGTTTGTTATCTTTAAATAAGCTCCTTAACTACGCGCGACACGCGCCCTCCTTGGAAAGTCTCTGCGCCCTCCTTGAAAACCCCTGTCCTACCTAGACCATTAATAAGTAACTGTTATCTTTTACAGATTTGCGAAGTTGACACAATAATGACTTCGCCGCCGTCTAGCGGTCATTCGTCATCGAACTCGCCATCGCACTCGCCGCTGCCATCGCACTCGCCACTGCCATCACAGTCGAAGCTACGATCACACTCGCCGCTGTCAGCACAGTCTTCGTCTTCCAAAAAATCGTCGGCAAATAAAAGAAAAAGTTTAATAAATGAAGCTTTTAAAGCCTTAAAAAAAGATGACGAATATGACGGCATCGGATTAAATGTAGCGTGTAAACTGCGACGTATGAACGACGAGCAAAAGTTGTATGCAGAATTATTAATTAATAAAGTGATTTTATACGGAATAAGAAATAGGCTCCAAGAAGAAACTAATTTTATTGGTCTTGTGCCCAAACGATCGCAATAGCAAATTGTGCCGTCGCCAAATGACGAGTGATAATTAGTGTCAATATTGTTGCCTAGGTATAGGTACTATCACAAAATAGAGAGAGGATAGAAGTTAAGCTTAGTACTGGCTAATGTGCCCTCCACAGGCACAGGCCCGGCCTGCAGGATCGTACGGAGAGGCGCGGCCTTCTCAGTATTGAAGATGCATTTGAATACTTCCTATCGAAATATTTATTATTTGGTACCTACTATACGTATTGATATAATAAATAAAACACTATTTTATGTATAATTTTGTTTTATTTAAAACTAATAAAATAATTTACTGAATGAAGACACTTTTTTTTATAAAAAACACGTTCTTCGAGGAATTGAAATATTAATACATACATATTTTTAGTACCTACTACAATAATCACACTTTGATGTACAGTAAACGGCACGCTAGGCTTCCACAGTGTCAATTTTTCGCAATCAATTTTAAACTTAAAAACAAGCCATTTAAGGTTCAAAATTCATTGGAGATTTTTGACAGTTTTGTATAGCTTGATGTGCTGCTGACTGTACTGTACATAATGAAACATGCTCTAATCGACAGAGATAATTATTACAAACAGCAAACTAATGTTGACAAAATGTCGTAAGTGATATACTTTTTGAGATATTTCATCGAAAATAAATAAGTACATTTTTATTTACACAATGATCACGCTTTGATGTATCATTATCTATAAAACTTGCACTAATCGACAGAGATAATTATTACAAACAGCAAACTAACTTTGACGAAATGTCGTAAGTGATAAATTGAGATATTTCAGTTTGAAAATCGAAAATAAGTACATTTTTATTTACACAATGATCACGCTTTGATGTATAATTATTTATAAAACTTGCACTAATCGACAGAGATTATTACAAGCAGCAAACTAACTTTGACAAAATGTCGTAAGTGATATACTTTTTGAGATATTTCAGTTTGAAAATCGAAAATAAATAAGTACATTTTTATTTACACAATGATCACGCTTTGATGTATCATTATCTATAAAACATGCAATAATCGACAGAGATAATTATTACAAACAGCAAACTAACTTTAACAGAATGTCGTAAGTGCAGTTTGAAAATCGAAAATAAATAAGTACATTTTTATTTGCACAATGATCACGCTTTGATGTATCATTATCTATAAAACATGCACTAATCGACAGAGATAATTATTACAAACAGCAAACTAACTTTAACAAAATGTCGTAAGTGCAGTTTGAAAATCGAAAATAAATAAGTACATTTTTATTTACACAATGATCACGCTTTGATGTATCATTATCTATAAAACATGCACTAATCGACAGAGATAATTATTACAAACAGCAAACTAACTTTGACAAAATGTCGTAAGTGATATACTTTTTGAGATATTTCAGTTTGAAAATCGATAATATATTTATAGTTAGGTACACAATGGTCACGTTTGGTGGATACTTTATCATCCACATTAACCTACCTATCCCGATTTTCCTTCTCTTCCATTCTTCACATTCTTCTCATTCATATCATTTCTCACACAGCCACACATGACACAATCCATACATCTTTTCTCCATCCATCCTCTATATTTCCCACTGTCAACATCCATATCCATCACTCTTCTAACCCTTTCATAGTAACTTTCATCCCTTCTCTTAACTTGCCAACACCACGCCTTTGGTGGATATAAGCATAAAAACAACAAATAATTTCAACCGTAAATAGGTAATGTTTAATCACGAAAAGTACATAATAAGACTTCCTGTAATAAGAAGAACTGTCAAGTAATTCGGTTATTTCAAATTAAAAAAAGAACTTGCAATTTCAGATGATATGAACAATGATAAACGAATGTATTTTTCAAATGTAGTAAATATCGTTTACAGAACTTGTGAAAGGCGAAAAGCTATGCCACCAGTTTTAACAATTTTAACCACCAGCTAATAAAACAACCAAAGTCCAAAACTAATAAAACTACAAAGACAGTTCTTAATATAATAAATTAAATAAACAACAATCACTCAAACATTCACTCAGCAATCAACAAAAACATCATACTCCTTCCACTGTTTCTATTAAAATCCCTTTCAAAATGATTATTTATGAACAATTTTGTACAGAAGAATGAAATGAATTTATTAGCCAGAATAAGAAGATGAGTGATA
This sequence comes from Agriphila straminella, assembly GCA_950108535.1. Lineage (NCBI taxonomy): Eukaryota > Metazoa > Arthropoda > Insecta > Lepidoptera > Crambidae > Agriphila > Agriphila straminella. Next base: position 2,205,272 of record OX467328.1, read on the forward strand.
GATTTTGAAGCATGGTTCAACGCACAGTGCCACGTCGCAAGCTTCGCACTTGAAAGTAGTTTTGCGGTCGCGCTTGGCATGATTACAAACAACGCACCGCTTGCGTGCGGTGCGATTTTTCGCTGCAGTGGCTACTGTTTGGCCCAAACTGACAGGCCAATGTGGATGATCACAAATGCGATTGGTTTGAAGGTGCGACGATCTACTGCTTGACGCTTGAAAACATCGATTTTGAGGGCATTGCGAAAGATGTTCGGTCAAAATAGAATCTGCTAGATGAAGCCGGAAAGATGGATGGTCATGATGACGCTGAGTGGAAGACTGAAGGAGAATGCGGGAATTGAGTATAGTAATATTAAGGAAACGCTTAAAAAGTTTTATATACCACTTTACACAACGTTTCCTCTCTAATAAATATGGCTCCAGCATCTGGTCTTTCAAATCGACTCCGCATATGAATTTATTATAATCGAGCACAACTTGCGGCTTAAAGGGGACCGGTTTGGACGTCGCGCGGGTTGGAACTCTAGGCAAGGCAGCAGATGAACCGTGACATGTGGAAATCATGGTCACTCTCTTTTTGTCTTGCCATGATAAAACACACACGTCGCCGGAGTGCCTGGCGACCACTTCTCCGCGATTTAGCGGAGCCATATTTATTACAGGGGGAACGTCTGATCGGGTAGGTCTCAAGGTACCGACGCAATCAGTACCGTTGAGTTTGAGAAAGCGAGCTAAATGTGGTGAATTGTACCAATTGTTCAAAAATAATCGATGCCCTTTGTGAAGTAAGGGGTTGATGAGTTCTTTTACAACTGCTGCGCTCTTAAGATCTGTCGAATCTTGAGCTGGATCCGGAGAGTCCATGCCAGTGTAAATTTTTAAAGACCACAGGTACCCCGTACTACTCTCGCAAAGCTCGAACGTTTTAACCCCATACTTCGAAGCTTTTGACCGATTATGCTTGAAGTCGAGCTTCCCTTTCCAAAGGGTTAAACTTTCATCTATGCAAATATCTTTATGTAAAACGTAACTTGATTTAAACTTTAAATTTAAATGGTCTAAAATCGGCCTCAAGCGGTGTAATCGGTCCGTGCTAACAGCAGCGCCAGTGTTGGATGGATTTGTGTCATTAGAAATGGGGTCTGAGTCTACAAAATTTAACGCGCGAGACAAATGTTCATACCTCTGCCGCGTGAATATACGTCTGAATACCTCAGTCTTGAGGAGAGGGTCGACAGAAAAACAACTGTGTAAGGTTGGCATTCTGATGATCCCCAACATCATCCAGAACGCGAAGAGGCATAAAATTTCGTGACAATTTGTCGGGTACCAACCCGACTTGAAAGCATTAGAAGAAATTTTACTAGCGTATCGGTTCGTTTCAGTTACAATAAGGCTTAAGATGTCTTCGTCCCAATAAGAACGAAAGGCATCATATGCCGATGAATGACATTGAACCGCCCCAGTACGCTCAGGCCTGAAATCCTCCTCTTTACCCTGAAAGGTCTCCATGGAAGCCCATTCAAAGTGGAGGTTTTGGCCTTCCAGCAGAGTATCACGTCCATCACTGGCGTCTGCAAATTCATCATCTTCTTCGCTCTCGCTTTCTTCCCCCCTTTCTGTTCTACTTCTAACACGTCTATTTCGCTCGTCTCTGCTAGCATCTTGTGCTGTCATCTCTCGCCTCCTCATCACATCCGTCGCCATGCTTAACAATACGGGAGGGACGTCGTCATCAGTAATCCATACTTCATTCAGTGGGTGTCCCAACTTCCACTGTTGTCCCATATTCAACTGTTGTCCCACCGAACCCCTATATTGGTCCTGACGTGTACGTGCACGTCCACGTACACCCCGCCCTCTACCACGTACACCCCTCCGTCTACCACGCACACTTCTACGTCTACTACTTTCTCTACCTCTCGATGAACTTTCACCCAACGCATCAGTTTCGATCGGGACAAATGTAGCGATGCAATCCGGAATCAAAACGTCCACATCGTCGTTGACATCGTCGCCGACATCGTCGTCGACACCGTCACGATCGTCTTGCTGATCCAGCGGCCTACCTTCCTCGTCGTAGATGCGCCGAATTTCACCCCAAGTTAATGGTCTTAAACAAGAAGCTGTTGTCAGTAACACAATTTACTCTAGATACCATGCCCAAAGATTTAAATCGTTAGATATGCCCTTACCATAGTATGAGCTCACCGAAGTGAGCCTCAATTCTTTGCTATTAGATGGTTATCAGTGGTCATTTGAACACAGTGTCAGTTAGTTCGAGAAAACACGTGAGAACTTTTTCAAAATGCCGTCTTGTGCCTTTTATTTGTGCACCAACTATAGAAATACAAATAAAGCAAAATGGTGTAACATTTCACGCGTAAGTATTTAGATTTCAATTATTATTATCGAAATTTATTTTCCTTCCGGTGTCAATTCCGATGGATGTAAACAACGCATCAAGCATGCGTGTGCCATTTGACAGATTTGAAATAATGCTACTTATTATATTTTTAGTACGAGGGCAATCTAACGATTTAAATCTTTGACCATGCCATGAAAACAAATAACGGGTGTAACAAGACACTCAACGAAGCCGAAGTCCACGCATTCCGCTCATCATCAGGATCATTTTTGTCTTTCGGACTATGCCTGGGAAACCAATAGCTACGAAGTTATTGAAGGTCAAAGTCAAAAATTTTTTTTCCAAATTTTTATGAAATCTTATTTTATTCGTTATTTCCTAATTTTTGTCTACAGAAACATTATCAAAATTTTATGTATTTCGTAACAAACAATGGCTTCAAAACGTCATCACTCAATGTATTTCATGAGCACGCACATAAATATTGCCTTTCAACTCGGCCGCACGCAGCTGTGTAGCATTCACTTGCAGGCGCGGTCTTTTAATTTTTTTTTTTTAATTTATTTATTTATATACAGGCATCGATGGCCCATAGATATATACCTTAAAAACTAAACATATATAATTTATAAAACAATGTTGTTAGTAAATAACTTAAAACATTATGTTAGTAAAAAAATCAAGTAGACACTTTGTGTGTCGAATCGGTGGCACAAGGCAGCGTCCCTCTGAAGCGCCTGTACACCACGCCTTGCGGCCAGAAGTCCTCCTTCATGAAGAGGACTTCCTTCCTTTTGTACGCGTTACATTGCGTGGTAATGTATGCAATTATTTTTTAACACCAAAAATCAAAATCGTTTCCCAGCAATAATTTTGAACAGAAATGGTCCTGATGATGGGCAGAATGCGTTGAGGGTCTTGTTACACCCGGTATTTGTGCTCATCATATAGATCATCATTTGCCCCCTTTGATTTATGAATCAAAGCTAGCATGACGAGTTACCAAAACACGATTTATATAGCGAAATATAGTGTTTTATCAACACTCAAATGTCAAAATTCATTCTTCATCCTTTTTTTATTTATTTAGGGCAACAAGCACCTGAACAAGGATATTACATATTTATCGGTTCTGTATTTGTACAGTCAACACAACACCGTTATCCATAATACTGTATGAAATCGAAGTCATTAACTAATAGCGATAAATCGCTATATCATATCGCATTTCGGTCATGCTAAGGAGGCTGCCCATACTTGGATTTAAACCCAGCCACTGTTAAACAAGGATTGAAATACCGTTAAAAAAAATAACGATACAAAAAAAAATAACGTTAAAACATTTTATCGGTTAATTTACCGGTAAAAATAACGTTAAAATTATAGTACCGGTAAAATGACCATTACCGGTATTAACTTTACCGATACTGTACCGGTAAAATTATCGGTAAAAAGTAACGTTATTAATTGGAATAACGTTAATTTTAAAGTAACCGTAACAAAAAGTAAATAACGTTAAATTAACGTGATTTACTGAAATAACGTTATCTAAATTAACGTTATTTACTGACATAACGTTAATGTAAAATAAAAGTAACGGTAAAAAAGTAAGAAACAACGTTACATTTAAAAATTACGTTAAATCAATCCCTGCAATCCTAGCATGACCGATTTATATCGCGTGATATAGCGTTTTATCTGTCAAAAACGTTACGTTCTGTATACGTATCTGTCAAAAGTGTTACGTTTAACTGTCAAAAAGACAAAGGAGTTTGACAGTTGAGTGTCGATAAAATGCTATATCATGCGATATAAATCGGTCATGCTAGGCAGGCTGGTATAGCAGTCAATGCTAATGACTGCGACACATTTTTCAACTACTGCAGCCATTGACGATCACTACTATCACTACTATAGATGCATACAATTATATAATAAACTACCGAAATACATAAAAATATAAAAAAAAAAAAAAAAATATCGTAAGACTTTTTAATAAAAAAGTGTTATTACTCAGTTGAAGAATATATGTGCGATAAGCTCAAATAATTCTATGAAACCTCGGGAAGCTCTCTAAATATCAATCTATTATGTTAATTATTTTTAATTTAATAATTATTAGGTCATAATAAAGCAACACCCTAACAGGGTATGTTTTTCAGGCCATCACACTTTGTCTAATATCTCAGTTATTGATGTGAAAGTGATATTTTAACATGTGCTTTATATAAATAAATAAATAAATAAATAGTTTAGTAAAGCTGTGCAACTATTTTCGCTAAAATTAGGTATGTTTTAGTTATATATAAAATAAAAAAAAGGTAGTAGGTGTACATTCATTGTGTTTTTGCTTTTCATAGAAATAATGTTGACATTTATTTAATTGCAATAAAGTTGAAATTGTATGACTTTTAGGTCCAAACTACTTTTTGTTAAGGCGAGGCCAGTTCACGATCTGATGAAATGACTGATTTTTGAACTTCCAATGTGAAGAACTGATGTAGAATTCTACTTCACAAAAATTACTGTAGACTGAAAAAGAAACAATGAAACACAATAACCGAACAGAATATTGAAAAATGTCATGGTAACTCTGTAAAAAAATCCTGAATAACACCATAAAAACGTATAAAAATAAATTTCAAATCGTCAGATTTCATAATTTTCAACGACAGTGATATGATTTTTTATGCAAAAAGGATAGCTTTTTTACCCGACTGCAAAGAAAGGGTTATGTTTTTTACGCGTATCTTGTTATCGATCTAACACAATAACCGAATACATTTTTAATAAATGATCCAGTATTTCAGAAATCAATAAAAATGTACTAAATTTCAGTTTCAGCGTCAGTTAAAGCTATGTAATATTCAACCTTGTTCTAAAGACAATAGTGAAAGAGTAAATTTCGGAAACTGCCTCGCCTTAATTGTCTTTGTTATGTAATAGGTATATGTAAACGATTGTTGAAGTACTTAAAACTTACGAATCAGAATCAGGCCTGAGCGGCGATCGTGACCTCTCTCGGTAGCGACTGTGCGAAGCGACGGGCGAGAAATCAGGAGCGTTCGGCGACGACGATCCGGAGCCCGAGCCATAGGTGACGGGCGTCAATTCTGGAGCGGTCGGCGACGACGACCCGGAGCCGGAGTCATGCACTGGCGCATCTAACTGTGTATGTACATAAACAAAGAATGTACAGTATGCGGAAAATAACTTGGCGGCTCTGAGCATCGCGCGGAACACAGATTACTAATTTGTAGCAAGCTACACTGCGTAGTAGACGAGTACAGGCGTGCGCGGGGACAGTGCGCGGGTGGAAGCACTCTAAACCAGGGGCTTTTCACTTAGTGCTTGACTCACAACAAGGGAGCGCGGTTTTATAGAAACCTACTAGTACCTACCTATATTATAATATCGTACACTTTTTGTCACATTTCGCTAGATGGCGTTGATCATTAGGTCTGACTAATAACTATCTCTAGTATAATAATGTACTCTATGCTCAAAACTATGGGACTCTACATGTACCCTTACCATGGACGATCGTCCATGCCCTTACGCACGAAATTAGTGATGAGCGATTACTTATTACTAATTTTAAATAATCGAATTAACTACTAATTTCAATAATCGAATGTCAGATTAGTAATATACTTACTCATTTCAATAAATAAAAAAAATATCGGTAAAAATAACGCTAAAATTATTGTACCGGTAAAATTATCAGTAAAAAAGTAATGTTATTAAATTGGAATAACGTTAATTTTAAAGTAACGGTAACAAAAAGAAAGAAATAACGTTAAAATTAACGTTATTTACTGAAATAACGTTAATTTCAATGTAACGTTATTTATTGACATAACGTTAATGTTAAAAGTTTCTGTCAAAAAGTAAGAAATAACGTTACATTTAAAAATAACTGGGTAAATTTACCGATAAAATGTTTTAACGGTATTTTAACAGTATTTCAATCTCTGCTCCACATTCAAAGTGAGGTAATTTTCCATCACAATAATTAACTCTTCAACGCCCGGAAAACAATACAACAATAGATGTCTATTGTTGTTGCCCGATAGGGCACATCGGGTGTTGACGAGTTAAAAAAGAAATTGCCTCTCTGACCAAAAGGGGCAGCCAACAATCACACTATTAATAATAGTATAGTAGTAACCGCCTCTGTGGTCTAGTGGTTCCCCCATCCGTGTAAGACGCAGGGGTCCAGAGTTCAATTCCCATGGGGAGTACAAATGGTACTCGGTTTGGTTGGTGGTAGGGCTTATTTCAAGAACACCATAACTACAATTTAAAAATTGTTGTGTACCGGCAGTTAGAGGTAAGATAGCCAGTTCCTCGGTGATGAGGATTCCTGGTGTAGTGCACTTCCACCTTCAGCCTTATGGCCACTTAACATCAGTAAGTGAAGGACTATCCTGTTGTGCATAAAAAAAGGTAGAAATCGAATTATAACCTCATCTTTGATGCCGCTCATTTCGCAGTTGTCTACGTGCTCCTCCTCACCATACAACTCCATTAAGAAATCTGCAGCCCGTAACACCGGTTGCCCATCTATGATTACAGGCCACATTGTCTACAAATATAAGAAAACCCATGCAAGAACTTTGTCAACAACAGAGTAAAGGTTTAAACTTTTTGTTCTTCATTAAATTACTTAAATTATAGGTTATAATTTGTGATCTCATTGCATTATTTCAATTTAAGTCACTCAAATGTTGATTGTTTCTTGTTCATTGTGTTCATACAATGTTGTTTACTCGTTAACGCCCGATGTGCCCTGTCGGGCACATAACACAATAGAAAATCTATTGTTGTATTGTTTTCCGGGCGTTGACGAGTTAATTTGAAAAATATACTTAATTATATTACATAATATTAAAATACTGGTTACTATCAATTTGCAGTACCTATTTGATACAAAAAAACACATTTTTTTTTTATTATTCTGCTCAATCTCGAAAATCTTGATTCGCGACCAAGATCTCGACCCGAATCTCAACAAGATCTCGAACTGACCAATCTTGATTTAGAAAAAAGAGATCTTGAATAGTCAAATCTTGGTCCAAGATTGCATTCCCTAGTAGGTACTATATATTCTGTGGCCTGGCCCAGCGACCAAGGGTCGGTCAATAAGATGGGTTACCAAAAATGTATTATATCGAGCTCCTTCGTGCTTGGGAAGGCACATTAGCACAGTATAACTGACGTTAGGCTGTTGGTCTCTGGTGCATTTGCAGACGTTAACTAACACCCACCAATCCGCATTGGGCACGCGTAATGGGTTATGGCCCATCCTCCTTACCCACCCATAAGGAAGGCCTGTGCCCCAGTAGTGGGCCCAGTTAAAAAGCCCAATAAATAAAAAAAGTCGTAAAAATCCAAAATAAAAAGGGCAAAATAAAATACCATGATCCGCCACGCTACATCGTGTTTTTTTACTCGTTTTGGTAAATCGTGTGACGATTTTCACGCACGTTTTCAATGTGGCGCAATGTGGGGTGGGACGCTTCTGATGAAGGGAAACAATCGAGGCAAAATAATGCCAGAGTTGGGGGACGGTCCCCCCAGCATGCGGGACGGATATATTGGCAGCCACATTACATTACAATAGATAGGTACAAAACTAATCATTATCAATACTTATATTGTTTTATTCTCAATTATGAGAGAAAATTACTAAATATCGTTCTCAATATTGAGAAAATCATTAAAGTGACAAATTTGATTCCCTAATTCAGCAAAATAACAATAACTCCTTTTTATAACAGTTTTTATATAAAAAAAATACTCCTTACCTCGCTAAAACTTGAGAAATCCTGAATCCACCACAAAAGTTCACAAAACAAAGAAATAGATGAAAGAAAGATATTAAAAATATTAGCGTGTAGAGCGCTAGCGTCTGTCTCGTCGAGGAGTGAGTGGAGAACGGAAACAAATAAAAACATTTTCGTGATTTTCGGCGGGAACTACTTTTTTTGGAGTGGCAATCCACTCCTCTTCACGTCAGAGTGATATTCCCCGACGAGGAATACTTCTGCCAGTTTCGGTTTTTATTGGTTTTTTGTTTTATTTGATCAAATAAAACGTGAACTAAGGTTGAAGAAGCTTTGAACTATATTTTGAACTTTTAAAACATTTTTGTAATAAATCGTTTTATCAACTAATTCTTTCACCACAACAAGACGGCTGCAGAAGATTTCTATGATTTATAAAAATTCTATCTATGTATTTTTAAATTCAAAATATCTTAAATCCATCATTATCAATTTCTAGGTACCTATCTATTATTTATTTATTACACATCTTTTATCCATGAACACTCGCACAATCACCGTTTTATGTTTTTTATGCATGCAAAAGTATGTATTATTACTATAAAACCACCGTTCTTGTTATTCCTTCTCGTGTATCTCTGTTTCAGACCCATGACAATCAGCGTCGTGACCCTGAGTGGTCGTGGTCATGGTCATGCTCATGCCTGCCTAGCATGACCGATTTATATCGCGTGATATAGCGTTTTATCATGTTTAACTGTCGAAAAGACCAAGGAGTTTGACAGTTGAGTGTCGATAAAATGCTATATCACGCGATATAAATCGGTCATGCTAGGCAGGCTGAGCTGGTTGCCTTTTTTGGTTACCATTACATAATTATTATTATACCTAAGTAATTTAGAATGCAATACACATACTTACATAAATAATATACTAGAAAAAAATCGACTCGCACCAGATAAATTCTCGGACGGGAATCGAACCCGCTACCTTTGGATATCGGCCCGTGGATCACGTAAGTCTGTTGCTAACAATTCTCGATTGAAATCGATTGAAAGCGCAGTTGCATTGCTGCTTTAGTTAAGATAGTTGTCACATTAGATCTTACTAAAGCAGCGATGTAACTGCGATTTCTGTCAGAGTTGATTGCAACAAAGTTACGTAATCACCCCCCGGTCCAATGCTCTGACCGCTTCGCTACAGGAGTCACTTAGTGGCATAGTCGAATTTCTTCTAGTATATCCTGCTCTTACGCTGTAAGCCAGGCCAGCGTTATTTCACCAATGTGAGGAATTACCTCAATATTCAATTGAAATATCTTTCTAGATATTTTGACAATAATTGATAAAGATGAAATAGCTATAATAATTTTTAAATTTGAGATTTTTGCATTCACAATGCTATTTTTATACAATACTTAATAATATACTAGAAAAAATTCGACTCGCACCAGATCAATTCTCAAATTTGAAAATTATTATAGCTATCAATCATTTTATCAATTTATCAATTGTCAAAATATCTAGAAAGATACCGAGTGCAATCTATGCACAACCAAACGCTCTAAAACAGCGGCGGGGCGTTCCAAACATTAGAGTGCATTAGAGCGTGACGTTCGGTTGACTGACACAACCATCCCGTTCCAAACGTCAATAACCATCAAAATCGGTGGTTGGAAAACGCTCTAACGTTTGTCTATGGAAAAAATGTCAATGTCAATTGACATTATTTTGTATTTTGATGTTTTTGAGTCTAAGGCCGGCCACACACAGACGGAATCCCGTTACGGAATTCCGAACGGAATTTCGATAATGTATGAAGATTCCGTACGGAAAAATCCCGTATGTGTGTGGTAGTCCATAGATTTGTATGGATTAGCTGCGTTCGGAATCAAGTATGTACGGAATTCCGTGACGTGATTCCGTCTGTGTGTGGCCGGCCTTAAATAATCATGGTAGATCCTCAAAAAACGGATTTTATTTGATTTAGAATAAAGATATGTTGAAATTATTCGTATTCCAAATGGAAAATGACGCTTTGTATTGACATTGACATTTAAAGTTCTTGGTCGTTCCGAACCATATGGACCCCCTAAACGATCAAAATTGCTTGTCAATCATTTACATTGCATTGCTTGTCAATCACATTTTGATCGTCTAGGAGCGATGCTTGACAAGGCACCACAGAATAGATAGATTACCGTGGCCAATCAACAGTAGGCCACGCCCCAAAATGGTAAATGCATGAGTTAAAAATAACCAAACAACCGCGCTCTATGGAGCCCCTAGACGATCAAGCATTTCTTGTCAATCGTTTACATTGCATTTACCATTTGGGGGCGTGGCCAGGGGGGTATCACTCCGCGCTTAAACTTTTATATTAGCCTACTGCTCGCGGCCCACTCCAAGAGGGCCATTGTCGAGGGATATCACAGCGCCGACCGAAACGCGCGGCGTGTGCAGTGCAAGCGACGAGAGCGCAGCGCGTGAACGTCACGAACGAAACGAGTCAGTCAAGCGCCGAATGCGATACTGCATGCACTTCGTTTTTGATACTTAATTACTAACGTAACGTTTGTATACATATTTACATACTTAGTTGTATCGAAGTTCGAAATATGGCACCAGTAAAGAAAAAAAGCTAAAAAATACTATTTTTTTTTCACCCATCCCATAAGCGACCCTTGCAAAAGTTGCTTAACCTCCGCAATCGTTGGGCCAGGCGCTATACCACTGCGCCACCGAGCTTCTCTAACTACTTAGAAATACTTATTATTTATGCTCTTTAAATATGCTCAGCTCACCTATTAGGTAGATTTATTTTATTTTATAAGTAGGTACCTATTAGTAATTTCATTGTTTATTCATGGGCATAACGGGCGGCAGTTTGAAATTGTACTTTATTGCCGTGCCGCGAGAGTAGCTTATTATTTGATGGTCCTCGCGGGGACCGACTTCTGTACGTTAGTACTATTATATATTCTGTGGCGTGGCCTACTTTTGATTGGCCACGGTAATATATCTATTCTGTGGTGCTTGTCAAGCATCGCTCCTAGAATGCTCCTAGACGATCAAAATGTGATTGACAAGCAAGCAATTTTGATCGTTTAGGGGGTCCAGGCTCTGAACGCAACCCAGTGATCTGTGTGTGTCTGTCTTGTCCACAGAACACAATTACTCAGTCTTGTCTGTGATTTAATGATTTTGATTTGATTTGTTTGTATTTTGTTTCTTTTTCTTTATTTGTTTTGTGGTGGATTGTCGATTTCTCAACTCAAGTTTTAGCGAAGCCGAGTAGGTATAAGAGTATATTTTTATTCAAAAACTGTTATAAAAGGTGTTATGCTATGCTCTTTTAAATAATAATAAATAGGGAATCAAATATAACTATAGGTAGGTACCAGCTCAAATTTTTGAGAACGATAAAAATATAGTTTCTAAGTGTTTTGTAAAGTTTTCTATTAAAATAAATGTGAATAAAGTGATCAGTATCGGTTTTAAGCACTGTATGTTTGATCAAACATAACAATATAACAGTTTTGTATCTATTGTAAATTGTAATGCCATGCCGGCACTACTATTCGCTAATCATCGGCACAAATTAATCGTACATTGCCGGTTTTGTAACAAATGTTTCAAAGAGGTTCTTTCAAAAGCATCAACGTAATAAATTCAATATTTTAAGCCCAATATTTAAGTTCTACCCACAGTTCTGTTATTTTATTTACCTAACTTTGTTGTGTAATTATTGGTGTCAATAAAAACATTATTATTATTATTATTAAGGCGATCATGGGCGAATATGAAGTGCCTGCATAAGGCTGCCATACTGCCAACCGTCCCACATTGCTGGGAAGACTCAGGGACAGTCCCGCTACTCCTGCATTTGTCCTATTGTTCCACTTTATCACATTGTCCCACAAACATCGAATTTGTCACACATTAAAAACGTGCACGTGTGACAGCTGCGTACAGTCACAGTCAAGATCTGCGCACGATTTACCAAAACGAGTAAAATAACACGAGGTAGTCCGTAGCGTGGCGACATTTTTAGGACTGTTTTTTATAGGTTTTAGGGCTTCCGTAATACCGGTATTCCGGTATAGGCTAATACCGGTATTGACATAATTTTAATCCGTCAACGCCTGATGTATTGTTTTCCAGGCGTTGACGAGTTAATACTGGTTTTGGAAGCCGTAGCACAGAATATATATTATTTATTTATAAACTTTTTGTTCAATATTTAAATAAAAATGATTTGTGCTTGATGGCATATTATTATATATACTATTGTACTAAGCCGTAATTTGCTCGCGTGGCATGGTATTTTTTTGCCCATTTATTTAAAGTTTTTTTAGGACTGTCCCCCATTATGTTTTAAGAAAGCTCACACCCTTACTTGTAAAAAAATGATTTTTGTTTAGGAAAGTTAACAGCCTTACTTGGAATTTGTTTTTCTTATATTTATAGACAATGTGGCCTGTAAACAAAGACGGAGAACAGGCATTAGGGGCGGCAGATTTCTTGGTGGAGTTGTACGGTGAACAGGAGCATGTAAACAACTGCGAAATGAGCGGCATTAAAGATGTGGTAATAGATCCATTACTACCTTTTGAGATAACTGTCTCTCTGGTCAAGGGTTCGCCCACTCGTATAAGACACAGGGGTCCCGGGTTCGATTCCCAGGGGGGTACGGTTTGGTTGGTGGTAGGGCTTAATTTAATTCAAGTCCGCCTGGCTAGCTACCACCATCTTACCTAAGTCTGACGCCATAACAAGAATTTGAAAATTGTAGTGTTCCGACAGTTAGAGGTATAATAGCCAGTTCCTCAGTGATGAGGATTCCTCGTGTAGTGCGCTTCCACCTTCAGCCTTATCATTACTTAACATCAGGTCAGGTGAAGGCCAAGCACTTTCCTATTGTGCATAAAAAAAGATTTTAGCATTCACAATGCTATTTTTATAATAGGTAGGTACCTACTGGAAAAAAAATCGAATCATCACCAGCCCCTCTTAAAACTTGCTAATTTCACGGCGCGGGAATAAAGATTGCTGGTTAGAAGCCATCCATAAATTACTTAACACGAATTTCATGATTTTTGACCTCCTCCCCCGTCCTTGTCACAGCTGGTCACATTTATGAGACACACCTCCCCCTCCCTAGTGTGACGTCACATATTTTACAATTTTACACCTAGAAATAATTGTTGAATTAAAATAGCAGTTCCGTAATTTGTTTTATTTCAATTTAAATGATTTTGAAATGTGACGTCACGAAATTTGTCACCCTCTTGTCACACAATGTCACACTTCGTCGTCGCCCCTCCCTCCCCCTTAACGTGTGACGTAATTTATGGAGGGCCCCTTAGCTGACGGACAGAGTAATTAGTGCATGAGTACCTAAGCTCTAACTAATCTATGTCGCCCCGCGCCGGGATCCCGCTTAACCAGGGATTGATAACGTTATTTTTAAATGTAACGTTATTTCTTACTTTTTTTACCGTTACTTTTAACATTAACGTTATGTCGATAAATAACGTTACTTTATGAATGAATGAATGGTTTATTCGGTGACATGATAATTGATACTAAGCTTAAAAGTAGATACATTAAATAAATATAAAAGAAATGGCACCGAAAAGGCATTTACTCAGCATAATGTCGCAGCATTCAAGAACGCCACGACGCTTTAGATAACGTTATATTGAAATTAACGTTATTTCAGTAAATAACGTTAATTTTAACGTTATTTCTTACTTTTTGTTACTGTTACTTTAAAATTTACGTTATTCCAATCAATAACGTTACTTTTTTACCGATAATTTAAAGTTTAACGCTATTTTAACGGTTCAATAATTTTAACGTTATTTTTACCGGTAAGTTTTAACGGTATTTCAATCCCTGCGCTTAACGCAGTGACGCTGACGCTCTAATACCCTCTTTGTTTTTGTATACAGTTAGATAAGCCAGTGTGTAACTCGCGCTCAAGATCGTCTTCGCCCGCTCTCGACAGGTCACGATCGCCGCTCAGGCCTCGCCACCGCTCTGATTCGTAAGTTTTATTTTATTACATGGATCCAATGGGGAAGGCAACTGTCCGAATGGCGCTATGTACGCTTGTTCCACGAGAACTATTAAAACAAAGGACTTTTACTTTAAAAATCGTTTTATAGCTTTAAAATGATCAAAGTTGGCACTTACAAATTTCCGAAAAATCTTGATATTAAAAATAAATTCTGTAAGAATAAAAACGTCTTAAGAGGGTTTATGCGCTACACTAGCCCCGCCAATGGAAAAAAACATAGTGCTTAAATAAAGACGAAATTGTGAATTGTGTTCTTCTAGTGTACTCCGAATAAGATTTGTGGTACTTTTCGTCGCTTAAACTATATATTCTAGTCTGTCGTTTAGTTTAATGGAGTTTTAAGCTAAACGACAACTAAACGACAGGTTATAAAATATTGTTTAATTAAACGATAAAAAGTACAACAAAGCTTCTTCGGAGTAGGTGTACACTAGAAGAACACAATCCACAATTTCGTCTTTATTTAAGCACTACATTTTTTTTTCCATTGGCTTGCATTGTAGAATAGTCTTTTATATCCATTTTGGGTCAGTGGGTATTTTTCGGTAAAAAACACCACAAAATAAATACCTATTTTCCTATAGATTTGTTCTGAATGTCTACTGTCTTAGCAACAAGCGTACGCAGCGCTATCTACAATTAGCTTTGCGTTGCCATCCCCATTGACTTGGGAGCTCGTATTTTATAAAGGATTATTTGTAAAACACCAACAACCTCGCAGGAGTAGATTACCTACCTACTATTCATAAACAACAACTTTTGATCTACAACTTATCCGAAGAATGACAAAAATCGGCTTTCCATACAAATGTCCAAACAGCTGATCGAGTTTATGAGAACATACAGTACTTCAAGATAAAGAATGAGCATCGGAAAACATCGGAAACAATCGTCTACATATATTACATAACCTTAGAACAGGGATTGATAACGTTATTTTTAAATGTAACGTTATTTCTTACTTTTTTACCGTTAAGGTTTAAGGTTAAGGTTTAAGACATTTATTCTCATTAAGAATTTACATTAATTCACTTACATGAGAACAACACAATTAAACAAACAAAAAATAGATATTTAGAGATACGTACTAATGGACAGTAGTTTTAAAACATTGTCACAACAAATACACAAGCCTCAGGCATCGGGCGCAATGATAACAAAACATTGACGTATATTACGTTACTTTTAACATTAACGTTATGTCAATAAATAACCTTACTTTAGATAACGTTACATTGAAATTAACGTTATTTCACCAAATAACGTTAATTTTAACGTTATTTCTTACTTTTTGTTACCGTTACTTTAAAATTAACGTTATTTCAATTAATAACGTTACTTTTTTACCGATAATTTTACCGTTAGGTATGTACTATACTATTGCACCGATAAAGTTTAACGGTAATTTTACCGCTAAATTTAAAATGATTTAACGGTATTTTTAACGTTATTTTTTTGTATCGTTATTTTTTTAACGGTATTTCAATCCCTGCCTTAGAATAATAACACCTAGAAGCCGAGTCCTCGTATGCAATTGCAAAGTGAGGCAACTAATACTAAGTTTTCAGATTAATTACCTTCATACGTTATCTAACCGTAACTAAATTCCAATAATATAGTAACTAATCTTCGATCAAGAATACTCTGGATGTCCGATCAGAGTCTCAAAAATGGCACCTCAAATAGCGTCCCACTTACAAACAGGGCGCTTATTTTGCACAAAGTAAGTGATATAAAATGTGAGTTTGTACAAAATAAGAGGTGATCATGTACGAAATAAGCGCTAAGTTTGTAAGTGGGACGCTATTTGAGGTGCAATTTTTGCGTACTGTTTTAGTTCGTGAAACGTTATCTAGGATATTCTTGATCGAAGTAACTAATCTAATAAATGTAGGAAAATTTTAACTGTTTTGTACTGATTCGGTATGATAATAATGGGGAATAAAAATCTGAAAACGGGGCCATTTTGGCTGTTTTAGTTGCCTCACTTTTGACAGTGAGTTATATTATTCTAAATAATATACTAGAAAAAATACGACTCGCACTCGACGATGTCACTTGTGAGTCTTGTGACTCGGTAGCTCAGCGGTCAGAGCATTGGACCGGATATCCAAAGGTCGCGGGTTCGATTCCCGTCTGAGCATTGATCTGGTGCGAGTCGTATTTTTTCTAGTATATTATTAGGTATTGTATAAAAATAGCATTGTGAATGCAAAAATCTCAAATTTAAAAATTTTGACAGTGAGTTTTGTAGAGAACTATCGTTCTAGGTGTTATTATTCTCAGTAGGTACTTAACAAAGACAATTGACAAAAACTAATTAGGCCCTAAAAGTAGTTTACAATTTCAACTTTATTGCAATGAAATAAATGTCAACGTCATTTCCAAGAAAAGCAAAAACACAATGCCCATTCTTTATCTTGACGTTGTTGTTGTTGATTGTTGTTGTTTATGATATTAGTAATCCACGACGAGGTTGTTGGAAAAATAACCCTGCATTTATACAAATCATATAACAGTGGTTGGGATTAAATCCAAGTATGGGTAGACCCCCTCAGCATAACTACCGAAACGCGTTAAGATAAAGCGATTTATCACTTTGAACTGTCAAAAGGATCAAGGTCAGAAGGACACGTCCTAACACTTAACCGTCTCTTGGGCACAAAACGTTTTTAAAAAGAATATTTTGCAAATTATTAATCGAATTAGTTAATCAAATTATATTTATATTTATTGCATACATGTAACCAGGGATTGATAACGTTATTTTTAAATGTAACGTTATTTCTTACTTTTTTACCGTTACTTTTGAAATTTACGTTATTTCAGTAAATAACGTTAATTTTAACGTTATTTCTTACTTTTTGTTACCGTTACTTTAAAGTTAACGTTATTCAAATTAATAACGTTACTATTTTACCGATAATTTTACCGGTACAATAATTTAACGTTATTTTTACCGGTAAATTTACCGATAAAATGTTTTAACGGTATTTTTAACGTTATTTTTTGTATCGTTATTTTTAACGGTATTTCAATCCCTGCATGTAACACACTTACAGTTTATTAGTTAATCACGGTCACGGTTAGATTCTAACCGTCTTATTCATTTAAAAACCTTTTAATTGATTTTTGTTAAAATGCTGATAATGCTTATTAAACGACACTATACGACACTTTCATTATTTATAAACGTATTTAAAAAATGCTACTTTACCATTATTAAGTTGTCTTTATAGA
The DNA here is from genome assembly GCA_950108535.1 of Agriphila straminella. Classification (NCBI taxonomy): domain Eukaryota; kingdom Metazoa; phylum Arthropoda; class Insecta; order Lepidoptera; family Crambidae; genus Agriphila; species Agriphila straminella. Next base: position 2,222,756 of record OX467328.1, read on the forward strand.
CAAAACAGGCAAATCCACTGGCTGATATGATATCCACATCTTCCGAAAAAAGAAAACAATAGTCTGGCAATTCATTAAACCCCAAGCGGCCTCATGATGCCGCACAACAATAGAAGGAAACTCTATTGTGTCTTATTTTCCTGTGCTTCACGGGTAGGGTTGCCATACGTCCCGAAAAAACGGAATTCGTCCCGCTTTTTTTAATAAAATTAAACGTCCCACCAAAATTTTAAAAGATATCCCGATTCATATTTATTTTGTCCCGATTTTATGTGACAGAAACGCCTGTTTTCCCGCTTTCTTATACTGAGCACCCTATTTAAGTCAAGGGCCCTATGGCAACCATATTCAAAAGTCAAAAATAGATTTATTCATATAAACTTCAATTCGAACATCGCATGCCTCCAAAGAGCTCAAAATATGATACTCCGAACCATTAGTGAAGTGCCATGGTATATCACTAACTCTGAAATACATGAACACCTGGAAATGAGTATAGTTATGGAAGAGATTGCCAATGCAACCAGAGATACCGGGGTAGACTGGATAGACACCCAAATGTTCTGGCATCACAGCTTTTAACGCGAAGCTATACCACAGTACATATATAAGTTTTTCAAACAGTATAGGAGCTCTATAGAAACGGTCGAATTTGACGGCTGACGTCACTCTTAGAGCTCTAAGCAAAGTTCGCAGTACTTTAGTCAGGGTTGTCACATCGTGTGGATTAGTTCACCGAGACCATTCATCGAAAACGGTTCTGAAAGTCATTACCTGAGGTACAGGGACTATAGCAAACATGTAGACATAAGATACCTGGTTGTACCATCGGCAGATTTTGTTCAATATGTTGAAAAAATGGATCTAATTTTTCGCCGTTGTTGTTGTTTCCAAAGCAAACATATAAATTGCAAAATATCCAAATTAATTTACGAAGAAATTAACAGAATAAGTTTTATACAGCCATGTCCTTGTTTCCCCATTATCTACTTAAAAAACCGACTTCAAAAAACCCTACCTCTAAAAAGCAAGAAATAATATTCGTAATAATAAAAATACGTCTATTGAAGTCGGGTGGGGCTGGAGTACAGATTCCTTTTTTATTCTAAAAGCCCCACCCGACTTCAATAGACGAACGACGTACTGCTTCCCGGAAACATCGTTCGCTTTAGTGTAAATACCTACTATTCGACGAGACGGCCGGAGAATGCCAACCCTAGCGATCCGACGGAGTGCAATGACAAAAGGGCCTAAGTGACGTTAGCTCTTCTACTGTTTGAAAAACTTATACAGAGTGGAGAGGACAATGCGACAATAAATTAAATCTCGTATATCTAGTATCGCTCCCAGTCTGCCTGTAAAATATCTATTAAAAATACCCAGTAGTTTAGTCACAAGATTTTTTTTTCGTTTTTAACATTTTCTACATGCTGTATCTATAAAGCTATTGCCGAAAACCCCTCCATCAGTATAAATTAACACAACGTTGCCAAATTGTACCTTATGCTCAAGACGTAAGAGTCATTTTTAAATGACACGCTTAAGCGTGTCATCTAAAAATGTGCGAATGAGACAAAATCTACCTACTTCGAACAAACAATAAAGTTGACAACGTTTCAAAATCTTTTACATGTGTGAAAATGTGTATTTGTTATTATTGAATTACTTACGAAAGCAGGAGATACGTATTTTTCCTTTTCCAAAATTTTATTTTGATGAAATGTCCAAACAAACACTATTTTACGTGCCAAAGTCCTACACCTTGTCTACACGTTTACCTACAGTGGTTACTCTTTAAAGTTTTATGGAAATTGAAATAAATGCACTTCATCAAACCAACCTGTATTTTATTAAACAGATTCAAACGTTAACAATATCGATTTTAATTTCGCAATTCAAAAAATTGTTTCGCTGAAAACTTCGGATCATCGAAAAAATCGAAGTATTATGAAGTCCACTTAGGGACTGTTACATTACGACTGTCTGCCATTACAAATTCTTCAGAAACCTTGATATTACTTTCGAATAAAGTTAAAATTAACTAAAATACTACAATTCAATTCAAAACATTCAAAACACAAGCGAAAAATATTTTTATCTACACTCACAACGTAAAGTTCCAAATATGAATTCAAAAGAGATTGCATAAACACGTACTTTTTGATCGTGGATAGATAAAATAAAAAAAAAACCCATTACAGTTCAATCAACTGCATCATAATAGTAGTTTATGATACAAGGTTGGTAAGGAGGTTTTTAAAACGAGTTGACGTTTTATAAGCCCGAGCCGCAGGCGAGGGTTTATAATCGTCACGAGTTTTAAAAAACCTTAACAACCGTGTGCCATACTACGTTTTTCAATACATTTGCGAGAAAACATTATAGGTACTACTGAAATTGTAATCTATACATATATTAAAACTGTAAATTCTAAATATTTGTGCGCGAATTACGCAAAAACCGCTAAATGAATTTTGATGGATTTTTCACAATTTAGTAGATTGAGGTCCAACTTAAAATCTAAGCTATGTTTCATCAAATTCAGGTGGGTGGAACCAGGGAAACAGCTTGAACTCTCCGTAGTACTAGCTTTCATACACTAAAGGGGTCATTTTAAACTGTTTGCGATATGTTTCTACTGTCCACGCGGATGAAGTCGCGGGCGGAAGCTAGTAGAAATTAAAATAAACGTTCGTAAACAAAAACGCACAGCGCCGGCGTGCGGTAAAATCAACTTTCCGCACGCTGTACTACTCCGTAAACAAAAACGCACGGCGTGCGGTAAAATCAACTTTCCGCACGCTCGACTGTCATCGTAAACTTACATTTTCGAGCAACTGTATTGAAATAGTAGTTTATGATACAAGGTTGGTAAGGAGGTTTTTAAAACGAGTTGACGCTTTATAAGCCCGAGCCGCAGGCGAGGGTTTATAATCGTCACGAGTTTTAAAAAACCTTAACAACCGTGTGCCATACTACATTTTTCAATACATTTGCGAGAAAACATTATAGGTACTGCTGAAATTGTAATTTATTCATATAATAAAACTGTAAATTCTAAATATTTGTGCGCGAATTACGCAAAAACCGCTAAACGAATTTTGATGGATTTTTCACAATTTAGTAGATTGAGGTCCAACTTAAAATCTAAGCTATGTTTCATCAAATTCAGTTGGGTGGAACCAGGGAAACAGCTTGAACTCTCAGTAGTACTAGCTATCATACACTAAAGGGGTCATTTTAAACTGGTTGCAATATTTTTCTACTGTCCACGCGGACGAAGTCGCGGGCGGAAGCTAGTAGAAATTAAAAAAAAAACGTTCGTAAACAAAAACGCACGGCGCCGGCGTGCGGTAAAATCAACTTTCCGCACGCTGTACTACTCCGTAAACAAAAACGCACGGCGTGCGGTAAAATCAACTTTCCGCACGCTCGACTGTCATAGTAAACTTACATTTTCGAGCAACTGTATTGAAAAATAACTTTTTAAATTTTTATAGCACACTTTTACTTTTTAATTTTTTGGCGCGTATGGGCTCATTGACAATGTAGAAATATATTGTGATTGGATGCATTTCAGCAGGCTAATCGCTCGGTCATCGATCGCCTTAGAGATGGATTTTAATTTAACAATGGAGACAAATTTATTTTAATGACTGTATTCCAACACACTAATCGCTAAGTCATAGATCGCCATAGAGTACATTTTAATTTAACCATGTAAAGTAATAAAATTAAACATTAAAACTAATTTACTTGCCATGGTTAAAATGTTTACTGTGGTGATTGATGACTCAGCGATTTATCTGTTGGAATGCACCCAATGTTTAATTGTATTACTTTCCATGGTCAAAAAGATGTACTCTATGGCGATAGATGACTCAGCGATTAGTCTATTGAAATGCACCCATTGTCTATGGATGCATGCGCTGCGCAGTAATGCGCAATGAGAATCTAAATTTCCCGCCATTATTCCACATATTTTTCTCGTGGCTGTAATTTCGATATAAAAAAAATATATCTTCAAAAAAATGGAAAATAGCAGCAGTGATGATGAAAATTGTACACCACCTGATGTCCTTGATACGGCAAAAGCAATGACTCACAACCTACTTCCAGAAAAATCAAGAAAATTATATGAAAAAACCTACCAAGAATTCCTGGCATGGAAAACGGATAAGAAGGCAATGTCATTTTCAGAAAACGGTGGTTGGAAATCGACGGCAGTGGCGGAGTCGTATATAGACGAGTCCGTAAACAGTAAAATTCAAATCTCCAACACAATAATGAATACACTGAAAAAAAAAATAGGTTGGATTTATCAGATTCCTCGTAAATTGTATCGAAGTCGACAGTTGAATATGGTCCTATCACGAATTTTTGTTGATTTCACCAAACTCAAATTGTTGGTGTTGTACCAATTTAATATGGTAGATTGTACCTTAATAGTTTAGTAGATTTGTATCATTAACAAATTACTTTGGTATTTTTTTAAACACGTAGTTTGGTAATCCCTACAAAACAAATTTGTATATTTTACTAAATTGGTTTTGTCTTTTTTTACTAAGTTAACTTTAGTATCTTCTAATATCAGATTTCCGCGTAAATGTTATCAAAGTCGACGGTTGAATATGGTCCTATCACGAATTTTTGTTGGTTTTACCAAACTAAAATTGGGTAGATTATACCTATCTTTATACACTAATTGTTTAGTAGGTTTGTATCATTACCAAAGTACTTTGGTATTTTTAACACGTAGTTTGGTGCTCCCTACAAAACAAAATTGTTTAGTGTGATCTATGTTGTTTAGTAAATTGTAACAAATAAAGTTTAGTATTATTTATCCACTTGGTGTTGTAATTGTAACTAAACGTACTTCGGTGTATTTTGTCAGGTTTAGTTTGGTAATAGTTAACCAGATTTATATTGTAGTTATTACCATAGTTTGTTTGATATGACTACCAGATATGATATGTAGTTTTCATCAAAGTAGTTTAGTTTATTCTACCAGATGTGCTATGTAGTTTTCATCAAAGTTGTTCAGTTTTATATACCAGATGTGCTATGTAGTTTTCATCAAAGTAGTTTAGTTTAATCTACTAGATGTGATATGTAGTTTTCATCAAAGTAGTTTAGTTTAATATACCAGATGTGCTATGTAGTTTTCATCAAAGTAGTTTAGTTTAATCTACCAGATGTGCTATGTAGTTTCATCAAAGTAGTTTAGTTTAATCTACCAGATGTGCTATGTAGTTTTCATCAAAGTAGTTTAGTTTAATCTACCAGATGTGCTATGTAGTTTTCATCAAAGTAGTTTAGTTTAATATACCAGATGTGCTATGTAGTTTTCATCAAAGTAGTTTAGTTTAATCTACCAGATGTGCTATATAGTTTTCATCAAATCTACCAGATGTGCTATGTAGTTTTCATCAAAGTAGTTTAGTTTAATATACCAGATGTGCTATGTAGTTTTCATCAAAGTAGTTTAGTTTAATCTACCAGATGTGCTATGTAGTTTTCATCAAAGTAGTTTAGTTTAATCTACCAGATGTGCTATGTAGTTTCATCAAAGTAGTTTAGTTTAATCTACCAGATGTGCTATGTAGTTTTCATCAAAGGAGTTTAGTTTAATTTACCAGATGTGCTATGTAGTTTTCATCAAAGTAGTTGAGTTAAATCTACCAGATGTTTATTGCAGTTTTTACTTTCGATAATATAGTATTATCTACCAGTAGTGTATTGTAGATTTTACCAAATATAGTTTAGTATACTCTACAACATGTTTTGTATTTATTACTAAAGACAGTTTGGTATTTTCAAACAGATGTTAAATGTAGTTTTTACTAAACTTTTAATGGTAATACCTACTATTATTTTATCAGTGTTGGTCTTGTAAGATATACCAGTCTTAAAATAGTACTAAGTACCAAATTAGCTTCGTACACTTTACTAGTGGTAGTTTGGTTAATTAACCAAACTACCATTAGTAAAATGTACAAAGCTAATTAAGTAGATAGTACTACGGCGTGCTACACATCTTTAGTTTTAACTGTACAAATAAACTGTGCAGTTAAATCTTCATGAAATCGCATGGTGTGGAGGCAAAACTGTGAACTGTGCAGTTAACATTTTGCCTACATACCATGCAATTTCATGAAAATTTAAGGTATACAGTTTATTTGGTTTACAGCTAAAACTGAATGAAAACAGTTAAAAAGTAAAAAGTATTAGATAAAAAATATCTATGACCAGCACATCAAAAATATTAGGCTTTCATAAAAGGTCGTGCTGGTGGTGAGTACAATGAAAATATCGATTTGGTACATGTCATAAAATTTATTTTTTTGATTAACAATTACTTTTATTAATACAACATTATGTAAGGATGTTAGGGTCATTCTAAACCTTTAGATTTTTTTTATATGCATGGTATTGCTGATCCTGGTCAGAACCAGGCACTGTTAAAAGGTGCCTGTTTCTGAGCAGGATCAGCAATACCATGCATAAAAAAATTGTCAGTCTTAAACCAATCGTTAAAATTATGACCCTGTGTGTATACAATGCTAAGGGAATATCGATTTGGTACATGTCATAAAATTTATTTTTTTGATTAACAATTACTTTTATTAATACAACATTATGTAAGGATGTTAGGGTCATTCTAAACCTTTAGAATTTTTTTATATGCATGGTATTGCTGATCCTGGTCAGAACCAGGCACTGTTAAAAGGTGCCTGTTTCTGAGCAGGATCAGCAATACCATACATAAAAAAATTGTCAGTCTTAAACCAATCGTTAAAATTATGACCCTGTGTGTATACAATGCTAAGGGTACTTGCTACAGGAGGTACTCTGCAATAACTTAATTAATATAACCTCAAAGGCTTACTAAACAATATAGTTCTCTAAAAACACCAATTAAACTTAAAGGTAGGATCGATCGATAGAACTTAAAGGAAGGTCTGATCTTTTTTACCACTTTTTTATCCTTCCACACCAACACATACACATGAGAATGCTTCATAAGCTTTTAATAGTTGTATGTACAGTCACCATCATAGTTAGGAGCAACCACATAGCTAAACGTGCCGGACTACAGCTGCGCCACAAAAAAAAAATTTGGAAATCTGACTTTTTGACTATGCCATGATGAAGTCGATAGTTTGTCAGAGTTTGTCACCAAAAACCAGAGTTTGTCAGTCTTCCGTTTTCGAGCTGCTGCGCCACACAGATCTCGAAAACGGAAGATCGTAGCGAAAATCTGATTACTTGTGTGTGTAGCCGGTAGGTCTTGCGTTTAGGAGATCTGTGTGGCGCAGCTGTAGAGACGTCTCTACAGCTGCGCCACACAGATCTCGCAAACGGAAGGTCGTAGCGAAAATCTGATTACTTGAGTGTGTAGCCGGTAGTTTGTCAGAGTTTGTCACCAAAAACCAGAGTTTGTCAGTCTTGCGTTTAGGAGATACGTGAGGTTACGCTTTGGAGACCTTTCTACCTGGATCTTGAGAACGGAAGGTCGTAGCGAAAATCTGATAACTCGAGTGTGTAGCCGTTAGTTTTTCGGAGTTTGTCACCAAGAATCAGAGTTTTTCGGTCTTGCGTTTAGAAGATATGTGGGTATATGCTACGACTTTCCGTTCTCGAGATCAAGGCAGAAAAGGTCTCTACAGCATATACCCACATATCTTCTAAACGCAAGACCCAAAAACTCTAATTCTTGGTGACAAACTCCGAAAAACTAACGGCTACACACTCCGAGTTATCAGATTTTCGCTACGACCTTCCGTTCTCAAGATCCAGGTAGAAAGGTCTCCAAAGCGTAACCTCACGTATCTCCTAAACGCAAGACTGACAAACTCTGGTTTTTGGTGACAAACTCTGACAAACTACCGGCTACACACTCAAGTAATCAGATTTTCGCTACGACCTTCCGTTTGCGAGATCTGTGTGGCGCAGCTGTAGAGACGTCTCTACAGCTGCGCCACACAGATCTCCTAAACGCAAGACCTACCGGCTACACACACAAGTAATCAGATTTTCGCTACGATCTTCCGTTTTCGAGATCTGTGTGGCGCAGCTGTAGAGACGTCTCTTTAGCTGCGCCACACAGATCTCGAAAACGGAAGACTGACAAACTCTGGTTTTTGGTGACAAACTCTGACAAACTATCGACTTCATCATGGCATAGTCAAAAAGTCAGATTTCCAACTTTTTTTTTGTGGCGCAGCTGTAGTCCGGCACGTCATAGCTAAATATATAGCAAAACGTTTTTATTACCATAGGACTAATAAGGGTGTGTTGCGATATATTTTGTTATGTGGTTGCTCCTAATTATATAACGCTCACTGTACATACTTAATATCATCTAAATCGAAAATAATATTCGCCAAGCTGTCTCAGGCCGCGTACCTAGTAGAAGCCCTAATAGCCCGACTTTAAACGTTCTGGTAGCGATCCGAGAGCCACCTTTTTATATAAATAATAGAATTTGAGGAACATAATCTGCTATAACATAATTAAAAATTGCCTCGAATACGAATGTAGTCTATACAATGCTAGATATCTACAGACCATACACCTAACCGTTACCGCACCTCGGCAGTTTTTTTTTTCATATCTGAGTTAAATATATACTTTTTTATATAAATAATAGAATTTAAGGGTAGTTACCTACAGGACATACTCTGCTATAATTAAAAAAATTGCCTAGAAGGCCACCAAACAGTATGAATCTGCATTAACGCCAGAAAAAACCTAACCATTACACTGACAGACTCTATTCTAGAAGTCTATACAATGCTAGATATCTAGAGACCATACACCTAACAGTTACCGCACCTCGGCAGAATTTTTTTTTCATATCTGAGTTAAATATATACTTTTTTATATAAATAATAGAATTTAAGGGTAGTTACCTACAGGACATACTCTGCTATAATTAAAAAATTGCCTAGAAGGCCACCAAACAGTATGAATCTGCATTAACGCCAGAAAAAACCTAACCATTACACTGACAGACTCTATTCTAGAAGTCTATACAATGCTAGATATCTACAGACCATACACCTAACCGTTACCGCACCTCGGCAGAATTTTTTTTCATATCTGAGTTAAATATATACTTTTTTATATAAATAATAGAATTTAAGGGTAGTTACCTACAGGACATACTCTGCTATAATTAAAAAATTGCCTAGAAGGCCACCAAACAGTATGAATCTGCATTAACGCCAGAAAAAACCTAACCATTACACTGACAGACTCTATTCTAGAAGTCTATACAATGCTAGATATCTAGAGACCATACACCTAACAGTTACCGCACCTCGGCAGAATTTTTTTTTCATATCTGAGTTAAATATATACTTTTTTATATAAATAATAGAATTTAAGGGTAGTTACCTACAGGACATACTCTGCTATAATTAAAAAATTGCCTAGAAGGCCACCAAACAGTATGAATCTGCATTAACGCCAGAAAAAACCTAACCATTACACTGACAGACTCTATTCTAGAAGTCTATACAATGCTAGATATCTACAGACCATACACCTAACCGTTACCGCACCTCGGCAGATTTTTTTTTCATATCTGAGTTAAATATATACTTTTTTATATAAATAATAGAATTTAAGGGTAGTTACCTACAGGACATACTCTGCTATAATTAAAAAATTGCCTAGAAGGCCACCAAACAGTATGAATCTGCATTAACGCCAGAAAAAACCTAACCATTACACTGACAGACTCTATTCTAGAAGTCTATACAATGCTAGATATCTAGAGACCATACACCTAACAGTTACCGCACCTCGGCAGAATTTTTTTTTCATATCTGAGTTAAATATATACTTTTTTATATAAATAATAGAATTTAAGGGTAGTTACCTACAGGACATACTCTGCTATAATTAAAAAATTGCCTAGAAGGCCACCAAACAGTATGAATCTGCATTAACGCCAGAAAAAACCTAACCATTACACTGACAGACTCTATTCTAGAAGTCTATACAATGCTAGATATCTACAGACCATACACCTAACCGTTACCGCACCTCGGCAGAATTTTTTTTTCATATCTGAGTTAAATGTATACTATGAGCTGTTTCCAAAGCGTTTTCAGGGCAATTTTTATTCTGAGTATGACATTCAGACGGTTTATAACAATCTAATAAACTACTCGTATCAGGTATATTTTCACTTAAAGTACAATCATTTGTTGGGAGTTCCTGACTTAATACTGACCGTGAGTTCAAATGATTGGAAATCAGGTGGCGTCTAAAAGACCTTACATTTTGATATACTCGATCGCATTGATATTGCTTACAGCGATATGTAGAGGTTAAACCTAAATTATGATGGAGTTTTAAATGTTCACAAAAGTTTTTATAATCCTCAACGGAAGCAAGGCACTTGAAGCAGACGAACATATTAAATTTAATTACTTCAAATCTGAGATAAATGACGACACGCCTGAAAGCTTCTTGTCTGATTTTAACTCAATATTGTAAAAATACTTTTGGATAAATAGCCAAATGTGTATTGCTTCCGAAGGATATTCGACGTCCAAGCAATGGAAAATCTTGAAACATATATCAAGCGATTTGAGGAACGAGTCGATTTTATAAAGAATATTGTCATATGCGACATAAAAATCTTGTAGGGTACCGATCGTGGCTCCGACGACTATGAGTATGGGCTGAAACCGGAGTCCTTTCGCTAGCTGAGCTTTTCGCTTATAGTCAAGTTGGGTGAGGACTTCGCTTTGGTTCTGAAAATAAGAAGTTTTATGAATTCCTTGTATTCCTTACATTTAGTAATCTTATTGAGCACTTCTTAGGGATCTGATCGGCGGGTGTCAGTTAACATTTTAACGAGTAAAGTGCAATTAATAAAGTACAAAGGCCGTAGCAAATTTGAGTTGGTTAAATTTGAACTGATATGTCAATAGAACTTCAATGATGAATATTATGTTTCAATCTATGGAATTTGCATCATTACACCAACAATAAGAGGAAACATTACTAATGCCAAAATGAAATACTAATTGAAATTCATTATGTAAAAAATTGTTATATACCTTTGCATGAAGAATGAAACTGTTCATAGCTTCTTGAATGCTTGGCTTTACGGCTTTTTTTTTCCCATCTACATGTTGGCACTGTATTCTAATGGTTGGGACTATTTTGAATCCAATGGTTGCGCAGTAGCAGAAATCTCTTACATCTGAAAACAAAAAATCGCAAATGAATTAGTAATATAGGTAATAGATACCCCTAAATTAAATGAAACCTATAATGCTATGATCAGACATTGTGTGTTAAGTATCCAAGATATTGTAATTATAATTTTTAGTGATTGTACCAAAAGATAAAATTGTGGGACAAAAACTGCACAACTAATTTTTGAATGGCCTTGGAAGACGTTATTTCTTGACACAGAAAAAAGGTTCGAGTAGATCAAACCCTCGGTGAAAGCTACTTATATTAATAATAATTGACTAAAACCAACCTTCACTAGGATTTTCATCAATTAATTGGACGTAGGGAGAAGCAGATTTGATGGTCCTTAAATGGGGGAGCGCTTTCTCAATAAATTGGGGCCATTTCTTAAATAATAGAATTTCAGAACCTTTAAATTTTGTTTCAAAATCCAATTCAATCTGAAAAAGAAAACCGATGATGTATTGGTAGATATGAAGGAAATAAATATTTCTTCCAACTACGCACATCATAACTGCACTAAGTATACTGATAACAAAGCAGCTATTTGTTACAGATTGTTGCACGGAAGAAATAAAAAACTCCTCATACAAAAAAGATCTATTGGTAAAAAGCAGCAAAAACATGTTTTTTAGCTTTTAGAATACTTGTAAGTACGTTTATTTTATGTTGTTAATAGTTTTGTCCAAAACTGAAAAACTTTTTTATAGTCCACATTAACTAGGCTACGTCATGATGATTTACAATATTTTTATGATTCAACCAAAAAGTGTCACAACTTACCAATTTATATCCAAAACTTAATTTATATGAGGGCCAATCGTTCACAATATCATTTATATTTGAATATTTTTCTGATTGTAGTTCTTTCAGTCGCAATTTTGACGTTTTCTGCCAATTGTCAATAACATCGGTTAGTGGCTCCTTGTTATACCTCAGCCAAACTTTTATTTCCTCGTATTCTTCTTTAGAAACTGGAAAATAATAGGCCAACAGTCATTTATTGAATTTTTTTCCAATTACTCAAAAACTGTAATAATTAAACATTTAAATTTAAAAAACTTAAATATGTACAAACATAATGATACCCACTTGCCAGAATAACCTCACTATTAGATTTCAACCCCTCATATTCAACACAATTTCTAATCCCTATTAAACTATTTTTTTTATACTATAGAAAGATGCGGGCAAGCAAGTTCTATAAGTGTGCCAAAGTGCAAGTCGACAGCATTTGAGTTGCTGAGAAAAACTGCTGTGACATACAGACAGACAAACAAATTCGTTAAAGCGAGATGCGAATACAACTTTGTTTTATCGTGTAGCTCCGCGCCGCCTAAGTGTTAGGTGTTATACATACCACTTTGTTCTATAACTACTGCGGCAGCTTTATTTTGCAGCTCCGTGTCGTTACACTCGTGCAGCAGGTCGGTGTCAGTTCTACGCCTGTCTGTGATTACCCCACTCTTGCGCAGCAATCTTTTGTGATTGTTATATTTGTCCACTAGTTTCCCCCTTGCTGGAATGTATTTATTGGTGCCAAACTTCTGGCTGGCTATGTAGTAGGTCTCCTAGGGAAATTAAAACTTTTAAGCATGTTACTAGGTACCTATCATTACTAGCTACTGTAACTACCAAGGTAGGTAGGTACCTTAGATTATAAATACAATATTAAACCTGCGTTTAAATTTTGGTACCTTAACTTCATTTGGGAATAACGAAACAATTTGTAAGGAAATATCTTGGAATTGGTCTTTTTTCATGATGCCATACTGCTTCATATAATACTCCACTACCGATTTTACCAAGTGGTTTCGGGCCGACGTGTCTAATTTATCATTTTTTTTGAAAGATGCGAGACACAGCTCTCCAGAACTATTGCTTTTTAAAATAATATTTAAATCATCATTCTAAACAAAAAGAAAATAATGTATAAGTCTAAAAAGTAATGCAAGTAATATAATTAAAATATCCATTAAAAATTAAATTCCTGACATTTAATAATCCAGCGTTAAAAGAAATGCAAAAATCGAACCATTACATCTTTCAAAATCGTCTATTAGGTAAATGTCGAAGTCTGTTCCATTTTCGTCATTTGATTTTAAACTTGTCCGTAATAATGAGTGAAGCTGTCCATAATGGATCTAATGATTCAGAAAAGTGCTAATCTGAGATGAACATAAAATGAAGGCATTAGAACTTACATGTGATTTCTCATTAGAGGTCGGTCGCTCTATAAGCTCAGCACTGCTCGCACTGCTGCAGCATGTTGGCGCAGAAAAATCAGATGAACTTACACTGAGTGTTTCATCAGACGCTGTCTCCTGAAATAATTTTAAGTATAAAATAATAACTAGTTGTTCTGTGTGAGAGAGAGCACCCGCCCTTGCAAAAGTTATATGACTGATACAGCAAACTCCCTCCCCCCTTCATAAATCAGCAATATGGTGTAGAATTAGGTAGGTACTTAAAACCGCTTGATGATTGGAGCTACATCAAACTTCCCCCTTTTTTATTAGAGAGAAAATGGGTTTCGTTTCCCCATAAACATTGATTTGATTAATTTTTTTTTTAAAAATCAAGGAACACGTAGTTATGCCAAGTTTCGTAAAAATCGGTCCAAAAGCGACCTGTAGACGAGAGCATAGTCAAACAATTTGATTTGTGGGTCACTGTAGAACGATGTCGCTATGTGTCAGCGCTGGGTTATCATGAAATTTTATTGAAAGTCATTATGACATTTACTGTAAAAAGGTTAGGCAGTGGCCCATGAATCAAATTGGTTGACTGTACATACTGACAAAAGCAAATCTAACCTATCCTATGTCTATGGAGACGTTTCGCTCGCTCCGGTCAATAAGAATCCGGGTCGGTGAGTCGGGTTCGGGGCGGTTTGGTCCATTTGGAGTATAGCCTTCGGGGCTCTATGAGCAGTCAATAGAACCCAAAAAAAATAAAATAAAAAATAAAAAAAAATAAAAAAAAATTTGTTAGGAAATTTTTTTTTTCATGACTGATGACCCCCCTTTTTTGGCTCTTATTCAATTTAGGGCACATAAAGAAACAGTTTTAGGCTTATAAACTTTTTCGTTAAATGCATATTTACCGAGAAATATCGATTTCAAGATTTATTAGACATTTTTTTTTCGATGACCGATGACCTCCCCTTTTTTTCGATTCCACGTATTGATATCATCGTCCCCATCAATTTATGTCATGGGCATGATGTACCCCCGTCTCACAGTTTTCGAGATATTTAATTACGAAAAAAAATTAAAAAAAAACTTCAAAGTTAAATTACTCGGAAAATATGACTTGCAGGAAAAAATGGAATTCTATAAAAGTGGTTTAAAACGATAATCTTAACAAGATAGGCATACAAAAAGTTGGTAATTCGTGCCAAAAATTTTCGGCTTATTAAATATCTCGAAAACTGTGAGACGGGGGTACATCATGCACATGACATAAATTGATGGGGACGATGATATCAATACGTGGAATCGAAAAAAACGGGGGGTCATCGGTCATCGAAAAAAAAATTTCCGAAAATTCTATGTCTAAAAAATCTTGAAATCGATATTTCTCGGTAAATATGCATTTAACGAAAAAAGTTTATAGGTTTAAAACTGTTCCTTTATGTGCCCTAAATCGAATAAAAGCAAAAAAAGGGGGGGTCGTCAGCAATTTTATTTTTTCCAAAAATTTTAAAAAAATATTCTTAAGTTTTTTTCCCATAGCGCCCCGAAGGCTACACCGGGGCTGCGGTCCGCATGGCGATAATATCGATTTTAGCGCGAATCCGACCAAATTAAGTAATAGACTCAAAATATTACTCATAGTAGGGTTTTTGTACCTACTGCATTTATATGGATTCGCGATAATATCGATATTATCGCCATGCGGACCGCAGCCTCCATGTAAATACTATACTTATATAAATAAATATCTACATACACTACACTACAATACTTACATGAATGATATTTTGCAACTTGTCAAGTCCACGTTTAAAAAGTATTCTTTCCTTTAAGTTTGGGATTAGTTCCTTTAGTTCAGTTTCTTGGATATCGGCCAGTAGTTTGAATGAAATCTCATTGTCTACAAAGATAAGACATAGGTAGGTTATTCAATATCTGCACAAGTCCGATTGAAAAACTACTTTCACTATTTGTAAACAGTACAACTGCGCATCTTTAGATGTATCGCATGTCATGATATGAGTTAGAAAACCACTTGAAACGATTTCTCAAACGCACAACTTAAGTTTGGTAAATTTAACTGCCTTAATTTAAAACCATTTAGTAAAATCTACCAAGATAGGTACTTCGTTATGAAGATTGTATTTCTCTCTCCGACCGATTTTCGAATGTAATTTGGTGAAAATGAATATGATTCGCAGAAAACTTTGAATGAATTGAAATTCTGAATTGTCCGATTTAAAAACTACCAAAACAGTTTGGTAATTTAACAATTTATAAACAATTTAGATAAACCGACCCGAGTCAAGTTTAGGTAGGTAAAACGTTAGTTAGTGATTACTTCCTCTATGTAGGTAGGTAGGTAGGTAACAAAGAGGATTGGTAGGTACTGTAAGCCTTTTTAGAATTATTGGTTGTTCAAAATATAAAGTAAATTAAGAAAAAGAAAGACGAGATCGCATTAACTTGTAAATAAATAAAATACAGTGCTAATAAAAAATAAAAAGTATTCAAGATACAAATATTCTTTTAATAAAGTGGAAACATACGTTGAGGTTTCTACAGTACCTACGGAACTTTTGAATATCGTTTATACATCTAATATGTACAAGCGTCAGTCAACCAAAGAATAAAAATAAAGTTTCACGATAAAACTTACCTTCAAAATCCTTAATGGTAGATTCTGACAATCCCCATTCTTTTAGATATCCAAAACTTACACACAAATCGTCGTCACTGTCCATATCTAAAAAAAAGCTTGTAAAAAATCACGAAATTGCAACACGACTCACGCACGACACGTGTTAACCGGACGCTGTGAGCGGAAGAAAGAAAGAACGAAAAACGCGACACGTATCTTGAAATTGCGCAGAACGCCTTTTTTGGGCATGCGGACCGGTGAGGTACGGGGGCGGCGAGAGAGGGGCGCGCGCTATTGGTCAATCCGTTGACTCGCCTCCCGCTACCCGCGTCAACGTCCCGCTAGCCCCCGTGTCAGATGTAAAAAATCCCCCATCCTAGATCGTAAAAAATAGCACAGATGGGTAATTCCGCTAGGATTTCCAATGATGACATCGTACCTCGAGAAGAACAAAAGCATAAGTGAAAAAAGTACATTTTACAGGAGAGCGAAAAAACTACTAAAATCATAATAGGTTTTTAATGAAAAGTCTGACGACATCGCCTTATGGATGAAAAATTAGGTAAAAAAAAAACCTTTTCATCAATAGTATAAGCTAAAGTTAAAAGTTAATGCTTTTTTACTTATTTGCTTTTATTTAAATAATGTCACTTTTCATTATCCTTTTTTGTTAAAAGAGAAATGTATAAACACAAACATCACTGTTCTTTTGAAAATTTATATATTTAGAAAAAATATTCGTGAATACGTCACAATGCAATGGAACCTGGCGGAAATGTAATCGATATTATGCTTTTTTTCTCTGACTTTTTTTGTTAAACTTCAAAATTAAGTACTCTTTACACCTTTATTATCAACGAAAAATAAGAGAAATGTATATGGTTAAAACATTAACACCTTTTTTCTCCAGATTATTATTTATTATGACGAGAGTATGAATTGTTATGGAATAATTTTTTAATCATTTAATGAAATAATA
Source organism: Agriphila straminella (assembly GCA_950108535.1). NCBI lineage: Eukaryota > Metazoa > Arthropoda > Insecta > Lepidoptera > Crambidae > Agriphila > Agriphila straminella. The sequence continues at coordinate 2,239,797 of OX467328.1, forward strand.
AAAGGCATTTTATTTTTGATTTCAAATAACTTTTATTCCAATAAAAAACAGATAATGCCGCAATTTTTTAATGGTTACAGAGACATATAATATTTTTGTAATAGTAACAAAAAAAATATTCTGTCTTTAAAAATCAAATAAAAAAATTATAACTTTCACAGTTTATCTATACCTGAAATAAGATCAGAGTTTATTACTTGGCTATTATAATGATATGAATTAACTTATATTTTTTATTAGGACATACAAAAATTAAGAATCATCTGATATGAGTAACAAAATTCAAAACAATGAATTTAATAAATAAACACATACCTATTATTACCTGCGGACATGAAAAGGACTTAAACAAAAATAAAAACATCAAACGTTACCACTTTTTCGCGCATTTTGATGCCGCCTGGCACCCTGGCACTACTTTTCCATCAGTTAAAATTTCTGGCAATGTTATATTCGATTTAGATACATGATTGGCTTGCTATTATATCACACCAAATCCAGAGCTCTGTAAATTGTATACCTTCAATCGCTTTTCAGCCCCTTTGTTGCTCAACCACTCCCACCCCCACCACTGAAAATCTGCGAGGTGCCCGGATCTGTTGATAATTATAGTATGGCAAACTTATAAGAGGGAGTTCGTCGCTCTGTAAATTGTCCACCTATTTCCGGGGCTAGCTCTTAGTCCACGGCGAGACTGCAGTCATCGCCATCTTAGACTGTCTACAGTTTGTTAGATCTACCCAACAAGTAGTTACGTTATGTGCAGCACGAGTTCGTTGTCTTACCCATGAGCGCAGTTGGTTGAACGGGATTGGCAGAATGGGTATGGGTCCTGCTACTATTGTGGCCATTGTTCCCATTTTAGCCAGCTCATCGGCGGCGTCGTTGCCGTGTGATCCACTATGCCCTTTAATCCATTGTAGGATTACTTCGTTCTTGGATGCTAAACGATCCAAAACTCGGTGGCATTCGTAGATGATATTGGAGTTCAGTGCTGTTAGGACGGCCATACTGTCGGTCAGTATGCGGATGTTTAGTTCCTTCATACCTCTAGATAGGGCCGTGGTAGCGGCGTTTATTATTGCAACACATTCGCATTGAAATATCAAATTGTGTTGGCCTAGTATTAGTGATATTTAGGTCTTGTGAGAATACTCCAGCACCAGTTCCAGTCCCTATCTTGGAGTCGTCCGTATAAATTCAGACTTCATGTATGCCAGAGTAATCTCGGTCACTTTCAAATAACTGTATTTGGTATTTCTTTTCGAAAATGTATTGCTTGGGGATCCTGTTGCATGGGACAGTGATTAGTGACTCATGTTTCACTAGATTTTTCCACAATGTGGAGTGAGGACCCTCTCGGTTGTACCACAGACCCAGGTGTTTAAGCCTTATAGCAGCCATGGAGGCTTCTTGTTGGATAAGCAGGTTCAAGGGTGTTAGATCCAGAGCTACTTCTAGGGCGGCTGTGGGGATAGTTCGCATGCTGCTGGTTATCGCAGAGCATGCCAATCATTGGAATTTCTGCAGTTTGTTGATGACGGTGCCTTGCTCTGTTTTGGACCACCAGGCAACGGCTCTGTATGTGATTATGAGACGTATAACAGTTTTATACAGCCACATAGTTATTTTCGGTGATAGCCCCTAGCTTTTGCCGAGTAGTCTTTTACATTGGAAAAAGATGATGGTAGGCGTTGTTTAGTTTTCCTTCGAGATGTCTATTCCAGAGGAGTTTGTTGTCTAGTATTACTCCTAGATACTTGACTTCCTTGCTTAAGGGACAGACTGGTATTGAAAAGTGATCGAAGTTGTTTTATCTTATTTAGAAAAACCACATCATAGCTGTACATATCTTGAGACTGACGGCTCGTTGATGAAACAAAATATCCGTAAACATGTTCTAAAGTAACCTTTACCTATCGTATCAAAATATCTAAATTTGATTGGCCTAAGGTCATAACACCTAAGGACGAAAGACCTAATTTAAAAAATACCTAATGGAGAAAATATCTAAGTTCATAATATATAATTGTTAAAACACATAGTGGATGGTTGACCTAAAGTCGATTCACCTAAGGATTTTACATCTTTTAAACAAAATATCTAATTTCAAAACACCTAACGGTCGTTTGTTTTAAGTTCATGATTACTAAGAACGGACACAGGCGATGGACACATAGTAATAGAGTAAGAATAAAAAATATGTCTTTCTGTTTGTCTATATGTATCTTTACGCTAATCGCCGGAAATACTGAACGGACAACTGTATAATATATACTGTTAAGCCTGGACATCGTGTAATTATGGATATAATTGATTTTGGAAAATGGAACACCTGATGCAGAGCCATAATGGTCCTGCTAAATTATAAGAAATAAAAATGACGCCCTAATTAACAAAAGTTGTTCAACCTGATGAGCATTTTCAGCTGAGGTATAAAAATCGAAGATCTGATACACCTGATGCAAAACCGAGTTTTATTACATGTGTTTACAAAAAATCGAAAATCATCGGTTGTGGAAATCTAAGAGATCAGGTTAAAGTTCTTTATTATAATAACATAAGCTGGGAGTACCTCCCTGTGGTGAAGGCAGTAACAGATTGGGCCTAATTTTTGATATCGGCTTGCCTAAACTAGTTAAATCTACTATTTTAAATATGAAAAATAAAATTAAAATTAGGTTTTTTAAAATTAGGTGTTTCGTCCATAGGTGTTATGACCTTAGGCCTTTCAAATTTAGAGATTTTAATACATAACCGTTCTAAAGCCTCACAAACGTGTAAATTTATTATCATTGCCCATTCAATAGCAATCAAATTCAATGCAACAATACAGGCTATGCTTGATGTCCTTATTAGTAACCAATATGAAAACATGTGAAATGAAAACAAGCAGGTATACAAGTAGGCACTAATAGTAAACAGTAAGTAATTCGTGAACTTCTAAATAGCAGAAGTTAAGACAATAATTATTTTTTGCTAGTTATTTAGAAGTCAACTAAGGCTTATAAATATCGACACAAAAGTATCTAACAACTACAAACTACTTGCATGGGTACCTTCTTACAGTTCAGCGACAACACTACTTGAGGTGGCGGCTAGATAGAAACATTTAATAAATTTATAAACTACGTAATAGGGATGTTGACTAATGAATAAAATAACGAAATACTAATAAAAATCGTAAACATATTAAACTTTTAGAGTAGCTTGTATACCTCTTGGTTTTATATATTGCATATTATTTGTTTTATGACCCTTCAAAGTTGGGTGGACAAGTCCATTTAAAAAGTATAAAATTTATTAAAATAAATTATACCTTTAATTAGTCCGTAAAATGTATAGCAAATTTGTCGAAGAAACCATTTTGATAAACACAATATTTAATATAGCTGCTGAACAAATTTCCTATGCGTTGCATACAAACTTGCAAGGCGTGACGTCATAACGTGCAAGCCATTAGTATGGAGCGTTTTTGATCGAGTCCATTTGTGTGCATTTCACACTGTGATATCTCGGGCAGTTTTCATGCTAGCGAATTAATTCTTTTACCAATGTTTCTTTTATTGAGAGGTAATTTATGTAACATAAAATAAAAAAATAGTCAACATCCCTATTACGGATCAAAATAACTACCAACTTAAATGAATGAATTGACAACTACCTACTACTTATTTGTACTTGCCTAGCATTCATTGCCATTATCATTTTAGATCTGGTGTTCATTTCATTGTAGCACAAGATAATGACTGTGTATTTGTCACAATAATCTGACATCGATCAATTTTTGATGCACAAATAACCGCACTTCCGCGCTCCACTCAGCATGATCTTGGATACTCGCAGTTATCAAAACAGCATAACCACCCCGCTCCCCGCATACCCGCACTTATTCGCGCTTACTCAGAATCATTTACGAAGAATTCATGAGTATGAAGAGCTTACGTGAAATGGACATTTATATTTTTAGGGGAACAAAGTCGTAACCGGTATTACGCTTAAAAAATATGTTAATCCCTTTGCTTAATCATTCAAACAGCTTTTATTTGTAAATAAGTTTATTAAATAGCTAATGGTAATCGCGATAATATGTGGCGAGCAAAAATTAAGTGCAAGGAACAATAAAGTTATAATGTTTACTCAAATTGGAAGTTTAAAATTTTGGGACAAAAAAGACTTTTAAAAGTTTACTGAATTTAATAAACACATTTCTACAGATGTAAAAAGTTGTTAAGCTTTTTACGTGTAAATTTTTATTTATTTTCTGCGTAATCCATAAAATTCCTTTTTTCCTCAATATATTTTTGTCTAAGGCAAAAATCCAAAAACAATAAATTTTAACACTGCTTTCTAATTATGTATTAGAAAAATCTGAAAAAAATTGAGCTTACGTAAGCTGAGTTATTCTTTTCGATGGAGTGAAAATCAAGAAATCGACATAAGCACACTTATGCTTTTGTTCTTCTCGAGGTACGACATGAGGTTTATACTTTCGTTAATTACTCAGAGTTGGTACATTGTATTTAATGCTTATTAGTGAGTGAACTTGCCAAACTTTGATTAAGCATAGATAGGTATTTCGTATTTAGATCGATGGTAGACTACGATGGTTAGAACTTTGACGGCAACAATATTTTTACGCTTTATTTATGTCATTATCTTAAACTAAAAAAAAGTCAAACAAACTCAATTGTTGTTGTTTTATAAAATGTACAAAACTCATTTAGTCGTTTCTAGTTGCGGTTGCTGTGCAGTGCCGCCCGCCGCTATACGACGACAATAGCGTACTTTTTATCAAATGAGTCTGATACCTATGACAAAATGCTCCTGCAAAATATACAATACCTAATGGTTGCTAGGCTATTTATGTTCGTCATTATACATATGGTGAAGTGGAGCTGATAGTGAAATACCAGGAGAACTCCTCAATAATTAACGTCCCTGCGTCGGGAAAAGCAGTATTTTGTAAAAGGTGATGAACCATTGACATAAGGCTATTGAAACTCAGCTATATCCGGGGATACCTACGGCAGTGCCCCCGCGCCAAGACGAACAAAAAATAGCCGTGCACTAGGTACCTACCTACCTTTTCTCGAACCATTTCGTCTCATTTTCAAACCCTCATAGCTTCGTCCCAGATAACACCAGAGATTTCCAGGAAAATTCACAGGATAAAATGTAGTTATGGTTAAGTATTACCACTGATAATAACTCACTCACTTATCATAACCTCCGGGGTACTTTACGATATCCTAGAAAGCTGAAATTTGGCATGGAGCCTAGGATTTACATAAAGAACAGAATCATTAAGAAATTTGTAACTTTCACCCTGGCTATGAGGCGGTTTCATAGATTTATTGCATAGGTATGTCAGAACATTGAAGACCTGTGACGTAATTCCTACCGTAACAAATTAAGATTAATAGGTAATATCACAACATTTAAACTAAATTTTATTACCACATTGGCCAGACGGTCCGATGTACTTATTTATGGTAGGAAATTACGTCATATGCGGTCTTTAATGTTATGGCAGAACCATGGTTCATGGACAGAACTATGAAACCGCAAGCCATAAGTATAGGTACTTTTGGCTCGGCGGGCTGGGCATGGCTTTTTCTGGGATTTGACCTGATAACTTTTTACAGCGAAAGCGTTACGTAGGTATGTGCTTGCGAGTCTTGCTTGGCCGCCAATTTTACATGAGATGTTGTTGGTGTATGTAAATTAAGTAAGTATTTAAAATGTTGTTAGTGTAATTACACTAATGTTTGAATTCTTAATTGAAAGTATGAATTCACCATATTTTGTATGTATAGAAACTTCATAATAGTAGTTTACTTTTGCATGATAGTGTTAGAAATGCGTTATTAGAAACGAGGATCCTTTTGCATTATGTTCTGCAATGATATGATTTTATCTATGACAACACCTTTTGAGCGCTGTCTGTCAAAAATAAAGTATCGAAAAATGATCTATGGTCGGCTAGCGGCCATTATTCGCGTATGATTTATGTGATGTTAACCTATAAAGATTCTATTGACTGTTTTTAATATTAATCGATATTCTACTGTTGGATACTAGAACAGAAATACTTGTACCGACCGTTTGCGGGACTGTTAATATTGTATAACGTGCCTATCAAAGAAATAAAAAGTGTACCTATACTAATCAGTGGGATTTTATTAATAACCGGCATCCTTGGAAAGCACTATAAGAGGAAAAGTTATTAATAGTTAGGTAGGTAGGTAGGGTTGCCAAAACTACTATATGAAATATAAGTACTTAGACTACTATATTTTGGGCAATTCTACTATATACTGTTGGACAAATATATAACGCGCCTTGTAATTAGTGTCAAATATTTTTAGGGCTGAATATACAAGTCATACTAAATAGGTCAGCAAAAAATGGGGTACTATTTGCAGGTTAGTTTGCGAGATATTAAGGTAAACAACTTGGTTACCTCATCACAAAAAGCATCATCCTATAACAGCTGAGTAACAACTACATTACACACACTAGCGTACTTTTGCACGCACGTGCCAGGTCATTTATTATTTATTATGTAAAAAAAGTGGCCGAGATACATTTTTCAATTACGCTCTCAGATTTAAGAAATCTTGAAAAAACATGAAATGTGCGAGCGAGAGAGCGGCTGTCAGTGGCAAAATCGGTACGGCCTCTTAAAAGCTACTACCTATATTTTTTGACATCCTAAATGAAAATCTACTATATTGGCAACCCTATAGGTAGGTAGGTGCTTTACCTTAAACTTAATTTTATTTGCATGTGTTGTTCACTTAGGTACTTATGAGATAAAACCCTAATCCTATTTATACCTACTGAGCTTGTAACGATGTAACAATTGTTGGTAAACCTATTCAATAAACACACAAATAAAACGAACACAGATAAATTATAAAAAAACTTAGGTAAGTACCTAACAAAATTGTTGAGATTTATTTTGCCGAAGTTACCATACCCTTTAGTAATTTAAACAATAAATGTAGTAGGTAGTGATTGCAAGGCCGCCATGCGGCAACAGTAGTAACTTTTTTTATCAAATGAGTCTAATAAGTACCTACCTACTTACATAAAACAAACTGCTCTTGCAAAAAAAATATTATATACCTAACTAATACAGCTATTATGATAAAATTAACCAAACTATATTGTCGTGATTAATTTTGCAAAAAAAAAAGGATGCTTTTTTGTAATTTTAACCATAAGTCTGGTAGCAATAGCAATTGCAGTGCCCCATGCGCCGGTAGTACGAACTTTGTTATTCAATTAGTCTTGTGACAACAATAATGTACCTACTTACTCCGATAAATTTAAAGGGACAATTAGACTACACAAATTCCAGCGTGCAATATCTAGTCTGTCTTGAAAACGAGTAAGTCTGCGCGCAATTTACACCACACTATTTACCTATCGAAAGCTCGACCGCGCTGTCATAGTAAAAGGGAAGGCAGTATGTCGCTTACGTCGTTTTCAACGTAGTATTGGAGTAATTTAGTAGGAGAAGCTCGATGGCGGCTCAGTGGTTTTAATATAAATAATAAGTAATAACGTTATTTCATTAAAAAAGCATTTTCTATGGCAATCCTTATCGTAAACTTAATTTTAAACTCAAACAAAAGAATGACTAATAAAAAACTTCTAATTATCTACGTTTTTTATTATGTCCGGCCACAGAATATATTATTATAATAGTACTACCTCCTGATTCACAAACTGTCGGAAACGCTCCCGACAGCGGAATGTATGCACTGTCTCTGTCACTCACTATAGAATCGACAAGGTCACATTTCTCAACCGATTCTTGTGAAATTTTGTGAGCAGGTTCGATAATTATAGTAAGAATATATATAATTTTTTTTTTCAATACAGTTATTCGTCTTGACTTTTTGTTTTAGATGGCCCTGCCAAAAAATATTAATTTCTCCGGATCTAAAAGTGCTACAGTAAAAAAAAATACTTTTCGAAAGCATAATATAATTACCACCTATAAAATAAAAAACTTTGTGTAAAGGTCATGGGGCAGAGTCCCATAGAAAAAAAAACAAAGAATGTATAGCGTTTCTATATTTTTCAAAATGTAGGCTTGTAATTACTAAGTCATAGAAAATATTCAGATTTTTAAGAAGATTTATGTTATATAATTTATACTTATATAAAGACATGCCATAAATGTGGCATGTCTTTATATAAGTACTTCTAGTATTTTGAGAAATACTTTTCGTTCTTTGGAACACGCCATTTTGGACTTACTCGGTTTGTACGCGTCAATATGTTTCGCTTGCGGCGCTTCAACTGAAGAAAAAGCCGAGCGCGAGCGAGCGAGCAGCCAGCGTAGGTACCTACCTACTAGCTAGCACACGACGACAAACGACGCCCGCCCCCCGCGCGGCGCGCGAGTTGTCGACATTTAACAATACTTATACCGATTTTATAAGATGATGACCGAGTCTTCTGATGCGACTTAAATGCATTCCATATTGGATATAAAGCATAAATATTGACTTAGCAACGCAGATAATACGTAAAAAGTCTGCATGTTTTTACTTTTCCTATTTGGTACCAAACCAATTACTTACCTACGGACAGGCACGCTGACCTACCATGAAAGGGTAGGTCAGCGTAGTGTAGGTAGGTAGTAGGTCAGTGACTCGGTAGCTCAGCGGTCAGAGCATTGGACCGGATATCCAAGGGTCGCGGGTTCGATTCCCGTCCGAGAACATGATCTGGTGCGAGTCGTATTTTTTCTAGTATATTTATTTAGTATTGTATAAATCGAATTGTGAATGCTAAAATCTCAAATTAAAAATCTCTAATGTCTTTTTCAATTCTACATAGTATTCGAGTTATTAACATTGTAGTTTTTGACTTTGTCTTATTTTTTGTTTTAGTAACTATTAACCATTGTCGGTATTAACAAGAGGTTGATAATAAATATTTTATATTTTGTATATTTTGCTGTCGTGTCAAATCAGATTGTAGGTACCTACCTTCTTACTTATTTATGAATGAATCCCTTTTTACGAAATCCAAACAGAATCCAAAATTCATAACCTTAACAAAACAAAAAAGATAAAAACGTGTATATAAACAATATTTTAATCTATTTAGCTGCTCTTTTACTATGGCAGTATCTTTCTGTCTCTGTCTGTCAGGTAGCAATAGCGATGGCAATGCACTGTTCGTTCTAAAACGACTTTATGCCCCTAAGTAATAAAAGTTGTTTTTGTAGTACAACTATGTTCAGTTAGACTCTAGGTCTGTTTACACCACGCAAATTATCGGACACTATTTATTGAACGGACTCGGCCGCGCGTTTTCAAGACTCGAAAAGGCTAACTGTGTTTACACTACACTGAGACTTGATATCGCACGCTAGAATTTGTGTAATGTATTTTGCCCTTAACTGCTAACCGTGTAAAAGCAAACAAAACAATCTCGTAGTATTTACAGAACAAAAATGTGTTTCAGGTTTTGTAAAATTTACATAAATCTTTGTTAATTCAAACCATACCAACTTACACAGTAAAATTATAAAATTAACCAAATTAAATTGTTGAGATTTGTTTTGCTACATTTACCATACTCTGGGGTCATTTTAACTATAAATCCGGTAGCGATTGCAGCGCCGCCATGCGGCAACTGTAGAAACTTTCTTATCAAATGAGTCTAGTACATTAAACAAACGCTTTTGTAAAAAATACTATAGTTTGTCATAAAACTAACACAGTTATTATGATAAAATTAACCAAACTATATTGTCGTGATTAACTATACAAAAAGTACGATACTCTTTTGTAATTTTAACCATAAATCTGGTAGCGATGGCAGCGCCACCATGCGCCAGTAGTTTGGACTTTGTTACTAAATTAGTCTTGTAATAACAAAAATGTACTCCGATAAATTTAACTGCTAACCGTGTATAAGCAAACAAAACAATCTCGTAGTATTTACAGAATAGAAATGTGTTTCAGGTTTTATAAAATTTACATAAATATTTGTTAATTCAAACCATGCCAATTTACACAGTAAAATTATAAAATTTACCAAATTAAATTGTTGAGATTTGTTTTGCTACATTTACCATACTCTTGAGTCATTTTAACTATAAATCCGGTAGCGATTGCAGCGCCGCCATGCGGCAACTGTAGAAACTTTCTTATCAAATGAGTCTAGTACATTAAACAAACGCTTTTGTAAAAAATACTATAGTTTGTCATAAAACTAACACAGTTATTATGATAAAATTAACCAAACTATATTGTCGTGATTAACTATACAAAAAGTACGATACTCTTTTGTAATTTTAACCATTAATCTGGTAGCGATGGCAGCGCCACCATGCGCCAGTAGTTTGGACTTTGTTACTAAATTAGTCTTGTAATAACAAAAATGTACTCCGATAAATTTAACTGCTAACCTTGTATAGGCAAACAAAACAATCTCGTAGTATTTACAGAATAGAAATGTGTTTCAGGTTTTATAAAATTTACATAAATATTTGTTAATTCAAACCATGCCAATTTACACAGTAAAATTATAAAATTAACCAAATTAAATTGTTGAGATTTGTTATGCTACATTTACCATACTCTTGAGTCATTTTAACTATAAATCCGGTAGCGATTGCAGCGCCGCCATGCGGCAACTGTAGAAACTTTCTTATCAAATGAGTCTAGTACATTTAACAAACGCTTTTGTAAAAAATACTATAGTTTGTCATAAAACTAACACAGTTATTATGATAAAATTAACCAAACTAAACTAACTATACAAAAAGTACGATACTCTTTTAAATTTTTAACCATAAGTCTGGTAGCAATTGCAGCGTCTCCATGCGCCAGTAGTATGAACTTTGTTATTCAATTAGTCTTGTAATTACAAAAATGTACTCCGATAAATTTAACTGCTAAACGTGTAAAAGTAAACAAAACAATCTCGTAGTTTTTACAGAACAAAAATGTGTTTCAGGTTTTGTAAAATTTACATAAATCTTTGTTAATTCAAACCATACCAACTTACACAGTAAAATTATAAAATTAACCAAATTAAATTGTTGAGATTTGTTTTGCTACATTTACCATACTCTTGAGTCATTTTAACTATAAATCCGGTAGCGATTGCAGCGCCGCCATGCAGCAACTGTAGAAACTTTCTTATCAAATGAGTCTAGTACATAAAACAAACTGCTTTTATAAAAAATACTTTACTTTGTCATAAAACTAACACAGCTATTATAATATAATTAACCAAACTATATTGTCGTGATTAATTTTACAAAAAAGTAGGATGCTTTTTTGTAATTTTAACCCTAGATCTAGTAGCAATTGCAGCGCCTCCAAGCGCCAGTAGTATGAACTTTGTTATTCAATTAGTCTTGTAATTACAAAAATGTACTCCGATAAATTTAACTGCTAAACGTGTAAAAGCAAACAAAACAAACTCATAGTATTTACAGAACAAAAATGTGTTTCAGGTTTTGTAAAATTTACATAAATCTTTGTTAATTCAAACATACCAACTTACACAGTAAAATTATAAAACTAACCAAATTAAATTTGTGAAGATTTGTTTTGCTACATTTACCATACTCTTTAGTAATTGTAACTTTAAATCTGATAGAGATTGCAGCGCCGCCACGCGGCAACTGTAGAAACTTTCTTATCAAATGAGTCTAGTACATAAAACAAACTGCTCTAGTAAAAAATACTTTACTTTGTCATAAAACTAACACAGCTATTATGATAAAATTAACCAAACTTCATTGTCGTGATTAAATTTGTAAAAAGTACAATACTCTTTTGTAATTTTAACCAAAAGTCTGGTAGCGATTGCAGCGCCACCATGCGCCGTTAGTGGGAACTTGGTTTATTAAATTAGTCTTGTAATTACAACAAAACACTCTGATAAATATTACTGCTAAACGTGTAAAAGTAAACAAAAAATCTCGTAATATTTACAAACCAAAAGTATGTCTCAAGTTTTGTAAATTTTACTAAACTCTTTGTCAATTTTAACCATTACTCTGGTAACGACTATAATTTGAAGTCAACCTATTTATGTTTTGTAATTTCAACAGCCAGATCTTGTCATACTTATCAAAGTTCCCGTGTAATTTGGCCAACCTTCGCCGATTTGGTAAATCCAACAAAGCATTTTTTTCAGTGTACAATAGAAAACAACGCTAAGGAAGTGAACATAAATATCCCACAACATACAACTCTGAGTAACAATAATGCCTCTGCCAGCTCCATAAATATTCAATTTCATAATTGCAGTATTAATAATTTTAACAACTATTATAAATAAATACTATTTTTTCACTTTTGTTTTATTTCAACTGTATGAGTGAAGATAAAGTAGTGTATGAAACTGCACATAACTAGGTATTAAAACACTCGTGTGATACTATTAAAAACCTCGCTTACGGCTCGGTTTTTAAACACACACTCATGTTTTAATACCCCTCTTTATGTGTCAGTATATATCATAAACTACTATAATATCATATATCAATCAATCAATATCACTTTCTGGATAGCCATCATCAGATCACAGCACGGTACATCCCTGGCAGAAAACCAAGGCTTAGTTACCTCGTTTGTATGAAAATAACACCTGTATGTGTGTGCTATGTGAATGTAATCTCTTTGTTCAGTTGTTTGTTGCCCAAAATAAATAAATAACTAAAAAAGGATGGAGAATGGATTTTGACAGTTAAGTGTTGATAAAACGCTATTTTCGTGTTTCGGTGTGCTAGCATAGATTAATAATCAAAGTGGACAGATGTCTATGATATAGGTATGATCATGATAAGCACAAGTATTTGTTTTCATGGTATGGTATCTTGAGGGAATAATTGTCTCTGACAACAACTTTTTTGTTTAAGACCATTACCTCGGGGTGAAATTCAGCGCACCTATAACAAGAAAGGTAGGCCGCTGGATCAGGAGGACGATCGTGATAGTGTCGACGACGTCGATGTCGACTTATTGACTCCGGATGTTACGTTTATCACAACGAGGGGTAGAGAAAGTAGTAGACGTAGAGGTGTGCGAAATGTGCGTGGTAGAGGGCGGGGTGTACGTGGTAGAGGGCGGGGTGTACGTGAACGTGGACGTGAACGTCAGAATCGGGGTAGAGGTAGGGGGGGACAACAGTTGAGTAAAGGAAAACAGTGGGATGTGGAACAGCCACTGAATGAAGTATGGATTACTGACGATGACGTCCCTCCCGAATCGATATGTATGGCGACGGATGTCATGAGGAGGCGAGAGACGAGAGCACAAGATGCTAGCAGAAACGAGCGAAATAGACGTGTAAGAAGTAGAACAGAAAGGGGGGAAGAAAGCGAGAGCGAAGAAGATGATGAATTTGCGGACGCCAGTGATGGACGTGATACTCTGCTGGAAGGCCAGAACCTCCACTTTGAATGGGCTTCCATGGAGTCCTTTCAGGTTAAAGTGGAGGATTTCAGGCCTGAGCGTACTGGGGCGGTTCAATGTCATTCTTCGGCATATGATGCCTTTCGTTCTTATTGGGACGATGACATCTTAAGCCTTATTGTAACTGAAACGAACCGATACGCTAGTAAAATTTCTTCTGATGCTTTCCAGTCGGATTGGTACCCGACTAACTGTCACGAAATTTTATGCCTCTTCGCGTTCTGGATAATGTTGGGGATCGTCAGATTGCCAACTATAACCAGTTGTTTTTCTGTCGACCCTCTCCTCAAGACTGAGGTATTTAGACGTATATTCACGCGGAAGAGGTATGAAAATTTGTCTCGCGCGTTAAATTTTGTAGACACAGACCACATTTCTAAAGACACAAATCCATCCAACACTGGCGCTGCTGTTAGCTCGGACCGATTACATCGCTTGAGGCCGATTTTAGACCATTTAAATTTAAAGTTTAAATCTAATTACGTTTTACAGAAAGATATTTGCATAGGGCTCGACTTCAGGCACTATATTCGGTCCAAAGCTTCGCAGTTTGGGGTCAAAACGTTCGAGCTGTGCGAGAGTGCTTCAGGGTACCTGTGGTCTTTCGTAGTGTACACTGGTAAGAACGCCACTCCGGATTCGACAGATCTTATGAACACATCTGTTGTTAAACAGCTCATTGACCCCTTACTTCACAAAGGGTATCGATTATTTGTGAACAAATGGTACAATTCACCACATTTAGCTCGCTTTCTCAAACTCAACGGTACTGATTGCGTCGGTACCTTGAGACCTACCCGATCGAACGTTCCCTCTGTAATAAATATAGCTCCGCTAAAACGCGGAGAAGTGGTCGCCAGGCACTCCGGGGACATGTGTGTTTTATCATGGCAAGATAGAAAGAGAGTGACCATGATTTCCACATGTCATGGTTCATCTGCTGCCTTGCCTAGAGTTCCAACCTGCGCTCTGTCCCGAACGGTCACCTTTCAGCCCCAAGTTGTGCTCGATTATGATAAATTCATGGGCGGAGTCGATTTAAAAGACCAGATGCTGGAGCCGATGGAGCCATATTTATTAGAGAGGAAAGGTGGTGTTAACTGTGTAAAGTGGTACATGAAGATCTTTAAGCGCTTGCTTAATATTTCTATTTTCAATTCCCGCATTTTGCTTCAGTCTTCCACTCAGCAACATCATGACTTTCTATCATTCCGGCTTCATCTAGTAAATTCTATTCTCACCGAACATCTTTCGCAGAGCCCTGAAAGTCTTGGTTTTCATGCGGCTAGCAGTAGTTCATTGCACCTTCAACCCGATCACATTCAACCCGATCACATTCATAATCATTCTCATTGGCCTGTCCGTTTAGAACAAACAGCAAGCAGTGCAGCAATTAATCGCCACGCTCGCAAGCGATGCGTTGTTTGTCTTCAAGCCAAGCGGGAGCACAAGACTACTTTTAAGTGCGAAGCTTGCGATGTGCCACTGTGCGTAGAATACTGCTTTAAGGTATATCATTCATCTCCTTCTGTCCAGTAAATGTATACTCATCAATTTTGTCTAGGGATACAGGTGTTTTTTTCATACAAACGAGGTAACTTTGAAGCCTTAGTGTTCTGCAAGGGATGTACCATGCTGTGATCTGATGATGGCTATCCAGGGAGTGAATGGAGGAGATTCAGATCGTTGTACACACCGAACTGATTTGATCAGCATTCTAAAAGATAGAAGGATCAGAGTTCTCAGTTTCAGGATTTCCATACATTTTAATGCTATTTTCGCAGTTTTTTCAAACATGTCCTTTAATTTTTTAGAATGCTGATCAGATCAGTTGCGTGTGTATTGCGATCTGAATCTCCGCCATTCACTCCCTGGATTGCCATCATCAGATCACAACACGGTACATCCCTTGCAAGAAACCATGGCTTCAAAGTTACCTCGTTTGTATGAAAAAAAAACACATGTATTCCTAGACAAAGTTGATGTGTGTATTTATTTTTGTTTATTTATTCATTTCAGTACACAATTGTTCATAAATAATCATTATGATAGGGATCTTATGAAAACAGTGGAAGTAGTATGTTTTGTTTGCTTGTTGAGTGAATGTTGGTTTGATATTTATTTAATTTTAAGAAGAATTGTCTTTTGATGTTTTATTTGTTCCATTGATGGCCTTTCATAAGTTCTGAAAAGTACATTCATATAAATTGCAAAAACTTTACTTTAATTTTAAAAGAATACCAACCGAGTTAGGTACTAATTAATAGTTCTTAAAACAGGTATTCTGATTATGTAAAAAAATATCTATTACAAAAATGTTTCTTTTTGTGGTTGACGTATAGTGTAAACATTTTAGTATAAATTGATTTAATTTCAAAAAATAACTACCTACCTGATTATAAATCTATGTTTTGTATGCTGATATCCACCAAAAGCGTGGTATGGGCATGTTATGAGAAGGTATGAAAGTTACTAGAAGAATGATGGATATGGATGTTGATGGATGGGAAGTAAGAGGATGGATGGATGGATTGTGTCATGTGTGGCTGTGTGAGCAATGAAATAAATGTGAAGAATAGAAAGAATGAAAGAGATGGAAAATTGGGATTAGGTTAGGGATACGATAATGAAATAACCACCGAAACGTGATCATTGTGTAACTCATAAAGTATTTGTCAAAGTGCTTCTGTTTGTAATAATTTTCTCTGTCGATATGAGCATGTTTCATTTTCATAGAGCGTAATTATTGTTTTACTAAAAATAATATCTTAGATTTTCAAACAGAAATATCTCAGAAAGTATTTGTCAAAGTGCTTTTGCTGTTTAAAATAATTTTCTCTGTCGTTAAACGCTTGTTTCATTTTCATAGAAGAGTATAGGTACTTAAAGCGTAATAATTGTATTACTGAAAATAATATTTAAGATTTTCTAAATGAAATATCTCAGAAAGTATATCACTTTTATGGTCCAGTTTTTTTATCCTCTAACTAAAGTTTAAGGGACAAATGCTCAATTTGGCAAAAAATACCGGATTTTTTCCAGGACAAATGAAAAACATGTACTTATTTTACGTTCTTATTGTTATTGCTAGTTATATTTTAATGAAGATAGTGTAAGTTAAACACATCTTGGTTTGATTTCACATATTTGTAAAATTCAAATAAGTTATTATAAGTAAACAAATCATTGATGAAAACTGTCATTAATTAGCTCTAATTATGAAATCCGGGGTATATTTGTTACAACGGGAACATAATAAGATAAATGATATAATTAGAAAAATGTTAGGTATTTCATTTCTGGGAAAAACTTAATATTAATCGCATAATGTTTAAATGCATGAAATACGGGACGTCCCGGGAAATACGAGATGTCTGGCAACCCTAATCACTTATGACATTTTGTCAAAGTATGTAAGTTTGCTGTTTGATTATGCATGCTTCATTTTCATAGATAATAATAAATTAAAGCGTGATTATTCTATTAGGCACTTTTATAATATTTTAGATTTTAAAACTGAATTATCCCAGAAAGTTATTAAGTCACTTACGTATTAAGTCACTTACGAAATTTTGTCAAAGTATGTTCGTTTACTGTGTGTAACAATTTTCTCTGTTGATTATAATAGCGGATGTTTTATTTTCATAAATAAGTATAAGTACATTAAAGTGTGATAATTGTTTTGCCAGAGAATAGATAGTATTACTAGTATAGTATTATAATTATCTGTGATATTATTACTAATTATTACTAAAAATTATTAATAAGTAAGTTAATCATCTCAATTTTGACACTTCACTTGACCGATTGTCAACGCCATCTAGTGAGGCAAATAGTTACTATTATTTTAAATGTCACTTTAAAAAGCCCACATTGGCGTGTGCTTTACTTAGGCCCTCCGCTGTGTCAAGCGGGACACGCGCGCGGGGCGACATAGATTAGAGCTTACTGATGCACTGCGCAAGCATCTGTCCGTCAAAAACCAGCAATCTATATTCCCGCGCCGTGTACCCGCGGCGGGATCCCGCTTGACGCAGCGGAGGGCCTTACAGATACTTAACAAAAAAATGATAATTTCTTACGCATTTTTATGTTGGATACTCAATTTGTGTGTGTTCCTATGTGTTTTCAACATATTTTTTTTGTTAATTGTGAATAAAACAGATTATGCATAATATTATATACCTAGTGCGTTTTATTTATTTACATCAACATAGTACATATCTTTCGGCTGTGATAGTACCTACCTCCTTAATAATTTAATATCGATAACATAATGTTTTATTATTTATTGTGTGACGTTATGTCGTTTGATAGTAAATTATCAATTTTATTGTTATGATTTTGAGTCAAATTGAAATGATAAAATAGTAGTATTTTAGTTTAATAGCTTGGCAACACTGTTTCCCGCCATATTTTCCCGCCATTTGTAGTGGAATGGGGAGGTAAGTGGTGGGGATAGGCGGCGGAACGGTTAACGAAAGTCAGTTGCGAGCGCAGTCACTGTTCAACCGTCGAGAAGAGAAGTAGTTAGGGAAAACTGTTAACGTACTGTTGCTATAACCTAGTTAATAATAGTCATGATGTATTCCTGTGGAGAAAGTAAAAGTGCCGTTATTACTGTAGTTTCATTACAATTGATAGGTACACTTCTTATTTATATTAATGTTTTACCTACAACCATAAATATGAATAAGTGCTTATATGTGCGCACTGAGCCTTATTAAAGATGAATATGGTATATAGGGACCATCAGACTGAACAACTTTTACTATGGGACCAACTCTGAAATCGCGAAAAAAAATCTGTTGGTTCATACAAAAATTAATAACGAAAATATCAAAATGTATGAAAGAGCTTATTTTCTTCGCGATTTCAGAGTTGGTTCCTTTGTAAAAGTGGTTCAGTTTGATATTCCCTATGTAGATAGGGAATATATATATAGCCTTAAAAAGCCGAATATGGTTGTAGAACCATATTCGGCTTTTTAAGGCTACTTCCATGCAGACGCGATATGATACTGCAACTCTAGGGCGGCTGAAATTGATTTAGGTGCAAGTGTGTAGTAGGCAAGGATTGATAACGTTATTTTAAAATGTAACGTTATTTCTTACTTTTTACCGTTACTTTTAACATTAACGTTATGTCAATAAATAACGTTACATTTAAATCAACGTTATTTCCGTAAATAACGTTAATTTTAACGTATTTTTTTTTTTTTGTTACCGTTACTTTAAAATTAACGTTATTCCAATTGATAACGTTACTTTTTTACCGATAATTTTAATTTTTAACCGACTTCCAAAAAAGGAGGAGGTTCTATGTTCGTCTGTATATTTGTTTTTTTTTCTTTTTTTTTTTTTGTGTATGTCCACCGATTACTCGAAGACGGCTGGACCGATTGAAATGATTCAAACGTTATTACATTAGGTACACTCCCAAGTTGGTCCCATTTTTTAAAATTTGGAAATCGGTTCAGTACTTTTCAAGTAATTTTGAAAAAAAGCACGAAAATAGTATGATTTTGTGTGAATTACCTCGATGATTGGTCGTATTACTTCTTTGTTTATGTACTGAATAAGATAATTATTTTTTTGTTGGAAGAGGGATATCTTAAGTGTAGTTTTTTAACCGACTTAAAAAAGGAGGTTCTCAGTTTGACCCGTATTTAAGTATGTTTCTCCGCGATTATCTTACATTTGGCTGAGACGATTTTTCTACATATACATAATACACATACCTTACCTACTACATATACATATACCTTACCTACAAGGTACCTACACTAAAAATAAAAAATAAAAAATTTGGAGGTGCCTACACCACAATTTGAGCGGAAATGTATAAAGTGAAAAATAGCGAATTTCCCTAGGCACAAGGGGACTGGTTCTTGATATATAAAAAAAGTGTGGACTGTATTGAGGATTAAAATTATGCGGAGTTAAATATAAAGTTCGCGTATGAAGTTGCAAAACGCTTGTAAATATTAGGACGAAGAAAATTGGCGTTGGTATCAAAGGAACTTTTGGATAGGAGTACGCACCTTTGGAGAAAGTCCTTCGCCAAGATGTCCTGATGGTTGCAGGTTCGAGGGCCGGCCGATAGCAGGGAGCGGCGGTATACTCGCAGCACCGTACACAAGCACTTTACCACTTAACTTCAAAAATGCGGTTCAATTATTATAAAAATTCTACACAATAAAAATGTCCTTGCGTCTCAGGCGCTCGCAGTTGAGCGAATGCGAAAGAATGTTCTCGTAGATAAATTACTTATAAAAAATCCGATGCACATATTCACACACTTGCAACGGTGAAATGGACGGCAATAGTTCAAAATGCGTATGTAGGAAAGGGATGGGAGATTGACGGTATAAGCGCTTTGCAATCATTCGTTTTCTACTTAAAATAATATTACAAATAATTCGAAATCCAACAAAATTGTTTAAAAAAAACAAAAAACCGACTTCAAAAACCTACCTCTAAAAAGCAAGAAATAATATTCGTAATAAAAAAAATACGTCTATTGAAGTCGGCTTTTAGAATAAAAAAAAGGAATTTGTACTCCAGCCCCACCCGACTTCAATAGACGTATTTTTTTATTACGAATATTATTTCTTGCTTTTTAGAGGTAGGTTTTTGAAGTCGGTTTTTTAAATTGGTAAAGTTGAATGCTATATTTAACGGTAATTTTACCGTTATTTTTACCGGTAAATTTACCGATAAAATGTTTTAACGGTATTTTTAACGTTATTTTTTTTGTATCGTTATTTTTTTAACGGTATTTCAATCCCTGGTACTAGGCCAGTAAAATCTTACAAACAAATGTTCTAAAAACGCAAAACGCGATGTAAAGCTAGTATGTTATTTGGACCCCTTAGACTTGTACTATTATGAAAAGCTTTTGGATATTAGTTTTCAATTCAGTGCCTTAGGATGGGTGGCCTAAGTATGTCATGCTCTCTTTAATCATTTCTGCGGTGGTGTCGTGTGGGGCGGGTCGTTACGTTCCCTCAAATATGGTTGAGCGAAGCGATGGCTGGTTCACGCGTCATGCTCGTGAACGGGTGCTGCCAGTGGGGATGGGTCTGCTTCTGAGTACCTATCTTAACGCATATTGAATTGTAAGAATTGCGTTTTTTTATTGTTATTTTTTATGTCTTGTATCAAGTGTTTTTTGGTAAATTTTGCCTACTTAGGTGCACTTTCGAGTAGCAGACATAGTGATTACTGATTTCTCAACTAGTTGAAAGTTATTTACTCTCTCAATTACCTATCCGATATGTAGTAGGTATTTAATTTCAACATACCTTACCTACCCATTGTGTACAAACTTTTGTTAATTATTGTGATGGAAAATGACCTCACTTTAAATGTGGAGCTCATTTTTCCATGTTGACGACTCTGTATGAAATATACAGGGAGAAAAAAGCAGCCCTTGACGAGTTTCTTGCCGGTTCTTCTCGTTACAAGGTCTCCCGCTCAGGGTTTGCGAACCGATGGCGTAGCTTCATTGACATTCACAAGTGCTTGTAACAGCCTAGACTGAATAAATGATTTTTTTTGATTGATTTTGATTTTGATTGATATGTATTCTGTGCCCTTAGGAGTGTCTAACCACGTTTTGCAAGCAAAAAAAAGTTGTATCTACATACGGAGCTGTGGGTAGGCTTTCTTTCAAATTTAATATACTTTCAAAATGATAGTAGCCACTACTGTCAAAAACCATAGTTTTTGAATTAAACTGCAAAAACTGAAAAAAAATGCATTTTTCTCGTATCACGCGTTTAGCACAACTTTTTTTTGCTTGCAAAACATACCAAAAATGCAGCTTTACATCGCGCTTTGCGTTTTACCTAAATGTAGATTATTACTGGCCTATAGGGGGGCTGCTGGTATCTTTAAACCTTCGATCAAGAATATCCTAGATAACGCTTCACGAACTGGAACAGTACTCAAAAATGGCACCTCAAATAGCGTCCCACTTACAAACTTGGCGCTTATTTTGTACATAATCGCCACTTATTTTGTACAAACTCAAATTTCATATCACTTATTTTGTACTAAATAAGCTTATTACGTACAAAAACACATCTTTTATCACTTATTTTGTGCAAAATAAGCGGCCAGTTTGTAAGTGGGACGCTATTTGAGGTGCCACTTTTGAGACTGACCGGACATCTAGGGTATTCTTGATCGAAGCTTCAAACATAAAAAACGAACCTTACAAAAATATGTGCATCTTTTGGTTTATTAATCTTAACTTCAAGGAAAAAACTAGTATTTGAAAATTCCGGGACATTTTTCTCATTTCCGAATGCTTTCATTCCGGGACAATCCTGGTACGTAGGTCCTGGCCATCTGGCAACCCTACTTCCAGTGGTCTCAAACGATGATCATCCTACTGAAGTTGTTAACGCTTTGGCCCTCCGCTGTGTCAAGCGGGACACGCGCGCGGGGCGACATAGATTAGAGCTTACTCATGCACTGCGCAAGCATCTGTCCGTCAAAAACCAGCAATCTATATTCCCGCGCCGTGTACCCGCGGCGGGATCCCGCTTGACGCAGCGGAGGGCCTTAATGTAGGTACAAAATGTACGAAAAATTGCCAAACATTCTAGACATTAGCTAAGGTGATTCCCTGACCAAATGTGGCGCCCTCAGAGGTTTTTATTTAATAAGTTGTTAATAGAAAAGGATTTTAATAAAACTTTGTGGACTCACCGCGGCGCCACTTTCGCCTTAAGGTGGTTCGATGAGCTCAGTAGCGCCACCAATGCAAATAAATCATTTACGTTGTATCAAGGGCTTAGAATAAGAGTTTTGGATATTTTGCGCAAATAAAAGAGTAAACTGCAATTTTTAAATATTTTTTCTTGGCCTCAAAATTACTTGAAAAGTACTGAACCGATTTCAAAATGGGACCAACTTGGGAGTGTACCTAATGTAATAACGTTTGAATCATTTCAATCGGTCCAGCCGTCTTCGAGTAATCGGTGGACATACACAAAAAAAAATATACAGACGAACATAGAACCTCCTCCTTTTTTGGAAGTCGGTTAAAAAAGGCAGATCGTACCAACAATACTGTAATTTACAGTATGTTGGTACGATGAGCTAGCTAGATCCTGCCTTTCTATTGTCTAATATCAAAATCTATCGCAATCGCTTTCAGGATGTAACACATTGACGCTTCTTTTTGGCACAAATAAAAACTTACCAAAGAAATGCAGCAATGTTTCGCATCCATCTGTCAAATGAAAGCGATTGCGATAGATTTTAAAATTAGACAATTAGCCCCTTTGTCTGATTTTGCGGGCCGGATTGTTGCTCGCGGGCCGTAGTTTGGTGACCCCTGCTATCGAGTATAGTAAGCGTAAATTCATACGCCTAGGTACTTCTTCTTATCGAATGAGGAATAGTGGCCACCTTAGCCCCCCTAGCATGAACGATTTATATCGCGTGATATAGCGTTTTATCACGTTTAACTGTCAAAACGACAAAGGAGTTTGACAGTTAAGTGTCGATAAAATGCTATAAGTATCACACGCGATATAAATCGGTCATGCTAGGCAGGCTGCTAGAGTTTATCAAGCCGCCTAAGCCCTCTAACTTGGCTTAAAGACTGTTATCAGATGACAACAGCCGGGACCGGCGGTTTAACGTGCCCTCCGAAGCACGGAAGCGCTCAGTTGTAATGCCACTTAACGGTCACCCATCCGACATCTGGCCGGACTGAGCGTTGCTTAACAAACGTGATCGAGTACGATCAGTCTGTCAAGTTCCGCCATGCGCGCTTCAGCCTTCAACTACTGATGCATATTATTTCACATCCGTCACATCACATTCCGTTTCAATGTAAGGAAATAAAATATATATATGAGATAACCATTTTTATTCGAAAACTTAATCTAAGTTCCAACATCGTTTACAAGAAGTTTTTCGAAAGAAATAAATTATTAACGACTAGATGACAACGCTGTACACTGACACTGACCAAGCCTGAGAAAAAAAATACATGTCAAAAAGTAAATTATCACATTATAACTTGGTCTTCCAAATGTTGGCACATAATTGGCAATACATAATTATTTTTCTGACCATACGCGTTTATTTTCATGAAATGGCAACACTGTGGACGGAAAGGCCGATTGTGTGCCAAAATTTGGATTTAACTTAACTCGTAATCATATTTACAATCTTAAACACTTATATAAGTTTTGGCTTCAAACATAGTCATGGTTTTATTATTTTTTAAACTGGTCACACTGTTTTGGTATATAAAAAAAAAACCAGGGCTTCTAAGCCGCTCGAACTCGCAGCATAATTTCTGTATATCGCAAGATAGCTGTCGTGTTTAGAGTGGTTTTAAACAGCTACCTCTTTCCAGTTCCGGTCAGCTGACTTAAGAATAAAAAATAAATATATGATACTAAATACCCTACAAATTAAAAATAATCTTTCTACCATTTAGAAGTTACCTCAATAGCATGGCAACATTATTCGTATTTAAGTTTTTGACGTTTGTAAATACAGATAATGTTGCGTTATTTATTGTTTGTGGTAATGCAAAATAATAATAAAAATTACAAAAAAACTGGCTGCAAAGGTTTGGTATTAACAAATCTATTGGTAATAAAATAACTAATCATAGCTAACTAGTGGCTCCGTTTGCTTGTTTGTTTGTCTCGCGTTATGACATTTTTCGAAATACGTAGCTGATTTTTTTCGAAAAATTTCGATAAACAGAGGGCCTAGCCAAAGTAACATTGGCAAATCTTCGTTATCGCTTCGCTTTCGACACATGTATGGGATTGACATAAGGTTTCGTAAACAATCGAATTTTAAAACGTCAAATCCATACATGCTTTGAAAGCGAAGCGATAACGAAGATTTGCCAATGTTACTTTGGCTAGGGGGGCTGAATCGAAAAAAAAATTATAGTTTTTTTCGATTCAGCCCCCCTTAGCAGGTTCGATAACCTGCTCACAAAATTTCACGAGAATCGGTTGAGAAATGAGACCTAGAGAAAAACAGACGGGACAGCCGGACAAAAGCATTTTTGCCCAAGCTGAAACAGAGTCGCTTAGCGCTCGCTTGCTGTCAATAAGAAATTATTAATTAAAAAAGTTTTCAATGTAAGAAATAGATAAGAAGGTATGTAGAGAAATTAAAACATTGATGTCGGATCTGTTGTACATACAATAATTCAATATTGCTTAAATTATATTTGAATCAAATACTCATAAAAAATATCTTTGTTTAATATTTCTGGCAGTGAATCAAAAATATGTACTTACTGATTAAGTTAACAGATTCGAGACCAAATATACTATCATTTTATTCGATTAAAGAAAGAATTTGAGCAATGTATGGTAAATTACAAAAGGAATGAAAAAATGCCCTAATCGACTATACTATTATCAGTTAATCTAACAATTACCTAATTATGCAATAAAGCCTTTATATTAATATTTATTCGATTTAAAGCTATTGAAAAATGTATTGACAAAATTGCGAAATGATTCCATATGATTTTCCCGTGGGCGAGTCGAATTATTTAGCACTAGCAACACAGCGTGGTAGCGTATTTTTCTACCGGCTTTTTCCCGCTAAAAAATCGATCAAATAACGAGAAAATCATACAAATTCATAATATAGGAACTCCCATTCGTACTATTTTTTATCCAATGTTATTAAATCAAAAACTTTTTGCATTTCTTAGGTTTTTTAAACAAGGTAGATTTTTTCTTTTTAAAATTGCATCTGTGTTTCAAAGACAATGAGGGCTTTTCAATGTGACATTAAAAAAAAAATAGTAACTATTTGCTTCACTAGATGGCGTTTGATGGAAAGAGAAGTGTCAAAATTGGCTTTTAAAAATAAACGGGCCTGTACCAAATAAGACGAAAGTAAGCGCTCGCTGGCTGACATCTGCCTGTCTACCTGAGTACTCTTCGAAGCTAAGTAAACAAAATTACATTGACAAATACATTTTTATCAACGCCGCGCCATCTATCGAGCCTACAGTTGTTTGTCATTTGTCACAAAAGCCCTCTTCTTCTTATTTTTGTTATGGCAATCTACTCCTCTTCAGGGAGTAAATTTTGCCAGTGCCTCATTCCATTAACGTATTTCTTTTTTCATTTTTACATAGCAACCCTAGTGACGTTAGCATAAAAAGTAGGTATTAATTTATGATATGAATTTAAACTTATTAAATGCAATAACACTATCACCGATTATTTATTATGGACGTAAATATATCGTTTGCAGCCTAACCTATTTGTCTACATTTAAACAATCTTTGATATTTCAGGTTATTATTATAAATCACCGTCTAAAACTGCATTAAGATAAAACTTTCGTCAAAATCTCAGATTTAAAAACAGAATGTCAAAAAGTGGCGCCGTAAAATTATTGTTGGGTCAAATATTATAACCTAAAATTCTCAAATATTGCCGCTGTTGATCTAGGAACCCTATCTCATAATACTACACCTAGCATAACTACTAAATATATACACATAGCCTCGATTCTTATAAAAGAACTCACCAGCATTATATTAATTTGCGACAAATATAAAAAAAAAGATATCGATTTTTATTCGATACTCAACAACGCGTCAATGTGATATGTTACAAATTTTATCGATCATATTTTTATTAAGATTTCACCGCACGCTATTTTATATTTGTCATACATAGTAGGTAGGTACTTCAGATGTTTCTCTAGTACAATAACCGATTAACGAATAAACGAATACTATTTTATAACGCGTCGTGCCTATGTCAAACTATAAAATATCATTAACTTACGCCTGTTAGTATGATTTTTAAAGTTAAGTTGTTAATCCGTTTTTGGTGTCGATTTTAAATAACTAAACGAATAACTATAGTTTTTTTTTATAAAGAAAACTTAAATCTAAAAAGTTCTTTATAAAAACTCATAGTTTGTCTATGGGCGCCCGGCCGCCATTAAATGTCAACACGAAATATGCCGCGAAAATCCCGATAATATTTTCCTAAACGATTACAATTGTCATATATTATATTAAATCAATAAATATATTATGAATTCCAAGTCATTTTCGAAACGCTCTACACAGTCATATAAAATCATTATTAAATCCACATTTTTGGCATTTTTAAACACATCAAGATTTGTATGTGCGTATGACGTCTTTAATTTGCGCCCTGCAAAGAGGGCATTGACCTCCGCCTTTGCCTCTCCACTGTTGGACCGCGCACCTATAGCACATACACATATGTCCACACATATACAAGACGCTATCAATAGGGTTTTCGTAACAAATGGTGCATTCTGTTCCTGTAAGGTTTCCTTCGCCTATAACCGAGTATACTGGTTGATGTCTGCTGGTGGAAGGTCCATTAGGTATTCTCTCGAGTCTTAAAGGCTCATGTCCATTAGGTAGTTGGACTTGTTCATTACAATTGTTTTGTGTTGTGGAGCTGCACTGGTCTGCCCTTGGTCTGGGTTGTTGGTACGACGGCTGCGGCAGAGGCGCGCAAGATGCTTGTACAGATTGGAGACCGGCTAAGCAGAGCTGTGACGATGCTTGGATAGGCTGCAAAGACGAGAGAAATTGGTTAAGTTCAGTCGGAGTTGAATATGTTCAAAAATATGACAAAAAATGGGCGCATTCTGCCAGATAAATCTCTGAGTCATCGATCGACATAGAGTAAATTTTAACCATGGAAAGTAATTTGTATAGAATGTTCAATATTTTACTTTCCATGGTTAAAATGTACTCTATGGCGATCGATGACTCATAGTGATTTGTCTGGCAGAATGCGCCCAATATAATAATATTGTTTCGGTTCGGTGGGCCTTCAAGGAGGGCGATATATATATCGCTTGCCCCATGATCACCGAAACGCGATATGATATAGCTATAGCACGTTTAACTGTCAAAAGACAGTGGGTTTTGACAGTTCAGTGTCGATAAAACGCTTTATCACGCGATATTATCATGTTTCGATGGTCATGCTAGGGGGCTGATAATAAAGCGTTTTATCGACACTCAACTGTCAAAATCCATTGTCTTTTGACAGTTAAACGTTACGAATACGAAAAAATTGTGTTACGGTGGTCATGATAGCTAGGGGGGGTGAGAACAACAACTTTGGATCGATGGCAAAGATAAAAGAAAGATTAGAGTCAGTTGGTTTCAAAAGAGTGAGAATTTTAACCGTGGAACAATCTCAAGTGCAAAGACATTTTAAGACCTGTTTCACATACTACAGGTTAAACCAATAACTTCTGGTTTAGTTAAAAGTAGAAAATTTGTATGAAAATTATCTGTCAGCTCAGTAAGTTGAAACTTAACTGTTAAAGTATCGTACTGTGCTGGAGTTACTAGTTTTACTATATCTCCACATTTATCACGTGATTTAAGTAGACGATAATGTCATTAATTACATACAAGATTATCTGATACGACTTATCAACAAGATCAGTATTTTTTTATTTATTTAATAGGCACAGAAACAAAATACAATCCAAAACATTATTTGTAGTTCCTTAAAGATAAATATAGGTATTTTAAATTAAAGCTGTGCATGGCATTACTGTTTAATTTAATTAGGAAGCCTTGGCATAATAATAATAGATGTTCAAGAGGCCTTTGCAAAACTAACATTCGATTTAATTTATTTAGTAAGAAAAATCAACTAACCTCAATATAATGTGCACTCGCAAGCGTCAACCCTTGTTGATGGTTGGCGGCGTTCTGGGCGTTGTTCTGTGGCGGCAAACTGACTACCAGCACAGTTCCTCCCGCGCCCGCCAGAGGCGCTGCAGTTCCCGTAAGGACCCTCAACTGTTGCGGCGGCGAAGTGACCGCTTGCGACGTCAACATCCTCACTTTCTGCGTAGCACCATAGATATCCACAAACGCCCATAACCTCAACGTATGGTCTACGTGCATAACTGTCATAGGGGTTGACCCGTTCCTGCTAACCCTCACTTCCCCATCTAAGGTCAACGTCACAGCTAACTCGTCCCCCCTGCCCAAACCGTTTGCCGCGTCCCGTCGAACGACCCAATACTCTGGACGATCCAAAAGCAACTCGGCGTCTGCAGGCAAATCGCATGGTCTTAAACTCGCTGGATCGCACGAAGTCAGACCAATAGCTAAGCTCCCAGCATAAGCGGATTCAGTCGATAATATTTGGACTACAATCGTCTGCCCGGGGCGCATCGGTCGCGCTGTGAAGACATATCCCTGGCAGAATTCTGCGTCTACCCTCGCAGCTACTCCTCTATCGTTGATAAATTGTACGTTCCTTCCCTTAGTCCTGTGCAAGCTTAAAGGCACCAAGGGGTTAGCGTATCTCGGCGGTGGCAGTGGCTCATCTACACTCAAAGACCTCATGCTCCCAACTAATCTGTCTTCGTCTACTGGGCTTTGGTTCGGTCTTCTAACTTGGTTAGGTGCTCTTGGATCAGCGAATTGAACAGCTGTGCAATTTCCGTAAACATCGACTAACGCCCAGAGTGGATTTCTGGTGTCTACTCCAGTAAAAAAGAGGCCTTTATCTTCCCCGTTAATCCCGAAGTGGACATCCCCAGCGGAGTTGACGTAGTAGTGCAAAATGTTGTCTTTCTCGCAGAATCTCTCTCCGAGGGCTTTGGCCCAGTTGCCTGGTTTGTTGGTGAGGTCGGGGCAAGCGTATTTGGGCAAAGAATGCGCGATGGTGGCGGGGTCGTGGCTTGTGAAACCGAAGCGGATGACGCCACTCCAGCTGTTTGAGATCTCGACGAAGCGAATGCACACCTGGAAAGACGAGAGAAGTTCTATTAATTTTCACTTTTAATTAATATTTTCAATTTATCAATGCGATGGATTTCTCACTCTTTGAACAAGAACAAATGGTTAGATATATGAATATAAATGGAGGTGGACTGTGGTCTGGATGAGATAAAAGCGTGATGGCTGGTGGTTTTCGCCAACTATGACTTGGATGTAATTCATCCAAGTGATAGTTGGCGAAAACATCATGAGCAAAGTGGTTTATGAAAAAATAGGTTTCCCCCAAGGATCTGCGCTGCCCGCATCCAGCGGCTTCCCGCGACCTGCATCAGATCGTTGATCCACCTTGTCGAAGGCCTACCCACGGAGCATCGTCCGAACATTTGAAATAAAGCTATGCTAAACTATTATTTAAATGGTTCTCGATCATATTAGGGTGTTGCTGATTAACCTTCTTGACTTAGTTCATGCTAGCTTAATTTAGAAAATAATCCTTACCTTCTCATTGACCCTAACCGGCCTGGCGCTGAACGCGACCCCCTTGCAGAAGGACTCCACCCTCCTCGCGATGGAGCCGTCCCTAGAGACCCTCACATTCTCCCCATGGATGCTGTGGAAGCCCAGCGGGGGGAGGTTGTTGGGAGTCCCACCGGTGCAGGTAGTGCGGGGCGCTGCAACAAAGAGAAAGAGGATTCATATCAATGAGATTTTTAGTAACAATTTAAAAGGAGATCCATCCGAGTGTTGGGCTGGCGACGTTCCAAAAAATGGATGAATATGTAAATCTATATGCTATTAGGTTTAAAAAAAGAAGGTTTAAGGTTAAACATCAGCACTGGACTCGAAACTATGGGCCAAATAGATGGCGCTGATTTTATCATAGTGTCAGCATCATGCTTTCCCAGGATTTTTATGTGATTGATTTTATACTGTCTATGCTATAGACAGTGTCAGTTGTATTCGCCAAATACACAAACATATTGAATTTAATAAGATAAGTTTGCTTTGATAACATAGTTCATAGTGAAGAATAATTGTCGTTAGTTGTCGGGACACGCTAAAATATATTGTGTAAAAGCTAAAATCCTGGGATCCCTTGGGACCCTGGGATGTTTCAATCAGCGCAATCTAATGGCCCATAGTTCCGAGTCCAGTGTTTAACTTTAGACTTGGTGAATTGTGAATCAAAATTAATTGCAAATTCGTTACTAAATAAAGTTTTCAATAAGTATAAATAATTTTAGGGTTAGGTACTCAATCATCAAGTTAATTAAGTAGCTAACTGAATTTGATTTTTTTTGATTTTTTTTATTTATCACTTATCATCATGGGCAGGTAAACCAAAACCTTTTAACACAACACATAAAACTCAAAATCCATTGACAGTATCTGCACTACGTACGCTTGGTCACTATTTTCGCTTTACGCCTCAAAATCCATTTAAAATTCCATATTTTTCTATTACGCGACTTCTTACTTTGCTTAAAGAATTTCTCCAAATCTTTTGGTATTTTCTCTATGACAACCTCCTCGTGCAGAAAAATATCGGTCTGCGTCATATCGAATATAATTTTTAAATGAGGTTCAGGTGAATAAAACTTTTTCTGCAATCAGTACTATCAGTGTTGTCATCAATCAAAATACTATCCTTAATGTTAAATGCGGAATTACAAAGCAATATAAATACTTAATAACATAGTCCCCCCACCCATTTTTAAATTATCACACATAATACCACATGTAATCAGTTTTTAATACAAATTAATCGAAAATTTGACAGGTCATTAATTATTTTACAATGCTGTTTAGCAAATCTTTTGATTGCCAAAAGCACAGATTACATATTTATCGCTGTTAAAATCATGTTTCCTACTTTAAATTTATGTAAAACATGACATTAGTGACTTCACTTCCACAGTCTATACTATACAGGCAGGCGACATGAAGGCAGGCACGTTGTAAAAAAAAAGAAAATTGGCTAAGCACATTTTCAAAATTGGAATTAAAGAAAAAATGTCGCTATTCTAATTTGTTCCAGCGCCGATTTTAGCCAAAATCCAAGAACAGGGGGCCATTGTGATCTCCCCTATGTTACCAACCCCTCAAGATAGACCACCTGCGCGGCAGATGCTATGGCAACAGCAGCTTGCGTACGCGCACGTCATAATAAATTCAACCTTTCGTCTTCAGACTTAAGGTTGATTTCAAATGTGGGCTTGGTGAATTAAGTAATTCTGACGTCCAGATGCACTGCAGACATTACTTACATTCCTATGTGTTTATTGGGCATTGTATGTATGTATTTTAGAATAAAATATAACCATACATGGATGCTGTTTTTATGGTACGTAGTACTTGTTGTATTGTCTGTGTTTAATCTCATCCCTTCTTTTGTTTTTCAGTAAAAGCATTGACAAAGATGTGACTGGTTACTTACTAGCGATCCAGTGAAAGAAACATCTAGTGTGAAAAAAGGAAAGGAACATTACCCATTTCATTTTACACGTTCAAGCAAAGAAAATTTATTTAGTTAGCTAGCTGCCACAAACTGCTGGTCGACTGTTAGAGAATGCCTTAAGGCATTAAGTCCGCCAATTGTATTTTTCTTATGCAATAAAGTTAAAATAAATAAATAAATAAAATAAATCTATTAGCCCTCAAGAGGCGCCCTCAATACAGTTCGTTGTAGTAGTAGTAGGCAAAAGTGCCTAAAGTGGCTCTTTGGTCTTTGCCTACTATTACTACAACAAATCATATTTTAATGAGGTTATTGTTTGTAAATATACTATAGAACCGTAGCTTCAATCTGTACATGTGAATTTTTGATACATTATGTATTTAGCGAGCAATATTCATTAAGGGGCCATAATAGGAAAACATGGTTTGCGCTGGCCATATTTTTATATATACGTAAAGTTGTAGCCACAAAAAAAACATACGACAAGCTAAAGAGATTATCTAGTAGCTACATGTATTAAATGGCGTTAAACCTCACAGATGATTGTAAAAAAAAAACAGAATATCATCAAAAGCGCTTGTCGCGGGTCATATTTTTAGCGTAAATAATAGCGGAAACGTATTGAATTCTTCATCAAAATACACTTTAACGTACTGTGCTGTTGCTCCAATAACTTTTTCCAAGAAAGATAATTGTGCTAAAGATTATGTTGAAAAAACAACGAAAAACATCGAAAAAGTGCAGAAGTGAGGTTATTTTCCATACTCTTTACACGTAAAGAAAAAGACAGAGACAAACGATTTCGCGTAACGGAGCCTTAAGACGAGGGCGCCACTGCACGGTAAAGAAATGCTCTTTACCGTGGCTATAGGCATATAGGGACCTTAAAATTTTCTTTTATAAGTACAGACAGCAAAGATTCCTTGATCAATAAAGTTTTATTTGTAACGCCAACTTAACAGTTTTATCTTCTGTGACAAAATGCTTTGAACCCTAACTAATGTGTTGTGTTGACTGCACAGCAATCCTACCCTCCTTGGAGGGTGACACGCTATTGTGAGCACACGTGCGCTCACTTCCTCTTATACTAAACACTACACCCGGAAGCGCGAAGTGTTAAATGATTTACGCGCCAATTCTAGTGCAATTTGGCGGTAATTTTGTGGCTGAATTGCATTATACTTTTGCCTAAGTATAAGTATAAAAAAAGTGAATTGTCTTTGCTCCTTGCTGAGAAAACTTGTCAAAGGAAAGAAAATAATTAAACACTTAAATAAGACAAGATAATCAGGATGACGCGAACTTATAAAAGAATACAGACAGACAGACAATAGAAATAAAATAATAATAAAACAACTTTTTGAAAATGATAAAAAATACAGTGTCATTTAGATATATTTTTAACCGGATCATTTAGCAGTAAATAAATAATGAAATAAATCAGCAATTTTCATACCACAAAATGATTAAATACCTAACAAATCAGTTTTGCATTATAGCTAATCCGTATCTTTTCGGATTACTGATTGATAACAATAAAATCGATGTAGGAAAACAACATTTTGAAAAATACTGACTCATTTTTGATAAGATACAGCGATATGAATATCTCGTTCTATTTAATGATAATGATGTAAATGACAATAGGGGTTCATGTAACGGCCAGGTGGTCCTAAAATATGAGGGTGTGTCCGCCATATTGGATTTTGGAGGGGATCTCGTATCCGCCGGAAGTGATCGATGTACAGAGTTTTTCTATAGAT
Source organism: Agriphila straminella (assembly GCA_950108535.1). Classification (NCBI taxonomy): domain Eukaryota; kingdom Metazoa; phylum Arthropoda; class Insecta; order Lepidoptera; family Crambidae; genus Agriphila; species Agriphila straminella. Next base: position 2,273,258 of record OX467328.1, read on the forward strand.
TTCTCCGTTTTGGTATCGGAAATAAGATGCGTTTTTATTTTAAAATCGGAAATACGACAGACGACAGAGGTTTTAGGTGCATTTGCCTTAAATTTAAGCTTAGTTCGATTTTGTAAAAATAAAATGTTTTCGTTATTTATTTTGATCCTAAGAATGTTTGCAGTGGCTGTATTCTCAATTATCAAAACATAATATTTATAATAGACTTCATCACAAACATTGCTCTGATTCTAAAGTAAGTAGCTAAACCACTTGTGTTATGGGAATCAGAGACAACGGTGGAACTAAACACCCTGACCCGAGCCAATATACAATGTGTTTAATAAAAGCCCAATATGGTAGATAGGGACCATCAAACTGAACAACATTCACTATGGGACCATCTCTGAAATCGCGAAAAATAAATCAGCTGTTTCATACGTTTTGATATTTTCGTTGTTAATTTTTGTATCAAACAGCTGATTTATTTTTCGCGATTTCGGAGTTGGTTCCATAGTAAAAGTTGTTTAGTTTGATGGTCCCTATCTACCATATTCGGCTTTATAAGGCTATTACCAAACACCCTGTAGAAACGTTCGTCTTCTGGTAAAAAATGATTATTCATTTTTAACCAACTTAAATTCGTCAAATCGGGCCATTATTTCGCGTATAGGGGTTTATTTTGCCTCCCTTTCTGCCTTAATATACCTACCTTAAAAGAAAGTAGAATTATCAAGTCAAATGCCCAATAAACTTGAATACAAGCTAATAATCTCATATTTGAATGTGACGTGGCGGCACGTGTCGACGCGTGTCGCAAACTAATGTTGCCATTGAACTAATTGAAGTTAAGTTTTGGTAATTTGACAGCTATTTGTTAGTACCACCCTCGTGGGTAAGATAAACTTCAAAATTAATTGTTAATACGCAATTTGTTAAGCTAATCTTTATAGAAATTGTTTGATTTTAGTCAGTCTCCATTTTAGTGATTTTGCATTCTAGCCATTCTGCTCTTTAGTCATTTTGCACTTTAGTCATTTTGAATTTTAGGCATTTTGCGTTTTAGTCATTCTGCGTTTTGGTCATTTTGCCCTCGATAGTCAATTTGCTTTTTAGGCAGCGAGATCAGGAAGGAATGCATGTACTCCTCTATTATTCTATTTCCTCTCAAATCATAGTTTTTATTGGAAAGTGTTTTTACTTCTATCCCACTGAACCAAACTATATCTTCATGTATCAACAATACCTATACAAATAGTATATAACGTGTAACAGAATTAATAGAACCAGAATATGGTAGATAGGGACCATCGAACTGAACAACTTTTACTATGGGGACCAACTCTGAAAACGCAAAAATAATATCTGCTAATTCATACAAAAAATAATAACGAAAATATGAAAATGTATAAAAGCTGTCGCGATTTTAGAGTTGGTAAAAGTTGTTCAGTTTGATGACCCCTTTCTACCATATTCTGCCTACTGATTGTCTAATTTTTAAAATCTATCATTTGACAGATGGGATGTGACACATTGCAGCATTTCTTTGGTAAGTTTTTATTTGTGCCAAAAAGAAGCATCAATGTATCACATCCTTAAAACGATTGCGATAGATTTTTAAATTAGACAATCAGCCCCCTGGGTTAGCCATTGTGCTGTTAGACGTTGTATATTATTATCCTGTAAGATATTGTAAGAAACTATAAAAATAGTGACATCAAAAAAACCGTTTATGCAATTTGAAATTAGAACCACAGGCCGTATAGTTGCGCAGGGGCATCTAAATGTCACCGATGACGTTGCCGCGCGCTTCCTGGTGCAGTGCCTAGTCTAACTTTAGACGTTTGACGTCAAGTCTGATCTAGATACTGTAGTACTCTTTTTATTGCCTAAGATAACTCTTTGATGCTATTTTAGAGACAATGCAGTTTAATTATAAAGACGGTCGATTGATTTAGTGCTGTCTTTTTTAACTTCTCTTTTTGTTAACTACATTATAAGAATCGAGTGAAGTTGCAGTGGATGGATGACTGTCTATATTGTCAATTTAATCTTCAATTAAAGGGAAGATAGCCAGTTCCTTAGTGATGAAGATTCCGGGTGTAGTGCGCTTCCACCTTCGGCCTTATCGTTGAGGTGAAGGCCAAGCTTAAAAAATCTGTTGTAATGAAGTGACGCATCAATAGTTACCGTCTCAAACAATTGAGCAACCCCCCTTTAAATGAAGTGTAAAAAAACTATAGAATTACATTTAAACAAACCACTGAACACCCTACGATAATTATCAGATTTCCTCATTTGAAAAAAGAAACAGGATGCGCGGGATCACCGATGCGGATCTCCTGCCGTGTGATTGGTGGATGCAATCCACCTCCTGGCCAATGGCGGTCAAGGACCGTCTTTTGTTTATGGTGCGTCACTTCAATGCATCCTTTGTGGTGCGTTTACATATAAAATCGTGTGGAAAACTTTTCAGAAAAGTTGAATTTGAAGGTAAGTTCCCTTTATAGCAGATGTTTTCCAAAAAAATTAAGTTGATTAGAGAATAATAAGTATTTCATAGATTTTTTTTACAAATGGATTAATGGTCATTATGATTCATTATTTGACGAAGAATTTTACAGAACAAAAGTTGACCCCAAAAACTTTAGTTTTTGTTTTAACAACAGTCATTTGTTAATTCATAAACCAATATAATTTTATCAAGATAATGATCATCCTTAAATACAAATCATCAGACATTTTTTTCAAGTACAACGTACAACCACTTATGTGTACGTACAACGCAAAATGTCGGAATTGTTCAAACATGTTGATGTTTAAACATTAAACAATCAACTGACAATGACGTAACTGCAAACTTGGAATTATTGCTCTAAAATTACGTCACGTTAACTACCATGAATAGCAGAATTCTTTCGAAATAACGTATTATTTATAATACGTTATTTCGAAAGATAATGGGGTTGGTAAACTTTTTCGAAGAGAATTGTTTTATATTTTTTTTGTAGGCACAAGTTTGAAGAATAAAGAAAATAATATTATGATTTTTTTATTTTACCTTGTTAATTAAATATATTTTTTTATATTTTTATCGCGATAAAATATCAAACATACGGCTGAACACGAAGTTCCTTTGCATTTACTGATTTAAAAAACTGATTGACAGATTTGACAGACAGTGACAAAGAGTAATCATACCTTTGTTTTTTTTGTTTTGAGCAACAACATAGAAAGTCTTTGGAGCAAAGGCATAACCTACGCATACAGCCGTAATAGTGTTTTATTATACTATGCTGTAAATTAAAATTTTAAATTTTTATTTAAATTAAATTGAAGCATTATATAATTCCGCAATTTGTTATTCCTGACTCCAAAGCCAAAAGCTACCAGAAAATATATAATTCACAACAGTTTTGGAAAAGTTTACTAACCCCATTGGTTAATTGGTCATTTTAGTATGCTTTCCTTTAGGAAAGCATACTAAAATGATCAATTAACCAATTATCTTTTAATATAATTTAAATTAACATAAAGTTTAAGAGAAAAGCCGAACTTGAAACTGAAAGTTTTTTAGAAAACAATATAGCAACACAAACAAGATTTATTTGTGTTAGGAACTATAATTAAAATAAAATTAAACTGCCCAAAATCAATATTTTTGCAGAAATTTCATTAAATTCAAATGTCAAAACTTCATGCGACATTTTTGAAGTACTAGGAGTGCATAAAATTGTAAGGGTGTACCACCCCCGCGTGACAACAATGGGCTTTTCATTATTCTCATCCCCTTGAGATTTTCGACTCATTTTCGCAGATGTGTAAGGGGATGTCAGATTAATAGACTTCGAATAATCTAAGGCCACATTGTAAGTTCGCAAGCCATGGCATTCCGTACAGTAATACCTTTTACAAAATTCATGCATTAAAAAAAAGAAATGAAAATTTCTTTTTCAGTTTGAGTTTGGCGGGAAAACTCCTTTTTGTCTATGGTTTAATTGATTACGTTCCTTATTCAAATTATGATACACATACTATCTTTAAACGTGTGGAAAGATTTAGAACAGAAGCTACGATTTATTAATATCTTTATCCATAAACCCTTTTGCGGTTCAACGAACTTCAATGGTCCCTTATTTTCAAAGAGGCTTATTTGAACATTTAATGGATATTAAATTAACGCCATATTCTAGTATTTAATATACTTTTCAGAGGTGTTTGGTGACATTTTTGAGATAAATATAGAAAAATAGCTTATACGTGGCGGTCACATAAAGACACCAGTTGATTTTTATGCAAACAAGATAACTTTGAAGCTTTGGTTCTCCGCCAGGGATTGACCTAGCTGTGATCTGACGATGGCCATCCAGGGAGTGAATGGAGGAGGTTCAGATCGCTATACACATCCAACTGATCTGATCAACATTTTAAAAGATATAAGGATCAGAGTTTTCAGTTTCCGGATTTCCATACTTTTTATGCCAAACATTACCTTATATCTCTTGGAATGTTGATTAGATCAGTTGGGTTTGTAATGTGTATAGCAATCTGAATCTCCTCCATTCACTCCCTGGATGGCCATCATCATCAGATCACAGCTAGGTAAACCTCTGGCGGAAAACCAAGGCTTCAAAGTTACCTCGTTTGTATGAAAATCTAATGGTATCTTTAATTATGTGACCGCCCAGTGAACAATGTGGAGCTCGGTAACGCAGTGGTTAAGCGCCTGGCCCAGCGATTGCGGAAGTGAAGCGACGTTCGCAAGGGTCGGTCATGGGATGGGTGACCAAAAATGTATTATCTCAAGCTCCTCCGCGCTTCAGAAGGCACGTTAAGCCATTGGTCCCGGTTGCATTTGCAGTCGTTAACACCCACCAATCCGCATTGGGCCCGCGTGGTGGGTTATGGCCCATCCTCCTTACCACCCATAAGGAAGGCCTGTGCCTGTGCCCCAGCAGTGGGGACATCAAAAATGGCCGATAGACAATGAACAACACGAATTATCGAAAGTTATTGATTTTAGTCAAGTTTGAATGCCAGGTGATATCCTCGGAATCCTATTTTGAAATTAAGGTCAGGGGTGTAAAGACAAGATTAAAACAGGGGTGACCTTCTTTCAAGGGTGGCCTCCCCCGAGTTTTCAATGTGGAGCGCCAGATGTCGCTATGTAGGTTATTTCACGCTAAGTTAATGGAAATCGAATTATATGGATCCCCTGTCATGCAAGATATTATTTTCTTTTGCGTCATGGATTAAAAAGGTTATGAAATGTCGGTTGCTTTGTTAGTTATGGAGTTAATGGAGTTATAGTTAAAAGAACTTTCGTACATTTCCATTGCTATATCCGTAACTTATATCTTATTAACTGTCTAAAATTCTATAAAAACATAAAAGTTTCCCAAAATTAAAAGAAAAAAAAATGGCGCTAATTTCCCCGCGCATAATTGCATCGAAAACTTTCCATAGACAAGAGCAACTTTTTTTTAAACGCTTTTTTAATCTGTGCCACCAATTTTCCAAGGTCCAGCAATTAAGCCATCGTGACCACAGCACAGGAACGGTCGTGGAACTCAGCTCGTGTACCGTGACCGGCATAGGGTTGTCGGCTCCGACACAATTAGTATTCTATCTCTGTCTATTTATCTGTAACTCTTTCACACAGGTGTGATGTGATGTATAGCTTAGAATTGGAAGAAATTATGTGTTTAATTAAAGTTAATTTTTTCATTGTAATTAAGATGTAGTTGGTGAGAAAGACAAGCGGAAAGGGTTGCTATAAAAATATGGATGAATAGAAAATTAAAAAAAAGTCACTAGATTAAAAAAATGGTTTAGTTTGAGTACCCTAAGCGGCCAATAACTTGCATTTGTATTATAATCCGGCGTGAATAGTTGTTGTCGTTACAATTCAATTACGGCATTAGATTCGCTTCGAAATGGTCTAATTTTAAATCTTTCAAACTTTAACTGTCTTTTAAATGTTACACTGTCACAATAAAACTTTTTTGATAAAACCAATCTTAAGTTAAATAAATCAAACACAATCACTCACACAAATGTGTTTTAACAGCAGATAATAAATAAAGTTCCAAATTAGAACACATATTATTCAAAAAATACAGTCAAATCAAAGACAATCATAATTTTATTGACAAAGGAAAACTTACCATAAAGCCTTGGTCTTCTCAAAGAGAACGCACTATTTCTCATATTCTAACACTTGTCTTTAGGCAGACGCAAAGGGATCTGAACAAAAAGCCCTCTCATTTATATTTGTCATTACACAAAGGCTGAATCGTCTGAAATTCGTCCAGAAAGCGCAGTCAGATTTGAGATACAAACGTATTGTCCTACGTGATCCTGTAGGATAAATATAGAGACAAAGAAAGACAATGAAAACAGTCCTTTGTTGTTAAGAAGTCAGTGAAATAGGAAAATCTTGGATTTTTTTTACATGCCAATCAAATTGAGCATGTTTTAAAGGGAAATAGACGATTTAGGCCACTTTCGTCAGATTCCGCTTTCGTCAGAATAAAAAGCTTAAAACGATATGATCGAAGGACGTTAAAGATTTAAAGAAAACTTTTTAGATGACATTACAATTTACAAATGGCGGCAAATGAAAACAATGACAAAATAAAAATTTAAAATTCAGAAGAGGAAAAATAACACAGCACTAAGGAAACATTTTTAGGTACTTACTTGTGAAAAAATAAGAATAAAAATTAAAGATCGCCGCTTTGTAGCAGCAACATTATGTCTAGTCGTATTTGATGGGCTTGACCAAACGTTACGTATCATAAAATAAGGCTATAAATATACTTCATAGATTCTAGATTTTTCTAACTTACATCCGTTAGTGAACGTCTTCGCTTAGCAATAGAAACAGCAACTTTTAACATATCACTCTCGCTTATTCATATCCGTAAGGCGAAGGAAATAAGTGTTATAATGCAATAACTAAGTGATCTGAAGCGTGACGTGCTAAAAAAGCATGGCGCGTGACAGGCGAGTGCACGCGACACGCACCTGTGGAGGTAACGTGCGAAGGAGATGGCAGAGAAATGGAAGGGTTGAGTAAATAACTTGGAAATGCCATTGGTAATAGACAGGAAGATGGTCTTTGTAGAAAGTACAGACTTGGGGCCCTTTACTACTCATTTTCATTCGATTTTATGGCTGTTCAATGAATTATCTATTCCGATGGCTAAAACTGTAACTAACTGTTGTTACTTATTTTGTTATCTAAGTTAAAGAGTTTCTTCCCGGTTCTTCTCGTTACAATTAGTCTGGAATCGATGGCGTAGCTTCTTTTGACTGCATAAATGATTTGGAGTTTATTGGCACGACAATGTTGTGCCTCGATATAGAAATGCCTGCATACAACACTCGAAAACATTGAGCACTTACAACAAAAGAATAACATTATTCTTTAATACATTACCAAAAAGAAAAACATGATTCTAAAACCATAAACACGACCCCACGGGCAAATCCCCGTGGGCCCACGCCATGTGCGACAGTTGGGACGGAATTAGCGCATTCTCTATGGTCCACTCCCCCGCGCATAGACAATCTTTATTTTTAAGACCCTCTTACGATGTGGGGATATATTCTGTTTATTTTTGGGTTAACAATTTATTTTTAAGTTACATATTATTATCACAAAATATCTTTTTCAAGGCTCAAATGTTGTAAGTAACTGAAATTTTGGGTATATTGCAAACTACATACCAAATAATATTAAGGCTCAGTTGCACCATCTAACTTTAACAATAACAAGCTTGTTAAAGTACCGGTTAAGCACAAGTTAGCCAAAAAAAGTGGTTGCCAGCCAGCATTATGTCCGTTGACAAGTTTGACGTGACAAAGAGGTAGCATATCATTTGACGATAACTTTTAACTTTGACAGCGTTTCGGTGCAACTCACACTAAGTTAAGATGGATGGTTAATGGTAGGGCTTATTTCAAGTCCGCCTGGCTAGCTACCACCATCTTACCTAAGTCTGACGCCATAACAACAATTTTAAAATGGTTGTGTTCCGGCAGTTAGAGGTAAGATAGCCAGTTCCTCTGTGATGAGGATTCCGGGTGTAGTGCCCTTCCACCTTCGGTCTTATCAGGTGAGGTGAAACCCAAGCAAGCACTATCACGTCCCATTGTGCATAAAAAAAATGGATAAGTATCAAAAATAAAGACATGTGTGAGTTGCACTAAAACACTGTCAAAGTTATAGTTATCGTCAAATGATATGCTACCTATTTGTCACGTCAAACTTGTCAAAGGAGATCATGCTGGCTGGCAGCCTCTTTTTTTGGTTAACTTGTGCTTAACCGGTACTTTAACAAGCTTGTTATCGTTAAAGTTAGATGGTGCACCATCTGAGTTGCAACTCAGCCTAGTGAACTCTTCTTTAATTTCTTGAGAAAACTGATTATAATTTCAAATCTTATGTCATTAAAAAGTTCTCCAACTTCTAACGTTTCTCTTGCATTAAAACTGCATCCGAATTTTCACTTTTCTAAGCAAACTAACTAGTACAAGTTTCACGGCTTCGCTTGCTTCCGGCGGAGAGCGCGTCCTGTCGGTAGTTTTTATCGATATAATTATAAAGTTTACACCATGTCCTAACCTAACACATTTAGATTTGTTTACTAGACCGTAACCTTAATATCCATATTTGGGTTTATGAGACATGTGTGGCGTAAACGTTAAATTAATGGAAAAAGAGTTAAGGTTCTTGGTTTACAAGGCTGTATGCTCTAATACCGTCGCGTTAACTTACTTTTTTTGTTTGACGCAAAAGAATTTTTTTTTTCAAGATTTAACAGATGTCAGCTTCATGAGGTGAGGATAGTTAAATTAATTGAGCAGTTAAAAACCTCTATTACTAATGGACAAACTTTTATTTTCAACATCATGTATGTACCTACGTCACGTATTGTTACTTTTCCCGCCCACAAAAGGCTTTTGTTATCTACGGTCTACGCGTGATTCGTTCATTAGAGAAAATGACGTAAGTACAATTTGGGCTAAATCATATTAATCAGCCTCCAACGTACCCAAAGATCGTTATTCGTTAACCGTGGGAACGAAAACCATAGGTGTAAACATTAAACTGTTGAAATAACTCCCCTTTTACAGAAATTCAACTTTAAAACTCGACATCAAAGTTCAAAATTCAAGTTATACCACAGTAACGGTATGCCAGTAATCAACTTTTTTTTTACATATTTTATCTCTTCCTATGACACTGGTAGGCCGTAAATATTCTTGTCAATATGTGAAAAAACGCTTTTAAATTGTTTTAATCATCAAAACATTATGGATTCGTGATTGATTGCCAAGATTTTTATGGATTACATTAAATTATGATGTAAGTGAATATAGAACAAGGCATAATGAAAATGACTCATTCAATCTATAACAGAACATTTCAAAAAGTAGTCAGTCAAAAAAGGTTTTACTTTCTAATAAGACAGAATAAAACTCTAAACTCGTACACTTTAAAAAAAAAGTAACGTGCTTCATTCAGTGCACAAGCAAGGACAAAACTTGGAGCTATGAAAGCTCAATTTTTTTTATCGGCTCAATATATCAATTCTCACGACTGTTGAATCATTAATGTCGGTCGGAACAGGTTTGCCTGATGTAATTGTAACCTAGTGTCTTGAATCCTTTGCGTTGTTGAGATAATTAGGAAAATAAAGTCCTTTAGAACTGTTTTGTCTATGGTTAAGTTTAGGAACGGTTAGTTCAATTTTACAGGTTCCAGATGACTTCCAATAAACTTGATAACTCGAAATCCGAAACTTCTAAAACAGGTCCTAGATTACGACTTTCAATTGTTTTTATTACAGCATCTGTTGCAGTGCATCTAAATAGAATAGAATAGAATATATTTATTTAGCACATAAGAAATACAATCAACTTAAAACTATTCATAAGACAAGGATGTGCCAAAAATACGATTGCTATATTCTATTTACACTCTTCCGTCTGACCTAACGTCGTTCATCATCCAATTTGAAAACCTAAATAAGAAATCGGAAGTAGTAGAATTCAATTTTGCATGCTAATTTGTCGGTGCAAATCGCTCGGTTTTTAATTTAGGATACGATTTAGAAGTCCTAAAAACTGTGTCACAACATTATTATGGTGTCTCGAAAAAATAAATTGCTGTAAAAGTAGCGATTCTATTTTGCAATGGGAGTAATGTGGGACCCTGATGGCAAACGGATAGAAATAACGGTACAACATCCCGTTTCCCACGTAGTAATTGTTGCTACATCTTCTTTTTATATTGCTCATAATATCGGCGCCATTTTCCTTTTTACAATTCGCGGCTACCGTTTATTTTTTAATTTTGTTTTGTTCGATGACGATACACATACAGCCTAGGGAAGACGGGATATCACTTTTTTTTATTTATGGCGTGGTGTTTAACTAACTTGCTCTAGGGCTCGTGTGTCTCATGTGTGGGACAGGATGAGCTTTTGTTTTTTTTTATTAATTGACGGCGTGGGAACCGCTAGCATTCAGCCTTTTTACCTTTTGACTATACTGTTATTATCTTCGTCTTTTAAGTAGAAGTCAGTGTTATTTTTATAAGTCGTCGACCATTCATAAAGCGTGTTAAAGAGTCGTGATCTCACGGTCTTGAACGCTTTAAGTTTGTATGAAACGTACTATTAAAATCCCATAAAGAGACGAGCCATAACTTTTATAATAATCTCTATGAGCCATAACTTTTACAATAATCTCTTTAAGATAACATTAAGTAGGTATATAATCAAAACACGATTTTATTAACGAGGTAATAAATAACAAAGAAACATTCTTGAGATGTAGCTGTGACAAGATTTCGAAAGCGGCTAGAGTTAAAGGTGGTTAAAGTCATAATTTTAACTTTGATCCCATAATATTAAATTGCATCTTAGAAATCAAGTACCTTGTAAGAAAAAACCCATAGAAATATAAGTGTTATCACATGATAAGTCTGTTTTTTTCCTTTGTTTTGATTGTAAAACTAATAAATTATGCTTTGATCGAGTAGATTTTAATGGATTAAGAAGGAATTAAGTTAAGTTTCATGTCGTGAAGCGCCAACTTAGTTTTTGTTATACAACAAGGAATACTGCTCTTAGTCCAAAGATAATTAATTTCCTTTCAAATTCCCAAGAGATCTATGCTGTGATCTACATGCTTTGGTTAAGAATATAGTTTATGTAAATTCTGAATCTCTTAATAAAATCATGAATAATCTTGCTCGGGAAAAAGACGGGAAAACAGTAAGTAAAAAAACTATTTAGGCAAATGATAACATTACATACAGCCTTACGCGCGTCTCTTGATCATGAACGTGTGTGTGATAATTTAAACTCATAAGAACCGCCACTGAAATACCACTTTCTCTTGTTTACCGATGAAATCCTAAGTATCGATCCCTTAGAAGTATCGAATGACAAATCGATACATCGGTATCGGAAAGGTGAGGTTCCCACGGTCCGTGAGAATGGACGCGCTGGTGAGTGAGAGACGAGGACAGAGAGCAAGCTGTATTAATAAAGAGCAGGACAGAGATGCTAGTGTCGAAATGTACGATACTATTCCAACGGTACACCGGCTGAGTGTTTTATTCTGACTCCTGCGTTTTATGTGAGCCTGGTACTTCATATCGGTTTAATATCCATTATTAAATCTAATTCTCATTATTTAAATAGGTTTAGTATTAATGAAAAACTTACTTTTTTATTTATTTTTATAGCACTAACAGGAAAGACACTAATAATGGGCACCTGTTGAACTACTCACATATTCTAATTTATAAACAAGAAGCTTTGAAAATTTAAAATATTATTTTTAATTAAGTTACTGAAATAATAGTCTACCTAATAACAATTATTACATCAACGAACCTACGCAAGGTGAAAATAACAAGCGGAAATGACAGGTGACTTATCTAATATTATATTCGTAAAGCAGCTTTTGTATCCCGGAAGCGAAACTTATTGCAAATTCAATGATTACAAATTCACAGGTTGTCGTCAAAAGCAATTTAATCAATACATAGCAATACGCGCTAATTTAAACTTTAAACCATCGACTTAAAGAGTATAATAAAGTTTCGGAGTCGTTAAGCAAGTTGCGCCGTGTCGATTCCCACGAAAGTTCGAAGAACTTACAATTTTTTCGGACAATTTCTGAAAGGATTGCAGTCAGTACAACATCTGGTATGCAGATGTCAAAATAACAAAGGAGTTTTAAAAAAACACCTTTTGTTTTTTTTTTGTAAATTTTGTGAAACGGATAAGTTTAGACTTTGTATTATGAGATAACACATTTATATTCCCACGTTGATTTGAAACACATTGGCGGAAGTAGATAAATGCAAAAACATCGAGTTAAAATTAAATAAAGAATAAATTTTTGAACAGAATTAAAAATGGGCGCCTAATTTTTGGGTTTGGCAAAGGAAATCGAGACGTAATGCCTAAGATTTTGGACATTTCATGTGAGGCAGACGAAGATGACAAAAAAGAGATATGCCATCATTTGGAAACTTTGAGTGGTTCAACAGTGTCACGTAGACCTCTCGGTAGATCAACTGAGATCCGAGATGTGAGATCCCGCGTTTGGAGTTCGTGATCCGAATAAAATCCGATTACGTCTAACGTCTAGTGCAAGTTAGTTTTTCTACTACAGTGACCAATTTTCCGAATTTCCAAACAAATCTCAAAATCAATTTCTAAACTTAACTCTGTTTTGATCCCGGCTTGATTTCATGTAAGCTATTGATTGGAAAATATCTGCCTTAAAGAACAATGAACAGTAATTAATAACAGCAACTTAACTAACAGTCAATTTAGATTGTAACAATAATTTAAACAAAGAAATAATCAATGTTCGCTTGCGATGCGATTGAAGGTTAGTTTGGATTATCAAATAAAAAACTTACCGTTTGGTCAATCTAACCGCAGTCTGAGTCCGTGCAACGTTATTACATTCTTTTTTTGATCGTGAGAAACGCTTCGGTCAGATAATGCCTTATTTCGTTGTGGAAAATCTAATTAACTGAGCTTTGGACAAAAAAAGGTGTCGATACATTTCTCGAGATTAAAAACTATTGTTGAATTTCGAGGCTGCGTGGTTTCATTGCAAAGCCACTTCTGTAAATTAAAAAGTTGAACTGTCAAATAATTAAAAAGTTTTGTCTATGCTAGATTTTAAGCGGGAATTTGTGGTGTTTCTAATAAGCAACTCTGTTACTCAATTCTGGAAACGGTAACTAGTGTGGTATTGTGGTGTCTGGTTGCGTATTCACAAAGGGCGCGCATCACTCTCACGGCCTATGACCTCCCGCTCTCGCACCATGGCCTGTTATTTACCCATAAACTAAACCAACTACAGGTTCTTGCGGAAAACAATTTAGTTAATTCTTTAAGGAAAGTGAATCATCAAAAACTCTTTTGATAATTTTATTTTAACTACTTTATCAGTATGGCCGAAATAACCCAAAAATTATAATGATTAAGACAAGGAAAACCGAAATGACTCAGTATTTCACAACCTTAACGAATATTGGGCATCAAAAACTTTCTTGACCTCTAGATTAAGAACCGAGATAGTAGATAATGACGTATCTAACAGAATATAATACGAAATTGCATGTGTATGTTTTTATATGTACGAAACCGCGACGATAAAAAATAAATATTTGGACTTTATTTGAGAAGAAGGTTGCATCCATGCTAAAAATTAAATTTTTACATTCAAGATCCATTCTTGGGAGTAAAAATTGAATTTGGAATACATTCAATAGAAAATCATTTGTTTTTTGCCAGCCAACATATGGATTGCAATTTGAAATTTGAATTCGGAACTTTTTACTTTTAAACTCAAGACAGAGATAAGGATAAAAAGAAAAACTTATTAAAATGGAGCATGTGAAATAGATTGTCTTCTATACAGTTCCAAACATGCCACTGGAGGCATTCCGAGCGGTTTTCTCACGATCATTAGCACCGGATTGCGTCTTAGATGTCCCCAGAAAATACGGCCGACATTTTGGATTTGCAATTGGAACGGAATTCAAACAACTGTTTTTTTTTCTTTTAACATTGTGTCAAGTAAATTCAGTTTACGGCCTCCTTTTGGAAAAATATTATCTTTTGACGTAATAAAGCTTGGTAATTTCTTAACCGTCCGGTCCGGCAAAAAGTATCGTTTTACTTTGAACCCAACGATATTTTATAGGTTTGCATCAGCTGTTCGGAGAAAAAAAGATGCCTTCAAAGGTAATGTAGCTTTACAGAATCAGCTGGCATAGAAAAACACCTTTGTGCGTCTATCTCTGTCTGTATTATGTACCTGCACATCCTCCATCCTTTTCCGAGACAACCGTGGTCAAATTATTGCACAAGATGGTTTCTATCAGAAAATTATAGCTTGCCGGACAGATGTTCTATAAAATTGAATTTTACTTCAGGTAGGTAGTGCCCACCATTATGTTTAGTTTAAAATAATTATATATACATATATATTTTATTTCAGTAATAACCATAGACAGGAAGATCGTCATTGATTGGATAACATGCAACCGTTTCAATTCAAATATAGACAAGGATTTGGCGAAAATTAGAAAAGAAAAAATTGATAAAATCAGGCGAAGTTATAGGAGTTTACGGTACATATATATTTTTTATTTCAGTTAATTTTCATTCTATTTAGGTTCTTCAGTTGCAGAAACTAACTTGAAGTCTTCACCTATGAAATTTTTAACAAATTGCATTTTTCAACTCTGAAGCTTATAAAACACTTAACCGAAATGCGAAAGAAAACTATAAATTAAACCAAATAAATACCAATAAATTTCATTTTCCATTTTCATAATTTATTTAACAACTATTGTAACAAAACTTTTATGTGTAGAAATGTTTAAGTTTAAACATTAATTAAGCTAACTTAGGCAAGGAAACATAACTTAGCGCAGTTAGTTTTTGTAATCTATGGCACTTAGCTTTTTTATTCTATAATATGCCTCGTTTTATAATTTCCTATCGAAAGTATATTTAGATATTTATATTCAGAAAGCCTTCAAGTATCATAATGATAGCACAGCTGTATGCAAGTTTTGAAAAAAAATATATTACAAAATTGGGTAAATATCACCTTATCTATTTCAAACACATGTCTTTCTCGTATCTCGCTCTTATGTAGGCAGACGTTTTTTTCATCTCTTTCTATTATCAACAGCTGTTTCGCAACGGGATTATGGAGGCATGCGCCGGCGCAAGATGGCTCAGGGTTGTCACAAGCAAGTGATAAAAAAAATTGAATAGGTAGAAACATGTTTTTTACCATTTGTCCCGGCTGCATTTGCAGTCGTTAACACACACCAATCCGCATTGGGCCCGCGTGGTGGGTTATGGCCCATCCTCCTTACCAACCATAAGGAAGGCCTGTGCCCCAGCAGTGGGGACATCAAAAATGGCTGATGGACAATTTTTTTTTTATGTGGTGTGGTTGTGTTTAACGTACACCAATATTTATAGACTTTTATCATCATACAATTTTAATCTTATGGCATTATGCAGGTTGGCAAATTACAAAGCTTTAAATTTAAAAGTGGATTAAGTGAAATTCACGTTAAAAACTTGAAATGACTGTACTCAGCCTGTAAAACAAAAAAGCGATTGTCTTTTGTTTTAAAAATAATTAAAAAATTAACACTTGGAAGAAGAAAAAAATGGACCATAGACAATATCGAGATGACAGCCCTAATGGCTATTGTCGCAGTCAGCTGCTGAGACCGTTTCGTTTTCGTCATTCAAACCATCACAGCTGGGCCTTTGTGATAATTTCTTATATACCACGTCTTGAGCTCCATGCACGCGCGACTACAAAGATATTTTGAAAAAAGTATGCGTTCCAAATTCGAATTTTAAACTTGGAAGTTTGTGCAAAAACGGTTGGGTCGAGCGTACACGTCAAATGATGCAATGCAAGCCATCCTATTTCTATGGAAGAACATCAATTTTCTTTTTTTCTGATTCCATCTCGTTCACAATGACGGCTTTTCAAAGTGACATTTAAAAACAAAAAATAGTAACTTTCTGCCTCACTAGATGGTGTTGATGGACAAGTGAAGTGTTAAGGCGCTGCAGTTCACGAAATTTACTCTTTCACTATGTCTTTAGAATAAGGTTGAATATTGCATAGCTTTAATTGACGCTTCGCCAGAAATTTGCCGAAATTTAGTACATTTTTATTGTTTTCTGAAATACTGGATCATTTATCGAAAATGTACTCGGTTATTGTGTTCGATCGATAAAAAAGGTATCCTTTTTGCATAAAAAATCATATCACTGTCGTTGAAAATTACGAAATCTGACGATTAGAAATTTATGTTTATAAGTTTTTATGGTGTTATTCAGGATTTTTTTCAACCAAGCCATTTTTCAATATTCTGTTCGGTTATTGTGTTTCTTTGTTGCTTTTTCAGTCTACAGTAATTTTTGTGAAGTAGAATTCTACATCAGTTCTTCAGATTGGAAGTTCAAAAATCAATCTTTTTATCAGATCGTGAACTGGCCTCGCCTTAAAACTGGCTTTGAAAAATAAAAATAAAAAAGGCATTTTCATTTGTATACTTTCCGCTTCTGTTTGCAGACGAAAAAAGAAAAAAATATCGTGACAGGATATCGAACACGAATTTCGTTACCGTTTTCGTCAGCTTGAGAGGTGTAAACAATGAATCGTTCAGAATGTAGTTGTTCACGACTTCCTAAGATCCTCACGTAATGACGGGCTTTAGTTTTTTTTTTAAATAAACAGGGTGTATTTGTAACCACTCTCCAAATTTTAAGGATGTGTTCAGTCCATGAAACTGAACAACTATCTTCATAAAACATAGGGTCAAATATGTAAAAAAAAATGACTTTTCATACAAATCAAAGAGATCACGTGATCAGTTTAGTATGGGATGACCAAATATTTTTGGCGTATTTCGACACATGTTTCATGGAGAAAGTTGTTCAGTTTCATGGACTGAACACATCCTTAAAATTTGGAGAGTGGTTACAAATACACCCTGTATATGGACACGAACGCATTAGCTACTTAAGTTTTATGATAATTATATCCAACACGGTAACGATTGAATAAAAGAAAAAAAAGGAAACAGGGCAGTTTTCATTTTTCAGAAAAAATTAAGTCAGCGATAAAATGGTTACTGTGATGGTTTTTTTTATATTCACAGAATTGTTTTCAGTAGGGGTTCCCTAACTTATTTGGGACGCGCCCCCTTTTTACAAAAAAAAGATTCCGCGCCCCCCTCAACTCAACCCAGACTGTTAGGTTATTTGCAGGTTTCTTGGTAAAGTAATGTCTAAAGAAGCTCCAAACTACACAGGTGTCCCGCGCCCTCCTTGGAAAACCACTACGCCCACTCTGGGGGGCGCGCTCCCCACTTTAAAAAACACTTTTACAGAATAAAAAAAAATAAAAAAAATTGTTTTTCTTGTTTTTTTGCTCTTTCAATTACGGTCCAGCAAAACAATCAGCTTACATAACAAAAGATTACATTTGAGACCAAAGACAATAGCACCATCTGGGTCGTTTGCCGCCTAAATAGCACATCTGGCACATGGCGCAGTATTGCCAACTTCCGCTGCTCAATTATTTACTTCCCATTCTTCGGTACGACATCTGGGTACGTGTAAAAAGCTTAGTTTTGGGGTATAACCAACTTTATGGTATTCCTAATAATAGAACGTAATTTATTGCTGGTCTTAAATAGATCTTGGGATTTTACAAAGCGGCCATTTTAGACAAATACCACACTAATATAATGTTACGGCTAATACCCGAATTGCGGTTAAACCCAGTTTTATCCGGCTAAAAGGTGTAGACGATAGTTGTTGGTTGAAACTAGGTGTAACAATCTGCTTTACTCTTGAAGGTCCCTAATATAAGTTAGAAATTTAAATTTTGAGGTTATTTTTTTAACAGACAACAGAAATAACTTTTAATCACAATTAAAGTTCAAAATGATGTGACAGCTGTCAAAAACTGTTTACTAAATAAGACAAGTAAACAGACATACTGGTCAATAGAACATGGAAATGTCTATAAATATATGGAAAATGTGACATTGAATGCAATGAGTTTTATCTAACTATGGTATCTATCTATACAGGAAAAAGCGATAAAAATAGAAGTTACTAATAGGGTTAATTTTATTTCCGCTAATTTATTAGGAAGGAAGGATTGCTCATCATGAATAGCAATATTGAATTAAAAAAAACATACTTTTTTAAATTATAATGCTTGTAAACAATGATAAGTTACTGTTTTCTACATATTAGATTTGTAATTTTTTTAAATTTTTTATTCCAAATAGAAATTTTGGCATATTCTTAGATAGATTTCTAATATTCCGCCGCTTGCACTAAACTTAAGAATCAGTCTTTTCCTAAGTACAACTTGACCAAGATAATTAGGCGCATGACAGCTAAGTTCATGACACCATTTTATTTTAGTCGGGTTTAAGTTAGGAAAAGACTAAGGCTAAGTTTAGTGCAAACGGCCAATTATGTATTTCATACTTTGACAACGACATATTTCTTTTATCAAGAAATATTGGTGTTGAAAGATAACTAAAGTTACATAGCACTTCAGCGAAAGATTAATCAAAATGTTCCCAGGCTTATTACATAACTAAATATAACATTTTAAGTTCAAAATTAATACTTAAGTAATGCATTTTTCCACGCAGAACGTTTTGGCAATTTTTTTTGCAGGCCATTGTTTATTGGCAACATTTTTTGCAGGCCATTGTTTATGCCCGTCTCAATTTCCGCAGTTCCAAAAAGTTTATACTTAAAAAAGGTCACATTTGTAATTACCATGAAAACGAGGCAAGGTGTGTGAAACAGCTGGCAGTAAAAAAACTCAACATTAATAAGCAGATGGCACGAGCCGGTGCATTTAATTGGTCAGGACGAAGAAAAAACAAAATTTGTGACGTAGGTAACTGGTAATAATATAGTTTTTAAAGAGCCTATTTCAGAATTTTCAGAAATACTATCATCTATTCTATTTCAATTTATAAATTGAACATAATTTACTATCAAGTAAGTGAATTTGATGGGATTTATCCAAATAAATATCCGAAATCTGTGAAACACCTCCTTAAATGGGCATAGACAAATTAATTGAAAGGTTCATGGAAAAAAGGTAACAGTTTAAATAAAGGTTTGTGTCTATTATTTGCTGCCTTATTTAGATATAAGCTTCTGGTTTCGTTGTATTTGTTCAATAACAACATATTTTTAAAGATTAGTCAAATTGAAATTAAACTAAAAATATAGTTTAAACGATAAATCAGCATTAATAATTTTAATATCTCGCAATGAACGAAAATTAAATACACTTTTCTATGGTTGGCCATACGGAAACCCTTCCTATCGACAAATAAAAATATCGAAAATCACAAGAAAATTGAAAAGAATGCTCACCCAACATTTTAAAAACTTCTAATTTAGAACGCGGCATAAAAAACGTTACACAAGAGACCGTTGTTGCAACAAGCTTCAACTGAAAAATTAAACTACCCTTACCTAATCCGATTTTTTTCTTGATTTTCTTCAAAACCTTCATCTTGGAGCCTTTCTTATCCTTCACTGGGGTAGTTTCCTGCTCCAAAGCCATCGGGGGTAAGACCAGGGTTTGGGGGGGAACCTGAGCCCCATGTCCAGAAGCCCTGGGGCAAGCTGGGCAGTGACACGGTCCCCTCGCCTGCCTCACGCTAACGCAACTGCTAACTCCCATCATTTAGCCAAATTTTATAAACACGACAACTTAGTGTTATTAAAAAACGTTATATCATATCGTCACACGCGAATTATTAAACACGATATACACGGGATCGCGACGACGTCCGCACGCGACGGTGCCTAGCGGCGGAGTGAAGTTGTTGTGAGCGGCGAGCAAGTAGGTTCCCTGCGCACGCGTAGAACCCTATTCTATTTTCTTTCTTTCACTCGCTTCTTTTCAGAAAGGGACAGCCAATTGTTATTGCGTTAGTGGGGGAATGTCAACAGGGTGTAGCTTTTTATTTTAAGGACAAAGGGATGTGGGCTAATTTTAGCCTTTATAGCCCTCAGGGTTGGTTAATTTGTTTAAGATGTAATTCAGACTCGAGATTACCGTTTTCAGTTAATTAAAATTGCCTTTAGAGATGAGTTGGAAGTTTTGGTTGCTAAGTTCTCTAAATGATGATAAATTGATAATTATTTCATAAACTTAAGATGTCCCAAATATTAATAAAGATTAAGAAATAAACTACTAATTAAAATACAAGATGAAAAAATTAGATGTAGAAATACAACAAAGGTTTTTATTGAAACAGAAAACATTCAAGAAATAACAATTGACTACATAGCATAGGATAGAAAAGAACTTAATAATCGTAATAGGTAAGACAATTTTAATAGAAAAAATAACATAAACATAGGTAAAATATAAACATAAAATAAACATTTACAATAACAAAATTAACAATGAAAAATAACTGTTAGACAGTTTTGCCCTGTTTGAAAATGGAACATTGATAGGTAGCACCTCTTTTCTTAATTAAAAATGGAACAGCTGTTGTATTGTATGGAATAATTTGTCAGATTTGGTATTTCATACATATCCACTTGTTAAAATTGGCCATATACCCGTTAATTTGGGGAATAATTTAAATATTTGAACGTTTAAAATGTGACTGCTTGTTATTTATTATGTTGAACAAAAGTTCTAAACACTACCATCAATATGTTTTAAGTTTGTTTTTAATATTTGATCTTGTTTCCATCTTTTCAGTTGACTTGTCTGCATGCAGGCAGGTTTTTTAGTTTTTACATTTTTAGGTAAGTTTGTAAGAGTTTTGGTATTGTTTATGATTAGATTCTGGTGACAGATCTATTATTTTGCAAACTAATACAATTCTTTTTATAAATTAATATTTGCCTGTGATTTTATATAAAGGAAAACGGCCTTAGAAAAAATTAATACTTAACTTGTATACGATCGAATATGGTCTTAAAATAAAGCCAATACTTGAGGTACACATTGATCAAGTTCCGTCTTATTTTCAGCGCACGTAGAAAAAGGTTATTTGATTATGCATTTATTTTGATATGGAAACACTACAGAAACTACGAGTCATTGAAAAAAGTTCCGTTATCCACATTAAATTTTTAAAGGGCCGAAAAGTCACTAAAAATGTAAAAGGGCGGCTGCATAAACCGTAATTCTTTTCCTTTTTTCGAAAATAAGAAAACGAAATGTCAATTTGACATCCAATTTGGCATTGATCCATCATTTGGTTGATAGATACCACAGACTAATAAGTGCAAAAGTACCAGCAGATTATTAATCACAGATTAAAAAAGTATACAACTTTAGCATAAAAAGCCGGGTCACTTTTTTATTAGTATGAAAACAATTTTTATTGAAATAAAACCCTTTTTAACGGATACTAACGCGGTTTTATTGAAACTACTTTGGTTATTAGTTGGTATTTGGTTTGATTTTTATTTTCCCGACGTTTCGGCACCTTTACAGCTGCCGTGGTCATGGACTTGTACTATTATGTATTCTGTGGTCATGGGGGCGTGATTCATGTCTAGTCTAGTGAGCGCTTGATAAGAGGTGAATATAATTTTTATTTTCGATAAAATCATACCTACTGACTTCAGTTCTTTGAACCCGAAATTCTTTAATCTTGGCAGATGCCATGCAGAAATTAAGAGCTAACGCATAAAAACTGCCACGCGCTTGGCGCAGGCTCCGCAAGGTGCGCGCGCGCATCTGTCGCATGTGCGTGCGACCAATTGAACACTTTCTTCCAGTAGGTACACCTACGAAAATATAATGTAACTAGCGACTGCCCGCGACTTCGTCTGGCTGCAAATTTATTTCCCTATTCCTCGGGAGCAGTATCTTTTTATTAGATTAGGAACACAGGTTTTTAACGCGTTTTTAAACTAAAACGCGTTAAAAACCTGTGTTCCTAATCTAATAAAATGCAACGCGAAAGTTTAGCAGTATCTTTTGTCAGGATGAAATAACCCTATGTCCTTCTCTGTACCCTTGACTATGGTTATGCAAAATTTCATGATGATCGATTCAGTAGTTAAACCGTGAAGGCGTAACAAACAAACGGACTTTTGCATTTATAAAATTAATGAGTAACGATTTGTTATTAGGTACCTATTAGAATTATAAATTTTACACCTCATATAGAAAACAAGTAAGTGTGTGTGAGTTGCACCAAAACGCTGTCAAAGTTAAAATTATCGTCAAATGATAATGCTAATACCTATTTGTCACGTCAAACTTGTCAAAGGACATCATGCTGGCTGGCAACCTCTGTTTTACCCGACTGCGGGTTATGTATTTCGCGCGTATCTTGTAAGTATGTTTGTTTGTATGTAATATTTTTTATTACCTCATATCTCTCAAACGGCTGAACGGATTTCTATGATTAAGATATCGTTAGATTGGTCTTTTCAGCCCAAGTGTTCTTAAGAAGGTGGCGTTATAAAAAAACCAACATGGCGGCTGTACGGTGCTATTATACGTAGTAAAAAAAAAATTTTTTTTTAGAATACTGCAATATGGGTGTCAAATTAAAGGGCTTATTATAAGGATTTCAAAAAGGTATATCATGACCGTAAAATATAATAACTAAAAAGAGATAAATAAAAAAATAAATTTAAAAAAATAAAAAACCCGCCTGCATAAAAAGACAAGTCGACTGAAAAGATGGAAACAAGATTAAATAAATATTAAAGGCAACATGTCATAATAACATGCAGTCGGAGGCATATAATTCAATTATTCATAATGTCACTTTCTTTATGCATGCCTCCGACTGCATGTTATTATGACATGTTGCCTTTAATATTTATTTAATCTTGTTTCCATCTTTTCAGTCGACTTGTCTTTTTTTGGCTAACTTGTGCTTAACCGGTACTTTAACAAGCTTGTTATAGTTAAAGTTAGATGGTGCAACTCAGCCTAAGTAACCCACATACAGTGGCGATCACATAATTAAATACACCAGTCGATTTTCATACAAACGAGGTAACTTTGAAGCCTTGGTTCTCCGCCAAGGATTGACCTAGCTGTGATCTGATGATGGCCGTACAGGGAGTGAATGGAGGAGATTCAGATAACTGTACAAACCCAATTGATCTGATCAGCATTCTAAGAGATATAAAGGATCAGAGTTTTCAGTTTCAGGATTTACAATATCATATTAGTATAAGCACAAAGAAGGCTAGACCTAGTTTTAACCGACTACACCTAGTATTAGCCGCATAGGCGTAGTCAGGCCAGGTTTTCACATTTTGAACCTAAAGGAGCAAATAGGCTGTAATATAAAAACTTTTCTCTTGCGTTTTTTTCTCGTGATATATTCAATTCACTTGAAAATAGCGCGCAGCAGCACCCGCCGAAAACGCTCTATACAAAACGGTCAACATTTGTGACGTCACTTATGGCCACGTTTGTATGGAGTTAGCCAGGAATTTTCAAATATCTTCCTAAATATTGCGTTTTAGTACATATGTGTCACACAAAATATTATTTCTTATTTGATATTCTATCCGACTGTTAGTGCATTATATCCGAAAATGAAAAAAAAAAAATCGCTATTTTCCCCTGTGTTGTGTGATAAAACTAAAATAATACATTTATTTTTCTGTTCCAGTTCCATATATATATATATATATATATATTTAATATATTTATACGTGTGCGCAGCGATCAAGCTCAAATTTATCAAAATCGGTGACTTATGCATGTTCCCCATTGGTTACACCTAGGTTTAACCAACATCTACCAGCTACACCTAGTATTAGCCCTAAACTTAGGTGTAGCCGCACTTCGGGTATTAGCCGTAAAACATACTTAATTTATTTATTTATTTATTTATATATACATAATTAAGTATGTTACTTAACATTTTCTATAAACACCACACTCTAATCATCAGGCCGGCTGCAAAAGCTTTCTCTCCATCATCATCACAATTAAACCACTTCAATGACTCATTGATTACAGCCATCTAATCACCGTTCTTAATTGCTCAATTAGTTAAGTCTAATAAGGTTAACGAGACCCTTCCCTGCACATGGCCCTTACGATTAAGTATAACGTTTATAATACAATTACGTCAAAAATCGACATTTAGTACTAATGACAAAATATTTATTAATGTCTCCCAAATCTAGTCTAATTGAAGCAATATACCTAATGATGAATAATGGTGTCATTCATCACATCACTAGAGGAGCTCGGTGGGTTAAGCGCCTGGCCCAGCGATTTCGGAAGTTAAGCAACGTTCGCAAGGGTCGGTCATGGGATGGGTGACCAAAAATTTATTGTCTCGAGCTCCTCCGTGCTTCGGAAGGCACGTTAAGCCGTTGGTCCCGGCTGCATTTGCAGTTGTTAACACCCACCAATCCGCATTGGGCCCGCGTGGTGGGTTATGGCCCATCCTCCTTACCACCCATAAGGAAGGCCTGTGCCCCAGTAGTGGGGACATTAAAAATGGCTGATGGACATCACATCACAGAGCAAATGCCGTGGCTATCAGAGGCCCAAGCCCACGATTTTATTGAAACTTAGGTTTTAAGGCCAGTATATTCGAAATTATCGAAATTGGCCTATTTTTGATTCAATGGTAAACAATCAAATATTTATTTTGAGCAGATAAAAATATTACGTTGAAGTTTCATAAACGATCTTGATTATTTTACGGTTCAAAAAGCGATATTCGTATCTTCACTTGACTGTCAAAATTAGCAAAGACAAAGAAAATTTTCATTTATTTTATATTTTTTGGATAATACTTAAAGTTTATTAATCCCTTATTCACGAATAATATATAGAAAAAAGGTAATGGCATATAGAAGAATATTCAATGGTTACTTTTTCAAAAAGTGACTTTATGCTCAATATAACAAAAACATTGAAAAAATTAAAAAGTGAGGTTAGTTTCATTACTCATCACACGTAAAGAAAAAGACAGAGACAGAGTTTTTGAATATACTGGCCTTAAGGGCTTATTAGAAACAAGGTTGATCATCAGTAAATTCACAGACAATGTAGAAAAGTAAAAAAAAACATTTGGAACAGGCGACGTTACTAAAATGTTTTTGCGAATTATTGGATTAATATAGAAAAGTTTTATTTTACTTTTAAATTGAATGAAACGAGTGCTGAAGGGTTTATTTATTTATTTGCAGGGATAACAAACGGTTCAGCATTATAAGCATCCAAACGATGTATAATAAATAATATACTTTTATTTATTTATTAAGGCTCTTATAGCCCTCAAGTTGGGCCCTCATCTTAATTATTAAGTACATAATGTATCGAAAATGCACATGTACAGATTGAATTAAAGCTAAGCTTCCATAGTATATGTACATTTTGTCTCAACTACTACCTACATACGATACAACTACAACGAATTATATTTTACTGAGGTTACTGTTTGTAAATAAACTATAGAACCTTAGCTTAAATCTGTAAATGAAAATTTTATTTTATTTATTTCATGGAAAACCAGCAGCTGTACAAATAGGTGTAGAAAAAGCGTAAGGGTTTTCTCTTATAGTAACAATATAGAATTTTACAAAACAATAATTTTATGTACCCATCTAAACAAAATAAAAGTACTTAATGCTGTGTGTGTAATGCTCACCATACCAGCATGCACTTATTCAGTAAATAGATGTTCAATAAGTTTTCGCTATAAAGAATCTAAACTACAATTAAATACGTCGACATCAAGCTCACACCCACCCAACACCACGTTTAGGCTTTTGGAGGTTTTTAAAACAATAGCGAGCAATTAAAATAAGCACCACTTTAAGGGCTATATGGGCCTTAACTTAAAGCTAAAGGAACGAAAAACACCGGAAGTAAGTATAAATTGATGTGATGCATGTCAATAAAATCTTTTTTGCTAGCCCGCAACAGCATCGCTTCCATTGTCTACGCTTACATTCGCGCCAAAAAAGTGTCAGTCTTTTTTTTTTGCAATAACGGCACACGACTGCACTTTATCAGCTGTACTGTTAATTCATATTTCTATTAAAAGCTACTATAATTGACTAAAAGGTGTAGATCAATTCGACATCGTTCTTATTACAAAGCAATTGAGTTTATTTCTATTCTCAATCAAACGAAAAGATGACTGCTAACATTACAAATTTTATCTATAAGTTCTTTAGCTGGTAATATCTCTTATATCTTGGAGAATAAAGTTCATTTTCAATTGTGTTTTAGTTCCCAGCTGAAAGTTGGGTTGTTCCCGATCGCCATGTGTGTTAGTTAGAAAGGTGAGCAATTTTTTTCTTTATAATTAAAGGTTTTGAAAGTTCATTGTGGAAAGGGCAGTAGTTAAGTACGCCAAAGGTGAGCTCGTCATACAGATGGCGAGGCGAAGGAATGCTAAATACTCAGCCAATTGAGTTGTAATAAAGATGTATACCTACATAAGTGAAGGAATTATGATAAAAAAAATAAAACTTGGTGAAATATGACGTATTTTGTTCAGAGGCGAAAAAAATGTTAATCAGCCTCCACGAATTTTTCAGGCAAGTAGGTTCAGTGGCTATCACATAATTAAAGACACCAGTTGATTTTCATACAAACGAGGTAACTTTGAAGCCTTGGTTCTCCGCCATGGATTGACCTAGCTGTGATATGGAGGAGATTCAGATCGCTATACACACCCAACTAATCTGATTAATCATTCTAAGAGATATGAGGATTAGAGTGTTCAGTTTCAGAATTTTCATACATTTTTATGCTAACTTCGCAGTTTTTAAACATATCCATATATCTCTTAGAATGCTGATCGGACCAGTCGGGTGTGTGTGTAGCGATCTGAATCTCTTCCATTTACTCCCTGGATGGGCATCATCGGATCACAGCTAGGTTATTACCTACCTGGAGTAGAACCAAGGCATGACCAAGGCTTCAAAGTTACCTCGTTTGTATGAAAATCGACTGATGTCTTTAATGAGGATCAACCAACACGACAATTGAATATATCAATTTTGTATATCACATCAAATACAATATCAACAACTGAGTAAATCTCTGTTTAAATTTCTCAAATCCATTAAGTAATGACAAAATTATTGAAAGAAAGAAAGAAAAAATATTTATTTGAGACACATTAATACATAGGTACAATAAAACTTAAACACTATTTGTCTCAAAACGGTCCCAACTCAGCATAATGCTGGTCTGCGACTAGCGCTGGTCTTCCGTGGGACCGGTTTGTTGACGCTGCGATTCGGTCACACATAACAAAAAAACACAGCAAATTTAAATTTCAAAAATAGTCTGTGACTCTGTTATCATAGAACAGACTGACATTTTACATCTACTCTATGCTTTAAAAGTTTAAAGAAAGTTTTAAAAGTGAGTTGTGGCTGATGACGTCAACAGCGAGGGAGCGTTTTTGAGAATGCGACACGAAAATCGCTCTATCTTCGTCATTTTTGGTTCAATTTCAATAATTCTTGCACTGAAATAATGATTTTGATGTGACTGTAAGTGCCTTTTCACATGTCCCGGTTGCCGGTTAACCGGCGCCGGGTACCCGGTGGTGAAGTGTATGGGCATGGTACGTAGCTTTCACATGTACTGGCGTAATTTATCCGCCAGGCCCATACACTTCACCACCGGGTACCCGGCGCCGGTTAGCCGGCAACCGGGACATGTGAAAAGGCACTAACTCAACATATTTAACTAAAAACCTCGTTGATCCTCATTATGTGACCGCCACTGTAGGTATTGGTATATCGATATTTCTAAATGTGAAATTAAGATGAAACTCAAAAGGGCTCCTGATGAAATTTATTAAGTCATGTCGTCATAATCGACAAGGTCAAAGCAAAACCAAATATGAGTTGAACATGAACATCTTTCGATTCATCTCGATGTCACGTCACACCGATCAAACAATACTAAATAATCTATTTTTTTTTTTCAGAAAGCTTGCCTGCTTCCGGGCACATGCCAGCCAGCATCTGGCTTCCCGTTACTATTGATATTGTAATCGTAATGCATATAAGCTGTTTGAATAAAATACAATGTAGTGTCAAGAGCCATCTGGAATTACAGCTGACCTCAGGTGGTTTAGGGAAAAAGGAGTTAACAGTTGTAAAAGTATGCCGTGACTTCGAAAAGAAAAAGTTTTAATTATTTTTTTCTTACAAAGATACAAAAAATGACATGTGACAAAGGCCTTTAATAAAAAAAACATTGATAACCATTTAAAAACTGTCTTCTTCTTTTGATTTTTTTTTGATTTATCGATACCGATATCGAGATCGAAGGACTACAAAAACAAAAAAAAAATAGTTAAGTACCTAAGTATCAAAAAAATAGGTGTAGTGTGTTTTGCCATGCCACCAAGAAGCTTATATTTGCTGATATAAAATTACAAATAATGCTTCTTGTGTGCCTGCCACCTATAAAAACTAAATAAAAAACCTATAAAAACCTAACATGAGACAATATTAAAATTATTTCGTTTTTCTCTTTATTTTTACAAATTCGTTAAGCTTAATATTTGTATAAACTAATTTTTTTTGTAACCATTTATATATTTTGTTTACAAAGTGTTGTTTCCGTAATTATTGGCTTATGTACTGTACAATTTTACCTGCGTAAATACTCTGTAAATGCTGTGGTAACCATGTTAAATAAATAAAATAAAATAGAAATAAATAAAAACGGAAAATCTAAGGGAATTCTGAAACTGTTCTTCATTCGAATTCAAATACCGTTGCAATTCTTTCTATTTATTAAATTATATTATTATATATATTATTTATACTTAAACTACATAAAATCATTAGGCTTATTTGCTTAGAGCATAAGCTTACTTGTATTGACATGACAGCTGTCGTATTTTTAATTGGGAGAAGCCACTGACTCCTGAGATACAGGTATTTAGCCTAGTTTGGGTGTCAGAGTCTTCATAGGAATTTGTACTAAAGAATAAAAAAAAAAAAAATATTATATTATTATTATTATTTATCTTTTTTTTTCACTTCAGCTATAGACATAGAACAAAGGACATTTTACCAAAGAGGTTCCTCAACAAGTGTTCAAGTGTTCTCTAAAGGTCACGCCACACCATTGCAGCATTATAATCTGCCGTCCACCTGCCGATCACAGCCAATCAACTAGCAACATGCGGCTAAATAGCTGAGCAACGGTGTTTATTGTGTTGCCACGTTGCCAGTATTAATACAAGTGTATTTTTTTATGATAGACAAGCGCCTGCCCGCTATCAAGACTGGTTTACATTATCTTAGTCTTTAGTAGAGTGCTTTAGCCTAAAGCCTTTAGCACTCTCCTAAAGCCTAAAGCCTTTAGGAGAGAGGAGAGGAGAGAGGTATTCAGATTGACAAATATCTGGAAAGATATTTCAATTGAATGTCGAGGTAATTCCTCACATTGGTGAAATAACGCTGGCTTGCAGCGTATAAGAGTAGGATATACTAGAAGAAATTCGGCGATGTCACTATCACTAGTGACTCGGTAGCTCAGCGGTCAGAGCATTGGACCGGATATCCAAAAGTCGCGGGTTCGATTCCCGTCTGAGTATTGATCTGGTGCGAGTCGTATTTTTTCTAGTATATTATTTAGTATTGTGTAAAAATAGCATTGTGAATGCAAAAATCTCAAAAATTTAAAAATTGTTGTTCTCTTTCTCAGTGACGAGGAATCTAAATTCAATTCAATATATTTATTGCTACCATAATGTTAAAAAGATGTTACAACTAAAAACAACCTGTTTGGTATCGCAATATTGGGAAGGAAGAGAAGACAAGAGGACGACTTTTTCATAATAAAATAAAATAAACTAGATTTTGGGGCTTTTGTAAAGCGGGTACAGAGACACCTGTCTATTTTCATTGCCGCATAATATAGGTATGTGTATTTTATCACTTAAGTATTCTTGAATATTGTCTAATATCTGGGTGTAGTGCGCTTCCACCTTCGGCCTTATCGTCATTTAACATCAGGTGAGACGAAGGCAAAGCATTATCCCGTTGTGTATAAATTTAAAAAAAAGTCTTTAATATAAGTTCAGAATTTCAGATCTATTGATATAAAGCAGCTGTTAAAGAGACTTAAACAAAAAAAATACAATCGTACGAAGTGCCGTGACAAAAACAAAAGCTGCCGTAAATGGCATATTGTTGCCACAAAAAATACTTTAAAATTACTTTTAAAATACCGATTTATTACCTGTGCAACGCATTAAGGTCTAGAAAAAAGTTCGCATATGGCGTACGCCAAATTCGAAATTTGAACCGCTCCCATTGGCCGGCTGACACGCGCGGGCGCGTGCCTTCGGGACAGATGCGCGTTTTTTTTATTTATTTCATTGCCTTCATCCGTCCTTGCGTGGCCTCGGGAGAATGTGGCGTTGACTTAAAGTTTTTTTTTTCGAAAGTTTTGTAAATTATAGAAAAAGTATTTGCACCAGTAGCAATTAGAGAGTTTAAAGAAACCGGTCAAGTGCGAGTCGTACTCACGCACGAAGGGTTCCGTACCAAAAAACGGCTAAAAAAACACGTTTGTTGTATGGGAGCCCCACTTAAAAAAATTTTTTTTTAGTATTTGTCGTTATAGCGGCAACAGAAATACATCATTTGTGAAAATTTCAACTGTCTAGATATCACGTTTTTTTGAGATACAGCCTGGTGACAGACAGACAGACGGACGGACAGCAGAGTCTTAGTAATAGGGCCCGTTTTTTACCTTTTGGGTACGGAACCCTAAAAAGGAATAAGACTTGTATGTGTCGCAGGATTATCGAATAAACCGGATCTTTACAAAAATCCTAGGTTGATTGCTTGAATTGCTTCTACACGGTGCATGTAGCTTGCGCACGTTGAGGCGCGGGTTACTTGCGTTGCGCAGGTGTACAACGCTATGGGGCTGGACCCGCTTTACGCTCAACGTGCGCGGGCTACTTGCACCCTGTAGAAGCACCCTAAGATAGATTTTTACAATCGTCCGAGCAATTTTTAGGTAAAACCATTGCAAAAATCCGTGTATGTTTCATGCTGATTGGATAATCTAAAAGTCGATTAGTGGCATCTTCAGTCTGATTGATTAATTGGTCAAAATATGACTTCGAAAAAGAGGACTGAAAAGGTTATAATTTTATTTTTATTTATTTATTTATCTTTATTTGGAAAACAAACAGTCATTCATAAACATTAACTAATTAACAAGATTATTCTTACAGACGAATAGTTTCACTATTTGCCAAAAATCAAGTAAGACATTGTAAAAATGTAATGCCAATTCGTCGAATAAAAATTTATGTAAATAATTTAGAATTTAAACAAATTCAGTGCAAAATATTTCAACACGCGCGTAAATTACGCGTTCTTACATAATATAGATACTAAAATTATAAAGAGGATTTATATATATATATATATATATATACTTCTTTTTTTTTTTTCGAAATGGATAAACACCACACCAACACCAAACATTACTTAATCATACGCAAAATATGCACATACATAAAAAAAAGGAAAAAGCAAAAACCCAATCCCGTAGGCGTACCTAGATACTAGGCGCCACTAGTTCGGTTAGGTTTAGGTTAGAACTGTGATTAAACGCAAGCCGAATGAGCGAAGCGCCATAATCGAACTCTTGGTGAACCCCCCTTTGCAACACTCGGGTCAAAATACTAAAAAAATACACTGAAAATAATCATAACAATAACAAAGACCACAGAAATGTAGCTGTTAAGCTTAGAATAATATTTAAGATACGCTGAACGCAAAAATCTGTCTTAGATTCTAATTCCCTATCCGGTCCTTTACAGACAGTCATACTAGGATTATTACAAAGATCCGGTTTTTTACGAAAATCCTATGATAACGACATACGCAAGTTGTAAAAGTTGGTAGTTGATAATACACCAATGAAAATTCAATGGCTCGATTTGAAAGCGCGGAGTCTAAATTTAAGTTTTCTCGTCTTCTGGTAAATATTGATTGATTGATGATGTGAATGATGTAATGTTAAAGTCGAAACAACATCAAAATAATACAAATATAGTCCTTTTAGACGTCAATATTAAACATAGTTGTGTCACTTAAACTATTATGCGATTATAAAAGCGAAGACGAACTTCGCCAACTGAAAACTGTGGTAGGGTAGGTAATAGGTATGGATTTTTAATTTTTTTCTCGCTGGGGCCGAGTGGAGCGATATGAATGAACCCTTAACTAACCTAACCTCAACTTACTTATATCAATTCTGTGCCTCAACTTAAACAGTGGTCGTTGATAAGCTTTTATATACTAAATACCTAGGTAGTAGGTACCTCTTAAACAGGTATTGGGCACAGCTGACAGTCAGCTGTAGGCCGCCCGCCATTTTGAATACAACTCCACGTGTATAACAAACAGCCTTATCATTATTATTAGTAAAACCAGCCCCCCTAGCCAAAGTAACATAAATTTGCAAATTTTCGTTATCGTTTCGCTTCGAAACATGTATGGATTTGACGTTTTAAATTTCGATAGTTAACGAAACCTTATCAGGGGGGTATAACTCCGCGCTTAAACTTTTATATTAGCCTACTGCTCGCGGCCTACTCCAAGAGGGCCATTGTCGAGGGATATCACCGCGCCGACCGAAACGCGCGGCGCGCGGCGTGTGCAAGCGACGAGAGCGCAGCGCGTGAACGTCACCAACGAAACGAGTCAGTCAAGCGCCGAATGCGAAACTGCATGCACTTCGTTTTTGATACTTAATTACTAACGTACCTACCTACCTACCAAAGTTTATTGTATTTTTTGTATACATATTTACATACTTAGTTGTATCGAAGTTCGAAATATGGCACCAATAAAGAAAAAAGCTAAAAAATACTATTTTTTTTCACCCATCCCATAACTGACCCTTGCAAAAGTTGCTTAACCTCCGCAATCGTTGGGCCAGGCGCTATACCACTGCGCCATCGAGCTTCTCTAACTACTTAGAAATACTTATTATTTATGCTCTTTAAATATGCTCAGCTCACCTATTAGGTAGATTTATTTTATTTTATAAGTAGGTACCTATTATAGTAATTTCATTGTTTATTCATGGGCATAACGAATGTTTTCTATGATATCAGTAACTAGCGAGTAGCAACCCCGAAATGTGTCGGTTGAGACAGAGCTATGCGACAGAAAGAGACGCCTCTCTTTCTTCTTCGTAGGTGCATATAATTTTATCCACGCAGCGTTGTGCAGTTTGAAATTGTACTTTATTGCCGTGCAGCGAGAGTAGCTTATTATTTGATGGTCCTCGCGGGGGTCGGACTTCTGTACGTTAGTACTATTATATATTCTGTGACCTTATGTCAATCCCATACATGTTTCGAAAGCGAAGCGATAACGAAGATTTGCAAATGTTACTTTGGCTAGGCCCTCAGGAGCCCAATCGCGGTAATTCTGAACGATAAAACCAAAAACTTTACGTTGTCATTTAGGTTATATTTACCTAAAAATCTTTGGTAAGTATAGCTTCATAATTTTCACTTAAATTGTCCCAGATAGTATCCTTAGGCAGAGTATTCAACAATTTTAACAAAACTAAAGCGAGTATTTTTCTGTAAACGAAACTGAAACGGTAACGATTTAGCTTTGGTTTTATCGTTGAAAATTAGCGCGATTAGGCCCCAGGGCTCTAAATAGAAACTATTTAGCGACAGGTTTCATTTGTCATACATTGCTACTTTTCTTTGGTATTTTATTTTATTTTTTATTTTAGTTTATTTGGAGAACACACAATTTCACAGTACATTTAGTTTTACCAAATATTATAAAACAGTGATCAGCAAAGTTTCCTCTGATAATTAGAACATACAAAATAAACTACAGGGCAATTTGAACTTAATTAAATTCACAGAGTAAGTATGTTTTTTTACCCCAAAAAGAAGAAGCAATGTATCACATTCATCTGTCAAATGAGACCGGTCGCTAGGTGGTTTCTTAATAAGATAATCAGCCCGCCGAATTGTACTTTATTGTGTCGAAGCAAGAGTCGCAATTTATTTAAACGATTTTGCGGAGTGCAACTTCTGTACGCTAGTACTATCATCTATTCTGTGGTAAAACTACCTACCAAGAGAGTTCAAAATAGTTTGTTACATTTAAAAACTGAAATAAATACACTGCAGTCTACACATTTGTAAAAAAAAAAACATTTAAATTTCAGTAGCCTTATTTATAACAGAACCAGAGGGTTTTTTTTAATTAATATTCCTATCGAATATCAATTTTATATCAGTTTCTCACTTGTTAGTCATACTAATAAATATTTCCCAGCAAAAATGTAAACAAAGGTGTTGTCAGAACAAAACAACACAAAAGGAAATAGTATATTGCTAAGTCAAGAAATAAACACACTTGTACATGTTTTTTAATCACAAACCTAATTAAAATAGATTAGATAATATTCTGAATCATGAGTTTTGAGGCAAAAACAGTATATTTTAACGCCTAGATTAACCTGATATATTGACCTTTTAAACTGCAACGAGGCCCCTAAATATAGACGATTCAAAAGCTCTTAATTTTTTAGTTTATCTGAATAAATATTATTTTGATATTGACTTTGACTTTTATTGTAAATAAGGTTAATTGAAACCTCCAAGGTTGAAACATAATAATTGAATTTGGTTGCAATGTCCTGTTACCTAGGTACCTACGTATTTTTGATAGTTTACATACAGTTAATATCTAAGTAAAGTTTTTTTACCAGTTTGTTTCAAGAACTTTTAACATCAAAAAATTGTTTAAAAAACAAAAAAACCGACTTCAAAAAACCTGCCTCTAAAAAAAGCAAGAAATAATATACAAATCATTAGATACGCATTATCATTGTTATAATAAAACATACTCCTGCCTCACCCGACTTTAATAGACGTGTTTTATTATAACAATGATAATGCGTATCTAATGATTTGTATATTATTTCTTGCTTTTTTTAGAGGCAGGTTTTTTGAAGTCGGTTTTTTTGTGTTTTAAACAATTTTTTTTTTTTAATTTTTAGTGTAAGTACCTTCTGTATTAAGTAGTGTAGGTATATTATTTAGGTAGAAAAATCGGCTCAGCAAAACGTGAGATAATCGCGGAGAAACATACATACATACAAACTGAATACCTCCTTTTTTTGAAGTCGGTTAAAAAGACTACACAAAGGTATCCCTTCCCCAACAAAAAAAATCATCTAATTCGGTTCATAAATAACAAAAATTGACAAGTTAGTTGATTTAATATCATAGTATTTTCAGGATTACTTGTAAACTACTGAACTGATTTGAAAAAAAAAAAAATGGGACCATCTCGCAAGAAAACTCAATCGAACAAAAAAAGAATTATCTAAATCGGTCCATAAATGTCGAAGATACGCGCGAACAACGATAAAAAAAAAAAAAAAAAACATACAATCGAATTGAGAACCTCCTCCTTTTGATGAAGTCCGTTAAAAATGGTTATGATAGGTTATAAAGATAAAATTTCTAATTACCATCCTACTTTAAAATTACCCTGGATGACAGAATATATTGCCTGGATGACATTATATTTATTATGATTAAAAAATATAATAAACAAATTAAAAAGTTAACAAATTTAAAGTGACCAATGGTTTTCACTATCTGAAAATGTCACTATCAGGGTCAGTTTGTCAATTTGACAGCGACGTTTCTTTGTTTACATTTTTGCAAGGAAATCAGTAATGCGACTTTAGGTACCTATCTACTTGTATCCACAAGTGCATCCATAACTTCGTGGGAAAGAACGAACAATCATACTTTCCTTAGCAGCTGATTTAAAAAAATTCACCAAATCAGCTGATTTCTTAAAGGAGGTTCCAAACTATTTGTTGAGTCAGCTGATTCAAAGAACTCTTTGTTATATCTCTATAAGGTACAGGTATAAAACCAAAAAAGTTTGTGCAATTCCATAAAAAGGTATGAATGACTCTTAGCTTTAAGTACTCAAGGTTTATTTTACAATAAGAAGTTGAAGTCCATTTGGCATTTAGCCTGTAGTGAATAAAGTTAAGCGAATGCACGTGAAAAAGTAAAAAAATACAGGTACTTGCGTCACAGCTGACGGATCAGCTGTTTTGTTCTGTTATTATGCTAAAATGAACCTTATGTCGTAGAGAATAAAGGTTAAAACAATAATTTTGAGGCAAAGAAAGTATTACATATATTTAAATTCAGTAAGAATGGTTTTGAGATCTGGGTTAGACAATATAGGTAGGTACCTAAGAAACCACAAGATCTTTTGTACTATTGAAGACAAATGAAGATTAATAGGTTTTGGAACAAAAAACTAGTTCAAAAGGTAAGGTAAGTTACACATCTTTCGAATTAGCTTTGTTTACCTAAGGTAAACTTATACAAGTAGATTTTGTAGGTGTCTTATACAATACAATAGTGTTTTGAAAGGTCAAACACCTACATACAACTTTCGACAGTCTGGTGCCCATGGTGACAGCACAGAGGAAATAATCACTATAATAATAGGTAATAGGTTTTAGGTGACAGTTTATTTGAATAAAGCTTATTTGACTTTGACTTTGACAAATTCCTGTCATCTGGTAATTGTGCTTAGACCACAGAGCAAGCCATTCATTAAGAAGAAGAAGAACCCTGCATATAGTTATATAATAATAACTTAGGTTTAGTAGTATTTGACTTGAAAGATTTGTGGAAACCATGAATAAAGAAGGTTCAACAGTCATCCAGCAAAACAATTTATAATTTTTTTACCCTTGTTGCTAATAAAAATATAGTAAGGTAGGCAGTAAATTACAAAATATGTACAAACTATTGTATAATGCTATTAGTAAGTATATTATTATCAGCCAAAAGGAAAATGTACATTATTTCTCGACTGTAAAGTTTTTTGCATTCTGTTTGATCTTTCTCTGCTAAAAAAACAAGGATTTGAAATTTAAAAACAAGTACTAAGCCCAATCTGAAACCACCTGAAAGTTTATAAACGGGAAATTTTTATGCAAGTAGCATCAACCAATGAGAGAAGTAGAGTCACAGGAAAGAAAAAATGGCTCACCTTTCCATTATCTGTCCACGAATTTCGAATTCATATTTCTTTATGTAAAGAACTCATGATTTGGAACACGCATACGAAATTTTATGTTTAGGAACCAAATAAGCCAGAAAATTAAAATCTGAAAATTAAGATTTACTAGGAAAAATGTTAATTTTAGACCTGTGTCATAATTTTTGACGTTTAATGGCGGCGCACTAGGTTGGCAGCACTACTAAAGGACCGCAGGTCACATGATAGGTGCGAGGAGCGTAGCGACGAGCATGTTAGGTGTACATGAACCCAGCGCGCGAGCGTGCCGCGGCAGCGGCCAGCGAAGCGCCAGAAACGACTTTATTTACGTGCGAAATTTTGTACGTACGTCCCCTCCCCTCTCCCCATCTTTTTTTAGCCTCCCCCCTGCTTAATTTCCCTATTTTTTGTTTTTTTAACCATTTAAAAAAAAAGTATACATCTCCTAACTTTCAAACTTTAGGGAGGGGTTGCCCCCTCTCCCCACCCCCAAAATCGTGGACAGTTAATGGAAAGTAGAACCGAAAAAATTACCCATGACACTACTGATAGTGCCACGCAGTAGTGTTGGTCACTGGTAGTGGTAGTTGAGAAACTAGGTACTGACCACCGGTAGTGACATCTGGTGAGCCATGTGATCACCATAATTATACCCAATTGGTCGCCAGTGGTGAAATGGGACTAACATTGTGTCATTTGATCACTGGTAGAGTCAGTTGACAAATTGGAGTTCCAACCGACCACTGGTGGTGGGATTTGGTGGTCAGATGGTCCGGAAGGCAACACTTAATAAGTTTCTCGGCCATATTGTTTGCAGATTTAAAGTTATTAGCAAACGGTGCTTGGTTAATTCAAAACGCCCAAAACTGTTTGTAGTATTTGGCGAATACAACTTTAGTGTGTAAATATAATTGACATAACATTGTATTAAGACCTATGGAATCTTTGGTGAAAATAACACATTAGAGACACTTATTACATGATGTACCTAATACAAAGTCCCTAACATAAAAGAAATAGACCAGGGTACTTATTGTCTAATTTTCAAAATCTATCACAATCACTTTCATTTGACAGATGGATGTGAAACATTGCTGCATTTCCTTGGTAAGTTTTTATTCGTGCCAAAAAGTCACATGTCACATCCTGAAAGCGATTACAATAGATTTTGAAATTAGGTAATTGGTAGGTAATCATAAAAATTAGGTTAGGTGTAGGTTAGGTTACAAAAAGGGCCCACTTCCTGTTCCAATTAGAACCTTATTAGAAAAATAAAGGAGTGTTTGTTTATATAAACATTAGAACCACTTACCAGGCATTGCACTACCAGTTTGCCCCATGATTTCAAATTCTGCTTCACCAACTTCTAATTATTATTTAATTGTTTTGTAAACACAGTTAACCTTATTAGCAGTCCGTATATACTCTCATCACTTGTAGACACTTGAACTATGACCTTACGATGTCATGTTTACAGTAATTATTAAAATTAAGTGGTTTAACATTACCATGTTGATTTTGCAATACGATTATCTTAGCAATCTTTTGAGTAACGCACAGTTAAATAGCGAGTCCTTTTGCTAACCATTATTGTTATTACGCGTGTTAATTGCACTTAACGTTAATTATTGAGTTTTTAATGTTTTTGCATTAAATTGTAGTTCAACGACGGCAGTTTTTTTACACTTATTTTATCTTAGAGTTGACTGACATTGATAGCTTTGACAGTTTAGGGTGCATTCCGATTCAGTGTGCATTCCGAGTCACGCTGACAGCGATGTCATCGCGCTGATTTGCGTACCGAATCACCGTGAGCGCGATAATGACAGCCCGTGTGACGTCACTGATTGCGTCATAACATCTGCCATCTTGCGCTTACGCCGCCCATCCTGCCTAGCATGATGACCGATTTACCGATTCTTCGCGTGATATAGCACTTTATCGACACTCAACTGTCAAACTCCTTTGTCTTTTTGACAGTTAAACGTGATAAAACGCTATATCACGCGATATAAATCGGTCATGCTAGGGGGGCAGGCTCCGAAGCATTTAATCACTGTGACTGTCTGTCAAAAGTGACACTTTTTTTAAAATTGATTCAGGGACAACAACAGCCAAGAACATAATGACTAGTATACAATAGTATATAAATAAGTACAAAACCAAAGCTGATTAGGCCAAAAAAAGTTATCCACAATTTCACATATAATAGTAAAAAAGGTACAACAACTAACAAAAGAAAAACCAAAAATAAACAAACAAAAGACAGTACAGTACAGTACAGTACAGGGGGCTTACCATCAGCAAATAAGAAACCGTTCAGTTCAAAAGCAGGCCTTAAACAGGACTGCTTATGGCCTGCTTTCATACTAACCGATGTGGTCATAGTACGAAAAAGTAAGGCAGTTCAATATAAACCCAGTTATAAGAGCTCATAGTAAGGCCCCAGTAGTGGGTCTCCACTCTCCAGCTTCCTCATAGGCTATAGAGAAATTCTAAGCATGCCATATTTTAAAGATTAATAGCAGCAATAAATTAACTTCCAGACATAATAATAGCAGCCACCATAAGCTCGTTACCATGAGTTGTTTTATGTGTGCGAGCTGGCGACACGTGTCTGCAGCTTACACATGCCGTTAAGGCAAACCAGTGAGGTTAAGGTTTTAGACTATAGTATTTAGATTATATTTAGTCTGAATCGGAATAGAATCTAAAAGAAGTAAATAGTTAAAAACCGAAAATTCCCTAGATGGCGTGATAATCAGTTCGCTTTTGTTTGAATCTATACCCCTCAATTGTATTCTATGGCGATCGATACCGATAGGTGACACAGCGACGAGTCTACTGGAATAGCTGGACCCATTGCAATCGAAATTAAAAAAACAAAATTCAAAAATCAACCAACGGGCTTAAATTGTTGATGATGTTGACAAACAATTTTGTCTAATTTTAAATAAATTTCAATGAAATTAGTTTTAAAATATGTCCACGAATATTGTGAAGATGATGATGAGTGATAAGAAAAAAGCTTTGATAGCTCACAAGGAGAAAATACTTAGAGAACTTGCCTATTATGAGTCCAGAATTGTGGAAATTAATTCTTCAAGAAGTAAAATATCTAATTTGATTGAAGATAACGATAGGTAAGCGTCTGTTTTTAATATTTTCAGCTTAAAATGGTGTTAAAAAGTATCCTAGAATGTCCACGTTGTGGTATTTAATTTCATAATATGTAATCTAATGTAAAAAATAGTCATTTAGGTTAGGCCTGATATAGGCGAGACATTTATTATTATTATTTTTAGCAGGCAAGCAGTTGTTTTACAACTGATAACGCCTGTATCCTGCTATCTATGCGTTTTGTTCACTGGTTATTGTTAAGTCACATTTGGTAAATGTTGGGACCATGGGAGATCAGAATAAAAGCAATGGACGAGTAAAAACTTAACTTTATTAAATATATTTTCTTATACTATCTTAGTACTACGTGGTTGGTTTCTAGTTACTTGTTACATAAATACCTAAGTGTCTAATTACAGGTTTACATTTGTAACTATTTGTAACTATTATTTAATTCCTGGAATAAATGTATTTGATCCTACCGACAAAGACAGGCGGCTAAGCTCTAGGCTCATGTTACATAATTTGTTTATAAATTCTTTTGATATACCTACCTCTACCCACTACAGCCTGCCTAGCATGACCGATTTAAATCAAGTGATATAGCATTTTATTGACACTCAACTGTCAAACTCCTTTGTCTTTTTGACAGTTAAACGTGATAAAACGCTATATCACACGATATAAATCGGTCATGCTAGGCATGCTGGTAGTAATAATAAGATTTCTACAATTTCTAATGAAAGAGATGATAATAGGTATTATTACGACGATTATTACGACGACCTGAATGGTGCAGTGGTCAACATGCCGCCTACCACGCAAGAGGTCCCGGGTTCGATTCTCGGCCGGGCAGAAATTGAAATGATGAATTTTAATTTCTGTGACGGGTCTGGGTGTTACTATGTATAATAAGTATATAGTTAAAAAGTATATAAGTAGTATATATGTTGTCTAGCACCCATATTACAAGCTTTGCTTAGTTTGGGGCTAGATGGCGCTGTGTGAAATTGTCCAAGCATTTATTTATTTTTATTTATTAGGTATTTATTATAGATATAAGGAGTGCTCCTTATATTGTTTAAGTGGGGGAGGCCTATAGTGGTGTATGGATAATTAGAAATACCAGTTGATTTTTATGAAAATCGAAATAACTTTGAAGCCTTGGTTCTCTGCCAGCGATTTATCGAGCTGTAATCTGATGATGGCCATCCAGAGAGGGAATGGAGAAGATCCAAATCCCAACACCCAACTGATCTGATCAACATTCTAAGAGCTGTTTGGACTTGTAAAAATAACATTAAAATGCATGGAAACCCTGAAACTCTGATGCTTATCTCACAGCCTCACAAAAGCTTAATCCCCAGTTCTATGGGACAGTTCTTCCATAGAACTAATGATACTTTTAAAATTAAATTTGGAACATATTATAAAACCCTATTATTATTATACCCGTTATCACCATTTACAGTTCAGACTCCGAGCCCGAGTTCCCCCTGACCTTAGACCTAGGCCCCTCGACGTGGCAGCTGAAGGAGCAGCAGTTGTCGCTGAAGACCTGCCTGCAGGCCACACAGGAGCTGACTAGCCTGCAAGTGCTGCAGTCTGAGGTCAACGTGCTGGTTGATGATCCAGCTATTGAAGGGTAGGTTGAATATTTGGTTTAGTTTTTGACATTTACAGTTCAGACTCCGAGCCCGAGTTCCCCCTGACCTTAGACTTAGGCCCGTCGACGTGGCAGCTGAAGGAGCAGCAGTCGTCACTAAAGACCTGCCTGCAGGCCACGCAGGAGCTGACTAGCCTGCAAGTGCTGCAGTCTGAGGTCAATGTGCTGGTTAACGATCCAGTTATCGAAGGGTAGGTTGAATATTAATCCGTACTCATTTTTATTATAAATGTGAAAGTAACTCTGCCCCCTAGCATGACTGACGAAACGCGATATAATATATCGCGTGATATAGCTTTTTATTGACACCCAACTGTCAAAATCCATTGTTTTTTGACAGTTAAACGTGATACCTAAATCGTTATGTCATTGTCCCTAGCATGATAACCGAAACACGATATGATATAGCGATTTATCACGTTTAACTGTCAAAAGACAATGGATTTTGACAATTGAGTGTCGATGTAACGCTAAATCACCCAATCAGTGGTAATGCTAGGCTGTCCGTTACGCGTGGCTTGCCAGCTTTTGTACGGCAGAAGAGACACAAACGCCGAAATATATTCGAACTGGGGGCTTACCATCAGCAAATAAAAAACCGTTCAGTTCAAAGGCAGGCCTTAAACAGGACTTCTTAAGGCCTGCTTTCATACTGCTTAAGGTCTGAAACAGAAAAATAGACTAACAATTAGCATAAGGTTTAGGTTTACTAACAAAATAACACAAATAAAAAGTACAGTTAGCAAAGTTATGACCTTAACAGTTTGAAAATAAATCGCTTGAAAGGATGGAACTAAAAGTTCGTCTTTACCTGCCTCTATTGTTTTATACAAAAGATGCTTTTGTGACTTTTGGGTAAATGCAAGACAATACAGACTCAATCTAGGACAGTACTTACATACTAAATATTTGGAATATATTTTTTTTATTTTATTTACTTATTCAGGAAAATATACAGTCATATTATACAAGTTTTACATAATTATAATAGTTTACAAATAGACCAGGCAGTTCCATAAAATAATTACAAATATTGAGTGTGCACAAAGGTAGGTTATTTATTTTTATTTATTCCAGCGAGCCCCCTGTGACTGAGGAGGGCGCTTGGCGCGAGGTGACTGCGGAGTGCAAAGTGGATCTCGTGCCATTCTCCATATCATTCTACATCCACCAACCGGTAAGGAATGACCATCAGACATTTTATTGTCCCCACTGCTGGGGCACAGGCCTTCCTTATGGCTGGTAAGGAGGATGGGCCATAACCCACCACGCGGGCCCAATGCGGATTGGTGGGTGTTAACGACTGCAAATGCAGCTGGGACCAACGGCTTAACGTGCCTTCCGAGGGAAAAAATAATCTGTTCATTTGGACGAAATAATGTTTTGCACTGGCTGAATGATCTTTCAACATCATAGGATGTGATTGGAGCATATTTAAATTTTTCTAAGTCCTACAAGGAATGAAGAGCATGTTATTATCATCTATAATTATGTTGCCTTCTAATGTCCCGTACAGCATGCTGTAAAACCCTTTGTTTTTTTCCAATTAAAGTAGCTTAATCTAACGTGAAATGATGAAAATATGGATAAATTGATGAAAAGATTTTATGGAAAAATATGGAAAATAAAAATTGAATTTTCTCGATCTATATTAAATCATAATTTATGTAGAAAATATAATTAAGAAATAAAACCATTTTAATTAGAAATATGTATTTATTTACATATTAATGGGCCTAATCATAACCAATATTACACTTTAGAGTCGTAAGTTCGCGCCGCGCCACTACCGCAGCGTGCGCACGGTGGCGGTGCGCGCGCCGCACGCCACAGAGTTAGAGCACTCGGTACTACCCGCCGTTAGTACCCCCAGCGATGCGGTAGAGGTATGTATATATTTACTCAACCCTTCGCGGCATAATGTACAATTCGAAAAATGTACAAGACTCAAAATGTACAACACTCAAAATGTACATACGCAAAATGTACGTACGCAAAATATACAAAATGTGAAATGTACAATAAGCTTAATGTACAATTCGCAAAATGTACAAAATGTACAATACTCAAAATGAACATACGCAAAATGTACATACCGTCGGCGGGCTGTGAAAAGTTCGTAAGTCGCAAAATTTTGTGAAAATCTCTTTTAGTTGTTTTTCGCGAGAAAACCTCGTAATACATGTTTACGTCGAAGAAACTCGGATTGGAAATTTTCATGCAAATGCGAGGTTTTCAGGCCTGAGCCTGTAATAGGGATGTTGACTATTTTTTTTATTTCATGTTACATAAATTACCTCTCAAAAAAGAAACATTGGTAAAAGAATTAATTCGCTAGCATGAAAACTGCCCGAGATATCACAGTGTGAAATGCACACAAATGGACTCGATCAAAAACGCTCCATACTAATGGCTTGCACGTTATGACGTCACGCCGTGCTAGTTTGTATGCAACGCATAGGAAATTTGTTCAGCAGCTATATTAAATATTGTGTTTATCAAAATGGTTTCTTCGACAAATTTGCTATACATTTTACGGACTAATTAAAGGTATCATTTATTTTAATAAATTGTATACTTTTTAAATGGACTTGTCCACCCAACTTTGAAGGGTCATAAAACAAATAATATGCAATATATAAAACCAAGAGGCATACAAGCTACTCTAGAAGTTTAATATGTTTACGATTTTTATTAGTATTTCGTTATTTTATTCATTAGTCAACATCCCTATTAAAATTACGGTTATAATTAAGGTTGGCAAAATAATCACCACATTACAAGCAAAGCATTTTTGAGTTCGCTTATTGTACATTTCACGTATCGTCGGCGGGCTGTGAAAACCTCTGACACCTCTGTGCAACTGATTGCACCATC
This sequence comes from Agriphila straminella, assembly GCA_950108535.1. Classification (NCBI taxonomy): domain Eukaryota; kingdom Metazoa; phylum Arthropoda; class Insecta; order Lepidoptera; family Crambidae; genus Agriphila; species Agriphila straminella. The sequence goes on from OX467328.1 coordinate 2,318,120, forward strand.
TAACTTTACTATAACTTCGACAGCGTTTTGGTGCAACTCACACTTAATAATATGTTTACTTTTCCCCTATAGGTGTTAAAGAACTACGCGTCCGCGCACCGTTCTAGGCGCAGTACGCTCGCGCGCCTCGCCACCAAGTACAACGATGCACTTCATATGGAACCAATGGTGATATACATAAATAATAATTAATAAATAAATATTTGACAACATCACATACATTGTTCCAATTCCAAAGCAGGGACCGGACAACACCCTTTTTTGGTTAGGCCAATGAGGATCAACGAGGTTTTTAGTTAAATATTTAGAGTTTTAGTCACATCAAAATAAATTATTTCAGTGAAAGAATTATTGAAATTGGACCAAAAATGACGAAGATAGAGCGATCGTGTCGCATTCTCAAAAACGCTCCCCAATTCACGATTGGCTGATGACGTCATCAGCCACGTGCGCCGCTCAGCGGCGCGGCGGGTGTTTGTTCGGGCGATCGTAGCACGTGACGTCATCGCATGATCCGCAAGGGCCGGTCGTGTTTTTTAAACTCACTTTTTAAATCTTTAATAATTTTGTCATTTCTTGATGGATTTGAGAAATTTAAACAGAAGCTGGGACTAAGTATAAATTGCTTGAACACGTTTTAAAACCCCTTTGTAAAGCCTTAATAGGGTTTCCCCGATAGGGTTTTCGTATTCGGTAAGTGCTTACCTGGGTTACCCTTTCGATAGGGTTACCGTATTGATAGGGTTTTTGAAAACAAGTCTATGAAATCACTACATATTATAAAACAAAGTCCCTCGCCGCGTCTGTCTGTCTGTTCGCGATAAACTCAAAAACTACTGAACGGATTTTCATGCGGTTTCCACTAAATGATAGAGTGACTCCCGAGGAAGGTTATAGGTGTATAATAAGCTGAGGTTTTATGTTAATTGGTAGAAAAATGACGATAATTGTTGAAGAGATCGGCAAAAATTAAGCCGACTGGGAGCTTGCATTGAAAACGCTGCTTAAACCTTTTGAGCTATAACAAAATAATGTATGAAGGAATTGTTTTTCTTTTATAGATCTACAAAAAAGTCCGCGATAGCATATATCTATCTTTTAAGAATAGCTTACTATAACCCATTATATCTTCTAAAAAACATGTCAAGTACAAAGCGGTAATTTGGAAAGCTATTTAGAAGGACACAGTATTAATCCTTATCAAATTAAATACGTTAGTTATCTTAAGCATTTTATGCACATTATTTTAAACAGTAACACCATACCATTTAAATGAATATCTTAGGAGTTTTCGCAAAAAAACAACCCGCGCGACAATAAACGGAACGAACGGGAGGGAAAAAGTCTTTTGGGGCAAATGCAGGTGAGGACTGTTAGGTATTCGTTTTCTTTTTGGGTGTTGTTGGAAGATATCATTTGGCAAAAAAAGAAGGAACCGAAGCGAAGCGGGGGCGGGTCGCTAGTACCCAATAAAAAACCCCTTTTAACGGTAAGCGGTTCCGGTCCTTGCTCCAAAGTAGCTAAAGGACTTGTGTTATGGAAATGAGAGACAACGGTGGTATCACAAACACCCAGACCTGACACTAGGTATAAATAAAATAAAAATAAAAATAGCCTTTATTCTACCACAATATTTAGCATGCTTTACAAATTAACAATAATTGACAATAATAATTTGATTTAAAAAAATTCATTGATTTAAATATAAATAAAATTGTTAAATAGGTATATAAAATTCAATTGATTTAAATTTAATTTAAAAAGTGTGTATATAATCATCGTAATAAATAAAATTAAAATATTAATTTGTGGAAGTCTCCTCCTTGGCGTAGGCCTCCCCCAGCCTCCCCCGATTCTCTCTGTCCTTCGCCTTCCTCCTCCAGTCCGATCCAACTCTTTCCTTAAACACATCCTCCCATCTTTTCTTCGGTCTACCTCTACTTCTCTGTCCTTCTCTTGGTAACCATTCTGTCAATTTTTTGGTCCATCTATCACTTTCCATTCTACATACATGACCTGCCCATCTCCATTGCAAACTTCTTACTCTTTCCAGTATATCGGTTATCTGACACTAGGTATAGAAAAGTTCATTTTCTACAGTGACCCAGCCGGGGTGGGGATCGAACCCGGGACCTCAAGAGATGGTTGCGCCTACAAAACCGGCGTGCAGGCAGTGGTCTGCTTGAGATAATACATTTTTGGTCACCCATCCCAGCGAACTAAAATCTATGGAATAAGCATTCTGCTCAAAAAATGGCACCACACGAAAAGTACAACTATAGATAGATAGATAGATAAACACTTTATTGCACACACACATTACAGAAAATACAATAACATAAAACTTAAAACTATGGTGAGCAAAGGCGGCCTTATCGCTAAGAGCGATCTCTTCCAGACAACCTTTAATACTTTGGATAGCTGGAGAGATATGTGAAGGGCAGTGTGCCAGTAAGTAAGTGCCTATAAGGATAGAGCTAAAAATGCTGGCATTAAATTATGCAGCACAAAGCGTCTGAACACTCGTTGCTTATTAGCGACCATAATTTGTATACTCATAGATATTTTCTATACTTAATCCAAAAAAAAATGATCCTTTTTTTCTGCATATTTTTTCTGCCTTCTTTGCATCTTTTACACCATTTGACTATAAAGGACGTCATTTGTAATAAACTCTCTCTTTCTATCTTTTCTCAATAAAAACTGCAATTTATTGAAAAGAACACTAACGTCAGTCACCGGGTGCGTGGCTGGCCCGACTAAAGCTGAGCGGGTTGTACTTTTTCGGCCCCGTGCGTGGTGCCATTTTTTAAGCAATATTTGTTTGCAATAGGGATGTTGACTAATGAATAAAATAACGAAATACTAATAAAAAACGTAAACATATTAAACTTTTAGAGTAGCTTGTATACCTCTTGGTTTTATATATTGCATATTATTTGTTTTATGACCCTTCAAAGTTGGGTGGACAAGTCCATTTAAAAAGTACAAAATTTATTAAAATAAATAATACCTTTAATTAGTCCGTAAAATGTATAGCTAATTTGTCGAAGAAACCATTTTGATAAACACAATACTTAATATAGCTGCTGAACGAATTTCCTATGCGTTGCATACAAACTAGCACGGCGTGACGTCATAACGTGCAAGCCATTAGTATGGAGCGTTTTTGATCGAGTCCATTTGTGTGCATTTCACACTGTGATATCTCGGGCAGTTTTCATGCTAGCGAATTAATTCTTTTACCAGTGTTTCTTTTTTTGAGAGGCAATTTATGTAACATAAAATAAAAAAAATAGTCATCATCCCTATTACACTTCCATACATTTTAGTTCGCTGACCCATCCCATGACCGACCCTTGCGAAAGTTTATTAACCTCCGCAATCGCTGGGCCAGCCGCTAAACCACTGCGCCATCGAGCTCCTCATATACATCGTTCCATCTAATAAAGCAAATTAGCTAAAAACAAAAAAAAACTTACATAAACCCCTACCATGTTATTTCAAAAGATTATAAACACTGTTTAACTAATCACCTGTTTTAACGTGATGCCGTCACTTTTGTGACAATATTGTTTGACAGAGACAGCATCACATTTAAACAGGCGTTTAGTTAAACAGTGTTTAAAAATCTTTTGTAAATAACATGGCTAGTATAAAAAGGTATTCCTTAATTTCAGCCCGAAGGCGGGTATTTGCTGAAATGCGCAAACCTTCTAGAAGTGTCCTGGATGCTGCAGAACAAATGGTCACCCATCGCGCCTTTCCACCATCGGATGAAGTTCAATCTGGAATATATGGGTAAACATTGTTTTATTAAACTATCCAAAGTTTTATCAATTTTGTGTGTGCAGAAATATTATTATATTGAAGTAAAAATGAATGAATTAAAAATGGTAAAACCGTTTCTTTGGTCCATCAAACTGAGCAACTTTTACTCGGCTGTTTCATACAACAATAACAACAAAAATATCAAAATGTATGAAAAAGTAAATTTTTTTCGCGTTTTCAGAGTTGTCTATCAGCCAATTTTCTTTATGTCCCTACTGCTGGGGCACAGGCCTTCCTTATTGGGTGGATAAGGAGGACGGGCCATAACCCATCACGCGGGCCCAATGCGGATTGGTGGGTGTTAACGACTGCAAATGCAGCCGGGACCAACGGCTTAACGTGCCTTCCGAAGCACGAAGGAGCTCGAGATAATAAATTTTTGGTCACCCATCCCATGACCGACCCTTGCGAACGTTGCTTAACTTCCGCAATCGCTGGGCCAGGCGCCAAACCGTTAAACTGGCTGGTAAAACCGTTTCTTTGGTCCATCAAACTGAGCAACTTTTACTCTGCTGTTTCATACAACATTAATAACAAAAATATTATGTATGAAACAGTAAAATTTTTTTTCGCGATTTCAGAGTTGGTCCCATAGTAAAAGTTATTCAATTTGACGGCCCAAAGAAACGGTTTTCCCAATTTATTGGTTGATTGTCAATTTTATGTTTGATTTTATTAAAATCTGTATAAATCTTACAATGAGGATCAACACGACAATTGAATATATCAATTTTGTATATCACATCAAATACAATATCAATATCTGAGTAAATCTCTGTTTAAATTTCCCAAATCCATCAGGAAATGACAAAATTATTAAAGATTTAAAAAGTGAGTTTAAAAAACACGGCCGGCCCTTGCGGATCATGCCATGACGTCACGTGCCACGATCGCCCGAACAAACACCTGCCACGTGGCTGATGACGTCATCTGCCAATCGTGAATTGGGGAGCGTTTTTGAGAATGCGACACGAAAATCGCTCTATCTTCGTCATTTTTGGTCCAATTTCAATAACTCATATACATCATATCATAATACATATTTAACTAAAAACCTCGTTGATCCTCATTAAAGACTTTTAAGGATACTTACATTAAAATTGCAGTACCCATGAATACAAACCACTTTTACTATAAGAGCTTAGTTATGTCAAATAGCAAAAAAAATACTATGTTTTTTGGGACACCCAGCATAAAATAAACTTACAATAATTATTTTAAATGACCGATGAATTGTACTTAAAATAAATACTTATCTATTTTTTTCTTTCAGATGAGTCTTACATAAAAATAATAACCCAAGCACATAGACAACTGTCCGACCCAACCATAGAGACAGACGAAAGGACATTCCTTCTATCAAAAATAATATCTACTTGCTTAGAAGCACAAGGTCCTACGCAAGAATTATACGAAAGTATGTCTTCAGACCCAGAGACAACTCAATCTTTGAAAAAACAAAGAACTACTTTATACCAAGAACCAGAACAGCCTATAGTGACCAAATCCAAGACTAAAGAAGTTATGGCACCACCGAAATCGCTGCCAAAGAAAACTAAACCAAAAGGCAAAGAGAATGTGGTTGAAAATCGTAAAACTAAAAGAGTTACTGAAGATACTGTTAAAGCTCAGAAAGCTAAAGATCAAAATAATGATTTGTTGATATCAGTTGATAATGTAGCTACCGAAGTTAAATCCGTTGATGCAAATAATAAACATATAGAAGAAATTACTGATGATATAGTTAGTTCTCAAAATAAAGAAGTTATAAAAAATAATGTCGCTAAACCAAAAAAATCAGAAAGTATTAAAAAATCTGAAATAAAATCTACTGAAGACAATACAAATGATGAAAAAGTTAAAACAAGTGCCAACGACAAAATAGGTAAAAATGATGTGAAAGATAAACCAAATACTAATAATGAAAAAAACAAAGATGTAGCTAAAGTTAAGAAGACTGTTGAAAATATTGCTACTAATAAAGACGTGAATAAAGCTAAAGACGTTGCTAGTTCTAAGAAGATCGTATCAAGTGACGCTAAAGAAGTGAGATCTACCAAAGCGACTGATAATAATGAAAATACTAAAAAAGCATTGACAAAAGAAACAGTAACTGTTGATAAATCAAATAAAATTGTTAAAAATAAAGTGACAAAGCCTACTAATAAAGAAAACATAAATAATAACAATGAAAACAAAGAAAAAGTAAAAACTATTGCATCAAAACAAAAAAATAAGGATGAAAATAATAAAACGGTTAAAAAAGTCGTCAAAGAAAATAATAACATAAATAAAGACAAACCTAAATCTGCTACAACAAAAACTCAATCTAATGATAAAAATAAAAGCGCAAAAGATAAAGTAAAAACTGTTGCCAATACTAATAAAGTTACTACTAATGTTGAACAAGGCTTAGATAAAAACAAGGTAAATAATGCTAAAACTAAACCTGCAAGTGCTAAATTAAATAAACCTACTAAATCAGTAGAAAATAAAATTATTAGTAATGAAAAAACTAATCAAAAAATTAATAAAGAAACCACTATTGAGAAATCAGTAGAAAAAAACGTTAACAATTTAAAAAGAAAAAGTAATTTGCCTGATGGTGATACAAATGTTGCCATAACTAAAAAACCGAAGTTATCTAAACCAGAATCTTCTCAAAAAGAAATCAGTAACGAAGAAAATAAACTAAATAAACCTCAAAACGTAAAAACTTTGAGCAAAATCATGAAAAAAGTTGAACCAAACAAACCGAAATTTATTACCAACAGTATGAAAACTTTGAAGACTGGCAACATTCACAGGGCTTTTAATGCTGGCAACATTTCTAAGCAAAGTTCTGATAAACCGTCTAGAATACCACAGAAGAAGTTGTCTTCAGCTTCAGAGGCTACTTTGAAGAAAAACCCACTTCGAATAAGCCCAAGTAAGTATAAGTTTAACCTTACTTGTCCTATTCGGTAAACACTTCACACTTCATCTATCATTATCATTCATCATCTTTATCACAACATCTTCACCCAACACTTATGGAAATAATCTATATTTACAGGGTGTTTGGAAATGGCCTTATAGTGCCGAATATGTTATACTAGCGCCCGTCCGCGGTTTCACCCGCGTGGTTCCCGTTCCCGTGGGAATATCGGGATAAAAAGTATCCTATGTTTTAATCTAGGCTATCTACTATCTGTGTGCCAAATTTCAACCAAATCCGTTCAGTAGTTTTTGCGTGATTGAGGAACAAACATCTAAACCCACAAACTTTCACATTAATAATATTAGTAGGATAGGGACCATCAACTGAACAACTTTTACTATGGGACCAACTCTGAAATCGCGAAAAAAATCAGCTGTTTCATACAAAGATTAATAACGAAAATATCAAAATGTATGAAACGGTGATTAGTTGGGCCCATAGTAAAAGTTGTTCAGTTTGATGGTCCCTATTTACCATATTCGGCATTATTATTTTGTAACACATTGTATACCTAAATCTATACATGTAATAAAACTGGTAATTCTAAGTGTTTGTGTGCGGATCACGCAAAAACAGCTGAACGGATTTAGATGGGTTTTTCACAGTTTGGTAGCTTGGAGTCGTAACTTAAAATCTAAACCATATTTCGTCTAATACGGGTGGATTGAACCAGGGAAACAGCTTGAACTCTCCTCCTTAATGTATGAAAGTTAGTACTTTCATACAATAAGGAGGTCATGAAACTGGTCGCCATATTTTTTTACTGTCTACTTGTATAAGTCGCAGGAGTCATTTTTAAAATACAAATGGGTTTTCTCACATATATTCAAATAAAATATAAACTAGGTAAATTAATAGCTAAAAAAGAAAAATATAATTTTCTAATGAAATTCTACTAACAACATAACTGATAGATAAATACTAATTCCTAGAATATTCTAGTTGTTAATTAAATGGTGCTTTTTTCAGGAAAAAATCCATCCAAATTCAAGACCCCAGCTCCTTTCGGCAATAAGTATACCATGGTGCAGAAAACTACCAGTATACCACGTGAGTATCCATAACCAGGTATTTAACTTATACCGTCTTATTAATAAACCTAGAATAAGTTGTTGAGATTTATGCTAAGGCATATTTTGACAGCTATTTAAGAGCGATTATGCGCTACACTAGCGCCGCCAATCGAAAAAAAATCATAGTGCTTAAATAAAGGCAAATTTGTGAATTGTGTTCTTCTAGTGTACTCCGAAGAAGCGTTGTGTTACTTATACAATACTAAATAATATACTAGAAAAAATACGACTCGCACCAGATCAATACTCAGACGGGAATCGAACCCGCGACCTTTGGATATCCGGTCCAATGCTCTGACCGCTGAGCTACCGAGTCACTAGTGACATCGTCGAATTTCTTCTAGTATATCCTACTCTTACGCTGCAAGCCAGCGTTATTTCACCAATGTGAGGAATTACCTCGACATTCAATTGAAATATCTTTCCAGATATTTGGCAATCGATTAAGATGAAATAGCTATATAATTTTTAAATTTGAGATTTTTGCATTCACAATGCTATTTTTATACAATACTAAATAATATACTAGAAAAACGCGGGTTTGATTCCCGTCTGAGTATTGATCTGGTGCGAGTCGTATTTTTTCTAGTATATTATTTAGTATTGTGTAAAAATAGCATTGTGAATGCAAAAATATCAAATTTAAAAATTTGTGTTACTTTTTATCGCTTAAACAATATTTTGTAACCTGTCGTTAAGTTTATTGCCAAAAGTGGCCAATTTTAGCAATAAAACTTCATTAAACTAAACGACAGACTAGAAAATATTGTTTAAGCGATAAAGAGTACCACAAAGCTTTTTCAGAGTACACTAGAAGAACACAATTTACAATTTCATCTTTATTTAAGGACTATGATTTTTTTTCGATTGGCGGCGCTAGTGTAGCGCATAAACGCTCTTAAGTGGATTGTCAACCACGTGGTCTCCATACAAACGGCGATAACGTTTCCCACCCTCTAAACCTTAACCTACAGCAATGAATTTTTGGTATGTTTTTGAAATGCCTAAAAACTAGGGCTGTACGTTTTGATTTTTAAAATATTCATTGTAGATTTGAAAATATTGGCACTTCTGAGTTTTGTATGAAATAACTAAAATGCAAATATTTTGAAATCTATTATAGATATTTAAAAAATCAAAACGTACAGCCCTAGTATTTAGGCATTTCAAAAAAATACCAAAAATTAATTACTGTAGGTTAAGGTTTAGAGGGTGGGAAACGTCATCGCCGTTTGTATGGAGACCACGTGGTTTACAATCCTCTTAAGACAATAGAACTTGGATCCCATAGGAGCGAAGTCATGGGAGCATAGTGTCCGGAGGGACTTTTTACAAGTAATTTCCAAAAAAAATCTGCTGTTTCATACATTTTGATATTTTCGTTATTATTTTTTGTATAAAACAGCTGTTTTTTTTTTGCGATTTCAGAGTTGGTCCCATAGTAAAAGTTGATGGTCCCTATCTACCATATTCGGCTTTATAAGGCCATTACCAAACAACCTGTATACAATGTGTAACAAAAAATCCCTAATGCCAAATATGGTATATAGGGACCATCAAACCGAACAACTTTTACTATGGGACCAACTCTGAAACCGCGAAAAAAAATTGGCTGTTTCATACAAAAATTAATTCTAATTTATTTTATTTTATTTTTATTATCAAAATGTATGAAACAGCTGATTTTTATCTGGAAACTAAATTAACTGGTATTGACAGGACTAAACTTTTAAGTTCGCATCCTTTTCTTTCCGTATCGAAAAGACACGAACAGTAACCCTTAGCACGAACAGCTAACGAGAAAAAAAACGCGTGTAAAATTACTCGATAGAGAACTATCTATGGAAATTTTAATTTCGTTTTTCGGCGGTAGATGGCGTTGTACAAATTTCCAATACAAAATTGCACTATCGAATGATTTTACGCGCGTTATTTTTTTCGATAGCTGTTCGTGCTACGGGTACAGAAGGCTAAAATTAAGCTAAGTTCAGTCGTTTGTACCGAATCGACACCGTCAAAATTAAGGTAATGAAAAGTTATTATTTTTTGCAGGGTTCATGAAAAAACCGTCGCCGAAAACATAAATTACTCATTAATAAGTTAAAAATAACTCTGTAAGAACAAACTGGATTTTTTTAACTCATCATTATGTACCATATAGTGTAGGAAAGGAAGGTAGTGGACCTCCACGGTAAATCCTCAGTAGGCGAAACTTTACAGTATGATAAAGTATCATAAATCAAACATATTTCTTAAATTAACCAAATCGATTGTTTTTTGTTTATAGATAAGTACATAGGTTTTGGTTCATTGGTTGGTTGACGACCTGAGTGGTGCAGTGGTCAACATGCCGCATACCACGCAAGAGGTCCTGGGTTCGATTCCCGGCCGGGCAGAAATTGAAATGATGAATTTTAATTACTGTGACGGGTCTGGGTGTTACTATGTATAATAAGTATATATTTGATAGTATATAAGTATTATATCAGTTGTCTTCTAGCACCCATATTACAAGCTTTGCTTAGTTTGGGGCTAAATGGCGCTGTGTGAAATTGTCCAAGCATTTATTTATTATTATTTATTTATTATTTATACCTGCAAAGCAGGGATTGAAATACCGTTAAAAAAATAACGATACAAAAAAATAACGTTAAAATTATTGTACCGGTAAAATTACCGTTAAATATAGCGTTAATCTTTAACGTAAAATTATCGGTAAAAAAGTAACGTTATTAATTGAAATAACGTTAATTTGAAAGTAACGGTAACAAAAAGTAAGAAATAACTTTTAAAATAACGTTATTTACTGAAATAACGATAATTTCAATGTAACGTTATCTAAAGTAACGTTATTTATTGACATAACGTTAATGTTAAAAGTAACGGTAAAAGAAGTAAGAAATAACTTTACATTTAAAAATAACGTTATCAATCCCTGCTGCAAAGACTAACAAAGGATTTAATGTCGGGGTCTCCATACAAAAGATCGCTTCATTTCCTACACTAATACTTGATAGCGAGTGTAGTTGACTTTTGTATGACAACTTTTAGTTTAGTGTAGTTACCGCCAGAGGCGCTGTGACAAATTGCATACAAAATTGCTTACTACAGTCGCTATCCAGTGTGTTAAACTGTGCAAACTCATAATACAAGCACTGTTAGTTGTTAATGTTAATCAAAATATTTGTTGTTAGGAATAAGTTTTGTAATGAAATAAAAATACAATGTTTTTTTGTAATTAGTTTTTTTATTTTACAATCTTTTTTATTAAAACATTTTGTAGAAAAAAAATGACACAAGTTTAAAATTCATTCATAATATAGTTAAATGTGAATTAATATTTTTAATATTTTGTATTATTAGCACATAGTAAGTAAACAACGTCTTACAAAAATAAACCCTTTATGCCGAAAATGGTAGAATAGGGATGTTGACTATTTTTTTTATTTTATGTTACATAAATTACCTCTCAAAAAAAGAAACATTGGTAAAAGAATTAATTCGCTAGCATGAAAACTGCCCGAGATATCACAGTGTGAAATGCACACAAATGGACTCGATCAAAAACGCTCCATACTAATGGCTTGCACGTTATGACGACACGCCGTGCTAGTTTGTATGCAACGCATAGGAAATTTGTTCAGCAGCTATATTAAATATTGTGTTTATCAAAATGGTTTCTTCGACAAATTTGCTATACATTTTACGGACTAATTAAAGGTATCATTTATTTTAATAAATGTTATACTTTTTAAATGGACTTGTCCACCCAACTTTGAAGGGTCATAAAACAAATAATATGCAATATATAAAACCAAGAGGTATACAAGCTACTCTAAAAGTTTAATATGTTTACGATTTTTATTAGTATTTCGTTATTTTACTCATTAGTCAACATCCCTATAGGAACCATCAAACTGAACCAAGTCTGAAATCGCGACAAAAAAATCAGCTGTTTCATAAATTCTGAATTTTTACATTTTCGTTAATAATTTTTGTATGAATCTGTGACATATTCGGTTTAAGGGGTTTTTTTGTAACACTTTGAATACAAGCTGTTTAATAATAACCCGTAGTTTTTTTTTTTATTTGTATGGAAAACGGCGAAGTCTATTTTGCGTCTAGGGTTGTCCTAGACGCAAATAAGACTATTGTTTTCGATAATCAATGCCATTAATGGGCAAAACCAAAACACAGTTTAGGTACGTAGGTACTAAATAAAGAATAAAGGAAATAAATAAGTAATTTAATAAAAAAAACACTGCTGCACGAAAAAAATCTTGATTATAAAAATAAACTTTATCAGAAATGTATCCCGCGACCGCAAAATAACTTAGTTAGGTAAGTACTATATAGTAAACTAAAAATAGGTAATAAGTACTGTAGGTATTTAACTATGAGTAGGTAAGTAGGTACTGTATTTAACTAAAAATAGGTAAGTACTGTATTCAACTAAAAATAGGTAAGTACCGTAGTTAACTAAAAATAACTGTTAAAATTGGACTCTGAAAGGATAGTTTTTATGCGTGTCTCCCATCCTGAAATGAGGAAAGAAATAAATTATAATTAAAAACTTAGTTGACTCTTGTCAGTAAATCTAATTATTTTGTCGCTTTATCAGTGGTATAGTTTTAGACCCACCATACCACTAAGGGTATGGCCAGTGGTATGGTGGGTCCGACATGATAAATACGGGCCTACAAATGACTGATGTTGGCTCATCCTTTAAAAGTGAAAGTGCGTTTGTTCCTGTTGAGCGCTGAAACAGCATCCACCTGTCCCTCAGTGAGGGAACTTTTAAGGGCTTGCAGATTCTCTTGGAGTAGAGCGCCAGAACTGTCAACGTTGAGAGCGGTCCTAAAAAAGGCTGATGTTACTCACGCTTTAAAAGTGAATGTGCGCTTATTCCTGTTGAGCGCTGAAACAGCATCCACCTGTCCCTCGGTGAGGAAACAACTAAGGGCTTGCAGATTCTCGTGGAGTAGAGCACCAGAACTGTCAACGTTGAGAGCGGTCCTAAAAATGGCTGATGTTACTCACGCTTTAAAAGTGAATGTGCGCTTATTCCTGTTGAGCGCTGAAACAGCATCCACCTGTCCCTCGGTGAGGAAACAACTAAGGGCTTGCAGATTCTCTTGGAGTAGAGCGCCAGAACTGTCAACGTTGAGAGCGGTCCTAAAAATGGCTGATGTTACTCACGCTTTAAAAGTGAATGTGCGCTTATTCCTGTTGAGCGCTGAAACAGCATCCACCTGTCCCTCGGTGAGGGAACAACTAAGGGCTTGCAGATTCTTGTAGAGTTGAGTGCCAGAGCTGTCAACGTTGAGAGCGCTCCTAAAACTGGCTGATGTTACTCACCCTTTAAAAGTGAAAGTGCGTTTGTTCCTGTTGAGCGCTGAAACAGCATCCACCTGTCCCTCGGTGAGGGAACAACTAAGGGCTTGCATATTCTTGTAGAGTTGAGTGCCAGAGCTGTCAACGTTGAGAGCGCTCCTAAAACTGGCTGATGTTACTCACCCTTTAAAAGTGAAAGTGCGTTTGTTCCTGTTGAGCGCTGAAACAGCATCCACCTGTCCCTCGGTGAGGGAACAACTAAGGGCTTGCAGATTGTCGTGGAGATGAGCGCCCGTGGACGCCTTCACTACAACAGCGCGACCTTGATCTAGTTGGTATCTGGAGAGAAGAAAATGCGAGTTGCACCATAACTTTAACGGATTCAAACTTATCAGAGCCAGTGGTCAAAAGTGGAACTAAGGTGTCATTACATTATTGTTACCTAGGTTACGCCATAGACGACAGCGACGCTGTCATTGCTGTTTGCTGTTGACTTAACCATAACTTTAACAGATAAGTACAAACTTATCAGAGCCAGTGGTCAAAAGTGGAACTAAGGTGCCATTACATTATTGTTACCTAGATTACGCCATAGACGACAGCGACGCTGTCATTGCTGTTTGCTGTTGACTTGACCATAACTTTAACAGATTCAAACTTATCAGAGCAAGTGGTCAAAAGTGGAACTAAGGTGTCATTACATTATTGTTACTGTAGTGGACTGTATATAAAAATAATAAGGCTTCTTCGATATTTTTTCTTCTTTATTGGGTCTTCCTGATTACAATATTTCGTGCTTGAACTGCGATCTTGAACTGCTTATCTCGAACTGTGCTCAGACACTATCCGACCCTATTTTTATACCTGCGCGCACCGAGCGCCCGGCCGGCTCCGGCCAATCACAGGTCCTACTTTTATTGCCCGACCAATCGCAGGCCCTACTTTAAGTTTAGCGCTATCCCGTTCCTACCGGTGCCTCTCTGTCTCGCAGAGTTATCCTTGTCTAATCTATATGTCCATTCCTTTCCTTTTATTTTGTCCTACCTCGGATAGTGTGCTGAGCTTACAATTTTAATAATAATATCTTATTTTACTTATTTACATGTCTTACTTACTAAATATCATGTTTATTTACATTCTTATTTCTTACTTATCACATTCCTACTTTGTGTACATTTATTTCCTACTGATTACCTACTTTTCCTACTGATTACCTACTTTTCCTACTTATTCTTACTTATAAACTAAATAAATGTGAACGACAAATCCCATATGCTTTATTATGAACTCTTACGATCTAAGTTCATACGCTTAACTAATATGACAAACGCACGTGGTATTTATTTACATAGCTCGCCGTCCTCAACATCTCGATATTTTTTCTTCTTTATTGGGTCTTCCTGATTACAATATTTCGTGCTTGAACTGCGATCTTGAACTGCTTATCTCGAACTGTGCTCAGACACTATCCGACCCTATTTTTATACCTGCGCGCACCGAGCGCCCGGCCGGCTCCGGCCAATCACAGGTCCTACTTTTATTGCCCGACCAATCGCAGGCCCTACTTTAAGTTTAGCGCTATCCCGTTCCTACCGGTGCCTCTCTGTCTCGCAGAGTTATCCTTGTCTAATCTATATGTCCATTCCTTTCCTTTTATTTTGTCCTACCTCGGATAGTGTGCTGAGCTTACAATTTTAATAATAATATCTTATTTTACTTATTTACATGTCTTACTTACTAAATATCATGTTTATTTACATTCTTATTTCTTACTTATCACATTCCTACTTTGTGTACATTTATTTCCTACTGATTACCTACTTTTCCTACTGATTACCTACTTTTCCTACTTATTCTTACTTATAAACTAAATAAATGTGAACGACAAATCCCATATGCTTTATTATGAACTAGGGCTTGAAGTCCGGAACTCCGGTTTTGGTCTAGCTCCGGAGTTTCGAAGGATTTCAGCATCGTTTTGTAAAACCGGAGTTTCACAACCAAAATCGGAGTTTCGATTTTCGAAAATAATAATAGAAAGCATTTTAATCGCCGTGGCCCCTGGGCGGTGTTGCAGTCTGTCCAGAGAGCCAAGTGGATTACAGGTATATCGAGGCGCTGACTGAGGTACTTTAATTATATGAAAATGCCATCATGTCGATCCAATTACAGAACCAGAGCACAAATTCCAATCCAACTGGCGATGTGCGAAACAGGGAGATATTATTTCTCCGAAACTGTTCACAGCTGCTTTGGAGGATACTATAAGCTCTTGAACTGTAAAGTACTTGGCAGCAACATTCATGGCGAACAACACACCTTCGTTTTGCAGATCAGTTCTCACAGCTGAGGCCTTGTAAAACCTGAACATACTCGTAATGCTCGAAAATCTCCGTAGTGTTTTCCTAAAGAGTGGCTCTTAGGATGAACATGGATGGATGGATGGAACATGAACATAAGATAAAAATCATGTCATGTCGAATGTCCATGTTGTATTTACCCACTCCTTCATGTTGGGAACAAACACAATACTCGAAGTTCTAGACCATTACCTAGGACAGACAGCCCAGTTAAGTACAACTTCGCGAAAGATATCTCTCATTGATAGTAGCTCGAATGGGCAGCATTCGGGAAGCTTTAAAAAATCTTCGCGTCGAACTTACTTCAGTGTCTCTAGACTAAAGTCCTTGATCAGCGTGTGTTGCCAGTGATGACTTAAGGCAGTGAAACGTGCTCGCTTACTATGGGTCTCATAAAAAGGCTCAATGTCAACCAGCGACCCAGCGTGCAATGGAGAGAGCCATGCTCGACGTTTCCCTGTGTGATCGAATCAGAAATCAGTAGGAGATCTAAATTAACCAACATCTCTTTAAGGATTGATCAGCTGAAGTATCAGTGGACGGGGCACTTAACAAGTAGAATCGATGGCCATTGGGCAAGAAAGGTTCTGGAATGGCGACCGTACACAAAGCGCTTCGTGGGTAGGCTACTGACACTATGGGCATGCCCACAACACAAATCGACTTGTGACTTGACGTCACGTCATCGTAAAAAACTAAAAAAATAAATAAAATGAATCGTGAATCTTGCGTGATTCGGAACGCAGCAAAGATTTATCTGGATGAAACTAACTAAAAATCGCGTTTTTTGCTATAAACAGGCAAGATTACAAGGTTATCTGGATGAAACTGACTAAAAATCGAGCTGCGCGGACGTTTACTTTGCTATAGACTTGCCTCAGGCTATTGGGCATTTATTTTGGCCCGTTACGGTTTGCAAAAGTACTAAACCTGCCCCTCCACAAAATTGTGTTGGACACTCCTGCCATAGTAGATGCTCCTGCTCTAGGGTACCCGATAATATAAACAAGGGCGCAGTTATAGAAGCTCGCACAGGGCGCAGAAAAGGCTATTTATTATTTCATGAGTCATGATTCTTCATGAACGAACTCGCTCATGAGCGAGTTCGTACTCCGACTCGCACTTGGCCGATTTTCGGGTGGCTGTGCCCACAATCTTTTTTGAGGGCTGGATCCGCGCCTGTCCTGACAAAGTGGACCAACGATCTGGTGACTAGTGAAGGTCGCGGGCTCGCGGGGCGCCGCTGGATGCGAGCAGAGCAGGATCGATCGTTGTGGAGATCCTTGAGCGAGGCCATAACCAGCAGTGAATGTCGTGTGACTGATATGATGATGAACCAACTTATTAATTTATCGATGAAAAAAGTATATCTTGATTTTTGGTTAGTTAATAACCTCTATAAACACGCTAAAAATACCATTGCAATTTTATTTAAATAGAGACTGAAAACTCCGGAACTCCGGAACTCCGGAGTTGGAACTCTGGACATCGAAACCAAACTCCGGAGCTGAAAAAAACTCCGATTTTCAAGCCCTATTATGAACTCTTACGATCTAAGTTCATACGCTTAACTAATATGACAAACGCACGTGGTATTTATTTACATAGCTCGCCGTCCTCAACATCCTCCCCCCGGCGTAGCTTGCGTAGCCTCTTCCACTGGGAGCACGGCGAGTTTGCTGGCGGGACGCTTGAAGACCCCAGTCCTAGTCCTGACTTCGGCCACTCGTACACCGCCGTCTGGTCCCTCGTACACCCGCTCGACGATCCCCATCGGCCACACGTTGCGGGGCAGCGTGTTGTCTACCACCACGACGACATCACCCGGTTGCAGGCGTCGTCTCATGTTTGCTGCTTCGCCTCGCGGGATCAGGGTTGGGAGGTATTCGTGAACCCAACGTCTCCAGAAGTGATCCGCTAAAGCTTGGCTGGCTCGCCACGTCCTTCTGTCGGCTTCGTCGCAGGGTCCCGTGGAAGGCAGTCCAATCGATGAGCCCAGCAGGAAGTGGTTGGGCGTGAGTGCTTCTGGGTCGTCCTTGCTCACGCTGACATGGGTCAGCGGTCTGGCGTTGATAGAGAACTCTGCTTCGGTCAGCAGAGTCCTCAGAACCTCTTCTGCGGGCGCCTTTTCGCGCATGGTGGCGCCGAGTGCAGCCTTCACCGAGCGTACCAACCTTTCCCACGCTCCTCCTTGGTTTGGAGCCCCCGGCGGTATGAATCTCCACTCCATTCGGTGTAGCAACCCTTCTTCACGCAGAGCCGGTGCCCATTCGGTGTAGGCCGCTCGTAGCTCTAGGTCGGCCCCTCGGAAGTTCGTACCATTGTCCGAGTACATCAACTTTGGCCATCCTCTTCTGGCCGCCATACGTCGTAACGCCATTATTGCGGAGTCCATTGAAAGCGACGAGACGATCATCGGCCCAAAATAATCCACGCCACAGTTAGTGAATGGGCGGTGGAAAGGGTCCAGGCGGGCGCGTGGGAGGTCCCCCGTCGTCGGTGGTCTTGGTCTTGCCTTTTCGATCTTGCACTTCGCGCAGTCTCTCTCAATGGCTCGTACTGTGGGTCGTAGGTGGAGGACCCAGTACCTTTGTCGCAGGTCATTGGTCACGCGTTCTCTGTTGGCGTGGCCGGCAGCACAGTGTTCCCGTAGCACGATCAGCTTCGTTATTCGATGACGTCCGTCCATGATTATTGGTTTCTTCACGTGATCGGGAGCGGTGGCGGCTTGGATTCGACCGCGCACCCTTATGATGTCGTCCTCCAGCACTGGATCTAGCTGGAACAGGCGACTACCCCTGGTTATCGGGCGTCCCATCTTCATTTTCTTAATGTCTTCTTTGAAGCTTTCACGCTGTGCTCGCTTGATGAGTTCTTGTTCTGCTCGTTCTATATGCTGATGTTCCATCCGCTTGGCTTTTCTATTACATATGTCGATGAAGGCCAGTACCCTTGCAGTCGCACGCACCAACGTTTCATACTTCGAGAAGCGTGCGGGGTCTGGTGTCCATTCTTGTTCGTGTTCTTCTTCGGTCACGTGAAGGACTTCGGATTCCTCTTGCTCTTCCAGGGCTTTTGTCGTAGGCCATAGCTCCTCTGGTTCATATAAGAATCGAGGTCCCTCAAACCATCTGCTGTTGGCACTTATTGGTTCGTCCGACAGCCTGGTAGCGTCGTCCGCGACGTTCTCTGCGGTCGGGAGCCATCGCCATTCTTCGTTATGTGTGAGCTCCGATATCTCCCCGAGTCGATGAGCCACGAATGGGGTATATCTCTTTTCTTCGTGACGTAACCAATGGATCACCGTCGTCGAATCGGTCCAATAAGTTGTGCTTGCTATCTCCAGCCTATGTTCGTTCTTGATCTGCTCAGCGAGTCTCGCTCCGATGACCGCGGCTTGAAGTTCTAGCCTTGGGATTGTTTGCGTTCGTCGTGGTGCCACTTTAGCTTTGGCGGCCACGAGAACCACTTTGATCTGCCCGTCGCTGCTGATCATTCTCCAGTAGGCCGCAGTTGCGTATGCTTGTTCACTGGCATCGCACAACACGTGTAACTCGATGCGTTCGTACTTCTGCGTCGAGTAGCACCTTTGAAGCCGTAGTCTTGCTATTTCTTCCAGGCGCGCCAGCCATCTTGAAAATTGTTCCTGTTCATCCTTCGGGATCGGTTCGTCCCAAGAGATCTTGAGGCGCCACAGGCTCTGTAGTAATATCTTCGCTCTTACGGTGAAATGGCTCAGCAGGCCCAGCGGGTCGTAAATGGACATGACCGCACTGAGTGCTTCCCTCTTGGTCGGCGCGCGCACTTGTTTTCTTACTTCCTCCGGGACCTTGTTCATTGAAGTGTTGAAGCCCAGCTCGTCATTTTCCGAGCTCCACATCAGCCCGAGGATCTTGTTTTCTTGTTCTCCCCCCAGTGGAGTAGGGGTGGTGGCATGCAGCTCCGTCGGCACGTCGTGTAGTACTTCTTGTCTGTTGGTACTCCATTGCCGCAGGGTGAATCCTGCTGCTGCGTGCACCTTCCTTGTTTGGGCTATGGCGGTCCGTGCTTCTTCCATGTTTTCATAGCTCGCTACATAATCATCCATGTAATGTGATGTTGTGATGGCTTCCAGCGCCAATGGGCATTCCTCTTTATGTTGTTCGGCGTTGAAGTTCCTCACGAAGTGTGCCATGAATGGTGAGCTTGCTGCGCCGAATATCATGCTCGTCATCTTGAAGTGCCGTGGTGGGCTCGTTCTATCTTCACCACGCCATAAAAATTGTTGCGCGGGCTGATCCTGCTGCAGTATCTTGATCCTCAGGAACATCTCTTGGATGTCTGCTGTGACGGCAACTTCATTTTCTCGGAATCTGAACAGGATTCCAGGAAGAGAGAGCAGCAGATCAGGTCCCTCCAGCAGGTGGTCGTTCAGGCTCACTCCTCGGCTTTTCGCTGCCGCATCGAAAACTAGTCGCTGCTTGCCGGGCTTATTTGGGTTCTGCACGGCGAAGTGTGGGAGGAACCAGCAGCGGGAACTGTTCATCTCTGACCCGTCGCATGGCTCCGCGTACCCCTTCTTCAGTAGGTTTTCCACTTGCGCAGTGTACTCGGCCGCGAACTCAGGCGATGCGTCCATTTTCTTTTCTATACTTTTCAGCCTTCGGAATGCTGTGTCATAGCTTGGTGGCATCTTGATTTGATCGTGACGCCACGGCATACCAACTTCGTAGCCCCCGTCGATTTTCTTAATTGTCTTCTCCACTGTTTCGATGGCTCGCTGGTCCGCTTCACTTATTCGTGGTTTCTTTGAAACGCCCAGTGCCTCAATCTTGAAGTGGTAGTCGACGAGGTCGTGGAGTTGATTGTCGCGTCGCTCTTCGATGTTTGAGTGCCGCTCAGGTTCATAGATGTGTAGCACTCTTTCGCTTGTCTTCATGATGACGCTTCGTGGTACCGTTCCGTGTACCACCCAACCAAGTTGTGTTTTGGAAGCAGCTGGCTGGTCTGGTCCCCCGGTCCTTAGTTGTCTGGAGACTATGTTTTCCCAATGGTCGGTGCCCACTAGGATGCCTGGCCGCGCCTTTTCATAACATATTTCTTCATGTTTCATGTCTCGAAGATGTTCGTATTTCAATAGCTCTTCAGGTATGGTTTGTTGATGTAGCCTTAAATTCTTCATGGTTCTGGCGTTCAACTTGTAGGACTTGTTTTCATTCTTGCCCCGGATCCTTACAGTGACCAACTTACTATTGGTATTTCTTGACATGTTCACGCCGTTTAGACGTAATGGGTGTGCCGGTCCTTCAGCTCCAACTTCATTGGCAATATCTTCGTCGATGAGGGTGATGGTCGCTCCTTCATCCAAGAGTGCGTAGGTGTGCACCTCCCCCCGTGGTCCGGCAATAACTACTGGACACATCTTCAGCAGCACGGCGCGTGGGCCCGTGGCTTTGTTGGCAGCCACAGACAACACAGCTTCATTGTTCGACGGTGCTTGCACGTTCGATGTCGCTTGCGTATTCGACGATGCTTGTGCGTTCAGTTGCTCTTCTTGTTTTTCAGCATGCAGAGACTTGTGATGTGGACGCTTGCATTGGTTCACGCCACATGGCTTGGCGCGACAGTTCCCTCTTCGGTGGCGGGAGCAGGCACACTTGATGCATATTTTTCTCTCTTTCAAGAAGTCCCATCGCTGCTCCGTTGTCATATCTTGATACTTCGGGCACCGAGGAAGTGTATGTGCTTGTCCACAGTTCGGACATGGTTCAATATCTTCTGTCTTCTCTGACATGTTGTAGACAGTACCGATCTTCTTTTTCGGTTGCAGGACAGCAGGTCGGAGTTCCTTCTTCGTGTTCGTACTTATAGTCGGCGTCGGAGCGTAGGTGTATCTTAACGCTCGGTCCGCCTCTTGCATAAGGAAGCGTGAGAGCATGATAATTTCAGGTTCCGCCGTCCCTTCATACTGGCTTGCGAAGTCACACCATCTTGATCTGATGTGCGGGCTCAGCTTGTCTAGCACTTCTCTTGCTAGCATTGGGTTGTAGAGGTAACCACGCTGGTCGATACTCTTCAGGACGCAGACGGTGTTTTGTAGGCGCACAGCGAAGCTATTTAGGTCCGTCGCTGATGAGCTTGGTTTTGGCATCTTCTTTAAATCTTCAATCGCCCGATCGATGATGAATTCTGGTCTTCCGTAGCATTGCTCGAGCGTGCGCATGATAATCCCGGGGTCGGTGGCCGTGTGTAGTAACGCAGACACGACGCTTCTTGCTTCGCCCTTGAGGCAACTTCGAAGTCGCTGAAGGTTTTCTGCCGCCGATATTTCATACATCTTCGTGCTGTCATCCATCGCAGCCTTGAACGGTAGCCACTCGTTGATGTCACCACTGAATATTGGCAAGTCAGTGTGACGTAGTCTTGGCCGCGCCATCTTCTCTAATGTTTCGGCGAGTTGTTCAATTCCGTTCCGATTTCTTGACGGCGTGTGCGATTGCGATTGCGATCTCTCCTTGCTGACTGGTACTTCGAAGCGTAGTTGTCTTGTTTCTTCCCGTGGATTCGTTGCTCGTAGCCATTCATCAACTCGTTGTTCTTGAGGTAACGGTTCTTCGTGCAGGCTGTCGTTTTCATCTTGAATGATTGAAACCTCCGCAGCCAATCGCTTCTTGATCAGATCGGCTTCGATTTCAAGTTCCTTTCTTCTTAATGTAGCGAGTTTCTCAGCCGCTTCTAGTTCCGCCAGACGAATTCTTGCTGTTGCGCTGGCTGTTGACCGCTGAGAACGCACGGAGTGCGCCGGTGACCGTGCACGTGGTCTTTCTTCTGTGGTACGTGGTATTTCTTCAGTGGCACCTGCACGTGGTATTTCTTGAACCGTCGACGTTCTTGCAGTATTCTTGTTTGTGTTTGCTTCGTTTCGCTCTGTACTTAGTTGTCTTGAGCTCGGCGAGGCTGGTGGATCTTGTGATAGCCGCCTTCTTCGTTCGTCGTCAATTCGCTGCCTTTCATGGTCTCCGGGTGCTGCGGCATGTGCCCTTTCATGAGCGCGGCGTTGCTCTCCGGCGTCGCTTTGGCTCCTTGTTATCATGGCTGGTACCGTAGCGTGTGTAGCGTTCTTCCTTTGCTTCACTTCCGGGAGGCAGGAACCGAGGTTGCTTGATGTAGCGGTGTCTTGATCCGTTGATCCGGCTCGAAGGACCACAATGTAGTGGACTGTATATAAAAATAATAAGGCTTCTTCGATATTTTTTCTTCTTTATTGGGTCTTCCTGATTACAATATTTCGTGCTTGAACTGCGATCTTGAACTGCTTATCTCGAACTGTGCTCAGACACTATCCGACCCTATTTTTATACCTGCGCGCACCGAGCGCCCGGCCGGCTCCGGCCAATCACAGGTCCTACTTTTATTGCCCGACCAATCGCAGGCCCTACTTTAAGTTTAGCGCTATCCCGCTCCTACCGGTGCCTCTCTGTCTCGCAGAGTTATCCTTGTCTAATCTATATGTCCATTCCTTTCCTTTTATTTTGTCCTACCTCGGATAGTGTGCTGAGCTTACAATTTTAATAATAATATCTTATTTTACTTATTTACATGTCTTACTTACTAAATATCATGTTTATTTACATTCTTATTTCTTACTTATCACATTCCTACTTTGTGTACATTTATTTCCTACTGATTACCTACTTTTCCTACTGATTACCTACTTTTCCTACTTATTCTTACTTATAAACTAAATAAATGTGAACGACAAATCCCATATGCTTTATTATGAACTCTTACGATCTAAGTTCATACGCTTAACTAATATGACAAACGCACGTGGTATTTATTTACATAGCTCGCCGTCCTCAACAGTTACCTAGATTACGCCATAGACGACAGCGACGCTGTCATTGCTGTTTGCTGTTGACTTAACCATAACTTTAACAGATAAGTACAAACTTATCAGAGCCAGTGGTCAAAAGTGGAACTAAGGTGTCATTACATTATTGTTACCTAGGTTACGCCATAGACGACAGCGACGCTGTCATTGCTGTTTGCTGTTGACTTAACCATAACTTTAACAGATAAGTACAAACTTATCAGAGCCAGTGGTCAAAAGTGGA
Source organism: Agriphila straminella (assembly GCA_950108535.1). Lineage (NCBI taxonomy): Eukaryota > Metazoa > Arthropoda > Insecta > Lepidoptera > Crambidae > Agriphila > Agriphila straminella. Next base: position 2,341,794 of record OX467328.1, read on the forward strand.
ACTAAGCTGTCATTACATTATTGTTACCTAGGTTACGCCATAGACGACAGCGACGCTGTCATTGCTGTTTGCTGTTGACTTAACCATAACTTTAACAGATTCAAACTTATCTGAGCCAGTGGTCAAAAGTGGAACTAAGGTGTCATTACATTATTGTTACCTAGATTACGCCATAGACGACAGCGACGCTGTCATTGCTGTTTGCTGTTGACTTGACCATAACTTTAACAGATTCAAACTTATCAGAGCAAGTGGTCAAAAGTGGAACTAAGGTGTCATTACATTATTGTTACCTAGATTACGCCATAGACGACAGCGACGCTGTCATTGCTGTTTGCTGTTGACTTGACCATAACTTTAACAGATTCAAACTTATCAGAGCAAGTGGTCAAAAGTGGAACTAAGGTGTCATTACATTATTGTTACCTAGATTACGCCATAGACGACAGCGACGCTGTCATTGCTGTTTGCTGTTGACTTGACCATAACTTTAACAGATTCAAACTTATCAGAGCCAGTGGTCAAAAGTGGAACTAAGGTGTCATTACATTATTGTTACCTAGGTTACGCCATAGACGACAGCGACGCTGTCATTGCTGTTTGCTGTTGACTTGACCATAACTTTAACAGATTCAAACTTATCAGAGCAAGTGGTCAAAAGTGGAACTAAGGTGTCATTACATTATTGTTACCTAGGTTACGCCATAGACGACAGCGACGCTGTCATCGAGTCAGATAAGTTTGTATCTGTTAGGGCTGATTCTTCAATCCTCAGATAACAGATATCAGTCAGTTTAAAAATTAACCAAATCTAATAAAAGTCATTAAAAAATGTGACAGACAAATGAATAACAATCATTTTCAATTTGGCAGTATAATACGCTATCAAACGGATAAAGCTCTATCTAGGCATTGAAAAATCTGCCCTAATGATGCAACTCAGCATTAGTGTACCTACCTAGGATTGCTTATTTAACTAGAAGGAAGGCTTTTTTTGCCAAAAAAAAATGCTTCTTTACGCTTACGTATAGGTACGGTCAGCAACGGAAATTGCTTAACACTTTAGTACTTTGTCATAGCATAGCAACTATTTGACAGAATTTCTCACAGTTTTGAAGATTATGTCAAAAAAGCTACTATGAAAAAGTACTAAAGAGATATCAACATTCATTGCTGACTGTAAATCCACCGACTGCACGGCTCGTAAGGAAGGAACTATAAAAGAAAGGCCTGCCCCCGTAGCATGAGTCGAAAGTGTCCCTGACCTGATTACAGCTGAGCTGAGCCACAAAAAGTTGAATATTAGACTTTCGGAATATGCCATGGTGAAGCAGTACTCTGACCGAGTTTGTCCGCCAAGAACCAGAGTTTGTCCGTCTTGAGTTCAGGAGATAAGTACGTGTGGCTGAGCATGTCCACTAGCGTGGTGAGTATAAAAATTGTTCATGTCATGATGACGACGAAATGAAAATATGAAGACTGCTTCAAAAAATACCTGATCAGAAGCTGTGCCGGCGTGATGCCCAGCCCCGCAGCCATCACCTGGACGAGGGGGTCTTCGAGCACTTCGTTATTGGTCCCCTTGAGCTCCATAAGGGTTCCCTTAGACCCCAGGACCCCGTAGCACATGAGCTTGATGTTGCGCTCTGCACAGAACTCGTCTAGTTTGTGCTGGGATAGGTAGGGATGGCACTCCACCTGGGAATCAAATTAAAAAGAAATTTAAAAGTGACGTTAACAACGCTATTTCTATCGTCTATCGCTGGAGGGGTAAAATCAAAATCAAAATCAAAAAATCATTTATTCAGTCTAGGCTGTTAACAAGCACTTGTGAATGTCAAAGAAGCTACGCCATCGGTTCGCAAACCCTGAGCGGGAGACCTTGTAACGAGAAGAACCGGCAAGAAACTCGTCAAGGGCTGCTTTTTTCTCCCTGTATATTTCATACAGAGTCGTCAACATTGAAAAATGAGCTCCACATTTAAAGTGAGGTCATTTTCCATCACAATAATTAACAAAAGTTTGTACACAATGGGTAGGTAGGTTGAAATTAAATACCTACTACATATCGGATAGGTAATTGTGAGAGTAAATAACTTTCAACTAGTTGAGAAATCAGTAATCACTATGTCTGCTACTCGAAAGTGCACCTAAGTAGGCAAAATTTACCAAAAAATACTTGAGACAAGACATAAAAAATAACAATAAAAAATGCAATTCTTACAATTCAATATGCGTTAAGATAGGTACTCAGAAGCAGACCCATTCCCACTGGCAGCACCCGTTCACGAGCATGACGCGTGGACCAGCCATCGCTTCGCTCAACCATATTTGAGGGAACGTAACGACCCGCCCCACACGACACCACCGCAGAAATGATTAAAGAGAGCATGACATACTTAGGCTACCCATCCTAAGGCACTGAATTGAAAACTAATATCCAAAAGCTTTTCATAGGCCTTTACTTACAAAAACTACTGACTATAGAAAGCAAAATGATTGCAATAAAAAAAAAAAAGAGAAATCAAAACAAGGTTTACTTGCCTATTAGTTTTATGTTTTGAGTAAGAAGTGCCATACATATTGATAACATCAAACAGAGAAAAAAAAAATATATATAAAAAAAATATATAAATATACGACGCCCTTAGTACAAGCAGACAGAAGCAGACCCATTCCCACTGGCAGCACCCGTTCACGAGCATGACGCATGGACCAGCCATCGCTTCGCTCAACCATATTTGAGGGAACGTAACGACCCGCCCCACACGACACCACCGCAGAAATGTTTAAAGTGAGCATGACATACTAAAGCTTACTAAAGGTAGACTTACATGGTCCATTTTTATTTAATTCGAGCGGTAAAGGATATGCTTAATCTTATGTCTTCTTTAGTTTTTCTTTTCAATATCATATCAAAATCTCTCACGTAGGTATACGACAGTGGAACAAATTACTTATTATTTTAATCTTACCGTTTTAATGAGAGGTTTTCTGACAGCTGAGAATTTTAGTTTATTTTTATGTTGATAGATGGCGCTATTCAACTAGGAAGTTTTTTTTAATTTTTCCTAGCAGCTGAGTATACCACTTAATTATTCAACACTTGACACTGGCAAAAATTACTCCCTGAAGAGGAGTAGGTACATTGCCATAACAACGTCAAAAATTGGCATTGACTCCTTTCATCCTTTGCTTTTTTCTTAAAAAGTTACGTTCTTAGTTGAACAACGACATCTAGCATAGCCTTCTATCATCTAGCCGTCTTTTAGGTACTAAGTACTTTTTTTTAAACTGCCTTTTGAAAACCGCTCATTGTAAATTGATATTACAACTATTATCTTGGTACTTCGTACTTGGTATTGGTCTTAAACTCTTATTATACGGGTACTGCATAATATATTAACATTTAAAACTTAAATACACTTGCTCACACTCAAATGAACACACATATCTATACACACACACACACATCTACATACAGCATTTTATAATTTCATAATGAATCAAAAATTATACTGCTATTATAATAATATAATAACTGTACATGGGTATACATGCTTAAAAATTATGTCTCTTTAAAATGGGGTGGAAGCCTGGAGATCTGTAATACAGGCCCCTTGGGGATCCTAGTATGGACTCCAGTCTCCCACAAAGGTATTATAATAACCTTTGTGAAGAGTAAATAAACAATATTTATTATTTTATTATTATTATATTAATTATAATAATCTTATCTTAGCATTGATCCAAAGGTCGCGGGTTCGATTCCCGTCTGAGTATTGATCTGGTGGGAGTCGTATTTTTCTAGTATACTATTTTATTTAGTATTATCTTATCTTCTTAAAAATTGGTGCCACTTTTTTAGTTACTTCTAGATACTCGGCAATTTTCTATCTATTGGAGTCTGATGTCAAGCCTCTCTTTCTTTCATAACGCTAGTCTAAGCCTAATCTTACCAGATTGATGACTGGTTTGACCTTCGCCTTATCCAGAAGCCTGTGCAGCTGTTGCGAGTTAAAGTTGCTGACCCCCACACTCCTGGCCAGCTGCTTCGGTACCAACTGCTCCATGCCGAACCAAGCGTCTATGTAGTCGTGAGAGCAGGAGTATTGGAGGACGTTGGCTATCTTTGGTAGAGGGTCAGGGCCTTCCTGGTACGTATAACAAACAAAATATTGAGTTAGTGTTGACTGCATGCGGTAAGGAGGTAACTATAATCTACTATGCTTATATATACTTTTCATCTACTGTCAATATCTCCATGCCTCCGGTTGCCTGGAAGAAATCGCTATTAGCGATAAGGCCGCCATGTTTAGCACTAAGTATAGGTTCTATTGTTAAGTCTCTATATGTAAGTATTGTTTCATTTTTGGTGTTGAAATAAAGAATTATATAATCTAATCTCGTTGTAGAGGAATGGCATCACTTGCGTAACTTTGAAGACTTGAAGCCAAAGAAAACGGACCAGAAGTCGTTGTATGGAGTTTTTAGTGTTACCCTAAAAAATCCACGTAAAATTTTATTAAAATCATTTTCTATTAACATAGTTAACAACTTATTAAATAAAAACCGCTGAGGGCGCCACTTTCGGTGGTATTGCCACCCAAACATGGTTTGATTTAGATTAGTAATTTATTAGGCACTAACATTATGGAGCTCGGAGGCGCAGTGGTTTAGCGCCTGGCCAACCGATTGCGGAAGTTAAGCAACGTTCATGGGATGGGTGACCAAAAATTTATTATCTCAGCTCCTCAGTGCTTCGGAAGGCACGTTAAGCCGTTGGTCCCGGCTGCATTTGCAGTCGTTAACACCCACCAATCCGCATTGGGCCCGCGTGGTGGGTTATGGCCCATTCTCCTTAGCCTGGGGACATCAAAAATGGCTGATGGACAACATTATGGTGGTGGACAGTGGTAGGTACTAACCTTAAAAGACATAGGACTATGCACCAGGTACAAGTCGAAGTATTCCAGCCCCATCGCTTCTAGCGACCGTCTGCAGGCCACCTCCACCAGGTCGGTGCGGTGGAACGTGCTCCAAAGCTTGGAGGTTATGAACAGATCCTCCCTGGAACGAATGTTGAGGTAAGATTTTGGATAGGTACGTAACCGTTTTTTATAGGAAGAGTAGGTTCCGGATGGGTGACCAAATCAATTTTTATGTCTAAATCCACAACTCAGTAAAATTTTGGGACACAAAACGCGAATTTTAAAACGTCAAATCCATATTCACGTCTCAAGCTTACGCGCTCACTAGACATGAAATAAAACACTTTTAACGGATACTAGCGCGGTTTTATAGAAAGTACTTTGGTAATTAGTTGGTATTTGGTTTGATTTTTGATTTTCCCGACGTTTCGGCACCTTTGCAGCTGCCGTGGTCACGGGGACTGAAGCTACTTGTGAGCCTACCCTCAAGCGATGAATTTTCAAAAAATTCATCGCTTGAGGGTAGGCTCCGAGTTGTGGATTGGTGTTGTGAATTTTCAAAAAATTCATCGCTTGAGGGTAGGCTCACAAGTAGCTTCAGTCCCCCGTGACCACGGCAGCTGCAAAGGTGCATTCCACAATTGCATTCCACAGGTCTCCATACAAACGGCGATAACGTTTCCCACTCTCTAAAACTTAACCTACAGCAATGAATTTTTGGTATGTTTTTGAAATGCCTAAAAACTAGGGCTGTACGTTTTGATTTTTAAAATATTCATTGTAGATTAGAAAATATTGGCACTTCTGTGTTTTGTATGAAATCACTAAAATGCAAATATTTCGAAATCGATTATAGATATTTAAAAAATTTAAACGTACAGCCCTAGTATTTAGGCATTTCAAAAAAATATCAAAAATTAATTACTGTAGGTTAAGGTTTAGAGGGTGGGAAACGTTATCGCCGTTTGTATGGAGACCGTTTGCTTGACAATCCTCTTAAGGAAGACCTCTGCCCTAGCATTAATAATGGCTGATGTTCTAGAACTAGTTCCTTCTTTCTTACCTCCTAACAGTCCCATCCTCTATCTTCTTTCTGATCGCCTCTCCTACTTCTCTTTCGTTGCCGTAGATGTAGGCAGTGTCTATAGCCCGGTAACCCAACTTGATGGCGGTAGACACTATGTGTACCGCTAACTTTGGGTCTAACTGGAAAAAAAAATTACCGAAATAAATTGAAAAGTAAGTAACGTGAGAAAAACATTCGAAATAGAAAAAATAAACAAAAAAAAACTTTTTATAAAACACTTTTTTGGCGCAGAAAATTATAACGGTCGCATATCGCATATTTTGTTTAATTTTTCGATAGTACAGTTCAAAGTGTTCTAATTATATTTCACAGTGTTTTTTGCATTTTGAAATTAAAGTAGTTAAAAACGATATCCGGAAACATTTTTTGTGCTTCGTTTCCATCAGGCCTCTACGAAAGTTGTTTAATTTCAACACCTTCTAATAATTATTTACTTTCAACTACTTACCAAAGCTGTCCCAATAGCTATTTGAGGCATTTCTACACCGTTCGCTAGTACGAAACTCTTGCTTCCATCTGTCTGTCCGTATTTAACTCTAGCTGCTTCTAGCTCTGCTATCTTAGCATTAAGTTCTTCTTCTCGAAGTCCAGACACTAAAGAAATTGGTTTCTGAGCTTTTGTGGTGGGGAGACGTGTTGTAGGGGTATTAGCTACAGATAATTTCCCCTGTAAACAATTAAATAGTTACAAACTCTACAGTCTAGTTACTTATGCGAAGAAGTTAAGTATGTGTGATATTGATATAGTTCTGTACCTATATTTGTAATTCTACGATATCGGTTCAAAATCACCGAGAAGTAGGTAAAATCTCAACTCAGAATAAAATAAAGCCGATTACAATTAAAGATTTTTTGAGTTGTGTTAAATCAAAGCTATGCTATTGGTTGAAATTTACTACTTAAAGATTTTGTGATTAGAAGAACTGGCAAGGAATTCAAGAATTACATAAGACAAGTGCCACTTACCTCAAACAACGCTATTTTCTCTGAAACTGACTTCTTTCGCGGCCTCTCTTTCGCACTTATCACCTCTTTCTTTTCAACATTCAGCTTTTCACTCGAATTGATCCTTATTATCATGTTATGGACTTTACCTCTCACTGTATCTCCTAAATCTAAATCTGCAACTGACTTTGTTTTTTGTGACCGATGATCTTCACTGGTAGACCTGAATCTTCTGAAATCATCTTTTATTTCTTCCTTATCAATATTCTTACTTTTAAGAACCTTATTATCAGGTGTTGTTGGTTCAATTTTATTTGACCTAAGATCGACCTGACTTTTGTATATTCTTTTATCAGGAACTTCTGATCTTTCATTTCTATAATTCATGAAAACAACATCTTTATTGTTATTTAAAATCCTTATTTGATTGATTTTAGGTTCAAAATCAAATGGCACGCTTTCAACAATGTTAATAGGTTGTGCGTATTCAACTCTGTATGGTTCTATGGGTTGTATTTCTATTTCTTCATTGTCTTTTGCAATTTTAACTTTATCATTTGGGAGGTATGGTTCATTTTTGGTCATAGTTTTATTCGGTATAGGTTGATCTTCGAAAATGATTTCTTCTGCTGTTGGAGCTACATCAACAGTAGTTAAAGAAGAAACATTTACTTCTCGAGTTGAGACGTTGTGCATAATGTTATTTTCTTCGTAAGGCGTACGATCATAAGCTATTCTATGTTTCTTATTTCCATCACAGTTAGGGTCTGTTTCGCTTGCAAATTTCAGAGTACCATTTACTACTTTAGGCGTGTATCTATCATCTTCTGTAAATGGCAAAACAGGTGTAATGTTCGACGATTTGTATTCAAGGGGCTTGGGAATAGATGAAGGTGCTGAACGCTGTAAAAAAAGTTTACTTATTAGAAATTTTTCTCAAACCTATTGAACAAAATCTTTGAAAGACTTTTTTGGTGAAAACCATTGAAGCAAATGAGATTTGAGTTTTGTTTTGAGAAGTAAATTTTTGACATGTTTTGAAAAGGCCCATTTTCATACGAATAAATTGTAATAAACAAAAATGGTTCGATCATAAATAAAATTATGAATTATTGCAGAGTGCCCCTCAAATAAATTCTTTTTTAAAAACCCTTACCTCAAACAATGCAATCTTTGATAAAACCGACTTCGTTTTGGGTAATTCTTCATGTAGTGGTAATTTTGCATCTTCTTTATTTTCTGGATTTAAACTCAGCTGTCTAATCATTTTGCTGACTTTTCCTTTAATCAATGGAATCTCATCTTCTGTGTTGTCAAGTTTATCAGTGTCTAAGTTTACCTCTTCAATTATGATTTCTTCTTTTACATCATTTGTATTATTTTCATTATTATTGGTTACATCTTTTTCAATCAACGAGCTTATTGGAATAGCATTTGACTCCTCTGTCACATTATATTGAATAGTATACTCAGAGTTATTTAGAAGAGTTTGAGTTATCAAATCCAGTTCTTCAACAGTTGCCACTTTTACAGGTTCTATTGAATAATTTTCTTTAGTATTTATTATTTCTACCACACTTGCTTCTTTGATAGGTAATAATTCAACAGTTTCATTGTAAACAGGAGCCTTTTCTTCTATAACTTCTATTGTTTTGTATGAAATATTGTCAGTTTTATTGTTATTTTTGGTATTAAATTTAGTGTCGTGTGTAATTACCTCACTATGTATAGGTTGATTAGAAATGTTTACATTTTTTACATTATGGGTAACTTCAGTGGGAATTTCTTCAATTAAGTTTGCGTTTACTTCTTTATAGTAATTTTTATTGACATCGTTAGTCTTTTTTTCATCAGAAATCATAGGGATACCAGTTTTAGTAGGCCTTGGTTTTGAATTAGACTCTTCATCGCGTATTTTGGAATACTTATTTATTACATCTTGAACTTTAAGTCTTCCTGGAGATTGGATACTTTCAAAGGTTTTTCCTATGCTTTTGGGTACTTCAATTTCATGTTCACTCCTTCGCTTCAACATAGGTATTTTTGAATGTTTTGGCTTTTCTATTGATATAGGTTGCACTTTATTGTCATCGTACGCATGAATAATTTCTTCAAACCTGTGTTCTACTTTGTCAGGGTCATCAACTTTAGTATTTAGTATAGTTTCGTCTATACTAACAGGATCTGTTACAACTTCATCGTATATTTTTTCAAATTCATCATCGTCTTCTAGAGTTGTGATCACAGTTTTTTCTGATTTTCCGTTGTCTACTGATGCAAACTTTTTTAGTCTCGGTATTGAAGATCGACGTTGGTACAGTGGATTTGGTGCCTGTTGAAAAGAGATAATTGAAATCATTTAAATATCTATCTCTCAGGTCTCGCTCGATGGCGCATGGCTTTGTATTTAGCTTTTTTTTTAATTTATTTATCCAAATAACATTACAATAATTATTCTAAAGATGCCTTTACGCTTTAGTAGAATCACAGAATATATAATAGTACTAACGTACAGAAGTCGGACCCCGCGAGGACCATCAAATAATAAGCTACTCTCGCTGCACGGCAATAAAGTACAATTTCAAACTGCACAACGCTGCGTGGATAAAATTATATGCACCTACGAAGAAGAAAGAGAGGCGTCTCTTTCTGTCGCATAGCTCTGTCTCAACCGACACATTTTGGGGTTGCTACTCGCTAGTTACTGATATCATAGAAAACATTCGTTATGCCCATGAATAAACAATGAAATTACTATAATAGGTACCTACTTATAAAATAAAATAAATCTACCTAATAGGTGAGCTGAGCATATTTAAAGAGCATAAATAATAAGTATTTCTAAGTAGTTAGAGAAGCTCGATGGCGCAGTGGTATAGCGCCTGGCCCAACGATTGCGGAGGTTAAGCAACTTTTGCAAGGGTCAGTTATGGGATGGGTGAAAAAAAATAGTATTTTTTAGCTTTTTTCTTTACTGGTGCCATATTTCGAACTTCGATACAACTAAGTATGTAAATATGTATACAAAAAATACAATAAACTTTGGTAGGTAGGTAGGTACGTTAGTAATTAAGTATCAAAAACGAAGTGCATGCAGTTTCGCATTCGGCGCTTGACTGACTCGTTTCGTTGGTGACGTTCACGCGCTGCGCTCTCGTCGCTTGCACACGCCGCGCGTTTCGGTCGGCGCGGTGATATCCCTCGACAATGGCCCTCTTGGAGTGGGCCGCGAGCAGTAGGCTAATATAAAAGTTTAAGCGCGGAGTTATACCCCCCTGGTAGAATACCGTTTTTTGATCAATGGCGTTAGCAAATCAATGGCGTGTCTGCTACATAGCAGTTTGTGGTAAAATAGCGGAATTGACGCCCAGACCTAATAACTTTTTCTATGGAACTACTTAATTCTGAAATTGAAAAAAATCAGATGTTTAATAATTTTGATATTTTTGTTATTAATTTTTTTATGAAAGAGCAGATTTTTTTCGCGATTTCAGAGTCGGTCCCATAGTAAAAGCTGTTCAGTACCCTTAGCACGAACAGCTATCGAAAAAAATAACGCGCGTAAAATCATTCGATAGATAAATTTTGTATTGGAAATTTGTACAGCGCCATCTATCGCCGATAAGCGAAATGAAATTTTCCATAGAGAATTGTCTATCGAGTAATTTTACGGGCGTTTTTTTTCTCGATAGCTGTTCGTGCTAAGGGTACTGTTCGATGGTCCCTAATATGCTAATACGGATGTTGACTATTAAAAAAAAAAAAAAAAATTCACTTCTCAAACTTACGCGCTCACTAGACATGAAATAAAAAACTTTTAACGGATACTAGCGCGGTTTTATTGAAAGTACTTTGGTAATTAGTTGGTATTTGGTTTGATTTTTTATTTTCCCGACGTTTCGGCACCTTTGCAGCTGCCGTGGTCACGGGGACTGAAGCTACTTGTGAGCCTACCCTCAAGCGATGAATTTTTTAGAACGTTCAGAAATTAAAATTTATCAAATTTTTAATTAGTTTAAGTTTTGGTTTGGTTTTAAAATAAAATAAATTTTATTTCGGACAAGAATACATCCATATTTAATTTGTTAGTTAATGAATAAAATAACGAAATACTAATAAAAATCGTAAACATATTAAACTTTTAGAGTAGCTTGTATACCTCTTGGTTTTATATATTGCATATTATTTGTTTTATGACCCTTCAAAGTTGGGTGGACAAGTCCATTTAAAAAGTATAAAATTTATTAAAATAAATGATACCTTTAATTAGTCCGTAAAATGTATAGCTAATTTGTCGAAGACACCATTTTGATAAACACAATATTTAATATAGCTGCTGAACAAATTTCTTATGCGTTGCATACAAACTTGCAAGGCGTGACGTCATAACGTGCAAGCCATTAGTATGGAGCGTTTTTGATCGAGTCCATTTGTGTGCATTACACACTGTGATATCTCGGGCAGTTTTCATGCTAGCGAATTAATTCTTTTACTAATGTTTCTTTTTTTTAGAAGTAATTTATGTAACATAAAATAAAACAAAATAGTCTGTAGCGGCATCTACCTAACGCCAACCAACCAACACACGGTTGCAACAAGTTTCATCACCGTGTGACTACATGGCGCTAGTATCGTAAGAACACAAAGATTAGTAAGGAATAACAACTCGCAGTATGGAGAATATATGGAGAAACCTACATCTCGCTGACGAAGTTATTCAGCGACGCAGCATATATACAACTGCCAACCATCATCGGTTGGACCGCGGTCCCCGGGCTAATACCTCCCAGCCCGGAGGAAGATCTTCCCCTTTGGCCTTCCTATCAGTGGCTACTTTCTCCATACTACCATACATCATTCCTACACTGGCGACCCCGACGCTTCCTACACTGGTGACCCCCGACGGAGCACATCAAGCACCTTCAGCAACGCAGCGCAGCCATCACTCCCCATACCTTATCCAGCATCCGCAGCAGTCACACCGCAAGCAGACGCACAGCAAGCCAGCACACCAGCCTTCAAGGTTACATCGCAGCCTCATTGACGACGCTTCCTGGACCTTCGGCAACTCTCAACGGCATTATCCCGACCTGGTCTTCGCAGCCCACGACTGGAGCATCACTGGGCCCTTACTCCGGTGTGGCAGTTCTGCGCACCACACCAGCAGCTCGGACCTACCGTCACCTTCCACTGTCCCGACTTCCCCTTTGGCCTTCCTATCAGTGGCTACCTTCTCCATACTACCATACATCATTCCTACAGTCAACATACAACAAACAAACCTATTACCATAGAGTTTATATGTAACACGTTGTAGGTAAAGGTACCTACATACTTCCTTTCTTACCTTCGTTACTCCATTCTCGGCTTCACAAGATGCTCTCCTCTCCCTTTTCACCTTATCCACTGCCTGCCTGAATCTCAGCTTTGGTATCCTCGTCCTCTTCTTGTCCTCATCGATGTGGTCACCCATCCTTCTTATAGGCTCCGGGTTGTGGAGCACGTCGCTTTGGATTTCAGGGTACACCGGTGGTTTTATTGTGATGAAAACACCATTTTTGATTTCCTGAGAAAGGAGATTTTTAATTGAATTAAACTTATACGAGTACTTTATGTTAAAATCACAATAAATAAAAAGCTTAGGACCATCCTATGTGGTGCAGTGGTCAACATGCCGCCTACCACGCCCAACATGCCGCCTACCACCTTAATTAATAAATACATACAATAATAATTCAAAACGTCTTGTCTAACATTATAATCTACACAACTCTATTTTGTTAATTTGATTTAATTTTGTATAATTATGTAGCTTTCTTTTATATTAAGCGTTTCCTCTCTCTTATTACACTTTTGCGTGCCCGACAGGGTCCATAATGCTCTTAATCATAAAAATGTACCATCCTCTGTAACATTATGGTTGCAAATAAAGAATTGAGTATTGAGTATTGAGTATTGAGGTCCCGGGTTCGATTCCCGGCCGGGCAGAAATTGAAAATGATGACTTTTAATTTCTGTGACGGGTCTGGGTGTTACTATGTATAATAAGATTTAAAAAGTATATACGTATTATATCAGTTGTCTAGCACCCATATTACAAGCTTTGCTTAGTTTGGGGCTAGATGGCGCTGTGTGAAATTGTCCAAGCATTTATTCCTCGAGCAGCGACGGCTTCGTCCCGAAGGGAGCAGCCTTAGCCTCATCAATTCGGCATTTTAAACACTGCAGCGTTCACATGCGCGACTGGACTCGGTCTAGAAAGAAATCCGGGCGCAACTGGTTTTATTAACGCGTATGCCCATTTAGGCTTGTACTTCGGCAGAGGGGAACGCTACGTATGGCCACTCTTTCTGGTACAGAAGCCCGTCTTATTCTAAGCATTTATTTATATTCATTTATTTATTTATCCACATTCTGTGTTCTGAGGAATTCTGAGGGACCATCAGCATTAGAAATTATACAAAGTGTTGGTAATAGTGTATTTTTGCAGTCAGGACATTAATTATTATCTAATACTGTGAAGATTTTAATAATTTTAATTGAGAATTGCATTCGATGTTTCTTCATTTGTCAATATTTCAGTACTTCAGCATTCTGAGATTCCAAATTCAATTATTTGAGGGGCGAAAGTGATTTTATTATGTTTTCACAGGTCAAAAATTGTTGCAGTTCTGTACCACTGTCCTTATTTTCTTATTTATGTTTCTTTATGTAAGTAGGTATATTATTTATGAGATGACCTATTTATTTGCAGTTGCAGTTATACATTTTTAATGGGGTGTAAAACAGAATTGTTTTGGGTATGAAAATGAAAGTCAATTTGTAAAAGGTAGGTAATTCAAATATATTTTTTCTAAGAAAAGATATAGATTTTACAACTGTAATAAAATAATATTTTACCGGTCTTGTTTTTTTTTATTCTCTTTGATAGAGAATTTAATAGAAGTTAAAGAAAATAGTAAAGGCTCCATTGTCGTAACTTTTAAAATAATGAAATGTGGTGACCAAAATATTAGTATTTGTATGAATATTCCATTTTTTGTACAGTTTTGGTCACAGTCTTTCCAGGCAAGGTTTCATTTTTGAATAAATGCTGGAAATTCATTGCGATATTTTCTGTAACTGAAATTTTATGTAATTTCAAATCGCCTTTTATAAAACTTGCCTCGTTCTTAGTTACAGTGACTACAGGCGTTAAGACGTAGTCTCTGGGACTCACGAATTTATCTCCTATGCCGACAGATGATTTTGCTATAGCAAGCTCGGAGGTCTCGATACTTTCTCGCAGTTTCTGCTCGCCTGGTACTTTTGATTTCACATTCTCTGGATCTTTGTAATCGTAGCGGAATTTTACTTCCGGTTCCGCCATTTTGGCTCTGTAAATAATAATTAATAATATTATTATGTTCAATGAAATTAGTTATTTACTTACATTGATTTTTAACATTTGAATATAAAATACGAAATCTTCTATTTCTAAAGGCAAAATAAATATGAAACCTGTGTTATTTTGTATTTTGCTGTATTATAAGCCTACTTATTGTAATCATTTATAGATTTTTTAAATTTACCAGAGCTTACCAAACTTTTTCAAGACAACAGATAAAAATGGTTCACTAAATGAGGAGCTCGGTGGCGCAGTGGTTTAGCACCTGGCCTAGCGATTGCGGTGGTTAAGCAACATTCGCAAGGACCGGTCATGGGATGGGTGACCAAAAATTTATTATCTCGAGCTCCTCCGTGCTTCAGCAGGCACGTTAAGCCGTTGGTCCCGGCTGCATTTGCAGTCGTTAACACCCACCAATCCGCATTAGGCCCGCGTGGTGGGTTATGGCCCGTCCTCCTTATCCACCCATAAGGAAGAAATGGCTGATGAACAAATGTTTTTCAAATATTTTGTGAAAACAAAATACCTAGTTTTCACATAAATAAGTAACAAGAATCTGAGGAACAGTGGGCCAGTTTCACATTAAAAGTTCCGTATAAATGTTCCAGTTAGTTATCAGACACTTTAAATTAAACCACACCATAGTCCAAAGATTTCGGAATTGTCTAACTTTAAAAATATTAATTAAATTGAATTCAACTTACTTGTTTTGTACAATGAATTTCAATAGGCGACTGTGACCAATCTCCATTTAAAGAGTATGGATTAGATACGTTATCATCTATCCATTGATTAAATATTATTCATTAGTGATAACTCTTTTTAAATGCAGTTGTGGCTGAAAGTTATGTGTGTGCAATTCATTAGTAAATAAAGAAAGTAAAAAGTATTTAGTTGCATTAATAAAATTACAAAAATTATAAAGATTTGTCAATTACTCATTACGGTGGTACCCTGAGCGAAAGTGGCGCCGCGGTGAATTATTTTTAATATTATAAATCTAATACACAGTTTTAAAAATGTTTATCGTGGAGATTTTAGGGCCCACAGTCTAGTATTTTTAGACGGTATCGTTACATTCCCTCGTAGTCACTGCAAGAAGTAGATAGCAAAACTGCTAAAAGTGGCCGTTTTTGACACATTTGCTATCTACTTCTACGAATGACTACGAGGACATGTAGTGATACCTTCTAAAAATACTAAACCATAGGCCCTAAAATCTCTACGATGAACATTATTAAAATATTTTTCTATTAATAACTTATTAAATAAAAACCTCTGAGGGCGCCACTTTCGGTCATACAACCGCGTAAAGTAATTTTTAGCAAAATGTGACAACAGCACAGAATTTATAATAGTACTAACGTACAGAAGTCCGTCCCCGCGAGGACCATCAAATAATAAGCTACTCTCGCTGCACGGCAATAAAGTACAATTTCAAACTGCACAACGCTGCGTGGATAAAATTATATGCACCTACGAAGAAGAAAGAGAGGCGTCTCTTTCTGTAGCATAGCTCTGTCTCAACCGACACATTTCGGGGTTGCTACTCGCTAGTTACTGATATCATAGAAAACATTTGTTATGCCCATGAATAAACAATGAAATTACTAATAGGTAACCTACCTACCTACCTACCTACTTATAAAATAAAATAAATCTACCTAATGGGTGAGCTGAGCATATTTAAAGAGCATAAATAATAAGTATTTCTAAGTAGTTAGAGAAGCTCGATGGCGCAGTGGTATAGCGCCTGGCCCAACGATTGCGGAGATTAAGCAACTTTTGCAAGGCTCGGTTACGGGATGGGTGAAAAAAAAAATGTATTTTTTAGCTTTTTTCTTTACTGGTGCCATATTTCGAACTTCGATACAACTAAGTATGTAAATATGTATACAAAAAATACAATAAAGTTTGGTAGGTACGTTAGTAATTAAGTAGGTATCAAAAACGAAGTGCATGCAGTTTCGCATTCGGCGCTTGACTGACTCGTTTCGTTTGTGACGTTCACGCGCTGCGCTCTCGTCGCTTGCACACGCCGCGCGTTTCGGTCGGCGCGGTGATATCCCTCGACAATGGCCCTCTTGGAGTGGGCCGCGAGCAGTAGGCTAATATAAAAGTTTAAGCGCGGAGTGATACCCCCCTGACAACAGGGCAGGTTGCAGCGCACGTTAGTCAAATCAAAAATTTCAACAAAAGTGCGACAAATCATATTTAAAATCTATTTTTTACTTAGTTTACAATCAATATGTAAATCAAACAACAACACAAAATGTTGTAATTTACATTAACAAATAGAACTTGAGAATCTTAGTTGAGAATTGAGAATCTTAGGCTAAACCAGAATTATGGTAGATAGGGACCATCAAACTGAACAACTTTTACTATGGGACCAACTCTGAAATCGCAAAAACAAAAACTGCTTTTTCATACATTTTGATATTTTCGTTATTAATTTTTGAATGACACACTTTTTTAATATCATTGAAAACAGCTGATTTTTTTTCGCGTTTTCAGAGCTAACTCTGAATAGTAATGGATATTAAAAGTCCATAATCTACCATAATTTTGTTGTAAGTATATTTACTGAAAACCAAAAATATTTATTACTTCAACGAGTATGTTTCTAAGATGACATTGGATTAATTATTATGTAAAACCCCTATATATCTGAGGATTAGTCTAACTGATAACCTGATAACATTAAATATAGTAGATACCTAGGTAGTACACAAATGATAATGTTATTCCAATAACATTGTAGAGTGGTAAAAAAATCCAAAATGGTTGAAATTAGTCTTCTTCACTCCTCTTGCTCAAAAAGTCCGTCATTGTAGCGTACAAGAGCCGAGCTAAAATAGCATAATAACCCCTAGGGGTTAAAGTTTTTCTTTTTTAATGTTTGTCTATTACCAATGAGCCTACTAAAACGAAAAAGTATTTATTCATAATCGCGAATAAAAACTCGCTCGACTTAATACCGGGGGTCTATTACGAAAAGTTTCATCCGATACACGCAGCTGCGTCCGTGCTTCGTTATGATTGTTTCCTATTACAAAGCACTTGCGTATGGGATATCGCAAAGTGATTGAGTTAGTTTGACAGTTTTTCTCTAGCGTATTCGACATCATTCATTCAAATTGAAAATGTGTTTAATACTTACCTATCCTACCACAGCACACTGCATTTCTTCTTTTCAAAAGCAGTGCTAACCTCGTGGCGACATCTATTAGATTTTTTTTAAACATCTCACTGAGCCACTAGTTATTGTATTTAAAAGATAAAATATAGGCAAACTTACGTGTTAAAACAATTTATTTTATTAATAATCCAGTAATGTGTTGTCTTTGTCTGTCACTGTTAAATTCACTTAACTATGCACTTTTCAACACTAGAAACACTTCATATTAGGTACTTTTCTATTAATTTGATTGAATAGTTCAATATTTTACAAAATAAATTTAGAAATAGGTACTTAGTTTAGGAAAAATATGACGATCGAATCTTTATTAAAAATTCCGAAAGTTAGCATTTACAGAAACAGTTACATTCCAAGAAATTATTTAAATTAATTAAAACAAAAGAATTAAAATCATTCGGTATTCAAAAAGTCGCTTACACTATCAAAAAGTAAAATAACACAATTTGCAACCAAAGAGTTTTTAACACAATTTTGAAAGAACTATTTTACCTACCTAATTAAAAGTATAATCCTTTTATTGAATTGTCTGTGACCAACGTTTGTAAGGTTTATGGACAACTAAATAAGTATTTTATTTAACAGGTGTGTTATCTGGTAAAATAACAAGATAGCACTGTGATATTATTGATTGCATTCGATAACACTTTGGTATTTTAGGTACCTAGCGATAGCAAACCGGTTACTAATATGACTGATCACTAAACTGTATGATAAAAAAGTGTACCTTACTATTAGTGTGTTGGTTTAAATTGTTTCAAATAGTGGAAAAAAATAGACGAGATCATAACTACAATAGTACATTGTTCACCGAGAGGAGAAAGAAGCCGATTACCGTCGAGGGTGTCGTTTGAAGCCCGAGCCGTAGTAGGCGAGGGCTTTAAAACACCCGAGATTGGGAATCGCACTTTCTCTCGAGTGATACATAGTGCTTTATACTACACCTACGAGGAAAATAAAAAACTAATCACTATCACTACTTATCATTTTGATAGTTTTATTTTACTTTCTACGAAAACTGAATCCTCAAACAACACACAAATTGCAATGGCGTCTGCAATTTTCACATGTTCTTTTTTCAAATTGTTTATCCTGCCGCCGCAGGGTCGCACTGCCAGCCCGACACCATCCGACACACAGCTAGTGGCCAGCGTCATTTTGCGAACTTGGAGATAAAAACTCACTGTAAAAACTTTTTGGCTTTTGATATTTAGGTTACCGGCGTTTTCTCCCCGCATATTTGTTCGATATGCAATGACGTACTTTCTACCGTAAATTTGACAAAGTATCAAGGTACTTTCCGAGCAGGTGTAGTATAAAATCATTAATGTTATGGGTGTTAGGAGTAATATCTCATTCTGTACTTGCGATTTGATTTCCCTATTATATAAACAAGTCCACTTGTGGTAGATTGACAATCAACCACAAGTAACTGCGATCCGATACAAGTGGACTTGTGGTTGATTGTCAATCTGCCACAAGTCCACAATATACTGCGATCCAAAATTTTTAACCGACTTCAAAAAAGCAGGAGAATGTTTTTCTTTTCGTCTGTATGTTTTTTAGGGTATTTTTCAAATGTCCACCCGGATGTACTAGCTAGGAAGCTAGTTAAAAATAAATATGGGCTATATTTTTATAAAATTCCCAAAAGTAATACAAATTAATTTCAATGTTTAAAAAAATAAAAACCCCTAGGGTATCTTTGACCGAGATCAAAAGTATCCTATGTTTTAATCTAGGCTAATAAACAGTGCGCTAAATTTCATCTAAATCAGTTCGGCCTTCAAAAAAAAACATGTATCGGATAGTAGTAGATTGCGATAAGCAGACTGCAAGTTCTCTGTTCGTTTGTATGTTTGTTTTTTAGCGATTTTTCGAATGTCCACCCACGCGGATGTAGTCGCGGGCGGAAGCTAGTTAAAAATAAATGTGGACTACATTTTTATAAATATCCCAAAAGTAATTACCTACCTACTATAATGTTTAAATGTTTTGAAAATAATACTATTACCTCGAAAAAAAGGTGCCAACCCTAAGCCAGATTGACAAAAAACCACGCCAGATTGAAACAAAGCCACGCCAGATTGAAACGACGTTACACAATCAATCTCTGTCAATCTTTGTCAATCTGATTGAGTGTGTAATGGATGCCTAAGGATTGCTCAGCTGAAGTGGCAGTGGGCGGGACACATAAAATACAAAATATATTATATATAAATACCTATTTACAAAAAAAATATAAGCTGAGTAGATCTGTACCCTTAGCACGAACAGCTATCGAGAAAAAAAACGCGCGTAAAATTACTCGATAGACAATTCTTTATGGAAAATTTCATTTCGCTTATCGGCGATAGATGGCGCTGTACAAATTTCCAATACAAAATTTATCTTTCGAATGATTTTACGCGCGTTATTTTTTTCGATAGCTGTTCGTGCTAAGGGTACTGTACCCTTAGCACGAACAGCTATCGAGAAAAAAAACGCGCGTAAAATTACTCAATAGAGAATTATCTATGGAAATTTTAATTTCGTTATTCGGCGGTAGATGGCGCTGTAAAAATTTCCAATTCAAAATTAATCTATCGAATGATTTTACGCGCGTTATTTTTTTCGATAGCTGTTCGTGCTAAGGGTACCTACTAATTTCAATTTAATTTTTATTTGAGTTTTTTAATTTGTAATTTTTCGTAAGGTTTAATTTAAGTAGAATTTAATAAGTAGGTACTTTAATTTGTAATTTTTCGCCTAACAAGTAAGTTCGTACTTTCAATAGGTACTTGAATAGAAAATCATATTTATTTTAAAAGCGTCCTAGAATTAGTGTTATTTTTATTTTTTCTATCAACAAGTAAGGTGTTTCTAATAACAAGTGCTTTCAATAGCTTACGAATAGAAATTCATATTTATTTATTTAAACATCCCGGCGTTGGGCGTGGGCGTTTAGAGGCATTCCATACAAACGTTATAACTGGGTAGATTCCAATTTGGTGCGCCTCTCCACGTCACGGACGCCTGTTGAACGAGCAGGGAAGGCTTACATGACGATTTCCTTTATTCTCATAAGGACAGATTCTCATAAGGACAGGATTCTCAAAAAGACAGAATATTCTCAATAGGACAGATTCTCAAAAAACCGAAAATGGTACAGCTGCACACACTTGTCAACATGTTAACGAGACGCAAAATTATCACCGAGGTCTGCATTTTTTTATGTCCCCATTGCTGGGGTAAAGACATTCCTTATCGGTGGAAAAAGGGATGGGTAACCAACCACACGGGTTCAATTCAGATATGGCGGAGCTTGACAGACTGATCGTACTCGATCACGTTTGTTAAGCAAAGCTCGGTCCGGCCAGGTGTCGGATGGGTGACCGTTAAGTGGCATTACAACTGAGCGCTTCCCTTCTTCAGAGGGCACGTTAAACCGTCGGTCCCGGCTGTTGTCATCTGATAACAGTCGTTAAGCCAAGTTAGAGGCCTTACAGGCGGGTTGATAAACTCTAACACGAGGTGGCCACTATCCTCATACATACTGCTGAGAATTGCCTTCCGAAACATGGAGGAACTCAAGACACTTGGACCCGTATTTAAATAAACCGCTCTCAACGTTGAGAACTATCTTTAGAATATATTAATTGAGATGTTCTTCTAGAGGAACAGCATCTTAGGATTGATCTTAAGATAGCTCTCAACGTTGAGAGTGGTTTATGTTTTTGGTTACCTCTTGCGAAAGTTGTGTGCCGCAATCTCTGGATGAATGTCTTTTTTCCACAACGAGATAGTGCTTGGCATTCACCTCACCTGTGTAAAGTGACGATAAGGCCGAAAGTGTAAGCGCACTACACCCGGAATCCTCACCACTGAGGAAATGGCTATCTTACCCTCTAACTGCCGGAACACAACTATTTTTAAATTGCTGTTATGGCGTCAGATAAATACTAAATACAGACTTGGGTAATAATTATGGTGGTTAACCAGGCGGACTTAAAATAAGCCCAACCACCAACCAAACCGAGTACAAATGTAGCCCTCTCCTGGAAATCGAATACGGGACCCCTGCGTCTTACACGTGAGCGAACCACTAGACCACAGAGGCGGTTGAATGAACCACCCCGACATCGAGCTCTTCAGCCGCAAAACGGATGAATCGAAGCTTCCCTATACCTATAATTTACCTAAAGTATGCGCACAAAAATGCCGGCATGTGAGCCGTGCGTGCGGTACGTGCCGGGAATTATCCAGGCTTCGTGACCTCCTGCCCTGGGGGCAAAGATTAAGTACGGTGCAGAAGGTCTAGTTGTTTCTCTAAACAAGATATAAACCCTACGCGGCTATCGGTAGCCGGACAACAATGAAACATCTATTTGTGTCTCATTTTTCTGCATGTGGTTGAAGAGATATGTGAACAAAAATCGGACTGAAAATGAATACTTGTATGAATAAATAACACATCATCATCAGCTTTAATGTCTCCATATTTCTCTACATCATTTGTATTAAACACCATGCATAGGTGCGTAAATATCAGCATACTTTTATTCAGAGCCTATCCACTTAAAAACAATTGTGTTCAGGCAGTTAGAGGTAAGATTGCCAGTTCCTCAGTGGTGAGAATTCCGGGTGTAGAAAATAATTGTATACAAAAGTTATTCATCTCCCCTCCAGGATTATGAGGGCCAACTAAGGACTCCCTAACACTCCATCATCATATATATATCATGATTATATTTAAGATTAACATAATTATAAAACCTTATTGGTACATTAATTTTTTTATAATAAATAAGTATATATATAATTTAAAATAAATACATTTTATTTCAGACTATAATCTCGCTAATATACTTAAGGGAGTATGTGACCCGCGGATGCCACCAAAATTTATAAGTCCGGGCCAGTAGTCATTAGTGATGTACAAGACTCGAGCTTCCAAGTCCTTTTGTCTAGAGCTCGGAGTCGTTTTGCAGGGCTCGGCTCGTTTGTATGACGCTCGACGACTCGGGAGTATTTTTCAGAGCTCGAGTCTTTTTGAGAGCTCGATTGACTTCGAAGCCTTTTTTTTTTGAGTTCAAATTTTGGAGACTCGAGTCAGATTTGTAGGGCTTTGTGAGCTCGATAGCGAGCTCTTTGAGCAACAACTCGAACCTTGAAAAGTGGTCGAGTCTTTAAATGAACTCGAACTTTCAAGAATAGCTCGAGTTTAAAAAAACTACTTGAAGCTTGACGCTCAAGAGGCGAAATTTGAGATAAATTTTAATTATTTAAGGTATGCTAGCAAATATTATTTTAACTACAAACAGTAGAAATCTTAGTGATTTTATGATTTTTGTAATGTGTTTTACATGGTAATAAATAAATTATAAACAAAAAAAATGAGAATCATATTAATTATTTATTTCTCATTTAAAATTGGAATCACTGTTAAATGAACAACTCGAGCTCTTTTGAAGGCTCGAGCTCTTTTGAAGGCTAGAGCTCTTTTGAAGGCTCGAGCTCTTTTGAAGGCTAGAGCTCTTTTGAAGGCTCGAGCTCTTTTGAAGGCTCGAGTTCTTTTGAAGGCCCGAGCTCTTTTGAAGGCTCGAGCTCTTTTGAAGGCTCGAACTCTTTTGAAGGCTCGAGGCGTTTTTTATTGAAGACTTGCGTTGATTTTCATTTGTAGACTCATGGATGGATTGTGTGTGGAATGATATGAATGTGAAGGGAGTGGATGAGGAGATGACGAGTGACAGGAGGGAATGGAAGAGTTGGACGCTCTGCACCGACCCCAAATAAAATGGGATGATGATGAATCTCGCTAATATAAAGCTCTCCGCTGCGGCCGTTGGGGCGGAAAGGTTCTGGAGTGGCGACTGCTGCGCACCGGACGACGCTCCGTGGGTAGGCCCCCGACGAGGTGGACCGACGATCTGGTGAAGGTCGCGGTGCGCCGCTGGATGCGAGTAGCGCAGGACCGATCGTCGTGGAGATCCATGGGGGAGGCCTATACCCAGCAGTGGGTGTCATGCGGCTGCCATGATGAATACAAAGAGTTACGTTACTTACGCCCCTTATACTTATTTTGTGGTGGATGCACCCGATTTCGAGCCTAGATTAAAACATAGAATACTTTTTATCCCTATATTCCCACGGGAACGGGAACCACGCGGGTGAAACCGCGGGCAGCCGCTAGTATAGCATAAAGACTCATAAAAGTCAGACTACCTCTCAGAGGCTTTACACTTGCAGGCACAAACCTATCCCCCCTTTTACTCCACACTCCCCCCACATCTCAATTATCGCACTGGCGCGGACAAGTCCATTTTATCCACCGCCTTATTGGATGCCTTGCAGATATGCCAGGAATATTGAGGAGTCCTTAACTTCTAAGGAATTGGACCGAAATAGATCTCTACGAACGACAATACGTTAGGTACTTAATGGGTGTTTATTTAGTTGAATAAAGTACGAATTTATCTTAAAAATAATAAATTATAACTCAATGCCTAGACCCTTTAAAAAAATTACTTCATGGATGATTCTATACAACTCGTTGGTAAGATGTTTGCTTGAATACTGTTCTTCGATCTGGTCCCCTATTTATAGCGTTCACATTGACAGAATAGAAGCGGTTCAGCGTAGATTTGTGCGATCATTATGTATGAAGTGTGGTCTGCGTAAAAAAATTAAAGATTATTCGGACCGTCTTAAGTATTTTGGTATGGTCACTCTGGAGGGTCGAAGGAGGGTGAGAGACTTGTGCTCTCTTCATCGGATTGCCAATGGGTCTGGTGTTGATAGCTGCGGTTTGGTCAAATTATTAAAATTCAAAGTACCGACTCGATCTGTGCGTAAGCCACAATAATTCTGTGTTCCCCTCTACACTAACAATGTTTCCAGAAATAATCCTTTGGATAGAATGTGTTCATATTATTATAATAACATCTGTTTAAATTATGACATATTTAACTGTAGTAATATCCTTTCTTTCAAGAAGTTACTGTTGACAGCTTTACAATCTAATGACTCATCAGTCTCATCACAGTCATCAATTTAAAAAAGAACTTTATACCTACCTTTATTTGATTTTTGTATAAAATATTTTCTTGTTTTTTGTTTTTGTATTTACTTGTATTTTAAACATCTGGGTGTATAAATATTCTCATTTCTATAAATGTTGTGCACAATTGTAATTGGACATAGGCATGCATTAGTTTTAAATATTTTTTCCTTATTGTAAGTAATTTTGTCTGATGTCTGTTATTGTGCTGTTCTAAATAAAATAAAATAAAATAAATAAATGATGATAATAATTTTCTTTACTGCACCAAAAAACATTAACCGCCTCTGTGGTTTAGTGGTTCGCCCACACGTGTAAGACGCAGGGGTTCCGGGTTCGATTCCCAGGAGGGGGGTATATTTGTACTTGGTTTGGTTGGTGGTAGGGCTTATTTCAAGCCCGCCTGGCTAGCTACTTATCTAAGTCTGATGCCATAACAATTAGAACCTTTAACTTTGTCGGTAAAAATACGTGTAGGTACTGTGGAGTTCGTCTATGTTACCGTTTTGATTTATTTTCTTTAAAAAATCTAAGATCACTTTGATAAGAAAATGGCCTTAGATGCAATATTATTAGTTTGGATGGATTGATTTTGTATTGAAAAAGAATTATGTTAAAAGCTAAAAATGAACTTTAATTAGTAACTTAAAGCAACTTTTAAATTTAACAAGGCTCCTACACCTTACCTATATAATAGTACCAACTTAATTTTTAACCATTATTGCCAAAGTAGTTTCACCCAGCAAAAATGCGAATACCTACCTATTTGGAATATTTCTTTAGAATATTTTGTGTTCAGTCGCTTGAAAATGTCTTTTGCTAGAAAAAGTGAGATTCTTTTCACATAACTTATTTGACGTCAGTTTCATATTCAATATAGTTCATAGTTATTGTTTATTATACATCTTAGAAATACCTATATATGTATTTTTGTTAAAAGTCATCCGGATTTATTTACAAGAAATGATGAAATAATTCGTAAATTTCCTACAAGGTATCCAAATAAATTAAGATTACCAATGATGAGAACGAAACTCAGATCAAGGAGCTGTTATTCCATGGCTATCAAAATATTTAACAAGGTTCCTGATAACTTTAGAGATCTGCCTTAAAAGGCAATTAAAATTAAAATCAATTTAAATCTATATTAAGTATTTATACGATGACTAAATTTTATAATTTTAATTGCTAATAATTTTATAAATTTATAATAATTTGACTTGTAATTTTGAATGATATTAATGTTATACTATATTTTTCACTATTATATTTAACATGCATACCTCTAAAAAGCAAGAAATAATATTCGTAATAATAAAAATAGGTCTATTGAAGTCGGGTGGGGCTTTTAGAATAAAAAAAATTGTTTAAAAAAAAAACAAAAACCGACTTCAAAAAACCTACCTCTAAAAAGCAAGAAATAATATTCGTAATAATAAAAATACGTCTATTGAAGTCGGGTGGGGCTGGAGTACAAATTCCTTTTTTTTATTCTAAAAGCCCCACCCGACTTCAATAGACGTATTTTTATTATTACGAATATTATTTCTTGCTTTTTAGAGGTAGGTTTTTTGATGTCGGATTTTTGTTTTTTTTTAAAAATAACATTTAACTTTATATGTAGTGTTACAAAACAACCCGCAATGCCTAATATGGTAGATAGGGACCATCAAACTAAACAACTTTTACTATGGGACCAACTCTGAAATCGCCAAAAAATCTGCTGTTTTATACAAAACTTAAAAATAAAAATATCAAAATGTATGAAACAGCTGTTTATTTTTAATTTTCAATACAAATTGAGAAGGGGGATCAAGATGGGGGTTGAAAAAAAAACATTTTTTACCAATAAAAAAAAAACAGAAACAGAATGCGAGGTCGACAGTCACAGAGCCACTGTATCAAAGCAAAGTGAGAAAAATAAAATAATAATGGATGAGTTTTCGAATAGACCAGGAGCATGCTTCTGTGTAGAACGCAAAGCACAAATTTTGTCTATGCCCGGCTGCCGTCACGCGCATCTCCCTCTTCTTATTAAATACCGCGCGCGCCCCCCTACTTGGGTGGGGTGACCACAATTTGGGGAAAACATAAAATATTGATTGTATTGTATGTAACCTTTAATTTCTGAGTATAGACTAAGAGCTCGGTGGAGCGTGGAGCTCGGTGGCGCAGTGGTTTAGCGCCTGGCGCAGCGATTGCGGAAGTTAAACAACGTTCGCAAGGGTCGGTCATGGGATGGGTGACCAAAAATGTATTATCTCGAGCTCCTCCGTGCTTCGGAAGGCACGTTAAGCCGTTGGTCCCGGCTGCATTTGCAGTCGTTAACACCCACCAATCCGCATTGGGCCCGCGTGGTGGGTTATGGCCCGTCCTCCATACCACCCATAAGGAAGGTGCCCCAGCAGTGGGGACATCAAAAATGGCTGATGGACAAGCATATATATGCCCTTTTATACCCATTGAGCCGAGCAAAGTGGGCGTTGTATGACTAATGAAGAATAGAAAAGAAGGAATAATATTATTCTAGCGTAGTATTTTACCATAGCGTTAAGGTTAAGGCATAGGGCAAAAAGTTGGGAATCCCTCTAACTAATTACAAAATGCATAATTATACAAAGTGTTACAAAATAACCCCTAATGCTGAATATGGTAGATAGGGACCATCAAACTGAACAACTTTTACTATGTGTAAAACTCTGAAATCGTGAATAATAAATCAGCTGTGTCATATATTTTGATATTTTCGTTATATTTGTATGAAACAGCAGATTTTTTATTCACGATTCAGAGTTTGTCACATAGTAAAAGTTGTTCAGTCCCTATCTACCATATTCGGCATTAGTTTTTGTAACACCTTGTAGGTATATCTTTCACGAGGACATTAATCTTGGTTGTCTTGTAAGATTCTTCAATAATAAATTTTAAGTTTTGCTATCAATATTTGCTAGATATTTTCTATATTATTAGAGCACGTGTGAGTGTAGGTATGAGTGAACATCCCCAAAAAAAAGCTAAATATCTATTTCATAATAAAGTACTTATGGTCACCCTACAATCTGGATTGAATTAAACCCACATTCAATCAACTTTTGACCTTAAACCAACTGCAATAAGTTTGATATTCCCTTAACAATACCTTTTCATTCGTCATAAATAAAGAATGTTTTACCCACCATCCACGATGCACATTTTGTGCTGTAGTCCTTAGAATTTAAAGTTCTTTTTTGCGTGTTATCAGCGTAATAGGTGAAATTCTTCAATACAATAAGGACGCACAATCGTTATGGTCCAAATTATAGAGTAAATAGGTCATGGGTTCACATCCCCTTAATAAAGAAAAAGAAAGAAGAAAGAAAAACATTTATTGGCCTCAACGCATTGTACAAACGGATACAACTTAAACTAAAACACAATTTAAACAAGGAAATAAGAAAGTGGAAGAAGTTAACGGTTCAGAAAGGAAATGATAAATAAATATGAATAATAATAATAATAGTAATAATAAGTAAAGACAATGAGCGGTTTTCTCAACGGTGAGAATTTTAGTTTATTTTTATGTTGATAGATGGCGCTATTCAACTAGGTAGTTTTTTTTTAATTTTTCCTAGCAGCTTAGTATACCACTGAATTATTTAACACTTGACACTGGAAAAAGTTATTCCCTGAAGAGGAGTAGATTGCCATAACAAAAATAAGAAGAAAAATAATTATTTCTTAAAAAGTGACGTACTTAGTTGAACAACGACATCTAGCCGTCTTTTAGGTAGGTACTACTTTTTAAAAAAAAAACTGCCTTTTGAAAACAGCTCTTTCAGATAAGCTCGTTTTCAAAGGTGACCCGAGTATGGAACCCAGGACCTGACTGACACTGACACTCACTCTGAAATTCCGACACTCCGATACTCTGACAGATTGACATACGCCACCCTGTCACTCTGACCCTCTGACACTCTGTCATTATGTCGCTCTGTCGCTTTGCCGATCTGACGCTCTGATACTCTGATGCGATGACATTCTGACACTCTGACATAACTGCTACTCTGTTACTCTGACACTCTAACACTTTGACACTCTGACTATCTGACACTGACATTCTGACTCACTGATACACTGACGCTCTGACACTCTGAGGCGGCCATCTTAAAAACATTAATAATGTGATGAAAGTCGAGTATACGTACTTACTTTACTAACTAGTTATAGTCGATTTCCCTCAAAGACCCTTCAAAAACTCAAATTCCCTATTCGTAAGTACATCGAACGGCGCTGATCCGTATTCGATGCAGTTCCGCGGATCTCCGTCGCTATGGCAACGACGTGACCGATCGCTATTGGGCTAATCTTGGGCATCACTCCTAGTTGCGTAGGGACGGGAAAACTTCGGATATATTTAGGTATCGCAATATCCGAAAAGATAGATAAATAATGTCTTTTTCTTCAACTTCTAAGACATTGTAAAATGATGAAATGGAAAAAATAAAAATAAGATCTGCCAGCAACTGGATTAGCTTAATTAGAAGAGTTTATTGGAGACTTATTGGACCGTTTATGTTTATAGGTTAATGGTGTTATAATGGTTTTATGGGTCTTAGTCCGACCTGACGAGCTGTGGTGACGACGTGTTATTTAGTACTTTTTACCATCGCCACTCAAAAAAGTGCGTCTTATACATTGATAACAGTGAATAAAACGCGTTTTTATTCACCGAGTGAATAAAAATATTTTGAATTTGGAACAAGCGCGCATCGTATGAATTAGGTACAAAAAAAATAAAAGGTGCTGAAAGTATTATGGAGCTATTCCATAGATAAAGATATAGTTCTACATTTAAATGACAAAAATAATCCCGCCAATTTTATTTAGGTTCTTTTTAGTGTCTTATCTTTGGGTTCTTTTCTAAAAAATATCCCGCTAAATCAATTAGGTCCTTTTTAGTGTCTTATATTTGGGTTCTTTTTTATATATATATTTGAGGGAGATTAGTTGTTCAGTCTTGCATCAGTCCATTCCATCAGTCTGGTACGATCTTCAGTCTGTAAAAATTCAAAGTCTATACAAACTGATGAAGTGGACTGATGCCAGACTGATCATGAAGTATCCCTCTTAGTTAGCTCGGTGGCGCAGTGGTTAAGCGCCTGGCCCAGCGATTGCGGAAGTTAAGCAACGTTCGTAAGGGTCGGTCATGGGATGGGTGACCAAAAATGTATTATCTCGAGCTCCTCCGTGCTTCAGAAGGCACGTTAAGCCGTTGGTCCTGGCTGCAATTGCAGTCGTTAACACCCACCAATCCGCATTGGGCCCGCGTGGTGGGTTATGGCCCGTCCTCCTTACCACCCATAAGGAAGGCCTGTGCCCCACAGTGGGGACATCAAAAATGGCTGATGGACAACTAAAATACTATAGGTACCTTACCTACTGCTATTTTTTTTTCTCGCAGTCAATGGTAAAAAGTAGAGTACACAACTCGTGAAAAAAAAAATTCATCTCGGTCCTTTGTATCCCTCGAACTAAATTCCTTCTTTTTTCACTTGTTGTATAATCTACTATTATATATTCTTTCCCCTTTACTAATATAAAGATTGTATACCAGATGTATAGTTACACAGTGTTTTGTCACTTTCTTTTCAATGTCAAACTCAAATAGTTTGACAGAGAGTAACCATTGTGTAACTATACATCTGCTATACAATCTTTATTAGTAAGGGGGTTAACATACATGAGTTATTGTAAGCAAAAATCATTTTTTTTTAATATCAAATAGGTTTCATAATAAAATATTTTTTTCTTGTTCAATTTGTTTGCTATTCAGAAAAAAAAATCTATAGATCTTAATTTTAATATCCCTTTATTTCGGATAGGTAGGTACACTTTTTCATCATCCCTAATATACCTAGCTCGTTAAAATCTGAAGTGTAACCTTCCAATATTTTTGATAAGTTGTACGAATTTCAGTACTATGATTGTTCGTTACGTTTTCAGTTATTATTATTAACTTTCTAGTACGATCGGCATCTCAAGTACGATACTGACCATACAAATAATAGTGGCTGTAACAAAAATAACGCTGTTAGGACAAATGAATGTACTCGGTATCTGTGACATTGACGTCACAGAAGATTTTTGTTAAGGTGAGCGAAAGTGGCGCCGCGGTGAATTATATGTAATATTATAATTCTAATACACAATTTTAAAAATGTTTATCTTGGAGATTTTAGGGCCCACAGTCTAGTATTTTTAGATATTTACAGATAATAGGTGTCCTTTTCAATTTTAAAAGTCGGTTAATGATTGACTTTAACAAAAAGCTGCTAGGTTAACAAACAGAAAAGCGATTTTATTTTTAAAATAATTCTTTAATAAAAATAAAGTTAATTCAATAAGAAATCTATTCAAGTTATTCGTCTATTTAATAAGTTGTTAATAGAAAATAATTTTACTAAGTAGTCATTCGTAGAAGTAAAACAGCCACTTTTAGCAGTTTTGCTATCTACTTCCAGCAGTGACTACGAGGTAATGTAATGAT
The DNA here is from genome assembly GCA_950108535.1 of Agriphila straminella. Classification (NCBI taxonomy): domain Eukaryota; kingdom Metazoa; phylum Arthropoda; class Insecta; order Lepidoptera; family Crambidae; genus Agriphila; species Agriphila straminella. Next base: position 2,372,908 of record OX467328.1, read on the forward strand.
ACCGTTTTAAAATACTAGACTAGGGGCCCTTAAAACTCCACGAGAAGTTTTATTAAAATTGTGTATTAGAATTACAATATTAAAAAATAATCGGTCACTTTCGGTCAGGTAAGAGCCTTAATAAAAATAATGTAAATTCATAATTTTCAATAAGAAATCAAATCATTCTATTATTCATCATTTTAAAATCGCGTAGTTTCTTGTAGTATTGCTACGCCGCCGCCGCGTCGTTTGGCGTCTCGTAGCTTCTCGTAGTATTGCTACGGAGCAAGTTTTGACTACGAGCTTTTGCTACGAATCTTTTGACTCGATCTTAGGTACTTTAATTGTATGTTAAATATAGTGGTATAAATGTTAATAAATAATCAGTTTCTATTTAAGGTGGTACCCTGAGCGAAAGTGGCGCCGCGGTGAATTATATTTAATATTATAATCCTAATACACAATTTTAAAAATGTTTATCGTGGAGATTTTAGGGCCCACAGTCTAGTATTTTTAGACGGTATCGTTACATTCCCTCGTAGTTAATGCTAGAAGTAGATAGCAAAACTGCTAAAAGTGGCCGTTTTTGACACATTTGCTATCTACTTCTACGAATGACTACGAGGGCATGTAGTGATACCTTCTAAAAATACTAGACCATGGGCCCTAAAATCTCCACGATAAACATTATTAATTTTTTTTCTATTAATAACTTATTAAATAAAAACCTCTGAGGGCGCCACTTTCGGTCATACAACCGCCTTAACCCATTGTTTAGAGTTTAGTTTGAGATGTTTCGGAAGTTACGGCTAGTTAAGTAGGAACACTTTGTTCACTTGATTGATGACTAAGTTAATGAGGCGTATATGTAGCTTGTTTTAATTAATGCTTCACACACTAAATATGTAGTACGTTTTCCAAAAGTGTTTTATCAGTCTATTTTCAATCTTTCTATAAAAGGAGAAACTATTTTGTTGTTTGGTTGTCCATCAGCCATTTTTGATGTCCCCACTGCTGGGGCATAGGCCTTCCTTATGGGTGGTAAGGAGGATGGGCCACAACCCACCACGCGGGCCCAATGCAGATTGGTGGGTGTTAACGACTGCAAATGCAGCCGGGACCAACGGCTTAACGTGCCTTCCAAAGCACGGGGGAGCTTGAGATAATACATTTTTGGTCACCCATCCCATGACCGACCCTTGCGAACGTTGCTTAACTTCCGCAATCGCTGGGCCCGGCGCTAAACCACTGCGCCACCAAGCTCATCGTTGATTAGTTACTCTTAGGCATTTTGAGTTTTAGAATTAGAATTTGATGGATCAGATAAGTGTGATCCTAGTGCATACATTTAATATGAAAACCGATGTCATCTGACGGCGTGTCAACACGTGTTAACGCGTGGCGTCAGACAAATGTGCCCACACCTTTAGACGCGCTCAGTTGTAAACCAATGAAATATTTATTAACTAGCGGCCGCCTTCGACTTTGTCTGCGTGTTTTTTTTTGCTACAACAACATTTGGAACAATCCATTTTTCGAGATGAAAGGTACCCTATGTCCTTTTCTGTAACCCTGACAACGTGTATGCAAAATTTAATGATGATCAGTAGTTAAGACGTAGGTGTAACAAACAAACAAACGGACTTTCGCAATATTAATTAATCAATTATAATATTAGGGAGCTCGGTGGCGCAGTGCGGAAGTTAAGCAACGTTCGCAAGGGTCGGTCATGGGATGGGTGATCAAAAATTTATTATCTCGAGCTTTTTCGTGCTTCGGAAGGCACGTTAAGCCGTTGGTCCCGGCTGCATTTGCAGTCGTTAACACCCACCAATCCGCATTGGGTCCGCGTGGTGGGTTATGGCCCATCCTCCTTACCACCCATAAGGAAGGCCTGTGCTTCAGCAGTGGGGACATCAAAAATGGCTGATGGACAATATTAGTGTTTAATATTTTCAAACGAAACTAATACAATATCAACAATTAATATAGTGTAGAATAGGGATGATGACTAATGAATAAAATAACGAAATACTAATAAAAATCGTAAACATATTAAAATTTTAGAGTAGCTTGTATACCTCTTGGTTTTATATATTGCATATTATTTATTTTATGACCCTTCAAAGTTGGGTGGACAAGTCCATTTAAAAAGCATAAAATTTATTGAAATAAATGATACCTTTAATTAGTCCGTAAAATGTATAGCAAATTTGTCTAAGAAACTATTTTAATAAACACAATATTTAATATAGCTGCCGAACAAATTTCCTACGCGTTGCATACAAACTTCTCAGGCGTGACGTCATAACTAGGAAGCCATTAGTATGGAGCGTTTTTGGGCGAGTCCTTTTGTGTGCATTTCACACTGTGATATCTCGGGCAGTTTTGATGCTAGCGAATTAATTCTTTTACCAATGTTTCTTTTTTTGAGAGGTAATTTATGTAACATTTAAAATAAAAAAAGTTGCCATCATCCCTATTACGAATAGTAAAAAAAGAGAACAAGGTAATTCAACGCACGGAACGCACTATACTATGCGGATACGCTACACGGAATTTCTCGTAGCATCGGTGGCGTCGTAGCAAGAGCTCGTAGTCAAAACTTGCTACGCGTCAGACGGACAAAAGAATAGGTTCTGCTTTTCAGTCAAACCATCTTTACTATGAAATGGTGAAAAATGGAAAGAACTACGATTTTTACGCTGGAACATTTGTTTCTGTCTTTTTTCTTTACATGTAAGGAGTGAGGAAAATAACCTTACTTTTACACTTTTGATGTTTTTCGTTGTTATTTTCATCATAATCATTAGTACAATTATCTTTCTTAAATAAATGTAATTTAAGCAACTTCACAGTACGTATATGTATTTTGATGTAGAATTCAATAAGTTTCCGCTATTATTTACGTCAAAAATTTAACACACGCAAGCGCTTTTGGTGATATCCTGTTTTTTTACAATTATCTATGAGGTTTATACGCAATTTAATATCTGTAGCAAACAGACAATCTCGTTAGTTCGTCGTATGATTTTTGTGGTTACAACTTTACGTTTTCTATATAAAAAGATTAACCTCCCACACCATGTTTTCCTATTACGGAGCCTTAATGACATTTTGATTTTCAATAATATTTCTGATAATAGGTATTCCACTCAACCGATTTCTTCTCATATTCTTTCTCTGTGCATGCTGTACGTCTGTGGAATTTACTCCCGGAGGGTATCAGGAAGGCTCGTTCTCTGAATTCCTTTCGCGATCAAGTCAGAAGACATTTCCTTTCTACTATCTAACTTATTTCCTCTCCTTATTATCACTTCAAGTAATCTAGAAAACATAATTTTAGTTATTCTTGTAAATCTATTATCAGGAGCCCAATCGCGGTAATTCTGAACGATAAAACCAAAAACGTTACGTTGTCATTTAGGTTATTTTTACCTAAAAATCTTTGGTTTAGCTTTACAATTTTCACTTAAATTGTCCCAGATTGTAATCCTAGACTCCTTAGGCAGAGTATTCAACAATTTTAACAAAACTAAAGCTAGTATTTTTCTGTAAACGAAACTGAAACGGTAACGATTTAGCTTTGGTTTTATCGTTGAAGATTAGCGCAATTAGGCCCCTGTTCTCCTTCCCATATTTGCACCCACTTCCCACTGTCCTCTGCTTCTCTCACTCTATTACTCAAGGTTGCCTGGAAGAAATTGCTATTGAGCAATAAGGCTGCCTTTTGTGTGCTTTCTCTGTTTGTTGTTTTTCTTTGTAACATGTCCTGTCTGTGTGCAATAAAGTGTTTTTATTTTTAACCGACTTCATCAAAAGGAGGAGGTTCTCAATTCGATTGTATGTTTTTTTTTTTTTTCTTTTATCGTTGTTCGCGCGTATCTTCGACATTTATGGACCGATTTAGATGATTCTTTTTTTGTTCGATTGAGTTTTCTTGCGAGATGGTCCCATTTATTTTTTTTTCAAATCGGTTCAGTAGTTTACAAGTAATCCTGAAAATACTATGATATTAAATCAACTAACTTGACAATTTTGTTATTTATGAACCGAATTAGATGATTTTTTTTTTGTTGGGGAAGGGTTACCTTTGTGTAGTCTTTTTAACCGACTTCAAAAAAGGAGGTATTCAGTTTGTATGTATGTATGTTTCTCCGCGATTATCTCACGTTTGGCTGAGCCGATTTTTCTACCTAAATAATATACCTACACTACCTAATACAGAAGATACTTACACTAAAAATAAAAAAATTGTTTAAAAAAACAAAAAAACCGACTTCAAAAAAAACCTGCCTCTAAAAAAGCAAGAAATAATATACAAATCATTAGATACGCATTATCATTGTTATAATAAAACACGTCTATTAAAGTCGGGTGGGGCTGGAGAACATCTTCCTTTTTTTATCCTAAAAGCCCCACCCGACTTCAATTGACGTGTTTTATTATAACAATGATAATGCGTATCTAATGATTTGTATATTATTTCTTCCTTTTTTAGAGGCAGGTTTTTTGAAGTCGGTTTTTTGTTTTTTAAACAATTTTTTTATTTTTTTATTTTTAGTGTAAGTACCTTCTGCAATAGGTAGTGTAGGTATATTATTTAGGTAGAAAAATCGGCTCAGCCAAACGTGAGATAATCGCGGAGAAACATACATACATACAAACTGAAAACTTACCTCCTTTTTTTGAAGTCGGTTAAAAAGACTACACAACGGTATCCCTTCCCCAACAAAAAAATCATCTAATTCGGTTCATAAATAACAAAGTTGTCAAGTTAGTTGATTTAATATCATAGTATTTTCAGGATTACTTGTAAACTACTGAACCGATTTAAAAAAAAATTAAATGGGACCATCTCGCAAGAAAACTCAATCGAACAAAAAAAAAATTATCGAAATCGGTCCATAAATGTCGAAGATACGCGCGAACAACGATAAAAAAAAAAAAAAAAAAAAAAAAAAAAAAAAAAAAAAAAAACATACAATCGAATTGAGAACCTCCTCCTTTTGATGAAGTCGGTTAAAAAAGAAGATGTACTCCAGCCCCACCCGACTGTAATTGACGTGTTTTATTATAACAATGATAATGCGTATCTAATGATATATGACTGATATGTTGGTTTGACTCAGGGATTGAAATACCGTTAAAACAGTTTTATCGGTTTTACCGCTAAAAATAACGTTAAAATTATCGTACCGGTAAAATTACCGTTAAATATAGCGTTAAACTTTACCGGTACAATAGGGATGATGACTAATGAATAAAATAACGAAATACTAATAAAAATCGTAAACATATTAAACTTTTAGAGTAGCTTTTAGTATACCTCTTGGTTTTATATATTGCATATTATTTGTTTTATGACCCTTCAAAGTTGGGTGGACAAGTCTATTTAAAAAGTATAAAATTTATTAAAATAAATGATACCTTTAATTAGTCCGTAAAATGTATAGCAAAGTCGAAGAAACCATTTTGATAAACACAATATTTAATATAGCTGCTGAACAAATTTCCTATGCGTTGCATACAAACTTGCAAGGCGTGACGTCATAACGTGCAAGCCATTAGTATGGAGCGTTTTTGATCGAGTCCATTTGTGTGCATTTCACACTGTGATATCTCGGGCAGTTTTCATGCTAGCGAATTAATTCTTTTACCAATGTATCTTTTTTTGAGGGGTTATTTATGTAACATAAAATAAAAAAAATAGTCAACATCCCTATAGTATCTACCGGTAAAATTATCTGTAAAAAAGTAACGTTATTAATTGGAATAACGTTAATTTTTAAGTAACGGTAACAAAAAGTAAGAAATAACGTTACATTTAAAAATAACGATATCAATCCCTTGACTATATGTATCTTTTGTGGTAGGTACTCTAAAAGTTATATTTTTAAGTTAATATTTTGACCTTTTCTATTCACAAATTAGCAGCTCGTGCTTGGCCTATTTAATTTGTTATCTTAGCAAACGCTTGACATTGTCTAATGGTAAAGCTAGACGCCGTATCAAATTCTCCTACTTTATACAATTATAGCCTCCAATTTGTGGTCTCTTTCTATCTGGAGGTCCGCTTAAAGCTCTCTCGCTCTAACACTTAACAGACCCTTATGGATAATGGAATGGACAGCGAAAAGAGAGGAGTCGATTCTTCTAAAAATATTTTCTTAGCAATAAGCGAAAGTTAATTGTTGAAAAATACACTTATGTACAGTCACCAGCAATAATATGTACACACCGTAGAACTTTGTCACATTACGTTTCGAATAACCTAGATTATAACATTATCACAATGAGATATATTGATTGAATGTGACATAGTTCTAAAGTGTGTACATATTATTGCTCGTAATGGGAATTAAGTGACGAACAATGTCACTGGGATCATTCACGTCTCAGTCACGTCAATGGTCAGTCAAATTTCAATAAGTACAAGTTTTCACTTGCTGGTGACTGACGCGTGACGTGACTGTCAAAACTTGTATTGAAAGACTGACCGTTGACGTAACGGAGCTATGTGAATGATCCTTAATAGCAATCAACTAAGGATTGATAATGTATCAAAGTATAAAACATGACTGAATATTATGTAAATCGAGAAACCTACGGTTATGGGCTTATCACGACAATGAAAGTGAAAGTGAAATAAGCTTTATTCAAATAAACTTAATTATTAAGTACTTTTGAATCGTCTATATTTTCCTACCACCCGTTCCAGACTTTTTTAGCTGACAAGAAGAACGGGCGCAAGAAACTTATCAGCTGTAACAGGCATAAGTAACGATATTTACAAACTTGAATGCCATATGGTATGGTATGAGGTTACTACGGAACCCATGCTGCGCGTGGCCCGACACGCACTTGGCTTTTTTACTTTAAATCACAATAAACGCCTGTGTCGAAAGGTTTTAGTTAATAAAATAAATTTTCTGCATCTCCATGGATGCCTCTAGCCCACTGACGTCGGTACAGCGGTCTGCACTCCCCACTAATCACTGCCACTAGATCTATAGTTATATGACATACTATATCTAGGTGATAACCATACTATTAAAATATAAGGTAGGCATCATCTAGTCTAGGAAATTGCAGTTAATAATTTTACTTTGGTCGTATTAGGTAAGGATGAAAGTTAAAATCCTAACTAATCCATCCTAACTAATATTACGTAATAAGTTTGTTTGTTTGTTACGCCTTCACGTCTTAACTACTCAACCGTTAATCATGAAATTTTGCAAACACATTGTCAGGAGTACAGAAAAGGAAATAGGGTACTTTTCATCTCGAAAAAGTACTATTACTAGTACTACACGGAGTAAAGTAGTAAACACGGTAGTAAAGTACTACACAGAAGAACTGTCCACGCAGACGAAGTCGTGAGTGGTACGGTCAGCAAAGTGGTTTAACACTTTAGTACTTTGTCATAGTAACTTTTTGGACTAATGTTTCAAACTGTGAGACATCTGTTAAAAAAGTTGCTATGACAAAGTACCAAAGCGTTAAACAACTTTCATTGCTGACTGTACTAGTAAAAAATAAAAAACATTTTAATTGGTTTGGAAGTGAATAATACAGTAAAATAAAGTAAAATTTTATTTCAAACCAATAATGGATTTTGTATACAAAGATGAAACTTTCTGTAGCTTTTAACTGTAATTGAAAAACTATCTTTTAATCAATTTTCGTGACGGTGAAGTTAAATATTAACACAGTGACTATTAGTATTATCAAAAGTTCAATTTAAAACTTTTTATCATTATCAATCTAATCGTGTATTCATTGATATTTTTTAACTTGTTGTTTTTATAACTAACGGCCTGTAATTTGAATTTATTCGTGTTGACTTTATTAAGGTCAGTCTCATAATTTATGAACTATCTTTCCCTATTAATAATAATTTTTATAAATAAAAAATCAGATGCCAAGTTATTATTATTATTAAACAGGCGAGCTGCGTACCTACTCTGAGCTCTTACAGCAACCTCAAAGTAATGTTGTTATAGGGATAGAGCTATCATCGCGTATAGCGCCATCTCATTTACAACATTGCTTCGATATTACTTTTGACAGTCACATAGGGGGGCAGTTGTTGCAACTGATAGTGTCTGTATCCTGCAATCTTTGCTTTATTTTTCTTTATTTAAGTTGGTGTTTGTCTAATCTATTTTTAAATTGGTTTAAGTTGTTGGCTGAGACTATTTGTTCTGGCAAATGATTCCACACTTGGACCAGCTGTTGCTCAAAAAGTGCCTGTGAGGGTTGTTGTTGGATATTGTTTTTACAAGTTTGAAGCTGGGTCCTCCTAGGTAGGCGTTACTTTTCTGTGTCAGCATCTTGTCAAAGTTTGGAATATCATAATGGCCATTTAGTATCTTAAAAGTCTCAATCAGGTCTCCTCTCTCTCTACGATCTTTCAAGCTGGTAAGATTTAGATATTTCAACCTCTTCTCATAGTCTAGGTTCTTTAGTTGTCTCCTTTGTTCCTTAATAACCAGTGGCAAAGGGTCCAAACCGATTCCCATCGTCTTAAGAATTCCCACCCCACTAATCCACTATATAGGAGCTCGGTGGTTTAGTGCCTGGCCCAGCGATTGCGGAAGTTAAGCAATGTTCGCAAGGGTCGGTCATGGGATGGGTGACCAAAAATTTATTATCTCGATCTCCCCCGTGCTTCGGAAGGCACGTTAAGCCGTTGGTCCCGGCTGCATTTGCAGTCGTTAACACCCACCAATCCGCGTTGGGCCCGCGTGGTCGGTTATGGCCCATCCTCCTTACCACCCATAAGGAAGGCCTGTGTCCCAGCAGTGGGGACATCAAAAATGTCTGATGGACAACGACTATGCACATCATAACATTTTTGCAGATAATTAATTTCACCCCTCGCCACTGTACTACCATTGTTTTAACGATTTCGGTGTTTAAATAGAAACTGTGATATTTATTTATTATATTAGTAGCTGTAAAAAGGCCTATAGGAACTTGGGACTTGTACTTCGCAGGGTTCATGGTTTTACCAACGTCAAAGCTATAGTCACTTTATATAATGCTCTTGTAAGAAGCCATCTTGAATGTAATGCAGTAGTGTGGGCTCCATACCAAACACAATATAGTCTCATGTTGGAGCGAATTCAAAATAAATTTATAAGGTACTTGTATTACAGACTATATGGGGTGTACCCCTTCTATCCATTAATGTACCCTAATTACCCGACTGCAAAGAAAGGGTTATGTGTTTCGCGCGTATCTTGTAAGTATGTTTGTATGTATGTATGTTTGTATGCAAACTTAAAACATATTGATGGTAGTGTTTAGAACTTTTGTTCAACATAATTATTACCCGACTGCGGGTTATGTATTTCGCGCGTATCTTGTAAGTATGTTTGTTTGTATGTAATATTCTTTATTACCTCATATCTTTCAAACGGCTGAACGGATTTCTATGATTAAGATATCGTTAGATTGGTCTTTTCAGCCCAAGTGTTCTTAAGAAGGTGGCGTTATAAAAAAACCAACATGGCGGCTGTACGGTGCTATTATACGTAGTGAAAAAAAAATTTTTTTTTTAGAATACTGCAATATGGGTGTCAAATTAAAGGGCTTATTATAAGGATTTCAAAAAGGTATATCATGACCATAATATAATTATAAAAAAAACAATAAAATAAAAAAAGTAAATTATATTACGCAAATGCGAGCGGCCGCTATAAACATGTCAATGAGAAATTTATATTTTGTTTGTGTATGTTAGCCACATTCATGATGAAAAAATAGGCTATAATATCATCCCAAAATCCCTCGGGATCGAAGCCTCAGGCTATGCCGCAGGGCACGGCTAAGTTAATCAATAGATGGCGCTGTAGCCGAGTACATCGCGGTATGGTTTTGTATTCATCATCAATAGATTTCTAGTTGCATAGACCATATCAATAGATGGCGTTGTAGCCAAATACATCTCGGTATGGTTTAGCTCTCTGTAGATTATATAAGGTCTTTTGTGTTTTTACTGAAAATATAAAGATAACAATAAAAGAATCGAAGAAACGATAACGAGAAATAAGAAGAAAAACTTTTTTAATTGATAATTATTTTAATACGATTCCATCTAGCTAGCTAGAGTACATTCAGTATATATTATACTAGATTCCATCTATCTAATTGGAACGCGTGTTGCATTACTTTACTTGCATTAATATTGAAAAAAAATATTAAAGAAGTAGATTTTGTTAGGTTTTGTAGCAAGCATACCTAGTTTAGTTAGGACTAAGGATTAGGGTGTTTAGGAATATCTTATTACTGAATTAGTGATTAATTACATTCTCTTTGATATCGATAATAGTACTTTACAGCCGTGAACGGGAAGCTAGCGATTGCATTGTCGAGGATGGTTTGTTTGAAGCCCGAGCCGCAGGCGAGGGCTTTAATCATTCGAGGCAATGCAAGTAGCTTCCAGAACAAGGCTTGTATAGTGCTTTTCTCAAGAAATGCGAGGAAATAAAAAACTTTTCAATTGAAACTTAATTAAATTTAATTAATATTAAAAATGAGTAATCAGACAAATCCTCTGAGTAATCTTGAATTACGTGCAGCGCCATCTACCGCCGAGAAGCATAACCCATCTCATTTCGCTTCTCGGCGGTAGATGGCGCTGTACATAATTCAAGATTACTTAGAGGATTTGTCTCTGATAAATCTGGTACAATACAATGTAATATTTATTTATTCTTATAGTAATATACTCTGTGCGCACCATTTTTTTTATTGTATCGTTATTATAGTACCTATTAAATAATTTTACCTTTATAATATTAACTGTCTTGTCGTTGGCTTGCGTGCCAGAAAAAAGGAACTAAAGTTATGGCTGTATGGTGCAAATGTGCCTTTGCTTTTTTTGTTTTTGTGAACAGCTAAAACAAAAAAAATAGAAAAACTAAAAAACCCACATGCATCAAAAAACAAGTCAACTGAAAAGATGGAAACAAGATAATATATAAAGGCAAACTTAAAAAATATTGATGGTAGTGTTTAGATTAAAGGCAAACTTAAAACATATTGATGGTAGTGTTTAGAACTTTTGTTCAACATAATTATTACCCGACTGCGGGTTATGTATTTCGCGCGTATCTTGTAAGTATGTTTGTTTGTATGTAATATTCTTTATTACCTCATATCTCTCAAACGGCTGAACGGATTTCTATGATTAAGATATCGTTAGATTGGTCTTTTCAGCCCAAGTGTTCTTATGAAGGTAGCGTTATAAAAAAACCAACATGGCGGCTGTACGGTGCTATTATACGTAGTGAAAAAAAAAAATTTTTTTTAGAATACTGCAATATGGGTGTCAAATTAAAGGGCTTATTATAAGGATTTCAAAAAGGTATATCATGACCGTAAAATACAATAACTAAAAAGAGATAAATAAAAAAATAAATTAAAAAAATTAAAAAACCCGCCTGCATAAAAAGACAAGTCGACTGAAAAGATGGAAACAAGATTAAATAAATATTAAAGGCAACATGTCATAATAACATGCAGTCGGAGGCATATAATTCAATTATTCATAATGTCACTTTCTTTATGCATGCCTCCGACTGCATGTTATTATGACATGTTGCCTTTAATATTTATTTAATCTTGTTTCCATCTTTTCAGTCGACTTGTCTTTTTATGCAGGCGGGTTTTTTAATTTTTTTAATTTTTTTTTTTTTATTTATATTAGGTATGGTGGGATATAATGAATTGCGAGTGCGTAGGAGTCTAGCGTTGGCGTTATATTTGTTTCAAGTCATCAGAGGAAGGGTATCCAATGCAACAATATTAGGACAGGTAGGGCTCTGCGTTCCCAACAAGTACGTGGAGCGTCGCCGCAGGCCAAATTTGTTGGCGGTTCCGCGCGGGCGGACACACCTGCAAAAGAAGTCTCCGTTGACGCTCACACTGCATACACTCAATAAAATTGCCGGTGGAACTGATCTTTTTCATTGTTCTCTGAGTGAATTTACAAGAATGGCTCTGTATGTTTTATGTTATTGTGTTTAGGTTATAGGTGTTTGTGCCGTTGTCATGTATTAATGTATTATTGTGTATGTTTGTATTCGCTTAATCTATTGCATTGGGCTAAGCCTGTAATAATAGATATAAGCTTGGAATGAATAAATAATAATAAAAAAATATTAACATTTAGCATTCCTCTATATTTAACATTATAGTTAAAATACCTATGATCGAGTCAAAAGAATTAACCGTAGCATCGTAGCAAAAGCTCGTAGTCAAAACTTGCTCCGTAGCAATACTACGAGAAGCTACGCGATTTTGAAATGATGAAAAATAATTTGATTTGAGTTCTTATCATAAAGTTAATATATCTTAATGAAATTATGAATTTAATTATTTTTATTATAAAATCACTTTTCTGATTGATTATTAGCCAACTTCGAAAATTGAAAAGGAGGTTATCTATAATTATTCGTTGCGATAATTATTTTGTCTAACTATTTATGTATGTTCAACGATTACTCAAAGACGGCTGAACCGATTGAAATGATTCAATCGTTATTACATCAGGGTTTCTTTTCAAATAAGTCCCATTTTTTTAAATTTTGAAATCGGTTTAGTATTTTTTACGAAATCTTGAAAATACTGTCGTTTTCGTTACCATTTTATATGAATTTAGAGACGGATGTTTAACCATTACTTTTTTGTTTATGAACCGATTTAGATGATTCTGTTTTTGTTTGAAAGAAGATACTTTATTATTCATCCAAACCTTTAAAGGAGCTTATTGATGTCAAAATAGTAAAATATTAGCGGTATTACTTTATACATTAAATACATTAATTATATATAAAAGTATAGTGTGAATATACTTAAAACTATATACCTAGGCTTGTTGTATTTTAGACAAGCCTTAGTAAATTGGAAATTAATTCAATGAATTAAACCTCTATAACTATATACGATAATGTTTTATATAATTTCATTCAATTGGTTTTTTCAGAATAGACAGCCATATTTTCCAAAAAAAAAAAAAAACCTTAAATTTTCAGGAACACAAAAGGAAAATAAGCCATAATAACCCAAAGTCTCTTTAACAACAAAATTCACTATCAGGAACCTTGTAAAATACGCAAAAAACCTTCACACGTACGCACGATTGTACTCTAAGTGCTGAAGGAGAGAGTTATATGATCTATAAAGTGTTAGAGAGGGATGGGTTTAGAAATTAAGGACCTCCGTCTTTTAAGATGAAGAACGTCGTATAAGTGTACATTGGTGTTTTATTTACGATGGGATAAAGGGCTTTGTGTGAACTTTCGGTGACTTTAAACTCTTTAAAGTAAAGAATGTTTCTTTTACATTTTGTTAAAGGATGTTTTTTTTTTAAATTGAGCTTTAAATGACGTTATTTAGGTTTTTTATTTTTGTCCTATCCTAGTAACAGTTTTTGACATTTCTCGCACAATCGTATAGAATCAAAACCGGCTATCTGACATTTGCCAAATTCGATAATTGATTTGCAAATCTCGTATAATCAAAGACGGCTATTACTTATACAATATCTTTCATAAAAAATCCGCATCTTAATTTTTCTTTTTCGTTTTACCATAAATTAGTAAAATGACAGATAGTCGGTTTTGACTTTATACGACATTATCTAGTCAAGTTATTTTATTTTTAAAAAATAAAGTATTTAATAGTCCATTTCTCTCTTTGAAAATAAATAAACCATTCTTACAGAACTATTCAAATTATCTTTTAGCTTAGTAAAAAATAATGTTCTACTTCAATAAAATTATTGTCCATTCTTCAATTGAAACTCGGTTTAGACTATTTCTTTCACTCCTAGTAGCTTTTTATTCTTCTAAAAACACTTTACATCGTTTCTCATGAATCCGAAACGCGCACTTTCAGCTGAAAAGTTATCGAAAACCTGTAGCTTTTACACTAAAACAACTTAAAAACATCCGTATTTCATTGTTTTAGAGTTCATTTTCAATTGCAATGTTGATCTCTCTTATAATGTAAGAAGCGATATTTGAAAATCATCTTTAACACTGTGTTCTAAAGTGGTATTCCCTTTGAAGCATCAAAAGAGGCTTGATAACAGGCGACCACTAAGATTTGAGCTCCCAACCCCCGCACTGATGACGTTAACTCAGCCTCGAAAAGGGTATATAACGCTTTTGTCACGGGTCAAACATTTCTAGTCGGCTGATTTTGAATTTCGAACAGAACCTAGAGTTCGTTCAGTTGGTCGCCAACCGCGACGGGAGACGGACGGCCTATTTTTAGTTCCGAACATTTTTTTTTCTAAACAATAATTCAAAGTTTATTTTTTTTAAGTCCTGATGAAGATGGGTGGTGGTGAACTCAAGAAAGTTACTTAAAAGTGAGTATTTAGTTCTTAGTTTAAAAATTATCTTTAAATGAGAAGATGGATGGCGTATTGAATAAAATTGAATGTTTTATGTTTCTCGATTCAACGTTCCGTAGTATCGATAAAATCTTAACGGTGTTTTAGGGTGTGATTGTTAAATGATAACATTCTTTTTGGGTAAAAAAATGTTCTTATACAACATAATTATAATATTAAAGCTAACTAATCTATAGAAAAACAAGCACTGCATAAGATCAACCGCGATTCGAACGGGAAACATTTAAAAAACCTAAGCACCATATTTAACCGACTTCTAAAAAGGAGGAGGTTCTCTGTTCGGCTGTATGTATGTTTTTTAGAGTACAACCTGAGTGGTGCAGTGGTCAACATGCCGCCTACCATGCAAGAGGTCCCGGGTTCAATTCCCGGCCGGGCAGAAATTGAAATGATGAATTTTAATTTCTGTGACGGGTCTGGGTGTTGCTATGTGTAATAAGTATATATTTAAAAAGTATATAAGTAGTATATCTGTGACTAGCATCCATATTACAAGCTTTGCTTAGTTTGGGGCTAGATGGTGCTGTGTGAAATTGTCCAAGCATCTATTTATTTATTTATTGGTTCTGTACACACACAATTACAAACAGAAAAGAAATGGACAGAAGAATTGTACAAGGGCACAACTTATTTCACATTGAAAGGAGAAGGTCCAATCAGGGCCAGGTATATGTACGGCACACCAAAAAACAGGAAAAAATATAAGGATTCTCAGAAAAATAGAAATATTTAAAATTTGCTAGTAATTTTTTGGCTCATCGATGATTTATGTTGAGATTTTCCACGCACTACTTATAGGTACTTATAGGTTAGGTATGTCGCATTTGGGTAGATACCACTAGGTATAAACCTACTGTAAAAAACTATTTCGTCAGTCCAACCAGATAAAATAAATAGTTTCAAATCCATTTCAAAAATTATTGCAAATCATGAGATATAGGTATATAGATGGAGTTGTCAAAATGACATTGACATGCCGCCATCTCGGTATAAATGTCACAAAGTATTTTAAAATGCTTTGAGCCAGAAAATAAAGCTAAATCATGAAAATTGAATAGTCTGAATCGACATAAAATTTCATTTCCTTCATTTTCTATGCCGTACATAGACCTGGCCCAGGCTCCATACATTTTTGGACCATCTCTTTTCATCCAGCAGGCCCGGGACAGGAAAGAACATTGAGAAGGGCAGACAGTGTGTACCTACCTCAAAAATATATGATAATTTATTATTATTATTAATTAATATTTTGAAAAAAAAAAGTTACTTCACTTTTTCAGTTGTTCACTTTAGTGAATTTGAATTTTGTCAGTAAAAAAATGCATTTTGAAGCTGATGAATATAGCTCAGTGATGCAGAGCTCAGACACTATCTAAAGTAAATAATAAATTAAGTACTTACTTAAGTCCCCCATGACCCCGGCAGCTGCAAAGGTGCTGAAACGTCGGTAAAATAAAAATCAAACCAAACACCAAATTAATTAAAACAATAGTAAGTAAAAACATTAAAAAACAATATTCTACCGATGAAACAAAAATATTTCAACTTTGTAAAGTTTTGCCGATCCATATCCAATTTAAAAACAATATTTTAAACGAAAACTTCTTTAATAATAACTTTAAAAAAATGAATCACCCTGCATTCACTCGTGGAATCGCTCAAAAAAAACTATTATTATTACTATTAGGGCGAATTACGTGTACGGTAGAAGAACTACCGCTTACTTAGTACCGCGGTTGGTTAATCAACTACCTGCGGATTACGTTGATAGTTTAACACAATCCAACCTAAAGGCTATAATGAAGAATTTTTGGTTTGAGACCTTGAAATGCACCTAGTTTGCTCCTTGCTAAAGAATTATTATATATTTTATCTACACTCACAACGTTAATGTTCCAAATATGAATTCAAAAAAGGTAATATAAATACGTACTTTATTTTCGTGAATAGGTAAAATTTTAAAAAAAAACTCATTACGATGCAGTTAGCTGCATCATAAAATAACTTTTTTTCTCATTACGATACAGGGCAAATCCAAGAAGAAGGTAGTGCCACAGAATATATAATAGTACTAACGTACAGAAGTCCGACCCCGCGAGGACCATCAAATAATAAGCTACTCTCGCTGCACGGCAATAAAGTACAATTTCAAACTGCACAACGCTGCGTGGATAAAATTATATGCACCTACGAAGAAGAAAGAGAGGCGTCTCTTTCTGTCGCATAGCTCTGTCTCAACCGACACATTTCGGGGTTGCTACTCGCTAGTTACTGATATCATAGAAACCATTCGTTATGCCCATGAATAAACAATGAAATTACTATAATAGGTACCTACTTATAAAATAAAATAAATCTACCTAATAGGTGAGCTGAGCATATTTAAAGAGCATAAATAATAAGTATTTCTTAGTAGTTAGAGAAGCTCGATGGCGCAGTGGTATAGCGCCTGGCCCAACGATTGCGGAGGTTAAGCAACTTTTGCAAGGGTCAGTTATGGGATGGGTGAAAAAAAATAGTATTTTTTAGCTTTTTTCTTTACTGGTGCCATATTTCGAACTTCGATACAACTAAGTATGTAAATATGTATACAAAAAATACAATAAACTTTGGTAGGTAGGTAGGTACGTTAGTAATTAAGTATCAAAAACGAAGTGCATGCAGTTTCGCATTCGGCGCTTGACTGACTCGTTTCGTTGGTGACGTTCACGCGCTGCGCTCTCGTCGCTTGCACACGCCGCGCGTTTCGGTCGGCGCGGTGATATCCCTCGACAATGGCCCTCTTGGAGTGGGCCGCGAGCAGTAGAATTTTCGCACATATTTTCCATGATTAAAATGCACTCTATGGTGATCGATGACTTATTGCGATTAGTTTGCAAGAATGCACTCAACTCAATTTTTTTAATGGAATGCGCGCCATTTTTAGAGCATTACTAAAAAGTTTTGAATCCCCTCTTTATGCATCAGTATCATAAACTACTATTTTGTATCAGCCTTTATTTTTAAGCATAATTTATCACATTTTTCTTTATATGTAAATTAAGTATGTATATCTAACCCCAACGCGAGCATTCAACAGCGTTGTTATAAACCTCTGTGGATTTCTTTACGCTGTTAATAACAATGAATGTAATGATTTTTATACAATAATAAATGAAAAAAAAAAAAAAAAATACCAAAGAACTTTCAATAAAACCGCACTTATAAATAGGCAAAAATACCTTCAACAGATTTTCTTACCTTTTTTTTCTTAGCTATTGACAAGGCAAATTCATGATTTCCTCGAATTTCAACCATTACTTCTTTTATTACTAACGCTCACGGTCACACAAAATGATACAAACTTGCCTCGATCTTTTATGGAAATTAGTATGAATTTATATTTGGATATGCACATAGTCATTGTCACGTCACATTGTCACGTTATTGTTACACTATACGCAGCGATCAAGCTCAAATGTATTAAAATCGGTGACTTATGCATGTTTCCTATTGTCGACATTTTCGATTTCACCCTGTTAAATATATAGATGTCTTGCCCATCAGCCATTTTTGATGTCCCCACTGCTGGGGCACAGGCCTTCCTTATGGGTAAATAAGGAGGACGGGCCATAACCCACCACGCGGGCCCAATGCGGATTGGTGCCCAGCCGGGACCAACGGCTTAACGTGCCTTCCGAAGCACGGAGGAGCTCGAGATAATAAATTTTTGGTCACCCATCCCATGACCGACCCTGGCGAACGTTGCTTAACTTCCGCAATCGCTGGGCCAGGCGCTAAACCACTGCGCCACCGAGCTCCTCTCGATGTCTTTAGCTTTCCTGAAATAAAATGTTCCATAGTTCAATAAAATCTCGGGCGAATAAACTTGGACGGAGTCTCCCCAGAGAAATCAGTTTAAGTATTACGGACGACTTTAATCGTCCGACTGTTACCTATTGTAATGTCTATCTATCTTCTACATTTTAGGGTTCCGTAACTCAAAAGGAAAAACGGAACCCTTAATAGGATCACTTTGTTGTCCGTCATTTAAAACAATATTTAGGTGTTCAGTCCCTTGAAGCTGTGAAAAAAAACAAACTTCTAAGCTCTCAAAGGAATCTTATAGGGTACTTCCCCCCCATCAGCCATTTTTGATGTCCCCACTGCTGGGGCACAGGCCTACCTTATGGGTAGGAGGACGGGCCATAACCCACCACGCGGGCCCAATGCTGATTGGTGGGTGTTAACGACTGCAAATGCAGCCGTGACCAACGGCTTAACGTGCCTTCCGAAGCACGGAGGAGCTCGAGATAATAAATTTTTGGTCACCCATCTCATGACCGACCCTTGCGAACGTTGCTTAACTTCCGCAATCGCTGGGCCAGGCGCTAAACCACTGCGTCACCGAGCTCGTTGACCTAGAACTATGAAATTTGGCAAGTAATATCAACTTATGCACACCCAGGGAAAAGTTTGAAAACTATACCTACATTATTAAAATTTATAGTCTTTATTATAGTACCTATTGTACTAAGGAACCCTCGGTGGGCGAGGCCGACTTACACTTTTCCGGTTTTTATATACAGTCAACGGCAGGTTAGGTTACCGTAACAAGGTAATCAAATTCAATCAAGTTTTTAATTAATTGCGAAGACATATTTCGTGTTATTATAATAGTAGTTTATGATACTGATGAGGTATTAAAACATGAGTGTGTGTTTAAAAACCGAGCCGTAGGTAGTACTATTATATATTCTGTGCCGTAGGCGAGGTTTTTAATAGTATCACACGAGTGTTTTAATACCTAGTTATGTGCAGTTTCATACACTACTTTATCTACACTCATACATTTGGGATTGAACCTACTAAATATAAGATCAACGTTAGAAAATAGAGAGAGACTTTGGTTGTATTAGCTATGTACCTACCTACCTTGTAATAAGTCATTTCCTTAGCTGAAAGTAATTTTGCAGAGTCAATTTTTTTTTAAATTTTTAAGCAAGAATAAAAAACACCTACGAAATTCTGTAGGTATAACAAAATGTAAAAATTGAAATCAAAATTCAAAACTTTTTGTAATGCTCTAAAAATGGCGCGCATTCCATTAGAAGAAAAATTAGATGAGTCATATTTCCGTGGGGAAAATATCGCTGTTTTTTTAATATCACTGCACTACCTTCTTCTTGGATTTGCCCTGTATCGTAATGAGAAAAAAAGTTACTTTATGATGCAGCTGACTGCATCGTAATGAGTTTTTTTTAATTTTACCTATTTACGAAAATAAAGTACGTATTTATATTACCTTTTTTGAATTCATATTTGGAACATTACGTTGTGAGTGTAGATAAAAGATTTTTCAACACACTTGCTCGTAAAGTGAGCCTTAATACATCGCTTTTAGGGTCATAAACCGACCTATAACAAACGCGTGCAATAATATATAAAACACTAGTACGTAATAGAATTAACCCTACAAAGTTAAATAAGTACCTTACTGCAAGTTCTATTGCGAGTAAACAGAGCATTCCCAATTTAACCGGGTAATAGAGTTATTTTTTTTAGTATCAACAAAGAGGTTTTATGCTGCTGAAAATTCATATACATTTTTGGAATAAATAAATGTGTAAGTCCTTAATTAAGTCGAAAAAATATTTATTATTATCAAATTATTCATAATTCACAATATTTTGTTATAAAATATTAAAATATTTGCATTTTATCACTTAAAATTATAATTTTGAAATAGGCTGCAATGGCTGTATGCTCACTCACCCCTTTGTGCGCAAAATATTCTTGCGTTGGGCGTGTGAAAAAAATCAAAAAATACCTGCGCGCCTTTTCTCATAATAATTATCATATTTTGTTTTGTCGTATTTGTTGCTGTGTGGTAAATTACTTTGTTTTTTCCTCGCAAATGTGTTGAAAAACGTCGTATGAAACTCGTGAGCTCTTGCTTATTGCACACTCGGCTGAGTTACGCCCTAATGGAATAATAAGAAATGCTTCGATGGACAGAATCTATCAGAATAAAGCACTTTTGCTTTTTAGCCGGCACCCTCACATTTGGACCAAAATGGATGATGACCTTTAATGGTTTCTTAACTTTAAAATTGTCTCTTTATGACTCACTGTCCTGTCAAAATAAACAAGTCAAAATACTGTCGACCATGCCTACGCACGGCGTATAAGTATACGGTGAAAACCCGTAACCTACGGGCCGTAGGTAGACAATCGCCCTTACATAGCTTTAAAAAAAAAGCGTGCCACTTGTATAAAATGTTTACTTCCAAATTAATTTAAAACTGAATAGATGCCGACGGAAGTACCGCCATATTGGTGAGGCGCGTCGTCAGCGCTGCGCTCATTTCCGGCGGCCATTTTGAAGAGTCAACCGCCATTGTGTGCCGTTTCGAGATTTTAATTGAGCGAGTAATTCGAACAATTAGTTTTGCAGAGTTTTTGAAGAATGAGAATAATTCAAGAGATTAGGGATTTTAATTTAATACGGGATTTCCTTTAAGATTAACTATTATTACCGCATAACATGTGGTAATTCCGCTCCGCCCTCTCCCTTCCTCCATCGGACAATCAGCGCCGCGCCACCGTGTTATGGTGAATATTTTTTTTACAACTTGGTAGCTTATTTGGTCAGAACAATCGCCTCTATTTCCTAAGGTTGTGAGTTCGTTTGTCCATCCCAACAGGGGGTCTATTACGAAAATAACTTACGCAATTGCGTAACGCAGTCACTTGACCACGATTATCGTCCGCAGTTCGTCGGTTGTAGCTATTACAAACACCTTCGATTTGACTATCGTTACTGACTAAGGTTATTGAAGAATGATGTCGGATCCGCTAGATAAACTGTCAAACTTACGCAATCACTTTGCGATATCGCATACGCAAGTACTTTGTAATAGGAAACAATCAAAACGAATCACGGACGCAGCTGCGTGTATCGCATTAAAGTTTTAGTAATAGACCCCAGCTCAAAAATCTGAGTTATTCCACAAATCCCCCCTGAAACCCCCTTGAGGGGGAAAAGTGGAATTTAAAAAAAAAAAAATTTAAAAAATTAAAAAACCCGCCTGCATAAAAAGACAAGTCGACTGAAAAGATGGAAACAAGATTAAATAAATATTAAAGGCAACATGTCATAATAACATGCAGTCGGAGGCATGCATAAAGAAAGTGACATTATGAATAATTGAATTATATGCCTCCGACTGCATGTTATTATGACATGTTGCCTTTAATATTTATTTAATCTTGTTTCCATCTTTTCAGTCGACTTGTCTTTTTATGCAGGCGGGTTTTTTAATTTTTTTAATTTATTTTTTTATTTATCTCTTTTTAGTTATTGTATTTTACGGTCATGATATACCTTTTTGAAATCCTTATAATAAGCCCTTTAATTTGACACCCATATTGCAGTATTCTAAAAAAAATTTTTTTTTTTCACTACGTATAATAGCACCGTACAGCCGCCATGTTGGTTTTTTTATAACGCTACCTTCATAAGAACA
Organism: Agriphila straminella; assembly: GCA_950108535.1. Taxonomy (NCBI): domain Eukaryota; kingdom Metazoa; phylum Arthropoda; class Insecta; order Lepidoptera; family Crambidae; genus Agriphila; species Agriphila straminella. Next base: position 2,394,832 of record OX467328.1, read on the forward strand.
CTTGGGCTGAAAAGACCAATCTAACGATATCTTAATCATAGAAATCCGTTCAGCCGTTTGAGAGATATGAGGTAATAAAGAATATTACATACAAACAAACATACTTACAAGATACGCGCGAAATACATAACCCGCAGTCGGGTAATAATTATGTTGAACAAAAGTTCTAAACACTACCATCAATATGTTTTAAGTTTGCCTTTAATCTAAACACTACCATCAATATTTTTTAAGTTTGCCTTTATATATTATCTTGTTTCCATCTTTTCAGTTGACTTGTTTTTTGATGCATGTGGGTTTTTTAGTTTTTCTATTTTTTTTGTTTTAGCTGTTCACAAAAACAAAAAAAGCAAAGGCACATTTGCACCATACAGCCATAACTTTAGTTCCTTTTTTCTGGCACGCAAGCCAACGACAAGACAGTTAATATTATAAAGGTAAAATTATTTAATAGGTACTATAATAACGATACAATAAAAAAAATGGTGCGCACAGAGTATATTACTATAAGAATAAATAAATATTACATTGTATTGTACCAGATTTATCAGAGACAAATCCTCTAAGTAATCTTGAATTATGTACAGCGCCATCTACCGCCGAGAAGCGAAATGAGATGGGTTATGCTTCTCGGCGGTAGATGGCGCTGCACGTAATTCAAGATTACTCAGAGGATTTGTCTGATTACTCATTTTTAATATTAATTAAATTTAATTAAGTTTCAATTGAAAAGTTTTTTATTTCCTCGCATTTCTTGAGAAAAGCACTATACAAGCCTTGTTCTGGAAGCTACTTGCATTGCCTCGAATGATTAAAGCCCTCGCCTGCGGCTCGGGCTTCAAACAAACCATCCTCGACAATGCAATCGCTAGCTTCCCGTTCACGGCTGTAAAGTACTATTATCGATATCAAAGAGAATGTAATTAATCACTAATTCAGTAATAAGATATTCCTAAACACCCTAATCCTTAGTCCTAACTAAACTAGGTATGCTTGCTACAAAACCTAACAAAATCTACTTCTTTAATATTTTTTTTCAATATTAATGCAAGTAAAGTAATGCAACACGCGTTCCAATTAGATAGATGGAATCTAGTATAATATATACTGAATGTACTCTAGCTAGCTAGATGGAATCGTATTAAAATAATTATCAATTAAAAAAGTTTTTCTTCTTATTTCTCGTTATCGTTTCTTCGATTCTTTTATTGTTATCTTTATATTTTCAGTAAAAACACAAAAGACCTTATATAATCTACAGAGAGCTAAACCATACCGAGATGTATTTGGCTACAACGCCATCTATTGATATGGTCTATGCAACTAGAAATCTATTGATGATGAATACAAAACCATACCGCGATGTACTCGGCTACAGCGCCATCTATTGATTAACTTAGCCGTGCCCTGCGGCATAGCCTGAGGCTTCGATCCCGAGGGATTTTGGGATGATATTATAGCCTATTTTTTCATCATGAATGTGGCTAACATACACAAACAAAATATAAATTTCTCATTGACATGTTTATAGCGGCCGCTCGCATTTGCGTAATATAATTTACTTTTTTTATTTTATTGTTTTTTTTATAATTATATTATGGTCATGATATACCTTTTTGAAATCCTTATAATAAGCCCTTTAATTTGACACCCATATTGCAGTATTCTAAAAAAAAAATTTTTTTTTCACTACGTATAATAGCACCGTACAGCCGCCATGTTGGTTTTTTTATAACGCCACCTTCTTAAGAACACTTGGGCTGAAAAGACCAATCTAACGATATCTTAATCATAGAAATCCGTTCAGCCGTTTGAAAGATATGAGGTAATAAAGAATATTACATACAAACATACATACAAACATACATACATACAAACATACTTACAAGATACGCGCGAAACACATAACCCTTTCTTTGCAGTCGGGTAAAAAGAGGTTAATCTAATACAATCTAAAATTAGCATTGCAGTTAATAGGGATGTTGACTATTTTTTTATTTTATGTTAGATAAATTACCTCTCAAAAAAAGAAACATTGGTAAAAGAATTAATTCGCTAGCATGAAAACTGCCCGAGATATCACAGTGTGAAATGCACACAAATGGACTCGATCAAAAACGCTCCATACTAATGGCTTGCACGTTATGACGTCACGCCTTGCAAGTTTGTATGCAACGCATAGGAAATTTGTTCAGCAGCTATATTAAATATTGTGTTTATCAAAATGGTTTCTTCGACAAATTTGCTATACATTTTACGGACTAATTAAAGGTATCATTTATTTTAATAAATTTTATACTTTTTAAATGGACTTGTCCACCCAACTTTGAAGGGTCATAAAACAAATAATATGCAATATATAAAACCAAGAGGTATACAAGCTACTCTAAAAGTTTAATATGTTTACGATTTTTATTAGTATTTCGTTATTTTATTCATTAGTCAACATCCCTATTCTACTCGGCATCAGATTGCAAGTATCGTTTACAAAACATTAACTGATTCGAACTTGGCATTGGCAAGTGGTGGTAATTTACTCCGCTGCGGGCAATTTACGCCTCCATAGCGTGTGGCGTTTCATTTGACAACGTAACTCAGAGGAGTCACAGTCAAGGTTTTAGGTAGGTACAATTAGTCCACCTGTGTATCTTACTCGGGAATCGAACAGGGACTCAATTCTGAGAAGAGGCATTTTTGTGTGACGAGCATGCAACAACAATGTTCTTCCTTAAGATTAGGTACATAAATAAACATGGTTGTTAACGTACGTTAACGTGCCTTCCGAAGCACGGAGGAGCTCGAGAAAAAAAATTGGTAACCCATCGCATGAAAAACCCTTGTGATAGTTGCTAAACATTCGCAATATTTATTTCCAATTTATAACTATCATTATAACAGACTCATCATAGCACTCGTAGATCTATTTTAATTAGTGATATTAAATACTTCATAATTTTAAAACAAAGTCCTCTGCCGTGTCCGTCTGTCTGTCTGTCGCGATAAACCCAAAAACTCTGCATGGATTTTCATGCGGTTTTCACCAATAGAAAGAGTGATTCATGAAGAAGCTTGAAATATAACGATAATTGTTGGAAGTGTCGGAAAAAGTGCGGCCTGATTTTGTTCTAAAAACCGCCATTGTGAATATTAATGTAATGGAATTTGTATTGTTAACGCACGTTACACCTTCCACATCACATTCCATAATTTACAAAGGCGGTTTACAGAACAAAATCGAGCTACACTTTTTCCGACACTTCCAACAATTATCGTATATCAACCTTCCTCATGAATCATTCTATCTGTTGGTGAAAACCGCATGAAAATCTGTGCAGTAGTTTTTGAGTATTGCGAACAGACAGACAGACAGGCGCGGAGGTTTTTGTTTTATAATTATACGTAGTGAGTATTAAGGATATAATTTAATTAATTAACGCTGTGATGAGACTGTTATAATATAGGTAATGATAGTTATAAATTGGAAATAAATATTGCCCTGCCATTGTTTAGCAACGTTCGCAGGGGTTGTTTATGCGATGGGTGACCAAGAATTTACTATCACGAGTTCCTCCGTGCTTCGGAAGGCACGTTAAGCCTTTGGTCCCGGATGCATTAGCAGTCTTAACTCCCACCTATCCGCATTGGGCCCGCGTGGTGGGTTATGGCCCAACCTCCTTATCCAGCCGTAAGGAAGGCCAGCCCCTCAATTTTCTAAAAAACAGGAAACGTCATTTTTGTATAGAAAAATAGTTCCGACCATCGCCATCGGCGAGCTTGTCGTCCGAGCGCTAGCGTGTTTGTGACAACCATAAAGGTGACAACGTTACCGCATCGTCTTGTACGGTGCCTTCAATCATTTTTAAACTTTAAGCCGAGCAACTTAAGGTTCAAAATTCATTGTACATTTTTGACAGTTTTGTGTAGCTTGATATGCTGCTGACTGTACTATTAGTTATTCTGTGGCATCGTAGAGGATGGACACGCTGTAGAGAAGTGGAGACATAAAAAAAGGCTGATGTGTTTTTTCTTTTAGATTGAGTCACGATGGGAGTGGCATCCGACGGGATGGGCATGTGGCGCGCGCGCGTGGCCGCCTGCCGCGAGTCCAGGAAGCTGGTGCTCATCATCGTGGCTATAGCGCTACTGCTGGATAACATGCTCCTCACCACCGTCGGTACGTAGACAACATCATAGTTTTTTTCCAAGGTGGAAGCGCACTACTCCCGGAATCCTCATGACTGAGGAACTTACTTCTAACTGCCGGAACACAACAATTTTTAAATTGTTGTTATGGCGTCACACTCAGCCTGTCGATTCTGTAACCAAACTCGCATACTCACTTCGAACCTCACTTCACTTCGGGTGAATTTGTTATTAGAAATTAATTTTACCGATTGCAAAACGTTTTAGGTAGTTACCGTAACTGTCTAAAATCTTTTGTGATTAGAAAAACAGCCTATCATTATCTCATTTATGATTAAAATTCCTGCGAAGTGAAGTGAGGTGCGAGTTTGTCACAGAACCGACAGGCAGGTAAGATGGTGGTACTAGCTACCAGGCGGACATGAAATATGCCCTACCTACCACCAACCAAACCGAGTACAAGCTGTACCCCCCTATTACATTTTTCTACATATTATATAATATACCTTACCTACAAGGTACCTACACTAAAAATAAAAAAATAAAAAATTGTTTAAAAAAAACAAAAAACCGACTTCAAAAACCTACCTCTAAAAAGCAAGAAATAATATTCGTAATAATAAAAATACGTCTATTGAAGTCGGGTGGGGCTTTTAGAATAAAAAAAGGAATTTGTACTCCAGTCCAGCCCCACCCGACTTCAATAGACGTATTTTTATTATTACGAATATTATTTCTTGCTTTTAAGAGGTAGGTTTTTTGTACTTTCAAGAATAAGCTGCAGGAATTCGTACACGAGTCCTCTCTGCATATGACTGAAAAAGGCGACCTTATTTCTGTTATTAGGAACAATCCAAAGGAAGTCACCAGATTTATGCGCTCATAAAAAGAGTTGTGATAACTATCTTCAGTGCTACTAAACAAATAATAATTATAAATGACATCGTTCGTCACCGAGCGGTAGGAGGTAGTTATCTGAAAGGTAGAACTGGCTCTATACATTACTTTATAAATATATTTGCATGCTAATGCTGATAGCTAAACGAGCTAAACTTAATTAGTAATAATAATATAAGATCCCCAGTGTACCTTGTTTAAAAGCAAATAAATGATTTCTAATTTCTATATTTTTTATAACTTACAACAAAGTTGTTAATTACTAAAAGTAATTTTACCTATAAGTTATTAAAAGTTTTAGTATTAACTAAATTCCACTTCGCTTCCACTAAACTTTACTTTCTACCTTGAGTGAGGAACGGATAAAAACCTTTTATTCTATTGTTTCCGGCGGCTACAAAGATCTTTCAAGCCTCAAGGGTGTGTTTATACACAGGGTGGTCGAATCACTCGGTTCACTAAGTGTGGAACAGCTTTGCAAGAAAAAAGAATCATCAAAATCGGTATAAATGACCATAAGTCGGTTGAAATTAAAAAGTAACTACCAAGTTCGTATTTGTAGCGTCAGCAAAAATATTCGTATAGCCGTAGCATCGTAGCTGTATACGCGTAGTCGGTCGTATCCTGCATTTGATGCGGCTATGATGCTATGGCTACGATGCTACGGCTACTTTGCTACGGCTACGAATATTTTTGTAGCATCGTAGCTGTTGCGATGTTGGATGGTCGCGCAACGGATTAGTAATAATAAGACAGTATTTCAGTGTAGTAAAGAGCGTTTATTTGAGGCATACAGCGCCTTATATACTGGGAGAAGGTAAGTGTGTGTGAGTACATGGTACACACACTACACCTCCCCCGTAAATATAAAAAAATTCAAACTAAAAGTATTTTTTTTACACATCAATCTAATTAAAAAAGATAAGATTGAAGCATCCATCAAAACATCTAAAAAATATCTAAATAAACTTTTTTTTTTACTTTCAAACACAAAACATTGACAAAAGACAAAAGCTAAGTTACACAACAAAGAAGTTATTTAATTCTATTTATTTAACCAATTGCTGACGATTACTTATAGTTAAGTACCTTAAAATACCATAAGTTGAACACTACAATTAAAATACAAAACCCACTTCTCTCATCATATCATTTCATAACAAAGTTACATTAAAGAAGGTATTTTAAGAAAAATCTTGTCACATCCGAGTTTACTTACAAAATATTACATAATCCATTATTTGTGGAGGGCCAATCCACATTATTTAGACAAATCCTTATACGCGTATCTCACATTTTACAATATTAGGTTAGGTACCTATATTATTATTATAGTCGACTCATTTCATTTTAACATTTTATCATATCATCATTTTTTTTTACATATAACTTATTTAATATCAACATAGTGGTACTTTTATTATCACATGTCATGTGTACACATTTTATAACTTTTTCATTTCATCTTATACTTTCTTCATAATATAACAATACAGGGACTTTATTTTAAGGTCATATACTCTGACGCTGCGTAGCTCGCGCATCTTCGTCATCAGTCGCCTCCAACTATTCTCACAGAGAAATCTCGTTTCTGCTATGATCGAATGAAGGATCAGAACCCTTATTTCGTACCACTTATAACCACATTCACTTTCAATAATTCTCATTTAATACATCACTTCATATTCACCTATAAAACTTCTACTTATTTCACTTTTACTTCATCTCGATCCCAAGCCAACAAAAAAAATCTATTCATCTGTCCAAATCATTACTTGATCAGAATTTTAACTAAAGGATGATCAGTCCAAAAATAAAGATTCCGATTAATTAATCATCTTACTTTAAAAAAAAATATCCTATCGATTCCAATACCTTACATTTTATCCAATACTAATTATAAAATTTCATTCGCTATACCATACACTTTAAAGATACCTACTCAATCCTAAAAAAAATCCATCTCTCTCTAAAAAACAATCCTAAACCTTACTCATATTTCACATAATTATAGATATTTTCTCATTTCCATGTTTATTTATGTCTTTAATCAGGTAGGTAGTTACAAATCATAAATGTTACTCTATTACAAACTCATATCAAAACTTAGTCAAGTACTTCAATTCAATATTGTTTAGGTACTTATGTAACAAGACAATCAAAGTCAAGTCAATAATAATGTTCCCGAGATTAAAATTACATTCCTTTAACTGATACTTATAATGATACGAAGTAGCAACATGAATTCAATTCTAATAATTTAACTTGATACTTCTAATAACAATCTTGCATTCTTGCCACATATGAACTCCTTAAATGAAGTTGTTGCGCCAACACGTTTTCGCTGACACAATGAAATATAAAACAAACTGACGAACTTTAGACTCTGGGTCTCTCTATCATAAACTATATTTAGAACAATCAATTATTCAATTTGGAAAAAAAAAGACAAAGTCGCTTTCTAACACAATAACATTGAATTTAAGTAAGGTTTCGTTTTATGAAACCAAATTAATTTCGATCACAAAAAAAAAACAAAACAGTTTTTTTTAATTCTTTGAAAAACAAATCAGGAACACGCTAAACTTTCAATAAAAAAATCACTTATTTTTAACTAACATTTAAAACCATATTCAAATAAAAAATACCCTTATCTTCTAGTCAATTTACATCGTCAACAACTATTCTGTACTACTGTTATTTATATTTAACTCATAGTGATTATATTGTCGATATAAAATTATAATATAAACTTATACGATTTCAAAAAAAATATACGAAAGGCAATTAAATTCTTCAATACAAAAAAATCTAAGTATAAAACCATTTCCTTTTTATATTGATTACTTACACAAAATCAAATAAGACATATTTTATTTTAACAAAAAAAATGCACTACTTACCTAACATTTATTTTAGTAAGAAACAAAAAAATCTAAATATTTTTTTTTCAACACTGAATTAGTCTCTTCTCTTGACACATTTTCCGGAAAATTTTCCAAACTCTAATAGACTGGAACATCTCGCGGCTGCATCCTCATCAGACACCTGCATCACCCGGCGCCCAGCTCTTATCACCTTTCATCATCACATCACCTCGACACCAGCACGCAGAAATTACAGTTTATTTCGCGTTAGTTTTTCAATTTCATTTTAAGTTTTTTTTTTAACGTCCATTTTCACCAGTAGTTTTATTTTGTTTCACGTGAAGAATTTAATCACATAAAATTAATAAAATAAAACTTAAGTTCTGAATAAAGTTTTTTAGTCACTAATCTGGTTTCTTTCACTTTAATAAAGTCACATTTTCACATCGTTAAAGTCACATAATATTTTTAGTACACTTTAGTACCATCTTTAAATTGTCCAAAACCATCTGCCCAGCGCCGCCGATGGGCAGCACTGGCAGGGTCGCCATGCGATGTTGGATGGTCGCGCAACGGATTAGTAATAATAAGACAGTATTTCAGTGTAGTAAAGAGCGTTTATTTGAGGCATACAGCGCCTTATATACTGGGAGAAGGTAAGTGTGTGTGAGTACATGGTACACACACTACACTGTAATCAGCTGTATACCGTAGACGTATCAGACAGTCATACATATCCCGCGTTGGATCGGCTACGGTATACGGCTACGATGCTACGGCTACGAATATTTTTGTAGCATCGTAGCTGTAATCAGCTGTATACCGTAGTCGTATCAGACAGTCATACATATCCCGCGTTGGATCGGCTATGGTATACGGCTACGATAATTTTTGTAGCACCGTAGCTGTACACCGTAGTGCCAGGGATGGCGAATTTTTTTGTACCAAACGTGCCATTTTTCTAAAGAAATCTTTAAAAAAGTCCTAGACGTGCCATCAAAAATAATTTTGACTTTGTGATTATTAGGAAAATAATAATAATAAATACTATTAACTCAAGAGTTTTTATTTACTACAAAAAAATAGGTACATTCTGCAATGTTTCCATTATACGCATAATTTAAATATAATTAATTCGTAGTTTTTTCGTAGTGCATAATGAATTTTGCTATCGGTGACGAGCCCAAAATATTGTGTCGCGTGCCACGCGTATTGTGTTCACCATCCTGTCGTATAATAATATAGGTACAACTAGGTATATTAACTTTATGGGTACAACATAGAAGACTTGTCCGAGTGCAACCGAACGCTCTAACAGCGCGACGTTCCAAACATTAGAGCGTGACGTTCGGTTGACACAACAATGCTACGACTGACGCAAGAGAGAGAGATTTTAATACCCTAGGCGTTAGTACTATTATATATTCTGTGCCCTAGGTTAGTAAGTCCGCACTATCTCGTTACAAGTTATGGTGATATTGGTGATACATCAACCTTAGTGTAGGTTGCTAAAATCTTCAATTTTGTACTTCCTAAATGAATTATACACCATATAGGTAAGATAGTCCATAGCCGTGAGTTTATTATTATTTCAATATATTAGGATTAACTAACGATGTTTATTATAGGAGTTGCGGAAATCATGGACTTTATTATTATTTAACTTAAATATTTTTTCTCTCTTATTCGTTCCCTCATAGCTGAGGATCGTGATCGCCGGCTGCTTTTACGATTTGCCTCCATCGGTCTCGGTCCATAGTTGCTCTCGCTGATTGATGGAATTTGCTTGAGGAGGTTGCTACTCTTACTTCGGGCCCTCTTGCCTTCTATTCCACCAACCACGATCAGCTTTTCGAGACTTTCATCTCCTCTTACCATTATGTGGCCAAAGTATGAGAGTACGCGATGTTAGATTGTTAGCAGATAGTGGACAGCCGAGTCTTGACATTTAATTGTTTTAGGATAGATACATTTGTGCGTTTGGCCGTCCAGGGTATCCCAAGCATTCGCTTCCAACATCACATCTCGAATGCATCTATTCTATGTCTCTCTCTGGCTAGTATAGTCCATGTTTTCACTCCATACATAATGATGGAAAAGACTAGGGCTCTCACTAAGCTCATTTTAGTACGAAAACCTAGGCTACGGTTTTTCCAGATGATTTGAAGATGTGTCATCGCGTCTTTGGCCATAGCAATGCGGCGCTTGATCTCTGGAACACTGCTGCCATCGCTGTTTAAATAAATTTTAGTCGTATTTAAAAGTCCATCTCTTAATTTCTAACTAAAGCATTACATTTGAGAGCACCCTGTACATTCGCAAGATGGCCGCCAATCAGACGAGTGGTTCATTGTAATTCATTACGTAAACGTTCGATCTCAGAGGGTTGCCATAGAAATGTGGTAGGGTTGCCACTGTTGAGTTTTTTATACAGTTTTATATTTTTGTTCAATAAGACAGTCTAATTTCTGGATTAATTTAATATGAACATAATTTCTATGAATTTATTACAGTACTAGCAACCTCGTGGACTGTACGTTTTTTCAGAATGAAAGGTTTGTCCTTTACTGTACCCTTGACAACGTATCGGACTTTCGCATTTATAATATTAGTAAGGATAAGAATATGGCATGTCTGGGTTCTTCAATTTTTAAATATTATTGTCCTGATTTTTAAATATTTACCTAATGGCGGCGATCAAACGTTTAGCCGTTTAGGTAAAGGCATGAAGGCCTCTTAAGGCGAGGCCAGTTCACGATTTGATGAAAAGATTGACTTTTGAACTTCCAATGTGAAGAACTGATGTAGAATTCTACTTCACAAAAATTACTGTAGACTGAAAAAGAAACAAAGAAACACAATAACCGAACAGAATATTGAAAAATGGTAACTCTGTAAATAATAATCCTGAATAACATCATAAAAATAAACTTCAAATCGTCAGGTTTCGTTATTTTCAACGACAGTGATATGATTTTTTTTGCAAAAAGGATAGTTTTTATTGATGTAACACAATAACTGAGTACATTTTTAATAAACGATCCAGTATTTCAGAAATCAATAAAAATGTAGGTACTAAATTTCGTCAAAATTTCTGGCGAAGCGTCAATTAAAGCTATGCAATATTAAACCTTATTCTAAAGACATAGTGAAAAAGTAAATTTCGGGAACTGCCTCGCCTTAAGATTTACGAATTGTCACTGACCAAAAAATTTTTTTTATTACCCATGGAGGTCAGTGCGTACAGTAGACATAGGTTGATTTTAAAGGTTTAAAAGTTTTGTGACCTCTCAGACAAGACTGAAGTAAAACCTTTTTGGTTTAGTTTTATTAACACCTGTAGGAGTGGCAACCCTAACTATATGGTTTCGAGGTGTGATAAGGCTCGATGAAGACCCTGTTTCTCGGTAATTTATTGCTAAACTATTCACTATAGAATCATGTGAATAAGATAAATACTTAATCATCACTGAAGGTTGCCAATATTATAAATATACTTATTATATTATAATTTTAATTATAAATAAATAAAGTATGTGGAGCTTGGTGGCGCAGTGGTTTAGCGCCTGGCCCAGCGATTGCGGAAGTTAAGCAACGTTTGCAAGGGTCGGTCATGGGATGGGTGACCAAAAATTTATTATCTCGAGCTCCTCCGTGCTTCGGAAGGCACGTTAAGCCGTTGGTCCCGGCTGTAGTTGCAGTCGTTAACACCCACCAATCCGCATTGGGCCCGCGTGGTAGGTCCTCCTTACCACCCATAAGGAAGGTCTGTGCCCCAGCAGTGGGGACATCAAAAATGGCTGATGGACAAGTGTTTATTTGTAGGTAGACTTATTCGTCGATGAAAAATTAAAAACTAAAAGTGAATTTATGATTTTGTACTAAATATTTTTAGTTGCAAAGTAGGTGCCTAAAGTAAGTCACATAGGTACTTATTAAGAAAACTTATTTTTTAATAATTTTTGGCGCTAGTTGGTTCACGTCGTCAGTCCCTGTAGCGTTTATACCTCTTATGCCGAATAACGTAGATAGGGAAAATCAAACTGAAAAACTTTTACTATGGCGGGTATAACTCCACGCTTAAACTTTTATATTAGCCTACTGCTCGCGGCCCACTCCAAGAGGGCCATTGTCGAGGGATATCACCGCGCCGACCGAAACGCGCGGCGTGTGCAAGCGACGAGAGCGCAGCGCGTGAACGTCACGAACGAAACGAGTCAGTCAAGCGCCGAATGCGAAACTGCATGCACTTCGTTTTTGATACTTAATTACTAACGTACCTACCTACCTACCAAAGTTTATTGTATTTTTTGTATACATATTTACATACTTAGTTGTATCGAAGTTCGAAATATGGCACCAGTAAAGAAAAAAGCTAAAAAATACTATTTTTTTTCACCCATCCCATAACTGACCCTTGCAAAAGTTGCTTAACCTCCGCAATCGTTGGGCCAGGCGCTATACCACTGCGCCATCGAGCTTCTCTAACTACTTAGAAATACTTATTATTTATGCTCTTTAAATATGCTCAGCTCACCTATTAGGTAGATTTATTTTATTTTATAAGTAGGTACCTATTATAGTAATTTCATTGTTTATTCATGGGCATAACGAATGTTTTCTATGATATCAGTAACTAGCGAGTAGCAACCCCGAAATGTGTCGGTTGAGACAGAGCTATGCGACAGAAAGTGACGCCTCTCTTTCTTCTTCGTAGGTGCATATAATTTTATCCACGCAGCGTTGTGCAGTTTGAAATTGTACTTTATTGCCGTGCAGCGAGAGTAGCTTATTATTTGATGGTCCTCGCGGGGTCGGACTTCTGTACGTTAGTACTATTATATATTCTGTGCTATGGCACTAACTCTGAAATCCCAAAAAAACAGCTGTTTCTATCAAAATGTATGAAACAACCGATTTTTTTTTACGGTTTTAGAGTTGGTTTCATAGTAAAGTTGTTCTGTTTGACGTCTGTAACACGTTGCAGAACCTTTTCTTGTGAATTTTCGACAGGTAGGTACATTATGTAGGTACTTAGCGAGCAATAAAAATTAAGATGAGGACACCATTTTAAGGTATATAGGGCCCTTAAGTCAATCTCGCAGTTGCCCGCTTTTTTGTAAATATTTTCGCAAATATGCAAAAGAGGCCAACGTTATTACAATACTTCGCGAGCTTCACAAAGAAACAATCTTTGTTCTCCACCTTTGAGAGAATATTTTGAGGCCACTGTCAACATAATTAAGTAGCTATGGGCCACTCGGAACATTATTGCAGTTTTCCCTGCCAAGCGCACATAGACACTTTCGTACAAGAGATCTCAGGTCAAATTGGGCTATCCTTACTTCTTTTTCTTCTTATCGTATCATGGACCCCCTAAACGATCAAAATTGCTTGTCAATCATTTACATTGCATTGCTTGTCAATCACATTTTGATCGTCTAGGAGCGATGCTTGACAAGCACCACAGAATAGATAGATTACCGTGGCCAATCAAAAGTAGGCCACGCCTCCAAATGGCAAATGCAATGTAAATGATTGACAAGCAGTTTTGATCGTTTAGGGGGTCCATAAGGAATAGTGGTCACCTCTGGTGTTAGAGTAAGGCCCTCTAACTTGGCTTAACGACTGTTATCAGATGACAACAGCCGGGGCCGACGGTTTAACGTGCCCTCCGAAGCATGGAATCGCTCAGTTGTAATGCCTCTTAACGGTCACCCATCCGACACCTGGCCGGGCCGAGCGTTGCTTAACAAACGTGATCGAGTACGATCAGTCTGTCAAGTTCCGCCATGAGCGCTTCCTTACTAATATTATAAATGTAAAAGTCTGTTTGTCACACGTTGCGTTGCGATTGCGATGTATTCGCGCGTAGCTCTGGCTGGTCAGTACCCTAAGCACGAACAGCTATCGAAAAAAATTACGCGCGTAAAATCATTCGATAGATACATTTTGTATTGGAAATTTGTACAGCGCCATCTATCGCCGATAAGCGAAATGAATTTTTCCATAGAGAATTGTCTATCGAGTAATTTTACGCGCGTTTTTTTTCTCGATAGCGTGCTAAGGGTACAGTGCTTTAATCGAGCACTTTTTCTGTAAACGAAATTGAAACGGTAGGTAACGATTTAGTTTTTGTTTTATCGTTGAAAATTATCACGATTAGGACAGCAGACCTTCAGCCGAAATATTTTCAGACTGAAAACACTTGTTGCGGAAGCTTTGAGACTGAGTTTTGCTTCGTGAAACTAATTTCGTTGTAAATTAGTAGACTTAATGAAAGTAGGTTTTCATCCTTTATTTCTGTTTCGAAAGATTTTTGTTTCGACTTCACAAACTTGCTATGAAGTCTCACAGTGACTGCCCGCGGACGCACAGCATCCCAACTACAAATTACACGTAATATGTAAAACAAGGAGCAGCTCGGTGATTTGAAAATATTGGCACTTCTGTGTTTTGTATGAAATCACTAAAATGCAAATATTTCGAAATCTATTATAGATATTTAAAAAATCAAAACGTACAGCCCTAGTATTTAGGCATTTCAAAAAAATACCAAAAATTAATTACTGTAGGTTAAGGTTTAGAGGGTGGGAAACGTTATCGCCGTTTGTATGGAGACCAAGTGGTTGACAATTCTCTTAAGCAACGTTCGCAAGGGTCGGTCATGGGATGGGTGACCAAAAATTTATTATCTCGAGCTCCTCCGTGCTTCGGAAGGCACGTGAAGCCGTTGGTCCCGGCTGCATTTGCAGTTGTTAACACCCACCAATCCGCATTGGGCCCGCGTGGTGGGTTATGGCCCATCCTCCTTACCACCCATAAGGAAGGCCTGTGCCCCAGCAGTGGGGACATCAAAAATGGCTGATGGACATGTAAAACAACCGAAACAATCACAGAGCTACGCAGTAGGTACCTACCGCTATAGGTAGGACCTAGACCTGTTTTGTTTTAGATTTTGCATTCCGCGATGAGCGTTACTATAAAAATCTAATAAAAAACCGGACAAGGGAGAGTTGGACTCGCCCACCAAGGGTTCCGTACAGTAGGTACAGTGAGCAGCATATCAAGCTTAACAAAACAGTCAAAAATCTACAATGAATTTTGAACCTTATACTGCTCGACTTAAAGTTTAAGACAGGTTGTGAAAGCTCAGCGTGCCGTCTACAAGACTATATTTTTCATGTTTTAATTACAAATAATACGTATGGTTTCAGCCTTTTCCCTGTACTTGTAGTATAAGACCTTCGAGCATAGGCTTCAAAAGCGCGTCTTACTCTAAGTATAAGACGATATTCACTGCAACATAGTTCTAGGTTCTAACTTCTAGGTCAACGGGAAGTACTCTATGAATTTTAATTTCCTTGAGAGTGTCGTAATATGCGTTTTTTGCGACATAAACGGCCGTATCTTTTTTTTACGTAAGCTTTGAAGTTTGTTTTTTTTACAGCTTCATGGAACCGTAGACTTGAGTATATGGTTTTAATTTCAACTCGATACATCCACGCGTTCCCGAGATAAAGAAGGTCTTGACAGACAGACAGGCGGATAACAAAATGATCCTATTAGTATAAGGGTTCCGTTTTTTCCTTTTGAGGCACAGAACCCTAAAATAGTACCTACTTGTAAAAGTTTTAATTTTTTTCACTGCCTTAATATGTTGAAAATAAAGATAAAAAAAAATATGTTGAAATGTCTAGAAGATTAAATGATTTCTACTTGTTTACTCAACTTGCATTTATAGAACAATATTAACTTTTGGTCCAGTTAATCGTCGATAAAATAAAGCCCAGATTTGCATATACACATTAATTAAACACACCCCCAACACCCCAACATCCAGGTCAAAAGAACATACAATCGCCAACTCATTACGGGCCTAGTCAAAGCGGGTGCCGTCGGAAACCCGGCAATTTCCCGCCGAGATCAAAGTGAAATTCACTTAGCCGCCGCCGTCAAAAGCGCCACTAGTGATGTGCCACGGTCGTCGATGGAAATTTTAATATACTTAAGGCGCTGTAGGTAGTGAAACTAGCGCCGCCACTACATTTATTTTAATTACTCGTAAACCAAGTCGATATATCAAGGGCTTCTTAGATTAAAAGTTTTGATGAATTTGCGCAAATAAAAGAGTAAAATGCATTTTCTAAATTTATATAGTGTCAAGAAGTCAAACTTAAGCAATAAGTCGTGCATTTCAATAGAGTCAAAAGTGGCCACATTTAGCAATATCGAGATTTATAACTTATAAACTTCAACAACCGCGCAGGATAGATTCTACGACTTTTCCAAAAACAAACAAAAAACAGCTTTTCATACGAATCTCGATCAGCTGTTCGGACTTTGAATGGAAAGTATTTTTTTTTGTCTGTTTCAGGAAGAACCGTAGAAAAAACGTTGTCTGCGAGGTTGATGATGTTTTACAAATGACCCTGTATTTGGGGACATGAAGAAATATTAAAAAAAAAATGCATTTCACTCTCTTATTTGCGCAAAATCATCAAAACTTTTAATCTAAGCCCTTGATAAAATGTATATAAATATATAATTGATTTATTTCCATTGGTGGCGCTACTGAAATGACCTCTATAGCTATAATAAAAGTGATTTCCATTTTTACGATTCGACACCATCTATTTCGAGCAGCAAATCGAATTGTCTGCGACGCTTAGGTCCGGTGTACACGATTCGGAGAACAGATTTCATCAATGAACCTGTCTTTTCATAGGTATAAAACTAGCTTTATAAGTATTTTAAGATAAATTTTCATGAATTTTTTTTTACGGGATTCAAAATTAGATTTTAAGGCGGCTGTATGACCGAAAGTGGCGCCCTCAGAGGTTTTTATTTAATAAGTTATTAATAGAAAAAGATTTTAATAATGTTTATCGTGGAGATTTTAGGGCCCATGGTCTAGTATTTTTAGAAGGTATCACTACATGCCCTCGTAGTCATTCGTAGAAGTAGATAGCAAATGTGTCAAAAACGGCCACTTTTAGCAGTTTTGCTATCTACTTCTAGCAGTGACTACGAGGGAATGTAACGATACCGTCTAAAAATACTAAACTGGGCCCTAAAAGCTCCACGATAAACATTTTTAAAATTGTGTATTAGATTTATAATATTAAATATAATTCACAGCGGCGCCACTTTCGCTCAGGGTACCACCTTAAGCTAAGTTAGAGGCCTTATAGGCGGCTTGATAAACTCTAACACCCAGAGGTGGCCACTAGTTGTAATAATACTAGTTAAAATAAATAAAATAAAAATCCTCGCTCGATAAGAAGAAGTCAGAGTGGTGCTTCTGTTTAATACACACGCTGTTTATATTTTTTCTGCAGAAGCTACGCCATTGAATGCTATTGAAAGACATGCCTCGCCAATGCAATTATTCGCGCTACGCCTCGAAGTAGGAACTTTGCAACGAATTGGAAGCAAACTTCGTTTAACCAATTAAGGGGTGACTTTACTTTTAGACTAAGAGCTAGCCCCGGAAATAGGTGGACAATTTACAGAGCGACGAAACCCCTCTTGTTAGTGTGCCATACATCATTATAAAAGGTGCGCAAAAAGTGGTCAAGTTTGATGCCGTCTGGCACTACTTTCCCACCAGCCAAAATGATTTATTTTATTTTTTTATTTTATACTCTTTATTGTACTACAATAAAATGATGTACAAGAGGAGGACTTAATGCTAAAAGCATTCTCTCCCAGTCAACCCTTAGGGAACAGATAGCCACGAATGCGGTACATTTAATAGTGTAGGTATAATAATATACATTTCGATTTAGATACAATATGATTGGCTTACTATTATCCCACACCAAATCCAGGGTTCGTAAATTGTATACCTTCAATCGGTTTTTCAGCCCCTTTGTTGCTCAACCACTCCCACCCCCGCCACGGCCGCCACTGAAAATCTACCAGATGCCCGGATCTGTTAATGATAGTATAGCATACTAACAAGAAGAGTTTCGTCGCTCTGTAAATTGTCGACCTATTTCCGGGGCTAGCTCTTAGTATATTTGCCATGGCGTGACGCGAGCTGAGGCGTGACGCGCTGAAAAGTTTCAAGTTTTGAAGATGTGGTTTGCAGTATCAATTAATCGAAGTTTATTAAATCGAAATCAACATAACTGACGATGCCTTTATGCCCATCTTTAATTCTAGGTTAATTTTAGTTACCTGTATGTAGGCACATTGGGGAACATGTATCAATTTAATTTTTGTATCAAAATCAAAAGTATAATGCGTGCGAGAATCGACTGTAATACTTATTAAAACTTTTTTCTTGCATTTTTTTCTCGTGATATATTCACTTGAAGTTAGCGCCAGCAGCAGCTCTATACAAAACGGTCAACATTTTGTGACGTCACTTATGCCACGTTTGTATGGAGTTAGCCAGGAATTTTCAAATATCTCCCTAAATATTGCGTTTAAGTACATATGTGTCGTACAAAATATTATTTCTTATTTGATATTCTATCCGACTGTAAGTGCATTATATCCGAAAATGAAAAAAAAAATCGCTATTTCCCGTGTGATAAAACTATTTTTTTTTTTTTTTTTTTTTTATTTATTATCCCAAAATCCACAGCACTTAAAAATTAAACAGTAGTGATTATCTTACAAATTTTGCTTAATGCCAATAACGGATTTACATTTTATTTATTTAATTTTTTTTTTTTTCTGTTCCATCATGTGTTTATACGTGTCCGCAGCGATCAAGCTCAAATTTATCAAAATCGGTGGCTTATGCATGTTCCTCATTCTTTTGAGAATTGAGAAGCTTCATACCTAAATATATTTTGGTATATCGTAGGTACCATGCAGGTACCTAAAGTTATTTCTCAAGAGACGAAATAGAAAAGTAATTGTCGCATTTTAACGCCATGCTTTAACACTGGGATTATGATTTGGTGACTAAAAATATATTATGTTGTTTGCAATTCTTGACTTTTAGAACCTTTTCACTAGCGATTGTTGAGCTCATACCTACCTAGCTCATCATCCAAAATCGAGTTTAGTTAGTGTTTCAATTAAGTTGAAGAGAGAGACAATTCTTGCAACACATTTCAGCATTCTGAAAGCCAGACTTATAAATTCAGCCTCGCGTAGTAACCGAAATTTTTATCAACCCTAAAATTCCACTTCAAACAATGAAAAACTAAAATTCAGCAAATTTCTAAAAGCCAAGCCTCTTTTAAAAGCATCTCCATTCAGCAATGAATATAAATTAATTATTCATTCGCGATGCGGACCGATTTCTCGGCGCGAACTGAATGGCCTGTCAGCCCCACGCGCTTGAAGTCAAGTGGACGCCATTGCCGCCATGTTCAATCAATTTTGGCGCGAAACGGGCGAAAGCGTTCGACGCCATATTGGTTTATTAATTCAATTATTTATTTTATGGTAGAAAAGTCAGTAGTTGTGAAATAAAGTTATTTTATTTTATGCTGGGTACTAGGTATACCTACAGACTCTACTCTCAACGGTAATCGATGGGATATATACAATAATACAATATCAAAGTACTTTTTGCAATAGTAGTTAAGTTGTCACTGTTAGTTTATATGCATGTGTTGATTTGAATACTGTTTAAACGATCGAATAAACATCAAAAATCTGTTATTTTGGTACATTGAAAACGGTTTCCATGGTTTTCACAGTCCGGTTTTAAAGTTTACTCGATTCAAACTCGATCTCGATATCTCGAGTTCGAATTGAATAAACGTCAAAACCATATGGAAACCGTTTTCGAAGTAAGAACCAAAATAACAGATTTTTACTAGCGCCGCCAATAGAAAAAAAATCGTAGTGCTTAAATAAAGACGAAATTGTGAATTGTTTTCTTCTAGTGTACTCCGAAAAAGCTTTGTTGTACTTTTTATCGTTTAAACAATATTTAAGAACCTGTCGTTTAGTTGTCGTTTGGTTTATTGCCAAAGTGGCCACTTTTAGCAATAAAACTCCATTAAACTAAACGACAGACTAGAAAATATTTTTAAGCGATAGAAAGTACAACAAAGCTTTTTCGGAGTAGGTACAGTCAGCAAATCTATGAGCTGAACACCTTAAGGTTCATTTTTAGATTGAGAAGTCAGGTATTGTCTTGCATTTACCCAAAAGTCACAAAAGCATCTTTTGTATAAAAACAATGGAGGCAGGTAAAGACGAACTTTTAGTGCCATCCTTGCAAGCGATTTGTTTTCAAACTGTTAAGGTCATAGCTTTGCTGACTGTACACTAGAAGAACACAATTCACAATTTCGTCTTTATTTAAGCACTACGTTTTTTTGTCCATTGGCAACGCTAGTGTAGCACATAAAGCCTCTTAAAGTCTTAACCGAAGGTGTAAGTGCACTCTACCCGGAATCCTCATCACTGAGGAACTGGCTATCGTACCTCTAACTGCCGGAACACAACATTTTTTTAATTGTTGTTATCGCGTCAGACATAAGTAAGATGGTGATAGCTAGCTAGGCGGACTTGAAATAAGCCCTACCACCAACTAAACCGAATGTACCCTCCTCCTTTAAATCGAACCCGGGACCCTTGCGTCTTGCACAGTTGGGCCACTAGACCACAGAGGCGGCAATAATCTTTTTGTCTAATTTTTTTCATCAGTTAAATTCTTATCTTCTGTAACTATAATGCGAAGTCATAGACAGGATACATACATGTGTTGCATTAGACTTATTTGGTTGAGAAAAGACAGTGTTGAATTTTGTGGTCTTGATAATAGGGATGTTGACTAATGAATAAAATAACGAAATACTAATTAAAATCGTAAACATATTAAACTTTTAGAGTAGCTTGTATACCTCTTGGTTTTATATATTGCATATTATTTGTTTTATGACCCTTCAAAGTTGGGTGGACAAGTCCATTTAAAAAGTATAAAATTTATTAAAATAAATGATACCTTTAATTAGTCCGTAAAATGTATAGCAAATTTGTCGAAGAAACCATTTTGATAAACACAATATTTAATATAGCTGCTGAACAAATTTCCTATGCGTTGCATACAAACTAGCACGGCGTGACGTCATAACGTGCAAGCCATTAGTATGGAGCGTTTTTGATCGAGTCCATTTGTGCGCATTTCACACTGTGATATCTCGGGCAGTTTTCATGCTAGCGAATTAATTCTTTTACCAATGTTTCTTTTTTTGAGAGGTAATTTATGTAACATTAAATAAAAAAAATAGTCAACATCCCTATTATTAGTTGCATTTTTCTCACCACAGTTCCGTTCCGCCCTTTCCAGTACCGTCTTCCACAGTATATATAACAATTACATTTTATCTTCACGCTTGAGCGAGCATGTGGGCCAGTGCGACTCACTCAGCTCAGCTAAGGGGTCGGGTTTCCATAATTTAGCTGATACACAATGTCAAAGGCATTTTATTAAATTGGTGGTTAAGGTCAATTAAAGAGACGATGTGAAAGCAAAAATTCACAGATTTCGCAGTCCCCTCAAGAATCGGAGCAATACAAAAATTTTGGAAAAAAAAACAAAATCAAATCAAATGCAAAATCCTATTATTTTCTAAGGTACCTAAGGTACTTATTTATTTTTCCGATTGCGTCACAAAAGCGCCCGCTGAATATCTCGACGCAGCCGAAAAAAATATTTAGCGATTTCTAAAATTCGTACGAATGCACTTCTCGTCTGCTTTCGCATCTTTTAACACCATTACCATGACGATCGGTCAATAATCATAGAAGCTACATCACTTTTTAAATACGGAAATATCCGTTTTTCTACAATTCCAAATCTAAAGGGACCACCTACACAACACAATTATTAACCGATTTTAAAAAAATACAAAAATGGGTCCTAGGGCACAGAATATATAATAGTATGCCTAGGGTTAGTTTAGCTACAAAATGCCAAACCAATTTTGAAAATCGGTTAATAATTGTGACCTGTAGGTGGTCCCCTTAGATTTGGAATAATAATTGTAAAAAATTGGGTGTTTCCGTACATAAAAAGTGATAATATAATAATATATAATAATAATAATGTTTATTTATTGTTTTCTCCAACAATCTTAAGTATTACATTTTTAATATTACATTTAAGATATAATTAAGTGTAAAGATTGCGAGAGACTGGCACCCGAGCCAAGCCATAGGCCTGTGGTTCAGAGCACCAGATCCCTCCCCTCTTGACGTAGCAATTGTGCAGTTAACAAACAAAAGTATAATAGAAACATAAACAATTGGAGAAGCATTTACGTTATACATGGTAACAGTGAAAGAAGTTAAATATTAAATATTAATACTATTAAGGATATTAGATTTTAAGAAGCTAATTAAATCATACAAAGTGGGTGTAAGTTGTGAGTGTATAGTGTTGTGAGTGTGTGTGTGTGTGTGTTTTATTAACAAAAGCGACCCAGAAGATCTTGAGGTACTATGATTATTGACCGAGATTTACATTTGTTGGATTTTTGAAAATCGGTTAATAATATTTCGGCCGCGTCGAGGCAGTCAGTAGGTAACTTTAAAAAGATACCTAATAGGATTTTGCATTTGATTGGATTTTGGTTTTTCGTAAATTTTTGGGTTCATTTTCAATGCTCCGATTCTTGCGGGGACTGTAAAATCTGTGAATTCTTTTGTCTAGGCGTCTCGTTTTTTGTGGAGGGTAGCATTATTTTGTTAAATTTCTTTTAAGCAATTAAAATAATAAATAATCAAGCTTTACCTCTTTGTTGGCAGTGCCCATCATTCTGGAGTTCCTTTCGACACCCCACCACGATGTTCGTTAACGTTTTGACAAAACAAAACTTCGTTTGAAATAAAACACTTTTTACGGATTACAGCGCGTATACTTATTGGTTAATTCAGATGTAATTTTAGAATCATTTAGTTTTGATATTATATGTTGGTTTCCCGACGTTTCGACACCTTTCCAGAGGCCGTGGTCACGGGACGACACATCGTTTTTTGTCTAGGCATCTCGTTTTTTATGTTTTTTGTATGTTTCTATATCTACGTAAACAATTAAAAGAACAATCAAACTATAATTTAAACCTGTTTGTTGGCAGTGCCCATAATTCCGGAGTTCCTGTACGACATCCGGCACCCCGACGCGCCGCTGTCGATGTCGCTGGACGAGGTCACCACCACGCCTGCCCCCCCCTACTGTGCCTGCGAGAGGAACACCACTAATCCGCCACTGGAGAACATAACACATGGTAAGAGAAGTCATTTAGAAGAATCTATCACTTTGTTCCTACCTATCCTTATCCTATAGAGGTATACCTAATGGCGGCAGCTTCTTGGCATAATTTTATGCGTTTTTTAGGAAACGCTCAAAGGGTGTCAGCGCGACACCCTTTCTTTAAATCTTATTCAGTAGTGAAAACACGGTACCAACCAAAATCTGCAGGACTATTACGGCCAAATACTCAAACAATTCTAAGGGCCACCTAGGTATTTACCTTAAATAAAAAAAAACAGATAAGTACAAACTTACATCAACCAAAGATATTATTTTGAGTAAGTATTCGAGCGTAAGAAATTTCACTACTTAAGTACTTCTACACAGCTTCATCCCGCGCCTCAGTTACCTTACTGTTTACTTCTGTTTTTTCGAGCCAATGAATACTCTTCCACTCCATCCAACCTACTTCTTACTTATTCTAGATGTGTGCTGGACGAGGCAGCGACGTATTTTCCATAGGGTCATCCGGGCGATCGCCCGGGGCGGCCCGTCCCGTTTGTTAGACAGCCATTTTCTTTTTAACCGACTTCCAAAAAAGGAGGAGGTTCTATGTTCGTCTGTATATTTGTTTTTTTTGTGTATGTCCACCGATTACTCGAAGACGGCTGGACCGATTGAAATGATTCAAACGTTATTACATTAGGTACACTCCTAAGCTGTTGGTCCCATTTTTTAAAATTTGTTCAGTACTTTTCAAGTAATTTTGAAAAAAAGCACGAAAATAGTATGATTTTGTGTGAATTACCTCGATTATTGGTCGTATTACACGTTAGTACTATTATATATTCTGTGGTATTACTTCTTTGTTTATGAACTGAATAAGATAATATTTTTTTTGTTGGAAGAGGGAATCTTAAGTGTAGTTTTTTATAACCGACTTAAAAAAGGAGGTTCTCAGTTTGACCCGTATTTAAGTATGTTTCTCCGCGATTATTTTACGTTTGGCTGAGCCGATTTTTCTACATATATAACCTTATTATTTTAATTACTCATACCCCTCCCCTTTAGTGTCCGGAAATTGTGGCTAGAAAAGTTGGGAACCCTGTCTAGGGGCGGCCCAATCGTATTTACCCAGGGCCAGGGCGTAGAAATCAGAAATACGTCCCTGGGACGAGGTAACCACCTCATCAGCCTTTGTCGTCCTTTTCTGTCACTGCGAGAGGGACACCACTTATCCGCCACTGGAGAACAAAACACATAAATAAGAAAAGTCGTCTAAAGAGGATCTCACATCAAAATCCAGATCCTGGTGAAGGTCGCGAGAAGCCGCTGGATGAAGGGTGCGCAATACCGTTCATTGTTGAGATTCTTGGGTGAGGCCTATACCCAGTAATAGGTGTCGTGTGGCTGGTATGATGATGATATGTCCATCAGCCATTTTTGATGTCCCCACTGCTGGGGCACAGGCCTTCCTTATGGGTGGTAAGGAGGATGGGCCATAACCCACCACGCGGGCCCAATGCTGATTGGTGGGTGTTAACGACTGCAAACGCAGCCGGGACCAACGGCTTAACGTGCCTTCCGAAGCACGGAGGAGCTCGAGATAATAAATTTTTGTTCACCCATCCCATGACCGACCCTTGCGAACGTTGCTTAGCTTCCGCAATCGCTGGGCCAGGCGCTAAACCACTGCGCCACCGAGCTCCACCGAGATGATGATGATATTGATTATTTATAATACTATCAGACACAATTTCGTTTTAAAATGCAAAGAATCCAGTTTTAAACCTAACGTTTTTGTTCCAGTGAACATAACAGCTGAGAAGGAGGCCCGCCATCAAGATCTGATCCACGAGACGACGGCGGTGGGAGTGATGTTCGCCAGCAAGGCCATCGTGCAACTGATCGCCAACCCGTTTGTTGGACCACTCACGCACAAGTAAGTCAACCACACGAGGTGTTACCCGATGTGATTTTTTTCCCGAACGTGTCACACTATAGAACACGAACCAGTGATGAGAATAAAGAGTTTTTGGCGCCATTTTGTCGGGTTCAGTTCGGTGGCTATTTTAATTATTTGCAAATTGTTTTATTAATATTGTGTCTTAAAATTGGTGCAGTTTTGTGGTAGGTACAAGTGTCTACGCAACTGAACAATATGTGGGATAATTGAAATAGGTGCAATCTTGGTTGTGTGAAGCTGAGACTTTTATTGTAGTGGTGGCTACCTCGGCAGAACTTACGCGAGTAAACTGTATCGATATATTTGATGCCAAATGCTCCAAGCAGCATTGGAATGCGATGCACCCGCATTTTAATGTAAACTGAAACAATACCACTGAATTATTTAACACTTGACACTGGCAAAAATTACTCCCTGAAGAGGAGTAGATTGCCATAACAAAAATAAGAAGAAGAAGTAGATGAGAATAAAAATTAGCATCAAGTCACACCATTTTTTTCGTGAATCGTGCCGATTCAGTGTGACTCGTTTAGAATATAGGAATTATTGTTAACGTTGTGTATTTTTGCAGGATCGGCTACAGCGTACCCATGTTCACCGGCTTCATACTGATGTTCCTGTCGACACTCAGTAAGTTTATGATCATTGACCTGAAAAAATAATTTCTTTATGATACAAATAATAACAGATAAAAAAATTAAAAAAGTATAGGTACACAGGGGCCTTACAATGAGCTCTTATAGCAACCTCAAAGTAATGTTGCTATAGGGACAGAGCTATACATCGCGTATAGCGCCATCTCATTTACCTACAACATTGCTTCGATATTACTTTTGACAGTCATTGTAGGGGGGCAGGTCTCCTTTCTATTCGAAATATTTGGATAGGATAAATTAAATTAAATTAAAAAAATTAATACCCCCTTATTTCCCTTCAGTCTTCGCATTCGGTCGGTCGTATAGCGTGCTATTTATGGCGCGCGCGCTGCAAGGCATCGGGTCGTCGTGTTCGTCCGTCTCCGGAATGGGCATGCTGGCGGAGAGGTACCCTGACGATAAGGTTAGTGAACTATTCTTTTTTATCTACACCTATGCTTTAAAATTAAATCCTCTATAAAAGATTCTGAAACAGTTAGCTTAAAGCAGGGATTGAAATACCGTTAAAAAAAACGGTACAAAAAAATAACGTTAAAAATACCGTTAAAACATTATATCGGTAAATTTACCGGTAAAAATAACTTTTAAATTATTGTACCGGTAAAATTACCGTTCAATATAGCGTTAAACTTTACCGTTACAACAGTATCGGTAAAATTATCGGTAAAAAAGTAACGTTATTTATTGGAATAACGTTAATTCTAAAGTAACGGTAACAAAAAGTAAGAAATAACGTTAAAATTAACGTTATTCACTGAAAACACGTTAATTTCAATGTAACGTTATCTAAAGTAGGTACCTAACGTTATTTATTGACATAACGTTAATGTTAAAAGTAACGGTAAAAAAGTAAGAAATAACGTTACATTTAAAAATAACGTTATCAAATTAAAACAACCAGTGTCATTATAACCACAATATCCGAGCGGGAGCATATCGCGCTCCCCGCGCCCACGCCCGAAGGAGTTAGTTACATTATGGAATTCAGTACAACATTAAAACACTCGTTTGGATGATTTTATAACCGACGCGCGCATGCGGTAGCGACTCGCGACCCCTCCTAGCCAAAGTAACATTTGCAAATTTTCGTTATCGCTTCGCTTCGAAACATGTCATTGTATGGGATTGACATAAGGTTTCGCTAACAATCGAATTTGAAAACGTCAAATCCATACACCTACATGTTTCGAAGCGAAGCGATAACGAAAATTTGCAAATGTTACTTTGGCTAGGGGGGCTGAGCCCTCGCTTACTTTTAAAAAGCTTAAAATTAGCAATAGACTATATTTAAATAACATGACGCAACTTATGTAGGTACCTACTTACTTAAATCACAGACTTTGATGTAAATTTGTATGTAGTTTAAAGTTTATAAGAGCTTCAATAGTAAGCGTAGAGTTCAATTCAATAGCATTTCAATTCAATCCATTTGAGTAGCGGCTGAACTTCTGAGATAGCGACGCCATAAGAAGTCATTAAAGGAGCCAAACGAAACAATCATTCTCTTTGCACTTAAAATCTAACGACTCTCAGAATACCAAACACAATCAAACCCTGGGGTTCTATTACGAAAAGTTTAATGCGATACACGCAGCTGCGTCCGTGCTTCGTTTTGATTGTTTCCTATTACAAAGCACTTGCGTATGCGATATCGCGAAGTGGTTGCGTAAGTTTGGCAGTTTTTCTCTAGAGTATCCGACATCATTCGTTTAATAGTCTATGGGCAACGATGGCCAAATTCAAATTGTTTTTTATATCTACAACTGACGAACTGCGCACGATTATCGTGGCCAAGTGACTGCGTACGTTATTTCTGTAATAGGCCCTGTTCATCAATTTGTGACCAAATTACTACTTACCTAGTTTATTACCGTTTTAACCTTTGAGCAGTGTGGCGTGGTAGAAATAGCACAAAACTGCTTCATAAAAGGAACGATAAAAGGAACTAGGACAATGTTTTCGAGGTGGATCAGGGGGCTGATTATGTAACTTTGTTGCAATCAACTCTTACAGAAATCGCAGTTACATCGATGCTTTAGTAAAAACCAATGTGACAAAAGCAGCAATGCAACCATTAGGACCATAATGTCCACTTCTTAAAATGACCACTTCCCAAAAGGACCACTTCCCAGAATGACCATTCCCAGATCGTCCACTTCCCAGAATGACCATTCCCAGATCGTCCACTTCCCGTAATGACTGCTTTCTCAGATTGACCATCTCCCACATTGACCACTTCCTAAAAGGACCACTTCCCAATATATGTCCATTTCCCATGACTCTTAATAAAAACTGTTCAAGATTTGCATATTTGTTTTTTTTTTTATTGTGTATTTTTAATCACTTCTTTCAACTGCGCTGTCAATCGATTTCAATCGAGAATTGTTAGCAACATACTTACGTAATCAAGGGTCTGATGGATGGACGATGTAACACAACGTGTTACAAAATAACCCCTAAAGGCCGAATATGGTAGATAGGGACCATCAAACTGAACAACTTTTACTGTGGGATGAACTTTCAAATCGCGAAAAAATATCTGCTTTTTTATACAAAAATTAATAACGGTAATCAAAATGTATCAAACAGCTGATTTCTTTACGCTATTTCAGAGTGGCAACGCGATGGGCATAGCTCTGGGCGGGTTGGCGCTGGGCATGCTCATCGGGCCGCCCTTTGGCACTATTATGTATTCTGTGCCTTTGGAGGCCCAGGTAGCAAAACTACGTCTTTATAACGTCCCAATACAGTCACAGACGTCAAAATATGACGTCTTTTACGTCATATTTTGACATCTGTAGGTCCAGCATAGTACGTACATTTGCCACAGCCTAATGACGTCATCTCAGGACGTCATGATAACGTCAAGGAAAGTCTGCTTGTGGCTGTTTTGTGGTCTGAACTGCATTGTCATTTTAAGACGCAAACTGGACGACAATGGGTAGCGCCGCGAAGCCCTATCTAAACCTGCCCTCTATAGGGATAAATAGTAATTAAACCCAGCGCTAGGATTATACTATTTATTGAGGTACCAAGCAATGGATGCAAAAACCTGGTGAAGCGACAGTTGAGTTGAAGCCTTATTACTACAACAGACTAAAACCATACTGCGATGTAGCTCAGTACAGTGACATCTATTGAGAGTTTAGAACACTAAATAAAAATGACATGGTTCTAAACTGACCACAGAATGACGTCATTCTGACGTAATCTTCCGACCTAAATATAGTACTGTTCCAAGCTGACCAAAGAAAGACGTCATTTTGACGATACTTCCGACCAATATGGTAATTATCCTAAACTGACCAAATTATGACGTCATTTTGACTGTATTGGTCAGTCCGACCAAAACAGTACTGACCCTGTATTGACCTTAAAATGACGTACTTTTTTCGTACTCGACGTTATTTTGCTACCTGGGGGCTCATGTACGAGTTCGTCGATATGACGTTACGTTCACAAGGAACGTGGCAACGCGATGGGCATAGCTTGTCGATATGACGTTACGTTTACTTATAGGAACGTCACTCGTGGCAACGCGATGGGCATAGCTTGTCAATATTATGTGACGTTTACTTATAGGAACGTGGCAACGCAATGGGCATAGCTCTGGGCGGGCTGGCGCTGGGCGTGCTCATCGGGCCGCCCTTCGGCGGACTCATGTACGAGTTCGTTGGGAAAACCGCGCCCTTCCTCATGCTCTCCGCCCTGGCGCTCGGCGATGGACGTAAGAACATTTTCAATTCATTTAATAAGTATTTTTAGACAATATGACTTACGTTGCTTTTATTCCAAAATAGCTCAGTATAGAACGCGACTACGCGATCATAGCAAGTTCGCGCGACTTTTAGTCGTAAGAATCTGCGATCAAACATAATTAATATCGAATAGGCGCATATTTCGCGCGATGATCGCGTCACGTTCTATTAGGACGATCCCACACTTTAGTACTATCCCCGAAAATTGGTAATACGATGGAACCTTGTCACATTAACATCCACGTTGAGTCGTCGGCAACTAAAAATTCGTGTGCGCGCGTATTGCCCCTGCGAACTACTTAAACGTATGTTGTGACTAGGGTTGCCAATTTTTTTTTCATCAAATATAGAATTTTCAAGATTATTAGTGTAAAAATATAGTAGATGGCAGAAAAGCCCAAAAAAATATAGTAGGTTGCCGTTTTGTATGGAGGTTTTTAAAGAAGTTGAATTATTTATACTTAAGTACTAACATTTTCAATTTATTCAACTACCATAAACACAAGTTTAATCACAAATATTATTATGCATCAACTTATGTGCATATTAGTAGTATTTTTTTGTTGCTTTTGTTTAATTTTTTCACTTTGAAAAATATAGTAGTTTTGCCTAGCTACTATGTATTTTAAAAATATATATAGTAAGCGAGCCCTCAATATAGTAGGATACTATATTATATAGTAGGGTTGGCAACCTTAGTTGTGACGGCGCGGCGTCCGAGCGATTTTAACCTTAGTTGCCCACACATTTCTAAAACTTTATACAGCGTGAAATTTTAACCATTTGGCTCCCGCCGTGGGGTGGTTCCACTCATGGTTACAAGCAACTTTTACTATGGGGCCAACTCTCCTCCTCGAAAAAAAAAAAATCAGCTGTTCCATACAAAAGTGCAGTACCTACTCGACTTTAATGTATGGAAGAGCTGATTTTTTTTGCGAGGAGGAGAGTTGGCCACATAGTAAAAGTTTCTTGTAACCATGAGTGGAACCACCCCACGGCGGGAGCCAAATAGATAGATAGATAAAGTTTTATTCATAAACCACTACAACACACAACAACAACAACAGGAACACTTGAGAAAATGCAAAAAAAAATGTGATAACTTAAACTTTACACATTGTCCAAGATAATACGTACCGGAGTGTGCAGCAGTGGCAGTCTGAAAAGGAACTCAAGCTCAGTGTTGATAGAAAATGATTCAAATGATTAAAATTTCAGCGTGTAGAAAACAAATGAAAACATATTATTCGTTTTTGCAGTGCTGCAGCTGATGATCCTGCAGCCGGGCGTGGTCCGGCAGGAGTCGGAGCCGCCCTCCTTGAAGGCACTCGTCACTGATCCCTACATAATCGTCGCTGCAGGTCTGCGATACACATTTATAAGGTGGAACCAAATTATGCAACAATACTGAAACAGGAGGAGGAGCTCGGTGGCGCAGTGGTTTAGCGCCTGGCCCAGCGATTGCGGAAGTTAAGCAACGTTCGCAAGGGTCGGTCATGGGATGGGTGACCAAAAATGTTTTATCTCGAGCTCCTCCGTGCTTCGGAAGGCACGTTAAGCCGTTGGTCCCGGCTGCATTAGCAGTCGTTAATACCCGCCAATCCGCATTGGGCCCGCGTGGTGGGTTATGGCCCATCCTCCTTACCACCCATAAGGAAGGCCTGTGCCCCAGCAGTGGGAACATCAAAAATGGCTGATGGACACTGCAACAGGCGTTGGTATTGCTTAAACTGGTTCCGTATTATTACAAAAGATTTTTAAACACTGTTTAACTAAACACCTGTTTAAATGTGATGCTGTCTCTTTCAAACACTATTGTCAAAAAAGTGTCAGCATTACATTTAAACAGGTGTTTAGTTAAACAGTGTTTAAAAATCTTTTATAATAACACGGAACAAGTTTCTCCAAGTCTCTCCTTTCTTTCTCCTTTCCATACACAAGCATTTCTTATAAATAAGACCAAGAGACTTCTCCAAAAAGCGTTATTAGTAGATTTTCTTTATATCTCTCTATTTCACTCCCAGGTGCCATAACCTTCGCAAACGTGGGCATAGCGATGCTAGAACCGAGTCTGCCAATCTGGATGGCGGACACTATGGAGGCGCGTCGCTGGCAACAAGGAGTCGCGTTTTTGCCTGCAAGCATATGTTACTTGATTGGTAAGATATCAAATGTATCTATACTTATAGGAAATGCTTGGAAAATAACAGCCTGACCTTTATGGAGGCCGCGTGCATCGCTGGCAACAGGGAGTCGCGTTCTTACCCGCAGCATAAATGTTACTTGATTGTTCACGTCCAATGAATTACATTAGATATTAATTTATAATACATCCCACTTTTTTTTACAACTTTACCAAGTTCAAAATCGTATTTTTTTAAGAGCTTTTTTTACCGGTTAAACAGGTGTCTAAGTTAAAGACCGTGTTATTAAAAAAAAAATTAAATACTATTTAACTAAGACACTGTTTAAATGTGATGCTGTTACTTTTTTGACAATATTGTTTGAAAGAGACAGCGTCACATTTAATCAGGTAAGTATTTAAGTTAAACACTGTGTTATTACAAAAGATTTTTAAACACTGATTAACTTAGAAACCTGTTTAAATGTAATACTGTCTCTTTTAAAAAATATTGTCAAAAAGTGACAGCATCACATTTAAACAAGTTATTTAAACTGTGTTTAAAAATCTTTTGTAATAACACGGACAGTGTCAAAAAAAATGTTTATTTCTTTTACAAAACATTGGACTACCTAGTGAGTATTACAATACTTGTAACAGACAGCCCCGCTCCATCGTAACACTTACATACTATGTATGAACTATTTATGCTCTATTTACAACACACACACACACCCACACACACACACACACACACACACACACACTAACTCTGCACTAACTTAGTATAAATTTTTATAGTTTGTTTAATCATCACATCTTTGTAACTAGATTGCCACAAATGTCCGACGGTGGGAGCCTGATGATCTGTGCTAACGGGTATTTACTTACCCATTTCGGACATCAGACTCACACAAACCTAGCTTAGTACATACAATATAAGGCATAATTTAGGATTATTGTTTGTGATGAGAAAATAAAGATTTATTATTATTATTATTATTATGAACAAACGAATTTAGTTAAGTAAGTTATATAATTATTATATTTTTTATTATGTGTGTGTGTGTGTGAGAATGAGTGTGTGTGTGTGTGTGTAAGATTGCATGAATGGTAGGCAGTGTATAAAAATCTTTTGTAATAACGCGGTTTATTTTTTGTTGTTCAGGAACGAACCTATTTGGACCACTGGGACACAAGATGGGCAGGTGGCTGGCCGCCTGCTCAGGGCTCGTCATCATTGGCATCTGCTTGATATTGGTAACAAATAGACAATTCTATGTAGATATTAATAATGAAATTATTGAAAGAACAAATCATACCTACTTTAAAACCGAACTACTTCGATCATAGAATATGATTAAAGCCGAACCATTATTAATATATTTCGTGCAATAACATTATTTTCAACACACTTGCTCGTAAAGTGAGCCCTAATAGTTTTAGGACCATAAACCGAGCTATAACAAACGCGTGCAATAATATATAAAACACTAGTTCGTAATAGAATTAACCCTACAAAGTTAAATTAGTACATTACTGCAAGTTCTATGCGAGTAAACAGAGCATTTCCAATTTAGCCGGGTAATACAGTTATTTTTTTTGACAACAAAGAGGTTTTATGCTGCTGAAAATTCATATACATTTTTGGAATAAATAAATGTGTAAGTCTTTAAAATTTTGTCAAATAAATATTTAATGTACAAAATATTCATAATTCACAATACTTTGTTATAAAATATTAAAATATTTGCATTTTGACACTTAAAATTATAATTTTGAAGTATTAGTAGTAGGCTGTATGCTCCTCACCCCTTTGTTCGCAAAATATTCTTGCGTTGGGCGTGTGAAAAAAAAATAAAAAAAAAACATGCGCGCCTTTTCCCATAATTATCATATTTTGTTTTTGCCATATTTGTTGCTGTGTGATAAATTACTTTGTTTTTTCCTCGCAAATGTGTTGAAAAACGTCGTATGAATCTCGTGAGCTAAGCTAACTTGTCTCATAATGTACCATTATATCATTGGTTTCGTCAAATTATTAGCTCAGGCAGGAATTACAATTTCAGAATTTAGTAAATCGAACAAAATCACACTAAAAACAGAGTCCTCTAATTTAAAGTGACTCCAAAAACACATTATTTGGTCTGCAATACAAATCTTCCATGTGTATTTTCTTTTGTTACTGTAGTGTGTTTAAAACAATAACTAATTAGTAAGTATAGGCATAATTAGGAAACAAATTAAACAATTACTAAATCCAAAACCAATTTCATGCTAGAGGTATAACTATTTAAATTTAAATTTAAGTATTTGATTGAATCAGGCGTCACTTGGCGGAAGTCCCAAACCATTTTGAAAAAATAAATATATGTAGCTTACTTCCGCAAACAGAATATGCAAGATGCACCGCCCGCCCGCCCGCAAAAATATGCACATACACACCACAAAATATAAGTGCACAATACCTGCATTTAGCAAGACAGCAACACACCTTGCACCTTCACCATATGCTGCATGTGCATATTTTTGCGGGCGGGCGGGCGGTGCATCTTGCATATTTTGTTT
Source organism: Agriphila straminella (assembly GCA_950108535.1). Classification (NCBI taxonomy): domain Eukaryota; kingdom Metazoa; phylum Arthropoda; class Insecta; order Lepidoptera; family Crambidae; genus Agriphila; species Agriphila straminella. The sequence goes on from OX467328.1 coordinate 2,428,984, forward strand.
GCGGAAGTAAGCTACATATATTTCTTATTTAAATTTAAAAAATACAGTATTTTTGGCAAATAAAGACTTATAGGTACTCATAGCCCATAATCTAGAAATCTTGTATTCCACCAGATTCCCATGGCCCGCAAGCTAGAGCACCTGATCATCCCCAACGCTGGGCTCGGCTTCGCCATCGGCATGGTGGACTCCTCCATGATGCCGGAGCTAGGGTTCCTGGTGGACATACGACACGCCGCCGTGTATGGATCCGTGTACGCGATTGGAGATACCGCTTTCTGCCTCGGATATGCTGTTGGTAAGTACTTTAAATGCATGTATGTACAACGAACTCAATTAAAGAAAAGTAGTTTATGATACAAGGTTGGTAAGGAGGTTTTTAAAACGAGTTGACGTTTTCTAAGCCCGAGCCGTAGGCGAGGGTTTATAATCGTCACGAGTTTTAAAAAACCTTAACAACCGTGTGCCATACTACGTTTTTCAATACATTTGCGAGAAAACATTATAGGTACTGCTGAAATTGTAATCTATACATATAATAAAACTGTAAATTCTAAATATTTGTGCGCGAATTACGCAAAAACCGCTAAACGAATTTTGATGGATTTTTCACAATTTAGTAGATTGAGGTCCAACTTAAAATCTAAGCTATGTTTCTTCAAATTCGGGTGGGTGGAACCAGAGAAACAGCTTGAACTCTCCGTAGTACTAGCTTTCATACACTAAAGGGGTCATTTTTAACTGGTTGCAATATTTTTCTACTGTCCACGCGGATGAAGTCGCGGGCGGAAGCTAGTAGAAATTAAAAAAAAACGTTCGTAAACAAAAACGCACAGCGCCGGCGTGCGGTAAAATCAACATTCCGCACGCTGTACTACTCCGTAAACAAAAACGCACGGCGTGCGGTAAAATCAACTTTCCGCACGCTCGACTGTCATCGTAAACTTACATTTTCGAGCAACTGTATTGAAAAAGTATTGAAAGTGGCAACGTTTCTATTATACGTTCTCTCTTTCTTTCTAACTTCCATCTTCCACTCATTATAAAGCCTATCACATGCCGCCGTTTTCAATATCTTTCTGATTTCTCCTCCATGATGCCAGAGCTAGGATTCTTGGTGCACATACGATACGGTGTATGGATCTGTGTACCTACGCGATTGGAGATACCGCCTTTTGCCTCGGGTAAGCTAAGCTGTTGGTAAGTTATACTCGTATGGCATTTTTGAGATGACAAGTCGTAAACTTAATATAGTTTGTCGGCTGAGCTAACTCGAAGCGAGGTAGGTTTTCCATACTACAAGGTGGCCTATTTCGTACTAGTTATCATTTATTTGACATCAGCGCCATCTAGTGAATAAAGTGTCAATAATGTTTTGTACGGCGGCGTATGTAGGTGTCGCCACAAACTTTAACAGGCAGTAATGATGATGTTTTGTCCCCAGGACCGGCGTTCTCCGGCGCTCTGGTGAACAGCATCGGGTTCGAGTGGATGCTGGTGATCATCGCCATCCTAAACTTCGCGTACGCGCCGTGCCTGCTCATGCTGCGCTCGCCGCCCGCCAGGGACGAGAAACAGGTCAGAATAGAACCTTATTATAGTGCCAATAACTTCTTCTACGTATTATTCTACTAGACAGGCTGTTCGGAATTAAAATTAGGTCACGCGAAGCGGAAGAGGGGAAACAGTGAAAAAAAAACCCAGTATTCTAATCTTGATAAATTATGAATTAATTCTAAATATTGAACAAATGTATTTGCATGCTGTATACTAAAAGCAAAACATGAGCCCTTTAAAGTGTACTAAGACCATATTATCATGTTTTTTAGTAAATAAAGTTTTATTTATTTATTTAAAATACAATATTGGTGTTATTACCACAGAATAGATATAAGTACTACCGTGTTATTACAAAAGAATTTTTAAATAGGTACCTGTTTAACTTAGACTCTGTTTGAATGTGATGCTGTCACTTTTTTGACAATATTGTTTGAAAAAGACAACATCTCTTTTAACAGTGTCTAAGTTTAACAGGTGGTTAATCAATGGTTAATGTAGTTACTTACCTACCTAAAATAACTTCAAAACAAGTAAAAAAATCACAGTAGAATTTACTCATGTTATAAGCACCATTATTAATTCATAAATTATTTCCAGAGCCTCATAATAAGCGAAAAGTCGTCAGTTCGCTACGTGAGCTACCAGAACGAAGAAGAAGAATAATTCCCGCCATTACTGCCGCCATCTTGACAGCCAGCGTGACTGTCCACCATTTTGTGTTGTAAGCCAGACATGTATGGGGTTTGCTTAGAATAAAATAATAAAATATATTATTTAGTAGACGTCTGAGGAGTGCCAAGTCGGCTGTAATATTGCCAAAATATATATAATTTTTAATATATATATAATATACACTCTTTAATAGTAATGAAAATAAGCACAACTATTTTAAAAATAATAGATTTCCGGTTTTTAGTATTAAGTATGTTATATCAATCTGATATGCTTACATTATATTATAGTGAGTGTGATTAAAGCATGTATGTATACACATTTATACTACTAAATATAATTAAATATTATGATATACTGTATGAATTGCCCAAATATCATTATATTTACTATAATCTGTATTTCTATAAGATCTTTTAGATAAATATTATATCAATTTTTAACATATTTGCCAATACTGACCAACTATAATCGGTGACCTCTTCTTATATAAACAATATAAAATATATATATTTATACAAAATCTGTATCGTTATACAATGAATGTAGCAAACAAATCAATATTATATATTTAATTTTTAAATTTAATATTGATAGATTTAAATATAATATTATTTAAAATATTTAATAAAAGCGTGGTAAAATATTGTTTGCATTTTAGAGTATTTTTAATAAATAAAAACAGTTAACATAATATTTTTTTTTAAATGTTTGAATGATAAGATAAGTATTCATTTATTAGACATTTTTGTCCTCATTTTAAGTTAATTCGTTCCATTTTTATTTTATGATAAATAGTTTTATAAATACAAATACGTACTTAGGTAATATTTACGTACGCAATTTATGGTCGAAAATACAAAATAAACCTTGAATCTGAATCATTATAATATAACGTACACGTTAAAGATACAATTATTTTTATAATATACATATTTCATTGCCGTTTAGTCAGGGTTTATCGTAGTGACATATGATATATACATATCTATCTATTCGCTAAGTATATATTTAAAGTACCAAAATACTCGTAGTAACTCATTTTTATACTATTATAATTTATAATTATTTCTTCTGCGATATTTTCTAGTCCAAGAAATTGTGTTTGTCATGTGAAAAATCATATCCTACTCAATAAAATTATTGAGCTTTCTTAAAATAAAAAAATAATCCAAATTTATATTTTTAATATTATGTTGCCTCTGTAATTGTTGTATTATCATATTAATAATATGTCTAATTTTGCGTACGTGACTTTGACAATATTTTTCACCATTTATCATACCATTTTGTATATATTTTAATGTAAATTGTGATAAATACACAAATAATATAATAAAACACGTATTTTAGACAATAATTGTAATTTCATAAATTTACATGCAATAATACGCCTTTAATGTATATTTTAATTTGAAAAAAAATAAACTTTAAGACAATAATTTTAATTTATAGAAACACGCGTTATTTATGCACTTTCGATGATTTACAATTTTTGGGTGAAGGACCAACAAGTAGTTTATTTCGACATTGATAATAATGTTCTGAGCTTAAACTGTAAATAATCGACAAAATGTATTCGAAATATTTTAAGGTTTAACCTCACACAAACTCGTATCTTTAATTTTAATGTAAATAATGCCCAGCTTCATAATAGTATCGTAATTATAACGATTATTTATTGCATTTATTTTCACATAGCTCCAGAAATAACGCTTTCAGTAAACTGAATTTCATACAGAAGTTTATAAGTTTTTTGTTTGTGCAATACAAATAATAAATCCAATAAAAATTACTGCTGGCTGTTGTTTTACAAAAACAATATCATAACATTATCAACGTCCCACAAAAGATAAACGACAACATCGTAGTTTCCTTAGATATATAAATAAAAAACATAATCTGTGAGTGTAACTCTTTTTAAATGCAAATAACAATTTATTATTATAAAAAGTCATTGAATATGAATGATTAATTATTAAGGATAGATTAACAAGTTGTGGCTGTATTACGCGTAATGTAGGATAAGATTGCACTGTAGTTAATGTAGTAGACTAAAAGAAATAATACTATAAAATACATACATACCATAATAAAATATCTTAATTGAAACTTTAGATACCTATATATTATTTTCTAATAAATATATTATGTATTTATCATTTTGATTCTTCGTTCGATAATTAGTTATCTTTTTTTTTATTGTGTGTATCAAAAATCTTTGAGTTTTAACACTTTTAACAGTATATTTGTGTGGTTTTGTTTCTCGTTAATCAGATTAGAATATTTGCTAATATTTAAGACTTAGGAAATCTGTTGTCTGTCTGTCTGTAGTGTCCAATACATAACGAACCAAAATATAAAAATAAAAATAATATAGATGACGTTCACGCGTAAGTCTTCAAGATAATTTAAATATGCATATAACATTATACAAGGCGATCAATGTTACAATTAATTTCAATAAAGGAAACCAACAGCGAATTGAGTATCTACTATAAAAGTTTTGCATTTGAATTTTAAGTGTATTTTTAGTACCACATAATTATTGCAAGCGGTTTTATAAAATAATGCACATTTTTATTATTGTGTCCTATTCGCCGTTATTCGAAGCCTTGGTAAACAGATTGAGAATAGCGGAGCCTTCCCGTTACCGTTCAGCATCATTATTATAGGTCTATCTTACTAAATTACGTCACATCCGCATCCGTCTGACGTCATATCTCACCCCCACTATGTTCACCAGGCCGCCGCCATTGCGGGTTTCCGCGCTCATTGGCGTCCTTTTTTCGCAACCGTTCACATCTAGTCAAACGCTGTTAGCGTTCGAAATTTAAAAATTTTCCTAAGTAGGTCAAATGCTGTTAGCATTCGAATTTTAAAGTTTTCTAAAGTAGGTCAAACGCTGTTAGCGTTCGTGAAATTCTTAATTCGTAATTTAGATTTTATATTGCATATTTTTGTTAAAAATGAACATCTTACGATTTATTTTCGGTTATTAAAAATGCGTGTGCGTAGAAATTTTAAAACCATACGTAAAATCAGTGTTAGTTGGGTCCGACTCTGTGTCGTCTCCGTTTTCGTCGTCATATTCGATCGCGGAGTAGCAGAGAACGAGGGCGAGGGCATGGATCTACAGTGAATACGACGCAGGATTTGAATTGAATTGAGGTAATCTAACGCCTCGCCATAAGGTCAGTGAAATTTTTCCATATTTTATAATGGTATGATTCTACCCACGATATGTTGAAAAATATTTTCTGTTAATTCTAACATTCGTTAAATTGCCGTTCATGAGTTTTATTCGCTTTTGGCCTATGCGATCTGCTAAAAGATTATAATTTTGACAAATTTAATGCTTATGAAAATTTTTACGTCACGGAAAACATGTTTCGTAAGATTCCTATTCATTGTTGATAAGCATATTATAGTACATTGTGTTGAATGTGAGCTGAGCACACAAATCCTTGTTGTGTTCCTCAAAATATGAGAAAGTGTATGCAGCTTGAATCCTGGCGCCATCCTGGCGCTATCCGGCATTTCGTTCGACTCATAGTTTTACTTGACCAGTGATGAGATTAACCATTGCGCCCTATTTTATTTCGAGATGTTGTTTAGCCGTAGTCGTTTAAAAGAGTATGTAATATTTTTTTTTTTTTTTGAGAAAAGCTACTGCTTTGTGAATCTGAATAGTGAGACGTAACGAGGCGCTTTGAACAAAAATAAGTATTCAGGGTTTTGCAAAAGAATGTTGCCTTTATATTGGTTTTTAATAAAAACATTTATACGTTACTATTTATACGTATATATTTATATTACATTTAAACGATATCAATGCGCAAAATTACTCGGGTTCAATTCCCAGTAAAATGAGCGTAGGTACTAATCTTGTCTGGTGTTGTGTAGAAATAAAAATGAATGCTTTATATTTGCTTTCTATGCTTTCCAAAACCATTTATTTGATTGTGATGAAACTTGAAGGACTGATTGTCCTGGCCCCAAAAATTCGTGTTTTAACCTTTGATTGAATAAATGGTGGTATATTAAGCTTGTCGGGTACAGCTAGTTATTAATAAAATAAATTGTGGTATTTGTTTTAAAATAAATATATATTTTAAATTGCAGGCAATTCAAAAGTTTATCATAGTAATTAGATACTTTCTATTATCATTATACCCCTCGGTTCCAGCTTGTTCCGCAACTGGACCGGGGAAGGTCTATCGGCTGCTCCTGGCACCGTTGACACCAGTTTATGAAAAGTTGTATCTACATAATTTTCTATAATTAAAACATGCTGTCTACTTCCTCTATGGCAGTAATCCCCACATGTTGAGAGCTGTGTGAGTTGTAACAATATTAATATTGATTCATCCGGTCGCTTCTGAGCACCGTTGATTGATACTTTGATATGAACTCTGGCGGTCACTCCTGATGTATACCGTTGATTAAGTATCTTACTATTTATCATAAATTCGGTCGCCCTCTGATGGGCACCGTCATTATACATATAGTTATGTAATGTCAATAAATATATTTACATTCGATAAACATTTATTATGATTGTAACATAAATTCGGCCGGTCGCTCCGGAGCACCGTCGGTTGATGTTTTGACATAAATTATTTCGGTTGCTTTTGATGAGCACCGTCCAGGCACCGTCGATATGTACATAATTTAAATCATTTTATCTTATTATTTTATTTAATAATTCTGTATAAACACTGTCCTTAATCCCTGAGGGAGAGGAACTTAAAAAGGGGATCATCCAAGATATTCCCGTATTCCAGGGGGCACCACCAATGAATGAATGATAGAAATAAATCTTTATTTACAAAAGCTCCATGTTTTTAACAACCACTAGTTGCTGCTTACAGAACAACCAGAAGGATTTTGAAAGTTTCTATGGGGAGTTATTTATTAATATTAATTTTTATAACCGTGGGCCAGTGGCAACAAGTTATTTTGATTGAAATATTTCAATCAATATATTTTCCTGTTATTTAAAATGTGTCTTTATTAAAAATATCAAACCGGGTGCAAAGTCCGGGTGTCGCAAAGAAGGTTCACCAACAGTTGCGTTCTGGTGCTTCACTAGCCGCTGCCGTGGCACACTCGATGCGCTCGCTCAGCTCGCGCTTTATCTTGCCGTTTTGTGATCAAAAGGTCACAGTTTTAATCTAACCTATTTATTGTGTCCCTTTTGGCTACACTGTAACCAAAATAACTAGCAGATATTATGTTTTGTTTGAACATTTTATATATTCATTTGTATTCTTTGAAGACTGATATTGTCTCATGAGAGCGATGACAGATCAGATATCCAAGCTCGTTTTTAGTTAAGTGTTCACTGCAAGGGTTGTGCCTGTTTTACATTTTAAATTTTATGAAAATATAAGTCTGATGATGTTGGCTTTATTACAAAGTGCATTGATAGCTGATTTGACGGGGGCGTGTAATGTGTGTGTACATAGATACATAAAGTGCTAGTTTTTATTGTACTTTGACCATGTTATTATTTACATTAATAGATATGAATTTAAAAAATCACTTTCATATGTATATGTTTTGTGATGTAAACCCTATTAAATTCGTGGGGGAATCTCGATTTTACTCAGACCTCGATTGAATCATTCTATATTTTAATTATAATCATAGCACGGTGTAGAGTACTTGTTGAATATTTCAGTAGAATATGAAAACACTTTTATTTAGCTACCATAACATGTACCATATTCTGGAAATAACTTTAAAATAATACACTTAAGCACTTTGACATTAGTCAGTTGTTGTAAACACTGTCGCTCTGATGTTATATTGGTTGGTGTCTGCGAATGATTTACTTAAATATACTTTCCTAAGCAAGCTTAACTACCACGGGGAAGCACTGGCACACTGCTCTTGTTTATTTATCCGGGTGATGATACTTGATTTGTTAGATAACAGAGGTAATCTTTTCGGTGGATAATTCCAAAGTATTTATGTGATTTTAATTAAATAATTAAATGAAGTATTTTAACTGTAATTATTATTACTATTATTATTAATATGCATCATTTTTGCTATATTGTTTGAAATTCAAGTTTAAAACGAATATAAAGTTGATGCTGCGTGAAGCTTTTCCGATGGCCATAGAAACCATGACATTTAGAAACTTGATTGTTTTAATATTATTTTTTTTTATATTTATTTTATAGATTGATAAAAAGAAAATATTTTATTTATTTACCTTTATTTTTGTGTACTGAAAGTAAAGACATGTTGGAATAATTAAAGACATATTTCTTTACTAAATAATTATTTCTTTCTTTGGTATGCAGTACGGTCATATTAATTTGTTCTTTTATTTAATGCATCTTTTAATTTTATCTATTATATCTATTATAATCTTTACCTAGTATTTTGATTCCCAATGTTAAGATGTCATTTAATTTTGCGATGATAATTAAAAATGTGTCAGTTAGGTGTAGTAGCTACTTACCTATTTTTTTTTTGTTTGTTTTTGTTTTGGGCTAACACAGCTGCTGTGTGCTGACCAATCGAATACTAAATGTTTTATTAAATGAAAAAATTCAAATGGCCTTGTAAATGTTAATTAACATTCGATAGCAATTTATATAACACTAGTCTGACATTAGCAACAAGATGTCGCAAACAGTGGCGCACACAGACACTTTAGCTAGCTATTCGGCCTAAGTGTATAACACCAAAGGTAGTTCGCCTGCCTTTGGCTTAAATCAGTCTTATAACGTTTATTTTTGGGTTGGTATTTATTGAGTTCAGTTCGCAGTTTACGATTAAATTAATTCAATCAAGTATTTGATATAAAAGTAATAACTTTGTGACCGCGTTCACAAAGATTTATTTGATTATGATATCCAAATCCAGTTAAGGATTTTATAACGACTTTTTTTTTTTTTTGCAGAGCAAAAGCTCAAAGAATTGGTAAGGTTTGTATCTTGAAGTGAATTAATTGTGCAGCAACTGACATCACATTTGTTATAAAAGAATCTGCGAAGAAAACGTGGTTTTGTCCCAGATTATTTTGAAGTAGGCGTTCGACGCGGTTTAAGCAGAGATGCACTGTCAGCCAGCAGTCATATTAAACGATAACACGATTGAAATATTATGAGTTAGATAATTTATGTTAAATAATTATGAAAAAAAAAAAAAAAAAATAATAATAATAAGTGAATTTATTTAAAGCTGATCTGATTTGTCAACTTGTTCGACTTTATTTTAGTTTTAATTATTGCTTTTTTGTATTATAATTTTTTCTTCCCTTTACTAATTTAAAGAAAGCTTTCTTTTGATCTAAATTAATTAATAAATTTTAAGAGAAATAAACTAGTTATGATAATTAGAGTGTCACATTGGCGTCCTGTCCCTGTTCACCAGGCGATAACAAACAATGTCTCAATCTGTTTACCAAGGCTTCGAATAACGGCGAATAGGACACAATAGGAGCGTTTTACCTACCATTAAAACGCATATTGTGTCTGAAGCCTTATTCGAAGCCTACCTTCAAGGGCTGCCTGGTATGCATTTAATGCTCAATAGTTGTAAAGTATTTTTCAGATTTTGAGACTGCAATGAGCGCGGAAACCCGCAATGGCGGCGGCCTGGTGAACATAGTGGGGGTGAGATATGACGTCAGACGGATGCGGATGTGACGTAATTTAGTAAGATAGACCTATAATAATGATGCTGAACGGTAACGGGAAGGCTCCGCTATTCTCAATCTGTTTACCAAGGCTTCGAATAAGGCTTCAGACACAATATGCGTTTTAATGGTAGGTAAAACGCTCCTATTTAAGATCAAAGGAGACATTTTGGTAGGATTTATATATGGCTGTATAAATCTTACTTTATGAAGCGCGTTGAATGAATCTTTATTATTTAACATAAAATTTACAATTATGTATATCATAATTTAAGCGATATAATTGTCATATACAGGGTTATTTGCAAAAGACCAACAACCTCGCAGGGGTTGATTACTAACATCATAAACAACAACATTAGTTCTACGACTTTTCCAAAAATAGACAAAAAAACACGACTTTTCATACAAAACTCGATCAGTTGTTCGGGACATTTGTATGGAAAGTCGATTTCTTTTGTTTGTTTTCGGAAAAGTCGTGGAACAAAATATGTTGTTATTTATGACGTTATCACGTTAGTAATCTAGTCCTGCGATGTTGTTGGTGTTTTACAAATAACTCTGTAACTCTGTAACTAGACATCTAAAAATATTATATGTATATGTCGACATTGTATAATTTCTATAATATAATTTAGTATAATGAAGATTACAAGGAATGTTATAATCACATTATCTTCCAGTTTTAGATATCGGTGTATAGGTGAAATGCATTTAAAAATAATTACAGTTCTCTTCCGTTTTAGAATTGGTTTTTATACATTTTAAAAGCATTCTTCTTAACGTCATCAATGACAGTCATTTTGCATTACTTTATAGGTACTTACACATAAATAATTAGGTATTTTTTCCCTAGTTTTATTTTATTATTATTAACTGTCCTTTATTAATCCATATTACACCAAAAAAATATCACTGATTTTTAACGATAACTCATAAATTATATTAAAATCAAATATTATATCATAGGTTAAGCAATTTCTCGTTCATGTTCGATGACAGTACAAATTAATTTATTTTTATGTATATAATGTCTAAAAAACTTATTATTAATCACAATGCAATAGCTGGATTTGGGTCCTTTCTAAGTCTTAATAATTTCATAAAACCTATTTTGACTGTCTGAATGATTATTTATAAATATTTACTTTGAATCTAAAACGATATACTATTTCATATTAATTATGATTACGTAGAGTAATATTAGATTTTTTGAAGTAAAATCAGAAACTATCAAAATATGTTAATTTACGAAAAACACACTATACTAAACTTATATACTTATTTTTTATTATGTATTCTTATTATATATAATATAATAAGTTATAATAAAAGCTTGAAAAAATAAAGTGTATTTAATTTTAAATCTTATTATTTATTTGTCATACATAACAATAATATAGGTAGATAGATGATATTATTGGTTCTAGTGTATTTATTCATTCAGATTTTCAGAATATACTTGTACATTTTAGTAAGTAGCGGTAGTTTTAATGTAAAATATTGAAGAGCCTCGAGCTAAAAAGTGTATTGTAGTAATAAACGAGATTCTTGTAAAATATTAAATATATTTCCTATCACTATCTTGTTATTATACGAAAATATATATTTTTAGGTGAATAGTTAAAAAAATTTCATTGCTGAATACCAGTATTAAAAAAGTAAATAAAAATATAAATGTGATAGATATTAGTGATATATTGATGCTTTTTATAATTCTTATATTTAGAAAAATATATGAGATTTGGTTAGAACTTATTATTGATGTATTTAGGTATGTTTACAATAATATATGTTATAATAAATGTAGGTACACATTATTAATGAATGGTTATTATTATTTGCAAAACGTTTGTGAAGATTTTTTTTTTTATTTAATTATTTTTGAAAAAAAAACAATACGTTAATTTGTTTATTTTACGAATGTGGTTCTTTCAGTGGGTGATTTTTAAAGTGAACTTTCAAAAAATCATAAACACCAGCAAAGAATACATATATTAGTGACAGTGACTGGCGAATTTGGCAAAGTTGACATTAAATTAAAAAGACAATTTATTTGTCTTTTCTAATTTATTTGCAATAAATAATTATTACTGATTGCAAACGAATATTTTACAATTCAATTATTTGATTTTATTATATTTTAGTAAAATCACTTGCTAAAGGGTTCATTACTCTTAAAATAAAATGTAGGTTTTTGTATATAAAATTACGTTACAATGAATTTAAATATCTAGTCCTGCCCTTTTATTAACAATAATAATTTTGATATACAGACAACAAGATCTTATAATGTATGTCATTTGGTAGATATACAATTTTACGAATATTATTATAATGAAAATATATTATTAATATTGGAACTTATTGTGAATTTTTGGGGTGTTGTTTTAATAAAAATGTGGGTATATGAACTAAATCAATGTTTTATTTCACTAAACCTAACCTACGCCAATGGAGACCACTTTTGGTTTAAAACCATTAAATACTAAAACTAGTGAAAAGTATTAACTTAAATGTTATGTTATTCAATAAATATTAGAGACAGAGATCGTGGTTTTCTTTTTAACCGACTTCCAAAAAAGGAGGAGGTTCTATGTTCGTCTGTATATTTGTTTTTTTTTTTGTATGTCCACCGATTACTCGAAGACGGCTGGACCGATTGAAATGATTCAAACGTTATTACATTAGGTACACTCCCAAGTTGGTCCCATTTTTTAAAATTTGGAAATCGGTTCAGTACTTTTCAAGTAATTTTGAAAAAAGCAAGAAAATAGTATGATTTTGTGTGAATTACCTCGATGATTGGTCGTATTACTTCTTTGTTTATGAACTGAATAAGATAATTATTTTTTTGTTGGAAGAGGGATATCTTAAGTGTAGTTTTTTAACCGACTTAAAAAAGGAGGTTCTCAGTTCGACCCGTATTTAAGTATGTTTCTCCGCGATTATCTTACGTTTGGCTGAGCCGATTTTTCTACATATATAATATACCTTACCTACAAGGTACCTACACTAAAAATAAAAAATTGTTTAAAAAAAACAAAAAACCGGTTTAAATAATAAAAATACGTCTATTGAAATCGGGTGGGGCTGGAGTACAAATTCCTTTTTTTATTCTAAAAGCCCCACCCGACTTCAATAGACGTATTTTAATTATTACGAATATTATTTCTTGCTTTTTAGAGGTAGGTTTTTTGAAGTCGGTTTTTTGTTTTTTTTAAACAATTTTCTTAAATATTGACCTGGTTCAGGAGAAAAAATGTGTTGGTAGCGCTAGTGGACGTCTAATTTAATCTGTTAAATAAAGAAATAAAGTAAAAAATTGATTTTTTCCAAAATCTTTATTACAAAACTAGTAAAGTACATTGTTAATTTTAACAAATCAATCTTACCTTAGTAAACTTAAATAATATCGCATTATGATTATAATTGACTATTTAGTTGGTACTTAAATTAATTTACCCTTGAAATGCGAAGGAGTAGCCTTCGCCAAAGTTGTGAGGCCCTTTGCTTTCTATGTCATTTTCTCGGTACTGGAAATACATAAAAACATACATATTTACCTATATTAGTGACAATATAAAGACGAAATAATATTCTATTACACTTTTATATACTTAATACGTGTTTAACACCATAGATATACATAAACTTTCCTTTAGTTAAGGACTAAAACACAAAATATTCGAGTCTTGTATAACGTCTAGAAATTTATGAGAAAAAATAAAAGCCAACACTTATTATTTAATAAGGGCTATTTATCATTTTATAATTCTTATATTTTTAAATGAAACAAATACAAAAGATAAACTAATCTTTTTCCAAACTACTTATCAGTTTGTCAACGGAATAACTATAAATGATTATGCTTTAGTACCTACCTATCCCTCTATACCTACCTACTTATTATAACCAATAAAAACCAATCAAGTGTCACTACATGTGCGGAGCTCGGTGGCGCAGTGGTTTAGCGCCTGGCCCAGCGATTGCGGAAGTTAAGCAACGTTCGCAAGGGTGGGTCATGGGATGGGTGACCAAAAAATTATTATCTCGAGCTCCTCCGTATTTCGGAAGGCACGTTAAGCCGTTGGTCCCGGCTGCATTTGCAGTCGTTAACACCCACCGATCCGCATTGGGCCCGCGTGGTGGGTTATGGCCCATCCTCCTTACCACCCATAAGGAAGGCCTGTGCCCCAGCAGTGGGGACATCAAAAATGGCTGATGGACATGTGTCACTAACCTGTCCGTCATCTTCCTGGCCACCCTGCCCCGCCGCTGGTCGCCAGTTCCGCACGTAGTACTGTCCGCCCGCCCCTCCCGCTCCACCACCTTGGTTCTAAAATATAAGGTGTTGTCAAATTGTTATTATCACCATGATACCAACAATATACTGCGAGACAGAGGAAGTGTCTCGCAGTATATTGTTTTGTATATTGTTTGACATACGAAGAAACAGAATCCTTATTGCTTCGTATGTCATGAGCTTGGTAGAATATACCCATCACATATTTCTAAATTGTGGCTGGCTAATCTGACACAAACTACCACAAATTCTTGCACACACAAACATGCACACACACACACATAGTGTAATATTAATTAGTTATTTATAAGTTTTCTATCTCAGTCTAGTGTCTTAGGTTCGTATTATAGAATCAAACTCAAATTCAAATCTCTGCTTGAGTACAGTTAGAAAGGAATGGTGCTATTCATTGCATATAGCGCCATCCCTTTCTAACCGTACTCAAGCAGAGATCTGAGTTTGAGTTTGATTCTATAATACCAGCCTTAGTTTGTTATCTAAGGAAGGAAGAGCGTTGTCCCACAAACACAGGCTTTCAGCTTAAATGGGGACACCAACTTCGGTATTGAAAATAACGTTCATTCATCTTCAATTGAACTGTTCATAAAATGTAAATTGAACGAGGTGTACAGTTTGTGCTTGGATTGATTGGTGGTAGAGCTATTTCAAGTCCGCCTGGGTAGCTACCTACCCCCATCTTACCTAAGTCTGACGCTATAACAAAAATAAAACTATAAAAATAAGAGGTAAGATAGCCAGTTCCTCAGTGATGAAGATTCCGGGTGTAGTGCGCTTCCACCTTCGGCCTTATCGTCACTTAACATCACACCTGGTGAAGGCCAAGCAAGCACTTTCCCGCGTTATGCATAAAAAAACTGTTATTTATTGACAGTTGCTGACCTGATTGTTGTTCCACTGTTGCGGCTCGGGTCGTTGCTGGTTGTACTGTTGTTGTAACTGGTATTGTTCACGCTGTTGCTGGTACGCGGTCATGTAGTGGCTGTCTGTGGAGATAATTGGTAGTGAAGAAAAGTCTAGCATGAAAGATAATCATAAATTCGTTTTTTATTAAAACAAAACATAACATTACAAATTATATTCATCAAAAATTTTCACGAAAATATTATCGTATAATTAATACTGTAGTATAACCATTAATTAGGTAGTTTTTTATTTACCACAATTTGCAAATATGAAGTACCTAACTAGTTGTTTCAGATTAAGTTACGTGAGTACGTAGTATGATTTTTAATCAAAAAAACTTGTTTAGTGCTTTTTGTAGCTGTACTCTATGGTAAGTAAATACTACAGATATCACTAGAACATATATTTATTTACCTTGGGTAACAGGGGGTACTGGTTCTGGACTCTTTGGTATGTGACTGCCCTCGAGGATCTGAAACAAATATATGCATCTTCATGGTAAAGACACCAAGTTCTAAGTTCTACGTAAGTATGTTATAATACGAGCTGGTATGGAGATCCGAAATCATTTTATTATATTGTCTTTATGACAACCAAACCATAAGCTAATATTTATGTTATAGAATAAACATTGTTATGTTATATTATATTATATTAATAGACACGAAATTAATAATTATAATGTAAAACTTGATTTTTCATTTTATGTTAAACTTAATGATTTTAAGAGAAAAAAAATATTTGAATTTATATAACTTATATTATTCTTATGTCTACGTAGACGTGTATTATACGTATCTGAAGATTTAAATTAAATAAATTGGGACTTCAAAGTTAGTTATAATCTGCGCGCGATGAGAATGGTATAATACCTTTTGGAACTGAGACGCGCACGGTACCGCTAACGCGGCAGCGCGGCGCTGTACACTACCGCTTTACAGTCATTTTCAATTCACTTTGACAAGGTCCCTTACCATTCTCATCGCGCGCGAATTTTACACAACTTTGGCTTAAACTAGGTATACTTTGGTATCACAGTACATAGGTACTAGGCAAATTAAATTATCAGAGTTCAGTTGTTAAAATTTATATATGAATAAAATAACAGAAAGAACATGAGTTAAATATTGTCCATTTCTGACAGTTATTGTTGACTTTTGCCCTTGTGCCCCTCCAAGAAAAAATCCTGGATCCGTCCTTACCAACGTGGTACTGTGACTTTGACTTTGACATAAAATAGATATAATAATATAATATAACTTATTTATTCAAGTAATGTAACTCATCATAGATATAAATATATAGGTATATATTATATACTTTTCTTTTAGAAGGCTAATGATGAGCATATGATGATGATTTTTGTGATTTGTTGTATTGAGTATATATATATTATATATTATTGTAGAATTATTTATGTATTATATATGTTTGTATTTATTAAACTGAATGTATATTATTATACCTACACTATTAAATGTACCGCATTCGTGGCTATCTGTTCCCTAAGGGTTGACTGGGAGAGAATGCTTTTGCTTTACAATAAAGAGTTTAAATAAATAAATAAATATATGTAAGTACTACCATACAGAATTAATAATAGTCACAGAGAAAACAATACTATACGTAAGAATAATAGTCTAGTCCGTTAGTCGTGTTTGTCAACGTCAACTTATTTTTATATTCAATGCAATGCGTCGTAACTTTATATACCAAAAAGTTCGAATTATGAATTGAACGCCGCTCATACAGTACAAACTGCACGGTAGCCCTCATAGATATAGTATAGCCCTAGACTTACACACACAGTTGCGCGTGTACAAAAACGTCATCTGACGACTCTGACGTCATCTGTTTATAATGGCGCGGTTGTGTGAAGTGTCCGGGGTGTGCGTGCTATAACTTAACGTTTCTCACCTGGAATCCGTCCTTCCCCGCGCGGTACTTGAGCTTCACCAGCTGCCCACTGGGGTCTTTGTACTGGTAGGCGCCAACGCGGGACCCGTCCGGTTCAATGACCTCGCCAGCTGACAGTCCGTTGTCTGAAGAATACTCGAAGCGGAAGCTGCCGTCTAGAAGGTAAGATGGTCGTAAGTGTATTAACCGCCTCTGTGGTATACTGGTTCGTCCACCCGTGTAAGACGCAGGGGTCCCGGGTTCGATTCCCAGGGGGGTACGATTTGTACTCGGTTTGGTTGGTGGTAGGGCTTATTTCAAGTCCGCCTGGCTAGCTACCACCATCTTATCTACTGACGCAATAACAACAATTTAAAAATTGCAGGATAGATGCCTGCTGTTCTTTGAACAGCTGGAAGGGCGCGCGCCACTCCCACTTCTGATGTATTGAGTTATTAGGCGTAGCTATCTCACTCACTTACCAGAAGTTAAGGCTTGCTTGTGGTGCAGGATGGACGCCTGCTGTTCCTTGGTCTGCTGGAAGGGCACGCGCCACTCCCACTTCTGATGTATTGAGTTATTAGGCGTAGCTATCTCACTCACTCACCAGAAGTTAAGGCTTGCTTGTGGTGCAGGATAGACGCCTGCTGTTCCTTGGTCAGCTGGAAGGGCGCGCGCCACTCCCACTTCTGATGTATTGAGTTATTAGGCGTAGCTATCTCACTCACTCACCAGAAGTTAAGGCTTGCTTGTGGTGCAGGATAGACGCCTGCTGTTCCTTGGTCAGCTGGAAGGGCGCGCGCCACTCCCACTTCTGATGTATTGAGTTATTAGGCGTAGCTATCTCACTCACTCACCAGAAGTTAAGGCTTGCTTGTGGTGCAGGATAGACGCCTGCTGTTCCTTGGTCAGCTGGAAGGGCGCGCCACTCCCACTTCTGATGTATTGAGGTGTAGCTATCTCACTCACTCACCAGAAGTTAAAGCCTGCTTGTGGTGCAGGATCGACGCCTGCTGTTCTTTGGTCAGCTGGAAGGGCGCACGCCACTCCTGCTTGGGATAGACCGGGGCGGGGGATGGCGCGCTGTAGGCGATTGGACCTGCTGTAAAAATATAAGGTAAGGGACCATCAAACTGAACAACTTTTACTATGGGACTAACTCTGAAATCGCGAAAAAAGTTATGGAATTTTCGTTATTAATTTTTGTATCTACGAAGCAGATTTTTTTTCGTGATTTTAAACATGCTCCCACTCCCATAGTAAAAGTTGTTCAGTTTGATGGTCCCTTAACATTCTCGGCTTTAGGGGATTTTTGTAACACGTTGTATAGGTACAGACCTACATTAAAATGTATGTTAAAGGTCAGCATCTAGTGAACAACATTTCAAGTTGAGGCGGTTGTATGACCGAAAGTGGCGCCCTCAGAGGTTTTCATTTATTAAGTTATAGATTAAAAAGATTTTAATAATGTTTATCGTGGAGATTTTAGGGCCCATTGTCTAGTATTTTTAGAAGGTATCACTATCACTACATGCCCTCGTAGTCATTCGTAGAAGTAGATAGCAAAACGGCCACTTTTAGCAGTTTTGCTATCTACTTCTAGCAGTGACTACGAGGGAATGTAACGATACCGTCTAAAAATACTAGACTGTGGGCCCTAAAATCTCCACGATTAACATTTTTAAAATTGTGTATTAGAATTATAATATCAAATATAATTCACCGTGGCGCCACTTTCCCTCAGGGTACCACCTTAAAAAAAAGTGGTTAAATCTAAACTTAAGAGGATTGTCAAGCAAACGGTCCCCATACAAACGGCGATAACGTTTCCCACCCTCTAAACCTTAACCTACAGCAATGAATTTTTGACATGTTTTTGAAATGCCTAAAAACTAGGGCTGTACGTTTTGATTTTTAAAATATTCATTGTAGATTTGAAAATATTGGCACTTCTGTGTTTTGTATGAAATCACTAAAATGCAAATATTTCTAAATCTATTAATTACTGTAGGTTAAGGTTTAGAGGGTGGGAAACGTTATCGCCGTTTGTATGGAGACCACGTGGTTGACAATCCTCTTAAGGTCGGCACTCTGCATTCAGTACCAAATTTTTCATGGACATCGTGTTGGGTTCTCGTTCTAGCAACTGTTTTTGCTTAGCAGACGAAAGAAAAGAAGCTAGGTCACAGACCATACGACCAGTAGGTACTATGTCTGTGGGCTACTAGGTACCTACTTACAGAAAAAAGTGGAAGGTACCTACTGAGTATTTTTTATTATTTTGCGCCTGTTTTTATTTTGTTACCTTCTATTATTTTTATAAAATAAAGGTGAAGGTGTGAAACTAACCTCCCCAAGGCTCGTGCACCGGTTTTGGCCTCCACGGCTCTTGATTGGAGCCCTGCGACGCAACATCATTCCTGACTGGTGTGAACAAGCCCTTACCGAAGGGCTCAACCTGTAAAAGGAAATAATCATAAATAAAAATAATCATAAAATCATCAACCATAAAATAAAAATAATCATGATGTAACATTGTCATTGATTTTTAACCGCCTTTGTGGTCTAGTGGTTTGCTCCTACACGTTTTTCTTTGTTTGCTTTAGCTCACCGTTTTTTGGCAGGCTTTTTTTGCCATTTTTTTTAATTCTTTTTAGGGTTCCGTACCAAAATAGTAAAAAAGGAACCCTTATGGTGTGACTCTGTCTGTCTGTCTGTCACAGCTGGATATCTCGAGAACTACTAATGGTATCAACTTGAAATTTGGAATAGTTTTAGATAACGTTAATGTCCAACTATTTTGCAAATAAGAAAGAAATAAAAAAATAATTTTTTTTACAACAGGGACCGAAAAGGGGTCTTAAAAATTTTAAGTGAAGCGACTAGGCCATGTGGAAGAGTATCATATGAAAGTGCGCTGTTTGCACATTTTAAATATTTTTTTTCTTCTTTAGGCCGCATAGTTTTCGACTTATAATGAAAAATGTAAAAAAATACCGTTCCCCACTTATCTCCGAAGTATGCAAAGAGAAAAATCTGAAATAATTCTATGTGATAGTAGTTTATGTAAAGATTACAGGAAAAATAAAACGATATCTCAATATAACACACTTTTTTAGAAATTCAACCTACAAACAAAAAATTCATATGTTCCTCTACCAGTCAACAGATGGCCCTGACCTAAGTAAAACTAAATTAGTTCCACTATCGGTCAAGAGATGGCGCTGGCCTAAGAAAAAAAATAGTTCCACTATCGGCCAAGAGATGGTGCTGACCTAATACTACAATAATAATTTTATTATTCTACAGCTCTGCAGTGTACCTCGGTGCGCGAGTCGGACTCGCTCTTGACCGGTTTTTTTTCTTTTGCTTTATGGCTCCTTATCAGAAAGAACTTTCTAATAAATACGGTAGGTACATAACTTTGTCCATCGGGTATCGGCCTGGGCGGTTTGCGTCCACGGGCGGGCGGCCGGCTGGAATAGGGCGGGCCCCACCTGAACATACCGCGTTAGGTGGTTATCTGATTAAGGGGCGTCCATTCATTACGTGAGGCATTTAGTGGGGGGGGGAGTCGTGCTGAAACTCTAATCTCACGTGGGGGAGGGGGGGGGGGGGTCTCCGCAAATATCACGTAACTGCAGAAACAGTATCGCGAGAAAACTGGGTTTAAAAATTAACAAAACTATTCGTGGAATTTTTAGGGCTCATATTCTACAAAGTATTTTAGAAGGTGTTACTATACTTAAATAGGGATGTTGACCAATGAATAAAATAACGAAATACTAATAAAAATCGTAAACATATTAAACTTTTAGAGTAGCTTGTATACCTCTTGGTTTTATATATTGCATATTATTTGTTTTATGACCCTTCAAAGTTGGGTGGACAAGTCCATTTAAAAAGTATAAAATTTATTAAAATAAATGATACCTTTAATTAGTCCGTAAAATGTATAGCAAATTTGTCAAAGAAACCATTTTGATAAACACAATATTTAATATAGCTGCTGAACAAATTTCCTATGCGTTGCATACAAACTTGCAAGGCGTGACGTCACAACGTGCAAGCCATTAGTATGGAGCGTTTTTGATCGAGTCCATTTGTGTGCATTTCACACTGTGATATCTCGGGCAGTTTTCATGCTAGCGAATTAATTCTTTTACCAATGTTTCTTTTTTTGAGAGGTAATTTATGTAACATACAATAAAAAAAATAGTCAACATCCCTATTCCCTCGCAGTCATTCGTAGAAGTAGATAGCAAATGTATTAAAAATGGCTGCTTTTACCAGTTTTGCTATCTATATCTAGCAGTGACTACAAGGAAATGTATCTAATGATACCGTCTAAAAATACTAGACTATGGGCCCTAAATATTATACGTAAAGATTTATGAAAATTGTGTATTATAATGAGGGGTTTTGAAATTGACATTTAAAAAAGAGAAAAGTAACTATTTGCCTCACTAGATGGCGTTGATGGTAAGAGGTGAGTCAAAATTGGCTTTTATAAATAAACGGCCTACCAAAGAGTACCAAAGAGGAAAGTAAGCATGTACAGCTTGACCATAAAGAGTTGACAAAAAATGAGGGCGCCACTTTCTATGTAAACACGTCAAAATCACGAATAATTTGGCAACACTGAGTAAATTTTGTACTGAAAAATTTTAGTTCCATTTTATTTAATTTCAACTCTTTATGGCCAAGCTGTAGGTACTGCATTAACCTCTATTATACAAGGATATCAGTTACATCTACCTGAGTACTTTTCGAAGCTTAGTAAAAAATACTTTGAATCCCCAATTTTTTTTCAACGCCATCTATCGAGCCTACAGCTTTTTGTCATTTTGAAAAGCCCTCAATACAACCGCGGCGGCGCCACTTTCGGTCAGGTAAGCGCCTTAACATAACCATACTAAAGTGTGTCATGCGTGGTTATCTGTCATAAATCATAGTCGATCGCAATTAAGGAGGTATGTGGGTTCTTAAGCAATCGGCCCAGATGGCCAGCGACGAGTTAAAGAGTGGAAAACTATGTAACAAGTAGGAGTTTGCGCTTAAGAGCGTTTATGCGCTATACTAGCGCCGCCAATCGAAAAAAAAACATAGTCCTTAAATAAAGATGAAATTGTAAATTGTGTTCTTCTAGTGTACGCCGAAGAAGCTTTGTGGTCTAAATAGTCTCTAATATTTTTTGAATAACTCTTCAACAGTTTTCATTCTTTCTGTAAGTTTTAAAATCCATAATTGCCCAAAGTGGCCACTTTGAGCTAAAATGGATTTTAAAACTTACAGAACTGTTGAAGAGTTATTCAAAAAATATTAGAGACAATTTAGGAGGGCATGATCTTAGCTTTTTTTAAATATTGAATTGGTTTACGAGTAATAAAAATAAATGTAGTGGCGGCGCTAGTTTCACTACCTACAGCGCCTTAAATTTGTATGAAACTTTTTGTTTAGTGTAGTTACCGCCAGAGGCGCTGTGACAAAATTGTATACAAAATTGCTTACTACAGTCGATATCAGTATACTTTGCAAACTCATAACTTAATACAGGCAAAGGTAGGTACACTAAAGGACTTATGTTAGAAAAATTGTCCAAAAAAATCTTTGATTGTATATGTAAGTATACAGGCTAGTAATCTTTGAAGGAAGTCACGTGTTCGATAAAGCCGATTACCTTAACCGCTTCTGTGGTCTAGTGGCTCGCCCACCCGTGTAATGTAAGAGGCAGGGGTCCCGGGTTCGATTCCCAGGAGGGGGTACATTTGTACTGGGTTGGTTGTGGTAGGGCTTATTTCAAGTCCGCCTGGCTAGCACCACACCTACGCCATAACAACAACTTTAAAAATTGTTGTGTTCCGGCAGTTAGAGGTAAGATAGCCAGTTCCTCAGTGATGAGGATTCCGGGTGTAGTGCGCTTCCACCTTATCGTCACTTAACATCAGGTGAGGGAACCGCCTATCCCGTAGTGCATTAAAAAAAACCTTTGCGGAATAAATTGAACTTGCATTGTACCTATTGAATAATAAAGTAAGTTAGGTACCTACTTAAAAGTTTCATTTACTTACATTTTGCCTGAAAGTCTGTGGGGCGTAGTAGCCATTCTCCTGGGCTTTAATGGCAGCCGCGAACAGAAAACACCAGAAGCAAATTAACTGAAACAATTTTAACGCCCTAATTTTTATAAACTCTAAACTCCATAGGTTCGAACCAAGCACTTTGCCAATACATTTCTTATGCCAGCTAAAGAATTGAATGCGCTGCCTGCTCATGTGTTCCCCGATATTTACAATCTTGGTCTCTTCAAGGCAAGAGTGCATAGGTATTTCCTGGGCAAGCATATGCTACAACTTAGACCCTGTTTATGAAGCAAGATGGTGGTCAAATGCCTGCCCAGTTACTAATAAAAAAAAAACTTAACAATTGGTTTCCCTTATTCCGTTTCATCATCATCATCATCATCATATCAGCCGCACGATACCCACTGCTGGGTATAGGCCTCCCCTAAGGACCTCCACGACGATCGGTCCTGCGCTGCCCGTATGCAGCGGCTTCCCGCGACCTTCACCAGATCGTCGGTCCACCTTGTCGGGGGCCTAACCACGGAACGCCGTCCGGTGCGCGGTCGCCATTCCAGAACCTTTCCGCTCCAACGGCCATCGGTTCTTCTCGTTATGTGTCCCGCCCATTACCACTTCAGCTGAGCAATCCTTCGAGCGATGTCGGTTACTTTAGTTCTCTTGCGGATCTCTTCGTTTCTGATTCGATCACGCAGGGAAACGCCGAGCATGGCTCTCTCCATTGCCCGCTGGGTGACCTTGAGCCTCCTTATGAGACCCATAGTTAGCGACCACGTTTCACTGCCGTAAGTCATCACTGGCAACACACACTGTTCATAGACTTTCGTCTTGATACACTGAGGTAAGTCGGACGCGAAGATTTTTCGAAGCTTCCCGAATGCTGCCCACCCGAGTTGGATTCGACGAGAAATCTCTTTCTCGAAGTTGGACTTACCTAACTGGATTGCCTGTCCTAGGTATAAGTAATGGTCAACAACTTCAAGTGTAGTGTTCCCAACATGAACTGGAGAGGGTATTATTGTTGAATTATTTTAATTTTTGACAACCAGTTATTAAACGAGAAAAAAAGCATTCCTTTTCGTAGGAGTTATGAAAAAAAGTACGTAGACGGAATAATGGCGATCAAGCCATATTTCCTTTACCATGATTCGAACCTACGACCTACGACTATATTAACGACCTAATAGTAGAGCAGTTTGTACACCGGTTTTTATGTGGTCGACATTTCTGATTCTGAAGTTCCAGGTTCGATCCCTGACTGGGTCAGCTTAGAAAACGAACTATTGTCTTATTTCTGTACCCTTAGCACGAACAGCTATCGAAAAAAATAACTCGCGTAAAATCATTCGATAGTTAAATTTTGTATTGGAAATTTGTACAACGCCATCTATCGCCGATAAGCGAAATGAAATTTTCCATAGAGAATTAATTGTCTATCGAGTAATTTTACGTGCGTTTTTTTTCTCGATAGCTGTTCGTGTTAAGGGTACTGATCTCAATCTTCTCAATTTAAGTAAGTATGATGAATTAACCGACTTCAAAAATTGAAAAGGAGAGATTATTTATAAATATTTTGCTACAGACTTTTAGACACTATTTCTGCCCCATTACTTATGCCAATTTTTTTTATGCTAATTTATCAATGATTTATGTGCGATGCTTAAATCCAAATTTTAATATCAATAAATTCATTAAAAACAAGAAATTCACATACCCGCATTTTTTGGATCCTTAAAACCTCTTAGAACTACTTCACATAACAAAAGAAAGACATATAATGAAGTTGTATGATGAAACATAGCTCTTTATATGTATGTGTCGTAAGGATCGATGGAGCGAGGAGAAACTGGTCGACGTTCTAGTCAAGGAGGGCAGGAGGGCGTGACCTTTCAGTAAGTTTCAAATTTAACTCCGGTAGATCTACATTTACACGTTAAATTCAATTTTTGACTTGTTCACACGAAAATTTTAAATTGAGTTGAAACCGCATCGCGGAAAATCAGAAAGACCCATAGACATAGAAAAATTTTCGCTGCGCTCAAGAAGACCAACAAAGCGTGGAAAGAGAAGTTAACATTATACGGACACGGTCTACGAAAAAAGAGACAAAGGATCAAGTGACAATGTGCCAACATTTTTTACAGTAAGAGCCCCTAGCGTCCCGCCTAGCAAAAGAGCAATCACAATTTCTTTAAAATATTTGGTAATCTTGATTAGAATTTTAAATAAGGGTATCGTGGAGCCATGGTGTCTTGTTCTGTTACTGATTGAAGATGTGACAAAAAGAAACAATCCAAGTATCACACTTTTCACAGGTAAATAAGATATTGCCACACATTTCTCTAAAATCAAATTTTGCTACATTCATTCGTTTATCGACGAAGAAAACAGTATGGAACATAGTTTATTAATTTCCTTTGCCATAATATAGTCATATTTTATGTATGTAAGTAAGTATTTTTTTACGTATCTCATATAAAATGTATACATTCGTTTTTCGGATCACCTGTTTATTGACATCGTTGTTCTTTGACATTCTATTTCTATGGAAACACCAGTTGATTTTCATATAAACGAGGTAACTTCGAAGACTTAGTTCTCCGCCAGGGATTGATATAGCTGTGATGGCCATCCAGGGAGTGAATGGCAGAGATCCAGATCACTATACACATCCAACTGGTCTGATAAGCATTCTAAGAGCTACAGGGATCAGAGTTCTCAATTTTAGGATTTCCATACATTTTAATCCATTTTCACGGTTTTTCTTAAATATCCAAATAGCTCTTAGAATGCTGATCTGATCAGTTGGGTGTGTATAGCGATCTGGATCTCCTCCATTCACTCCCTGGATGGCCATCATCAGATCACAGCTAGATCAATCCCTGGCGGGGAACCAAGGCTTTAAAGTTACCTCGTTTGTATGAAAATCGACTGGTGTTTTTAATTATGCTATGTTACTTATCTGAGGAGCTCGGTGGCGCAATGGTTTAGCGCCTGGCCCAGCGATTGCGGAAGTTAAGCAACGGTTGCAAGGGTCGGTCATGGGATGGGTGACCAAAAATGTATTATCTCGAGCTCCTCCGTGCTTAAGCCGTTGGTCCCGGCTGAATTTGAAGTCGTTAACACCCACCAATCCGCATTGGGCCCGCGTGGTGGGTTATGGCCCGTCCTCCTTACCACCCATAAGGAAGGCCTGTGCCCCAGCAGTGGAGACATCAAAAATGGCTGATGGACACTTATCTGTCATTTCATTTGTTCGTAAACTATCTAAAGAAGAATGTTGTGTATTTACAAAGTTACGCGCTTCGACGGCCGGTATAATTGGCAAGATTCTAGACAGGGTGACGCGTCAAAGAATCTAGGGCACGGGGCTGTTGCATCATTCGATAACTTTACCTATAGTTTTAACCAAAGTTAAAAGTTGCTAAAAATACATCACGTGGTTAATGGAGGACCCCTTCAGCGTGAAAAGGTAAAAAACAGACAGAAATGTGTCAACATTTATAAATAGATTATAATTTAATTATAATTTTATAAGTAAGAGGCGATAGTTGCCCCTCATGTTTGCTGTGCCCTAGCAGGGCGTCACTTGTACATACCAATTTTGTAACACCCATTCCAACTCGTGACTTGCAATAAATGAATATTGAATATTGAATATAATAGATTTCGAAATTATTTGCATTTAAGTGATTTCATACAAAACACAGAAGTGCCAATATTTTCAAATCTACAATGAATATTTAAAAAATCAAAACGTACCTACGGACCTAGTTTTTAGGCATTTCAAAAACATACCAAACACCTCGCAACTGAGGCTGAGAAAAGGTTTTAAGGGTCTCACACACAGTCATATCAAATCCAACTCGATCTATTTAGTATTTTTTACCATCGCCACTCGAAAAAAAGAATAAAATGCTGTTTTATTCACCGAGTGAATAAAAATATTTTGAATTTGGAACAAGCGCGCATCGTATGAATGATGTACAAAAAAAATAAAAGGTGCTGAAAGTATGGAGCTATTCCATAGATAAAGTTCTACAATCAAATGACAAAAAAATCCCGCTAATTTTATTTAGGTTCTTTTTAGTGTCTTATCTTTGGGTTCTTTTCTAAAAAATATCACGCCATATTAATTAGGTTCTTTTTAGTGTCTTATGTTTGGGTTCTTTTTTATATATTTGGTTTAGATGTTCAGTCTTGCATCAGTCCATTCCATCAGTCTGGTACGATCTTCAGTCTGTAAAAATTCAAAGTCTATACAAAGTAATGGACTGATGCCAGACTGATCATGTAGTTCCCTCTTATAGTTAGCGTGGTTGTTTTATGTCATTGGAAAACTTCTAGTTTCACTATTTTCTAATGTTTAAATACCTGTAATTGATTACCTACCTAAATAATAAAAATGTGATAACTATAAATACTATAGGTTTATGTACTGCATTTTGTTTTCTCGCAGTTGGTAAAAAGTAGAGTACACAACTCGTGAAAAAAAATTTCATCTCGGTCCTTTGTATCCCTCGTTTTGCTCAGGATTCTACTTTTGAATCCCTCGCTATGCTCGGGATTCAACTCTAGAATCCTTCGCTGCTCTCGGGATCCAACTTAGTCCCTCGAACTAAATTCCCTCTTTTTTCACTTGTTGTATAATCTACTATTTCGTATAACTCCCTACGGCATTATAATAAGGGATGATAAAAGAAAACGAAATCTTCAGAAAATTTAAAACAAAACATTTTATTAATTTAACAGACTTAATAATCACATTGTTCTTACATAATCACATCTGGGCAATATTTAATTAACGTCAATCATGTCTCGTCAATTTTATATCCATTGCGTCAACCAATTGGAAAATAGAACAAGCTACTCATAGTTATACCGCAATGTAAAGCAAATTGTCACGTTATTAAATAAGGCCCAGCCCCCCCCCCCTCTGCCCCCCCCCCCCCCCCGCTAGCCAAAGTAACATTTGCAAATCTTCGTTATCGCTTCGCTTCGAAACATGGATTTGACGTTTTAAAATTCGATTGTTAAGGCGAGGCCAGTTCACGAAATTTACTCTTTCACTATGTCTTTAGAATAAGGTTGAATATTGCATGACTTTAAATGACGCTTCGTCAGAAATTTGACGAATTTTAGTTCATTTTTATTGATTTCTGAAATACTGGATCATTTATTAAAAATATACTCGGTTATTGTGTTAGATCGATAAAAAAGCTATCCTTTTTGCATAAAAAATTATATCACTGTCGTTGAAAATTACGAAATCTGACGATTTGAAATTTAGTTTTATAAGTTTTTATGGTGTTATTCAGGATTTTTTTACAGAGTTACCATGCCATTTTTCAATATTCTGTTCGGTTAATTTGCTTCTTTGTTTCTTTTTCAGTCTACAGTAATTTTTGTGAAGTAGAATTTTACATCAGTTCTTCACATTGGAAGTTCAAAAATCAGACTATTCATCAGATCGTGAACTGGCCTCGCCTTAACGAAACCTTATGTCAATCCCATACATGTTTCGAAAGCGAAGCGATAACGAAGATTTGCCAATGTTACTTTTGGCTAGGCCCTCTGGTATTGACGACCTGACCAAGTCCGCAGAAACAAATTGAAAAAAAAATTGAGCAAAAATGCTATTATTCAATTTTAGATTCTCAACATTACAACGTAAAAATCATCACTACACAACGATTATCCGATATTCGGCCGGATAGTATTAAGACTACCGGATATCCGTTTCATCTCTAATTGCGACACAGGTTTAAAAGATTTAAAATTAATGATCTAATAATTCTTACATGATCAATATTTCTTTATTTTTTTCACTCCAAATGCGTTATGCAAGAGCCAAAATTACAGTCTTTAAAACAATTACATTATTCATCTCAAATAGTCCGAAACCCAAGGTGACATATCACTGGTATATTTAGTCGGGGGAGTGTCGTATGGCAACACCAGACGGTTCGGCGCACCCTCCTTTAGCGGAAAGAAGTCCTCTTTGATCTGGCAACAAAATATTTTAATGTTAATTCATTATGCAAGACTAATTTTTAAAGGCTATAACTTTTGGCACACTTATCTTATTTCAGTTGCACGTTTAAAAATTGATTTGCGTGGGTCAAAACTACCACGTAAACCATGCAAATCACGACCTTGTAAATCAAAATAAATCATTTATCCTAAAAATATACATTCTCTGAAGAAAATCCTCTCTCTTACTCGCTCTCTCTATCTTTCTCTAACTTACTCTCTTTGATATCTCCGGACTATAAGTTCGACTGTTAACATTATTAAAAAAACATAACTTTTGGCACACTTTCATTTTTTTATCTGTAGAAAAACCTCTTTCTTACTCGCTCTCTCTCTCTCTATCTTTCTCTCACTGACTCTCTTTGATATCTCGGGACCATATGTCCGACTGGTAACATTATTCTAAACATAGGCAAAGTGAAAAGCGTTCTGAAGTTGGTCACTTTGCATTGTACTTTCAGAATGCTGTTATGGACCGTCGGCCCAGAAGTTAATTTTCAATCTATCGCATATTACCACCAGACCACATTGACAAGATAGCTATTAGCTTGGTGTTATCAAATATTAGGAAGCTTCTGGGAGATATGCCACCCTGAACATGGCCATCGATCGCAAAAAATAATCGATCGCATATTGATATAAATGGTGAACAGGATCGTAGGTGGCATCATTACAAACATTACAAACGGTCCATTAAGCTAGCTGCTTAGGGCTTGTCCGTTGTCGTACTTTTGACTGAGGAAATGTTAAACTACAGAGAAAAAGGATCGCAAAAGTAATAACTGTAATATTACAGATAATAATAAATTCGAACAGATCAGCCCCCCTAGCCAAAGTAACATTTGCATTTGCAAATACGAAGCGATAACGAACATTTGTTCGTTATCGCTTCGCTTTCGAAACATGTATGGATTTGACGTTTTAAAATTCGATTGTTAACGAAACCTTATGCCATCCCATACATGTTTCGAAAGCGAAGCGATAACGAAGATTTGATAATGTTACTTTGGCTAGGCCCTTAGAGCTTGCACAGAAACTGTTTTATAAGGCTGGTTTCGGTCACCATTCTCTATTGCATCATCGCATCGCATATGTAACTACAAAAAATAAAATAAAATATTTTTTTAAACTTACCACATGCTGGGGAATGAACAAAACACCGGCTTTACTTTATTTCTAATAAAACTAAAACTAAAAATCTCTATGGCACCCATTACACACTCAATCAAATTGACAAAGATTGACAGAGATTGATTGTGTAACGTCGTTTCAATCTGGCGTGGTTTTGTTTCAATCTGGCGTGGTTTTGTTTCAATCTGGCGTGGTTTTTTGTCAATCTGGCTTAGGGTTGGCACCTTTTTTTCGAGGTAATAGTATTATTTTCAAAACATTTAAACATTATAGTAGGTACTTACTTTTGGGATATTTATAAAAATGTAGTCCACATTTATTTTTAACTAGCTTCCGCCCGCGACTACATCCGCGTGGGTGGACCTTCGAAAAATCGCTAAAAAACAAACATACAAACGAACAGAGAACTTGCAGTCTGCTTATCGCAATCTACTGCTATCCGATATATGTTTTTTTTTTGAAGGCTGAACTGATTTAGATGAAATTTAGCGCACAGTTTATTAGCCTAGATTAAAACATAGGATACCTACTTTTGATCTCGGTCAAAGATACCCTAGGAGTTTTTATTTTTTTAAACATTGAAATTAATTAGTATTACTTTTGGGAATTTTATAAAAATATAGCCCATATTTATTATTAACTAGCTTCCTAGCTAGTACATCCGGGTGGACATTTGAAAAATACCCTAAAAAACATACAGACGAAAAGAAAAACATTCTCCTGCTTTTTTGAAGTCGGTTAAAAATAATGGATCGCAGTTACTTGTGGTTGATTGTCAATCTGCCACAAGTCCACAATATACTGCGATCCAATATTTTTAACCGACTTCAAAAAAGCAGGAGATTGTTTTCTTTTCGTCTGTATGTTTTATGTGGTATTTTTCAAATGTCCACCCGGATGTTAAAAATAAATAAAAGCTATATTTTTATAAAATTCCCGATGTCCTGTCCATGGACATGTCCATGTCCATGATGTCCTGTCCATGTCCATGTGCATGTTTATGTCCAAGTCCAAGTCCATGTCCATACATGGACTTGGACATGTCCTGTCCATGTCCATGGACATGGACATGGACATGGACAAACAATCTCCTGCTTTTTTGAAGTCGGTTAAAAATATTGGATATTAACTGCGATCCAATATTTTTAACCGACTTCAAAAAGCAGGAGATTGATTCTCTGTTCGTCTGTATATTCGTTTTTAAGGCTGAACTGATTTAGATGAAATTGGCAAACAGTTTATAGTCTGGATTAAAACTTATATTTATTTTTAACCCCACATTTCTTTTTAACTAGCTTCCTTCCACTGATTACTGATTTGGATAACTGATTTGGATGAAATTTGGCACTCAGATAGATCATAGCTTGGTAATGTAGTATTGTAATTTTATCAATATTTGATTTTACACACACACAGCGCCATCTAACCCTAAACTAATCAAGGCATAAGATGGGTGCTAGACAACTGATTTTACCAGGTACCTACTTACTACTTACTTTTCGAAATAGATAGGTACTTATTATACGCAGACCGTCACAGAAATTAAAATTCATCATTTCAATTTCATCCGGGAATCGAACCCGGGATCTCTTGAATGGTAGACTGGCATGTTGAATACTGCACCACTCAGGTCATCGATCGATATCACGCGAAAATTGATGCAAAAAGTTGGCAACCCTACCAAAAACCACCGTGGATTGCTTGCTGGCTTGACCGTGTAACGTCGCATCAAAAACCAGATTGATGTGAAACCAGATTGATGTGTGTAATGGCAGCCTATTTCTCTCTTTCGCTCTCTCTCTCTCTCTCTCACACACACATACACTCTCTCGCTCTTTGTAAATTCGAGACAGAAGTCGGTGTTATTTTATTTTTTACCGATTTCAGTGGTCTCGACTCGAGCCAGAGCTTTTGTCAAATTTAAGGTAACTAAAAAAAGGTAACTAGGTCCCATATTTATAAACCGCTCTCAACGTTGAGAGCTATCTTGAGATCATACTTCCTATAAGTATTTCCTTCCTATAAGTAGTAAGAAGTTCCTATAAGAAGAGCATTTCAAGTACGATCTCAAGATAGCTCTCAACGTTGAGAGCGGTTTATAAATACGGGTCTAAAACACTCTTTTATAAGAACTTACCACATATTGAGGCAGGAATAGAACCCCGGCCTCGCAGCTCATGAGCCTTAGCGCCTGATCTTTCTTATTGCGCTGTCCCCACGCCGCCTTGCTCACGTTACCGGAAGTAAGCAAGTAATATGCGGCTAATGTATTATCCGGAACTAGTAACTATGTATTTCTTACCACAATCTGCGTGTCAAACTAAACTATGACATTAGAGTCAAAATAGGGTTGTTTTATAAAGATTTAAAAGATATATTTTAAGACAAAACATAGTTTTAGATATTAAATAAAGAGAACAATTTTATTTTTTTCTTCCTAAAAACTAAAAATCTCTCCCTTTCTCTCTTTCGCTCGCTCTCTCTCTCTCTTTCTCATGCACTCTCTCTAGCTCTTTCTAAATTCAAGGCAGAAGTCGGAGAAGTTATTTTTTTACTTATTAAATTCGGTGCCTTCGACTCGAGCCAGCTTTTGTCAAACAACTTTTTTTTTTTATGAAAAAATACACCGGTAACTAAACCACTTTTTTCTAAGTACTCACCACATAATGAGGCAGAAATAGAACCCCGGCCTCGCAGCTCATGAGCCTTAGCGCCTGATCTTTCTTATTGCGCTGTCCCCACGCCGCCTTGCTGACGTTACCGGAAGTAAGCAAGTAATATGCGGCTAAAGTGTTGTCCGGGGATGTACGGGTGTAGGATTTTATGTGAGGCATGGCTTTATTGCGATGTGTTGAGGTAGCTTTCCATTGGCTGAGAAAGAAAAAAAGAAGAATATGTTAAAAGAAATTTACAAGTGCACGCATTTTTCTCTCTGCAAATCTTTCTCTCTTTTTCTCTCTCTCTCCTTCTCTCATCTCTTTCACTCTCATGTTTAATCCTACTAATATTACAAATGTTCCTCAATCACGCAAAAACTACTGAACGGATTTGGTTCAAATTTGGCACACAGATAGTAGAAAGCCTAGATTAAAACATAGGATACTTTTCATCGCAATATTCCCACGGGAACGGGAACCACGCGGGTGAAACCGGGGGCGGCCGCTAGTCTCTACATAAGTGTATACAGAGTGTTATAAGTAATCTACTTGCAAGTTTGAACAAAGTTCTCTATAGGTATGCAGTCACTAATAAACAATGTTGTCTGTGATAACATAGGTAACAGTGCCGCCTTGCTCACGTTACCGGAAGTAAGCAAGTAATAGGCAGCTAAAGTGTTATCCGGGGATGTACATGTATGATTTTATGTGAGGCATGGCTTTATTGCGATGTGTTGAGGTAGCTTTCCATTGGCTGAGAAAAAAAAGAAAAATATAATATACGAAATTACAATTAATATTTCCAAGTGAACGCTTTTTTCTCTCTGCTAATCTCTCTCTCTCTCACTCTCTTGCTCTGCCTTCCACTCTTTATCTCTACTTATCGTTCTATCTCTTTCACTCTCTACAGCTACACTTTATCTTATTGCAAGTTTGAACAAAGTTCTCTATATGCGGTCGCTAATAAACAATGATAACATAACAGCACCGCCTTGCTCACTTAAGTAGTCGTCCAGCAACTAACGCCTGTAGCACACATCCGCTGCGAAACTACCAGCGAATTCGCGCTTGTTCCACCATAGTTCCGCTATGATTTGTCTTCTATCGACGACGATATATGACAATCACATCTACGTAGCGGTTTCGCGTCATAACTTTCGCGTGTGCCAACGGTCGGAGCCGATCGGGCGGAATCGCGCGTGATAAGTCTATGCATTAGAGCAGGGTGTTCGCATTTGTTTCGCTTGTCGAAATCATGGCGAAACCTACTGCGGTGTTTCGCTGCGGAGGTGGGCTACAGGCGTAATTGTGGGATCATCGTACGTTTTAATACAAATAATAACTTACTAGTTACTACAATTAGTAATCGATCAGCCAATACACATAATAACTTACTACAAGTAGTCGTTGAGCCACATCTGTTTAGTATGCGCGTCTGTTTGTAGGATTGTCGCACGTTTTAGTACAAATAATAACTTACTAGTTACTACAATTAGTAATCGATCAGCCAATACACATAATAACTTACTACAAGTAGTCGTTGAGCCACATCTGTTTAGTATGCGCGTCTGCGCCGTACGGCAGGCAGCCGCCGCCCAGCAACCCATCGTGGGATTGTCGCACGTTTTCTGTTACGAGAATGTATGAAAATGTTACAATTAGGAAGAAAATAGGTATACCGGGAAAACCTAACACTAAAAACCTAGAAATTAACTAAAACACCTACCTTTTCGCGACGTTTCGCCCGAGTTGCATTGGCCGTGGTCGCGAAAGTTGAAAAGTAGTGATTTGACATTACACTCTTTTGACTTTCTGATCTTTTGCGATGGCTTGTCACTTGTCATTTTGCGCTTTAGACTTTCTGTGACTAAAAGGTTTTGAGATTCTGTGATCTTGAAAATTGGGAAATGAAAAATCGACTATCCATACAAATCAAAGAGAGCACGTGATCAATTTAGTATGGGATGACCAAAAATTTTGTGGCGAAATTCGACACATGTTTCTTAGAGAAAGTTGTTTAGTTTCATGGACTGGACACATCCTCGAAATTTGCATGGTAAGTTCAGAATGACCCGATATCAAAGTTTAAGCACGAAGTGAGGCCCCCCCCCCCCCCTCCCCCTCCCAGTACGATTAAGTATTTTATAAGCAGAAATAAAACAGAGTACATGTTTTGTGATTTCGGCGGTCTCTCTGGTCTTATGGCCATAACTCTAGCCGGAATGCCTTTACCAGTCTGCTCCAGTTTTCGGTACCTTGGGTCTTCCGTGCAAGGAGATGGGGCGATATAACAAACCGGATCAACTGTTTACTATTTTATTTCTTTAACCGGCGACAGGTTACGGGAGTTACATGTGACCCGCGGATGCCACTGAAAGGTAGCCATTCACCAGCGGTCCATATGGCCTTCGCGCCATTGGGCGGTTTTCCACTTACCGGCACGGCGACGGGCCGGCGCTCCGTTTTTCCACTAGACGGCGACGGCACGGCGACGGCGACGGCGCGGGCTACGCTCAGTACAGACACGCACGCCAATTTTACAAGACTTAAAAATGTCCTCGTCTAGTCGTCGTACTATTTATTTGCTCTACCTTTTACATTTAAGGAGAAAATATCTACAACGTAGAAAAGTAAATTTTTGGGTCGATCCACTTATTAAAGTTAGGTATTTAAAGGGTTCTTACTATACTTTATTTGATAAACTAAAAATGAACAATAAGCAATTCTTTAACTATTTTCGAATGACTCAAGAAACATTTAATTATCTGTTTATAATTGTTTTTAATTTATGTGAAACAATCCAAAAGAAGGATACTAAATTTTTTCAAAAACAGTTTTCGACTGAACGCACCGTTTGAAAAACAGTTTATCCACTAACGCCATCTGTGCAATCAGTTGAATTTGAATATTACGTATGCCGTACCGTAGAGTTTGCCAAAACTGTGTTGGTATGGCTTATGCAGCGAATAGAATAGATGGCGCTAGCACAATAAAGAAAAAAAGATATCGAAAAAACTGTAAATCTACAGTTGAAACTATATACTAATAATTATTACCAATTTTTATTATATTTGGAATTTATCAATTAACCTGACTATTACAATAATGTACCTACGTACTTTGGCGTAGGTACTAAAATGAAAGTCTCGATTTATCAGAAGGAATGAATTTTTATTGCTTTACTACTTATTTTAAACAATTTGAATTATTGCACTTAGATACTAATTAAAGATTTCCAAAATTATAAGGTACCTACTCCAATTATACAAAATAAAAATATCGACGGTGGTGTTGATATCGCCTATACAGTTACGCACACAGGGACAGATCTTCTCCACATAAATACTGCGCGCAAACCAGCTGCGCTCCAGTAACGAGGTAACAGCATCGACGTCGGACGTATGTCGCTTGGAGAAATGCGCCGGGGCTCGCCACATAAATATCTCGCGCCGGCGCGTGAGCCGCTCAGTCAGCGGGCGCGCTCCGTGCGCGGCAGATGTCTTATGTATGACAACGTGGTAGGTGTGTCACTACATTACTCCCCCGCTAGCGAAGCGTACCGGTGGTTTCGATACTCGGCCCGATCTCGTTATGTGTTGTTGATCGATGTTGCATCTGTTTCTCTCTTCGCTCATCGTTAGTTCGTTGTTGGTGTAGAAAGCCGGTTTCAATCGATCTATTGATATGTTTACAACTTTGTTCGGTAGCTGTATTGTGTAGTGCTTCTCATGTCTCTCGATGACTCGATACGGCCCGTTATATGTAGGAACGAGCGGTTTGCTGTATGCGTCGTTGCGAATGAAGACGTGTGTGCTCGACGGTAGCTCCTTGTGAATGAAAAAGGCTCGTGATTGCGCTGCGTTCCTTTGCGTTTGCGCTTTTTTTAATGCTTCGCTGAGGTCGAACGTGAACTGTGATGACGCATCGGTTTGTTTACATTCTTCTCCGTAGAACTCGCCGGGTACTCGTAATGCTTGTCCATATAATAGTTCGGCGGCGCTCCTTCCGATGTCCTCTTTGATACTGGCGCGAAGTCCCAATAACACAGTTGG
Source organism: Agriphila straminella (assembly GCA_950108535.1). Taxonomy (NCBI): domain Eukaryota; kingdom Metazoa; phylum Arthropoda; class Insecta; order Lepidoptera; family Crambidae; genus Agriphila; species Agriphila straminella. Next base: position 2,465,958 of record OX467328.1, read on the forward strand.
TAACTCGCGTACCCAACCGCTACAGTTTAGTTTAGCAGCTAAAGCGGCTTTGAGCGATCGGTGCCAGCGTTCTATCATGCCATTCGCTTGTGGGTGGTAGGCGGTAGTTCGAGTGCGATGTATTCCCATCCTCTGCATTAATTTGTTGAATAGTTCCGATTCAAATTGCCGGCCTTGATCAGTGGTTATAATGGCGGGGCAACCGAATCTCGCAATCCATCCGTTGTAGAAAGTGAGTGCAATTTTTTCAGCCGTGATGTCTTCAATAGGGTAGGCTTCAGGCCATTTGGAAGCTCGGTCAATCATCGTCAATAAATATCGGTATCCGTCACACGAGCTTAGGGGTCCCACGACATCAATGTGGACGTGGTATAGTCTATCAACTTCGCTGAATGATGCGATCGGCGCTTGCGTGTGTTGTTGTACTTTCACGCGTTGGCAGGGTACACAGGTTCGGGTCCAGTGGGTGACGTCGCGGTTCATCGACGGCCAGATGTAGCGGGCTGCTACCATACTTCTTGTAGTTCTTATTCCCGGGTGACTAAGGTCGTGAATCGCTTGAAAAGCTATTTTTCTGAATTCTTGAGGTAGGTATGGTCTGCTTGTTCCAGTACTTGTTTCACATACAATCTTCGTTTTTACGCCGGGAAAAGATAAACTTTTGAATTGAAGTCGCTTGTTATTTTGCAGATTTTTCAATTCTTCATCTTTTTCTTGTTTTTTTCCTAACGCTTCGTAGTCGATCGGCGATGGACAGGCGATAGTTTCAATACGAGATAAGGCGTCGGCGACTTGATTTTCTTCCCCACTTATGTGTTGTATATTTGAAGTGAACTGGCCGATGTATTCTAGGTATCTTGTGCGCCGCGGTGTTTCGTTTTTACTGTTTGCAGTTAATGCGCCAATCAGTGGTTTATGATCAGTATAAATAATTAGGTCTTGTCCTTCAAACATCCGACGAAAATGCTTGACTGCCATATAGATAGCTAACAGCTCCCGGTCGAAGGTACTGTATTTCTGTTGCGCTTCGTTGAATTTTTTTGAATAAAATCCAAGTGGCTTCCAGTGACCGCCGCCGGGCGTTTTCTGTTGTATTACAGCTCCAGCACAGGAGTTTGATGCGTCCGTCATTATAGCGAAGGGTTCGGTCGCCGACGGGAATGACAACAAAACAGCGTTCTTGATATCTTCTTTGCATTGATTGAAGGCTTGAATTGACTTGTTGTCCCATGCTATTCTTGTTTTGTCGTTTTTCTTGCTGTTATGAAGATATTTGTTTAGTTCTTTTTGATGTTCGGCCGCCTTAGGAATATTTTCTCGGTAGAAATTAATCATTCCTAGGAATCTTCTCAGGTCTCGGACAGTTTGTGGTTGCGGGTAGGATGTGATGGCCACAATCTTCTCTTCGGTGGGTTTAATGCCTTCCGGTGATATCGAGTAGCCCAGAAAATCTAGATTTGTTTGTCCAAATAGGCATTTAGCGACGTTAATCTGCAGACCGTGGTCGCGGAGGCGCTTGAATACTTCTTCTAGGTCTCTTCTATGCTCTTCTTGGCTACTGCTTGATACCAAAATGTCATCGACGAATGGAAAAACTGGCAGGCCTCTCAATGTGTTGTCGATGTGCCGTTGAAATGTTTGGCCAGCGTTTCTCAAACCAAAGCACATTTTCGTGAATTCAAAAAGGCCAAATGGAGTTATAACTGCTGTCTTCTTTATATCTTCTTCACGATTTCTGAGCTGATAGTATGCTTTGTGCAGGTCTATTTTGGAAAATATTTTCTTGCCTCGTAGGTTGAGAGTGAAGTCGTGGAGCCGGGGGATCGGGTACCGATCGGGTACCGTTACAGAATTCAGCTTTCTATAATCGCCGCATAATCTGTATTTTCCATCTTTTTTCAGTACCATGTGAAGTGGGCTGGCCCATGGGCTGCTCGAGGGACGACAAATGCCTTGTTCCATCAATGCTTGGAATTCTTCTTTGGCTATCTTGAACTTGTGGGGCGGGAGCGGTCTGGCTTTGGCGTGAATTGGGGGGCCGACGGTTTCAATGTAATGTTCAACTTCGGAGTCAACTTGCTTTTGAAATCCAGGCCGTGTGATTTCGATGTATTTTTCCAGCAAGTCGTGGTAAGGTTGGCTGCCATCTATGGTGCGAATACTTCCGATCGTGCTGGGCGTGACGCTGCCGGTGACGCATAAATCGGTGCGTTTGTCGATTAATTTTCGCTCTCGCAGGTCAACTATGAGGTTGTGATGTCTCAGGAAATCGGCGCCTAATATCGGCTGGCCGACTGCCGCTATCACGAATCTCCAGCTCAGTGGACGTCGAAGGCCGATATTCAGTGTCATCGTGCGTTCTCCAAATACTGGTATTGCTGTTCCATTGGCGGCGTACAAGTGGTTACTTGGCGGTTTCTTTTTTTCAGTCGTGCGTGCAGGGAGGACTGAAACGTTCGCGCCGGTGTCGATGAGGAAACGTAGGCCCGTAGTAACATCCTTGATAAAAAGACGGTATGATATTTCGTCGACTGCTGCCCCCGTCGTAGCTTCAGTCTTAATTAGTTTTCCGACTTCTTGTTGTTATCAAAATTGCACGGCGCTCGGCATCGGTACGAATCTTGTCCGAACTTGCGATGGAAATAACAAATCGAATGTTTCTGTGTTCCAGGGGACGAACGTGAACGGGAACGACTTCTATATCGTGGCTGCCGATAACTACGATGGTTTCTTGATTTTTCCATCTTTAGGGAGGCGACTTCCTTCGCGAGCGCGTCTATCTTGCGGATGACGTCATTATCGGTTGATAACGGCGCGGTCGACGGCGACGGAGCGGGACTCGATTGGCAGGAACATACGGAATGGATTTCTCGTACAGTCTCGTTCATCTTGTCTGCCATTGCTGCTAGTGAATCCAGTTTGGTTTCTTCACTAATCGACAAAACCGCTCGAGTTGAGGCTGGTAGGTGTCCCATCCATAACATCTTCAAAGTTGAATCGGGGATTTTTCCGAGGGCCAGGTCCTTCATCCGGCGTAGCAGTTGTGATGGGCGTTGGTCACCGAGGTCCATGTCGTTGAGTAGCTTCTGAAGTTGTTTGTTCTCAGACTCTTCGTACACCGAGAGTAATCGCTCCTTAATTGCTTCGTAACGGCCGGTGTTGGGCGGCGACATAATAATATCGCTTATTTGTTCAACGTCAATCTTCTCGAGCTGTGTCACGACGAGTCCAAATTTGTTTTCGTCGTTGAGCCTTGAGCCGATAATCATCGTCTCGAACTGCGCGAACCAAAGCCGTGGCCTGTCGCGCCAAAATAATGGAATGCGCGACTTGAAGGATAGCGCGCCGATGCTAACTTCTTCATTTTGTTGCTGTTGTTGTTCGTCCGGCATAGTCGGGGTTACCAATTTGGCGTAGGTACTTAAATGAAAGTCTCGATTTATCAGAAGGAATGAATTTTTATTGCTTTACTACTTATTTTAAACAATTTGAATTATTGCACTTAGATACTAATTAAAGATTTCCAAAATTATAAGGTACCTACTCCAATTATACAAAATAAAAATATCGACGGTGGTGTTGATATCGCCTATACAGTTACGCACACAGGGACAGATCTTCTCCACATAAATACTGCGCGCAAACCAGCTGCGCTCCAGTAACGAGGTAACAGCATCGACGTCGGACGTATGTCGCTTGGAGAAATGCGCCGGGGCTCGCCACATAAATATCTCGCGCCGGCGCGTGAGCCGCTCAGTCAGCGGGCGCGCTCCGTGCGCGGCAGATGTCTTATGTATGACAACGTGGTAGGTGTGTCACTACAGTACAAATGACTTTTATGTTGTGGTATAAATAATAAGAATATCTTGTAATATGCTGTAAGTATAAAAAAAATAAATATGGTAATTTGTAATTTATATCACATAAAAAACAATATCAAACTTATGTTTGTAGTTCATTTCATACAAAATAAGTGCATACGACCTCAAATGTAAGCTTGTTAACAATAAGGTTGCGTTCGCGACTGTACAGGCTGAACCCTGCCCCGCGCGCGCACACACGCACGCACACGGCTACGTACGTATACAAAACACACACAGATTTACCGGCCGGCGGCGGCATCGGTGGGGGTCAACGGGCCGTGCCGTCGCCGTCCCGTCGCTGTGCCGGTAAGTGGAAAAGCGTGCCATATAAACTCATACATTTATGCTGCCGCGGCAGCCGTCGCCGGGCCGTCGCCGTCGCCGTGCCGGTAAGTGGAAAACCGCCCATTGGCTCGATACTCGACGTCGCGCCGAGCCAAATTCAAGGCATTCACGAACGCGCCAGCGAGCCGTTCCATTTGATCATTTTGAGTGTACGCGTCGACAGCACCGGACGTGTTCATAATGAACTTCGACTCAGAAGATGAGTTTTCTGCCATAGCGATTTTATGCAAATGCATCGCGTTTTTGTTTGTTGTGGTAATTTGTATCTGTTACATCCCACAAGCACGACAGGTCTCTAAACTTAGAAATAAATTGAATAACAAAATCAAGGTTTGAACTCATTGCGATTGCAAAAAGATTTACAATAACGATGCGACATGTGCTTCTCGTCCAACAGCTAAACGCAAACTAAAAACAAAATGGCGTCTTTGGCTCGCGAGTAACTCCATTCACGAACGAGCAAAACGTATGGCGCGACGGCTCAGGCCGACCAGACCGCTGGTTTTCCGCATTCCCGAGTGCGCCGCCTGCCCATGCGCGCCGTGCGTGCCAATTGACTCAGCGCGATGGATTTTCGTGCCGTAGGAATTCCATCATGCCGAGCCAATCCATTTCACATACATGGACAAATTTTGGATCGACAGCGTGCCAAATGGATCGATGGAACGCTCGTAAATGGCCACCTTAAGTTAAAGGGCAAAATTTATAAGTTCGTAATAAGGCCAGTAGTCATGTATGGATCAGAATATTGGGCTATGAAGAAGATGGATGAAAGGAAATTACATGTAGCAGAGATGAAAATGTTGAGGTGGATGTGTGGTGTGACGCGAATGGATGAAAATTAGGAATTAGTATGTCAGAGGAAGTCTGAAAGTAGCACCAGTAACAGAGAAGTTGAAAGGGAATCGTCTGGCTTGGTTTGGGCATGTTATGAGAAGAGATGAAAGGCATCTAGAAGAGTAATGGATATGGATGTTGAGGGCGGGAAAGTAAGAGGAAGACCGCAGACAAGGTGGATGGACTGTGTGCGGAATGATAATGAATGTGAAGGGAGTGGATGAGGAGATGACGAGTGACAGGAAGGAATGGAAGAGAAGGACGCACTGCACCGACCACAAATAAATTGGGATAAGGGTAGGGGGATGATGATGACGAGTATGTACTTACCTAAGGACGGGTATATGAGTTTCAACTGTGGAGGCTGCGATAGTACTTGTGGCGGATTCTTTATCTTCGTGAAGTGGAGAAGAAAGTCTCCAGTGAGCCATAACTGTAAAGAAAAAACGTGTTAAAAGAATTAAACACATACATGAAACCATAACCAAAACATACGAAATGCTATAATATGACACTCAACCGCCTCTGTGGTCTAGTGGTTCGGCCACCCGTGTAAGACGCAGGGGTCCCAGGTTCGAATCGCAGGGGAAGTACAATTTAAACTCGGTTTGGTTGGTGGTAGGGCTTTTTTCAATTTCGCCTGGCTAGCTACCATCTTACCTAAGTCTGACGCCATAACAACAATTTTTAAATTGTTGTGTTCCGGCAGTTAGAGGTAAGATAGCCAGTTGCTCAGTGATGAGGATTCCGGGTGTAGTGCGCTTCCACCTTCGGCCTTATCGTCACTTAACATCAGGTAAGGTGAAGGACAAGCACTATCCCGTTGTTCAACAAGTCCTGTATACAGTCAATTAATTCTCACCTTAGCTTCTTTCCCAAAGCTGCCTATACTGCTAGCTTGAACAATCAGCAGCCATTTTGAATTTTCGTTGGCGGGAATGTTGCAGTGTTGCTTCAATAATGCCCCAGCCCGGGTCATGCCCCAGTCCATGTCGAAGTGGGACCCGGGGATTGAGGCTACTAGGAATACGCTATAAACAAATGTTACTAAATGTTAGCTATATTGCAGTGTTGCCTCAACAGTGCCCCAACCCGGGTCATGCCCCAGAAGTGGGACCCGGGGATTGAGGCTACTAGGAATACGCTATAAACAAATGTTACTAAATATAAACTATATTGCAGTGTTGCCTCAACAGTGCCCCAACCCGGATCATGCCCCAGAAGTGGGACCCGGGGATTGAGGCTACTAGGAATACGCTATAAACAAATGTTACTAAATGTAAACTTTATTGCAGTTTTGGCTTAGTGCCCCAACCCGGGTCATGCCCCAGAAGTAGGACCCGAGGATTGAGGCTACTAGGAATACGCTATAAACAAATGTTATTTAATATAAAATTTATTGCAGTGTTGCCTCAACAGTGCCCCAACCCGGATCATGCCCCAGAAGTGGGACACGGGGATTGAAGCTACTAAATACGCTATAAAGAAATGTAATTTTTGGATAGTATTTAATCGGGTAACAATAAATTCCCTTTATGGGTATCAAAAATACTGAATATAACGTACTGAAATACTCAGTGGGCGACGGACTGAGGGAGACTACAAATGTTGAAAATGGGTGACTTTAAAATACAAATTGAGAAACTAGTAATTCAGAACGGGCCACCAAATTATTATTTGGGCGACAACCTAAGGGCACACAAAACATTTAAAATTTGGCATGTATTATATTTAAAAAAGGTGACTATTATCCTAATCGAGATGACAAAAATACCACGTTGGGCAGCTTAAATCAGTTATATAGTTACCAACTTGGTATAATAGTTGCCCACTCAGTATTTTGGCACTCATTTAGAATTTTCACTGGTCACTTAAAATATTCATCTCCCACAGTAGTCGCCCGTTTTAAGTATTTTTGTGATCCACACTTTTTCGCCCGTAAGTTATTTTGTCGCCCAGAAAATAAACCGCTGCCAGATTTAGTATTTAAGTATCCCATTAGCAGTCACCTTTAATTATTTCCAGTCACCCAATTAATTAATTCCCATTAAATTTCAACTATATTGCAGTGTTGCGTCAACAGTGCCCCAACCCGGGTCATGCCCCAGTTTATTAGGAATACACTACAAACAAAATATGTTTATAAAACTTTTATCAAAGTTTCTAATAAGATTTTTTCTAAAGTAAGATAATTTTGCAGGATAATCTTAGTTCGGGTTTTTAAGTAACATATTTTTATACATACTTGATATGAGTGAAGTCGCATCTCTTGACCCTTTCCATGTAAAACGCCAGTGTAGGCAAGTGGTAGTGGTTGAGGTAGCGAAGTAGCGACCGTTTGAACATAGTTGGGGACTCCCCGTCGTGGGGCATCGCGTCGGGGGGCAGTTCGGGACATTTCGGACTTAGCCACAGTCTGGGGGCAAAGGGGGAACGTGCTTGTTACCAGGGATTGAAATACCGTTAAAAAAAATAACGATACAACAAATAACGTTAAAAATACCGTTAAAACATTTTATCGGTAAATTTACCGGTAAAAATAACGTTAAAATTATTGTACCGGTAAAATTACTGTTAAATATAGCGTTAAACTTTACCGGTACAATAGTATCGGTAAAAAAGTAACGTTATTAATTGGAGTAACGTTACCAATCCCTGCTTGTTACAAAATTATCTAAAACTAGCACGTTCATAGTACTTACACCAATTAATTTATGTTTTAATGTATGTCCAACAAAACAACATGATATATTTCTAACAGAAGTAAATATAAAACGTTTACGATTATGATTAGGCAGCTACAACATGTATTGCTACAATATGCATTGCTACAATATGCATTGCTACAACATGTATTGATATTATAAATCACATACCCTTAAGTTCGTAACTTTGTTGCAATCAGCTCTGACAGAAATCGCAGTTACATTGCTGCTTTTTTAAGAACCAATATGAGAACTATCTTACTTAAAGCAGCAATATAACTGCGCTTTTAATCGATTTCAATCGAGAATTGTTAGCAACAGAGTTACGTAATCTTAGGGCAGTTCTCCCAGTCGTCTACGTAGAGGTTAGCCAAAGACACTACGATTCGTAGCTAAGGACCATCATTTTGCTACAACATATATTGATATAGACTTACTCTTGAGTTCAGTTTTCCCAGTCGTCTACATAGATGTTAGCCGTAGACGCTACGACCGGGATCGTCATTTTGCTGCAACATATATTGCTACAACATGTATTGCTACAACATGTAACAACATGAATTGCTACAACATATATTGATATAGACTTACCCTTGAGTTCTGTTCTCCCAGTCGTCCACGTAGAGGTTAGCCGTAGACACTACGACCCGTAGCGACCCATCCTCGTAGCAAAGTATCATCATTTTGCTAAAAAAATAAAAATGATACACAATCAGTGTGTTTAGGGGCGGAGATGGTATATTTAGGTAATAAATAAATTAAAATGAATTAAAGACGTTAATCAACTAAAAACATGTACTTGACATATTGCAACAGAAACAAAAAAGAAGAAAAATCAATAAAGAATGACACGAAGTGTCACTCGCGACGCGAATTTCAAATAGTTCAAAGTAGCTTATTTAAATCCTCAAACAAAATCCTATAGGCGAAAGACGCATGTTCGATTTCCATCTGAACAAACCAAAGGTTTTTTTTAAATACATATGTATATCTAGTACTAGCGACCGCCCGCGAATTCGTCTGCGTGCTCAGTTATTTCTTTATCCCTCGGGAACAGGATTTTTCTTTCGTGATAAAATGTACCTTATGTCCTTCTCTGTACCCCTTACAACATATATGCAAAATTTCATGATGATCGGTTCAGTAGTTAAGACGTGAAGGCGTAACAAACAAACAAACTGACTTTCACAGTTATAATATTAGTAAGGTTAAATGAAATATAAATATAGAAAATAAAAAAATACATTTATTGAGAAACGGTGTTGTAGTGTCTTCAAAATGCTAAGAAAAACCATAGACAAAACAACTTACAATTGAACTTACGTATGATGCTTCCCAAAAGGCGTTGCCATAGACACATGATGGGCTTCCACATGAGGCTTCTTCCTGTTTATGGTCTTCAAATCCTCCATCTCTTCGCCATAGAGTATCGTCAACTTCTTCTCGCTGTACCCGGCGAAGTAATACTGGGCCAACAGCCAACCGAGTTCTACCATAAAGTTGATTTGTAATGAACATTTTAGTTCACCGAGACTGTGGTCCAGTATTTCTGAAAAAAAAAAGTTTATGCGATATTTTTAGGATTCTATACCCAAAGGTATAGAACCCTAAAAATATTATATGAAATATTATAGGATACTAATGAGTTTATAAATAATTATATAATATGAATATAAAAAAATGATTGTTAAAAAAAATGTATCTATTTAATGTGTGCATGTCTGAATAAAGGCTTTTATTATTATTATACCCAAGGGTATAAACGGGACCCTATTACTAAGACTCCACTGTCCGTCTGTCTGTCTGTCACCATCACCTGTGCTGTAGCTCATAAACCGTGATAGCTAGGCAGTTAAAATTTTCACAAATGATGTATTTCTGTTGCCGCTATAACAACTAATACTAAAAACGTTATTTTTAAATGTAACGTTATTTCTTACTTTTTTTACCGTTACTTTAAAATTAACGTTATTTCAATTAATAACGTTACTTTTTTACTGATAATTTTACCGGTACTATTGTACCGGTAAAGTTTAACGCTACCTATTTAACGGTAATTTTACCGGTACAATAATTTTAACGTTATTTTTACCGGTAAATTTACCGATGTTTTAACGGTATTTTTAACGTTATTTTTTGTATCGTTATTTTTTTAACGGTATTTTAATCCCTAGATACAACAAACGTGATTTTTAACATTGAAAATGTTTATGTGATCATCAGTGTATGTGCCCGCTGTTCAGACAAAAGTGCGGCTTAGCTACTACGCGTTCACTTCATCATTGCCGCTACCTCCCGGCCCGCTTCGTCATACCGCACCCCCTGCGTCGCCTTGCTAGTACGGCTAGCAATGCAATGCTCAATTTTTTTCTGTTGATTTAATCATTAAGTTCGTTTTTTGTGTTGTTATAATGATTAAAAGAGTAAAGTTCCTACGTAATGGCGAACCAAACTGTTAGATAAATAAATGACACTCTTTGAACAAGAAAAAAATGAAAAACAGTTGAATGATTACTTTTTTGTCTACAGTACCGTTAGCTGTGACGTCATAACGGTCGTCGACGGCAATGACGAAGTGAACGCGTAGTATAGATCGGTCAAAATTGATGATATCTCTATGGGAGAAGTGTCAAAATGCGCATGGTGGCGCCGAGATCTATCGTATAGATAATCGGTTGGGTAGTTTTTTAGAAATATCGATAAAATCGATCTTTTTTCGGGAGCCTTAATCAAAATTCGGGAAAAAACGCATCTGAAGATTGAATTGGGCTGTAAAGAGGAGCTCGGTGGCGCAGTGGTTTAGCGCCTGACCCAGCGATTGCGGAAGTTAAGCAAAGTTCGCAAGGGTCGGTCATGATGATGATGGGTGACCAAAAATTTATTATCTCGAGCTCCTCCGTGCTTCGGAAGGCACGTTAAGCTGTTGGTCCCGGCTGCATTTGCAGTCGTTAACACACACATTGGGCCCGCGTGGTGGGTTATGGCCCATCCTCCTTACCACCCATAAGGAAGGCCTGTGCCCCAGCAGTGGGGACGTCAAAAATGGCTGATGGACATAAAATAATAATATCGTGCGGGCGGATGCCCAGCAGTGGGATAAAAAGTAACCTTTGGTCTTCCCCCAAGGTCAATGGCTATATCTGTACCAATCGGTCCAGCTGTCTAGGCGTGAAAACATAACAAACAAACAAATAGTTATTTATAATATTAGTATATGGATTAACGGCCGTACTCAGAGACGTCAATTAAGTTTAATGTATCATTAAAATTGTTGCTATCTCTTTCTTTTCCATAGTGATAGTTTAAGACGACACGATATTTAATGAAGCATTAAACTTAATTGACGTCTCTGAGGACGGCAGTAAGATTTTCATCTAAGAATAGAACTTACCTAAAAACGTTATAGAGTAAGGTTGACTATGAGTCTCCTTAGCATCCGCAATAGTTGTATAGAATATGTGGTAGGGGGCGCTGGCATCGAGCTTGGCGGCCATCTTGCCCCGCGGCCGGACCACTTTCAAATATTCCTCCGCTCTACGAGTAGGGGGCACCACTGGTCGGTAATCGGAATCTACGATAAAAACATCGCCTTAAAACCGGCCGCCTGCGACTTTTCTGCGTGAACAGTTATTTTTATATCCCTAGGGAATAGTACAATTTTTCTGGATGAAAAGGTATCCTATGTCCTTCTCTGTACCCCTGACTATGTATGCAAACGGGGAAAAAATCACGAATTATCAGAAGGGGGAGGGGAGGCGCGGCCTGAAAGGGACATGACCCCTCCCAAAATCATGCATGAGGTCAAATAGAAAATCTTAAAAAAAATACAAAATAAAAGTGACCCCCTTCAAATTTCAGGCTGCGACCGCGCCCGGCGGGATGGATAACGTTATTTTTAAATGTAACGTTATTTCTTACTTTTTTTACCGTTACTTTTAAAATTAACAATGTGCCAAATTTCAACCAAATCCGTTCAGTAGTTAAATAATAACGGGTGTAACAATACCCTCAACGAAGCCGAAGTCCACGCATTCCGCCTTTCATCAAAATCATTTTTGTCTTTTAGACTATACCTGGGAAACCAATAGCTACGAAGTTATTGAAGGTCAAAGTCAATTTTTTTTTTTCAAAATTTATATGAAATCTTATTTTATTCGTTATTTCCTAACTTTTGTCTACAGAAACACAATTAAAATTTTATGTTTTTCGTAACAAACAATGGCTTCAAAACGTCATCACTCAATGTGTTTCATGAGCACGCACATAAACGTTGCCATTCAACTCGGCCGCACGCAGCTGTGTAGCATTCACTCGCAGGTGCGGTCTTTTGTACGCATTACATTGCGTTGTAATGTATGCAATGTTTTTTTAAAATCAAAAATTTAAATCGTTTCCCAGCAATAATTGTGAACAGAAATGGTCCTGATGATGGGCAGAATACGTAGACCTCAGCTTCGTTGTGTATCTTGTTACACCCGGTATATATATAAGTAGGATTATTCGTTTTTATATCGACCCCCTTATAACCCCTTAATAATTGACTCCTTAGGGAATCCCTGGTCGATAACCTCACCACACGTCACCAGGGGTTAAAAAGTTGCCCAAAAACGAGATTAATGGACGTCCCCAAAGGATGGAATTAAGTTAGAAATCTTACCTCTCGGCCTAGCCATAGTACTTTCTCTGCTAGTCGCAGGAGATTTGCTTTCTATCTTTCTCGCTTCCAAACTATCAGCATCTCTGTTATTAGTTTTGGAAACTTCTAGACTTGATGTTGTGGGATTTTTGATACATTCAGTATTAGTATTAACTTTTTCTTCTGTTAACTTATTTGAAGTGTTTGTTACTTCCTTTTTTGGGCTTGATTTTGATTCATTGATTGTACTGAAATAAAAAAAAAAATACAGTGTTAATGAATGAACCAAACATGGGAAAACCTTTTTCGAACCATCATACTGAACAATTTTTACTATGGGACCAATTCTGAAATCGCGAAAAAAAATACCTGTTTTAATACATTTTTATATTGTCGTTATTATTTTTTGTATGAAACTAACGATATATCAAAAAGTTTAGATGCGTTATGCGCCAACATCATGCAATTTAAAAAAGTGACAGGTACTGCAGATACACACAACATCAATCGTGGGACAAAAATGACCGCCACCATACGGAATCCCTGTCGTTAGAAAGAGATAAACAGACATCATAAGTTTCGTCTGATACGCAGCGTGCTCATTGGCGCGTCTCGCTCTTTGTAAAAAAATGCCCAATTAGAGTAATACAAAATACGAAAACACATTTTTCAATACAGTTGCTCGAAAATGTAAGTTTACGGTGACAGTCGAGCGTGCGGAAAGTTGATTTTACCGCACGCCGTGCGTTTTTGTTTACGGATTAGTACAGCGTGCGGAAAGTTGATTTTACCGCACGCCGGTGCCGTGCGTTTTTGTTTACGAACGTTTTTTTAAATTTCTACTAGTTTCTGCCCGCGACTTTATCCGCGTGGACAGTAGAAAAATATTGCAACCAGTTTAAATGACCCCTTTAGTGTATGAAAGTTAGTACTACGGAGAGTTCAAGCTGTTTCCCTGGTTCCACCCACCTGAATTTGATGAAACATAGCTTAGATTTTAAGTTGGACTTCAATCTACTAAATTGTGAAAAATCTATCAAAATTAGTTTAGCGGTTTTTGCGTAATTCGCGCACAAATATTTAGAATTTAAAGTTTTATTATATGTATAGATTGCAATTTCAGTAGTACCTATAATGTTTTCTCGCAAATGTATTGAAAAACGTAGTATGGCACACGGTTGTTAAGGTTTTTTAAAACTCGTGACGATTATAAACCCTCGCCTGCGGCTCGGGCTTATAAAACGTCAACTCGTTTTAAAAACCTCCTTACCAACCTTGTATCATAAACTACTATTTCAATACAGTTGCTCGAAAATGTAAGTTTACGATGACAGTCGAGCGTGCGGAAAGTTGATTTTACCGCACGCCGTGCGTTTTTGTTTACGGAGTAGTACAGCGTGCGGAAAGTTGATTTTACCGCACGCCGGCGCCGTGCGTTTTTGTTTACGAACGTTTTTTTTAATTTCTACTAGCTTCCGCCCGCGACTTCATCGGCGTGGACAGTAGAAAAATATGGCAACCAGTTTAAAATGACCCCTTTAGTGTATGAAAGCTAGTACTACGGAGAGTTCAAGCTGTTTCCCTGGTTCCACCCACCTGAATTTGATGAAACATAGCTTAGATTTTAAGTTGGACCTCAATCTACTAAATTGTGAAAAATCCATCAAAATTCGTTTAGCGGTTTTTGCGTAATTCGCGCACAAATATTTAGAATTTACAGTTTTATTACATGAATAAATTACAATTTCAGCAGTACCTATAATGTTTTCTCGCAAATGTATTGAAAAACGTAGTATGGCACACGGTTGTTAAGGTTTTTTAAAACTCCTTACCAACCTTGTATCATAAACTACTATTACGGTTAAATACAGTACTTACGTGTGAAATGAAACATTTTTCCGATCTCTGACTGTTGCTGTATAATTTGTACATCGTTTATAGACGCAGGAAGGCATTTTTGATCAGAATGTCACGGTTTATTAGTGTCTGACTGACGAGAGTGGTGTGTGTTTACGTGTCACGAGCCTGTGCCTGACTAATTGAAAGTCGGGCAATTACCTTACTTTCGTCTTGCCATTGTGGAGTGCGGGTAACGCATCTAAACTTTGTTTTGATATATTGTTGTTGTATGAAACAGTAAATTTTTCGCGATTTCAGAATTGGTCCCATAGTAAAAGTTGTTCAATTTGATGGTCCCTATCTACTATAATCGGCATTAGGTTTTATTTTGTAACACATAGTATATTTGTTAATGTTGATTAATTACATCATTTTTTATCTCTTATATTATAAAAGTGAAGGGGTGATTGACAGTCTATTGCCCAGCCCAAACCACTGAACTTAGAGGCTTTAAATTTTGTACATAGATATTTTATACAGTGTAAACACCCACTAAGAAGGGATTTTTGGAAATTCCACCCCTAAATGGGGGTACAAAGTTTGTATGGAACAAAAAAATTAAATAGACATTTCAACTTGAAACTTCGTACAAGTATTTTAACAAATAAGCAAACACGTGTTTCGTGGTTTTCCGAAACTCAACCCTTTCGGGGGTAAATGGGGTAAAAATACCCGCCTGCATAAAAAGACAAGTCGACTGAAAAGATGGAAACAAGATTAAATAAATATTAAAGGCAACATGTCATAATAACATGCAGTCGGAGGAATGCATAAAGAAAGTGACATTATGAATGATTGAATTATATGCCTCCGACTGCATGTTATTATGACATGATGCCTTTAATATTTATTTAATCTTGTTTCCATCTTTTCAGTCGACTTGTCTTTTTATGCAGGCGGGTTTTTTAATTTTTTTATTTATATCTTTTTAGTTATTATATATTACGGTCATGATATACCTTTTTGAAATCCTTATAATAAGCCCTTTAATTTGACACCCATATTGCAGTATATATATTATTATTTTTTCACTACGTATAATAGCACCGTACAGTCGCCATGTTGGTTTTTTTATAACGCCACCTTCTTAAGAACACTTGGGCTGAAAAGACAAATCTAACGATATCTTAATCATAGAAATCCGTTCAGCCGTTTGAAAGATATGAGGTAATAAAGAATATTACATACAAACATACATACATACAAACATATTTACAAGATACGCGCGAAAAAAATAACCCGCAGTCGGGTAAAAAAGCCCAACATCAATATGGGTGTCGTTATCGAGGTTTGACGGGATGTTGGTTGCAAAAATGGCATTTATTTTTAAGTAGTAGACATTATTCAACCCCTAAATGGGGTTCAAACTTTGTATGGAAGATATGGAAGATGGGCCATAGCGATTTTCCGAATGTCCACGCGGACAAAGTCGCGGGCGAAAGCTAGTTTACATTAAATCACAAAAATCACCACCATACAAACCTAGAGCTTGCACCATCATTTTCAACCTTATTTTGAGGCTCATAAAGTTTCTTTTCAACTATGATTTCCAACTGCTCCTTGATTGTATGTCGTTGTAGACTGTACTTTTCTGGTATTGGGAATGTTCCCCCTCCCTTATAATCGTCTAATATTGCTTCCACTGTATTGAAAAAACAAGCAATTATTTAGATGTTGTTACTTATTTATACTTTAATCCAATCTTTTTTAACCTGGGGTCTATTTCATAAACACTACTAGTTAATTACGACGGTCAGTGACTGGATCCAGTAACTCAGAATTTCAGACCCAGTAACTGGGTACATGTAGACAGGATCGGCAGTAAGTCGTATCGTGCCCGAAAATAGAACGGGTGGACTGGCATGTGAGCGCAAAGTCAGCACTGGACTGGGTTGAAACTAGTGAAAGTGAAATAAGCTTTATTCAAATAAACTTAATTATTAAGAACTTTTGAATCATCTATATTTTCCTACCACCCGTTCCAGACTTTTTTAGCTGACAAGAAGAATGGGTATTCAAATAAACATAATTATTAAGTACTTTTGAATCCTCTATATTTTCCGACCACCAGTTTCAGACTTTTTTAGCTGACAAGAAAAACGGGCGCAAGAAAGTGTCTACACAAGCCCAGTAGCAGGTCAGCGCTGGACTGGGTAACTGTAGTGCCAAGTCAGCACTGGAATGGGTTACTGTAGTGCCAGGTCAGCACTGGACTGGGTTACTGTAGTGCCAAGTCAGCACTGGACTGGGTTACTGTAGTGCCATGTTACTGGCCCCGTATAAACTGGGCATAATGGTGGCTCGATTTCATGCAAAAAAATACTAATAAACATTCAAGTTGGCAGTCAATCGGCAATGCTTAAAATACACAGAATTAAAACTTGTTTCTACTCACAATGTGGGTGGCTGTGCTCCCTAAAATGTGCCGGGTTCCGTCTGTAGCAGCTATCGCCGTAACTGCATTCTCTTTTCACTCGTTTCTGTGTTTTATTATCTGAAATATAAGCAAAATAAAAAGAAAAAATCCGGACCAGATATCCAAAGGTCGCGGGTTCGATTCCCGTCTGAGTATTGATCAGGTGCGAGTCGTATTTTTTCTAGTATATTATTAGTATTGTATAAAAATAGCATTGTGAATGCAAAAATCTCAAATTTAAAAATTATATAGCTATTTCATCTTAATCGATTGCCAAATATCTGGAAAGATATTTCAATTGAATGTCGAGGTAATTCCTCACATTGGTGAAATAACGCTGGCTTGCAGCGTAAGAGTAGGATATCTCATCAACGCCCGCTGTGCCCTATCGGGCACAAACAACAATAGAAATCTATTGTTGTATTGTTTTCCGGGCGTTGAAGAGATATACTAGAAGAAATTCGACGATGTCACTAGTGACTCGGTAGCTCAGCGGTCAGAGCATTGGACCGGATATCCAAAGGTCGCGGGTTCGATTCCCGTCTGAGTATTGATCTGGTGCGAGTCGTATTTTTTCTAGTATATTATTTAGTATTATTATTATTATTATAAGCAAAAATTCAAATCTTTCAGACCTAGTCCAATAATTTGCAAGAAATGTTTTAAAGCACGTAGGTATGTTTCGTTCAAAATTTTATACATGATAAAAATATTAAAGATCAAAGATACCAACCAAAGATGGATGAAAAGAAAGGACTGCAGACAGTCTAAGATCTTCATCAAATCAGTTGATAAAAAGAAAACTAGAGAATTGCTGAAACAAAGCAGGAGAAATATAAGAACGATTGTAGGAGTACTGACAGGACACTGTCCACTAAACAGACACCTGTCAGTGATCAAACGGACAGAGGACCCCATCTGTCCACAATGAAAAGAAAGAGAAGAAACAAGCTACCACTTCATGGCAGAATGCCCGATATACGCATCACTGCGCTGGGAGCTCTTTGGAGTGGACAAGCCTAAGGAAGAGGATCTAAAGCAGTTAACGATAAGTCAACTCAGCAGGTATTGTAAGCGCACAGGTAGGTTCGAGGGTCCGACGCCGATGGGGTAATTGATAACCGGCCTCCCCTGCTCTCTCAGGGGATTTGGGGAAATGGGTGAAATGGTCCCGACCAAGGTGACTGATCACCCGCCCGGCTTCGCTGGCGTCTCCCCTTATAAATAATAATAAATATAACAGACTAAGCAAAGATTCTCATCTTTGAGACCTAGAGAAATGTTTTAAAGCCCGTAGGTATGTTTTGTGCAAAGTTTTATACATGATAAAAATATTAAAAATTTACTTAAATATGAAAAAGTTTTAAAAATATTATACCTAATGTTCAAAATTTAACACATCATGCATGCTACCTACCTACATTTTTATACACACGTACAGCAGGTATTAAAGATGGTTATACATTATTTATTTATTTTATTTTATTTTATTGTTAAAGGTACAATAACAGAATACAAACTATTACATTGCAATCTACATTAAAAAGCACTTTTTAAATTTTTATCCCAATAACAATTGTACACAGCATTGACTCAAAACAAATAAAAATAAAATAAAAAATAAAATAAGTTTATTTTTCTTTAAAACATTTACAATATTTTAGAAATAAGTTGGTGTCCCCATTTAAGCTGAAAGCCTGTGTTTGTGGGACACCGCTCTTCCTTCCTTAGATATAAAAACTAACGGCCAAATACTCAAACGAATTCCAAAGTTAAGGCCACCCCAAATACATAAAAGCTGTCAGATTTGACAGAAACTCTATGAAACTGACAGCTTCCTTAAAGTTAAGGAGACCTCAACTCAAGATTTTAGCTAAGAAGCCATTGAGTATTCGGACGTAAGACACTAGACTGGGATAAAAAACTTATAAAAAAACTAATTAATGTTACACTATGTGTGTGTGTGCGTGTGTGTGTGTGTGTGTGTGTGTGTGTGCATATTTGTGTGTGCAAGAATTTGTGGTAGTTTGTGTCAGATTAGCCAGCTACAATTTAGAAATATGTGATGGGTATATTCTACCAAGCTCATGACATACGAAGCAATAAGGATTCTGTTTCTTCGTATGTTTTGAGCTGAACCCATTTTAATAGAACTTTCTTACATTCATGATGTGTTTTATCATATATGTATATATCTTTGTTTATTTTATTGTACAGATAGGTAGATTGCGAGTTAAATTGTCTAGATGCAAATGCCGTCCTATTAGCGGTTGACTTAATTATAATATCTTTTCGTCGTTTTTCCAAGATACCAGGATCAAATGGCAACGACTTGTGGGTTTTGAGGATAATCATAATAATATATAATTTCCTGACAGAAAGTAATCCACTTATGCGATACAACGTTTCGGTGGGAAAGCGTCTCTTCTTAAAATACATTGTAACGTTGCAATTTTTAACGTTACATTTTCTTACAAAATGGTTAAATTGACAATAAACCAAATTCTTTAATTTCAATGAGTTTAGTTCCAAAACGTCTCAATAGATGGCGCTAGCAGTCTCCCAAAACTTAGTAATTCGATACTGATCGATATTGTTTTGTCTGAGCCTATTATTTTAAAAAGTAAAAAGTCGACTGACATGCATGACAGCTGTCAGGAAGATGAGGAGCTTGTCTATGTAATTCGAAGAGATAGCATTTTGGATTCCAAGTTGTCGAAGGGTGGAGCCCTAAGGAAATTTGAAGAAGGCCTAATCCGGTGTGATCCGTCATGGCTTCCAAAATAAGTTTAAAATGGATGTGAAATAAATATTTTGGTAAGTGATCCATTTCCTTTTGTGGTATATTTTTTCATTATTTCCATAGTGGATTTTGTCACGACCATGCGCCTTTTAATTGCAGGGTGGGTTGTGGAAAGCATGATGTTCTGATGAAGATATTCCTAATACAATATAATCAGGAGACATCTGCAATGGGATATTTTCATATTTTATTTTTTGAATTTTCATATTTTATATTTCATTTCTCAATTTTTATAATGTAATTTAATAATACTACCTTGTGATGTAATTATTTACAATCACTCACCTCCATTTTCCTGAAGAAGAGAAGACACATTTCTTCCAACCAATTGATGCTGTTGTCGTTGAAATGGCTCTAGTAAGAAAGGGTTAGCCGTGTTGGCTACAAACTGAAGGTACCCGCTTGGAGTTATAAGATGGCAATCAGGTAGCTTCATCATCACTAAAGGATTTCATCAGGTCAGTCACCTCGTTCGATCAGTGGACGCTCAGCCCGGTATAACTTGTGTTATATCTCGCTGAGCCGCCACCGTTCTGGAGTTGGATCTTCTGGCAGAGTCCGTCATGATAGAAACAGTGTAGCTTCTATATAAAATTTCGTTCTATAAGTTGGGATAGTCTGATCACAGTCGCGAATCAACATAAAGCGACCCTGAGAGTTTTAGTCTTTTGCATACAATTTAATGAATAAAGGTTCTCCAGTAAAGTAATGAATATATAATAATATAGGGTGATTAACAATAATATTTCTAAGTCCATAATTATAGAATAAAGCAGAACAAAGAGTAATCTCTGTATGTAATAGTTATGCAGAAACAATAGGAATAAATGAGCTGGCTTTGAGACAACTACCATCTTTGATTTCATCACCCCGTCATTACATTTCATTAAGTAACTTTGAAACAACATTTTATATATTTTATAACCACAGGAGGAAACAAACCTTTACAATGGCGCCCCTAATTGTGATCAAATTAATCCCAATTTATGATATTTATTGTTTTTTTTTTGCAAAATAGTTTAATTTGAAATTTAATTTTGTTCATTGAAGTGTAAACAAGTCATGGTTTGTGAACAGAAGTAACTTGTTTTGTAGTTTAAATTTGCAAACTCAAAACTTTATTTTGTAATTTTCTTCACTTGAGACAAATTGGAAACACTTTTTATTAGGTTTTGTCTCATTAGTCCACAAACTATACTTTTATTTTGTTATTCCAAATCAACAAAGTGTTGTTTAAAATTTGTTGATTTATTTCATTTTAAGAAAATAAAAAAAGTGATTTATTTCTTATTAAACTGTGTGGTTAAATTTATTGGTCTCAGTCAAACATTGTTTAAGCAGTGAAATATTTGTAAAAGATAATGCTTAACATAAATAAATGTTAACAATTAACATTGAAAGTTAACACATTGTTAAAAAATATAATTTAGAATAAGTAAGTATTTAGTGTTCAGAAACAGGTTAAAAGTGATTTTGTAGTGGTCACAAACATTAATTGTGAAAATATTTTATAGTTCATAAAGTAGGGTGACCACCACTTTGTAAAAAATTTTTTTTTTAGGACAAATTTTTTTTTGTTTGTGCTACTTTATTGGAGAATTTAATAACAAAGAGGTACTATTTTGAAACTAAAATAACTAAACTTAACTTGTACGCAACTTAAGTTTTTATTTTATTTTGGTAGTCGATTTTTTTTCGCAAGATGGAATTGAACACAGTGCACCTTTATTCGCTGCACCGTGACGAGTTAATTTATGAGGTTTCTATTCGAGGTGAAACACCCGAGGACACAGTTTTTAAATTAAGAAGGCAGTTGAAAAATTTGATCAGCGACTTTAAGCCAGAAGATATTTTAGGCGACGACGATGCGCTTCCGTCCAAGGAGTTGCCGATTATTAGCGAGAAACTTAAAGACGTACGGAAACGCATCGACGATTACGAGTCTTCAGGTGAACGCAGTTTGTTGGCGCGGGGTAAAGCTTTGTTCTGCCATTTATGGTTTAGGCTGGATAGGGTGAATACGGAAGCAGAGGCTGACGTAACAGTGAAGTCCGGTTTAAAGGACGTCCTGAAAAGGTTGCGTCAGCGTCTGGATTCGCATGAACCTGGTTCATCTTCGACATCTACGTCACCACCAACAACTGACAAAGCGATAGAACCTCTGGCGTCTGTGTCATCTCCAACCGTTTGGGCGGCGGACTCCAACGTCGCCAAGTGGAAAATACAGTTTGACGGCACGGGAAATCCCCGTAGTTTTTTAGAGTCAGTTTCTGAACATGCTACTGCTTATAATGTTTCTGAAGAAAAATTGTTTAGGTCTGCTTTTTCTTTATTTTCAAATCAGGGTCTGATTTGGTACCGAGGCGTCAAAGACCAAATCTCCTCTTGGCAAGACCTCAGCTCTTTGCTTTTGGAGGAATTTGACATTGTCGACTATGATTATCGACTCATGGGAGAGATTCGGTCTAGGACCCAAGGTCAAGATGAACCCATTCACATTTATTTCTCGGTCATGAGTTGTTTGTTTTCACGACTGAAGAAATCTTTGTCTGAGGAAGAGAAGTTAGAAATTTTACTGCACAATGTTAGGCCAACTTTCACGGAACAACTAGCGTTACACCATTTTGAAACGGTGACGGATTTAAAGACCGTATGCCGTAGGTTAGAGGCAGCACGGCAAAAAACAAGTTTGTTTACTGAGCCACCCAAGGCCTCAAGTTTGAATCCCGAATTAGTGTATAAGGGTAAAAGTAAGACACCGGTTAGTGTAGTAGGGAACAAACCTACGCAAAACTACATAACACCGAACAAGCACAACTTTGTTCGGACCCCGGAAAATAAACCTCGTAGCTATGATTCAAACAAAAAGGTTGTGTTTTGTGACCGATGCAAGGTCAACACTCACACCAGAGCACAGTGTCCGGCGGAAGACAAAAGGGTGAAGTGTTTTAATTGTGGTGAGCTCGGTTACACAATTAGGTCGTGTCCCAAGTGTAATGTTAGGCCAAAAAACTAAATAGTTTAAACCGCGGTGAAACCATTTCAGGGAAAGCCGACCCTGAAGATTGGAGGTACTGGCAAGAGTTAGTGGTAAAATATTTTAAATCACATAACGTCGCCCCGGTTTTGTTTGAACCACATTCAAGTGATGTTCGGCCTTATTTAAATGTAAATTTATTGGATTTGACAATTTGTGGTCTATTGGATTCGGGCGCAGCTGTTTCCATAATTGGTAACGGAGCTCATACACGATTGGTGAATGCGGGTTATCCGGTGGAATCTTCCACGGATACCAGAGTAACCGTCGCTGATGGATCAGAGTGTAATACTATTGGTTTCATGACATTGCCCATTACTTTTAATAATGTAACAAAGATCATTAGGTTTCATGTTATTCCATCTATCGTCTCAAACGTTATATTGGGCGTAGATTTTTGGAAAGCTTTTAATTTAATGCCTGAAATATTTAAAAACATCGCGTACGTCAACTCACCTCCTGATTTTTTGTTAAACTCTTCTAATTTAAATGGTCCGGTAGCATCAGTCCAATCTTTGAAGGATTTGACCTTACACCAAAAAGAATTGGCGGATTCTATGATAGAAGGCTTTAGGGATATCTCTTTCGAACGTAAGGGGTTGGGTCGGACTAGTTTAATTCAGCACACTATTGACACTGGTGATTCTCCTCCCATAAAGTGTCGACCATATCCAATGTCCCCGGAAAAGTTAGGTCAACTCCACAAGGAGTTAGACCGGATGCTGGAATTGGATGTGGTCACCAAAAGTGAGAGCCCGTGGAACAATCCTGTGCTGATGGTTCCGAAATCCGACGGTTCCTGGCGTTTTTGTTTGGACTGCCGTAAGCTGAACGCTATCACCAAAGGTGACGCTTACGCCATTCCATACATTCCGCAAATTCTGGACAGCCTAAAGAACGCCAAATTTATCAGCAGCGTTGATTTTAAAGCTAGTTTTTGGCAAATCCCTTTGGAAGAGGCTGCGCAGGAAAAAACGAGTTTTACTGTTCCCGGACGAGGACTATTTGAATTTAAAGTTATGCCTTTTGGACTTTGTGGCGCACCCGCTAGACAGCAGAGACTGATGGATATGCTCTTCGGTCATCCATTTTGTAGCGACGTCACAAAGGGCATGATTTTTTGTTATGTCGACGACATAATAGTGGTCAGTGAGGATTACGAGACGCACCTTCTATTACTAAACAGGCTACATGAACGGATTAAAAGTACATCTTTAACAATTAATTTTGAGAAGAGCAAGTTCTTCCGAAGCTCTCTCAAATATTTAGGGTATGTCGTGGACGAGTGCGGTTTGAGGACGGATCCGGAGAAAGTGAGCGCGATACTGAATTTTCCAGTACCATCGAACCCTAAGGAGGTAAAAATGTTCTTAGGAACGTGTTCGTGGTACCGTAGATTCATAAGGAATTTCTCAACTATCGCTGCTCCTTTAAATGCGCTGACGAGCACCAAGGTCAAGTTTATTTGGAGCTCGGAGGCTGATTCCGCCTTCAACGAACTTAAAAACGCTCTTGTTTCTGCTCCAGTTTTAGCCTGTCCTGATTTTGACCAACCTTTTACTGTACACTGTGACGCCTCAAGTTATGGTATCGGCGGTATGTTGACACAGGTACAAAATGGAGAAGAACACCCGATTGCTTACATCAGTAGGTCTTTGAACAAAAACGAGCGCAACTACGGTGCGACGGAACGCGAAGCGTTGGCAGTGATTTACGCAGTGGAGAAATTTGAACCCTATGTGGGAACACGCGAGTTCACCGTCATCACGGATCACGCGTCGTTGCAGTGGTTCCTTCGGCTCGAAAACCCTACTGGTCGTTTGGCACGATGGGGATGCCGGTTATCACAGTACAATTTTAAAGTCGTGCATAGGAAGGGTAAGGACAACGTCGTACCAGACGCGTTATCACGTCTCCTACCAGTCGAAGCGGTTGTTGGCGTCGACAGTAGTGACGACTGGTACGACCGAATTTTGAATGGTTGTCAAAGTAACCCGCAAAACTTTCCGAATTATCGAGTGGAAAAGGGCACGCTGTATCGGTTTAGTAAGTCCAAGTACAGTTTGACCCAGGAGTTTGATTGGAAGGTGGTTGTGCCCAAAAGACAGCGTGCAGAAGTTATTGCTGATCACCACGAGCCACCCACGTTCGGACATTTCGGCGTGTTTAAAACTCACAGGAAACTTTCCCTGCAGTTTTACTGGCCAGGAATGTACCGTGACGTGGTGGAATTCGTGAAAAACTGCAATACTTGCGCCGCATATAAGCACTCCACACGACTAACTCCAGGTCTCATGGGCCAACCGAAACAGTGCTATAGGCCGTTTCAAGTCCTCTCGTGCGATTTGGTGGGTCCCTTGCCAAAGTCACGCTCGGGTTTTGTACACCTTTTAGTGGTAACCTGCTGTTTCTCCAAGTATACTATGCTTTTTCCTTTGCGTCGTGCGACTAGCACTTTGGTGGCTAAGGCGTTTGAACATTTTGTCCTTCTAACTCATGGGATTCCTGAAACCGTAATTACCGATAATGGGGTTCAATTTACGGGATCGGAATTTCGTGGGTTATTAGAACGTTATAATATCCCCAGGGTACATTATGGCCCAAGATACACGCCACAAGTCAACCTAGTCGAGCGCTATAACAAAACTGTTATGACGGCAGTTTCGTCTTATGTTAAGGACGATCATAGGACTTGGGACGTGAATCTGTACAAGATACAGTTCGCGTTGAATAGCGCTGTTAATGAGTGCACAGGGTTTTCGCCATTCTTTTTAGTGCATGGTAGGGAGCCTATTATTAATGGCTCATTTTATAAAAAGTCGCAAGAGGGCGACTATGAAGTAACGATGCCTAGAGAAGAATATGCGGGCGAGTTAGGTATTCTAAAAGAGGTCTTTGAGAAGGTCAGAGAAAGAATACTAAAAGCGCATCAGACAAATGCAAAGTATTATAACACCCGCAGACGACCAATGACCTTAAAGGTAGGTCAGGAAGTGTGGAAGCAAACATTTGTCCAAAGCGATGCTGCGAAATACAAAGCCTCAAAACTCGCGCCGAAATTTGAAAAGTGCGTAGTGGCTAAAGTTCTTTCTCCTCTAGTGTATGAGTTGGTATCACTAGATGGAAAACCACTAGGTGCTTGGCACATTTCAAAGATAAAGGTTCGTTACTAACCTGCCATGCCGTAGGCCACTTTTTGTGTGTCGGTGTCTCGTACGGGACCCGGCGATGCCAAGGCGAACCCTTAGGTTTAGGTTAGTTAGGTTTTTTATGCTTTTAGGCGCGTTTAACAAAAGCTGCGTACGCTTTTGTACTTTAGTAAATAAAACTTTAAGTAAGTTTATTTGTAAGTTTGTGTTTTAACAACCCGAGGGTTTTCCCGTTGACGGTTGCGTTTGTTACCAACCCGAGCTGATGGTGCGTTGACGGTTGAGTAATTTTTTTTTAACTCGAGCGGTTTTACTCGCGAAGACGGTTGCTTTTGTTACCAACTCGAGGGTTTACCCCGAAGACGGTTGGTGATTTTAATTAATATTGGTAAATCCAATAATATTTTTTTAGGGAATAAAATTTTTTTGTCCTACATTTTCTGAAAGTATGGAGTTAGGAGTATCTCCTATAAAAAACTTTGGGGTTAGTGCATGGGGTGGCGAAAGTAAACAAACTTGTTGCTACGGTATTTCAGATGATGTATGAGAAGATGGATGAAAGGAGTGTGTAAGTGAGTCACGTGTATTCCGGACGGAAAGAATCGTACAATAGTCCTGAAGTTGGCAGGGGGGTTAGTGATGATCGGAGATTGGAGTAACATCAAAGTGTTGGAAATGGTTTACTTAGTCGTTTTGTAAGTCAAGGTAGTTTTGCTTTGGTCTAAGTGGTTTTTGTTTTTTTAGGCTATGGTGCTTTTATGGTAATTTTTTACCCACCATGCCGTAGGCCACGTAATGTGTGTCGGTGTCTCTTCGGAGCTCCGGCGACGCCAAGGCAAACCCTTAGGTTAAGTTGGTGATGGTTTTTTATTTACGGCCATGGGGATTTAGTTTATCCACCATGCCGTTGGTTGTTTTGGTGTTGGGATTTAGTTTTTAAGTTTTGTCTCATTGCCATGAGTTAGATTTTTTTTTACAGATGTGTTCTGTTCAGTATTCGACAGTTAGGTCCATTTTTTTTATTGAGGTTGTTCAATGTTTGTACACCTCCGTTAGGATTTTCTTTAGTGACGCTGAGGGCAGCGTAGTTTCTCGCTGCGTTCGAAACTTTCGTTGGTAGGGGGGTATTGTAACGTTGCAATTTTTAACGTTACATTTTCTTACAAAATGGTTAAATTGACAATAAACCAAATTCTTTAATTTCAATGAGTTTAGTTCCAAAACGTCTCAATAGATGGCGCTAGCAGTCTCCCAAAACTTAGTAATTCGATACTGATCGATATTGTTTTGTCTGAGCCTATTATTTTAAAAAGTAAAAAGTCGACTGACATGCATGACAGCTGTCAGGAAGATGAGGAGCTTGTCTATGTAATTCGAAGAGATAGCATTTTGGATTCCAAGTTGTCGAAGGGTGGAGCCCTAAGGAAATTTGAAGAAGGCCTAATCCGGTGTGATCCGTCATGGCTTCCAAAATAAGTTTAAAATGGATGTGAAATAAATATTTTGGTAAGTGATCCATTTCCTTTTGTGGTATATTTTTTCATTATTTCCATAGTGGATTTTGTCACGACCATGCGCCTTTTAATTGCAGGGTGGGTTGTGGAAAGCATGATGTTCTGATGAAGATATTCCTAATACAATATAATCAGGAGACATCTGCAATGGGATATTTTCATATTTTATTTTTTGAATTTTCATATTTTATATTTCATTTCTCAATTTTTATAATGTAATTTAATAATACTACCTTGTGATGTAATTATTTACAATCACTCACCTCCATTTTCCTGAAGAAGAGAAGACACATTTCTTCCAACCAATTGATGCTGTTGTCGTTGAAATGGCTCTAGTAAGAAAGGGTTAGCCGTGTTGGCTACAAACTGAAGGTACCCGCTTGGAGTTATAAGATGGCAATCAGGTAGCTTCATCATCACTAAAGGATTTCATCAGGTCAGTCACCTCGTTCGATCAGTGGACGCTCAGCCCGGTATAACTTGTGTTATATCTCGCTGAGCCGCCACCGTTCTGGAGTTGGATCTTCTGGCAGAGTCCGTCATGATAGAAACAGTGTAGCTTCTATATAAAATTTCGTTCTATAAGTTGGGATAGTCTGATCACAGTCGCGAATCAACATAAAGCGACCCTGAGAGTTTTAGTCTTTTGCATACAATTTAATGAATAAAGGTTCTCCAGTAAAGTAATGAATATATAATAATATAGGGTGATTAACAATAATATTTCTAAGTCCATAATTATAGAATAAAGCAGAACAAAGAGTAATCTCTGTATGTAATAGTTATGCAGAAACAATAGGAATAAATGAGCTGGCTTTGAGACAACTACCATCTTTGATTTCATCACCCCGTCATTACATTTCATTAAGTAACTTTGAAACAACATTTTATATATTTTATAACCACAGGAGGAAACAAACCTTTACAACATGACCTTAATAAGGGATCTTTGTGCTCTTTCCAAATCGAGAAACTGGGTCTTCGAAGCACCA
Source organism: Agriphila straminella (assembly GCA_950108535.1). Taxonomy (NCBI): domain Eukaryota; kingdom Metazoa; phylum Arthropoda; class Insecta; order Lepidoptera; family Crambidae; genus Agriphila; species Agriphila straminella. The sequence continues at coordinate 2,494,154 of OX467328.1, forward strand.
CCCCAAACAGGGATGCAGTATGTTATAATGGATTGTGCAAGAGAGATATATATCTGATTGAGGAGACACTTCGAAGAGCCCTTTCCTTCGGAGCTTTCTGGTATAACATGCCTGAGTGTTTTGAAGATCCAGATTAGTTTTCTAATTCTACATATAACGTGGTCAATATGTGGGTACCACGACAACCTCTGGTCCACAATGACACCTAAGTATTTGGTTTGTGAAACTTTTTCTATTGATGGACAGTTACAAGAGTTTTTATTGGCATCCCCAGTACACCCATGTATTTTTAGGCTAAAGTCGCTCTGTGGCAGTAAAACAACAGTAAACAAATATTTAATTAACTTAACTTAATAAGCTAAAAAGCTTTGAACAATTAATTTTAAAAAGAATAAATGGAAGCAATACGAACAAATTCAAACAAATAACAAATGCAGGTCAATTAAATTTCACGCAGCAGTGACACTTTATATGAACATAAACTACAATTAAAAATATCTTTTTGAGAACATAAGTTATTATAGGCAAGCAACATACGTAATAGTGGTGCATTTCTTGACACATTATTGTTTGTGCCTGGTATACTAAACAATTGGAAATTACGTACTGAACGAGTAGGTACTTTAAAGTTTATCTGTTTCAAAAGTTGATCACAATATCCACCATTGACTATTTTATGCAAAACACATAAGCATATTAGAATTGGTTACTCTTTCAAATAATGTTAATTTCAAATAGTTTTCGAGGATGAGATCCGGTATTCTTTCTTACAGGCCTTGGCCTAGTTTAGGTGCCAGTCTCTTTACAAATAAGTGCTTTTTAACTTTTGGTGTTGTTTTGAGCATAAGAATTATTTGCAAAGAGAAGAATAAACATTTTTATTATTATATTAGTATTCTAAGCAAGTAAATTAAATCTTTGAGACGGTCAAATAATTTGAGAGAAATGTTTCAAAGTAGAGGTATGTTTCATGCAAAGTTTCATACACGATACAACCAATAAATAATATTTGCAAAAAATGTATCAAAGTACCTACTGTTTCATTCAAGTTTTATACAGTATTTGTTTTGATAAATGTTACCGTGTATTTACGTATTCTGTGATGTTACTCACCCTCCATTGTATCCTTACGTTTGTTATTTGTATTCATGTCGTCGTGTTTATTAGTGCACTTTGTTAGTTTTCACTTTGTTTTGTTGATGTTGATTTGATTTTATTTAATTCTTTCTCTTTTTTTTTTATTTAAGTTTTATGGTTTTAGCTACTTGGCCATCTGGGTTGCGTTCCAAACCTACGCTCCGAGTGCAACATATTGGGCGGGCCCCCTAGACGAACAAAACTGCTTGTCAATCATATTCATTGCATTTACGTGCTTGACAGCAATGCTTGATCGTTTAGGAAGCGGCCCGAAACAGCTTGTCAATCATTAACATTGCATGAATGCTTGATGACAGCAGTGATTGATCGTTTAGGGAGCTGTTTGTCAAGCATTTGTAGATAAAAGTACTTTTTTGAGGGCAAAGCAAAATCATTCTTAACATAAGAAGATAGAGTCCAATATTGATGAATAACAATTTTGTATTGCAATCGTTCTTGAACTTTATTCCTTAAGCAATATTTTGCTTTGTAGAAGTGTGGTCAAAACATTTCTTCTTCTTATTTTTGTTATGGCAATCTACTCCTCTTCAGGGAGTAATTTTTGCCAGTGTCAAGTGTGAAATAATTCAGTGGTATTGTTTCGGTCGAGAATATTTGAGACGCACAGTATTGCCATTTGTAAGGCTTCCTGTTTTCCAGAATATTTATTTCATTTTATTTTATCTTTATTGCTTAAAATAAAAACAGCAAATGGCGGACTTAATGCTCAAGTTCATTCTCTACCAGTCAACCGATAAGTGTGTTAATGAGAAAAATCGTGGCGGCAATAAACAAAACTTATTAAATAAAATGTGTCCTGATTTAGTGATTTAAAAAAATGAGTTGGTTTAATTACGTATAAATTGTCCAAGATGAGCATCGCATAACTTTATTTCTATCTAAAAATAATTGAAAATCGTGTTGTAGTTTATAGTCTTAGCAATTTCCCCCACTCACGAGCCCGGGCCGAGCGGCTCTGTATAAAAGGCGGCGTCACCTGCGGCACGGCCTCACTTTGCGCGCGGCGTTTGAATGCGACGAACGTTTCTTTGTGGCGTTATAGTGCTCTCTCATATTTAATTCAGTGTTAAATATTGTCGTATTGATTAAAGTTAGTGTCTGATTAAAATTAGTTCATGGTTAAAGTTAGTAAGAATTAAATTAAAGTGTTAGGTTGTTGTAGTCCGTTCTTTTTTTAAAATCATTTTCACTTATGGTTTGTAAAATCCGAAGTGGGATTCACTACGCGTTCTACCAGCTTGTTTTGCCATCCAAAAGTTAATTTTCGTGTTAAAAGTAGTGCTCTGTGTGTTTTAAAAGTGCCACGTGTTTTGTAAAAGTTGTTTTCGTGAGTATTCGATTAAAGTGCCACGTGTTTTGTATAAGTTTTCGTGAACATTTGTAAAGAAAAAGGCGTGCCACGTGTCTTTAAAAGTAGTTTTCGAATAGACGTCATAATGCTTCGCATAGCTCGCAAAGTAGAACTCACGATCGCCGTAATAGCTCAAGTGACCGCCGCGAGAGCTTACAGGATGTGGTGTTTGATCGAATTCTCACTAGATTAGATGCTATCGAAAATAGGCTACAACAACCTACAACAACGCCAACGGTTGATAGTCCGTCGCATCTTCGTGGTCGTTGTTGATCATACGCCGACGCCATCGCTTATCGTGGCGCCAACCCTCGCCAGCGAGCAGGGTTCCGGCGTTACCGATGGGGCGACTTTGGGTACAGTGCGTGATGCTGACGCTAGTACCAGCGCAGACAAAGGCGTGGCGGACAGGATTGTTGGAGCTCTTTCATCCTTGGTACAAGTAAGGTCTCATAAGTATTATATTTCCTCATTTGACCCGAGTATACATGATTTTGATATGTGGTGATACCAATGCTAAGCTACTGTCAAAGGACTTAGTAGAGTTCCTTTTGGTATATGTTAAACCGAAACATGATTTCCGAGCCTCCAACAATGCTGTCCGTCCGTCAAGCCACATAGGGCCGATGCAATCGTGTAAGCGAGATGCACCTAGGTTTAGAGACAACTCTAAGTGTCTCATTTGTGACAAGTTTGGTCACAAGAATGGCATTGCCCTAAAAAGTCTAAAACTGATACAACTCAGTTCCTTTACCACCCAATGACAATAACAGGTCAACCAAATTTTGTACTTTTTGTAAAACAATCAGTTTTGAAGCATTTTAATTTTAATAAAATTCCAACCTATAGTTAAATGCGTAGCATAAGAAGCCAGGAGATTAAGGCAGCCTCTTATGTCACTGCTAGTTAGAAGTTGATTTATATGTTGTACCTGTGGCCTTACAACGAGCTCTTATAGCAGGGCTTATATTGAACTGCCTTACTTTTTCGTACTATGACTTCAACGGTTAGTATGAAAGCAGGCCATAAGCAGTCCTGTTTAAGGCCTGCTTTTGAACTGAACGGTTTCTTATTTGCTGATGGTAAGCCCCCTTATGAATGTATTAGTGCGCCAACTTTAATTGGCACCGATGTTTTAAACCGAAAGGGACTGACTTACATACGGACTAATAATGAACAACGGTGCAGCACGTGAACACCGTGGAAGTTGAATCTATCAAGACGCCTTTAACTGGGCATGGTAAAGACCGCCTTTTAGAAATAATTAAAACTTTTTCAAGTTCATTTATTATTATTCATAAGTAAGGGTCAGGTACGGCCGAGCCCTGTGAAAATAGAAGCCCTAGTAAAATCGACAAACCTACTAACGTTAGAGGTCCGCCAATTTCGCACGCTGGTCGGTTTACCTTCAAGGTTTTACATTCACCCTCGAGCATAGGAAAGGTTGTATGATGCAACATGCTGATTATTTAAGTAGGAATCCTCCAGCACAAGTCTCCCACATACGCAGTCCGGTCAATTGGGCAAAGATTGCTCAAACTGCTGATGTGGAGACGCAGGAGTTGATGACTAAACTAAGGGAAGGGCAATTAGATCAAAACAGGTATTTTATTAAAAATGAACTTTTATTTTATAAACATAACCTACAGGTGAAGAGCCACGACTCTTATGCTTCATCCCTAAGGGTCACAGGTTGAGCTTGCTTCGGGTTTTTCATGATGACCACGACCATATTGGCGTCGATAAAACCACCGATCTTATTTTACGACATTTTTGGTTTCCAAATTTAAGATCTTTTGTTACGAAATATGTTAATCACTGCCTTATTATGTTTATCTTATAAAAGGGTATCACGAGCAGGGACAGGAATACCGGTATTTTCTGGGTAACGTTATCGTATAACGTTATCAGTAACGTTATAACGTTATACAAATAACGTTACTGATAACGGTAAAAAATACCGGTATTAGTATCGGTAATTATTAAGTTGTCTTTTTCTTGTAACGTTACCCTATTAACGTTAGAGATATCGGTAATTGAGTAACGGTAATGGTAACGTTACTCAAGTCCGTAGCCGGCCGGCATGGCTTTGTCGGTCGCCTAACATCAGTACAGGTTCAGTTCGCCATGCGTGCGCGAGCGTAATATTTTTTATATTTTGATTTTTTTGCACTGTGCTGTGAAGTTTTGCGAAAACTTGAAAGCAATCCACCGGCTCTAAAATGAGCAACGGTAAGTGTTTAATTTCAATTCGGTTGTAAAGTGAATGAGAGCTCTTCAATTTAACGGTTAAAAAAAACAAGTTGTGTTGTGTACTATCCCCGTCAATTGGTAATGCGCTGGAACCATGTCAAATTAACATAAACATCAACATTATCCGCAACTAAAAATGACAAAAAGCAATAAAATTCTAATAGGTACCTTATATAATAAATTAATTATTGAATTCTTATTTTTAATAAGAAATGGCCTATGTATATAAAAAATTACAATTGTTTTTCGTTTTTGAGGTTAAAATCATGGCCGCCAGGCGCATTACCAATTAACGGGGATAGTAGTTGTGTGTTTAATGAAATAATGAACATCAGTGGAACTTCGTAATATAATAAATAATCCTTACTAATATTATATATTAATATTACACTAAAAATAAAAAATTGTTTAAAAAACAAAAAAACCGACTTCAAAAAACCTGCCTCTAAATAGCAAGAAATAATATATAAATCAGGTACGCATTATCATATCATTGTTATAATAAAACACGTCTATTGAAGTCGGGTGGGGCTTTTAGAATAAAAAAAGGAAGTTGTAGGTACTCCAGCCCCACCCGACGTGTTTTATTATTATTATTAACAATGATAATGCGTAGCTAATGATTTATATATTATTTCTTGCTTTTTAGAGGCAGGTTTTTTGAAATCGGTTTTTTGTTTTTTATATTGATGTAGGTCAAAAAAAAAGCAAATCACAGAGTGACAACCCTTATATACTTTTAGTCGTTGCGCCAACTGTCTATCTAGACGAACGGCGCGGCGGATTTTTTTTCGCCAACATAAAAGGCGTTGACTGACTGTACTCTTTATGCTGTGGTACTACTGTGTCGGAGCCGAGCGTCCTGAATGCGATTACACTGTCCTAAGTGCTTCCGATTTAGCATCCGTCATGTCGGAGACAATTTCTATCCTAATTAGGATCCTAAATCGGATCCTAGCTTCCTGAATGCAATTACACTGCTCTGAATTTAGGAGCGACTTCATATCGGGTCCGATATTTAGGATGATCTAATTAGCTCTTAAGTAAATAAGCAAACAATAACGCGCCGCGCGCGAGAGGGGCGG